>OX384536.1:4389168-5851391 GCA_947538915.1 Tenthredo distinguenda | reverse complement strand
GTCAGAGTCAGAGTCGGAGTCGGAGCCGGAGTCGGAGTCAGAGTCGGAGTCAGAGTCAGAGTCAGAGTCAAAGTCAGAGTCAGTTCCGGAGTGAGAGTCAGAGTCAGAGTCAGAGAGTCAGAGTCAGAGTCAGAGTCAGAGTCAGAGTCAGAGTCAGAGTCATAGTCAGATTCAGAGTCAGAGTCAAAGTTGGAGTCGGAGTCAGAGTCAGAGTCAGAGTCAGAGTCAGAGTCGAAGTCAGAGTCACAGTCGGAGTCAGAGTCAGAGTCAGAGTCATAGTCGAAATCAAAGTCAGATTCACAGTCAGAGTCAGATTCAGAGTCAGAGTCAGAGTCAGGGTCGAAGTCAGAGTCAGAGTCATAGTCAGAGACAGAGTCAGAGTCAGAGTCAGAGTCGGAGTCGGGTGAAAGGCAGAGTCAGTATCAGAGTCAAAGTCAAAGTCAGAGTCAGTGTCAGAGTCAGAGTCAGAGTCCGAATCGGAGTCAGAGTCAGAGTCAAAATCAGAGACTGAGTCAGAGTCGGAGTCAGAGTCAGAGTCAGAGTCAGAGTCAGAGTCAGAGTCAGAGTGAGAGTCAGCGTCAGAGTCAGAGTCAGAGTCAGAATCACAGTCAGAGTCAGAGTCAGAGTCGAAGTCGGAGTCAGAGTCATAGTCAGAGTCCGAGTCGGAGTCAGAGTCAGATTCAGAGTCAGAGTCAGAGTCAGAGTCAGAGTCAGAGTCAGAGTCAGAGTCAGAGTCAGAGTCAGAGTCAGAGTCAGAGTCAGAGTCAGAGTCAGAGTCAGAGTCAGAATCAGAGTCAGAGTCAAAGTCGGAGTCAGAGTCAGAGTCAGAGTCAGAGTCAGATTCAGTCTCAGATTCAGAATCAGAGTCAGAGTCAGAGTCGGAGTCGGAGTCGGAGTCGGAGTCAGAGTCGGAGTCAGAGTCAGAGTCAGAGTCAAAGTCAGAGTCAGATTCGGAGTGAGAGTCAGAGTCAGAGTCAGAGAGTCAGAGTCAGAGTCAACGTGATAGTCAGAGTCGGAGTCAGAGTCAGATACAGAGTCGAAGTCAGAGTCGAAATCAGAGTCAGAGTCAGAGTAAGAGTCAGCGTCAGAGTCAGAGTCAGAGTCAGAGTCAAAGTCAGAGTCAGAGTCAGAGTCAGATTCAGATTCGGAGTGAAAGTCATAGTCAGAGTCAGAGAGTCAGAGTCAGAGTCAAAGTGATAGTCAGAGTCGGAGTCAGAGTCAGATACAGAGTCGAAGTCAGAGTCGAAATCAGAGTCAGAGTCAGAGTCGAAGTCAGAGTCAGAGTCAGACTCAGAGTCAGAATCAGAGTCAGAGTCGGAGTCGGTGTCGGAGTCAGATTCGGAGTGAGAGTCAGAGTCGGAGTCAGAGTCAGAGTCACAGTCAGAGTCAGAGTTATAGTCAGGGTCAGAGTCGGGGTCGGAGTCGGAGTCGGAGTCAGAGTCGGAGTCAGAGTCAGAGTCACAGTCAGAGTCACAGTCAGAGTCAGAGTGAGAGTCAGCGTCAGAGTCAGAGTCAGAATGAGAGTCAAAGTCAGAGTCAGAGTCAGAGTCAGAGCCAGAGTCAGAGTCAGAGTCAGAGTCAGAGTCAGAGTCAGAGTCATAGTCAGATTCAGAGTCAGAGTCAAAGTTGGAGTCGGAGTCAGAGTCAGAGTCACAGTCGGAGTCAGAGTCAGAGTCAGAGTCAGAGTCAGAGTCAGAGTGAGAGTCAGCGTCAGAGTCAGAGTCAGAGTCAGAATTACAGTCAGAGTCAGAGTCAGAGTCGAAGTCGGAGTCAGAGTCATAGTCAGAGTCCGAGTCGGAGTCAGAGTCAGAGGCAGAGTCAGAGTCAGAGTCAGAGTCAGAGTCAGAGTCAGAGTCAGAGTCATAGTCAGAGTCACAGTCAGAGTCAGAGTTACAGTCAATGTCAAAGTTGGAGTCAGAGTCAGAGTCAGAGAGTTAGAGTCAGAGTCAGA
The DNA here is from genome assembly GCA_947538915.1 of Tenthredo distinguenda. Classification (NCBI taxonomy): domain Eukaryota; kingdom Metazoa; phylum Arthropoda; class Insecta; order Hymenoptera; family Tenthredinidae; genus Tenthredo; species Tenthredo distinguenda. The sequence goes on along the minus strand of OX384536.1, from coordinate 5,849,440 downwards.
GTGATAGTCGGAGTCGGAGTCAGAGTAAGACTCAGAGTCAGAATCAGAGTCAGAGTCGGAGTCGATGTAGGAGTCAGATTCGGAGTGAGAGTCAGAGTCAGAGTCAGAGTCAGAGTCACAGTCAGAGTCAGAGTCAGAGTCAGAGTGAGAGTCAGCGTCAGAGTCAGAGTCAGAATGAGAGTCAGAGTCAGAGTCAGAGTCAGAGTCAGAGTCAATGTCAGAGACAGAGTCAGAGTCAGAGTCAGAGTCGGAGTCGGGTGAAAGGCAGAGTCAGTATCAGAGTCAAAGTCAAAGTCAGAGTCAGTGTCAGAGTCAGAGTCAGAGTAAAATTCAGAGTCGGAGTCAGAGTCAAAGTCAGAGTCAGAGTCAGAGTCGAAGTCAGACAGAGTCAGAGTCAGAGTCAGAGTCAGAATCGGAGTCAGATTCGGAGTCGGAGTCAGAGTCAAAGTTGGAGTCAGAGTCAGAGTCAGAGAGTCAGAGTCAGAGTCAGATTGATAGTCATAGTCCAAGTCAGAGTCAGAGCCAGAGTCAGAGTCAGTCAGAGTCAGAGGCAGAGTCAGAGTCAGAGTCAGACTCAGATTCACAGTCATAGTCACAGTCAGAGTCAGAGTCAGAGTCAGAGTCAGAGTCAAAGTTGGAGTCAGAGTCAGAGTCAGAGAGTCAAAGTGAAAGTCAGAGTGATAGTCAGAGTCGGAGTCAAAGTTAGATACAGAGTCGAAGTCAGAGTCGAAGTCAGAGTCAGAGTCAGAGTCAGAGTCAGAGTCAGAGTCAGACTCAGAGTCAGAATCAGACTCAGAGTCGGAGTCGGAGTCGGAGTCAAATTCGGAGTGAGAGTCAGAGTCAGAGTCAGGGTCAGAGTCAGAGTAAGAGTCAGAGTCAGAGTCAGAGTCAGAGTCAGAGTCAAAGTCAGAGTCAGAGTCAGAGTCGAAGTCAGAGACAGAGTCAGAGTCAGAGTCAAAGACAGAGACAGAGTCGAAGTCGAAGTCAGAGTCAGAGTCTGAGTCAGAGTCTGAGTCAGAGTAGTAGTCGGAGTCAGTGTCAGAGTCAGGGTCACACTCGGAGTGAGAGTCAGAGTCAGATAGTCAGAGTCAGACTTGGACTCAGAGTCACAGTCAGAGTCAGAGTCAGAGTCAGAGAGTCAGAGTCAGAGTCAGAGTCTGACTCAGAGTCCGGAAGTCAAAGTCAGAGCCAGAGTCGGAGTCAGAGTCAGAGTCAGAGTCAGAGAAAAAGTCAGAGTTAGAGTCAGAGTCAATGTCAGAGTCAAAGTCTGGGACAAAGTCATAGTCAGGGTCAGCGTCAAGGTCAGGGTGGAGGTCAGGGTCAGGGTCAAGGTCAGGGTGAAGGTCAGGGTCAGGGTCAAGGTCAGGGTGGAGGTCAGGGTGGAGGTCAGGGTGGAGGTCAGGGTCAGGGTCAAGGTCAGGGTGGGGGTCACGGTCACAGTCAAGGTCAGCGTGTAGGTCAGGGACAGGGTCAAGGTCAGGGTGGATGTCAGGGACAGAGTCGAGGTCAGAGTGGAGGTCAGGGTCAGAGTCAAGGTTGGGGTGGGGCTCAGGGTCAGGGTCAAGGTCAGGATGGAGGTCAGGGTCAGGGTCAAGGTCGGGGTGGAGGTCAAGGTGCAGGTCAGGGTCAGGGTGGAGGTCAGGGTGGAGGTCAGGGTCAGGGTCAGGGTCAAGGTCAAGGTCGAGGTCAGGGTCATGGTCAAGGTCAGAGTGGAGGTCAGGGTCATCGTCAAAGTCAGGGTGGAGGTCAGGATCAGGGTCAAGGTCAGGGTGGAGGTGAGGGTCAGGGTCAAGGTCAGGGTGGAGGTCAGCGTGCATGTCAGGGTCAGGGTCAAGGTCAGGGTGGAGGTCAGGGTAGCGCTCAGGGTCAGGGTCAAGGTCCGGGTCAAGGTCAGGTTGGAGGTCAGGGTCAGGGTGGAGGTCAGGGTGGAGGTCAGGGTCAGGGTCAAGGTCAGGGTCGAGGTCAGGGTCAGGGTCAAGGTCAGGGTGGAGGTCAGGGTCATCGTCAAAGTCAGGGTGGAGGTCAGGATCAGGGTCAAGGTCAGGGTGGAGGTCAGGGTCAGGGTCAAGGTCAGGGTGGAGGTCAAGGTCAGGGTGGAGGTCAGGCTAGCGCTCAGGGTCAGGGTCAAGGTCAGGGTCAAGGTCAGGTTGGAGGTCAGGGTCAGGGTGGAGGTCAGGGTGGAGGTCAGCGTCAGGGTCAAGGTCAGGGTGGAGGTCAGGGTGGAGGTCGTTGTCAGATTCAAGGTCAGGGTGGAGGTCAGGGTCAGGGTCAAGGTCAGGGTGGAGGTCAGGTTAGCGTCAAGGTCAGGGTGGAGGTCAGGGTCAGGGTCAAGGTCAGGGTGGAGGTCAGGGTCATGGTCAAGGTCAGGGACAAGGTCAGGGTCAGGGTCAAGGTCAGGGTGGTGGTCAAGATCTGGGTCGAGGTCAGGGTGGAAGTCAGGGTCGGGGTCAAGGTCAGGGTGGAGGTCAGGGTCAAGGTCAGGGCCGAGGTCAGGGTCAGGGTCAAGGTCAGGGTGGAGGTCATGGTCACAGTCAAGGTCAGGGTGGAGGTCACGGTCACAGTCAAGGTCAGGGTAGAGGTCAGGGTAGAGGTCAGGGTCAGGGTCAAGGTCAGAGTGGAGGTCAGAGTCAACGTCAAAGTCAGGGTGGAGGTCAGGGTAGCGCTCAGGGTCAGGTTCAAGGTCAGAGTCAAGGTCAGGTTGGAGGTCAGGGTCAGGGTCAAGGTCAGGGTGAAGGTCAGGGTGCAGGTCAGGGTCAGGGTGGAGGTCAGGGTGGAGGTCAAGGTCAGGGTGGAGGTCAGCGTGCAGGTCGGGGACAGGGTCAAGGTCAGGGTGGAGGTCAGGGTCAGGGTCAAGGTCAGGGACAACGTCAGGGTCAGGGTCAAGGTCAGGGTGGTGGTCAAGGTCAGGGTCAAGGTCAGGGTGGAGGTCAGGGTAGCGCTCAGGGTCAGGGTCGAGATCAGAGTCAAGGTCAGGTTGGAGGTCAGGGTCAGGGTCAAGGTCAGGGCGGAGGTCAGAGTCAGGGTCAAGGTCAAAGTGGAGGTCAGGGTCACGGTCAAGGTTAGGGTGTAGGTCAGGGTGGAGGTCAGGTTCAGGATCAAGGTCAGGGTGCAGGTCAGCGTCAGGGTCAAGGTCAGGGTGGAGGTCAGGGTCAGGGTCAAGGTCAGCGTGGAGGTCAGGTTCAAGGTCAAGGTCAGGTTCAAGGTCAGGTTGGAGGTCAGGGTCAGGGTGTAGGTCAGGGTGGAGGTCAGGGTCAGGTTCAAGGTCAGGGTGGAGGTCAGGGTGCAGGTCGGTGTCAGGGTCAAGGTCAGGGTGAAGGTCAGGGTCAGGGTCAAGGTCAGGGTGAAGGTCAGGTCAGGGTCAAGGTCAGGATGGAGGTCAGGGTCAGGGTCAAGGTCAGGGTGGAGGTCAGGGTCAGGGTCAAGTTCAGGGACAAGGTCAGGGTCAGAGTCAAGGTCAGGGTGGTGGTCAAGGTCAGGGTCAAGGTGAGGGTGGAAGTCAGGGTCAGGGTCAAGGTCAGGGTGGAGGTCAGGGTCAAGGTCAAGGTCAGGGTGGTGGTCAGGGTGGAGGTCAGGATCAGGATCACGGTCAGGATGGAGGTCAGCGTCAGAGTCAAGGTCAGGGTGGAGGTCAGGGTCAGGGTCAAGGTCAGGGTGGTGTTCAAGGTCAGGGTCAAGGTCAGCGTGAAGGTCAGGGTCATCGTCAAGGTCAGGGTGGAGGTCAAGGTCAAGGTCAAGGTCAGGGTGGAGGTCAGGGTGGAGGTCAGGGTCAGGGTCAAGGTCAGCGTGGAGGTCAGGGTCAAGGTCCAGGTCAGGGTGGAGGACAGGGTCAGGGTCAAGGTCAGGGTGGAGGTCAGGGTCAGGGTCCAGGTCAGGGTAGAGGACAGGTTCAGGGTCAAGGTCAGGGTAGAGGTCACGGTCACAGTCAACGTCAGGGTGGAGGTCAGGGTCAGGGTCCAGGTCAGGGTAGAGGACAGGGTCAGGGTCAAGGTCAGGGTGGAGGTCACGGTCACAGTCAACGTCAGGGTGGAGGTCAGGGTGGAGGTCAGGTCAGGATCAAGGTCAGGGTGGAGGTCGGAGTCAGGGTCAAGGTCAATGTTGAGGTCAGGGTAGGGGTCAAGGTCAGGGTGGAGGTCAGGGTCAGGGTCAAGGTCAAGGTGAAGGTCATGGTCAGGGTCAATGTCAGGGTGGAGGTCAGGGTCAAAGTCAAGGTCAGGGAGGAGGTCAGGGTGGAGGTCAGGGTCAGGTTCAAGCTCAGGGTCAAGGTCAGGGTGGAGGTTTGGGTCAGGGTCAAGGTCAGGGTGGAGGTCAGGGTCAAAGTCAAGGTCAGGGTGGAGGTCAGGGTCAGGGTCAAGGTCAGGGTCGAGGTCAGGGTCAGGGTCAAGGTCAGGGTGGAGGTCAGGGTCATCGTCAAAGTCAGGGTGGAGGTCAGGATCAGGGTCAAGGTCAGGGTGGAGGTCAGGGTAGCGCTCAGGGTCAGGGTCAAGTTCAGGGTCAAGGTCAGGTTGGAGGTCAGGGTCAGGCTGGAGGTCACAGTGGAGGTCAGGGTCGGGGTCAAGGTCAGGGTGGAGGTCAGGGTCAGGGTCAACGTCAGGGTGGAGGTCAGCGTGCAGGTCAGGGTCAGAGTCAAGGTCAGGGCGGAGGTCGGGGTCAGGGTCAAGGTCATGGTGGAGGTCAGGGTCAGGGTCAAGGTCAGGCCAGAGGTCTGGGTCAAGGTCAGGGTGGAGTTCAGGGTCAGGGTCATGATCAGGGTGGAGGTCAGGGTCAGGGTCAAAGTCAGGGTGGAGGTCAGGGTGGAGGTCAAAGTCAGGGTCAAGGTCAGAGTGAAGGTCAGGGTGGAGCTCAGGGTCGATGCAAAGGTCAGGGTGGAGGTCCGAATCAGGTTCAAGGTCAGGGTGTAGGTCAGGTTTAGGGTCAAGGTCACGGTGGAGGTCAGGGGCGAGGTCGTGGTCAGGGTTGAGGTCAGGGTGGAGGTCAGGGTCAGGGTCAAGGTCAGGGTAGTGGTCAAGGTCAGGGTAAAGGTCAGGGTGGAGGTCAGGGTCAGCGTCAAGGTCAGGGTGAAGGTCGGGGTCAGGGTCAAGGTCAAAGTTGAGGTCAGGGTCGGGGTCAAGGTCAGGGTGGAGATCAGGGTGGAGGTCAGGGTCAGGGTCAAGGTCAGGGTGTAGGTCAGGTTTAGGGTCAAGGTCAGGGTGTAGGTCAGGGTCAGGTTCAAGCTCAGGGTCAAGGTCAGGGTGGAGGTTAGGGTCAGGGTCAAGGTCAGGGTGGAGGTCAGGGTCAAAGTCAAGGGCAGTGAGGAGGTCAGGGTGGAGGTCAGGGTCAGGGTCAAGGTCAGGGTCGAGGTCAGGGTCAGGGTTAAGGTCAGGGTGGAGTTCAGGGTCATCGTCAAAGTCAGGGTGGAGGTCAGGATCAGGGTCAAGGTCAGGGTGGAGGTCAGGGTCAGGGTCAAGGTCAGGCCAGAGGTCTGGGTCAAGGTCAGGGTGGAGTTCAGGGTCAGGGTCATGGTCATGGTGGAGGTCAGGGTCAGGGTCAAAGTCAGGGTGGAGGTCAGGGTGGAGGTCAACGTCAGGGTCAAGGTCAGGGTGAAGGTCAGGGTGGAGGTCGGTGTCAGGGTCAAGATCAGGGTGAAGGTCAGGGTCAGGGTCACGGTCAGCGTGGAGGTCAGGTCAGGGTCAAGGTCAGGGTGGAGGTCAGGGTCAAGGTCAAGGTCAGGGTGGAGGTCAGGGTGGAGGTCAGGGTCAGGATCAAGGTCAGGGTGAAGGTCGGAGTCAGGGTCAAGGTCGATGTTGAGGTCAGGGTAGGGGTCAAGGTCAGGGTGGAGGTCAGGGTCAGGGTCAAGGTCAAGGTGAAGGTCATGGTCAGGGTCAATGTCAGGGTGGAGGTCAGGGTAAAAGTCAAGCTCAGGGAGGAGGTCAGGGTGGAGGTCAGGGTCAGGTTCAAGCTCAGGGTCAGGGTCAGGGTGGAGGTTTGGGTCAGGTTCAAGGTCAGGGTGGAGGTCGGGGTCAAAGTCAAGGTCAGGGTGGAGGTCAGGGTGGAGGTCAGGGTCAGGGTCAAGGTCAGGGTCGAGGTCAGGGTCAGGGTCAAGGTCAGGGTGGAGGTCAGGGTCATCGTCAAAGTCAGGGTGGAGGTCAGCGTCAGAGTCAAGGTCAGGGTGGAGGTCAGGGTCAGGGTCAAGGTCAGGGACAAGGTCAGGGTCAGGGTCAAGGTCAGGGTGGTGGTCAAGGTCAGGGTCAAGGTCAGGGTGGAAGTCATGGTCAGGGTCAAGCTCAGGGTGGAGGTCAGGGTCATGGTCAAGGTCAGGGACAAGGTCAGGGTCAGGGTCAAGGTCAGGGTGGAGGTCAGGGTGGAGCTCGGGGTCAGGGTCAAGGTCAGGGTCAGGGTCAAGGTCAGGGTCGAGGTCAGGGTCAGGGTCAAGGTCGTGGTGGAGGTCAGGGTCATCGTCAAGGTCAGGGTGGAGGTCGGGGTCAAGGTCAAGGTCAGGGTGGAGGTCAGGGTCGAGGTCAGAATCAGGGTCAAGGTCAGGGTGTAGGTCAGGTTTAGGGTCAAGGTCAGGGTGGAGGTCTGGGTCAAGGTCAGGGTCGAGTTCAGGGTCAGAGTCATGATCAGGGTGGAGGTCAGCGTCAGGGTCAAAGTCAGGGTGGAGGTCAGGGTGGAGGTCAAAGTCAGGGTCAAGGTCAGGGTGAAGGTCAGGGTGGAGCTCAGGGTCGATGCAAAGGTCAGGGTGGAGGTCCGAATCAGGTTCGAGGTCAGGGTGTAGGTCAGGTTTAGGGTCAAGGTCAGGGTGGAGGTCAGGGTCAGGGTCATGGTCAGGGTGGAGGTCAGGGTCAAGGTCAAGGTCACGGTGGAGGTCAGGGGCGAGGTCGTGGTCAGGGTTGAGGTCAGGGTGGAGGTCAGGGTCAGGGTCAAGGTCAGGGTAGTGGTCAAGGTCAGGGTAAAAGTCAGGGTGGAGGTCAGGGTCAGCGTCAAGGTCAGGGTGAAGGTCGGGGTCAGGGTCAAGGTCAAAGTTGAGGTCAGGGTCGGGGTCAAGGTCAGGGTGGAGGTCAGGGTGGAGGTCAGGGTCAGGGTCAAGGTCAGGGTGTAGGTCAGGTTTAGGGTCAAGGTCAGGGTGTAGGTCAGGGTCAGGTTCAAGCTCAGGGTCAAGGTCAGGGTGGAGGTTAGGGTCAGGGTCAAGGTCAGGGTGGAGGTCAGGGTCAAAGTCAAGGTCAGTGAGGAGGTCAGGGTGGAGGTCAGGGTCAGGGTCAAGGTCAGGGTCGAGGTCAGGGTCAGGGTCAAGGTCAGGGTGGAGTTCAGGGTCATCGTCAAAGTCAGGGTGGAGGTCAGGATCAGGGTCAAGGTCAGGGTGGAGGTCAGGGTCAGGGTCAAGGTCAGGCCAGAGGTCTGGGTCAAGGTCAGGGTGGAGTTCAGGGTCAGGGTCATGGTCATGGTGGAGGTCAGGGTCAGGGTCAAAGTCAGGGTGGAGGTCAGGGTGGAGGTCAACGTCAGGGTCAAGGTCAGGGTGAAGGTCAGGGTGGAGGTCGGTGTCAGGGTCAAGATCAGGGTGAAGGTCAGGGTCAGGGTCACGGTCAGCGTGGAGGTCAGGTCAGGGTCAAGGTCAGGGTGGAGGTCAGGGTCAAGGTCAAGGTCAGGGTGGAGGTCAGGGTGGAGGTCAGGGTCAGGATCAAGGTCAGGGTCAGGGTCAGGGTGGAGGTTTGGGTCAGGTTCAAGGTCAGGGTGGAGGTCGGGGTCAAAGTCAAGGTCAGGGTGGAGGTCAGGGTGGAGGTCAGGGTCAAAGTCAAGGTCAGGGTCGAGGTCAGGGTCAGGGTCAAGGTCAGGGTGGAGGTCAGGGTCATCGTCAAAGTCAGGGTGGAGGTCAGCGTCAGAGTCAAGGTCAGGGTGGAGGTCAGGGTCAGGGTCAAGGTCAGGGACAAGGTCAGGGTCAGGGTCAAGGTCAGGGTGGTGGTCAAGGTCAATGTCAAGGTCAGGGTGGAAGTCATGGTCAGGGTCAAGGTCAGGGTGGAGGTCAGGGTCATGGTCAAGGTCAGGGACAAGGTCAGGGTCAGGGTCAAGGTCAGGGTGGAGGTCAGGGTGGAGCTCGGGGTCAGGGTCAAGGTCAGGGTCAGGGTCAAGGTCAGGGTCGAGGTCAGGGTCAGGGTCAAGGTCGTGGTGGAGGTCAGGGTCATCGTCAAGGTCAGGGTGGAGGTCGGGGTCAAGGTCAAGGTCAGGGTGGAGGTCAGGGTCGAGGTCAGAATCAGGGTCAAGGTCAGGGTGTAGGTCAGGTTTAGGGTCAAGGTCAGGGTGGAGGTCTGGGTCAAGGTCAGGGTCGAGTTCAGGGTCAGAGTCATGATCAGGGTGGAGGTCAGCGTCAGGGTCAAAGTCAGGGTGGAGGTCAGGGTGGAGGTCAAAGTCAGGGTCAAGGTCAGGGTGAAGGTCAGGGTGGAGCTCAGGGTCGATGCAAAGGTCAGGGTGGAGGTCCGAATCAGGTTCGAGGTCAGGGTGTAGGTCAGGTTTAGGGTCAAGGTCAGGGTGGAGGTCAGGGTCAGGGTCATGGTCAGGGTGGAGGTCAGGGTCAAGGTCAAGGTCACGGTGGAGGTCAGGGGCGAGGTCGTGGTCAGGGTTGGGGTCAGGGTGGAGGTCAGGGTCAGGGTCAAGGTCAGGGTAGTGGTCAAGGTCAGGGTAAAAGTCAGGGTGGAGGTCAGGGTCAGCGTCAAGGTCAGGGTGAAGGTCGGGGTCAGGGTCAAGGTCAAAGTTGAGGTCAGGGTCGGGGTCAAGGTCAGGGTGGAGGTCAGGGTGGAGGTCAGGGTCAGGGTCAAGGTCAGGGTGTAGGTCAGGTTTAGGGTCAAGGTCAGGGTGTAGGTCAGGGTCAGGTTCAAGCTCAGGGTCAAGGTCAGGGTGGAGGTTAGGGTCAGGGTCAAGGTCAGGGTGGAGGTCAGGGTCAGGGTCAAGGTCAAAGTGGAGAACAGGGTCAGGGTCAAGGTCAGGGTGGGGGTCAGGGTCAGGGTCAAGGTCAGGGTGGAGGTCAGAGTCAGGGTCAAGGTCAGGGTGGAGGTCAGGGTCAGGGTCACGGTCAGGGTGGAGGTCAGTGTCAAGGTCAAGGTCAGGGTGGAGGTCAGGGTGGAGGTCAGGGTCAGGGTCAAGGTCAGGGTGGAGGTCAGGGTCAGGGTCAAGGTCAAAGTAGAGGTCAGGGTCAGGGTCAAGGTCTAGGTGATGGTCAAGGTCAGGGTAAAGGTCAGGGTGGAGGTCAGGGTCACGGTCAAGGTCAGGGTGGAGGTCAGGGTCAGTGTCAAGGTCAGGGTGGAGGTCAAGGTCAGGGTCAAGGTCAGGGTGGAGGTCAGGGTGGAGGTCAGGGTCAGAGTCAAGGTCAGGGTGGAGGTCAGGGGCAGGGTCAAGGTCAGGGTCGAGGTCAGGGTCAGGGTCAAGGTCAGGGTGGAGGTCAGGGTCAGGGTGAAGGTTAGGGTCGAGGTCAGGGCGGAGGTCACGGTCTCAGTCAAGGTCAGGGTGGAGGTCAGGGTCAGGGTCAAGGTCAGGGCCGAGGTCAGGGTCAGGGTCAAGGTCAGGGACAAGGTCAGGGTGGAGGTCAGGGTCACAGTCAAGGTCAGGGTGGAGGTCAGGGTCAGGGTCAAGGTCAGGGTGGAGGTCAGGGTCAGGGTCAAGGTCAGGGTGGAGGTCAGGGTGGGGGTCAGGGTCAGGGTCAAGATCGGGGTAGAGGTCAGGGTCACAGTCAAGGTCAGGGTGGAGGTCAGGGTCAGGGTCATGGTCAGGGTGGAGGTCAGGGTCAGGGTCAAGGTCAAAGTGGAGAACAGGGTCAGGGTCAAGGTCAGGGTGGGGGTCAGGGTCAGGGTCAAGGTCAGGGTGGAGGTCAGAGTCAGGGTCAAGGTCAGGGTGGAGGTCAGGGTCAGGGTCACGGTCAGGGTGGAGGTCAGTGTCAAGGTCAAGGTCAGGGTGGAGGTCAGGGTGGAGGTCAGGGTCAGGGTCAAGGTCAGGGTGGAGGTCAGGGTCAGGGTCAAGGTCAAAGTAGAGGTCAGGGTCAGGGTCAAGGTCTAGGTGATGGTCAAGGTCAGGGTAAAGGTCAGGGTGGAGGTCAGGGTCACGGTCAAGGTCAGGGTGGAGGTCAGGGTCAGTGTCAAGGTCAGGGTGGAGGTCAAGGTCAGGGTCAAGGTCAGGGTGGAGGTCAGGGTGGAGGTCAGGGTCAGAGTCAAGGTCAGGGTGGAGGTCAGGGGCAGGGTCAAGGTCAGGGTCGAGGTCAGGGTCAGGGTCAAGGTCAGGGTGGAGGTCAGGGTCAGGGTGAAGGTTAGGGTCGAGGTCAGGGCGGAGGTCACGGTCTCAGTCAAGGTCAGGGTGGAGGTCAGGGTCAGGGTCAAGGTCAGGGCCGAGGTCAGGGTCAGGGTCAAGGTCAGCGACAAGGTCAGGGTGGAGGTCAGGGTCACAGTCAAGGTCAGGGTGGAGGTCAGGGTCAGGGTCAAGGTCAGGGTGGAGGTCAGGGTGGAAGTCGGGTTCAGGGTCAAGGTCAGGGTGGAGGTCAGGGTCACAGTCAAGGTCAGGGTGGAGGTCAGGGTCAGGGTCATGGTCAGGGTGGAGGTCAGGGTCAGGGTCAAGGTCAAAGTGTAGAACAGGGTCAGGGTCAAGGTCAGGGTGGAGTTCAGGGTCAGAGTCAAGGTCAGGGCCGAGGTCAGGGTCAGGCTCAAGGTCAGGGTCAGGGTCAAGGTCAGGGTGGAGGTCGGGGTCAGGGTCAAGGTCAAAGTTGAGGTCAGGGTCGGGGTCAAGGTCAGGGTGGAGGTCAGGGTCAGGGTCAAGTTCAGGGTGGAGGTCAGGGTCAGGGTCAATGTCAGGGTGAAGGTCAGGGTGGAGGTCGGGTTCAGGGTCAAGGTCAGGGTGGAGGTCAGGGTCACAGTCAAGGTCAGGGTGGAGGTCAGGGTCAGGGTCATGGTCAGGGTGGAGGTCAAGGTCAGGGTGGAGGTCAGGGTGGAGGTCAGGGTCAGAGTCAAGGTCAGGGTGGAGGTCAGGGGCAGGGTCAAGGTCAGGGTCGAGGTCAGGGTCAGGGTCAAGGTCAGGGTGGAGGTCAGGGTCAGGGTGAAGGTTAGGGTCGAGGTCAGGGCGGAGGTCACGGTCTCAGTCAAGGTCAGGGTGGAGGTCAGGGTCAGGGTCAATGTCAGGGTCGAGGTCAGGGTTGAGGTCACGGTCTCAGTCAAGGTCAGGGTGGAGGTCAGGGTCAGGGTCAAGGTCAGGGCCGAGGTCAGGGTCAGGGTCAAGGTCAGGGACAAGGTCAGGATGGAGGTCAGGGTCACAGTCAAGGTCAGGGTGGAGGTCAGGGTCACAGTCAAGGTCAGGGTGGAGGTCAGGGTCAGGGTCATGGTCAGGGTGGAGGTCAGGGTCAGGATCAAGGTCAAAGTGGAGAACAGGGTCAGGGTCAAGGTCAGGGTGGAGGTCAGGGTCAGGGTTAAGGTCAGGGTGGAGGTCAGGGTCAGGGTCAAGGTCAGGGTGGAGGTCAGGAACGCGGTCAAGGTCAGGGTGGGGGTCAGGGTGGAGTTCAGGATCAGGGTCGAGGTCAAAGTGGAGGTCGGGGTCAGGGTCAAGATCAGGGTGGGGGTCAAGGTCAGGGTGGAGGTCAGGGTAGAGGTCGGGGTCAGGGTCAAGGTCAGAGTGAAGGTCAGGGTGGAGGTCAGGGTCAGCGTCAAGGTCAGGGTGAAGGTCGGGGTCAGGGTCAAGGTCAAAGTTGAGGTCAGGGTCGGGGTCAAGGTCAGGGTGGAGGTCAGGGTGGAGGTCAGGGTCAGGGTCAAGGTCAGGGTGTAGGTCAGGTTTAGGGTCAAGGTCAGGGTGTAGGTCAGGGTCAGGTTCAAGCTCAGGGTCAAGGTCAGGGTGGAGGTTAGGGTCAGGGTCAAGGTCAGGGTGGAGGTCAGGGTCAAAGTCAAGGTCAGTGAGGAGGTCAGGGTGGAGGTCAGGGTCAGGGTCAAGGTCAGGGTCGAGGTCAGGGTCAGGGTTAAGGTCAGGGTGGAGTTCAGGGTCATCGTCAAAGTCAGGGCTGAGGTCAGGATCAGGGTTAAGGTCAGGGTGGAGGTCAGGGTCAGGGTCAAGGTCAGGCCAGAGGTCTGGGTCAAGGTCAGGGTGGAGTTCAGGGTCAGGGTCATGGTCATGGTGGAGGTCAGGGTCAGGGTCAAAGTCAGGGTGGAGGTCAGGGTGGAGGTCAACGTCAGGGTCAAGGTCAGGGTGAAGGTCAGGGTGGAGGTCGGTGTCAGGGTCAAGATCAGGGTGAAGGTCAGGGTCAGGGTCACGGTCAGCGTGGAGGTCAGGTCAGGGTCAAGGTCAGGGTGGAGGTCAGGGTCAAGGTCAAGGTCAGGGTGGAGGTCAGGGTGGAGGTCAGGGTCAGGATCAAGGTCAGGGTCAGGGTCAGGGTGGAGGTTTGGGTCAGGTTCAAGGTCAGGGTGGAGGTCGGGGTCAAAGTCAAGGTCAGGGTGGAGGTCAGGGTGGAGGTCAGGGTCAAAGTCAAGGTCAGGGTCGAGGTCAGGGTCAGGGTCAAGGTCAGGGTGGAGGTCAGGGTCATCGTCAAAGTCAGGGTGGAGGTCAGCGTCAGAGTCAAGGTCAGGGTGGAGGTCAGGGTCAGGGTCAAGGTCAGGGACAAGGTCAGGGTCAGGGTCAAGGTCAGGGTGGTGGTCAAGGTCAGGGTCAAGGTCAGGGTGGAAGTCATGGTCAGGGTCAAGGTCAGGGTGGAGGTCAGGGTCATGGTCAAGGTCAGGGACAAGGTCAGGGTCAGGGTCAAGGTCAGGGTGGAGGTCAGGGTGGAGCTCGGGGTCAGGGTCAAGGTCAGGGTCAGGGTCAAGGTCAGGGTCGAGGTCAGGGTGAGGGTCAAGGTCGTGGTGGAGGTCAGGGTCATCGTCAAGGTCAGGGTGGAGGTCGGGGTCAAGGTCAAGGTCAGGGTGGAGGTCAGAGTCGAGGTCAGAATCAGGGTCAAGGTCAGGGTGTAGGTCAGGTTTAGGGTCAAGGTCAGGGTGGAGGTCTGGGTCAAGGTCAGGGTCGAGTTCAGGGTCAGAGTCATGATCAGGGTGGAGGTCAGCGTCAGGGTCAAAGTCAGGGTGGAGGTCAGGGTGGAGGTCAAAGTCAGGGTCAAGGTCAGGGTGAAGGTCAGGGTGGAGCTCAGGGTCGATGCAAAGGTCAGGGTGGAGGTCCGAATCAGGTTCGAGGTCAGGGTGTAGGTCAGGTTTAGGGTCAAGGTCAGGGTGGAGGTCAGGGTCAGGGTCATGGTCAGGGTGGAGGTCAGGGTCAAGGTCAAGGTCACGGTGGAGGTCAGGGGCGAGGTCGTGGTCAGGGTTGGGGTCAGGGTGGAGGTCAGGGTCAGGGTCAAGGTCAGGGTAGTGGTCAAGGTCAGGGTAAAAGTCAGGGTGGAGGTCAGGGTCAGCGTCAAGGTCAGGGTGATGGTCGGGGTCAGGGTCAAGGTCAAAGTTGAGGTCAGGGTCGGGGTCAAGGTCAGGGTGGAGGTCAGGGTGGAGGTCAGGGTCAGGGTCAAGGTCAGGGTGTAGGTCAGGTTTAGGGTCAAGGTCAGGGTGTAGGTCAGGGTCAGGTTCAAGCTCAGGGTCAAGGTCAGGGTGGAGGTTAGGGTCAGGGTCAAGGTCAGGGTGGAGGTCAGGGTCAGGGTCAAGGTCAAAGTGGAGAACAGGGTCAGGGTCAAGGTCAGGGTGGGGGTCAGGGTCAGGGTCAAGGTCAGGGTGGAGGTCAGAGTCAGGGTCAAGGTCAGGGTGGAGGTCAGGGTCAGGGTCACGATCAGGGTGGAGGTCAGTGTCAAGGTCAAGGTCAGGGTGGAGGTCAGGGTGGAGGTCAGGGTCAGGGTCAAGGTCAGGGTGGAGGTCAGGGTCAGGGTCAAGGTCAAAGTAGAGGTCAGGGTCAGGGTCAAGGTCTAGGTGATGGTCAAGGTCAGGGTAAAGGTCAGGGTGGAGGTCAGGGTCACGGTCAAGGTCAGGGTGGAGGTCAGGGTCAGTGTCAAGGTCAGGGTGGAGGTCAAGGTCAGGGTCAAGGTCAGGGTGGAGGTCAGGGTGGAGGTCAGGGTCAGAGTCAAGGTCAGGGTGGAGGTCAGGGGCAGGGTCAAGGTCAGGGTCGAGGTCAGGGTCAGGGTCAAGGTCAGGGTGGAGGTCAGGGTCAGGGTGAAGGTTAGGGTCGAGGTCAGGGCGGAGGTCACGGTCTCAGTCAAGGTCAGGGTGGAGGTCAGGGTCAGGGTCAAGGTCAGGGCCGAGGTCAGGGTCAGGGTCAAGGTCAGCGACAAGGTCAGGGTGGAGGTCAGGGTCACAGTCAAGGTCAGGGTGGAGGTCAGGGTCAGGGTCAAGGTCAGGGTGGAGGTCAGGGTGGAAGTCGGGTTCAGGGTCAAGGTCAGGGTGGAGGTCAGGGTCACAGTCAAGGTCAGGGTGGAGGTCAGGGTCAGGGTCATGGTCAGGGTGGAGGTCAGGGTCAGGGTCAAGGTCAAAGTGTAGAACAGGGTCAGGGTCAAGGTCAGGGTGGAGTTCAGGGTCAGAGTCAAGGTCAGGGCCGAGGTCAGGGTCAGGCTCAAGGTCAGGGTGGAGGTCAGGGTCAGGGTCAAGGTCAGGGTGGAGGTCGGGGTCAGGGTCAAGGTCAAAGTTGAGGTCAGGGTCGGGGTCAAGGTCAGGGTGGAGGTCAGGGTCAGGGTCAAGTTCAGGGTGGAGGTCAGGGTCAGGGTCAATGTCAGGGTGAAGGTCAGGGTGGAGGTCGGGTTCAGGGTCAAGGTCAGGGTGGAGGTCAGGGTCACAGTCAAGGTCAGGGTGGAGGTCAGGGTCAGGGTCATGGTCAGGGTGGAGGTCAAGGTCAGGGTGGAGGTCAGGGTGGAGGTCAGGGTCAGAGTCAAGGTCAGGGTGGAGGTCAGGGGCAGGGTCAAGGTCAGGGTCGAGGTCAGGGTCAGGGTCAAGGTCAGGGTGGAGGTCAGGGTCAGGGTGAAGGTTAGGGTCGAGGTCAGGGCGGAGGTCACGGTCTCAGTCAAGGTCAGGGTGGAGGTCAGGGTCAGGGTCAATGTCAGGGTCGAGGTCAGGGTTGAGGTCACGGTCTCAGTCAAGGTCAGGGTGGAGGTCAGGGTCAGGGTCAAGGTCAGGGCCGAGGTCAGGGTCAGGGTCAAGGTCAGGGACAAGGTCAGGATGGAGGTCAGGGTCACAGTCAAGGTCAGGGTAGAGGTCAGGGACACAGTCAAGGTCAGGGTGGAGGTCAGGGTCAGGGTCATGGTCAGGGTGGAGGTCAGGGTCAGGATCAAGGTCAAAGTGGAGAACAGGGTCAGGGTCAAGGTCAGGGTGGAGGTCAGGGTCAGGGTTAAGGTCAGGGTGGAGGTCAGGGTCAGGGTCAAGGTCAGGGTGGAGGTCAGGAACGCGGTCAAGGTCAGGGTGGGGGTCAGGGTGGAGTTCAGGATCAGGGTCGAGGTCAAAGTGGAGGTCGGGGTCAGGGTCAAGATCAGGGTGGGGGTCAAGGTCAGGGTGGAGGTCAGGGTAGAGGTCGGGGTCAGGGTCAAGGTCAGAGTGAAGGTCAGGGTCACAGTCAAGGTCAGGGTGGAGGGCAAGGTCAGGGTCAAGGTCAGGGTGGAGGTCAGGGTGGAGGTCAGGGTCAGGGTCAAGGTCAGGGTGGTGGTGAAGGTCAGGGTCAAGGTCGGGGTGGAGGTCAGGGTCAGGGTCAAGGTCAGGGTCGAGGTCAGGGTCAAGGTCAGGGTCAGGGTGGAGGTCAGGGTGAAGGTCAGGGTGAGGGTCAAGGTCAGGGTGGAGGTCAGGAACGAGGTCAAGGTCAGGGTGGAGGTCAGCGTAAGCTCGGGCCCAGCGTCGAGGTCAGGGTGGAGGTCAGGGTCAGGGTCAAGGTCAGGGTGGTGGTCAAGGTCAGGGTAGAGGTCAGGGTGGAGGTCAGGGTCAGGGTCAAGGTCAGGGTGGAAGTCAGGGTCAAGGTCAAGGTCAGGGTGGAGGTCAGGGTCAGGGTCAAGGTCAAAGTTGAGGTCAGGGTCGGGGTCTAGGTCAGGGTGGAGGTCAGGGTCAGGGTCAAGGTCAGGGTGGAGGTCAGGGTCAGGGTCAAGGTCAGGGTGGAGGTCAGGGTCAGGGTCAAGGTCAGTGTGGAGGTCGGGGTCAGGGTCAAGGTAAAAGTAGAGGTCAGGGTCAGGGTCAAGTTCGGGGTGGAGGTCAGGGTCACGGTCAAGGTCAGGGTAGAGGTCAGGGTCAGGGTCAAGGTCAGGGTGGAGGTCAGGGTCAGGGTCAAGGTCAGGGTGGAGGTCAGGGTCAGGGTCAAGGTCAGGGTGGAGGTCAGGGTCAGGGTCAAGGTCAGGGACAAGGTCAGGGTCAGATTCAAGGTCAGGGTGGTGGTCAAGGTCAGGGTCAAGGTCAGGGTAGAGGTCAGGGTCACAGTCAAGGTCAGGGTGGAGGTCAGGGTCAGGATCAAGGTCAGGGTCGAGGTGACGGTCACAGTCAAGGTCAGAGTGGAGGTCAGGGTAAGCTCGGGGTCAGGTTCAAGGTCAGGGTGGAGGTCGTGGTCAGTGTTAAGGTCAGGGTGGAGGTCAGGGTCAGGGTCAAGGTCAGGGTGGTGGTCATGGTCAGGGTAAAGGTAAGGGTGAAGGTCAGGGTCAGGGTCAAGGTCAGGGTGGAGGTCAGGGTCAGGGTCAAGGTCAGGGTGGAGGTCAGGGTCAGGGTCAAGGTCAGGGTGGAGGTCAGGGTGGGGGTCAGGGTCAGGGTCAAGATCGGGGTAGAGGTCAGGGTCACAGTCAAGGTCAGGGTGGAGGTCAGGGTCAGGGTCATGGTCAGGGTGGAGGTCAGGGTCAGGGTCAAGGTCAAAGTGGAGAACAGGGTCAGGGTCAAGGTCAGGGTGGGGGTCAGGGTCAGGGTCAAGGTAAGGGTGGAAGTCAGAATCAGGGTCAAGGTCAGGGTGGAGGTCAGGGTCAGGGTCACGGTCAGGGTTGAGGTCAGGGTCAAGGTCAAGGTCAGGGTGGAGGTCAGGGTGGAGGTCAGGGTCAGGGTCAAGGTCAGGGTGGAGGTCAGGGTCAGGGTCAAGGTCAAAGTGGAGGTCAGGGTCAGGGTCAAGGTCTAGGTGATGGTCAAGGTCAGGGTAAAGGTCAGGGTGGAGGTCAGGGTTACGGTCAAGGTCAGGGTGGAGGTCAGGGTCAGTGTCAAGGTCAGGGTGGAGGTCAAGGTCAGGGTCAAGGTCAGGGTGGAGGTCAGGGTGGAGGTCAGGGTCAGAGTCAAGGTCAGGGTGGAGGTCAGGGTCAGGGTCAAGGTCAGGGTAGAGGTCAGGGTCAGGCTCAAGGTCAGGGTGGAGGTCAGGGTCAGGGTCAAGGTCAGGGTGGAGGTCAGGAACGCGATCAAGGTCAGGGTGGGGGTCAGGGTGGAGGTCAGGATCAGGGTCGAGGTCAAAGTGGAGGTCAGGGTCAGGGTCAAGATCAGGGTCGGGGTCAAGGTCAGGGTGGAGGTCAGGGTGGAGGTCGGGGTCGGGGTCAAGGTCAGGGTGAAGGTCAGAGTCACAGTCAAGGTCAGGGTGGAGGGCAAGGTCAGGGTCAAGGTCAGGGTGGAGGTCAGGGTGGAAGTCAGGGTCAGGGTCAAGGTCAGGGTGGTGGTGAAGGTCAGGGTCAAGGTCGGGGTGGAGGTCAGGGTCGGGGTCAAGGTCAGGGTCGAGGTCAGGGTCAAGGTCAAGGTCAGGGTGGAGGTCAGGGTGAAGGTCAGGGTCAGGGTCAAGGTCAGGCTGGAGGTCAGGAACGAGGTCAAGGTCAGGGTGGAGGTCAGGGTAAGCTCGGGGTCAGCGTCAAGGTCAGGGTAGAGGTTGTGGTCAGTGTCAAGGTCAGGGTGGAGGTCAGGGTCAGGGTCAAGGTCAGGGTGGTGGTCAAGGTCAGGGTAAAGGTCAGGGTGGAGGTCAGGGTCAGGGTCAAGGTCAGGGTGGAAGTCAGGGTCAAGGTCAAGGTCAGGGTGGAGGTCAGGGTCAGGGTCAAGGTCAGGGTGGAGGTCGGGGTCAGGGTCAAGGTCAAAGTTGAGGTCGGGGTCGGGGTCTAGGTCAGGGTGGAGGTCAGGGTCAGGGTCAAGGTCAGGGTGGAGGTCAGGGTCAGGGTCAATGTCAGGGTCGAGGTCAGGGTCAGGGTCAAGGTCAGGGTGGAGGTCAGGGTCACAGTCAAGGTCAGGGTGGAGGTCAGGGTCAGGGTCAAGGTCAGGGTGGAGGTCAGGGTGAACGTCGGGTTCAGGGTCGATGTCAGGGTGGAGGTCAGGGTCACAGTCAAGGTCAGGGTGGAGGTCAGGGTCAGGGTCAAGGTCAGGGCCGAGGTCAGGGTCAGGCTCAAGGTCAGGGTGGAGGTCAGGGTCAGGGTCAAGGTCAGGGTGGAGGTCAGGGTTGAGGTCAGGGTCAGGGTCATGGTCAGGGTGGAGGTCAGGGTCAGGGTGGAGGTCAGGGTCAGAGTCAAGGTCAAAGTGGAGGTCAGGGTCAGGGTCAAGGTCAGGGTGGAGGTCAGGGTCAGGGTCAAGATCAGGGTGGGGGTCAAGGTCAGGGTGGAGGTCAGGGTGAGGTCGGGGTCAGGGTCAAGGTCAGAGTGAAGGTCAGGGTCCGGGTCAAGGTCCGGGTGGAGGTCAGGGTCAGGGTCAAGGTCAGGGTGGAGGTCAGGGTCAGGGTCAAGGTCAGGGTAGAGGTCAGGGTCAGGGTCAAGGTCAGGGTGGAGGTCGGGGTCAGGGTCAAGGTCAAAGTAGTGGTCAGGGTCAGGGTCAAGTTCAGGGTGGAGGTCAGGGTCACGGTCAAGGTCAGGGTGGAGGTCAGGGTCAGTGTCAAGGTCACGGTGGAGGTCAGGGTCAGGGTCAAGGTCAGGGTGGAGGTCAGGGTGGAGGTCGGGTTCAGGGTCAAGGTCAGGGTGGAGGTCAGGGTCACAGTCAAGGTCAGGGTGGAGGTCAGGGTCAGAGTCATGGTCAGGGTGGAGGTCAGGGTCAGGGTCAAGGTCAAAGTGTAGAACAGGGTCAGGGTCAAGGTGAGGGTGGAGTTCAGGGTCAGGGTCAAGGTCAGGGCCGAGGTCAGGGTCAGGCTCAAGGTCAGGGTGGAGGTCAGGGTCAGGGTCAAGGTCAGGGTGGAGGTAGGGGTCAGGGTCAAGGTCAAAGTTGAGGTCAGGTTCGGGGTCAAGGTCAGGGTGGAGGTCAGGGTCAGGGTAAAGTTCAGGGTGGAGGTCAGGGTCAGGGTCAATGTCAGGGTGAAGGTCAGGGTCCGGGTCAAGGTCAGGGTGGAGGTCAGGGTCAGGGTCAAGGTCAGGGTGGAGGTCAGGGTCAGGGTCAAGGTCAGGGTAGAGGTCAGGGTCAGGATCAAGGTCAGGGTGGAGGTCGGGGTCAGGGTCAAGGTCAAAGTAGTGGTCAGGTTCAGGGTCAAGTTCAGGGTGGAGGTCAGGGTCACGGTCAAGGTCAGGGTGGAGGTCAGGATCAGTGTCAAGGTCGGGGTGGAGGTCAAGGTCAGGGTGGCGGTCAGGGTGGAGGTCAGCGTCAGGGTCAAGGTCAGGGCCAAGGTCAGGGTTAGGGTCAAGGTCAGGGTGGAGGTCAGGGTCAGGGTCAAGGTCAGGGTCGAGGTCAGGGTCAAGGTCAAGGTCAGGGTGGAGGTCAGGGTGAAGGTCAGGGTCAGGGTCAAGGTCAGGGTGGAGGTCAGGAACGAGGTCAAGGTCAGGGTGGAGGTCAGGGTAAGCTCGGGGTCAGCGTCAAGGTCAGGGTAGAGGTTGTGGTCAGTGTCAAGGTCAGGGTGGAGGTCAGGGTCAGGGTCAAGGTCAGGGTGGTGGTCAAGGTCAGGGTAAAGGTCAGGGTGGAGGTCAGGGTCAGGGTCAAGGTCAGGGTGGAAGTCAGGGTCAAGGTCAAGGTCAGGGTGGAGGTCAGGGTCAGGGTCAAGGTCAGGGTAGAGGTCGGGGTCAGGGTCAAGGTCAAAGTTGAGGTCAGGGTCGGGGTCTAGGTCAGGGTGGAGGTCAGGGTCAGGGTCAAGGTCAGGGTGGAGGTCAGGGTCAGGGTCAATGTCAGGGTGGAGGTCAGGGTCAGGGTCAAGGTCAGGGTGGAGGTCAGGGTCAGGGTCAAGGTCAGGGTGGAGGTCAGGGTCAGGGTCAAGGTCAGGGTGGAGGTCGGGGTCAGGGTCAAGGTCAAAGTAGTGGTCAGGGTCAGGGTCAAGTTCAGGGTGGAGGTCAGGGTCACGGTCAAGGTCAGGGTGGAGGTCAGGGTCAGTGTCAAGGTCGGGGTGGAGGTCAAGGTCAGGGTCAAGGTCAGGGTTGAGGTCACGGTCTCAGTCAAGGTCAGGGTGGAGGTCAGGGTCAGGGTCAAGGTCAGGGCCGAGGTCAGGGTCAGGGTGAAGGTCAGGGACAAGGTCAGGATGGAGGTCAGGGTCACAGTCAAGGTCAGGGTGGAGGTCAGGGTCACAGTCAAGGTCAGGGTGCAGGTCAGGGTCAGGGTCATGGTCAGGGTGGAGGTCAGGGTCAGGATCAAGGTCAAAGTGGAGAACAGGGTCAGAGTCAAGGTCAGGGTGGAGGTCAGGGTCAGGGTTAAGGTCAGGGTGGAGGTCAGGGTCAGGGTCAAGGTCAGGGTGGAGGTCAGGAACGCGGTCAAGGTCAGGGTGGGGGTCAGGGTGGAGTTCAGGATCAGGGTCGAGGTCGAAGTGGAGGTCAGGGTCAGGGTCAAGATCAGGGTGGGGGTCAAGGTCAGGGTGGAGGTCAGGGTGGAGGTCGGGGTCAGGGTCAAGGTCAGAGTGAAGGTCAGGGTCACAGTCAAGGTCAGGGTGGAGGGCAAGGTCAGGGTCAAGGTCAGGGTGGAGGTCAGGGTGGAGGTCAGGGTCAGGGTCAAGGTCAGGGTGGTGGTGAAGGTCAGGGTCAAGGTCGGGGTGGAGGTCAGGGTCAGGGTCAAGGTCAGGGTCGAGGTCAGGGTCAAGGTCAAGGTCAGGGTGGAGGTCAGGGTGAAGGTCAGGGTGAGGGTCAAGGTCAGGGTGGAGGTCAGGAACGAGGTCAAGGTCAGGGTGGAGGTCAGGGCAAGCTCGGGGTCAGCGTCGAGGTCAGGGTGGAGGTCAGGGTCAGGGTCAAGGTCAGGGTGGTGGTCAAGGTCAGGGTAAAGGTCAGGGTGGAGGTCAGGGTCAGGGTCAAGGTCAGGGTGGAAGTCAGGGTCAAGGTCAAGGTCAGGGTGGAGGTCAGGGTCAGGGTCAAGGTCAAAGTTGAGGTCAGGGTCGGGGTCTAGGTCAGGGTGGAGGTCAGGGTCAGGGTCAAGGTCAGGGTGGAGGTCAGGGTCAGGGTCAATGTCAGGGTGGAGGTCAGGGTCAGGGTCAAGGTCAGGGTGGAGGTCAGGGTCAGGGTCAAGGTCAGGGTGGAGGTCAGGGTCAGGGTCAAGGTCAGTGTGGAGGTCAGGGTCAGGGTCAAGGTCAAAGTAGAGGTCAGGGTCAGGGTCAAGTTCGGGGTGGAGGTCAGGGTCACGGTCAAGGTCAGGGTAGAGGTCAGGGTCAGGGTCAAGGTCAGGGTGAAGGTCAGGGTCAGGGTCAAGGTCAGGGTGGAGGTCAGGGTCAGGGTCAAGGTCAGGGTGGAGGTCAGGGTCAGGGTCAAGGTCAGGGACAAGGTCAGGGTCAGATTCAAGGTCAGGGTGGTGGTCAAGGTCAGGGTCAAGGTCAGGGTAGAGGTCAGGGTCACAGTCAAGGTCAGGGTGGAGGTCAGGGTCAGGATCAAGGTCAGGGTCGAGGTGACGGTCACAGTCAAGGTCAGAGTGGAGGTCAGGGTAAGCTCGGGGTCAGGTTCAAGGTCAGGGTGGAGGTCGTGGTCAGTGTTAAGGTCAGGGTGAAGGTCAGGGTCAGGGTCAAGGTCGGGGTGGTGGTCATGGTCAGGGTAAAGGTAAGGGTGAAGGTCAGGGTCAGGGTCAAGGTCAGGGTGGAGGTCAGGGTCAGGGTCAAGGTCAGGGTGGAGGTCAGGGTCAGGGTCAAGGTCAGGGTGGAGGTCAGGGTGGGGGTCAGTGTCAGGGTCAAGATCGGGGTAGAGGTCAGGGTCACAGTCAAGGTCAGGGTGGAGGTCAGGGTCAGGGTCATGGTCAGGGTGGAGGTCAGGGTCAGGGTCAAGGTCAAAGTGGAGAACAGGGTCAGGGTCAAGGTCAGGGTGGGGGTCAGGGTCAGGGTCAAGGTCAGGGTGGAGGTCAGAATCAGGGTCAAGGTCAGGGTGGACGTCAGGGTCAGGGTCAAGGTCAGGGTGGAGGTCAGGGTCAGGGTCAAGGTCAAAGTAGAGGTCAGGGTCAGGGTCAAGGTCTAGGTGATGGTCAAGGTCAGGGTAAAGGTCAGGGTGGAGGTCAGGGTCACGGTCAAGGTCAGGGTGGAGGTCAGGGTCAGTGTCAAGGTCAGGGTGGAGGTCAAGGTCAGGGTCAAGGTCAGGGTGGAGGTCAGGGTGGAGGTCAGGGTCAGAGTCAAGGTCAGGGTGGAGGTCAGGGTCAGGGTCAAGGTCAGGGTAGAGGTCAGGGTCAGGCTCAAGGTCAGGGTGGAGGTCAGGGTCAGGGTCAAGGTCAAAGTAGAGGTCAGGGTCAGGGTCAAGTTCGGGGTGGAGGTCAGGGTCACGGTCAAGGTCAGGGTAGAGGTCAGGGTCAGGGTCAAGGTCAGGGTGAAGGTCAGGGTCAGGGTCAAGGTCAGGGTGGAGGTCAGGGTCAGGGTCAAGGTCAGGGTGGAGGTCAGGGTCAGGGTCAAGGTCAGGGACAAGGTCAGGGTCAGATTCAAGGTCAGGGTGGTGGTCAAGGTCAGGGTCAAGGTCAGGGTAGAGGTCAGGGTCACAGTCAAGGTCAGGGTGGAGGTCAGGGTCAGGATCAAGGTCAGGGTCGAGGTGACGGTCACAGTCAAGGTCAGAGTGGAGGTCAGGGTAAGCTCGGGGTCAGGTTCAAGGTCAGGGTGGAGGTCGTGGTCAGTGTTAAGGTCAGGGTGAAGGTCAGGGTCAGGGTCAAGGTCAGGGTGGTGGTCATGGTCAGGGTAAAGGTAAGGGTGAAGGTCAGGGTCAGGGTCAAGGTCAGGGTGGAGGTCAGGGTCAGGGTCAAGGTCAGGGTGGAGGTCAGGGTCAGGGTCAAGGTCAGGGTGGAGGTCAGGGTGGGGGTCAGTGTCAGGGTCAAGATCGGGGTAGAGGTCAGGGTCACAGTCAAGGTCAGGGTGGAGGTCAGGGTCAGGGTCATGGTCAGGGTGGAGGTCAGGGTCAGGGTCAAGGTCAAAGTGGAGAACAGGGTCAGGGTCAAGGTCAGGGTGGGGGTCAGGGTCAGGGTCAAGGTCAGGGTGGAGGTCAGAATCAGGGTCAAGGTCAGGGTGGAGGTCAGGGTCAGGGTCAAGGTCAGGGTGGAGGTCAGGGTCAGGGTCAAGGTCAAAGTAGAGGTCAGGGTCAGGGTCAAGGTCTAGGTGATGGTCAAGGTCAGGGTAAAGGTCAGGGTGGAGGTCAGGGTCACGGTCAAGGTCAGGGTGGAGGTCAGGGTCAGTGTCAAGGTCAGGGTGGAGGTCAAGGTCAGGGTCAAGGTCAGGGTGGAGGTCAGGGTGGAGGTCAGGGTCAGAGTCAAGGTCAGGGTGGAGGTCAGGGTCAGGGTCAAGGTCAGGGTAGAGGTCAGGGTCAGGCTCAAGGTCAGGGTGGAGGTCAGGGTCAGGGTCAAGGTCAGGGTGAAGGTCAGGGTCACAGTCAAGGTCAGGGTGGAGGGCAAGGTCAGGGTCAAGGTCAGGGTGGAGGTCAGGGTGGAGGTCAGGGTCAGGGTCAAGGTCAGGGTGGTGGTGAAGGTCAGGGTCAAGGTCGGGGTGGAGGTCAGGGTCAGGGTCAAGATCAGGGTGGGGGTCAAGGTCAGGGTGGAGGTCAGGGTGGAGGTCGGGGTCAGGGTCAAGGTCAGAGTGAAGGTCAGGGTCACAGTCAAGGTCAGGGTGGAGGGCAAGGTCAGGGTCAAGGTCAGGGTGGAGGTCAGGGTGGAGGTCAGGGTCAGGGTCAAGGTCAGGGTGGTGGTGAAGGTCAGGGTCAAGGTCGGGGTGGAGGTCAGGGTCAGGGTAAAGGTCAGGGTGGAGGTCAGGGTCAGGGTCAAGGTCAGGGTGGAAGTCAGGGTCAAGGTCAAGGTCAGGGTGGAGGTCAGGGTCAGGGTCAAGGTCAAAGTTGAGGTCAGGGTCGGGGTCTAGGTCAGGGTGGAGGTCAGGGTCAGGGTCAAGGTCAGGGTGGAGGTCAGGGTCAGGGTCAATGTCAGGGTGGAGGTCAGGGTCAGGGTCAAGGTCAGGGTGGAGGTCAGGGTCAGGGTCAAGGTCAGGGTGGAGGTCAGGGTCAGGGTCAAGGTCAGTGTGGAGGTCGGGGTCAGGGTCAAGGTCAAAGTAGAGGTCAGGGTCAGGGTCAAGTTCGGGGTGGAGGTCAGGGTCACGGTCAAGGTCAGGGTAGAGGTCAGGGTCAGGGTCAAGGTCAGGGTGAAGGTCAGGGTCAGGGTCAAGGTCAGGGTGGAGGTCAGGGTCAGGGTCAAGGTCAGGGTGGAGGTCAGGGTCAGGGTCAAGGTCAGGGTGGAGGTCAGGGTCAGGGTCAAGGTCAGGGTGGAGGTCAGGGTGGGGGTCAGTGTCAGGGTCAAGATCGGGGTAGAGGTCAGGGTCACAGTCAAGGTCAGGGTGGAGGTCAGGGTCAGGGTCATGGTCAGGGTGGAGGTCAGGGTCAGGGTCAAGGTCAAAGTGGAGAACAGGGTCAGGGTCAAGGTCAGGGTGGGGGTCAGGGTCAGGGTCAAGGTCAGGGTGGAGGTCAGAATCAGGGTCAAGGTCAGGGTGGAGGTCAGGGTCAGGGTCAAGGTCAGGGTGGAGGTCAGGGTCAGGGTCAAGGTCAAAGTAGAGGTCAGGGTCAGGGTCAAGGTCTAGGTGATGGTCAAGGTCAGGGTAAAGGTCAGGGTGGAGGTCAGGGTCACGGTCAAGGTCAGGGTGGAGGTCAGGGTCAGTGTCAAGGTCAGGGTGGAGGTCAAGGTCAGGGTCAAGGTCAGGGTGGAGGTCAGGGTGGAGGTCAGGGTCAGAGTCAAGGTCAGGGTGGAGGTCAGGGTCAGGGTCAAGGTCAGGGTAGAGGTCAGGGTCAGGCTCAAGGTCAGGGTGGAGGTCAGGGTCAGGGTCAAGGTCAGGGTGAAGGTCAGGGTCACAGTCAAGGTCAGGGTGGAGGGCAAGGTCAGGGTCAAGGTCAGGGTGGAGGTCAGGGTGGAGGTCAGGGTCAGGGTCAAGGTCAGGGTGGTGGTGAAGGTCAGGGTCAAGGTCGGGGTGGAGGTCAGGGTCAGGGTCAAGGTCAGGGTCGAGGTCAGGGTCAAGGTCAAGGTCAGGGTGGAGGTCAGGGTGAAGGTCAGGGTCAGGGTCAAGGTCAGGGTGGAGGTCAGGAACGAGGTCAAGGTCAGGGTGGAGGTCAGGGTAAGCTCGGGGTCAGCGTCAAGGTCAGGGTAGAGGTTGTGGTCAGTGTCAAGGTCAGGGTGGAGGTCAGGGTCAGGGTCAAGGTCAGGGTGGTGGTCAAGGTCAGGGTAAAGGTCAGGGTGGAGGTCAGGGTCAGGGTCAAGGTCAGGGTGGAAGTCAGGGTCAAGGTCGAGGTCAGGGTGGAGGTCAGGGTCAGGGTCAAGGTCAGGGTAGAGGTCGGGGTCAGGGTCAAGGTCAAAGTTGAGGTCAGGGTCGGGGTGTAGGTCAGGGTGGAGGTCAGGGTCAGGGTCAAGGTCAGGGTGGAGGTCAGGGTCAGGGTCAATGTCAGGGTGGAGGTCAGGGTCAGGGTCAAGGTCAGGGTGGAGGTCAGGGTCAGGGTCAAGGTCAGGGTGGAGGTCAGGGTCAGGGTCAAGGTCAGGGTGGAGGTCGGGGTCAGGGTCAAGGTCAAAGTAGTGGTCAGGGTCAGGGTCAAGTTCAGGGTGGAGGTCAGGGTCACGGTCAAGGTCAGGGTGGAGGTCAGGGTCAGTGTCAAGGTCGGGGTGGAGGTCAAGGTCAGGGTCAAGGTCAGGGTTGAGGTCACGGTCTCAGTCAAGGTCAGGGTGGAGGTCAGGGTCAGGGTCAAGGTCAGGGCCGAGGTCAGGGTCAGGGTCAAGGTCAGGGACAAGGTCAGGATGGAGGTCAGGGTCACAGTCAAGGTCAGGGTGGAGGTCAGGGTCACAGTCAAGGTCAGGGTGGAGGTCAGGGTCAGGGTCATGGTCAGGGTGGAGGTCAGGGTCAGGATCAAGGTCAAAGTGGAGAACAGGGTCAGAGTCAAGGTCAGGGTGGAGGTCAGGGTCAGGGTTAAGGTCAGGGTGGAGGTCAGGGTCAGGGTCAAGGTCAGGGTGAAGGTCAGGAACGCGGTCAAGGTCAGGGTGGGGGTCAGGGTGGAGTTCAGGATCAGGGTCGAGGTCGAAGTGGAGGTCAGGGTCAGGGTCAAGATCAGGGTGGGGGTCAAGGTCAGGGTGGAGGTCAGGGTGGAGGTCGGGGTCAGGGTCAAGGTCAGAGTGAAGGTCAGGGTCACAGTCAAGGTCAGGGTGGAGGGCAAGGTCAGGGTCAAGGTCAGGGTGGAGGTCAGGGTAGAGGTCAGGGTCAGGGTCAAGGTCAGGGTGGTGGTGAAGGTCAGGGTCAAGGTCGGGGTGGAGGTCAGGGTCAGGGTCACGGTCAGGGTCGAGGTCAGGGTCAAGGTCAAGGTCAGGGTGGAGGTCAGGGTGAAGGTCAGGGTGAGGGTCAAGGTCAGGGTGGAGGTCAGGAACGAGGTCAAGGTCAGGGTGGAGGTCAGGGTAAGCTCGGGGTCAGCGTCGAGGTCAGGGTGGAGGTCAGGGTCAGGGTCAAGGTCAGGGTGGTGGTCAAGGTCAGGGTAAAGGTCAGGGTGGAGGTCAGGGTCAGGGTCAAGGTCAGGGTGGAAGTCAGGGTCAAGGTCAAGGTCAGGGTGGAGGTCAGGGTCAGGGTCAAGGTCAAAGTTGAGGTCAGGGTCGGGGTCTAGGTCAGGGTGGAGGTCAGGGTCAGGGTCAAGGTCAGGGTGGAGGTCAGGGTCAGGGTCAATGTCAGGGTGGAGGTCAGGGTCAGGGTCAAGGTCAGGGTGGAGGTCAGGGTCAGGGTCAAGGTCAGGCTGGAGGTCAGGGTCAGGGTCAAGGTCAGTGTGGAGGTCGGGGTCAGCGTCAAGGTCAAAGTAGAGGTCAGGGTCAGGGTCAAGTTCGGGGTGGAGGTCAGGGTCACGGTCAAGGTCAGGGTAGAGGTCAGGGTCAGGGTCAAGGTCAGGGTGAAGGTCAGGGTCAGGGTCAAGGTCAGGGTGGAGGTCAGGGTCAGGGTCAAGGTCAGGGTGGAGGTCAGGGTCAGGGTCAAGGTCAGGGACAAGGTCAGGGTCAGATTCAAGGTCAGGGTGGTGGTCAAGGTCAGGGTCAAGGTCAGGGTAGAGGTCAGGGTCACAGTCAAGGTCAGGGTGGAGGTCAGGGTCAGGATCAAGGTCAGGGTCGAGGTGACGGTCACAGTCAAGGTCAGAGTGGAGGTCAGGGTAAGCTCGGGGTCAGGTTCAAGGTCAGGGTGGAGGTCGTGGTCAGTGTTAAGGTCAGGGTGGAGGTCAGGGTCAGGGTCAAGGTCAGGGTGGTGGTCATGGTCAGGGTAAAGGTAAGGGTGAAGGTCAGGGTCAGGGTCAAGGTCAGGGTGGAGGTCAGGGTCAGGGTCAAGGTCAGGGTGGAGGTCAGGGTCAGGGTCAAGGTCAGGGTGGAGGTCAGCGTGGGGGTCAGGGTCAGGGTCAAGATCGGGGTAGAGGTCAGGGTCACAGTCAAGGTCAGGGTGTAGGTCAGGGTCAGGGTCATGGTCAGGGTGGAGGTCAGGGTCAGGGTCAAGGTCAAAGTGGAGAACAGGGTCAGGGTCAAGGTCAGGGTGGGGGTCAGGGTCAGGGTCAAGGTCAGGGTGGAGGTCAGAATCAGGGTCAAGGTCAGGGTGGAGGTCAGGGTCAGGGTCACGGTCAGGGTGGAGGTCAGGGTCAAGGTCAAGGTCAGGGTGGAGGTCAGGGTGGAGGTCAGGGTCAGGGTCAAGGTCAGGGTGGAGGTCAGGGTCAGGGTCAAGGTCAAAGTAGAGGTCAGGGTCAGGGTCAAGGTCTAGGTGATGGTCAAGGTCAGGGTAAAGGTCAGGGTGGAGGTCAGGGTCACGGTCAAGGTCAGGGTGGAGGTCAGGGTCAGTGTCAAGGTCAGGGTGGAGGTCAAGGTCAGGGTCAAGGTCAGGGTGGAGGTCAGGGTGGAGGTCAGGGTCAGAGTCAAGGTCAGGGTGGAGGTCAGGGTCAGGGTCAAGGTCAGGGTAGAGGTCAGGGTCAGGCTCAAGGTCAGGGTGGAGGTCAGGGTCAGGGTCAAGGTCAGGGTGGAGGTCAGGAACGCGGTCAAGGTCAGGGTGGGGGTCAGGGTGGAGGTCAGGATCAGGGTCGAGGTCAAAGTGGAGGTCAGGGTCAGGGTCAAGATCAGGGTGGTGGTCAAGGTCAGGGTGGAGGTCAGGGTGGAGGTCGGGGTCAGGGTCAAGGTCAGGGTGAAGGTCAGGGTCACAGTCAAGGTCAGGGTGGAGGGCAAGGTCAGGGTCAAGGTCAGGGTGGAGGTCAGGGTGGAGGTCAGGGTCAGGGTCAAGGTCAGGGTGGTGGTGAAGGTCAGGGTCAAGGTCGGGGTGGAGGTCAGGGTCAGGGTCAAGGTCAGGGTCGAGGTCAGGGTCAAGGTCAAGGTCAGGGTGGAGGTCAGGGTGAAGGTCAGGGTCAGGGTCAAGGTCAGGGTGGAGGTCAGGAACGAGGTCAAGGTCAGGGTGGAGGTCAGGGTAAGCTCGGGGTCAGCGTCAAGGTCAGGGTAGAGGTTGTGGTCAGTGTTAAGGTCAGGGTGGAGGTCAGGGTCAGGGTCAAGGTCAGGGTGGTGGTCAAGGTCAGGGTAAAGGTCAGGGTGGAGGTCAGGGTCAGGGTCAAGGTCAGGGTGGAAGTCAGGGTCAAGGTCAAGGTCAGGGTGGAGGTCAGGGTCAGGGTCAAGGTCAGGGTAGAGGTCGGGGTCAGGGTCAAGGTCAAAGTTGAGGTCAGGGTCGGGTTCTAGGTCAGGGTGGAGGTCAGGGTCAGGGTCAAGGTCAGGGTGGAGGTCAGGGTCAGGGTCAATGTCGGGGTGGAGGTCAGGGTCAGGGTCAAGGTCAGGGTGGAGGTCAGGGTCAGGGTCAAGGTCAGGGTGGAGGTCAGGGTCAGGGTCAAGGTCAGGGTGGAGGTCGGGGTCAGGGTCAAGGTCAAAGTAGTGGTCAGGGTCAGGGTCAAGTTCAGGGTGGAGGTCAGGGTCACGGTCAAGGTCAGGGTGGAGGTCAGGGTCAGTGTCAAGGTCGGGGTGGAGGTCAAGGTCAGGGTCAAGGTCAGGGTTGAGGTCACGGTCTCAGTCAAGGTCAGGGTGGAGGTCAGGGTCAGGGTCAAGGTCAGGGCCGAGGTCAGGGTCAGGGTCAAGGTCAGGGACAAGGTCAGGATGGAGGTCAGGGTCACAGTCAAGGTCAGGGTGGAGGTCAGGGTCACAGTCAAGGTCAGGGTGGAGGTCAGGGTCAGGGTCATGGTCAGGGTGGAGGTCAGGGTCAGGATCAAGGTCAAAGTGGAGAACAGGGTCAGAGTCAAGGTCAGGGTGGAGGTCAGGGTCAGGGTTAAGGTCAGGGTGGAGGTCAGGGTCAGGGTCAAGGTCAGGGTGGAGGTCAGGAACGCGGTCAAGGTCAGGGTGGGGGTCAGGGTGGAGTTCAGGATCAGGGTCGAGGTCGAAGTGGAGGTCAGGGTCAGGGTCAAGATCAGGGTGGGGGTCAAGGTCAGGGTGGAGGTCAGGGTGGAGGTCGGGGTCAGGGTCAAGGTCAGAGTGAAGGTCAGGGTCACAGTCAAGGTCAGGGTGGAGGGCAAGGTCAGGGTCAAGGTCAGGGTGGAGGTCAGGGTGGAGGTCAGGGTCAGGGTCAAGGTCAGGGTGGTGGTGAAGGTCAGGGTCAAGGTCGGGGTGGAGGTCAGGGTCAGGGTCAAGGTCAGGGTCGAGGTCAGGGTCAAGGTCAAGGTCAGGGTGGAGGTCAGGGTGAAGGTCAGGGTGAGGGTCAAGGTCAGGGTGGAGGTCAGGAACGAGGTCAAGGTCAGGGTGGAGGTCAGGGTAAGCTCGGGGTCAGCGTCGAGGTCAGGGTGGAGGTCAGGGTCAGGGTCAAGGTCAGGGTGGTGGTCAAGGTCAGGGTAAAGGTCAGGGTGGAGGTCAGGGTCAGGGTCAAGGTCAGGGTGGAAGTCAGGGTCAAGGTCAAGGTCAGGGTAGAGGTCAGGGTCAGGGTCAAGGTCAAAGTTGAGGTCAGGGTCGGGGTCTAGGTCAGGGTGGAGGTCAGGGTCAGGGTCAAGGTCAGGGTGGAGGTCAGGGTCAGGGTCAATGTCAGGGTGGAGGTCAGGGTCAGGGTCAAGGTCAGGGTGGAGGTCAGGGTCAGGGTCAAGGTCAGGGTGGAGGTCAGGGTCAGGGTCAAGGTCAGTGTGGAGGTCGGAGTCAGGGTCAAGGTCAAAGTAGAGGTCAGGGTCAGGGTCAAGTTCGGGGTGGAGGTCAGGGTCACGGTCAAGGTCAGGGTAGAGGTCAGAGTCAGGGTCAAGGTCAGGGTGAAGGTCAGGGTCAGGGTCAAGGTCAGGGTGGAGGTCAGGGTCAGGGTCAAGGTCAGGGTGGAGGTCAGGGTCAGGGTCAAGGTCAGGGTGAAGGTCAGGGTCAGGGTCAAGGTCAGGGACAAGGTCAGGGTCAGATTCAAGGTCAGGGTGGTGGTCAAGGTCAGGGTCAAGGTCAGGGTGGAGGTCAGGGTCACAGTCAAGGCCAGGGTGGAGGTCAGGGTCAGGATCAAGGTCAGGGTCGAGGTGACGGTCACAGTCAAGGTCAGAGTGGAGGTCAGGGTAAGCTCGGGGTCAGGTTCAAGGTCAGGGTGGAGGTCGTGGTCAGTGTTAAGGTCAGGGTGGAGGTCAGGGTCAGGGTCAAGGTCAGGGTGGTGGTCATGGTCAGGGTAAAGGTAAGGGTGAAGGTCAGGGTCAGGGTCAAGGTCAGGGTGGAGGTCAGGGTCAGGGTCAAGGTCAGGGTGGAGGTCAGGGTCAGGGTCAAGGTCAGGGTGGAGGTCAGGGTGGGGGTCAGGGTCAGGGTCAAGATCGGGGTAGAGGTCAGGGTCACAGTCAAGGTCAGGGTGGAGGTCAGGGTCAGGGTCATGGTCAGGGTGGAGGTCAGGGTCAGGGTCAAGGTCAGGGTGGAGGTCAGGGTCAGGGTCAAGGTCAAAGTAGAGGTCAGGGTCAGGGTCAAGGTCTAGGTGATGGTCAAGGTCAGGGTAAAGGTCAGGGTGGAGGTCAGGGTCACGGTCAAGGTCAGGGTGGAGGTCAGGGTCAGTGTCAAGGTCAGGGTGGAGGTCAAGGTCAGGGTCAAGGTCAGGGTGGAGGTCAGGGTGGAGGTCAGGGTCAGAGTCAAGGTCAGGGTGGAGGTCAGGGTCAGGGTCAAGGTCAGGGTAGAGGTCAGGGTCAGGCTCAAGGTCAGGGTGGAGGTCAGGGTCAGGGTCAAGGTCAGGGTGAAGGTCAGGGTCACAGTCAAGGTCAGGGTGGAGGGCAAGGTCAGGGTCAAGGTCAGGGTGGAGGTCAGGGTGGAGGTCAGGGTCAGGGTCAAGGTCAGGGTGGTGGTGAAGGTCAGGGTCAAGGTCGGGGTGGAGGTCAGGGTCAGGGTCAAGGTCAGGGTCGAGGTCAGGGTCAAGGTCAAGGTCAGGGTGGAGGTCAGGGTGAAGGTCAGGGTCAGGGTCAAGGTCAGGGTGGAGGTCAGGAACGAGGTTAAGGTCAGGGTGGAGGTCAGGGTAAGCTCGGGGTCAGCGTCAAGGTCAGGGTAGAGGTTGTGGTCAGTGTCAAGGTCAGGGTGGAGGTCAGGGTCAGGGTCAAGGTCAGGGTGGTGGTCAAGGTCAGGGTAAAGGTCAGGGTGGAGGTCAGGGTCAGGGTCAAGGTCAGGGTGGAAGTCAGGGTCAAGGTCAAGGTCAGGGTGGAGGTCAGGGTCAGGGTCAAGGTCAGGGTAGAGGTCGGGGTCAGGGTCAAGGTCAAAGTTGAGGTCAGGGTCGGGGTCTAGGTCAGGGTGGAGGTCAGGGTCAGGGTCAAGGTCAGAGTGGAGGTCAGGGTCAGGGTCAATGTCAGGGTGGAGGTCAGGGTCAGGGTCAAGGTCAGGGTGGAGGTCAGGGTCAGGGTCAAGGTCAGGGTGGAGGTCAGGGTCAGGGTCAAGGTCAGGGTGGAGGTCGGGGTCAGGGTCAAGGTCAAAGTAGTGGTCAGGGTCAGGGTCAAGTTCAGGGTGGAGGTCAGGGTCACGGTCAAGGTCAGGGTGGAGGTCAGGGTCAGTGTCAAGGTCGGGGTGGAGGTCAAGGTCAGGGTCAAGGTCAGGGTTGAGGTCACGGTCTCAGTCAAGGTCAGGGTGGAGGTCAGGGTCAGGGTCAAGGTCAGGGCCGAGGTCAGGGTCAGGGTCAAGGTCAGGGACAAGGTCAGGATGGAGGTCAGGGTCACAGTCAAGGTCAGGGTGGAGGTCAGGGTCACAGTCAAGGTCAGGGTGGAGGTCAGGGTCAGGGTCATGGTCAGGGTGGAGGTCAGGGTCAGGATCAAGGTCAAAGTGGAGAACAGGATCAGAGTCAAGGTCAGGGTGGAGGTCAGGGTCAGGGTTAAGGTCAGGG
Source organism: Tenthredo distinguenda (assembly GCA_947538915.1). Taxonomy (NCBI): domain Eukaryota; kingdom Metazoa; phylum Arthropoda; class Insecta; order Hymenoptera; family Tenthredinidae; genus Tenthredo; species Tenthredo distinguenda. The sequence continues at coordinate 5,816,971 of OX384536.1, read as the reverse complement.
TGGAGGTCAGGGTCAGGGTCAAGGTCAGGGTGAAGGTCAGGAACGCGGTCAAGGTCAGGGTGGGGGTCAGGGTGGAGTTCAGGATCAGGGTCGAGGTCGAAGTAGAGGTCAGGGTCAGGGTCAAGATCAGGGTGGGGGTCAAGGTCAGGGTGGAGGTCAGGGTGGAGGTCGGGGTCAGGGTCAAGGTCAGAGTGAAGGTCAGGGTCACAGTCAAGGTCAGGGTGGAGGGCAAGGTCAGGGTCAAGGTCAGGGTGGAGGTCAGGGTGGAGGTCAGGGTCAGGGTCAAGGTCAGGGTGGTGGTGAAGGTCAGGGTCAAGGTCGGGGTGGAGGTCAGGGTCAGGGTCAAGGTCAGGGTCGAGGTCAGGGTCAAGGTCAAGGTCAGGGTGGAGGTCAGGGTGAAGGTCAGGGTGAGGGTCAAGGTCAGGGTGGAGGTCAGGAACGAGGTCAAGGTCAGGGTGGAGGTCAGGGTAAGCTCGGGGTCAGCGTCGAGGTCAGGGTGGAGGTCAGGGTCAGGGTCAAGGTCAGGGTGGTGGTCAAGGTCAGGGTAAAGGTCAGGGTGGAGGTCAGGGTCAGGGTCAAGGTCAGGGTGGAAGTCAGGGTCAAGGTCAAGGTCAGGGTGGAGGTCAGGGTCAGGGTCAAGGTCAAAGTTGAGGTCAGGGTCGGGGTCTAGGTCAGGGTGGAGGTCAGGGTCAGGGTCAAGGTCAGGGTGGAGGTCAGGGTCAGGGTCAATGTCAGGGTGGAGGTCAGGGTCAGCGTCAAGGTCAGGGTGGAGGTCAGGGTCAGGGTCAAGGTCAGGGTGGAGGTCAGGGTCAGGGTCAAGGTCAGTGTGGAGGTCGGGGTCAGGGTCAAGGTCAAAGTAGAGGTCAGGGTCAGGGTCAAGTTCGGGGTGGAGGTCAGGGTCACGGTCAAGGTCAGGGTAGAGGTCAGGGTCAGGGTCAAGGTCAGGGTGAAGGTCAGGGTCAGGGTCAAGGTCAGGGTGGAGGTCAGGGTCAGGGTCAAGGTCAGGGTGGAGGTCAGGGTCAGGGTCAAGGTCAGGGACAAGGTCAGGGTCAGATTCAAGGTCAGGGTGGTGGTCAAGGTCAGGGTCAAGGTCAGGGTAGAGGTCAGGGTCACAGTCAAGGTCAGGGTGGAGGTCAGGGTCAGGATCAAGGTCAGGGTCGAGGTGACGGTCACAGTCAAGGTCAGAGTGGAGGTCAGGGTAAGCTCGGGGTCAGGTTCAAGGTCAGGGTGGAGGTCGTGGTCAGTGTTAAGGTCAGGGTGGAGGTCAGGGTCAGGGTCAAGGTCAGGGTGGTGGTCATGGTCAGGGTAAAGGTAAGGGTGAAGGTCAGGGTCAGGGTCAAGGTCAGGGTGGAGGTCAGGGTCAGGGTCAAGGTCAGGGTGGAGGTCAGGGTCAGGGTCAAGGTCAGGGTGGAGGTCAGGGTGGGGGTCAGGGTCAGGGTCAAGATCGGGGTAGGGGTCAGGGTCACAGTCAAGGTCAGGGTGGAGGTGAGGGTCAGGGTCATGGTCAGGGTGGAGGTCAGGGTCAGGGTCAAGGTCAAAGTGGAGAACAGGGTCAGGGTCAAGGTCAGGGTGGGGGTCAGGGTCAGGGTCAAGGTCAGGGTGGAGGTCAGAATCAGGGTCAAGGTCAGGGTGGAGGTCAGGGTCAGGGTCACGGTCAGGGTGGAGGTCAGGGTCAAGGTCAAGGTCAGGGTGGAGTTCAGGGTGGAGGTCAGGGTCAGGGTCAAGGTCAGGGTGGAGGTCAGGGTCAGGGTCAAGGTCAAAGTAGAGGTCAGGGTCAGGGTCAAGGTCTAGGTGATGGTCAAGGTCAGGGTAAAGGTCAGGGTGGAGGTCAGGGTCACGGTCAAGGTCAGGGTGGAGGTCAGGGTCAGTGTCAAGGTCAGGGTGGAGGTCAAGGTCAGGGTCAAGGTCAGGGTGGAGGTCAGGGTGGAGGTCAGGGTCAGAGTCAAGGTCAGGGTGGAGGTCAGGGTCAGGGTCAAGGTCAGGGTAGAGGTCAGGGTCAGGCTCAAGGTCAGGGTGGAGGTCAGGGTCAGGGTCAAGGTCAGGGTGGAGGTCAGGAACGCGGTCAAGGTCAGGGTGGGGGTCAGGGTGGAGGTCAGGATCAGGGTCGAGGTCAAAGTGGAGGTCAGGGTCAGGGTCAAGATCAGGGTGGGGGTCAAGGTCAGGGTGGAGGTCAGGGTGGAGGTCGGGGTCAGGGTCAAGGTCAGGGTGAAGGTCAGGGTCACAGTCAAGGTCAGGGTGGAGGGCAAGGTCAGGGTCAAGGTCAGGGTGGAGGTCAGGGTGGAGGTCAGGGTCAGGGTCAAGGTCAGGGTGGTGGTGAAGGTCAGGGTCAAGGTCGGGGTGGAGGTCAGGGTCAGGGTCAAGGTCAGGGTCGAGGTCAGGGTCAAGGTCAAGGTCAGGGTGGAGGTCAGGGTGAAGGTCAGGGTCAGGGTCAAGGTCAGGGTGGAGGTCAGGAACGAGGTCAAGGTCAGGGTGGAGGTCAGGGTAAGCTCGGGGTCAGCGTCAAGGTCAGGGTAGAGGTTGTGGTCAGTGTCAAGGTCAGGGTGGAGGTCAGGGTCAGGGTCAAGGTCAGGGTGGTGGTCAAGGTCAGGGTAAAGGTCAGGGTGGAGGTCAGGGTCAGGGTCAAGGTCAGGGTGGAAGTCAGGGTCAAGGTCAAGGTCAGGGTGGAGGTCAGGGTCAGGGTCAAGGTCAGGGTAGAGGTCGGGGTCAGGGTCAAGGTCAAAGTTGAGGTCAGGGTCGGGGTCTAGGTCAGGGTGGAGGTCAGGGTCAGGGTCAAGGTCAGGGTGGAGGTCAGGGTCAGGGTCAATGTCAGGGTGGAGGTCAGGGTCAGGGTCAAGGTCAGGGTGGAGGTCAGGGTCAGGGTCAAGGTCAGGGTGGAGGTCAGGGTCAGGGTCAAGGTCAGGGTCAGGGTGGAGTTCAGGGTGGAGGTCAGGGTCAGGGTCAAGGTCAGGGTGGAGGTCAGGGTCAGGGTCAAGGTCAAAGTAGAGGTCAGGGTCAGGGTCAAGGTCTAGGTGATGGTCAAGGTCAGGGTAAAGGTCAGGGTGGAGGTCAGGGTCACGGTCAAGGTCAGGGTGGAGGTCAGGGTCAGTGTCAAGGTCAGGGTGGAGGTCAAGGTCAGGGTCAAGGTCAGGGTGGAGGTCAGGGTGGAGGTCAGGGTCAGAGTCAAGGTCAGGGTGGAGGTCAGGGTCAGGGTCAAGGTCAGGGTAGAGGTCAGGGTCAGGCTCAAGGTCAGGGTGGAGGTCAGGGTCAGGGTCAAGGTCAGGGTGGAGGTCAGGAACGCGGTCAAGGTCAGGGTGGGGGTCAGGGTGGAGGTCAGGATCAGGGTCGAGGTCAAAGTGGAGGTCAGGGTCAGGGTCAAGATCAGGGTGGGGGTCAAGGTCAGGGTGGAGGTCAGGGTGGAGGTCGGGGTCAGGGTCAAGGTCAGGGTGAAGGTCAGGGTCACAGTCAAGGTCAGGGTGGAGGGCAAGGTCAGGGTCAAGGTCAGGGTGGAGGTCAGGGTGGAGGTCAGGGTCAGGGTCAAGGTCAGGGTGGTGGTGAAGGTCAGGGTCAAGGTCGGGGTGGAGGTCAGGGTCAGGGTCAAGGTCAGGGTCGAGGTCAGGGTCAAGGTCAAGGTCAGGGTGGAGGTCAGGGTGAAGGTCAGGGTCAGGGTCAAGGTCAGGGTGGAGGTCAGGAACGAGGTCAAGGTCAGGGTGGAGGTCAGGGTAAGCTCGGGGTCAGCGTCAAGGTCAGGGTAGAGGTTGTGGTCAGTGTCAAGGTCAGGGTGGAGGTCAGGGTCAGGGTCAAGGTCAGGGTGGTGGTCAAGGTCAGGGTAAAGGTCAGGGTGGAGGTCAGGGTCAGGGTCAAGGTCAGGGTGGAAGTCAGGGTCAAGGTCAAGGTCAGGGTGGAGGTCAGGGTCAGGGTCAAGGTCAGGGTAGAGGTCGGGGTCAGGGTCAAGGTCAAAGTTGAGGTCAGGGTCGGGGTCTAGGTCAGGGTGGAGGTCAGGGTCAGGGTCAAGGTCAGGGTGGAGGTCAGGGTCAGGGTCAATGTCAGGGTGGAGGTCAGGGTCGGGGTCAAGGTCAGGGTGGAGGTCAGGGTCAGGGTCAAGGTCAGGGTGGAGGTCAGGGTCAGGGTCAAGGTCAGGGTGGAGGTCGGGGTCAGGGTCAAGGTCAAAGTAGTGGTCAGGGTCAGGGTCAAGTTCAGGGTGGAGGTCAGGGTTACGGTCAAGGTCAGGGTGGAGGTCAGGGTCAGTGTCAAGGTCGGGGTGGAGGTCAAGGTCAGGGTCAAGGTCAGGGTGGAGGTCAGGGTGGAGGTCAGCGTCAGGGTCAAGGTCAGGGCCGAGGTCAGGGTTAGGGTCAAGGTCAGGGTGGAGGTCAGGGTGAAGGTCAGGGTCAGGGTCAAGGTCAGGCTGGAGGTCAGGAACGAGGTCAAGGTCAGGGTGGAGGTCAGGGTAAGCTCGGGGTCAGCGTCAAGGTCAGGGTGGAGGTCGTGGTCAGTGTCAAGGTCAGGGTCGGGGTCAATGTCAGGGTGGAGGTCAGGGTCAGGATCAAGGTCAGGGTGAAGGTCAGGGTCAGGGTCAAGGTCAGGGTGGAGGTCAGGGTCAGGGTCAAGGTCAGGGTGGAGGTCAGGGTCAGGGTCAAGGTCAAAGCGGAGGTCAGGGTCAGGGTGAAGGTTAGGGTCGAGGTCAGGGTGGAGGTCACGGTCTCAGTCAAGGTCAGGGTGGAGGTCAGGGTCAGGGTCAAGGTCAGGGCCGAGGTCAGGGTCAGGGTCAAGGTCAGGGTGGAGGTCAGGGTGGGGGTCAGGGTCAGGGTCAAGATCGGGGTAGGGGTCAGGGTCACAGTCAAGGTCAGGGTGGAGGTGAGGGTCAGGGTCATGGTCAGGGTGGAGGTCAGGGTCAGGGTCAAGGTCAAAGTGGAGAACAGGGTCAGGGTCAAGGTCAGGGTGGGGGTCAGGGTCAGGGTCAAGGTCAGGGTGGAGGTCAGAATCAGGGTCAAGGTCAGGGTGGAGGTCAGGGTCAGGGTCACGGTCAGGGTGGAGGTCAGGGTCAAGGTCAAGGTCAGGGTGGAGTTCAGGGTGGAGGTCAGGGTCAGGGTCAAGGTCAGGGTGGAGGTCAGGGTCAGGGTCAAGGTCAAAGTAGAGGTCAGGGTCAGGGTCAAGGTCTAGGTGATGGTCAAGGTCAGGGTAAAGGTCAGGGTGGAGGTCAGGGTCACGGTCAAGGTCAGGGTGGAGGTCAGGGTCAGTGTCAAGGTCAGGGTGGAGGTCAAGGTCAGGGTCAAGGTCAGGGTGGAGGTCAGGGTGGAGGTCAGGGTCAGAGTCAAGGTCAGGGTGGAGGTCAGGGTCAGGGTCAAGGTCAGGGTAGAGGTCAGGGTCAGGCTCAAGGTCAGGGTGGAGGTCAGGGTCAGGGTCAAGGTCAGGGTGGAGGTCAGGAACGCGGTCAAGGTCAGGGTGGGGGTCAGGGTGGAGGTCAGGATCAGGGTCGAGGTCAAAGTGGAGGTCAGGGTCAGGGTCAAGATCAGGGTGGGGGTCAAGGTCAGGGTGGAGGTCAGGGTGGAGGTCGGGGTCAGGGTCAAGGTCAGGGTGAAGGTCAGGGTCACAGTCAAGGTCAGGGTGGAGGGCAAGGTCAGGGTCAAGGTCAGGGTGGAGGTCAGGGTGGAGGTCAGGGTCAGGGTCAAGGTCAGGGTGGTGGTGAAGGTCAGGGTCAAGGTCGGGGTGGAGGTCAGGGTCAGGGTCAAGGTCAGGGTCGAGGTCAGGGTCAAGGTCAAGGTCAGGGTGGAGGTCAGGGTGAAGGTCAGGGTCAGGGTCAAGGTCAGGGTGGAGGTCAGGAACGAGGTCAAGGTCAGGGTGGAGGTCAGGGTAAGCTCGGGGTCAGCGTCAAGGTCAGGGTAGAGGTTGTGGTCAGTGTCAAGGTCAGGGTGGAGGTCAGGGTCAGGGTCAAGGTCAGGGTGGTGGTCAAGGTCAGGGTAAAGGTCAGGGTGGAGGTCAGGGTCAGGGTCAAGGTCAGGGTGGAAGTCAGGGTCAAGGTCAAGGTCAGGGTGGAGGTCAGGGTCAGGGTCAAGGTCAGGGTAGAGGTCGGGGTCAGGGTCAAGGTCAAAGTTGAGGTCAGGGTCGGGGTCTAGGTCAGGGTGGAGGTCAGGGTCAGGGTCAAGGTCAGGGTGGAGGTCAGGGTCAGGGTCAATGTCAGGGTGGAGGTCAGGGTCAGGGTCAAGGTCAGGGTGGAGGTCAGGGTCAGGGTCAAGGTCAGGGTGGAGGTCAGGGTCAGGGTCAAGGTCAGGGTCAGGGTGGAGTTCAGGGTGGAGGTCAGGGTCAGGGTCAAGGTCAGGGTGGAGGTCAGGGTCAGGGTCAAGGTCAAAGTAGAGGTCAGGGTCAGGGTCAAGGTCTAGGTGATGGTCAAGGTCAGGGTAAAGGTCAGGGTGGAGGTCAGGGTCACGGTCAAGGTCAGGGTGGAGGTCAGGGTCAGTGTCAAGGTCAGGGTGGAGGTCAAGGTCAGGGTCAAGGTCAGGGTGGAGGTCAGGGTGGAAGTCAGGGTCAGAGTCAAGGTCAGGGTGGAGGTCAGGGTCAGGGTCAAGGTCAGGGTAGAGGTCAGGGTCAGGCTCAAGGTCAGGGTGGAGGTCAGGGTCAGGGTCAAGGTCAGGGTGGAGGTCAGGAACGCGGTCAAGGTCAGGGTGGGGGTCAGGGTGGAGGTCAGGATCAGGGTCGAGGTCAAAGTGGAGGTCAGGGTCAGGGTCAAGATCAGGGTGGGGGTCAAGGTCAGGGTGGAGGTCAGGGTGGAGGTCGGGGTCAGGGTCAAGGTCAGGGTGAAGGTCAGGGTCACAGTCAAGGTCAGGGTGGAGGGCAAGGTCAGGGTCAAGGTCAGGGTGGAGGTCAGGGTGGAGGTCAGGGTCAGGGTCAAGGTCAGGGTGGTGGTGAAGGTCAGGGTCAAGGTCGGGGTGGAGGTCAGGGTCAGGGTCAAGGTCAGGGTCGAGGTCAGGGTCAAGGTCAAGGTCAGGGTGGAGGTCAGGGTGAAGGTCAGGGTCAGGGTCAAGGTCAGGGTGGAGGTCAGGAACGAGGTCAAGGTCAGGGTGGAGGTCAGGGTAAGCTCGGGGTCAGCGTCAAGGTCAGGGTAGAGGTTGTGGTCAGTGTCAAGGTCAGGGTGGAGGTCAGGGTCAGGGTCAAGGTCAGGGTGGTGGTCAAGGTCAGGGTAAAGGTCAGGGTGGAGGTCAGGGTCAGGGTCAAGGTCAGGGTGGAAGTCAGGGTCAAGGTCAAGGTCAGGGTGGAGGTCAGGGTCAGGGTCAAGGTCAGGGTAGAGGTCGGGGTCAGGGTCAAGGTCAAAGTTGAGGTCAGGGTCGGGGTCTAGGTCAGGGTGGAGGTCAGGGTCAGGGTCAAGGTCAGGGTGGAGGTCAGGGTGGAGGTCGGGGTCAGGGTGAAGGTCAGGGTGAAGGTAAGGGTCACAGTCAAGGTCAGGGTGGAGGTCAGGGTCAGGGTCAAGGTCAAAGTGTAGAACAGGGTCAGGGTCAAGGTCAGGGTGGAGTTCAGGGTCAGGGTCAAGGTCAGGGCCGAGGTCAGGGTCAGGCTCAAGGTCAGGGTGGAGGTCAGGGTCAGGGTCAAGGTCAGGGTGGAGGTCGGGGTCAGGGTCAAGGTCAAAGTTGAGGTCAGGGTCAGGGTCAAGTTCAGGGTGGAGGTCAGGGTCACGGTCAAGGTCAGGGTGGAGGTCAGGGTCAGTGTCAAGGTCAGGGTGGAGGTCAGGGTCAGGGTCAAGGTCAGGGTGGAGGTCAGGGTGGGGGTCGGGTTCAGGGTCAAGGTCAGGGTGGAGGTCAGGGTCACAGTCAAGGTCAGGGTGGAGGTCAGGGTCAGGGTCATGGTCAGGGTGGAGGTCAGGGTCAGGGTCAAGGTCAAAGTGTAGAACAGGGTCAGGGTCAAGGTGAGGGTGGAGTTCAGGGTCAGGGTCAAGGTCAGGGCCGAGGTCAGGGTCAGGCTCAAGGTCAGGGTGGAGGTCAGGGTCAGGGTCGAGGTCAGGGTGGAGGTAGGGGTCAGGGTCGAGGTCAAAGTTGAGGTCAGGGTCGGGGTCAAGGTCAGGGTGGAGGTCAGGGTCAGGGTCAAGTTCAGGGTGGAGGTCAGGGTCAGGGTCAATGTCAGGGTGAAGGTCAGGGTCCGGGTCAAGGTCAGGGTGGAGGTCAGGGTCAGGGTCAAGGTCAGGGTGGAGGTCAGGGTCAGGGTCAAGGTCAGGGTAGAGGTCAGGGTCAGGGTCAAGGTCAGGGTGGAGGTCAGGAACGAGGTCAAGGTCAGGGTGGAGGTCAGGAACGCGGTCAAGGTCAGGGTGGGGGTCAGGGTGGAGGTCAGGATAAGGGTCGAGGTCAAAGTGGAGGTCAGGGTCAGGGTCAAGATCAGGGTGGGGGTCAAGGTCAGGGTGGAGGTCAGGGTGGAGGTCGGGGTCAGGTTCAAGGTCAGGGTGAAGGTCAGGGTCACAGTCAAGGTCAGGGTGGAGGGCAAGGTCAGGGTCAAGGTCAGGGTGGAGGTCAGGGTGGAGGTCAGGGTCAGGGTCAAGGTCAGGGTGGTGGTGAAGGTCAGGGTCAAGGTCGGGGTGGAGGTCAGGGTCAGGGTCAAGGTCAGGGTCGAGGTCAGGGTCAAGGTCAAGGTCAGGGTGGAGGTCAGGGTGAAGGTCAGGGTCAGGGTCAAGGTCAGGGTGGAGGTCAGGAACGAGGTCAAGGTCAGGGTGGAGGTCAGGGTAAGCTCGGGGTCAGCGTCAAGGTCAGGGTAGAGGTCGTGGTCGGTGTCAAGGTCAGGGTGGAGGTCAGGGTCAGGGTCAAGGTCAGGGTGGTGGTCAAGGTCAGGGTAAAGGTCAGGGTGGAGGTCAGGGTCAGGGTCAAGGTCAGGGTGGAAGTCAGGGTCAAGGTCAAGGTCAGGGTGGAGGTCAGGGTCAGGGTCAAGGTCAGGGTGGAGGTCGGCGTCAGGGTCAAGGTCAAAGTTGAGGTCAGGGTCGGGGTCTAGGTCAGGGTGGAGGTCAGGGTCAGGGTCAAGGTCAGGGTGGAGGTCAGGGTCAGGGTCAATGTCAGAGTGGAGGTCAGGGTCAGGGACAAGGTCAGGGTGGAGGTCAGGGTCAGGGTCAAGGTCAGGGTGGAGGTCAGGGTCAGGGTCAAGGTCAGGGTGGAGGTCGGGGTCAGGGTCAAGGTCAAAGTAGTGGTCAGGGTCAGGGTCAAGTTCAGGGTGGAGGTCAGGGTCACGGTCAAGGTCAGGGTGGAGGTCAGGGTCAGTGTCAAGGTCGGGGTGGAGGTCAAGGTCAGGGTCAAGGTCAGGGTGGAGGTCAGGGTGGAGGTCAGCGTCAGGGTCAAGGTCAGGGCCGAGGTCAGGGTTAGGGTCAAGGTCAGGGTGGAGGTCAGGGTGAAGGTCAGGGTCAGGGTCAAGGTCAGGCTGGAGGTCAGGAACGAGGTCAAGGTCAGGTTGGAGGTCAGGGTAAGCTCGGGATCAGCGTCAAGGTCAGGGTGGAGGTCGTGGTCAGTGTCAAGGTCAGGGTGGAAGTCAGGGTCAAGGTCAAGGTCAGGGTGAAGGTCAGGGTCAGGGTCAAGGTCAGGGTGGAGGTCAGGGTCAGGGTCAAGGTCAGGGTGAAGGTCAGGGTCGGGGTCAATGTCAGGGTGGAGGTCAGGGTCAGGGTCAAGGTCAGGGTGAAGGTCAGGGTCAGGGTCAAGGTCAGGGTGGAGGTCAGGGTCAGGGTCAAGGTCAGGGACAAGGTCAGGGTGGAGGTCAGGGTCACAGTCAAGGTCAGGGTGGAGGTCAGGGTCAGGATCAAGGTCAGGGTGGAGGTCAGGGTGGAGGTCGGGTTCAGGGTCAAGGTCAGGGTGGAGGTCAGGGTCACAGTCAAGGTCAGGGTGGATGTCAGGGTCAGGGTCATGGTCAGGGTGGAGGTCAGGGTCAGGTTCAAGGTCAAAGTGTAGAACAGTGTCAGGGTCAAGGTCAGGGTGGAGTTCAGGGTCAGGGTCAAGGTCAGGGCCGAGGTCAGGGTCAGGCTCAGGGTCAGGGTGGAGGTCGGGGTCAGGGTCAAGGTCAGGGTGGTGGTCAAGGTCAGGGTAAAGGTCCGGGTAGTTGTCAGGGTCAGGGTTAAGGTCAGTGTGGAAGTCAGGGTCAAGGTCAGGGTCGAGGTCAGGGTGGAGGTCACGGTCTCAGTCAAGGTCAGGGTGGAGGTCAGGGTCAGGGTCAAGGTCAGGGCCGAGGTCAGGGTCAGGGTCAAGGTCAGGGACAAGGTCAGGGTGGAGGTCAGGGTCACAGTCAAGGTCAGAGTGGAGGTCAGGGTCAGGGTCAAGGTCAGGGTGGAGGTCAGGGTCAGGGTCAAGGTCAGGGTGAAGGTCGGGGTCAGGGTCAAGGTCAGGGTGGAGGTCAGGGTCAGGGTCAAGGTCAGGGTGGTGGTCAAGGTCAGGGTAAAGGTCAGGGTGGAGGTCAGGGTCAGGGTCAAGGTCAGGGTGGAAGTCAGGGTCAAGGTCAAGGTCAGGGTGGGGGTCAAGGTCAGGGTGGAGGTCAGGGTGGAGGTCGGGGTCAGGGTCAAGGTCAGGGTGAAGGTCAGGGTCACAGTCAAGGTCAGGGTGGAGGTCGGGGTCAGGGTCAAGGTCAGGGTAGAGGTCAGGGTCACAGTCAAGGTCAGAGTGGAGGTCAGGGTCAGGGTCAAGGTCAGGGTCGAGGTGACGGTCACAGTCAAGGTCAGAGTGGAGGTCAGGGTAAGCTCGGGGTCAGGGTCAAGGTCAGGGTGGAGGTCGTGGTCAGTGTTAAGGTCAGGGTGGAGGTCAGGGTCAGGGTCAAGGTCAGGGTGGTGGTCAAGGTCAGGGTAAAGGTCAGGGTGGAGGTCAGGGTCAGGGTCAAGGTCAGGGTCGAGGTCGGGGTCAGGGTCAAGGTCAAAGTTGAGGTCAGGGTCGGGGTCAAGGTCAGGGTGGAGGTCAGGGTCAGGGTCACGGTCAGGGTGGAGGTCAGGGTCAAGGTCAAGGTCAGGGTGGAGGTCAGGGTCAGGGTCAAGGTTAGGGTGGAGGTCAGAATCAGGGTCAAGGTCAGGGTGGAGGTCAGGGTCAGGGTCACGGTCAGGGTGGAGGTCAGGGTCAAGGTCAAGGTCAGGGTGGAGGTCAGGGTGGAGGTCAGGGTCAGGGTCAAGGTCAGGGTGGAGGTCAGGGTCAGGGTCAAGGTCAAAGTAGAGGTCAGGGTCAGGGTCAAGGTCTAGGTGATGGTCAAGGTCAGGGTAAAGGTCAGGGTGGAGGTCAGGGTCACGGTCAAGGTCAGGGTGGAGGTCAGGGTCAGTGTCAAGGTCAGGGTGGAGGTCAAGGTCAGGGTCAAGGTCAGGGTGGAGGTCAGGGTGGAGGTCAGGGTCAGAGTCAAGGTCAGGGTGGAGGTCAGGGTCAGGGTCAAGGTCAGGGTAGAGGTCAGGGTCAGGCTCAAGGTCAGGGTGGAGGTCAGGGTCAGGGTCAAGGTCAGGGTGGAGGTCAGGAACGCGGTCAAGGTCAGGGTGGGGGTCAGGGTGGAGGTCAGGATCAGGGTCGAGGTCAAAGTGGAGGTCAGGGTCAGGGTCAAGATCAGGGTGGGGGTCAAGGTCAGGGTGGAGGTCAGGGTGGAGGTCGGGGCCAGGGTGAAGGTCAGGGTGAAGGTCAGGGTCACAGTCAAGGTCAGGGTGGAGGTCAGGGTCAGGGTCAAGGTCAAAGTGTAGAACAGGGTCAGGGTCAAGGTCAGGGTGGAGTTCAGGGTCAGGGTCAAGGTCAGGGCCGAGGTCAGGGTCAGGCTCAAGGTCAGGGTGGAGGTCAGGGTCAGGGTCAAGGTCAGGGTGGAGGTCGGGGTCAGGGTCAAGGTCAAAGTTGAGGTCAGGGTCAGGGTCAAGTTCAGGGTGGAGGTCAGGGTCACGGTCAAGGTCAGGGTGGAGGTCAGGGTCAGTGTCAAGGTCAGGGTGGAGGTCAGGGTCAGGGTCAAGGTCAGGGTGGAGGTCAGGGTGGAGGTCGGGTTCAGGGTCAAGGTCAGGGTGGAGGTCAGGGTCACAGTCAAGGTCAGGGTGGAGGTCAGGGTCAGGGTCATGGTCAGGGTGGAGGTCAGGGTCAGGGTCAAGGTCAAAGTGTAGAACAGGGTCAGGGTCAAGGTGAGGGTGGAGTTCAGGGTCAGGGTCAAGGTCAGGGCCGAGGTCAGGGTCAGGCTCAAGGTCAGGGTGGAGGTCAGGGTCAGGGTCGAGGTCAGGGTGGAGGTAGGGGTCAGGGTCGAGGTCAAAGTTGACGTCAGGGTCGGGGTCAAGGTCAGGGTGGAGGTCAGGGTCAGGGTCAAGTTCAGGGTGGAGGTCAGGGTCAGGGTCAATGTGAGGGTGAAGGTCAGGGTCCGGGTCAAGGTCAGGGTGGAGGTCAGGGTCAGGGTCAAGGTCAGGGTGGAGGTCAGGGTCAGGGTCAAGGTCAGGGTAGAGGTCAGGGTCAGGGTCAAGGTCAGGGTGGAGGTCAGGAACGAGGTCAAGGTCAGGGTGGAGGTCAGGAACGCGGTCAAGGTCAGGGTGGGGGTCAGGGTGGAGGTCAGGATAAGGGTCGAGGTCAAAGTGGAGGTCAGGGTCAGGGTCAAGATCAGGGTGGCGGTCAAGGTCAGGGTGGAGGTCAGGGTGGAGGTCGGGGTCAGGTTCAAGGTCAGGGTGAAGGTCAGGGTCACAGTCAAGGTCAGGGTGGAGGGCAAGGTCAGGGTCAAGGTCAGGGTGGAGGTCAGGGTCAGGGTCAAGGTCAGGGTGGAGGTCAGGGTCAGGGTCAAGGTCAGTGTGGAGGTCGGGGTCAGGGTCAAGGTCAAAGTAGAGGTCAGGGTCAGGGTCAAGTTCGGGGTGGAGGTCAGGGTCACGGTCAAGGTCAGGGTAGAGGTCAGGGTCAGGGTCAAGGTCAGGGTGAAGGTCAGGGTCAGGGTCAAGGTCAGGGTGGAGGTCAGGGTCAGGGTCAAGGTCAGGGTGGAGGTCAGGGTCAGGGTCAAGGTCAGGGACAAGGTCAGGGTCAGATTCAAGGTCAGGGTGGTGGTCAGGGTCAGGGTCAATGTCAGGGTGAAGGTCAGGGTCCGGGTCAAGGTCAGGGTGGAGGTCAGGGTCAGGGTCAAGGTCAGGGTGGAGGTCAGGGTCAGGGTCAAGGTCAGGGTAGAGGTCAGGGTCAGGGTCAAGGTCAGGGTGGAGGTCAGGAACGAGGTCAAGGTCAGGGTGGAGGTCAGGAACGCGGTCAAGGTCAGGGTGAGGGTCAGGGTGGAGGTCAGGATAAGGGTCGAGGTCAAAGTGGAGGTCAGGGTCAGGGTCAAGATCAGGGTGGGGGTCAAGGTCAGGGTGGAGGTCAGGGTGGAGGTCGGGGTCAGGTTCAAGGTCAGGGTGAAGGTCAGGGTCACAGTCAAGGTCAGGGTGGAGGGCAAGGTCAGGGTCAAGGTCAGGGTGGAGGTCAGGGTGGAGGTCAGGGTCAGGGTCAAGGTCAGGGTGGTGGTGAAGGTCAGGGTCAAGGTCGGGGTGGAGGTCAGGGTCAGGGTCAAGGTCAGGGTCGAGGTCAGGGTCAAGGTCAAGGTCAGGGTGGAGGTCAGGGTGAAGGTCAGGGTCAGGGTCAAGGTCAGGGTGGAGGTCAGGAACGAGGTCAAGGTCAGGGTGGAGGTCAGGGTAAGCTCGGGGTCAGCGTCAAGGTCAGGGTAGAGGTCGTGGTCGGTGTCAAGGTCAGGGTGGAGGTCAGGGTCAGGGTCAAGGTCAGGGTGGTGGTCAAGGTCAGGGTAAAGGTCAGGGTGGAGGTCAGGGTCAGGGTCAAGGTCAGGGTGGAAGTCAGGGTCAAGGTCAAGGTCAGGGTGGAGGTCAGGGTCAGGGTCAAGGTCAGGGTGGAGGTCGGCGTCAGGGTCAAGGTCAAAGTTGAGGTCAGGGTCGGGGTCTAGGTCAGGGTGGAGGTCAGGGTCAGGGTCAAGGTCAGGGTGGAGGTCAGGGTCAGGGTCAATGTCAGAGTGGAGGTCAGGGTCAGGGACAAGGTCAGGGTGGAGGTCAGGGTCAGGGTCAAGGTCAGGGTGGAGGTCAGGGTCAGGGTCATGGTCAGGGTGGAGGTCAGGGTCAGGGTCAAGGTCAAAGTGTAGAACAGGGTCAGGGTCAAGGTGAGGGTGGAGTTCAGGGTCAGGGTCAAGGTCAGGGCCGAGGTCAGGGTCAGGCTCAAGGTCAGGGTGGAGGTCAGGGTCAGGGTCGAGGTCAGGGTGGAGGTAGGGGTCAGGGTCGAGGTCAAAGTTGAGGTCAGGGTCGGGGTCAAGGTCAGGGTGGAGGTCAGGGTCAGGGTCAAGTTCAGGGTGGAGGTCAGGGTCAGGGTCAATGTCAGGGTGAAGGTCAGGGTCCGGGTCAAGGTCAGGGTGGAGGTCAGGGTCAGGGTCAAGGTCAGGGTGGAGGTCAGGGTCAGGGTCAAGGTCAGGGTAGAGGTCAGGGTCAGGGTCAAGGTCAGGGTGGAGGTCAGGAACGAGGTCAAGGTCAGGGTGGAGGTCAGGAACGCGGTCAAGGTCAGGGTGGGAGTCAGGGTGGAGGTCAGGATAAGGGTCGAGGTCAAAGTGGAGGTCAGGGTCAGGGTCAAGATCAGGGTGGGGGTCAAGGTCAGGGTGGAGGTCAGGGTGGAGGTCGGGGTCAGGTTCAAGGTCAGGGTGAAGGTCAGGGTCACAGTCAAGGTCAGGGTGGAGGGCAAGGTCAGGGTCAAGGTCAGGGTGGAGGTCAGGGTGGAGGTCAGGGTCAGGGTCAAGGTCAGGGTGGTGGTGAAGGTCAGGGTCAAGGTCGGGGTGGAGGTCAGGGTCAGGGTCAAGGTCAGGGTCGAGGTCAGGGTCAAGGTCAAGGTCAGGGTGGAGGTCAGGGTGAAGGTCAGGGTCAGGGTCAAGGTCAGGGTGGAGGTCAGGAACGAGGTCAAGGTCAGGGTGGAGGTCAGGGTAAGCTCGGGGTCAGCGTCAAGGTCAGGGTAGAGGTCGTGGTCGGTGTCAAGGTCAGGGTGGAGGTCAGGGTCAGGGTCAAGGTCAGGGTGGTGGTCAAGGTCAGGGTAAGGGTCAGGGTGGAGGTCAGGGTCAGGGTCAAGGTCAGGGTGGAAGTCAGGGTCAAGGTCAAGGTCAGGGTGGAGGTCAGGGTCAGGGTCAAGGTCAGGGTGGTGGTCAAGGTCAGGGTAAAGGTCAGGGTGGAGGTCAGGGTCAGGGTCAAGGTCAGGGTGGAGGTAGGGGTCAGGGTCAAGGTCAAAGTTGAGGTCAGGGTCGGGGTCAAGGTCAGGGTGGAGGTCAGGGTCAGGGTCAAGTTCAGGGTGGAGGTCGGGGTCAGGGTCAATGTCAGGGTGAAGGTCAGGGTCCGGGTCAAGGTCAGGGTGGAGGTCAGGGTCAGGGTCAAGGTCAGGGTGGAGGTCAGGGTCAGGGTCAAGGTCAGGGTAGAGGTCAGGGTCAGGGTCAAGGTCAGGGTGGAGGTCAGGAACGAGGTCAAGGTCAGGGTGCAGGTCAGGAACGCAGTCAAGGTCAGGGTGGGGGTCAGGGTGGAGGTCAGGATAAGGGTCGAGGTCAAAGTGGAGGTCAGGGTCAGGGTCAAGATCAGGGTGGGGGTCAAGGTCAGGGTGGAGGTCAGGGTGGAGGTCGGGGTCAGGTTCAAGGTCAGGGTGAAGGTCAGGGTCACAGTCAAGGTCAGGGTGGAGGGCAAGGTCAGGGTCAAGGTCAGGGTGGAGGTCAGGGTGAAGGTCAGGGTCAGGGTCAACGTCAGGGTGGTGGTGAAGGTCAGGGTCAAGGTCGGGGTGGAGGTCAGGGTCAGGGTGGTGGTCAAGGTCAGGGTAAAGGTCAGGGTGGAGGTCAGGGTCAGGGTCAAGGTCAGGGTGGAAGTCAGGGTCAAGGTCAAGGTCAGGGTGGAGGTCAGGGTCGGGGTCAAGGTCAAAGTTGAGGTCAGGGTCGGGGTCTAGGTCAGGGTGGAGGTCAGGGTCAGGGTCAAGGTCAGGGTGGAGGTCAGGGTCAGGGTCAATGTCAGGTCGGAGGTCAGGGTCAGGGTCAAGGTCAGGGTGGAGGTCAGGGTCAGGGTCAAGGTCAGGGTGGAGGTCAGGGTCAGGGTCAAGGTCAGTGTGGAGGTCGGGGTCAGGGTCAAGGTCAAAGTAGAGGTCAGGGTCAGGGTCAAGTTCGGGGTGGAGGTCAGGGTCACGGTCAAGGTCAGGGTAGAGGTCAGGGTCAGGGTCAAGGTCAGGGTGAAGGTCAGGGTCAGGGTCAAGGTCAGGGTGGAGGTCAGGGTCAGGGTCAAGGTCAGGGTGGAGGTCAGGGTCAGGGTCAAGGTCAGGGACAAGGTCAGGGTCAGATTCAAGGTCAGGGTGGTGGTCAGGGTCAGGGTCAATGTCAGGGTGAAGGTCAGGGTCCGGGTCAAGGTCAGGGTGGAGGTCAGGGTCAGGGTCAAGGTCAGGGTGGAGGTCAGGGTCAGGGTCAAGGTCAGGGTAGAGGTCAGGGTCAGGGTCAAGGTCAGGGTGGAGGTCAGGAACGAGGTCAAGGTCAGGGTGGAGGTCAGGAACGCGGTCAAGGTCAGGGTGGGGGTCAGGGTGGAGGTCAGGATAAGGGTCGAGGTCAAAGTGGAGGTCAGGGTCAGGGTCAAGATCAGGGTGGGGGTCAAGGTCAGGGTGGAGGTCAGGGTGGAGGTCGGGGTCAGGTTCAAGGTCAGGGTGAAGGTCAGGGTCACAGTCAAGGTCAGGGTGGAGGGCAAGGTCAGGGTCAAGGTCAGGGTGGAGGTCAGGGTGGAGGTCAGGGTCAGGGTCAAGGTCAGGGTGGTGGTGAAGGTCAGGGTCAAGGTCGGGGTGGAGGTCAGGGTCAGGGTCAAGGTCAGGGTCGAGGTCAGGGTCAAGGTCAAGGTCAGGGTGGAGGTCAGGGTGAAGGTCAGGGTCAGGGTCAAGGTCAGGGTGGAGGTCAGGAACGAGGTCAAGGTCAGGGTGGAGGTCAGGGTAAGCTCGGGGTCAGCGTCAAGGTCAGGGTAGAGGTCGTGGTCGGTGTCAAGGTCAGGGTGGAGGTCAGGGTCAGGGTCAAGGTCAGGGTGGAGGTCAGGGTCAGGGTCAAGGTCAGGGTGGAGGTCGGCGTCAGGGTCAAGGTCAAAGTTGAGGTCAGGGTCGGGGTCTAGGTCAGGGTGGAGGTCAGGGTCAGGGTCAAGGTCAGGGTGGAGGTCAGGGTCAGGGTCAATGTCAGAGTGGAGGTCAGGGTCAGGGACAAGGTCAGGGTGGAGGTCAGGGTCAGGGTCAAGGTCAGGGTGGAGGTCAGGGTCAGGGTCAAGGTCAGGGTGGAGGTCGGGGTCAGGGTCAAGGTCAAAGTAGTGGTCAGGGTCAGGGTCAAGTTCAGGGTGGAGGTCAGGGTCACGGTCAAGGTCAGGGTGGAGGTCAGGGTCAGTGTCAAGGTCGGGGTGGAGGTCAAGGTCAGGGTCAAGGTCAGGGTGGAGGTCAGGGTGGAGGTCAGCGTCAGGGTCAAGGTCAGGGCCGAGGTCAGGGTTAGGGTCAAGGTCAGGGTGGAGGTCAGGGTGAAGGTCAGGGTCAGGGTCAAGGTCAGGCTGGAGGTCAGGAACGAGGTCAAGGTCAGGGTGGAGGTCAGGGTAAGCTCGGGGTCAGCGTCAAGGTCAGGGTGGAGGTCGTGGTCAGTGTCAAGGTCAGGGTGGAAGTCAGGGTCAAGGTCAAGGTCAGGGTGAAGGTCAGGGTCAGGGTCAAGGTCAGGGTGGAGGTCAGGGTCAGGGTCAAGGTCAGGGTGAAGGTCAGGGTCGGGGTCAATGTCAGGGTGGAGGTCAGGGTCAGGGTCAAGGTCAGGGTGAAGGTCAGGGTCAGGGTCAAGGTCAGGGTGGAGGTCAGGGTCAGGGTCAAGGTCAGGGACAAGGTCAGGGTGGAGGTCAGGGTCACAGTCAAGGTCAGGGTGGAGGTCAGGGTCAGGGTCAAGGTCAGGGTGGAGGTCAGGGTGGAGGTCGGGTTCAGGGTCAAGGTCAGGGTGGAGGTCAGGGTCACAGTCAAGGTCAGGGTGGATGTCAGGGTCAGGGTCATGGTCAGGGTGGAGGTCAGGGTCAGGTTCAAGGTCAAAGTGTAGAACAGTGTCAGGGTCAAGGTCAGGGTGGAGTTCAGGGTCAGGGTCAAGGTCAGGGCCGAGGTCAGGGTCAGGCTCAGGGTCAGGGTGGAGGTCGGGGTCAGGGTCATGGTCAGGGTGGTGGTCAAGGTCAGGGTAAAGGTCCGGGTAGTTGTCAGGGTCAGGGTTAAGGTCAGTGTGGAAGTCAGGGTCAAGGTCAGGGTCGAGGTCAGGGTGGAGGTCACGTTCTCAGTCAAGGTCAGGGTGGAGGTCAGGGTCAGGGTCAAGGTCAGGGCCGAGGTCAGGGTCAGGGTCAAGGTCAGGGACAAGGTCAGGGTGGAGGTCAGGGTCACAGTCAAGGTCAGAGTGGAGGTCAGGGTCAGGGTCAAGGTCAGGGTGGAGGTCAGGGTCAGGGTCAAGGTCAGGGTGAAGGTCGGGGTCAGGGTCAAGGTCAGGGTGGAGGTCAGGGTCAGGGTCGAGGTCAGGGTGGTGGTCAAGGTCAGGGTAAAGGTCAGGGTGGAGGTCAGGGTCAGGTTCAAGGTCAGGGTGGAAGTCAGGGTCAAGGTCAAGGTCAGGGTGGGGGTCAAGGTCAGGGTGGAGGTCAGGGTGGAGGTCGGGGTCACGGTCAAGGTCAGGGTGAAGGTCAGGGTCACAGTCAAGGTCAGGGTGGAGGTCGGGGTCAGGGTCAAGGTCAGGGTAGAGGTCAGGGTCACAGTCAAGGTCAGAGTGGAGGTCAGGGTCAGGGTCAAGGTCAGGGTCGAGGTGACGGTCACAGTCAAGGTCAGAGTGGAGGTCAGGGTAAGCTCGGGGTCAGGGTCAAGGTCACGGTGGAGGTCGTGGTCAGTGTTAAGGTCAGGGTGGAGGTCAGGGTCAGGGTCAAGGTCAGGGTGGTGGTCAAGGTCAGGGTAAAGGTCAGGGTGGAGGTCAGGGTCAGGGTCAAGGTCAGGGTCGAGGTCGGGGTCAGGGTCAAGGTCAAAGTTGAGGTCAGGGTCGGGGTCAAGGTCAGGGTGGAGGTCAGGGTCGGGGTCAAGGTCAGGGTGGAGGTCAGGGTCAGGGTCAATGTCAGGGTGGAGGTCAGGGTCAGGGTCAAGGTCAAAGTGGAGGTCAGGGTCAGGGTCAAGATCAGGGTGGGGGTCAAGGTCAAGGTGGAGGTCGGGGTAGAGGTCAGAATCAGGGTCAAGCTCAGGGTGGAGGTCAGGGTCAGGGTCAAGGTCAGGGTGGAGGTCAGGGTCAAGGTCAAGGTCAGGGTGGAGGTCGGGGTGGAGGTCAGGGTCAGGGTCAAGGTCAGGGTGGAGGTCAGGGTCAGGGTCAAGGTCAAAGTAGAGGTCAGGGTCAGGGTCAAGGTCTAGGTGATGGTCAAGGTCAGGGTCAAGGTCAGGGTGGAGGTCAGGGTCACGGTCAAGGTCAGGGTGGAGGTCAGGGTCAGTGTCAAGGTCAGGGTGGAGGTCAAGGTCAGGGTCAAGGTCAGGGTGGAGGTCAGGGTGGACGTCAGGAACGAGGTCAAGGTCAGGGTAGAGGTCGTGGTCAGTGTCAAGGTCAGGGTGGAGGTCAGGGTCAGGGTCAAGGTCAGGGTGGTGGTCAAGGTCAGGGTAAAAGTCAGGGTGGAGGTCAGGGTCAGGGTCAAGGTCAGGGTGGAAGTCAGGGTCAAGGTCGAGGTCAGGGTGGAGGTCAGGGTCAGGGTCAAGGTCAGGGTGGAGGTCGGGGTCAGGGTCAAGGTCAAACTTGAGGTCAGGGTCGAGGTCTAGGTCAGGGTGGAGGTCAGGGTCAGGGTCAAGGTCAGGGTGGAGGTCAGGGTCAGGGTCAATGTCAGGGTGGAGGTCAGGGTCAGGGTCAAGGTCAGGGTGGAGGTCAGGGTCAGGGTGGAGGTCAGGGTCAGGGTCAAGGTCAGGGTGGAGGTCAGGGTCAGGGTCAAGGTCGGGGACAAGGTCAGGGTGGAGGTCAGGGTCACAGTCAAGGTCAGGGTAAAGGTCAGGGTGGAGGTCAGGGTCAGGGTCAAGGTCAGGGTGGAAGTCAGGGTCAAGGTCGAGGTCAGGGTGGAGGTCAGGGTCAGGGTCAAGGTCAGGGTGGAGGTCGGGGTCAGGGTCAAGGTCAAAGTTGAGGTCAGGGTCGGGGTCTAGGTCAGGGTGGAGGTCAGGGTCAGGGTCATGGTCAGGGTGGAGGTCAGGGTCAGGGTCAAGGTCAAAGTGGAGAACAGGGTCCGGGTCAAGGTCAGAGTGGAGGTCAGGGTCAGGGTCAAGGTCAGGGTGGAGGTCAGGAACGCGGTCAAGGTCAGAGTGGAGGTCAGGGTCAGGGTCAAGGTCAGGGTGGAGGTCAGGGTCAGGGTCAAGGTCAGGGTGGAGGTCAGGAACGCGGTCAAGGTCAGGGTGGGGGTCAGGGTGGAGCTCAGGATCAGGGTCGAGGTCAAAGTGGAGGTCAGGGTCAGGGTCAAGATCAGGGTGGGGGTCAAGTTCAGGGTGGAGGTCAGGGTGGAGGTCGGGGTCAGGGTCAAGGTCAGAGTGAAGGT
Organism: Tenthredo distinguenda; assembly: GCA_947538915.1. Classification (NCBI taxonomy): domain Eukaryota; kingdom Metazoa; phylum Arthropoda; class Insecta; order Hymenoptera; family Tenthredinidae; genus Tenthredo; species Tenthredo distinguenda. Next base: position 5,796,543 of record OX384536.1, on the reverse strand, counting down.
CAGGGTCACAGTCCAGGTCAGGGTGGAGGGCAAGGTCAGGGTCAAGGTCAGGGTGGAGGTCAGGGTGGAGGTCAGGGTCACGGTCAAGGTCAGGGTAGAGGTCAGGGTCAGGGTCAAGGTCAGGGTGGAGGTCAGGGTCAGGGTCAAGGTCAGGGTGGAGGTCAGGGTCAGGGTCAAGGTCAGGGTGGAGGTCAGGGTCAGGGTCAAGGTCAGGGACAAGGTCAGGGTCAGATTCAAGGTCAGGGTGGAGGTCAAGGTCAGGGTCAAGGTCAGGGTAGAGGTCAGGGTCACAGTCAAGGTCAGGGTGGAGGTCAGGGTCAGGATCAAGGTCAGGGTCGAGGTGACGGTCACAGTCAAGGTCAGAGTGGAGGTCAGGGTAAGCTCGGGGTCAGGTTCAAGGTCAGGGTGGAGGTCGTGGTCAGTGTTAGGGTCAGGGTGGAGGTCAGGGTCAGGGTCAAGGTCAGGGTGGTAGTCATGGTCAGGGTAAAGGTAAGGGTGAAGGTCAGGGTCAGGGTCAAGGTCAGGGTGGAGGTCAGGGTCAGGGTCAAGGTCAGGGTGGAGGTCAGGGTCAGGGTCAAGGTCAGGGTGGAGGTCAGGGTGGGGGTCAGGGTCACGGTCAAGATCGGGGTAGAGGTCAGGGTCACAGTCAAGGTCAGGGTGGAGGTCAGGGTCAGGGTCATGGTCAGGGTGGAGGTCAGGGTCAGGGTCAAGGTCAAAGTGGAGAACAGGGTCAGGGTCAAGGTCAGGGTGGGGGTCAGGGTCAGGGTCAAGGTCAGGGTGGAGGTCAGAATCAGGGTCAAGGTCAGGGTGGAGGTCAGGGTCAGGGTCACGGTCAGGGTGGAGGTCAGGGTCAAGGTCAAGGTCAGGGTGGAGGTCAGGGTGGAGGTCAGGGTCAGGGTCAAGGTCAGGGTGGAGGTCAGGGTCAGGGTCAAGGTCAAAGTAGAGGTCAGGGTCAGGGTCAAGGTCTAGGTGATGGTCAAGGTCAGGGTAAAGGTCAGGGTGGAGGTCAGGGTCACGGTCAAGGTCAGGGTGGAGGTCAGGGTCAGTGTCAAGGTCAGGGTGGAGGTCAAGGTCAGGGTCAAGGTCAGGGTGGAGGTCAGGGTGGAGGTCAGGGTCAGAGTCAAGGTCAGGGTGGAGGTCAGGGTCAGGGTCAAGGTCAGGGTAGAGGTCAGGGTCAGGCTCAAGGTCAGGGTGGAGGTCAGGGTCAGGGTCAAGGTCAGGGTGGAGGTCAGGAACGCGGTCAAGGTCAGGGTGGGGGTCAGGGTGGAGGTCAGGATCAGGGTCGAGGTCAAAGTGGAGGTCAGGGTCAGGGTCAAGATCAGGGTGGGGGTCAAGGTCAGGTTGGAGGTCAGGGTGGAGGTCGGGGTCAGGGTCAAGGTCAGGGTGAAGGTCAGGGTCACAGTCAAGGTCAGGGTGGAGGGCAAGGTCAGGGTCAAGGTCAGGGTGGAGGTCAGGGTGGAGGTCAGGGTCAGGGTCAAGGTCAGGGTGGTGGTGAAGGTCAGGGTCAAGGTCGGGGTGGAGGTCAGGGTCAGGGTCAAGGTCAGGGTCGAGGTCAGGGTCAAGGTCAAGGTCAGGGTGGAGGTCAGGGTGAAGGTCAGGGTCAGGGTCAAGGTCAGGGTGGAGGTCAGGAACAAGGTCAAGGTCAGGGTGGAGGTCAGGGTAAGCTCGGGGTCAGCGTCAAGGTCAGGGTAGAGGTTGTGGTCAGTGTCAAGGTCAGGGTGGAGGTCAAGGTCAGGGTCAAGGTCAGGGTGGTGGTCAAGGTCAGGGTAAAGGTCAGGGTGGAGGTCAGGGTCAGGGTCAAGGTCAGGGTGGAAGTCAGGGTCAAGGTCAAGGTCAGGGTGGAGGTCAGGGTCAGGGTCAAGGTCAGGGTGGAGGTCGGGGTCAGGGTCAAGGTCAAAGTTGAGGTCAGGGTCGGGGTCTAGGTCAGGGTGGAGGTCAGGGTCAGGGTCAAGGTCAGGGTGGAGGTCAGGGTCAGGGTCAATGTCAGGGTGGAGGTCAGGGTCAGGGTCAAGGTCAGGGTGGAGGTCAGGGTCAGGGTCAAGGTCAGGGTGGAGGTCAGGGTCAGGGTCAAGGTCAGGGTGGAGGTCGGGGTCAGGGTCAAGGTCAAAGTAGTGGTCAGGGTCAGGGTCAAGTTCAGGGTGGAGGTCAGGGTCACGGTCAAGGTCAGGGTGGAGGTCAAGGTCAGTGTCAAGGTCAGGGTGGAGGTCAGGGTCAGGGTCAAGGTCAGGGTGGGGGTCAGGGTTGAGGTCGGGTTCAGGGTCAAGGTCAGGGTTGAGATCAGGGTCACAGTCAAGGTCAGGGTGGAGGTCGGGGTCAGGGTCATGGTCAGGGTGGAGGTCAGGGTCAGGGTCAAGGTCAAAGTGTAGAACAGGGTCAGGGTCAAGGTGAGGGTGGAGTTCAGGGTCAGGGTCAAGGTCAGGGCCGAGGTCAGGGTCAGGCTCAAGGTCAGGGTGGAGGTCAGGGTCAGGGTCAAGGTCAGGGTGGAGGTAGGGGTCAGGGTCAAGGTCAAAGTTGAGGTCAGGGTCGGGGTCAAGGTCAGGGTGGAGGTCAGGGTCAGGGTCAAGTTCAGGGTGGAGGTCGGGGTCAGGGTCAATGTCAGGGTGAAGGTCAGGGTCCGGGTCAAGGTCAGGGTGGAGGTCAGGGTCAGGGTCAAGGTCAGGGTGGAGGTCAGGGTCAGGGTCAAGGTCAGGGTAGAGGTCAGGGTCATGGTCAAGGTCAGGGTGGAGGTCAGGAACGAGGTCAAGGTCAGGGTGCAGGTCAGGAACGCAGTCAAGGTCAGGGTGGGGGTCGGGGTGGAGGTCAGGATAAGGGTCGAGGTCAAAGTGGAGGTCAGGGTCAGGGTCAAGATCAGGGTGGGGGTCAAGGTCAGGGTGGAGGTCAGGGTGGAGGTCGGGGTCAGGTTCAAGGTCAGGGTGAAGGTCAGGGTCACAGTCAAGGTCAGGGTGGAGGGCAAGGTCAGGGTCAAGGTCAGGGTGGAGGTCAGGGTGAAGGTCAGGGTCAGGGTCGACGTCAGGGTGGTGGTGAAGGTCAGGGTCAAGGTCGGGGTGGAGGTCAGGGTCAGGGTGGTGGTCAAGGTCAGGGTAAAGGTCAGGGTGGAGGTCAGGGTCAGGGTCAAGGTCAGGGTGGAAGTCAGGGTCAAGGTCAAGGTCAGGGTGGAGGTCAGGGTCAGGGTCAAGGTCAAAGTTGAGGTCAGGGTCGGGGTCTAGGTCAGGGTGGAGGTCAGGGTCAGGGTCAAGGTCAGGGTGGAGGTCAGGGTCAGGGTCAATGTCAGGTCGGAGGTCAGGGTCAGGGTCAAGGTCAGGGTGGAGGTCAGGGTCAGGGTCAAGGTCAGGGTGGAGGTCAGGGTCAGGGTCAAGGTCAGTGTGGAGGTCGGGGTCAGGGTCAAGGTCAAAGTAGAGGTCAGGGTCAGGGTCAAGTTCGGGGTGGAGGTCAGGGTCACGGTCAAGGTCAGGGTAGAGGTCAGGGTCAGGGTCAAGGTCAGGGTGAAGGTCAGGGTCAGGGTCAAGGTCAGGGTGGAGGTCAGGGTCAGGGTCAAGGTCAGGGTGGAGATCAGGGTCAGGGTCAAGGTCAGGGACAAGGTCAGGGTCAGATTCAAGGTCAGGGTGGTGGTCAAGGTCAGGGTCAAGGTCAGGGTGGAGGTCAGAATCGGGGTCAAGGTCAGGGTGGAGGTCAGGGTCAGGGTCACGGTCAGGGTGGAGGTCAGGGTCAAGGTCAAGGTCAGGGTGGAGGTCAGGGTCAGGGTCAAGGTCAGGGTGGAGGTCAGAATCAGGGTCAAGGTCAGGGTGGAGGTCAGGGTCAGGGTCACGGTCAGGGTGGAGGTCAGGGTCAAGGTCAAGGTCAGGGTGGAGGTCAGGGTGGAGGTCAGGGTCAGGGTCAAGGTCAGGGTGGAGGTCAGGGTCAGGGTCAAGGTCAAAGTAGAGGTCAGGGTCAGGGTCAAGGTCTAGGTGATGGTCAAGGTCAGGGTAAAGGTCAGGGTGGAGGTCAGGGTCACGGTCAAGGTCAGGGTGGAGGTCAGGGTCAGTGTCAAGGTCAGGGTGGAGGTCAAGGTCAGGGTCAAGGTCAGGGTGGAGGTCAGGGTGGAGGTCAGGGTCACAGTCAAGGTCAGGGTGGAGGTCAGGGTCACAGTCAACGTCAGGGTGGAGGTCAGGGTCAGGGTCATGGTCAGGGTGGAGGTCAGGGTCAGGGTCAAGGTCAAAGTGGAGAACAGGGTCCGGGTCAAGGTCAGAGTGGAGGTCAGGGTCAGGGTCAAGGTCAGGGTGGAGGTCAGGGTCAGGGTCAAGGTCAGGGTGGAGGTCAGGAACGCGGTCAAGGTCAGGGTGGGGGTCAGGGTGGAGCTCAGGATCAGGGTCGAGGTCAAAGTGGAGGTCAGGGTCAGGGTCAAGATCAGGGTGGGGGTCAAGTTCAGGGTGGAGGTCAGGGTGGAGGTCGGGGTCAGGGTCAAGGTCAGAGTGAAGGTCAGGGTCACAGTCCAGGTCAGGGTGGAGGGCAAGGTCAGGGTCAAGGTCAGGGTGGAGGTCAGGGTGAAGGTCAGGGTCACGGTCAAGGTCAGGGTAGAGGTCAGGGTCAGGGTCAAGGTCAGGGTGGAGGTCAGGGTCAGGGTCAAGGTCAGGGTGGAGGTCAGGGTCAGGGTCAAGGTCAGGGTGGAGGTCAGGGTCAGGGTCAAGGTCAGGGACAAGGTCAGGGTCAGATTCAAGGTCAGGGTGGAGGTCAAGGTCAGGGTCAAGGTCAGGGTAGAGGTCAGGGTCACAGTCAAGGTCAGGGTGGAGGTCAGGGTCAGGATCAAGGTCAGGGTCGAGGTGACGGTCACAGTCAAGGTCAGAGTGGAGGTCAGGGTAAGCTCGGGGTCAGGTTCAAGGTCAGGGTGGAGGTCGTGGTCAGTGTTAGGGTCAGGGTGGAGGTCAGGGTCAGGGTCAAGGTCAGGGTGGTAGTCATGGTCAGGGTAAAGGTAAGGGTGAAGGTCAGGGTCAGGGTCAAGGTCAGGGTGGAGGTCAGGGTCAGGGTCAAGGTCAGGGTGGAGGTCAGGGTCAGGGTCAAGGTCAGGGTGGAGGTCAGGGTGGGGGTCAGGGTCAGGGTCAAGATCGGGGTAGAGGTCAGGGTCACAGTCAAGGTCAGGGTGGAGGTCAGGGTCAGGGTCATGGTCAGGGTGGAGGTCAGGGTCAGGGTCAAGGTCAAAGTGGAGAACAGGGTCAGGGTCAAGGTCAGAGTGGGGGTCAGGGTCAGGGTCAAGGTCAGGGTGGAGGTCAGAATCAGGGTCAAGGTCAGGGTGGAGGTCAGGGTCAGGGTCACGGTCAGGGTGGAGGTCAGGGTCAAGGTCAAGGTCAGGGTGGAGGTCAGGGTGGAGGTCAGGGTCAGGGTCAAGGTCAGGGTGGAGGTCAGGGTCAGGGTCAAGGTCAAAGTGGAGAACAGGGTCAGGGTCAAGGTCAGGGTGGGGGTCAGGGTCAGGGTCAAGGTCAGGGTGGAGGTCAGAATCAGGGTCAAGGTCAGGGTGGAGGTCAGGGTCAGGGTCACGGTCAGGGTGGAGGTCAGGGTCAAGGTCAAGGTCAGGGTGGAGGTCAGGGTGGAGGTCAGGGTCAGGGTCAAGGTCAGGGTGGAGGTCAGGGTCAGGGTCAAGGTCAAAGTAGAGGTCAGGGTCAGGGTCAAGGTCTAGGTGATGGTCAAGGTCAGGGTAAAGGTCAGGGTGGAGGTCAGGGTCACGGTCAAGGTCAGGGTGGAGGTCAGGGTCAGTGTCAAGGTCAGGGTGGAGGTCAAGGTCAGGGTCAAGGTCAGGGTGGAGGTCAGGGTGGAGGTCAGGGTCAGAGTCAAGGTCAGGGTGGAGGTCAGGGTCAGGGTCAAGGTCAGGGTAGAGGTCAGGGTCAGGCTCAAGGTCAGGGTGGAGGTCAGGGTCAGGGTCAAGGTCAGGGTGGAGGTCAGGAACGCGGTCAAGGTCAGGGTGGGGGTCAGGGTGGAGGTCAGGATCAGGGTCGAGGTCAAAGTGGAGGTCAGGGTCAGGGTCAAGATCAGGGTGGGGGTCAAGGTCAGGTTGGAGGTCAGGGTGGAGGTCGGGGTCAGGGTCAAGGTCAGGGTGAAGGTCAGGGTCACAGTCAAGGTCAGGGTGGAGGGCAAGGTCAGGGTCAAGGTCAGGGTGGAGGTCAGGGTGGAGGTCAGGGTCAGGGTCAAGGTCAGGGTGGTGGTGAAGGTCAGGGTCAAGGTCGGGGTGGAGGTCAGGGTCAGGGTCAAGGTCAGGGTCGAGGTCAGGGTCAAGGTCAAGGTCAGGGTGGAGGTCAGGGTGAAGGTCAGGGTCAGGGTCAAGGTCAGGGTGGAGGTCAGGAACAAGGTCAAGGTCAGGGTGGAGGTCAGGGTAAGCTCGGGGTCAGCGTCAAGGTCAGGGTAGAGGTTGTGGTCAGTGTCAAGGTCAGGGTGGAGGTCAAGGTCAGGGTCAAGGTCAGGGTGGTGGTCAAGGTCAGGGTAAAGGTCAGGGTGGAGGTCAGGGTCAGGGTCAAGGTCAGGGTGGAAGTCAGGGTCAAGGTCAAGGTCAGGGTGGAGGTCAGGGTCAGGGTCAAGGTCAGGGTGGAGGTCGGGGTCAGGGTCAAGGTCAAAGTTGAGGTCAGGGTCGGGGTCTAGGTCAGGGTGGAGGTCAGGGTCAGGGTCAAGGTCAGGGTGGAGGTCAGGGTCAGGGTCAATGTCAGGGTGGAGGTCAGGGTCAGGGTCAAGGTCAGGGTGGAGGTCAGGGTCAGGGTCAAGGTCAGGGTGGAGGTCAGGGTCAGGGTCAAGGTCAGGGTGGAGGTCGGGGTCAGGGTCAAGGTCAAAGTAGTGGTCAGGGTCAGGGTCAAGTTCAGGGTGGAGGTCAGGGTCACGGTCAAGGTCAGGGTGGAGGTCAAGGTCAGTGTCAAGGTCAGGGTGGAGGTCAGGGTCAGGGTCAAGGTCAGGGTGGGGGTCAGGGTTGAGGTCGGGTTCAGGGTCAAGGTCAGGGTTGAGATCAGGGTCACAGTCAAGGTCAGGGTGGAGGTCGGGGTCAGGGTCATGGTCAGGGTGGAGGTCAGGGTCAGGGTCAAGGTCAAAGTGTAGAACAGGGTCAGGGTCAAGGTGAGGGTGGAGTTCAGGGTCAGGGTCAAGGTCAGGGCCGAGGTCAGGGTCAGGCTCAAGGTCAGGGTGGAGGTCAGGGTCAGGGTCAAGGTCAGGGTGGAGGTAGGGGTCAGGGTCAAGGTCAAAGTTGAGGTCAGGGTCGGGGTCAAGGTCAGGGTGGAGGTCAGGGTCAGGGTCAAGTTCAGGGTGGAGGTCGGGGTCAGGGTCAATGTCAGGGTGAAGGTCAGGGTCCGGGTCAAGGTCAGGGTGGAGGTCAGGGTCAGGGTCAAGGTCAGGGTGGAGGTCAGGGTCAGGGTCAAGGTCAGGGTAGAGGTCAGGGTCATGGTCAAGGTCAGGGTGGAGGTCAGGAACGAGGTCAAGGTCAGGGTGCAGGTCAGGAACGCAGTCAAGGTCAGGGTGGGGGTCGGGGTGGAGGTCAGGATAAGGGTCGAGGTCAAAGTGGAGGTCAGGGTCAGGGTCAAGATCAGGGTGGGGGTCAAGGTCAGGGTGGAGGTCAGGGTGGAGGTCGGGGTCAGGTTCAAGGTCAGGGTGAAGGTCAGGGTCACAGTCAAGGTCAGGGTGGAGGGCAAGGTCAGGGTCAAGGTCAGGGTGGAGGTCAGGGTGAAGGTCAGGGTCAGGGTCGACGTCAGGGTGGTGGTGAAGGTCAGGGTCAAGGTCGGGGTGGAGGTCAGGGTCAGGGTGGTGGTCAAGGTCAGGGTAAAGGTCAGGGTGGAGGTCAGGGTCAGGGTCAAGGTCAGGGTGGAAGTCAGGGTCAAGGTCAAGGTCAGGGTGGAGGTCAGGGTCAGGGTCAAGGTCAAAGTTGAGGTCAGGGTCGGGGTCTAGGTCAGGGTGGAGGTCAGGGTCAGGGTCAAGGTCAGGGTGGAGGTCAGGGTCAGGGTCAATGTCAGGTCGGAGGTCAGGGTCAGGGTCAAGGTCAGGGTGGAGGTCAGGGTCAGGGTCAAGGTCAGGGTGGAGGTCAGGGTCAGGGTCAAGGTCAGTGTGGAGGTCGGGGTCAGGGTCAAGGTCAAAGTAGAGGTCAGGGTCAGGGTCAAGTTCGGGGTGGAGGTCAGGGTCACGGTCAAGGTCAGGGTAGAGGTCAGGGTCAGGGTCAAGGTCAGGGTGAAGGTCAGGGTCAGGGTCAAGGTCAGGGTGGAGGTCAGGGTCAGGGTCAAGGTCAGGGTGGAGATCAGGGTCAGGGTCAAGGTCAGGGACAAGGTCAGGGTCAGATTCAAGGTCAGGGTGGTGGTCAAGGTCAGGGTCAAGGTCAGGGTGGAGGTCAGAATCGGGGTCAAGGTCAGGGTGGAGGTCAGGGTCAGGGTCACGGTCAGGGTGGAGGTCAGGGTCAAGGTCAAGGTCAGGGTGGAGGTCAGGGTCAGGGTCAAGGTCAGGGTGGAGGTCAGAATCAGGGTCAAGGTCAGGGTGGAGGTCAGGGTCAGGGTCACGGTCAGGGTGGAGGTCAGGGTCAAGGTCAAGGTCAGGGTGGAGGTCAGGGTGGAGGTCAGGGTCAGGGTCAAGGTCAGGGTGGAGGTCAGGGTCAGGGTCAAGGTCAAAGTAGAGGTCAGGGTCAGGGTCAAGGTCTAGGTGATGGTCAAGGTCAGGGTAAAGGTCAGGGTGGAGGTCAGGGTCACGGTCAAGGTCAGGGTGGAGGTCAGGGTCAGTGTCAAGGTCAGGGTGGAGGTCAAGGTCAGGGTCAAGGTCAGGGTGGAGGTCAGGGTGGAGGTCAGGGTCACAGTCAAGGTCAGGGTGGAGGTCAGGGTCACAGTCAACGTCAGGGTGGAGGTCAGGGTCAGGGTCATGGTCAGGGTGGAGGTCAGGGTCAGGGTCAAGGTCAAAGTGGAGAACAGGGTCCGGGTCAAGGTCAGAGTGGAGGTCAGGGTCAGGGTCAAGGTCAGGGTGGAGGTCAGGGTCAGGGTCAAGGTCAGGGTGGAGGTCAGGAACGCGGTCAAGGTCAGGGTGGGGGTCAGGGTGGAGCTCAGGATCAGGGTCGAGGTCAAAGTGGAGGTCAGGGTCAGGGTCAAGATCAGGGTGGGGGTCAAGTTCAGGGTGGAGGTCAGGGTGGAGGTCGGGGTCAGGGTCAAGGTCAGAGTGAAGGTCAGGGTCACAGTCCAGGTCAGGGTGGAGGGCAAGGTCAGGGTCAAGGTCAGGGTGGAGGTCAGGGTGAAGGTCAGGGTCACGGTCAAGGTCAGGGTAGAGGTCAGGGTCAGGGTCAAGGTCAGGGTGGAGGTCAGGGTCAGGGTCAAGGTCAGGGTGGAGGTCAGGGTCAGGGTCAAGGTCAGGGTGGAGGTCAGGGTCAGGGTCAAGGTCAGGGACAAGGTCAGGGTCAGATTCAAGGTCAGGGTGGAGGTCAAGGTCAGGGTCAAGGTCAGGGTAGAGGTCAGGGTCACAGTCAAGGTCAGGGTGGAGGTCAGGGTCAGGATCAAGGTCAGGGTCGAGGTGACGGTCACAGTCAAGGTCAGAGTGGAGGTCAGGGTAAGCTCGGGGTCAGGTTCAAGGTCAGGGTGGAGGTCGTGGTCAGTGTTAGGGTCAGGGTGGAGGTCAGGGTCAGGGTCAAGGTCAGGGTGGTAGTCATGGTCAGGGTAAAGGTAAGGGTGAAGGTCAGGGTCAGGGTCAAGGTCAGGGTGGAGGTCAGGGTCAGGGTCAAGGTCAGGGTGGAGGTCAGGGTCAGGGTCAAGGTCAGGGTGGAGGTCAGGGTGGGGGTCAGGGTCAGGGTCAAGATCGGGGTAGAGGTCAGGGTCACAGTCAAGGTCAGGGTGGAGGTCAGGGTCAGGGTCATGGTCAGGGTGGAGGTCAGGGTCAGGGTCAAGGTCAAAGTGGAGAACAGGGTCAGGGTCAAGGTCAGAGTGGGGGTCAGGGTCAGGGTCAAGGTCAGGGTGGAGGTCAGAATCAGGGTCAAGGTCAGGGTGGAGGTCAGGGTCAGGGTCACGGTCAGGGTGGAGGTCAGGGTCAAGGTCAAGGTCAGGGTGGAGGTCAGGGTGGAGGTCAGGGTCAGGGTCAAGGTCAGGGTGGAGGTCAGGGTCAGGGTCAAGGTCAAAGTAGAGGTCAGGGTCAGGGTCAAGGTCTAGGTGATGGTCAAGGTCAGGGTAAAGGTCAGGGTGGAGGTCAGGGTCACGGTCAAGGTCAGGGTGGAGGTCAGGGTCAGTGTCAAGGTCAGGGTGGAGGTCAAGGTCAGGGTCAAGGTCAGGGTGGAGGTCAGGGTGGAGGTCAGGGTCAGAGTCAAGGTCAGGGTGGAGGTCAGGGTCAGGGTCAAGGTCAGGGTAGAGGTCAGGGTCAGGCTCAAGGTCAGGGTGGAGGTCAGGGTCAGGGTCAAGGTCAGGGTGGAGGTCAGGAACGCGGTCAAGGTCAGGGTGGGGGTCAGGGTGGAGGTCAGGATCAGGGTCGAGGTCAAAGTGGAGGTCAGGGTCAGGGTCAAGATCAGGGTGGGGGTCAAGGTCAGGTTGGAGGTCAGGGTGGAGGTCGGGGTCAGGGTCAAGGTCAGGGTGAAGGTCAGGGTCACAGTCAAGGTCAGGGTGGAGGGCAAGGTCAGGGTCAAGGTCAGGGTGGAGGTCAGGGTGGAGGTCAGGGTCAGGGTCAAGGTCAGGGTGGTGGTGAAGGTCAGGGTCAAGGTCGGGGTGGAGGTCAGGGTCAGGGTCAAGGTCAGGGTCGAGGTCAGGGTCAAGGTCAAGGTCAGGGTGGAGGTCAGGGTGAAGGTCAGGGTCAGGGTCAAGGTCAGGGTGGAGGTCAGGGTAAGCTCGGGGTCAGCGTCAAGGTCAGGGTAGAGGTTGTGGTCAGTGTCAAGGTCAGGGTGGAGGTCAAGGTCAGGGTCAAGGTCAGGGTGGTGGTCAAGGTCAGGGTAAAGGTCAGGGTGGAGGTCAGGGTCAGGGTCAAGGTCAGGGTGGAAGTCAGGGTCAAGGTCAAGGTCAGGGTGGAGGTCAGGGTCAGGGTCAAGGTCAGGGTGGAGGTCGGGGTCAGGGTCAAGGTCAAAGTTGAGGTCAGGGTCGGGGTCTAGGTCAGGGTGGAGGTCAGGGTCAGGGTCAAGGTCAGGGTGGAGGTCAGGGTCAGGGTCAATGTCAGGGTGGAGGTCAGGGTCAGGGTCAAGGTCAGGGTGGAGGTCAGGGTCAGGGTCAAGGTCAGGGTGGAGGTCAGGGTCAGGGTCAAGGTCAGGGTGGAGGTCGGGGTCAGGGTCAAGGTCAAAGTAGTGGTCAGGGTCAGGGTCAAGTTCAGGGTGGAGGTCAGGGTCACGGTCAAGGTCAGGGTGGAGGTCAAGGTCAGTGTCAAGGTCAGGGTGGAGGTCAGGGTCAGGGTCAAGGTCAGGGTGGGGGTCAGGGTTGAGGTCGGGTTCAGGGTCAAGGTCAGGGTGGAGATCAGGGTCACAGTCAAGGTCAGGGTGGAGGTCGGGGTCAGGGTCATGGTCAGGGTGGAGGTCAGGGTCAGGGTCAAGGTCAAAGTGTAGAACAGGGTCAGGGTCAAGGTGAGGGTGGAGTTCAGGGTCAGGGTCAAGGTCAGGGTGGAGGTCAGGAACGCGGTCAAGGTCAGAGTGGAGGTCAGGGTCAGGGTCAAGGTCAGGGTGGAGGTCAGGGTCAGGGTCAAGGTCAGGGTGGAGGTCAGGAACGCGGTCAAGGTCAGGGTGGGGGTCAGGGTGGAGCTCAGGATCAGGGTCGAGGTCAAAGTGGAGGTCAGGGTCAGGGTCAAGATCAGGGTGGGGGTCAAGTTCAGGGTGGAGGTCAGGGTGGAGGTCGGGGTCAGGGTCAAGGTCAGAGTGAAGGTCAGGGTCACAGTCCAGGTCAGGGTGGAGGGCAAGGTCAGGGTCAAGGTCAGGGTGGAGGTCAGGGTGGAGGTCAGGGTCACGGTCAAGGTCAGGGTAGAGGTCAGGGTCAGGGTCAAGGTCAGGGTGGAGGTCAGGGTCAGGGTCAAGGTCAGGGTGGAGGTCAGGGTCAGGGTCAAGGTCAGGGTGGAGGTCAGGGTCAGGGTCAAGGTCAGGGACAAGGTCAGGGTCAGATTCAAGGTCAGGGTGGAGGTCAAGGTCAGGGTCAAGGTCAGGGTAGAGGTCAGGGTCACAGTCAAGGTCAGGGTGGAGGTCAGGGTCAGGATCAAGGTCAGGGTCGAGGTGACGGTCACAGTCAAGGTCAGAGTGGAGGTCAGGGTAAGCTCGGGGTCAGGTTCAAGGTCAGGGTGGAGGTCGTGGTCAGTGTTAGGGTCAGGGTGGAGGTCAGGGTCAGGGTCAAGGTCAGGGTGGTAGTCATGGTCAGGGTAAAGGTAAGGGTGAAGGTCAGGGTCAGGGTCAAGGTCAGGGTGGAGGTCAGGGTCAGGGTCAAGGTCAGGGTGGAGGTCAGGGTCAGGGTCAAGGTCAGGGTGGAGGTCAGGGTGGGGGTCAGGGTCAGGGTCAAGATCGGGGTAGAGGTCAGGGTCACAGTCAAGGTCAGGGTGGAGGTCAGGGTCAGGGTCATGGTCAGGGTGGAGGTCAGGGTCAGGGTCAAGGTCAAAGTGGAGAACAGGGTCAGGGTCAAGGTCAGGGTGGGGGTCAGGGTCAGGGTCAAGGTCAGGGTGGAGGTCAGAATCAGGGTCAAGGTCAGGGTGGAGGTCAGGGTCAGGGTCACGGTCAGGGTGGAGGTCAGGGTCAAGGTCAAGGTCAGGGTGGAGGTCAGGGTGGAGGTCAGGGTCAGGGTCAAGGTCAGGGTGGAGGTCAGGGTCAGGGTCAAGGTCAAAGTAGAGGTCAGGGTCAGGGTCAAGGTCTAGGTGATGGTCAAGGTCAGGGTAAAGGTCAGGGTGGAGGTCAGGGTCACGGTCAAGGTCAGGGTGGAGGTCAGGGTCAGTGTCAAGGTCAGGGTGGAGGTCAAGGTCAGGGTCAAGGTCAGGGTGGAGGTCAGGGTGGAGGTCAGGGTCAGAGTCAAGGTCAGGGTGGAGGTCAGGGTCAGGGTCAAGGTCAGGGTAGAGGTCAGGGTCAGGCTCAAGGTCAGGGTGGAGGTCAGGGTCAGGGTCAAGGTCAGGGTGGAGGTCAGGAACGCGGTCAAGGTCAGGGTGGGGGTCAGGGTGGAGGTCAGGATCAGGGTCGAGGTCAAAGTGGAGGTCAGGGTCAGGGTCAAGATCAGGGTGGGGGTCAAGGTCAGGTTGGAGGTCAGGGTGGAGGTCGGGGTCAGGGTCAAGGTCAGGGTGAAGGTCAGGGTCACAGTCAAGGTCAGGGTGGAGGGCAAGGTCAGGGTCAAGGTCAGGGTGGAGGTCAGGGTGGAGGTCAGGGTCAGGGTCAAGGTGAGGGTGGTGGTGAAGGTCAGGGTCAAGGTCGGGGTGGAGGTCAGGGTCAGGGTCAAGGTCAGGGTCGAGGTCAGGGTCAAGGTCAAGGTCAGGGTGGAGGTCAGGGTGAAGGTCAGGGTCAGGGTCAAGGTCAGGGTGGAGGTCAGGAACAAGGTCAAGGTCAGGGTGGAGGTCAGGGTAAGCTCGGGGTCAGCGTCAAGGTCAGGGTAGAGGTTGTGGTCAGTGTCAAGGTCAGGGTGGAGGTCAAGGTCAGGGTCAAGGTCAGGGTGGTGGTCAAGGTCAGGGTAAAGGTCAGGGTGGAGGTCAGGGTCAGGGTCAAGGTCAGGGTGGAAGTCAGGGTCAAGGTCAAGGTCAGGGTGGAGGTCAGGGTCAGGGTCAAGGTCAGGGTGGAGGTCGGGGTCAGGGTCAAGGTCAAAGTTGAGGTCAGGGTCGGGGTCTAGGTCAGGGTGGAGGTCAGGGTCAGGGTCAAGGTCAGGGTGGAGGTCAGGGTCAGGGTCAATGTCAGGGTGGAGGTCAGGGTCAGGGTCAAGGTCAGGGTGGAGGTCAGGGTCAGGGTCAAGGTCAGGGTGGAGGTCAGGGTCAGGGTCAAGGTCAGGGTGGAGGTCGGGGTCAGGGTCAAGGTCAAAGTAGTGGTCAGGGTCAGGGTCAAGTTCAGGGTGGAGGTCAGGGTCACGGTCAAGGTCAGGGTGGAGGTCAAGGTCAGTGTCAAGGTCAGGGTGGAGGTCAGGGTCAGGGTCAAGGTCAGGGTGGGGGTCAGGGTTGAGGTCGGGTTCAGGGTCAAGGTCAGGGTTGAGATCAGGGTCACAGTCAAGGTCAGGGTGGAGGTCGGGGTCAGGGTCATGGTCAGGGTGGAGGTCAGGGTCAGGGTCAAGGTCAAAGTGTAGAACAGGGTCAGGGTCAAGGTGAGGGTGGAGTTCAGGGTCAGGGTCAAGGTCAGGGCCGAGGTCAGGGTCAGGCTCAAGGTCAGGGTGGAGGTCAGGGTCAGGGTCAAGGTCAGGGTGGAGGTAGGGGTCAGGGTCAAGGTCAAAGTTGAGGTCAGGGTCGGGGTCAAGGTCAGGGTGGAGGTCAGGGTCAGGGTCAAGTTCAGGGTGGAGGTCGGGGTCAGGGTCAATGTCAGGGTGAAGGTCAGGGTCCGGGTCAAGGTCAGGGTGGAGGTCAGGGTCAGGGTCAAGGTCAGGGTGGAGGTCAGGGTCAGGGTCAAGGTCAGGGTAGAGGTCAGGGTCATGGTCAAGGTCAGGGTGGAGGTCAGGAACGAGGTCAAGGTCAGGGTGCAGGTCAGGAACGCAGTCAAGGTCAGGGTGGGGGTCGGGGTGGAGGTCAGGATAAGGGTCGAGGTCAAAGTGGAGGTCAGGGTCAGGGTCAAGATCAGGGTGGGGGTCAAGGTCAGGGTGGAGGTCAGGGTGGAGGTCGGGGTCAGGTTCAAGGTCAGGGTGAAGGTCAGGGTCACAGTCAAGGTCAGGGTGGAGGGCAAGGTCAGGGTCAAGGTCAGGGTGGAGGTCAGGGTGAAGGTCAGGGTCAGGGTCGACGTCAGGGTGGTGGTGAAGGTCAGGGTCAAGGTCGGGGTGGAGGTCAGGGTCAGGGTGGTGGTCAAGGTCAGGGTAAAGGTCAGGGTGGAGGTCAGGGTCAGGGTCAAGGTCAGGGTGGAAGTCAGGGTCAAGGTCAAGGTCAGGGTGGAGGTCAGGGTCAGGGTCAAGGTCAAAGTTGAGGTCAGGGTCGGGGTCTAGGTCAGGGTGGAGGTCAGGGTCAGGGTCAAGGTCAGGGTGGAGGTCAGGGTCAGGGTCAATGTCAGGTCGGAGGTCAGGGTCAGGGTCAAGGTCAGGGTGGAGGTCAGGGTCAGGGTCAAGGTCAGGGTGGAGGTCAGGGTCAGGGTCAAGGTCAGTGTGGAGGTCGGGGTCAGGGTCAAGGTCAAAGTAGAGGTCAGGGTCAGGGTCAAGTTCGGGGTGGAGGTCAGGGTCACGGTCAAGGTCAGGGTAGAGGTCAGGGTCAGGGTCAAGGTCAGGGTGAAGGTCAGGGTCAGGGTCAAGGTCAGGGTGGAGGTCAGGGTCAGGGTCAAGGTCAGGGTGGAGATCAGGGTCAGGGTCAAGGTCAGGGACAAGGTCAGGGTCAGATTCAAGGTCAGGGTGGTGGTCAAGGTCAGGGTCAAGGTCAGGGTGGAGGTCAGAATCGGGGTCAAGGTCAGGGTGGAGGTCAGGGTCAGGGTCACGGTCAGGGTGGAGGTCAGGGTCAAGGTCAAGGTCAGGGTGGAGGTCAGGGTCAGGGTCAAGGTCAGGGTGGAGGTCAGAATCAGGGTCAAGGTCAGGGTGGAGGTCAGGGTCAGGGTCACGGTCAGGGTGGAGGTCAGGGTCAAGGTCAAGGTCAGGGTGGAGGTCAGGGTGGAGGTCAGGGTCAGGGTCAAGGTCAGGGTGGAGGTCAGGGTCAGGGTCAAGGTCAAAGTAGAGGTCAGGGTCAGGGTCAAGGTCTAGGTGATGGTCAAGGTCAGGGTAAAGGTCAGGGTGGAGGTCAGGGTCACGGTCAAGGTCAGGGTGGAGGTCAGGGTCAGTGTCAAGGTCAGGGTGGAGGTCAAGGTCAGGGTCAAGGTCAGGGTGGAGGTCAGGGTGGAGGTCAGGGTCACAGTCAAGGTCAGGGTGGAGGTCAGGGTCACAGTCAACGTCAGGGTGGAGGTCAGGGTCAGGGTCATGGTCAGGGTGGAGGTCAGGGTCAGGGTCAAGGTCAAAGTGGAGAACAGGGTCCGGGTCAAGGTCAGAGTGGAGGTCAGGGTCAGGGTCAAGGTCAGGGTGGAGGTCAGGGTCAGGGTCAAGGTCAGGGTGGAGGTCAGGAACGCGGTCAAGGTCAGGGTGGGGGTCAGGGTGGAGCTCAGGATCAGGGTCGAGGTCAAAGTGGAGGTCAGGGTCAGGGTCAAGATCAGGGTGGGGGTCAAGTTCAGGGTGGAGGTCAGGGTGGAGGTCGGGGTCAGGGTCAAGGTCAGAGTGAAGGTCAGGGTCACAGTCCAGGTCAGGGTGGAGGGCAAGGTCAGGGTCAAGGTCAGGGTGGAGGTCAGGGTGAAGGTCAGGGTCACGGTCAAGGTCAGGGTAGAGGTCAGGGTCAGGGTCAAGGTCAGGGTGGAGGTCAGGGTCAGGGTCAAGGTCAGGGTGGAGGTCAGGGTCAGGGTCAAGGTCAGGGTGGAGGTCAGGGTCAGGGTCAAGGTCAGGGACAAGGTCAGGGTCAGATTCAAGGTCAGGGTGGAGGTCAAGGTCAGGGTCAAGGTCAGGGTAGAGGTCAGGGTCACAGTCAAGGTCAGGGTGGAGGTCAGGGTCAGGATCAAGGTCAGGGTCGAGGTGACGGTCACAGTCAAGGTCAGAGTGGAGGTCAGGGTAAGCTCGGGGTCAGGTTCAAGGTCAGGGTGGAGGTCGTGGTCAGTGTTAGGGTCAGGGTGGAGGTCAGGGTCAGGGTCAAGGTCAGGGTGGTAGTCATGGTCAGGGTAAAGGTAAGGGTGAAGGTCAGGGTCAGGGTCAAGGTCAGGGTGGAGGTCAGGGTCAGGGTCAAGGTCAGGGTGGAGGTCAGGGTCAGGGTCAAGGTCAGGGTGGAGGTCAGGGTGGGGGTCAGGGTCAGGGTCAAGATCGGGGTAGAGGTCAGGGTCACAGTCAAGGTCAGGGTGGAGGTCAGGGTCAGGGTCATGGTCAGGGTGGAGGTCAGGGTCAGGGTCAAGGTCAAAGTGGAGAACAGGGTCAGGGTCAAGGTCAGAGTGGGGGTCAGGGTCAGGGTCAAGGTCAGGGTGGAGGTCAGAATCAGGGTCAAGGTCAGGGTGGAGGTCAGGGTCAGGGTCACGGTCAGGGTGGAGGTCAGGGTCAAGGTCAAGGTCAGGGTGGAGGTCAGGGTGGAGGTCAGGGTCAGGGTCAAGGTCAGGGTGGAGGTCAGGGTCAGGGTCAAGGTCAAAGTAGAGGTCAGGGTCAGGGTCAAGGTCTAGGTGATGGTCAAGGTCAGGGTAAAGGTCAGGGTGGAGGTCAGGGTCACGGTCAAGGTCAGGGTGGAGGTCAGGGTCAGTGTCAAGGTCAGGGTGGAGGTCAAGGTCAGGGTCAAGGTCAGGGTGGAGGTCAGGGTGGAGGTCAGGGTCAGAGTCAAGGTCAGGGTGGAGGTCAGGGTCAGGGTCAAGGTCAGGGTAGAGGTCAGGGTCAGGCTCAAGGTCAGGGTGGAGGTCAGGGTCAGGGTCAAGGTCAGGGTGGAGGTCAGGAACGCGGTCAAGGTCAGGGTGGGGGTCAGGGTGGAGGTCAGGATCAGGGTCGAGGTCAAAGTGGAGGTCAGGGTCAGGGTCAAGATCAGGGTGGGGGTCAAGGTCAGGTTGGAGGTCAGGGTGGAGGTCGGGGTCAGGGTCAAGGTCAGGGTGAAGGTCAGGGTCACAGTCAAGGTCAGGGTGGAGGGCAAGGTCAGGGTCAAGGTCAGGGTGGAGGTCAGGGTGGAGGTCAGGGTCAGGGTCAAGGTCAGGGTGGTGGTGAAGGTCAGGGTCAAGGTCGGGGTGGAGGTCAGGGTCAGGGTCAAGGTCAGGGTCGAGGTCAGGGTCAAGGTCAAGGTCAGGGTGGAGGTCAGGGTGAAGGTCAGGGTCAGGGTCAAGGTCAGGGTGGAGGTCAGGGTAAGCTCGGGGTCAGCGTCAAGGTCAGGGTAGAGGTTGTGGTCAGTGTCAAGGTCAGGGTGGAGGTCAAGGTCAGGGTCAAGGTCAGGGTGGTGGTCAAGGTCAGGGTAAAGGTCAGGGTGGAGGTCAGGGTCAGGGTCAAGGTCAGGGTGGAAGTCAGGGTCAAGGTCAAGGTCAGGGTGGAGGTCAGGGTCAGGGTCAAGGTCAGGGTGGAGGTCGGGGTCAGGGTCAAGGTCAAAGTTGAGGTCAGGGTCGGGGTCTAGGTCAGGGTGGAGGTCAGGGTCAGGGTCAAGGTCAGGGTGGAGGTCAGGGTCAGGGTCAATGTCAGGGTGGAGGTCAGGGTCAGGGTCAAGGTCAGGGTGGAGGTCAGGGTCAGGGTCAAGGTCAGGGTGGAGGTCAGGGTCAGGGTCAAGGTCAGGGTGGAGGTCGGGGTCAGGGTCAAGGTCAAAGTAGTGGTCAGGGTCAGGGTCAAGTTCAGGGTGGAGGTCAGGGTCACGGTCAAGGTCAGGGTGGAGGTCAAGGTCAGTGTCAAGGTCAGGGTGGAGGTCAGGGTCAGGGTCAAGGTCAGGGTGGGGGTCAGGGTTGAGGTCGGGTTCAGGGTCAAGGTCAGGGTGGAGATCAGGGTCACAGTCAAGGTCAGGGTGGAGGTCGGGGTCAGGGTCATGGTCAGGGTGGAGGTCAGGGTCAGGGTCAAGGTCAAAGTGTAGAACAGGGTCAGGGTCAAGGTGAGGGTGGAGTTCAGGGTCAGGGTCAAGGTCAGGGCCGAGGTCAGGGTCAGGCTCAAGGTCAGGGTGGAGGTCAGGGTCAGGGTCAAGGTCAGGGTGGAGGTAGGGGTCAGGGTCAAGGTCAAAGTTGAGGTCAGGGTCGGGGTCAAGGTCAGGGTGGAGGTCAGGGTCAGGGTCAAGTTCAGGGTGGAGGTCGGGGTCAGGGTCAATGTCAGGGTGAAGGTCAGGGTCCGGGTCAAGGTCAGGGTGGAGGTCAGGGTCAGGGTCAAGGTCAGGGTGGAGGTCAGGGTCAGGGTCAAGGTCAGGGTAGAGGTCAGGGTCAGGGTCAAGGTCAGGGTGGAGGTCAGGAACGAGGTCAAGGTCAGGGTGCAGGTCAGGAACGCAGTCAAGGTCAGGGTGGGGGTCAGGGTGAAGGTCAGGATAAGGGTCGAGGTCAAAGTGGAGGTCAGGGTCAGGGTCAAGATCAGGGTGGGGGTCAAGGTCAGGGTGGAGGTCAGGGTGGAGGTCGGGGTCAGGTTCAAGGTCAGGGTGAAGGTCAGGGTCACAGTCAAGGTCAGGGTGGAGGGCAAGGTCAGGGTCAAGGTCAGGGTGGAGGTCAGGGTGAAGGTCAGGGTCAGGGTCGACGTCAGGGTGGTGGTGAAGGTCAGGGTCAAGGTCGGGGTGGAGGTCAGGGTCAGGGTGGTGGTCAAGGTCAGGGTAAAGGTCAGGGTGGAGGTCAGGGTCAGGGTCAAGGTCAGGGTGGAAGTCAGGGTCAAGGTCAAGGTCAGGGTGGAGGTCAGGGTCAGGGTCAAGGTCAAAGTTGAGGTCAGGGTCGGGGTCTAGGTCAGGGTGGAGGTCAGGGTCAGGGTCAAGGTCAGGGTGGAGGTCAGGGTCAGGGTCAATGTCAGGTCGGAGGTCAGGGTCAGGGTCAAGGTCAGGGTGGAGGTCAGGGTCAGGGTCAAGGTCAGGGTGGAGGTCAGGGTCAGGGTCAAGGTCAGTGTGGAGGTCGGGGTCAGGGTCAAGGTCAAAGTAGAGGTCAGGGTCAGGGTCAAGTTCGGGGTGGAGGTCAGGGTCACGGTCAAGGTCAGGGTAGAGGTCAGGGTCAGGGTCAAGGTCAGGGTGAAGGTCAGGGTCAGGGTCAAGGTCAGGGTGGAGGTCAGGGTCAGGGTCAAGGTCAGGGTGGAGATCAGGGTCAGGGTCAAGGTCAGGGACAAGGTCAGGGTCAGATTCAAGGTCAGGGTGGTGGTCAAGGTCAGGGTCAAGGTCAGGGTGGAGGTCAGAATCGGGGTCAAGGTCAGGGTGGAGGTCAGGGTCAGGGTCACGGTCAGGGTGGAGGTCAGGGTCAAGGTCAAGGTCAGGGTGGAGGTCAGGGTCAGGGTCAAGGTCAGGGTGGAGGTCAGAATCAGGGTCAAGGTCAGGGTGGAGGTCAGGGTCAGGGTCACGGTCAGGGTGGAGGTCAGGGTCAAGGTCAAGGTCAGGGTGGAGGTCAGGGTGGAGGTCAGGGTCAGGGTCAAGGTCAGGGTGGAGGTCAGGGTCAGGGTCAAGGTCAAAGTAGAGGTCAGGGTCAGGGTCAAGGTCTAGGTGATGGTCAAGGTCAGGGTAAAGGTCAGGGTGGAGGTCAGGGTCACGGTCAAGGTCAGGGTGGAGGTCAGGGTCAGTGTCAAGGTCAGGGTGGAGGTCAAGGTCAGGGTCAAGGTCAGGGTGGAGGTCAGGGTGGAGGTCAGGGTCAGAGTCAAGGTCAGGGTGGAGGTCAGGGTCAGGGTCAAGGTCAGGGTAGAGGTCAGGGTCAGGCTCAAGGTCAGGGTGGAGGTCAGGGTCAGGGTCAAGGTCAGGGTGGAGGTCAGGAACGCGGTCAAGGTCAGGGTGGGGGTCAGGGTGGAGGTCAGGATCAGGGTCGAGGTCAAAGTGGAGGTCAGGGTCAGGGTCAAGATCAGGGTGGGGGTCAAGGTCAGGGTGGAGGTCAGGGTGGAGGTCGGGGTCAGGGTGAAGGTCAGGGTGAAGGTCAGGGTCACAGTCAAGGTCAGGGTGGAGGTCAGGGTCAGGGTCAAGGTCAAAGTGTAGAACAGGGTCAGGGTCAAGGTCAGGGTGGAGTTCAGGGTCAGGGTCAAGGTCAGGGCCGAGGTCAGGGTCAGGCTCAAGGTCAGGGTGGAGGTCAGGGTCAGGGTCAAGGTCAGGGTGGAGGTCGGGGTCAGGGTCAAGGTCAAAGTTGAGGTCAGGGTCAGGGTCAAGTTCAGGGTGGAGGTCAGGGTCACGGTCAAGGTCAGGGTGGAGGTCAGGGTCAGTGTCAAGGTCAGGGTGGAGGTCAGGGTCAGGGTCAAGGTCAGGGTGGGGGTCAGGGTTGAGGTCGGGTTCAGGGTCAAGGTCAGGGTGGAGATCAGGGTCACAGTCAAGGTCAGGGTGGAGGTCGGGGTCAGGGTCATGGTCAGGGTGGAGGTCAGGGTCAGGGTCAAGGTCAAAGTGTAGAACAGGGTCAGGGTCAAGGTGAGGGTGGAGTTCAGGGTCAGGGTCAAGGTCAGGGCCGAGGTCAGGGTCAGGCTCAAGGTCAGGGTGGAGGTCAGGGTCAGGGTCAAGGTCAGGGTGGAGGTAGGGGTCAGGGCAAGGTCAAAGTTGAGGTCAGGGTCGGGGTCAAGGTCAGGGTGGAGGTCAGGGTCAGGGTCAAGTTCAGGGTGGAGGTCGGGGTCAGGGTCAATGTCAGGGTGAAGGTCAGGGTCCGGGTCAAGGTCAGGGTGGAGGTCAGGGTCAGGGTCAAGGTCAGGGTGGAGGTCAGGGTCAGGGTCAAGGTCAGGGTAGAGGTCAGGGTCAGGGTCAAGGTCAGGGTGGAGGTCAGGAACGAGGTCAAGGTCAGGGTGCAGGTCAGGAACGCAGTCAAGGTCAGGGTGGGGGTCAGGGTGAAGGTCAGGATAAGGGTCGAGGTCAAAGTGGAGGTCAGGGTCAGGGTCAAGATCAGGGTGGGGGTCAAAGTCAGGGTGGAGGTCAGGGTGGAGGTCGGGGTCAGGTTCAAGGTCAGGGTGAAGGTCAGGGTCACAGTCAAGGTCAGGGTGGAGGGCAAGGTCAGGGTCAAGGTCAGGCTGGAGGTCAGGGTGAAGGTCAGGGTCAGGGTCAACGTCAGGGTGGTGGTGAAGGTCAGGGTCAAGGTCGGGGTGGAGGTCAGGGTCAGGGTGGTGGTCAAGGTCAGGGTAAAGGTCAGGGTGGAGGTCAGGGTCAGGGTCAAGGTCAGGGTGGAAGTCAGGGTCAAGGTCAAGGTCAGGGTGGAGGTCAGGGTCAGGGTCAAGGTCAAAGTTGAGGTCAGGGTCGGGGTCTAGGTCAGGGTGGAGGTCAGGGTCAGGGTCAAGGTCAGGGTGGAGGTCAGGGTCAGGGTCAATGTCAGGTCGGAGGTCAGGGTCAGAGTCAAGGTCAGGGTGGAGGTCAGGGTCAGGGTCAAGGTCAGGGTGGAGGTCAGGGTCAGGGTCAAGGTCAGTGTGGAGGTCGGGGTCAGGGTCAAGGTCAAAGTAGAGGTCAGGGTCAGGGTCAAGTTCGGGGTGGAGGTCAGGGTCACGGTCAAGGTCAGGGTAGAGGTCAGGGTCAGGGTCAAGGTCAGGGTGAAGGTCAGGGTCAGGGTCAAGGTCAGGGTGGAGGTCAGGGTCAGGGTCAAGGTCAGGGTGGAGATCAGGGTCAGAGTCAAGGTCAGGGACAAGGTCAGGGTCAGATTCAAGGTCAGGGTGGTGGTCAAGGTCAGGGTCAAGGTCAGGGTGGAGGTCAGAATCGGGGTCAAGGTCAGGGTGGAGGTCAGGGTCAGGGTCACGGTCAGGGTGGAGGTCAGGGTCAAGGTCAAGGTCAGGGTGGAGGTCAGGGTCAGGGTCAAGGTCAGGGTGGAGGTCAGAATCAGGGTCAAGTTCAGGGTGGAGGTCAGGGTCAGGGTCACGGTCAGGGTGGAGGTCAGGGTCAAGGTCAAGGTCAGGGTGGAGGTCAGGGTGGAGGTCAGGGTCAGGGTCAAGGTCAAAGTAGAGGTCAGGGTCAGGGTCAAGGTCTAGGTGATGGTCAAGGTCAGGGTAAAGGTCAGGGTGGAGGTCAGGGTCACGGTCAAGGTCAGGGTGGAGGTCAGGGTCAGTGTCAAGGTCAGGGTGGAGGTCAAGGTCAGGGTCAAGGTCAGGGTGGAGGTCAGGGTGGAGGTCAGGGTCAGAGTCAAGGTCAGGGTGGAGGTCAGGGTCAGGGTCAAGGTCAGGGTAGAGGTCAGGGTCAGGCTCAAGGTCAGGGTGGAGGTCAGGGTCAGGGTCAAGGTCAGGGTGGAGGTCAGGAACGCGGTCAAGGTCAGGGTGGGGGTCAGGGTGGAGGTCAGGATCAGGGTCGAGGTCAAAGTGGAGGTCAGGGTCAGGGTCAAGATCAGGGTGGGGGTCAAGGTCAGGGTGGAGGTCAGGGTGGAGGTCGGGGTCAGGGTGAAGGTCAGGGTGAAGGTCAGGGTCACAGTCAAGGTCAGGGTGGAGGTCAGGGTCAGGGTCAAGGTCAAAGTGTAGAACAGGGTCAGGGTCAAGGTCAGGGTGGAGTTCAGGGTCAGGGTCAAGGTCAGGGCCGAGGTCAGGGTCAGGCTCAAGGTCAGGGTGGAGGTCAGGGTCAGGGTCAAGGTCAGGGTGGAGGTCGGGGTCAGGGTCAAGGTCAAAGTTGAGGTCAGGGTCAGGGTCAAGTTCAGGGTGGAGGTCAGGGTCACGGTCAAGGTCAGGGTGGAGGTCAGGGTCAGTGTCAAGGTCAGGGTGGAGGTCAGGGTCAGGGTCAAGGTCAGGGTGGAGGTCAGGGTGGAGGTCGGGTTCAGGGTCAAGGTCAGGGTGGAGGTCAGGGTCACAGTCAAGGTCAGGGTGGAGGTCAGGGTCAGGGTCATGGTCAGGGTGGAGGTCAGGGTCAGGGTCAAGGTCAAAGTGTAGAACAAGGTCAGGGTCAAGGTGAGGGTGGAGTTCAGGGTCAGGGTCAAGGTCAGGGCCGAGGTCAGGGTCAGGCTCAAGGTCAGGGTGGAGGTCAGGGTCAGGGTCGAGGTCAGGGTGGAGGTAGGGGTCAGGGTCAAGGTCAAAGTTGAGGTCAGGGTCGGGGTCAAGGTCAGGGTGGAGGTCAGGGTCAGGGTCAAGTTCAGGGTGGAGGTCAGGGTCAGGGTCAATGTCAGGGTGAAGGTCAGGGTCCGGGTCAAGGTCAGGGTGGAGGTCAGGGTCAGGGTCAAGGTCAGGGTGGAGGTCAGGGTCAGGGTCAAGGTCAGGGTAGAGGTCAGGGTCAGGGTCAAGGTCAGGGTGGAGGTCAGGAACGAGGTCAAGGTCAGGGTGGAGGTCAGGAACGCGGTCAAGGTCAGGGTGGGGGTCAGGGTGGAGGTCAGGGTCAGGGTCAAGGTCAGGGCCGAGGTCAGGGTCAGGCTCAAGGTCAGGGTGGAGGTCAGGGTCAGGGTCGAGGTCAGGGTGGAGGTAGGGGTCAGGGTCAAGGTGAAAGTTGAGGTCAGGGTCGGGGTCAAGGTCAGGGTGGAGGTCAGGGTCAGGGTCAAGTTCAGGGTGGAGGTCAGGGTCAGGGTCAATGTCAGGGTGAAGGTCAGGGTCCGGGTCAAGGTCAGGGTGGAGGTCAGGGTCAGGGTCAAGGTCAGGGTGGAGGTCAGGGTCAGGGTCAAGGTCAGGGTAGAGGTCAGGGTCAGGGTCAAGGTCAGGGTGGAGGTCAGGAACGAGGTCAAGGTCAGGGTGGAGGTCAGGAACGCGGTCAAGGTCAGGGTGGGGGTCAGGGTGGAGGTCAGGATCAGGGTCGAGGTCAAAGTGGAGGTCAGGGTCAGGGTCAAGATCAGGGTGGGGGTCAAGGTCAGGTTGGAGGTCAGGGTGGAGGTCGGGGTCAGGGTCAAGGTCAGGGTGAAGGTCAGGGTCACAGTCAAGGTCAGGGTGGAGGGCAAGGTCAGGGTCAAGGTCAGGGTGGAGGTCAGGGTGGAGGTCAGGGTCAGGGTCAAGGTCAGGGTGGTGGTGAAGGTCAGGGTCAAGGTCGGGGTGGAGGTCAGGGTCAGGGTCAAGGTCAGGGTCGAGGTCAGGGTCAAGGTCAAGGTCAGGGTGGAGGTCAGGGTGAAGGTCAGGGTCAGGGTCAAGGTCAGGGTGGAGGTCAGGAACGAGGTCAAGGTCAGGGTGGAGGTCAGGGTGAGCTCGGGGTCAGCGTCAAGGTCAGGGTAGAGGTTGTGGTCGGTGTCAAGGTCAGGGTGGAGGTCAGGGTCAGGGTCAAGGTCAGGGTGGTGGTCAAGGTCAGGGTAAAGGTCAGGGTGGAGGTCAGGGTCAGGGTCAAGGTCAGGGTGGAAGTCAGGGTCAAGGTCAAGGTCAGGGTGGAGGTCAGGGTCAGGGTCAAGGTCAGGGTGGAGGTCGGGGTCAGGGTCAAGGTCAAAGTTGAGGTCAGGGTCGGGGTCTAGGTCAGGGTGGAGGTCAGGGTCAGGGTCAAGGTCAGGGTGGAGGTCAGGGTCAGGGTCAATGTCAGGGTGGAGGTCAGGGTCAGGGTCAAGGTCAGGGTGGAGGTCAGGGTCAGGGTCAAGGTCAGGGTGGAGGTCAGGGTCAGGGTCAAGGTCAGGGTGGAGGTCGGGGTCAGGGTCAAGGTCAAAGTAGTGGTCAGGGTCAGGGTCAAGTTCACGGTGGAGGTCAGGGTCACGGTCAAGGTCAGGGTGGAGGTCAGGGTCAGTGTCAAGGTCGGGGTGGAGGTCAAGGTCAGGGTCAAGGTCAGGGTGGAGGTCAGGGTGGAGGTCAGCGTCAGGGTCAAGGTCAGGGCCGAGGTCAGGGTTAGGGTCAAGGTCAGGGTGGAGGTCAGGGTGAAGGTCAGGGTCAGGGTCAAGGTCAGGCTGGAGGTCAGGAACGAGGTCAAGGTCAGGGTGGAGGTCAGGGTAAGCTCGGGGTCAGCGTCAAGGTCAGGGTGGAGGTCGTGGTCAGTGTCAAGGTCAGGGTGGAAGTCAGGGTCAAGGTCAAGGTCAGGGTGAAGGTCAGGGTCAGGGTCAAGGTCAGGGTGGAGGTCAGGGTCAGGGTCAAGGTCAGGGTGAAGGTCAGGGTCGGGGTCAATGTCAGGGTGGAGGTCAGGGTCAAAGTCAAGGTCAGGGTGAAGGTCAGGGTCAGGGTCAAGGTCAGGGTGGAGGTCAGGGTCAGGGTCAAGGTCAGGGTGGAGGTCAGGGTCAGGGTCAAGGTCAAAGCGGAGGTCAGGGTCAGGGTGAAGGTTAGGGTCGAGGTCAGGGTGGAGGTCACGGTCTCAGTCAAGGTCAGGGTGGAGGTCAGGGTCAGGGTCAAGGTCAAGGCCGAGGTCAGGGTCAGGGTCAAGGTCAGGGACAAGGTCAGGGTGCAGGTCAGGGTCACAGTCAAGGTCAGGGTGGAGGTCAGGGTCAGGGTCAAGGTCAGGGTGGAGGTCAGGGTGGAGGTCGGGTTCAGGGTCAAGGTCAGGGTGGAGGTCAGGGTCACAGTCAAGGTCAGGGTGGAGGTCAGGGTCAGGGTCATGGTCAGGGTGGAGGTCAGGGTCAGGGTCAAGGTCAAAGTGTAGAACAGGGTCAGGGTCAAGGTCAGGGTGGAGTTCAGGGTCAGGGTCAAGGTCAGGGCCGAGGTCAGGGTCAGGCTCAGGGTCAGGGTGGAGGTCAGGGTCAGGGTCAAGGTCAGGGTGGTGGTCAAGGTCAGGGTAAAGGTCCGGGTGGTTGTCAGGGTCAGGGTTAAGGTCAGTGTGGAAGTCAGGGTCAAGGTCAAAGTCAGGGTGGAGGTCAGGGTCAGGGTCAAGGTCAGGGTGGAGGTCGGGGTCAGGGTCAAGGTCAAAGTTGAGGTCAGGGTCGGGGTCAAGGTCAGGGTGGAGGTCAGGGTCAGGGTCAAGTTCAGGGTGGAGGTCAGGGTCAGGGTCAATGTCAGGGTGAAGGTCAGGGTCCGGGTCAAGGTCAGGGTGGAGGTCAGGGTCAGGGTCAAGGTCAGGGTGGAGGTCAGGGTGGAGGTCACGGTCTCAGTCAAGGTCAGGGTGGAGGTAAGGGTCAGGGTCAAGGTCAGGGCCGAGGTCAGGGTCAGAGTCAAGGTCAGGGACAAGGTCAGGGTGGAGGTCAGGGTCACAGTCAAGGTCAGGGTGGAGGTCAGGGTCACAGTGATGGTCAGGGTGGAGGTCAGGGTCAGGGTCAAGGTCAGGGTGGAGGTCAGGAACGCGGTCAAGGTCAGGGTGGGGGTCAGGGTGGAGGTCAGGATCAGGGTCGAGGTCAAAGTGGAGGTCAGGGTCAGGGTCAAGATCAGGGTGGGGGTCAAGGTCAGGGTGGAGGTCAGGGTGGAGGTCGGGGTCAGGGTCAAGGTCAGAGTGAAGGTCAGGGTCACAGTCAAGGCCAGGGTGGAGGGCAAGATCAGGGTCAAGGTCAGGGTGGAGGTCAGGGTGGAGGTCAGGGTCAGGTTCAAGGTCAGGGTGGTGGTGAAGGTCAGGGTCAAGGTCGGGGTGGAGGTCAGGGTCAAGGTCAAGGTCAGGGTCGAGGTCAGGGTCAAGGTCAAGGTCAGGGTGGAGGTCAGGGTCAGGGTCGAGGTCAGGGTCGAGGTCGGGGTCAGGGTCAAGGTCAGGGTGGAGGTCAGGGTCAGGGTCAAGGTCAGGGTGAAGGTCAGGGTCGGGGTCAATGTCAGGGTGGAGGTCAGGGTCAAAGTCAAGGTCAGGGTGAAGGTCAGGGTCAGGGTCAAGGTCAGGGTGGAGGTCAGGGTCAGGGTCAAGGTCAGGGTGGAGGTCAGGGTGGAGGTCACGGTCTCAGTCAAGGTCAGGGTGGAGGTAAGGGTCAGGGTCAAGGTCAGGGCCGAGGTCAGGGTCAGAGTCAAGGTCAGGGACAAGGTCAGGGTGGAGGTCAGGGTCACAGTCAAGGTCAGGGTGGAGGTCAGGGTCACAGTGATGGTCAGAGTGGAGGTCAGGAACGCGGTCAAGGTCAGGGTGGGGGTCAGGGTGGAGGTCAGGATCAGGGTCGAGGTCAAAGTGGAGGTCAGGGTCAGGGTCAAGATCGGGGTGGGGGTCAAGGTCAGGGTGGCGGTCAGGGTGGAGGTCGGGGTCAGGGTCAAGGTCAGAGTGAAGGTCAGGGTCACAGTCAAGGTCAGGGTGGAGGGCAAGATCAGGGTCAAGGTCAGGGTGGAGGTCAGGGTGGAGGTCAGGGTCAGGGTCAAGGTCAGGGTGGTGGTGAAGGTCAGGGTCAAGGTCGGGGTGGAGGTCAGGGTCAAGGTCAAGGTCAGGGTCGAGGTCAGGGTCAAGGTCAAGGTCAGGGTGGAGGTCAGGGTCAGGGTCAAGGTCAGGGTCGAGGTCGGGGTCAGGATCAAGGTCAGGGTGGAGGTCAGGGTCAGGGTCAAGGTCAAGGTGAAGGTCAGGGTCGGGGTCAATGTCAGGGTGGAGGTCAGGGTCAAAGTCAAGGTCAGGGTGAAGGTCAGGGTCAGGGTCAAGGTCAGGGTGGAGGTCAGGGTCAGGGTCAAGGTCAGAGTGAAGGTCAGGGTCACAGTCAAGGTCAGGGTGGAGGGCAAGATCAGGGTCAAGGTCAGGGTGGAGGTCAGGGTGGAGGTCAGGGTCAGGGTCAAGGTCAGGGTGGTGGTGAAGGTCAGGGTCAAGGTCGGGGTGGAGGTCAGGGTCAGGGTCAAGGTCAGGGTCGAGGTCAGGGTCAAGGTCAAGGTCAGGGTGGAGGTCAGGGTCAGGGTCAAGGTCAGGGTCGAGGTCGGGGTCAGGGTCAAGGTCAGGGTGGAGGTCAGGGTCAGGGTCAAGGTCAGGGTCGAGGTCAGGGTGGAGGTCACGGTCTCAGTCAAGGTCAGGGTGGAGGTCAGGGTCAGGGTCAAGGTCAGGGCCGAGGTCAGGGTCAGGGTCAAGGTCAGGGACAAGGTCAGGGTGGAGGTCAGGGTCACAGTCAAGGTCAGAGTGGAGGTCAGGGTCAGGGTCAAGGTCAGGGTGGAGGTCAGGGTCAAGGTCAAGGTCAGGGTGGAGGTCAGGGTCAGGGTCAAGGTCAAAGTTGAGGTCAGGGTCGGGGTCTAGGTCAGGGTGGAGGTCAGGGTCAGGGTCAAGGTCAGGGTGGAGGTCAGGGTCAGGGTCAATGTCAGGTCGGAGGTCAGGGTCAGGGTCAAGGTCAGGGTGGAGGTCAGGGTCAGGGTCAAGGTCAGGGTGGAGGTCAGGGTCAGGGTCAAGGTCAGTGTGGAGGTCGGGGTCAGGGTCAAGGTCAAAGTAGAGGTCAGGGTCAGGGTCAAGTTCGGGGTGGAGGTCAGGGTCACGGTCAAGGTCATGGTAGAGGTCAGGGTCAGGGTCAAGGTCAGGGTGAAGGTCAGGGTCAGGGTCAAGGTCAGGGTGGAGGTCAGGGTCAGGGTCAAGGTCAGGGTGGAGATCAGAATCAGGGTCAAGGTCAGGGTGGAGGTCAGGGTCAGGGTCACGGTCAGGGTGGAGGTCAGGGTCAAGGTCAAGGTCAGGGTGGAGGTCAGGGTGGAGGTCAGGGTCAGGGTCAAGGTCAGGGTGGAGGTCAGGGTCAGGGTCAAGGTCAAAGTAGAGGTCAGGGTCAGGGTCAAGGTCTAGGTGATGGTCAAGGTCAGGGTAAAGGTCAGGGTGGAGGTCAGGGTCACGGTCAAGGTCAGGGTGGAGGTCAGGGTCAGTGTCAAGGTCAGGGTGGAGGTCAAGGTCAGGGTCAAGGTCAGGGTGGAGGTCAGGGTGGAGGTCAGGGTCAGAGTCAAGGTCAGGGTGGAGGTCAGGGTCAGGGTCAAGGTCAGGGTAGAGGTCAGGGTCAGGCTCAAGGTCAGGGTGGAGGTCAGGGTCAGGGTCAAGGTCAGGGTGGAGGTCAGGAACGCGGTCAAGGTCAGGGTGGGGGTCAGGGTGGAGGTCAGGATCAGGGTCGAGGTCAAAGTGGAGGTCAGGGTCAGGGTCAAGATCAGGGTGGGGGTCAAGGTCAGGGTGGAGGTCAGGGTGGAGGTCGGGGTCAGGGTGAAGGTCAGGGTGAAGGTCAGGGTCACAGTCAAGGTCAGGGTGGAGGTCAGGGTCAGGGTCAAGGTCAAAGTGTAGAACAGGGTCAGGGTCAAGGTCAGGGTGGAGTTCAGGGTCAGGGTCAAGGTCAGGGCCGAGGTCAGGGTCAGGCTCAAGGTCAGGGTGGAGGTCAGGGTCAGGGTCAAGGTCAGGGTGGAGGTCGGGGTCAGGGTCAAGGTCAAAGTTGAGGTCAGGGTCAGGGTCAAGTTCAGGGTGGAGGTCAGGGTCACGGTCAAGGTCAGGGTGGAGGTCAGGGTCAGTGTCAAGGTCAGGGTGGAGGTCAGGGTCAGGGTCAAGGTCAGGGTGGAGGTCAGGGTGGAGGTCGGGTTCAGGGTCAAGGTCAGGGTGGAGGTCAGGGTCACAGTCAAGGTCAGGGTGGAGGTCAGGGTCAGGGTCATGGTCAGGGTGGAGGTCAGGGTCAGGGTCAAGGTCAAAGTGTAGAACAAGGTCAGGGTCAAGGTGAGGGTGGAGTTCAGGGTCAGGGTCAAGGTCAGGGCCGAGGTCAGGGTCAGGCTCGAGGTCAGGGTGGAGGTCAGGGTCAGGGTCGAGGTCAGGGTGGAGGTAGGGGTCAGGGTCAAGGTCAAAGTTGAGGTCAGGGTCGGGGTCAAGGTCAGGGTCAAGTTCAGGGTGGAGGTCAGGGTCAGGGTCAATGTCAGGGTGAAGGTCAGGGTCCGGGTCAAGGTCAGGGTGGAGGTCAGGGTCAGGGTCAAGGTCAGGGTGGAGGTCAGGGTCAGGGTCAAGGTCAGGGTAGAGGTCAGGGTCAGGGTCAAGGTCAGGGTGGAGGTCAGGAACGAGGTCAAGGTCAGGGTGGAGGTCAGGAACGCGGTCAAGGTCAGGGTGGGGGTCAGGGTGGAGGTCAGGATAAGGGTCGAGGTCAAAGTGGAGGTCAGGGTCAGGGTCAAGATCAGGGTGGGGGTCAAGGTCAGGGTGGAGGTCAGGGTGGAGGTCGGGGTCAGGTTCAAGGTCAGGGTGAAGGTCAGGGTCACAGTCAAGGTCAGGGTGGAGGGCAAGGTCAGGGTCAAGGTCAGGGTGGAGGTCAGGGTGGAGGTCAGGGTCAGGGTCAAGGTCAGGGTGGTGGTGAAGGTCAGGGTCAAGGTCGGGGTGGAGGTCAGGGTCAGGGTCAAGGTCAGGGTCCAGGTCAGGGTCAAGGTCAAGGTCAGGGTGGAGGTCAGGGTGAAGGTCAGGGTCAGGGTCAAGGTCAGGGTGGAGGTCAGGAACGAGGTCAAGGTCAGGGTGGAGGTCAGGGTAAGCTCGGGGTCAGCGTCAAGGTCAGGGTAGAGGTCGTGGTCGGTGTCAAGGTCAGGGTGGAGGTCAGGGTCAGGGTCAAGGTCAGGGTGGTGGTCAAGGTCAGGGTAAAGGTCAGGGTGGAGGTCAGGGTCAGGGTCAAGGTCAGGGTGGAAGTCAGGGTCAAGGTCAAGGTCAGGGTGGAGGTCAGGGTCAGGGTCAAGGTCAGGGTGGAGGTCGGCGTCAGGGTCAAGGTCAAAGTTGAGGTCAGGGTCGGGGTCTAGGTCAGGGTGGAGGTCAGGGTCAGGGTCAAGGTCAGGGTGGAGGTCAGGGTCACAGCCAAGGTCAGAGTGGAGGTCAGGGTCAGGGACAAGGTCAGGGTGGAGGTCAGGGTCAGGGTCAAGGTCAGGGTGGAGGTCAGGGTCAGGGTCAAGGTCAGGGTGGAGGTCGGGGTCAGGGTCAAGGTCAAAGTAGTGGTCAGGGTCAGGGTCAAGTTCAGGGTGGAGGTCAGGGTCACGGTCAAGGTCAGGGTGGAGGTCAGGGTCAGTGTCAAGGTCGGGGTGGAGGTCAAGGTCAGGGTCAAGGTCAGGGTGGAGGTCAGGGTGGAGTTCAGCGTCAGGGTCAAGGTCAGGGCCGAGGTCAGGGTTAGGGTCAAGGTCAGGGTGGAGGTCAGGGTGAAGGTCAGGGTCAGGGTCAAGGTCAGGCTGGAGGTCAGGAACGAGGTCAAGGTCAGGGTGGAGGTCAGGGTAAGCTCGGGGTCAGCGTCAAGGTCAGGGTGGAGGTCGTGGTCAGTGTCAAGGTCAGGGTGGAAGTCAGGGTCAAGGTCAAGGTCAGGGTGAAGGTCAGGGTCAGGGTCAAGGTCAGGGTGGAGGTCAGGGTCAGGGTCAAGGTCAGGGTGAAGGTCAGGGTCGGGGTCAATGTCAGGGTGGAGGTCAGGGTCAGGGTCAAGGTCAGGGTGAAGGTCAGGGTCAGGGTCAAGGTCAGGGTGGAGGTCAGGGTCAGGGTCAAGGTCAGGGACAAGGTCAGGGTGGAGGTCAGGGTCACAGTCAAGGTCAGGGTGGAGGTCAGGGTCAGGGTCAAGGTCAGGGTGGAGGTCAGGGTGGAGGTCGGGTTCAGGGTCAAGGTCAGGGTGGAGGTCAGGGTCACAGTCAAGGTCAGGGTGGATGTCAGGGTCAGGGTCATGGTCAGGGTGAAGGTCAGGGTCAGGTTCAAGGTCAAAGTGTAGAACAGGGTCAGGGTCAAGGTCAGGGTGGAGTTCAGGGTCAGGGTCAAGGTCAGGGCCGAGGTCAGAGTCAGGCTCAGGGTCAGGGTGGAGGTCGGGGTCAGGGTCAAGGTCAGGGTGGTGGTCAAGGTCAGGGTAAAGGTCCGGGTAGTTGTCAGGGTCAGGGTTAAGGTCAGTGTGGAAGTCAGGGTCAAGGTCAGGGTCGAGGTCAGGGTGGAGGTCACGGTCTCAGTCAAGGTCAGGGTGGAGGTCAGGGTCAGGGTCAAGGTCAGGGCCGAGGTCAGGGTCAGGGTCAAGGTCAGGGACAAGGTCAGGGTGGAGGTCAGGGTCACAGTCAAGGTCAGATTGGAGGTCAGGGTCAGGGTCAAGGTCAGGGTGGAGGTCAGGGTCAGGGTCAAGGTCAGGGTGAAGGTCGGGGTCAGGGTCAAGGTCAGGGTGGAGGTCAGGGTCAGGGTCAAGGTCAGGGTCGAGGTCAGGGTGGAAGTCAGGGTCAAGGTCAAGGTCAGGGTGGGGGTCAAGGTCAGGGTGGAGGTCAGGGTGGAGGTCGGGGTCAGGGTCAAGGTCAGGGTGAAGGTCAGGGTCACAGTCAAGGTCAGGGTGGAGGTCGGGGTCAGGGTCAAGGTCAGGGTAGAGGTCAGGGTCACAGTCAAGGTCAGAGTGGAGGTCAGGGTCAGGGTCAAGGTCAGGGTCGAGGTGACGGTCACAGTCAAGGTCAGAGTGGAGGTCAGGGTAAGCTCGGGGTCAGGGTCAAGTTCAGGGTGGAGGTCGTGGTCAGTGTTAAGGTCAGGGTGGAGGTCAGGGTCAGGGTCAAGGTCAGGGTGGTGGTCAAGGTCAGGGTAAAGGTCAGGGTGGAGGTCAGGGTCAGGGTCAAGGTCAGGGTCGAGCTCGGGGTCAGGGTCAAGGTCAAAGTTGAGGTCAGGGTCGGGGTCAAGGTCAGGGTGGAGGTCAGGGTCGGGGTCAAGGTCAGGGTGGAGGTCAGGGTCAGGGTCAATGTCAGGGTGGAGGTCAGGGTCAGGGTCAAGGTCAAAGTGGAGGTCAGGGTCAGGGTCAAGATCAGGGTGGGGGTCAAGGTCAGGGTGGAGGTCGGGGTAGAGGTCAGAATCAGGGTCAAGCTCAGGGTGGAGGTCAGGGTCAGGGTCAAGGTCAGGGTGGAGGTCAGGGTCAAGGTCAAGGTCAGGGTGGAGGTCGGGGTGGAGGTCAGGGTCAGGGTCAAGGTCAGGGTGGAGGTCAGGGTCAGGGTCAAGGTCAAAGTAGAGGTCAGGGTCAGGGTCAAGGTCTAGGTGATGGTCAAGGTCTAGGTGATGGTCAAGGTCAGGGTCAAGGTCAGGGTGGAGGTCAGGGTCACGGTCAAGGTCAGGGTGGAGGTCAGGGTCAGTGTCAAGGTCAGGGTGGAGGTCAGGGTCAGGGTCAAGGTCAGGGTCGAGGTCGGGGTCAGGGTCAAGGTCAGGGTGGAGGTCAGGGTCAGGGTCAAGGTCAGGGTCGAGGTCAGGGTGGAGGTCACGGTCTCAGTCAAGGTCAGGGTGAAGGTCAGGGTCAGGGTCAAGGTCAGGGCCGAGGTCAGGGTCAGGGTCAAGGTGAGGGACAAGGTCAGGGTGGAGGTCAGGGTCACAGTCAAGGTCAGAGTGGAGGTCAGGGTCAGGGTCAAGGTCAGGGTGGAGGTCAGGGTCAAGGTCAAGGTCAGGGTGGAGGTCAGGGTCAGGGTCAAGGTCAAAGTTGAGGTCAGGGTCGGGGTCTAGGTCAGGGTGGAGGTCAGGGTCAGGGTCAAGGTCAGGGTGGAGGTCAGGGTCAGGGTCAATGTCAGGTCGGAGGTCAGGGTCAGGGTCAAGGTCAGGGTGGAGGTCAGGGTCAGGGTCAAGGTCAGGGTGGAGGTCAGGGTCAGGGTCAAGGTCAGTGTGGAGGTCGGGGTCAGGGTCAAGGTCAAAGTAGAGGTCAGGGTCAGGGTCAAGTTCGGGGTGGAGGTCAGGGTCACGGTCAAGGTCATGGTAGAGGTCAGGGTCAGGGTCAAGGTCAGGGTGAAGGTCAGGGTCAGGGTCAAGGTCAGGGTGGAGGTCAGGGTCAGGGTCAAGGTCAGGGTGGAGATCAGAATCAGGGTCAAGGTCAGGGTGGAGGTCAGGGTCAGGGTCACGGTCAGGGTGGAGGTCAGGGTCAAGGTCAAGGTCAGGGTGGAGGTCAGGTTGGAGGTCAGGGTCAGGGTCAAGGTCAGGGTGGAGGTCAGGGTCAGGGTCAAGGTCAAAGTAGAGGTCAGGGTCAGGGTCAAGGTCTAGGTGATGGTCAAGGTCAGGGTAAAGGTCAGGGTGGAGGTCAGGGTCACGGTCAAGGTCAGGGTGGAGGTCAGGGTCAGTGTCAAGGTCAGGGTGGAGGTCAAGGTCAGGGTCAAGGTCAGGGTCGAGGTCAGGGTGGAGGTCAGGGTCAGAGTCAAGGTCAGGGTGGAGGTCAGGGTCAGGGTCAAGGTCAGGGTAGAGGTCAGGGTCAGGCTCAAGGTCAGGGTGGAGGTCAGGGTCAGGGTCAAGGTCAGGGTGGAGGTCAGGAACGCGGTCAAGGTCAGGGTGGGGGTCAGGGTGGAGGTCAGGATCAGGGTCGAGGTCAAAGTGGAGGTCAGGGTCAGGGTCAAGATCAGGGTGGGGGTCAAGGTCAGGGTGGAGGTCAGGGTGGAGGTCGGGGTCAGGGTAAAGGTCAGGGTGGAGATCAGAATCAGGGTCAAGGTCAGGGTGGAGGTCAGGGTCAGGGTCACGGTCAGGGTGGAGGTCAGGGTCAAGGTCAAGGTCAGGGTGGAGGTCAGGTTGGAGGTCAGGGTCAGGGTCAAGGTCAGGGTGGAGGTCAGGGTCAGGGTCAAGGTCAAAGTAGAGGTCAGGGTCAGGGTCAAGGTCTAGGTGATGGTCAAGGTCAGGGTAAAGGTCAGGGTGGAGGTCAGGGTCACGGTCAAGGTCAGGGTGGAGGTCAGGGTCAGTGTCAAGGTCAGGGTGGAGGTCAAGGTCAGGGTCAAGGTCAGGGTCGAGGTCAGGGTGGAGGTCAGGGTCAGAGTCAAGGTCAGGGTGGAGGTCAGGGTCAGGGTCAAGGTCAGGGTAGAGGTCAGGGTCAGGCTCAAGGTCAGGGTGGAGGTCAGGGTCAGGGTCAAGGTCAGGGTGGAGGTCAGGAACGCGGTCAAGGTCAGGGTGGGGGTCAGGGTGGAGGTCAGGATCAGGGTCGAGGTCAAAGTGGAGGTCAGGGTCAGGGTCAAGATCAGGGTGGGGGTCAAGGTCAGGGTGGAGGTCAGGGTGGAGGTCGGGGTCAGGGTAAAGGTCAGGGTGAAGGTCAGGGTCACAGTCAAGGTCAGGGTGGAGGTCAGGGTCAGGGTCGAGGTCAACGTGTAGAACAGGGTCAGGGTCAAGGTCAGGGTGGAGTTCAGGGTCAGGGTCAAGGTCAGGGCCGAGGTCAGGGTCAGGCTCAAGGTCAGGGTGGAGGTCAGGGTCAGGGTCAAGGTCAGGGTGGAGGTCGGGGTCAGGGTCAAGGTCAAAGTTGAGGTCAGGGTCAGGGTCAAGTTCAGGGTGGAGGTCAGGGTCACGGTCAAGGTCAGGGTGGAGGTCAGGGTCAGTGTCAAGGTCAGGGTGGAGGTCAGGGTCAGGGTCAAGGTCAGGGTGGAGGTCAGGGTGGAGGTCGGGTTCAGGGTCAAGGTCAGGGTGGAGGTCAGGGTCACAGTCAAGGTCAGGGTGGAGGTCAGGGTCAGGGTCATGGTCAGGGTGGAGGTCAGGGTCAGGGTCAAGGTCAAAGTGTAGAACAAGGTCAGGGTCAAGGTGAGGGTGGAGTTCAGGGTCAGGGTCAAGGTCAGGGCCGAGGTCAGGGTCAGGCTCGAGGTCAGGGTGGAGGTCAGGGTCAGGGTCGAGGTCAGGGTGGAGGTAGGGGTCAGGGTCAAGGTCAAAGTTGAGGTCAGGGTCGGGGTCAAGGTCAGGGTGGAGGTCAGGGTCAGGGTCAAGTTGAGGGTGGAGGTCAGGGTCAGGGTCAATGTCAGGGTGAAGGTCAGGGTCCGGGTCAAGGTCAGGGTGGAGGTCAGGTTGGAGGTCAGGGTCAGGGTCAAGGTCAGGGTGGAGGTCAGGGTCAGGGTCAAGGTCAAAGTAGAGGTCAGGGTCAGGGTCAAGGTCTAGGTGATGGTCAAGGTCAGGGTAAAGGTCAGGGTGGAGGTCAGGGTCACGGTCAAGGTCAGGGTGGAGGTCAGGGTCAGTGTCAAGGTCAGGGTGGAGGTCAAGGTCAGGGTCAAGGTCAGGGTGGAGGTCAGGGTGGAGGTCAGGGTCAGAGTCAAGGTCAGGGTGGAGGTCAGGGTCAGGGTCAAGGTCAGGGTAGAGGTCAGGGTCAGGGTCAAGGTCAGGGTGGAAGTCAGGGTCAAGGTCAAGGTCAGGGTGGAGGTCAGGGTCAGGGTCAAGGTCAGGGTGGAGGTCGGCGTCAGGGTCAAGGTCAAAGTTGAGGTCAGGGTCGGGGTCTAGGTCAGGGTGGAGGTCAGGGTCAGGGTCAAGGTCAGGGTGGAGGTCAGGGTCACAGCCAAGGTCAGAGTGGAGGTCAGGGTCAGGGACAAGGTCAGGGTGGAGGTCAGGGTCAGGGTCAAGGTCAGGGTGGAGGTCAGGGTCAGGGTCAAGGTCAGGGTGGAGGTCGGGGTCAGGGTCAAGGTCAAAGTAGTGGTCAGGGTCAGGGTCAAGTTCAGGGTGGAGGTCAGGGTCACGGTCAAGGTCAGGGTGGAGGTCAGGGTCAGTGTCAAGGTCGGGGTGGAGGTCAAGGTCAGGGTCAAGGTCAGGGTGGAGGTCAGGGTGGAGTTCAGCGTCAGGGTCAAGGTCAGGGCCGAGGTCAGGGTTAGGGTCAAGGTCAGGGTGGAGGTCAGGGTGAAGGTCAGGGTCAGGGTCAAGGTCAGGCTGGAGGTCAGGAACGAGGTCAAGGTCAGGGTGGAGGTCAGGGTAAGCTCGGGGTCAGCGTCAAGGTCAGGGTGGAGGTCGTGGTCAGTGTCAAGGTCAGGGTGGAAGTCAGGGTCAAGGTCAAGGTCAGGGTGAAGGTCAGGGTCAGGGTCAAGGTCAGGGTGGAGGTCAGGGTCAGGGTCAAGGTCAGGGTGAAGGTCAGGGTCGGGGTCAATGTCAGGGTGGAGGTCAGGGTCAGGGTCAAGGTCAGGGTGAAGGTCAGGGTCAGGGTCAAGGTCAGGGTGGAGGTCAGGGTCAGGGTCAAGGTCAGGGACAAGGTCAGGGTGGAGGTCAGGGTCACAGTCAAGGTCAGGGTGGAGGTCAGGGTCAGGGTCAAGGTCAGGGTGGAGGTCAGGGTGGAGGTCGGGTTCAGGGTCAAGGTCAGGGTGGAGGTCAGGGTCACAGTCAAGGTCAGGGTGGATGTCAGGGTCAGGGTCATGGTCAGGGTGAAGGTCAGGGTCAGGTTCAAGGTCAAAGTGTAGAACAGGGTCAGGGTCAAGGTCAGGGTGGAGTTCAGGGTCAGGGTCAAGGTCAGGGCCGAGGTCAGGGTCAGGCTCAGGGTCAGGGTGGAGGTCGGGGTCAGGGTCAAGGTCAGGGTGGTGGTCAAGGTCAGGGTAAAGGTCCGGGTAGTTGTCAGGGTCAGGGTTAAGGTCAGTGTGGAAGTCAGGGTCAAGGTCAGGGTCGAGGTCAGGGTGGAGGTCACGGTCTCAGTCAAGGTCAGGGTGGAGGTCAGGGTCAGGGTCAAGGTCAGGGCCGAGGTCAGGGTCAGGGTCAAGGTCAGGGACAAGGTCAGGGTGGAGGTCAGGGTCACAGTCAAGGTCAGAGTGGAGGTCAGGGTCAGGGTCAAGGTCAGGGTGGAGGTCAGGGTCAGGGTCAAGGTCAGGGTGAAGGTCGGGGTCAGGGTCAAGGTCAGGGTGGAGGTCAGGGTCAGGGTCAAGGTCAGGGTCGAGGTCAGGGTGGAAGTCAGGGTCAAGGTCAAGGTCAGGGTGGGGGTCAAGGTCAGGGTGGAGGTCAGGGTGGAGGTCGGGGTCAGGGTCAAGGTCAGGGTCGAGCTCGGGGTCAGGGTCAAGGTCAAAGTTGAGGTCAGGGTCGGGGTCAAGGTCAGGGTGGAGGTCAGGGTCGGGGTCAAGGTCAGGGTGGAGGTCAGGGTCAGGGTCAATGTCAGGGTGGAGGTCAGGGTCAGGGTCAAGGTCAAAGTGGAGGTCAGGGTCAGGGTCAAGATCAGGGTGGGGGTCAAGGTCAGGGTGGAGGTCGGGGTAGAGGTCAGAATCAGGGTCAAGCTCAGGGTGGTGGTCAGGGTCAGGGTCAAGGTCAGGGTGGAGGTCAGGGTCAAGGTCAAGGTCAGGGTGGAGGTCGGGGTGGAGGTCAGGGTCAGGGTCAAGGTCAGGGTGGAGGTCAGGGTCAGGGTCAAGGTCAAAGTAGAGGTCAGGGTCAGGGTCAAGGTCTAGGTGATGGTCAAGGTCTAGGTGATGGTCAAGGTCAGGGTCAAGGTCAGGGTGGAGGTCAGGGTCACGGTCAAGGTCAGGGTGGAGGTCAGGGTCAGTGTCAAGGTCAGGGTGGAGGTCAAGGTCAGGGTCAAGGTCAGGGTGGAGGTCAGGGTGGACGTCAGGAACGAGGTCAAGGTCAGGGTGGAGGTCAGGGTAAGCTCGGGGTCAGCGTCAAGGTCAGGGTAAAGGTCGTGGTCAGTGTCAAGGTCAGGGTGGAGGTCAGGGTCAGGGTCAAGGTCAGGGTGGTGGTCAAGGTCAGGGTAAAGGTCAGGGTGGAGGTCAGGGTCAGGGTCAAGGTCAGGGTGGAAGTCAGGGTCAAGGTCGAGGTCAGGGTGGAGGTCAGGGTCAGGGTCAAGGTCAGGGTGGAGGTCGGGGTCAGGGTCAAGGTCAAACTTGAGGTCAGGGTCGGGGTCTAGGTCAGGGTGGAGGTCAGGGTCAGGGTCAAGGTCAGGGTGGAGGTCAGGGTCAGGGTCAATGTCAGGGTGGAGGTCAGGGTCAGGGTCAAGGTCAGGGTGGAGGTCAGGGTCAGGGTGGAGGTCAGGGTCAGGGTCAAGGTCAGGGTGGAGGTCGGGGTCAGGGTCAAGGTCAAAGTAGTCGTCAGGGTCAGGGTCAAGTTCAGGGTGGAAGTCAGGGTCACGAGCAAGGTCAGGGTGGAGGTCAGGGTCAGTGTCAAGGTCGGGGTGGAGGTCAAGGTCAGGGTCAAGGTCAGGGTGGTTGTCAGGGTGGAGGTCAGCGTCAGGGTCAAGGTCAGGGCCGAGGTCAGGGTTAGGGTCAAGGTCAGGGTGGAGGTCAGGGTCAGGGTCAAGGTCAGGGTCGAGGTCAGGGTTGAGGTCACGGCCTCAGTCAAGGTCAGGGTAAAGGTCAGGGTGGAGGTCAGGGTCAAGGTCGAGGTCAGGGTGGAGGTCGGGGTCAGGGTCAAGGTCAAAGTTGAGGTCAGGGTCGGGGTCTAGGTCAGGGTGGAGGTCAGGGTCAGGGTCAAGGTCAGGGTGGAGGTCAGGGTCAGGGTCAATGTCAGGGTGGAGGTCAGGGTCAGGGTCAAGGTCAGGGTGGAGGTCAGGGTCAGGGTGAAGGTCAGGGTCAGGGTCAAGGTCAGGGTGGAGGTCGGGGTCAGGGTCAAGGTCAAAGTAGTTGTCAGGGTCAGGGTCAAGTTCAGGGTGGAGGTCAGGGTCACGAGCAAGGTCAGGGTGGAGGTCAGGGTCAGTGTCAAGGTCGGGGTGGAGGTCAAGGTCAGGGTCAAGGTCAGCGTGGAGGTCAGGGTGGAGGTCAGCGTCAGGGTCAAGGTCAGGGCCGAGGTCAGGGTTAGGGTCAAGGTCAGGGTGGAGGTCAGGGTCAGGGTCAAGGTCAGGGTCGAGGTCAGGGTTGAGGTCACGGCCTCAGTCAAGGTCAGGGTGGAGGTCAGGGTCAGGGTCAAGGTCAGGGCCGAGGTCAGGGTCAGGGTCAAGGTCAGGGACAAGGTCAGGGTGGAGGTCAGGGTCACAGTCAAGGTCAGGGTGGAGGTCAGGGTCACAGTCAACGTCAGGGTGGAGGTCAGGGTCAGGGTCATGGTCAGGGTGGAGGTCAGGGTCAGGGTCAAGGTCAAAGTGGAGAACAGGTTCCGGGTCAAGGTCAGAGTGGAGGTCAGGGTTAGGGTCAAGGTCAGGGTGGAGGTCAGGGTCAGGGTCAAGGTCAAAGTGTAGAACAGGGTCAGGGTCAAGGTCAGGGTGGAGTTCAGGGTCAGGGTCAAGGTCAGGGCCGAGGTCAGGGTCAGGCTCAAGGTCAGGGTGGAGGTCAGGGTCAGGGTCAAGGTCAGGGTGGAGGTCGGGGTCAGGGTCAAGGTCAAAGTTGAGGTCAGGGTCAGGGTCAAGTTCAGGGTGGAGGTCAGGGTCACGGTCAAGGTCAGGGTGGAGGTCAGGGTCAGTGTCAAGGTCAGGGTGGAGGTCAGGGTCAGGGTCAAGGTCAGGGTGGAGGTCAGGGTGGAGGTCGGGTTCAGGGTCAAGGTCAGGGTGGAGGTCAGGGTCACAGTCAAGGTCAGGGTGGAGGTCAGGGTCAGGGTCATGGTCAGGGTGGAGGTCAGGGTCAGGGTCAAGGTCAAAGTGTAGAACAAGGTCAGGGTCAAGGTGAGGGTGGAGTTCAGGGTCAGGGTCAAGGTCAGGGCCGAGGTCAGGGTCAGGCTCGAGGTCAGGGTGGAGGTCAGGGTCAGGGTCGAGGTCAGGGTGGAGGTAGGGGTCAGGGTCAAGGTCAAAGTTGAGGTCAGGGTCGGGGTCAAGGTCAGGGTGGCGGTCAGGGTCAGGGTCAAGTTCAGGGTGGAGGTCAGGGTCAGGGTC
Source organism: Tenthredo distinguenda (assembly GCA_947538915.1). NCBI lineage: Eukaryota > Metazoa > Arthropoda > Insecta > Hymenoptera > Tenthredinidae > Tenthredo > Tenthredo distinguenda. The sequence goes on along the minus strand of OX384536.1, from coordinate 5,755,910 downwards.
AATGTCAGGGTGAAGGTCAGGGTCCGGGTCAAGGTCAGGGTGGAGGTCAGGGTCAGGGTCAAGGTCAGGGTGGAGGTCAGGGTCAGGGTCAAGGTCAGGGTAGAGGTCAGGGTCAGGGTCAAGGTCAGGGTGGAGGTCAGGAACGAGGTCAAGGTCAGGGTGGAGGTCAGGAACGCGGTCAAGGTCAGGGTGGGGGTCAGGGTGGAGGTCAGGATAAGGGTCGAGGTCAAAGTGGAGGTCAGGGTCAGGGTCAAGATCAGGGTGGGGGTCAAGGTCAGGGTGGAGGTCAGGGTGGAGGTCGGGGTCAGGTTCAAGGTCAGGGTGAAGGTCAGGGTCACAGTCAAGGTCAGGGTGGAGGGCAAGGTCAGGGTCAAGGTCAGGGTGGAGGTCAGGGTGGAGGTCAGGGTCAGGGTCAAGGTCAGGGTGGTGGTGAAGGTCAGGGTCAAGGTCGGGGTGGAGGTCAGGGTCAGGGTCAAGGTCAGGGTCCAGGTCAGGGTCAAGGTCAAGGTCAGGGTGGAGGTCAGGGTGAAGGTCAGGGTCAGGGTCAAGGTCAGGGTGGAGGTCAGGAACGAGGTCAAGGTCAGGGTGGAGGTCAGGGTAAGCTCGGGGTCAGCGTCAAGGTCAGGGTAGAGGTCGTGGTCGGTGTCAAGGTCAGGGTGGAGGTCAGGGTCAGGGTCAAGGTCAGGGTGGTGGTCAAGGTCAGGGTAAAGGTCAGGGTGGAGGTCAGGGTCAGGGTCAAGGTCAGGGTGGAAGTCAGGGTCAAGGTCAAGGTCAGGGTGGAGGTCAGGGTCAGGGTCAAGGTCAGGGTGGAGGTCGGCGTCAGGGTCAAGGTCAAAGTTGAGGTCAGGGTCGGGGTCTAGGTCAGGGTGGAGGTCAGGGTCAGGGTCAAGGTCAGGGTGGAGGTCAGGGTCACAGCCAAGGTCAGAGTGGAGGTCAGGGTCAGGGACAAGGTCAGGGTGGAGGTCAGGGTCAGGGTCAAGGTCAGGGTGGAGGTCAGGGTCAGGGTCAAGGTCAGGGTGGAGGTCGGGGTCAGGGTCAAGGTCAAAGTAGTGGTCAGGGTCAGGGTCAAGTTCAGGGTGGAGGTCAGGGTCACGGTCAAGGTCAGGGTGGAGGTCAGGGTCAGTGTCAAGGTCGGGGTGGAGGTCAAGGTCAGGGTCAAGGTCAGGGTGGAGGTCAGGGTGGAGTTCAGCGTCAGGGTCAAGGTCAGGGCCGAGGTCAGGGTTAGGGTCAAGGTCAGGGTGGAGGTCAGGGTGAAGGTCAGGGTCAGGGTCAAGGTCAGGCTGGAGGTCAGGAACGAGGTCAAGGTCAGGGTGGAGGTCAGGGTAAGCTCGGGGTCAGCGTCAAGGTCAGGGTGGAGGTCGTGGTCAGTGTCAAGGTCAGGGTGGAAGTCAGGGTCAAGGTCAAGGTCAGGGTGAAGGTCAGGGTCAGGGTCAAGGTCAGGGTGGAGGTCAGGGTCAGGGTCAAGGTCAGGGTGAAGGTCAGGGTCGGGGTCAATGTCAGGGTGGAGGTCAGGGTCAGGGTCAAGGTCAGGGTGAAGGTCAGGCTCAGGGTCAAGGTCAGGGTGGAGGTCAGGGTCAGGGTCAAGGTCAGGGACAAGGTCAGGGTGGAGGTCAGGGTCACAGTCAAGGTCAGGGTGGAGGTCAGGGTCAGGGTCAAGGTCAGGGTGGAGGTCAGGGTGGAGGTCGGGTTCAGGGTCAAGGTCAGGGTGGAGGTCAGGGTCACAGTCAAGGTCAGGGTGGATGTCAGGGTCAGGGTCATGGTCAGGGTGAAGGTCAGGGTCAGGTTCAAGGTCAAAGTGTAGAACAGGGTCAGGGTCAAGGTCAGGGTGGAGTTCAGGGTCAGGGTCAAGGTCAGGGCCGAGGTCAGGGTCAGGCTCAGGGTCAGGGTGGAGGTCGGGGTCAGGGTCAAGGTCAGGGTGGTGGTCAAGGTCAGGGTAAAGGTCCGGGTAGTTGTCAGGGTCAGGGTTAAGGTCAGTGTGGAAGTCAGGGTCAAGGTCAGGGTCGAGGTCAGGGTGGAGGTCACGGTCTCAGTCAAGGTCAGGGTGGAGGTCAGGGTCAGGGTCAAGGTCAGGGCCGAGGTCAGGGTCAGGGTCAAGGTCAGGGACAAGGTCAGGGTGGAGGTCAGGGTCACAGTCAAGGTCAGAGTGGAGGTCAGGGTCAGGGTCAAGGTCAGGGTGGAGGTCAGGGTCAGGGTCAAGGTCAGGGTGAAGGTCGGGGTCAGGGTCAAGGTCAGGGTGGAGGTCAGGGTCAGGGTCAAGGTCAGGGTCGAGGTCAGGGTGGAAGTCAGGGTCAAGGTCAAGGTCAGGGTGGGGGTCAAGGTCAGGGTGGAGGTCAGGGTGGAGGTCGGGGTCAGGGTCAAGGTCAGGGTGAAGGTCAGGGTCACAGTAAAGGTCAGGGTGGAGGTCGGGGTCAGGGTCAAGGTCAGGGTAGAGGTCAGGGTCACAGTCAAGGTCAGAGTGGAGGTCAGGGTCAGGGTCAAGGTCAGGGTCGAGGCGACGGTCACAGTCAAGGTCAGAGTGGAGGTCAGGGTAAGCTCGGGGTCAGGGTCAAGGTCAGGGTGGAGGTCGTGGTCAGTGTTAAGGTCAGGGTGGAGGTCAGGGTCAGGGTCAAGGTCAGGGTGGTGGTCAAGGTCAGGGTAAAGGTCAGGGTGGAGGTCAGGGTCAGGGTCAAGGTCAGGGTCGAGCTCGGGGTCAGGGTCAAGGTCAAAGTTGAGGTCAGGGTCAGGGTCAAGGTCAGGGTGGTGGTCAAGGTCAGGGTAAAGGTCAGGGTGGAGGTCAGGGTCAGGGTCAAGGTCAGGGTGGAAGTCAGGGTCAAGGTCGAGGTCAGGGTGGAGGTCAGGGTCAGGGTCAAGGTCAGGGTGGAGGTCGGGGTCAGGGTCAAGGTCAAACTTGAGGTCAGGGTCGGGGTCTAGGTCAGGGTGGAGGTCAGGGTCAGGGCCGAGGTCAGGGTTAGGGTCAAGGTCAGGGTGGAGGTCAGGGTCAGGGTCAAGGTCAGGGTCGAGGTCAGGGTTGAGGTCACGGCCTCAGTCAAGGTCAGGGTGGAGGTCAGGGTCAGGGTCAAGGTCAGGGCCGAGGTCAGGGTCAGGGTCAAGGTCAGGGACAAGGTCAGGGTGGAGGTCAGGGTCACAGTCAAGGTCAGGGTGGAGGTCAGGGTCACAGTCAACGTCAGGGTGGAGGTCAGGGTCAGGGTCATGGTCAGGGTGGAGGTCAGGGTCAGGGTCAAGGTCAAAGTGGAGAACAGGGTCCGGGTCAAGGTCAGAGTGGAGGTCAGGGTTAGGGTCAAGGTCAGGGTGGAGGTCAGGGTCAGGGTCAAGGTCAGGGTGGAGGTCAGGAACGCGGTCAAGGTCAGGGTGGGGGTCAGGGTGGAGCTCAGGATCAGGTTCGAGGTCAAAGTGGAGGTCAGGGTCAGGGTCAAGATCAGGGTGGGGGTCAAGTTCAGGGTGGAGGTCAGGGTGGAGGTCGGGGTCAGGGTCAAGGTCAGAGTGAAGGTCAGGGTCACAGTCCAGGTCAGGGTGGAGGGCAAGGTCAGGGTCAAGGTCAGGGTGGAGGTCAGGGTGGAGGTCAGGGTCACGGTCAAGGTCAGGGTAGAGGTCAGGGTCAGGGTCAAGGTCAGGGTGGAGGTCAGGGTCAGGGTCAAGGTCAGGGTGGAGGTCAGGGTCAGGGTCAAGGTCAGGGTGGAGGTCAGGGTCAGGGTCAAGGTCAGGGACAAGGTCAGGGTCAGATTCAAGGTCAGGGTGGTGGTCAAGGTCAGGGTCAAGGTCAGGGTAGAGGTCAGGGTCACAGTCAAGGTCAGGGTGGAGGTCAGGGTCAGGATCAAGGTCAGGGTCGAGGTGACGGTCACAGTCAAGGTCAGAGTGGAGGTCAGGGTAAGCTCGGGGTCAGGTTCAAGGTCAGGGTGGAGGTCGTGGTCAGTGTTAGGGTCAGGGTGGAGGTCAGGGTCAGGGTCAAGGTCAGGGTGGTAGTCATGGTCAGGGTAAAGGTAAGGGTGAAGGTCAGGGTCAGGGTCAAGGTCAGGGTGGAGGTCAGGGTCAGGGTCAAGGTCAGGGTGGAGTTCAGGGTCAGGGTCAAGGTCAGGGTGGAGGTCAGGGTGGGGGTCAGGGTCAGGGTCAAGATCGGGGTAGAGGTCAGGGTCACAGTCAAGGTCAGGGTGGAGGTCAGGGTCAGGGTCATGGTCAGGGTGGAGGTCAGGGTCAGGGTCAAGGTCAAAGTGGAGAACAGGGTCAGGGTCAAGGTCAGGGTGGGGGTCAGGGTCAGGGTCAAGGTCAGGGTGGAGGTCAGAATCAGGGTCAAGGTCAGGGTGGAGGTCAGGGTCAGGGTCACGGTCAGGGTGGAGGTCAGGGTCAAGGTCAAGGTCAGGGTGGAGGTCAGGGTGGAGGTCAGGGTCAGGGTCAAGGTCAGGGTGGAGGTCAGGGTCAGGGTCAAGGTCAACGTAGAGGTCAGGGTCAGGGTCAAGGTCTAGGTGATGGTCAAGGTCAGGGTAAAGGTCAGGGTGGGGGTCAGGGTCACGGTCAAGGTCAGGGTGGAGGTCAGGGTCAGTGTCAAGGTCAGGGTGGAGGTCAAGGTCAGGGTCAAGGTCAGGGTGGAGGTCAGGGTGGAGGTCAGGGTCAGAGTCAAGGTCAGGGTGGAGGTCAGGGTCAGGGTCAAGGTCAGGGTAGAGGTCAGGGTCAGGCTCAAGGTCAGGGTGGAGGTCAGGGTCAGGGTCAAGGTCAGGGTGGAGGTCAGGAACGCGGTCAAGGTCAGGGTGGGGGTCAGGGTGGGGGTCAGGATCAGGGTCGAGGTCAAAGTGGAGGTCAGGGTCAGGGTCAAGATCAGGGTGGGGGTCAAGGTCAGGTTGGAGGTCAGGGTGGAGGTCGGGGTCAGGGTCAAGGTCAGGGTGAAGGTCAGGGTCACAGTCAAGGTCAGGGTGGAGGGCAAGGTCAGGGTCAAGGTCAGGGTGGAGGTCAGGGTGGAGGTCAGGGTCAGGGTCAAGGTCAGGGTGGTGGTGAAGGTCAGGGTCAAGGTCGGGGTGGAGGTCAGGGTCAGGGTCAAGGTCAGGGTCGAGGTCAGGGTCAAGGTCAAGGTCAGGGTGGAGGTCAGGGTGAAGGTCAGGGTCAGGGTCAAGGTCAGGGTGGAGGTCAGGAACGAGGTCAAGGTCAGGGTGGAGGTCAGGGTGAGCTCGGGGTCAGCGTCAAGGTCAGGGTAGAGGTTGTGGTCAGTGTCAAGGTCAGGGTGGAGGTCAGGGTCAGGGTCAAGGTCAGGGTGGTGGTCAAGGTCAGGGTAAAGGTCAGGGTGGAGGTCAGGGTCAGGGTCAAGGTCAGGGTGGAAGTCAGGGTCAAGGTCAAGGTCAGGGTGGAGGTCAGGGTCAGGGTCAAGGTCAGGGTGGAGGTCGGGGTCAGGGTCAAGGTCAAAGTTGAGGTCAGGGTCGGGGTCTAGGTCAGGGTGGAGGTCAGGGTCAGGGTCAAGGTCAGGGTGGAGGTCAGGGTCAGGGTCAATGTCAGGGTGGAGGTCAGGGTCAGGGTCAAGGTCAGGGTGGAGGTCAGGGTCAGGGTCAAGGTCAGGGTGGAGGTCAGGGTCAGGGTCAAGGTCAGGGTGGAGGTCGGGGTCAGGGTCAAGGTCAAAGTAGTGGTCAGGGTCAGGGTCAAGTTCACGGTGGAGGTCAGGGTCACGGTCAAGGTCAGGGTGGAGGTCAGGGTCAGTGTCAAGGTCGGGGTGGAGGTCAAGGTCAGGGTCAAGGTCAGGGTGGAGGTCAGGGTGGAGGTCAGCGTCAGGGTCAAGGTCAGGGCCGAGGTCAGGGTTAGGGTCAAGGTCCGGGTGGAGGTCAGGGTGAAGGTCAGGGTCAGGGTCAAGGTCAGGCTGGAGGTCAGGAACGAGGTCAAGGTCAGGGTGGAGGTCAGGGTAAGCTCGGGGTCAGCGTCAAGGTCAGGGTGGAGGTCGTGGTCAGTGTCAAGGTCAGGGTGGAAGTCAGGGTCAAGGTCAAGGTCAGGGTGAAGGTCAGGGTCAGGGTCAAGGTCAGGGTGGAGGTCAGGGTCAGGGTCAAGGTCAGGGTGGAGGTCGGGGTCAGGGTCAAGGTCAAAGTTGAGGTCAGGGTCAGGGTCAAGTTCAGGGTGGAGGTCAGGGTCACGGTCAAGGTCAGGGTGGAGGTCAGGGTCAGTGTCAAGGTCAGGGTGGAGGTCAGGGTCAGGGTCAAGGTCAGGGTGGGGGTCAGGGTTGAGGTCGGGTTCAGGGTCAAGGTCAGGGTGGAGATCAGGGTCACAGTCAAGGTCAGGGTGGAGGTCGGGGTCAGGGTCATGGTCAGGGTGGAGGTCAGGGTCAGGGTCAAGGTCAAAGTGTAGAACAGGGTCAGGGTCAAGGTGAGGGTGGAGTTCAGGGTCAGGGTCAAGGTCAGGGCCGAGGTCAGGGTCAGGCTCAAGGTCAGGGTGGAGGTCAGGGTCAGGGTCAAGGTCAGGGTGGAGGTAGGGGTCAGGGTCAAGGTCAAAGTTGAGGTCAGGGTCGGGGTCAAGGTCAGGGTGGAGGTCAGGGTCAGGGTCAAGTTCAGGGTGGAGGTCGGGGTCAGGGTCAATGTCAGGGTGAAGGTCAGGGTCCGGGTCAAGGTCAGGGTGGAGGTCAGGGTCAGGGTCAAGGTCAGGGTGGAGGTCAGGGTCAGGGTCAAGGTCAGGGTAGAGGTCAGGGTCAGGGTCAAGGTCAGGGTGGAGGTCAGGAACGAGGTCAAGGTCAGGGTGCAGGTCAGGAACGCAGTCAAGGTCAGGGTGGGGGTCAGGGTGGAGGTCAGGATAAGGGTCGAGGTCAAAGTGGAGGTCAGGGTCAGGGTCAAGATCAGGGTGGGGGTCAAGGTCAGGGTGGAGGTCAGGGTGGAGGTCGGGGTCAGGTTCAAGGTCAGGGTGAAGGTCAGGGTCACAGTCAAGGTCAGGGTGGAGGGCAAGGTCAGGGTCAAGGTCAGGGTGGAGGTCAGGGTGAAGGTCAGGGTCAGGGTCAACGTCAGGGTGGTGGTGAAGGTCAGGGTCAAGGTCGGGGTGGAGGTCAGGGTCAGGGTGGTGGTCAAGGTCAGGGTAAAGGTCAGGGTGGAGGTCAGGGTCAGGGTCAAGGTCAGGGTGGAAGTCAGGGTCAAGGTCAAGGTCAGGGTGGAGGTCAGGGTCAGGGTCAAGGTCAAAGTTGAGGTCAGGGTCGGGGTCTAGGTCAGGGTGGAGGTCAGGGTCAGGGTCAAGGTCAGGGTGGAGGTCAGGGTCGGGGTCAATGTCAGGTCGGAGGTCAGGGTCAGGGTCAAGGTCAGGGTGGAGGTCAGGGTCAGGGTCAAGGTCAGGGTGGAGGTCAGGGTCACGGTCAAGGTCAGTGTGGAGGTCGGGGTCAGGGTCAAGGTCAAAGTAGAGGTCAGGGTCAGGGTCAAGTTCGGGGTGGAGGTCAGGGTCACGGTCAAGGTCAGGGTAGAGGTCAGGGTCAGGGTCAAGGTCAGGGTGAAGGTCAGGGTCAGGGTCAAGGTCAGGGTGGAGGTCAGGGTCAGGGTCAAGGTCAGGGTGGAGATCAGGGTCAGGGTCAAGGTCAGGGACAAGGTCAGGGTCAGATTCAAGGTCAGGGTGGTGGTCAAGGTCAGGGTCAAGGTCAGGGTGGAGGTCAGAATCGGGGTCAAGGTCAGGGTGGAGGTCAGGGTCAGGGTCACGGTCAGGGTGGAGGTCAGGGTCAAGGTCAAGGTCAGGGTGGAGGTCAGGGTCAGGGTCAAGGTCAGGGTGGAGGTCAGAATCAGGGTCAAGGTCAGGGTGGAGGTCAGGGTCAGGGTCACGGTCAGGGTGGAGGTCAGGGTCAAGGTCAAGGTCAGGGTGGAGGTCAGGGTGGAGGTCAGGGTCAGGGTCAAGGTCAGGGTGGAGGTCAGGGTCAGGGTCAAGGTCAAAGTAGAGGTCAGGGTCAGGGTCAAGGTCTAGGTGATGGTCAAGGTCAGGGTAAAGGTCAGGGTGGAGGTCAGGGTCACGGTCAAGGTCAGGGTGGAGGTCAGGGTCAGTGTCAAGGTCAGGGTGGAGGTCAAGGTCAGGGTCAAGGTCAGGGTGGAGGTCAGGGTGGAGGTCAGGGTCAGAGTCAAGGTCAGGGTGGAGGTCAGGGTCAGGGTCAAGGTCAGGGTAGAGGTCAGGGTCAGGCTCAAGGTCAGGGTGGAGGTCAGGGTCAGGGTCAAGGTCAGGGTGGAGGTCAGGAACGCGGTCAAGGTCAGGGTGGGGGTCAGGGTGGAGGTCAGGATCAGGGTCGAGGTCAAAGTGGAGGTCAGGGTCAGGGTCAAGATCAGGGTGGGGGTCAAGGTCAGGGTGGAGGTCAGGGTGGAGGTCGGGGTCAGGGTGAAGGTCAGGGTGAAGGTCAGGGTCACAGTCAAGGTCAGGGTGGAGGTCAGGGTCAGGGTCAAGGTCAAAGTGTAGAACAGATTCAGGGTCAAGGTCAGGGTGGAGTTCAGGGTCAGGGTCAAGGTCAGGGCCGAGGTCAGGGTCAGGCTCAAGGTCAGGGTGGAGGTCAGGGTCAGGGTCAAGGTCAGGGTGGAGGTCGGGGTCAGGGTCAAGGTCAAAGTTGAGGTCAGGGTCAGGGTCAAGTTCAGGGTGGAGGTCAGGGTCACGGTCAAGGTCAGGGTGGAGGTCAGGGTCAGTGTCAAGGTCAGGGTGGAGGTCAGGGTCAGGGTCAAGGTCAGGGTGGAGGTCAGGGTGGAGGTCGGGTTCAGGGTCAAGGTCAGGGTGGAGGTCAGGGTCACAGTCAAGGTCAGGGTGGAGGTCAGGGTCAGGGTCATGGTCAGGGTGGAGGTCAGGGTCAGGGTCAAGGTCAGGGTGGAGGTCAGGGTGGAGGTCAGGGTGGAGGTCAGCGTCAGGGTCAAGGTCAGGGCCGAGGTCAGGGTTAGGGTCAAGGTCAGGGTGGAGGTCAGGGTGAAGGTCAGGGTCAGGGTCAAGGTCAGGCTGGAGGTCAGGAACGAGGTCAAGGTCAGGGTGGAGGTCAGGGTAAGCTCGGGGTCAGCGTCAAGGTCAGGGTGGAGGTCGTGGTCAGTGTCAAGGTCAGGGTGGAAGTCAGGGTCAAGGTCAAGGTCAGGGTGAAGGTCAGGGTCAGGGTCAAGGTCAGGGTGGAGGTCAGGGTCAGGGTCAAGGTCAGGGTGAAGGTCAGGGTCGGGGTCAATGTCAGGGTGGAGGTCAGGGTCAGGGTCAAGGTCAGGGTGAAGGTCAGGGTCAGGGTCAAGGTCAGGGTGGAGGTCAGGGTCAGGGTCAAGGTCAGGGACAAGGTCAGGGTGGAGGTCAGGGTCACAGTCAAGGTCAGGGTGGAGGTCAGGGTCAGGGTCAAGGTCAGGGTGGAGGTCAGGGTGGAGGTCGGGTTCAGGGTCAAGGTCAGGGTGGAGGTCAGGGTCACAGTCAAGGTCAGGGTGGATGTCAGGGTCAGGGTCATGGTCAGGGTGGAGGTCAGGGTCAGGGTCAAGTTCAGGGTGGAGGTCAGGGTCAGGGTCAATGTCAGGGTGAAGGTCAGGGTCCGGGTCAAGGTCAGGGTGGAGGTCAGGGTCAGGGTCAAGGTCAGGGTGGAGGTCAGGGTCAGGGTCAAGGTCAGGGTAGAGGTCAGGGTCAGGGTCAAGGTCAGGGTGGAGGTCAGGAACGAGGTCAAGGTCAGGGTGGAGGTCAGGAACGCGGTCAAGGTCAGGGTGGGGGTCAGGGTGGAGGTCAGGATAAGGGTCGAGGTCAAAGTGGAGGTCAGGGTCAGGGTCAAGATCAGGGTGGGGGTCAAGGTCAGGGTGGAGGTCAGGGTGGAGGTCGGGGTCAGGTTCAAGGTCAGAGTGAAGGTCAGGGTCACAGTCAAGGTCAGGGTGGAGGGCAAGGTCAGGGTCAAGGTCAGGGTGGAGGTCAGGGTGGAGGTCAGGGTCAGGGTCAAGGTCAGGGTGGTGGTGAAGGTCAGGGTCGAGGTCGGGGTGGAGGTCAGGGTCAGGGTCAAGGTCAGGGTCCAGGTCAGGGTCAAGGTCAAGGTCAGGGTGGAGGTCAGGGTGAAGGTCAGGGTCAGGGTCAAGGTCAGGGTGGTGGTCAAGGTCAGGGTAAAGGTCAGGGTGGAGGTCAGGGTCAGGGTCAAGGTCAGGGTGGAAGTCAGGGTCAAGGTCAAGGTCAGGGTGGAGGTCAGGGTCAGGGTCAAGGTCAGGGTGGAGGTCGGCGTCAGGGTCAAGGTCAAAGTTGAGGTCAGGGTCGGGGTCTAGGTCAGGGTGGAGGTCAGGGTCAGGGTCAAGGTCAGGGTGGAGGTCAGGGTCAGGGTCAATGTCAGAGTGGAGGTCAGGGTCAGGGACAAGGTCAGGGTGGAGGTCAGGGTCAGGGTCAAGGTCAGGGTGGAGGTCAGGGTCGGGGTCAAGGTCAGGGTGAAGGTCGGGGTCAGGGTCAAGGTCAAAGTAGTGGTCAGGGTCAGGGTCAAGTTCAGGGTGGAGGTCAGGGTCACGGTCAAGGTCAGGGTGGAGGTCAGGGTCAGTGTCAAGGTCGGGGTGGAGGTCAAGGTCAGGGTCAAGGTCAGGGTGGAGGTCAGGGTGGAGGTCAGCGTCAGGGTCAAGGTCAGGGCCGAGGTCAGGGTTAGGGTCAAGGTCAGGGTGGAGGTCAGGGTGAAGGTCAGGGTCAGGGTCAAGGTCAGGCTGGAGGTCAGGAACGAGGTCAAGGTCAGGGTGGAGGTCAGGGTAAGCTCGGGGTCAGCGTCAAGGTCAGGGTGGAGGTCGTGGTCAGTGTCAAGGTCAGGGTGGAAGTCAGGGTCGAGGTCAAGGTCAGGGTGAAGGTCAGGGTCAGGGTCAAGGTCAGGGTGGAGGTCAGGGTCAGGGTCAAGGTCAGGGTGAAGGTCAGGGTCGGGGTCAATGTCAGGGTGGAGGTCAGGGTCAGGGTCAAGGTCAGGGTGAAGGTCAGGGTCAGGGTCAAGGTCAGGGTGGAGGTCAGGGTCAGGGTCAAGGTCAGGGACAAGGTCAGGGTGGAGGTCAGGGTCACAGTCAACGTCAGGGTGGAGGTCAGGGTCAGGGTCAAGGTCAGGGTGGAGGTCAGGGTGGAGGTCGGGTTCAGGGTCAAGGTCAGGGTGGAGGTCAGGGTCACAGTCAAGGTCAGGGTGGATGTCAGGGTCAGGGTCATGGTCAGGGTGGAGGTCAGGGTCAGGTTCAAGGTCAAAGTGTAGAACAGGGTCAGGGTCAAGGTCAGGGTGGAGTTCAGGGTCAGGGTCAAGGTCAGGGCCGAGGTCAGGGTCAGGCTCAGGGTCAGGGTGGAGGTCGGGGTCAGGGTCAAGGTCAGGGTGGTGGTCAAGGTCAGGGTAAAGGTCCGGGTAGTTGTCAGGGTCAGGGTTAAGGTCAGTGTGGAAGTCAGGCTCAAGGTTCAGGTTCGAGGTCAGGGTGGAGGTCACGGTCTCAGTCAAGGTCAGGGTGGAGGTCAGGGTCAGGGTCAAGGTCAGGGCCGAGGTCAGGGTCAGGGTCAAGGTCAGGGACAAGGTCAGGGTGGAGGTCAGGGTCACAGTCAAGGTCAGAGTGGAGGTCAGGGTCAGGGTCAAGGTCAGGGTGGAGGTCAGGGTCAGGGTCAAGGTCAGGGTGAAGGTCGGGGTCAGGGTCAAGGTCAGGGTGGAGGTCAGGGTCAGGGTCAAGGTCAGGGTGGTGGTCAAGGTCAGGGTAAAGGTCAGGGTGGAGGTCAGGGTCAGGGTCGAGGTCAGGGTGGAAGTCAGGGTCAAGGTCAAGGTCAGGGTGGGGGTCAAGGTCAGGGTGGAGGTCAGGGTGGAGGTCGGGGTCAGGGTCAAGGTCAGGGTGAAGGTCAGGGTCACAGTCAAGGTCAGGGTGGAGGTCGGGGTCAGGGTCAAGGTCAGGGTAGAGGTCAGGGTCACAGTCAAGGTCAGAGTGGAGGTCAGGGTCAGGTTCAAGGTCAGGGTCGAGGTGACGGTCACAGTCAAAGTCAGAGTGGAGGTCAGGGTAAGCTCGGGGTCAGGGTCAAGGTCAGGGTGGAGGTCGTGGTCAGTGTTAAGGTCAGGGTGGAGGTCAGGGTCAGGGTCAAGGTCAGGGTAGTGGTCAAGGTCAGGGTAAAGGTCAGGGTGGAGGTCAGGGTCAGGGTCAAGGTCAGGGTCGAGGTCGGGGTCAGGGTCAAGGTCAAAGTTGAGGTCAGGGTCGGGGTCAAGGTCAGGGTGGAGGTCAGGGTCGGGGTCAAGGTCAGGGTGGAGGTCAGGGTCAGGGTCAATGTCAGGGTGGAGGTCAGGGTCAGGGTCAAGGTCAAAGTGGAGGTCAGGGTCAGGGTCAAGATCAGGGTGGGGGTCAAGGTCAGGGTGGAGGTCGGGGTAGAGGTCAGAATCAGGGTCAAGCTCAGGGTGGAGGTCAGGGTCAGGGTCAAGGTCAGGGTGGAGGTCAGGGTCAAGGTCAAGGTCAGGGTGGAGGTCGGGGTGGAGGTCAGGGTCAGGGTCAAGGTCAGGGTGGAGGTCAGGGTCAGGGTCAAGGTCAAAGTAGAGGTCAGGGTCAGGGTCAAGGTCTAGGTAATGGTCAAGGTCTAGGTGATGGTCAAGGTCAGGGTCAAGGTCAGGGTGGAGGTCAGGGTCACGGTCAAGGTCAGGGTGGAGGTCAGGGTCAGTGTCAAGGTCAGGGTGGAGGTCAAGGTCAGGGTCAAGGTCAGGGTGGAGGTCAGGGTGGACGTCAGGAACGAGGTCAAGGTCAGGGTGGAGGTCAGGGTAAGCTCGGGGTCAGCGTCAAGGTCAGGGTAGAGGTCGTGGTCAGTGTCAAGGTCAGGGTGGAGGTCAGGGTCAGGGTCAAGGTCAGGGTGGTGGTCAAGGTCAGGGTAAAGGTCAGGGTGGAGGTCAGGGTCAGGGTCAAGGTCAGGGTGGAAGTCAGGGTCAAGGTCGAGGTCAGGGTGGAGGTCAGGGTCAGGGTCAAGGTCAGGGTGGAGGTCGGGGTCAGGGTCAAGGTCAAACTTGAGGTCAGGGTCGGGGTCTAGGTCAGGGTGGAGGTCAGGGTCAGGGTCAAGGTCAGGGTGGAGGTCAGGGTCAGGGTCAATGTCAGGGTGGAGGTCAGGGTCAGGGTCAAGGTCAGGGTGGAGGTCAGGGTCAGGGTGGAGGTCAGGGTCAGGGTCAAGGTCAGGGTGGAGGTCGGGGTCAGGGTCAAGGTCAAAGTAGTGGTCAGGGTCAGGGTCAAGTTCAGGGTGGAAGTCAGGGTCACGAGCAAGGTCAGGGTGGAGGTCAGGGTCAGTGTCAAGGTCGGGGTGGAGGTCAAGGTCAGGGTCAAGGTCAGGGTGGTTGTCAGGGTGGAGGTCAGCGTCAGGGTCAAGGTCAGGGCCGAGGTCAGGGTTAGGGTCAAGGTCAGGGTGGAGGTCAGGGTCAGGGTCAAGGTCAGGGTCGAGGTCAGGGATGAGGTCACGGCCTCAGTCAAGGTCAGGGTGGAGGTCAGGGTCAGGGTCAAGGTCAGGGCCGAGGTCAGGGTCAGTGTCAAGGTCAGGGACAAGGTCAGGGTGGAGGTCAGGGTCACAGTCAAGGTCAGGGTGGTGGTCAAGGTCAGGGTCAAGGTCAGGGTAGAGGTCAGGGTCACAGTCAAGGTCAGGGTGGAGGTCAGGGTCAGGATCAAGGTCAGGGTCGAGGTGACGGTCACAGTCAAGGTCAGAGTGGAGGTCAGGGTAAGTTCGGGGTCAGGTTCAAGGTCAGGGTGGAGGTCGTGGTCAGTGTTAGGGTCAGGGTGGAGGTCAGGGTCAGGGTCAAGGTCAGGGTGGTAGTCATGGTCAGGGTAAAGGTAAGGGTGAAGGTCAGGGTCAGGGTCAAGGTCAGGGTGGAGGTCAGGGTCAGGGTCAAGGTCAGGGTGGAGGTCAGGGTCAGGGTCAAGGTCAGGGTGGAGGTCAGGGTGGGGGTCAGGGTCAGGGTCAAGATCGGGGTAGAGGTCAGGGTCACAGTCAAGGTCAGGGTGGAGGTCAGGGTCGGGGTCATGGTCAGGGTGGAGGTCAGGGTCAGGGTCAAGGTCAAAGTGGAGAACAGGGTCAGGGTCAAGGTCAGGGTGGGGGTCAGGGTCAGGGTCAAGGTCAGGGTGGAGGTCAGAATCAGGGTCAAGGTCAGGGTGGAGGTCAGGGTCAGGGTCACGGTCAGGGTGGAGGTCAGGGTCAAGGTCAAGGTCAGGGTGGAGGTCAGGGTGGAGGTCAGGGTCAGGGTCAAGGTCAGGGTGGAGGTCAGGGTCAGGGTCAAGGTCAAAGTAGAGGTCAGGGTCAGGGTCAAGGTCTAGGTGATGGTCAAGGTCAGGGTAAAGGTCAGGGTGGAGGTCAGGGTCACGGTCAAGGTCAGGGTAGAGGTCAGGGTCAGTGTCAAGGTCAGGGTGGAGGTCAAGGTCAGGGTCAAGGTCAGGGTGGAGGTCAGGGTGGGGGTCAGGGTCAGAGTCAAGGTCAGGGTGGAGGTCAGGGTCAGGGTCAAGGTCAGGGTAGAGGTCAGGGTCAGGCTCAAGGTCAGGGTGGAGGTCAGGGTCAGGGTCAAGGTCAGGGTGGAGGTCAGGAACGCGGTCAAGGTCAGGGTGGGGGTCAGAGTGGAGGTCAGGATCAGGGTCGAGGTCAAAGTGGAGGTCAGGGTCAGGGTCAAGATCAGGGTGGGGGTCAAGGTCAGGTTAGAGGTCAGGGTGGAGGTCGGGGTGAGGGTCAAGGTCAGGGTGAAGGTCAGGGTCACAGTCAAGGTCAGGGTGGAGGGCAAGGTCAGGGTCAAGGTCAGGGTGGAGGTCAGGGTGGAGGTCAGGGTCAGGGTCAAGGTCAGGGTGGTGGTGAAGGTCAGGGTCAAGGTCGGGGTGGAGGTCAGGGTCAGGGTCAAGGTCAGGGTCGAGGTCAGGGTCAAGGTCAAGGTCAGGGTGGAGGTCAGGGTGAAGGTCAGGGTCAGGGTCAAGGTCAGGGTGGAGGTCAGGAACGAGGTCAAGGTCAGGGTGGAGGTCAGGGTGAGCTCGGGGTCAGCGTCAAGGTCAGGGTAGAGGTTGTGGTCAGTGTCAAGGTCAGGGTGGAGGTCAGGGTCAGGGTCAAGGTCAGGGTGGTGGTCAAGGTCAGGGTAAAGGTTAGGGTGGAGGTCAGGGTCAGGGTCAAGGTCAGGGTGGAAGTCAGGGTCAAGGTCAAGGTCAGGGTGGAGGTCAGGGTCAGGGTCAAGGTCAGGGTGGAGGTCGGGGTCAGGGTCAAGGTCAAAGTTGAGGTCAGTGTCGGGGTCTAGGTCAGGGTGGAGGTCAGGGTCAGGGTCAAGGTCAGGGTGGAGGTCAGGGTCAGGGTCAATGTCAGGGTGGAGGTCAGGGTCAGGGTCAAGGTCAGGGTGGAGGTCAGGGTCAGGGTCAAGGTCAGGGTGGAGGTCAGGGTCAGGGTCAAGGTCAGGGTGGAGGTCGGGGTCAGGGTCAAGGTCAAAGTAGTGGTCAGGGTCAGGGTCAAGTTCACGGTGGAGGTCAGGGTCACGGTCAAGGTCAGGGTGGAGGTCAGGGTCAGTGTCAAGGTCGGGGTGGAGGTCAAGGTCAGGGTCAAGGTCAGGGTGGAGGTCAGGGTGGAGGTCAGCGTCAGGGTCAAGGTCAGGGCCGAGGTCAGGGTTAGGGTCAAGGTCAGGGTGGAGGTTAGGGTGAAGGTCAGGGTCAGGGTCAAGGTCAGGCTGGAGGTCAGGAACGAGGTCAAGGTCAGGGTGGAGGTCAGGGTAAGCTCGGGGTCAGCGTCAAGGTCAGGGTGGAGGTCGTGGTCAGTGTCAAGGTCAGGGTGGAAGTCAGGGTCAAGGTCAAGGTCAGGGTGAAGGTCAGGGTCAGGGTCAAGGTCAGGGTGGAGGTCAGGGTCAGGGTCAAGGTCAGGGTGAAGGTCAGGGTCGGGGTCAATGTCAGGGTGGAGGTCAGGGTCAAAGTCAAGGTCAGGGTGAAGGTCAGGGTCAGGGTCAAGGTCAGGGTGGAGGTCAGGGTCAGGGTCAAGGTCAGGGTGGAGGTCAGGGTCAGGGTCAAGGTCAAAGCGGAGGTCAGGGTCAGGGTGAAGGTTAGGGTCGAGGTCAGGGTGGAGGTCACGGTCTCAGTCAAGGTCAGGGTGGAGGTCAGGGTCAGGGTCAAGGTCAAGGCCGAGGTCAGGGTCAGGGTCAAGGTCAGGGACAAGGTCAGGGTGGAGGTCAGGGTCACAGTCAAGGTCAGGGTGGAGGTCAGGGTCAGGGTCAAGGTCAGGGTGGAGGTCAGGGTGGAGGTCGGGTTCAGGGTCAAGGTCAGAGTGGAGGTCAGGGTCACAGTCAAGGTCAGGGTGGAGGTCAGGGTCAGGGTCATGGTCAGGGTGGAGGTCAGGGTCAGGGTCAAGGTCAAAGTGTAGAACAGGGTCAGGGTCAATGTCAGGGTGGAGTTCAGGGTCAGGGTCAAGGTCAGGGCCGAGGTCAGGGTCAGGCTCAGGGTCAGGGTGGAGGTCAGGGTCAGGGTCAAGGTCAGGGTGGTGGTCAAGGTCAGGGTAAAGGTCCGGGTGGTTGTCAGGGTCAGGGTTAAGGTCAGTGTGGAAGTCAGGGTCAAGGTCAAAGTCAGGGTGGAGGTCAGGGTCAGGGTCAAGGTCAGGGTGGAGGTCGGGGTCAGGGTCAAGGTCAAAGTTGAGGTCAGGGTCGGGGTCAAGGTCAGGGTGGAGGTCAGGGTCAGGGTCAAGTTCAGGGTGGAGGTCAGGGTCAGGGTCAATGTCAGGGTGAAGGTCAGGGTCCGGGTCAAGGTCAGGGTGGAGGTCAGGGTCAGGGTCAAGGTCAGGGTGGAGGTCAGGGTGGAGGTCACGGTCTCAGTCAAGGTCAGGGTGGAGGTAAGGGTCAGGGTCAAGGTCAGGGCCGAGGTCAGGGTCAGAGTCAAGGTCAGGGACAAGGTCAGGGTGGAGGTCAGGGTCACAGTCAAGGTCAGGGTGGAGGTCAGGGTCACAGTGATGGTCAGGGTGGAGGTCAGGGTCAGGGTCAAGGTCAGGGTGGAGGTCAGGAACGCGGTCAAGGTCAGGGTGGGGGTCAGGGTGGAGGTCAGGATCAGGGTCGAGGTCAAAGTGGAGGTCAGGGTCAGGGTCAAGATCAGGGTGGGGGTCAAGGTCAGGGTGGCGGTCAGGGTGGAGGTCGGGGTCAGGGTCAAGGTCAGAGTGAAGGTCAGGGTCACAGTCAAGGTCAGGGTGGAGGGCAAGATCAGGGTCAAGGTCAGGGTGGAGGTCAGGGTGGAGGTCAGGGTCAGGGTCAAGGTCAGGGTGGTGGTGAAGGTCAGGGTCAAGGTCGGGGTGGAGGTCAGGGTCAAGGTCAAGGTCAGGGTCGAGGTCAGGGTCAAGGTCAAGGTCAGGGTGGAGGTCAGGGTCAGGGTCAAGGTCAGGGTCGAGGTCGGGGTCAGGATCAAGGTCAGGGTGGAGGTCAGGGTCAGGGTCAAGGTCAAGGTGAAGGTCAGGGTCGGGGTCAATGTCAGGGTGGAGGTCAGGGTCAAAGTCAAGGTCAGGGTGAAGGTCAGGGTCAGGGTCAAGGTCAGGGTGGAGGTCAGGGTCAGGGTCAAGGTCAGAGTGAAGGTCAGGGTCACAGTCAAGGTCAGGGTGGAGGGCAAGATCAGGGTCAAGGTCAGGGTGGAGGTCAGGGTGGAGGTCAGGGTCAGGGTCAAGGTCAGGGTGGTGGTGAAGGTCAGGGTCAAGGTCGGGGTGGAGGTCAGGGTCAGGGTCAAGGTCAGGGTCGAGGTCAGGGTCAAGGTCAAGGTCAGGGTGGAGGTCAGGGTCAGGGTCAAGGTCAGGGTCGAGGTCGGGGTCAGGGTCAAGGTCAGGGTGGAGGTCAGGGTCAGGGTCAAGGTCAGGGTCGAGGTCAGGGTGGAGGTCACGGTCTCAGTCAAGGTCAGGGTGGAGGTCAGGGTCAGGGTCAAGGTCAGGGCCGAGGTCAGGGTCAGGGTCAAGGTCAGGGACAAGGTCAGAGTAGAGGTCAGGGTCACAGTCAAGGTCAGAGTGGAGGTCAGGGTCAGGGTCAAGGTCAGGGTGGAGGTCAGGGTCAGGGTCAAGGTCAGGGTGAAGGTCGGGGTCAGGGTCAAGGTCAGGGTGGAGGTCAGGGTCAGGGTCAAGGTCAGGGTGGTGGTCAAGGTCAGGGTAAAGGTCAGGGTGGAGGTCAGGGTCAGGGTCAAGGTCAGGGTGGAAGTCAGGGTCAAGGTCAAGGTCAGGGTGGGGGTCAAGGTCAGGGTGGAGGTCAGGGTGGAGGTCGGGGTCAGGGTCAAGGTCAGGGTCGAGGTCAGGGTCACAGTCAAGGTCAGGGTGGAGGTCAGGGTCAGGGTCAAGGTCAGGGTCGAGGTGACGGTCACAGTCAAGGTCAGAGTGAAGGTCAGGGTAAGCTCGGGGTCAGGGTCAAGATCAGGGTGGAGGTCGTGGTCAGTGTTAAGGTCAGGGTGGAGGTCAGGGTCAGGGTCAAGGTCAGGGTGGTGGTCAAGGTCAGGGTAAAGGTCAGGGTGGAGGTCAGGGTCAGGGTCAAGGTCAGGGTCGAGGTCGGGGTCAGGGTCAAGGTCAAAGTTGAGGTCAGGGTCGGGGTCAAGGTCAGGGTGGAGGTCAGGGTCGGGGTCAAGGTCAGGGTGGAGGTCAGGGTCAGGGTCAATGTCAGGGTGGAGGTCAGGGTCAGGGTCAAGGTCAAAGTGGAGGTCAGGGTCAGGGTCAAGATCAGGGTGGGGGTCAAGGTCAGGGTGGAGGTCGGGGTAGAGGTCAGAATCAGGGTCAAGCTCAGGGTGGAGGTCAGGGTCAGGGTCAAGGTCAGGGTGGAGGTCAGGGTCAAGGTCAAGGTCAGGGTGGAGGTCAGGGTGGAGGTCAGGGTCAGGGTCAAGGTCAGGGTGGAGGTCAGGGTCAGGGTCAAGGTCAAAGTAGAGGTCAGTGTCAGGGTCAAGGTCTAGGTGATGGTCAAGGTCTAGGTGATGGTCAAGGTCAGGGTCAAGGTCAGGGTGGAGGTCAGGGTCACGTTCAAGGTCAGGGTGGAGGTCAGGGTCAGTGTCAAGGTCAGGGTGGAGGTCAAGGTCAGGGTCAAGGTCAGGGTGGAGGTCAGGGTGGACGTCAGGAACGAGGTCAAGGTCAGGGTGGAGGTCAGGGTAAGCTCGGGGTCAGCGTCAAGGTCAGGGTAGAGGTCGTGGTCAGTGTCAAGGTCAGGGTGGAGGTCAGGGTCAGGGTCAAGGTCAGGGTGGTGGTCAAGGTCAGGGTAAAGGTCAGGGTGGAGGTCAGGGTCAGGGTCAAGGTCAGGGTGGAAGTCAGGGTCAAGGTCGAGGTCAGGGTGGAGGTCAGGGTCAGGGTCAAGGTCAGGGTGGAGGTCGGGGTCAGGGACAAGGTCAAAGTTGAGGTCAGGGTCGGGGTCCAGGTCAGGGTGGAGGTCAGGGTCAGGGTCAAGGTCAGGGTGGAGGTCAGGGTCAGGGTCAATGTCAGGGTGGAGGTCAGGGTCAGGGTCAAGGTCAGGGTGGAGGTCAGGGTCAGGGTGGGGGTCAGGGTCAGGGTCAAGGTCAGGGTGGAGGTCGGGGTCAGGGTCAAGGTCAAAGTAGTGGTCAGGGTCAGGGTCAAGTTCAGGGTGGAGGTCAGGGTCACGAGCAAGGTCAGGGTGGAGGTCAGGGTCAGTGTCAAGGTCGGGGTGGAGGTCAAGGTCAGGGTCAAGGTCAGGGTGGATGTCAGGGTGGAGGTCAGCGTCAGGGTCAAGGTCAGGGCCGAGGTCAGGGTTAGGGTCAAGGTCAGGGTGGAGGTCAGGGTCAGGGTCAAGGTCAGGGTCGAGGTCAGGGGGGAGGTCACGGCCTCAGTCAAGGTCAGGGTGGAGGTCAGGGTCAGGGTCAAGGTCAGGGCCGAGGTCAGGGTCAGGGTCAAGGTCAGGGACAAGGTCAGGGTGGAGGTCAGGGTCAGGGTCAAGGTCAGGGTGAAGGTCAGGGTCAGGGTCAAGGTCAAAGTAGAGGTCAGGGTCAGGGTCAAGGTCTAGGTGATGGTCAAGGTCTAGGTGATGGTCAAGGTCAGGGTCAAGGTCAGGGTGGAGGTCAGGGTCACGGTCAAGGTCAGGGTGGAGGTCAGGGTCAGTGTCAAGGTCAGGGTGGAGGTCAAGGTCAGGGTCAAGGTTAGGGTGGAGGTCAGGGTGGACGTCAGGCTCAGAGTCAAGGTCAGGGTGGAGGTCAGGGTCAGGGTCAAGGTCAGGGCCGAGGTCAGGGTCAGGGTCAAGGTCAGGGTGGAGGTCAGGGTCAGGGTCAAGGTCAGGGTGGAGGTCAGGGTGAAGGTCAGGGTCAGAGTCAAGGTCAGGGTGGAGGTCAGGAACGAGGTCAAGGTCAGGGTGGAGGTCAGGGTAAGCTCGGGGTCAGCGTCAAGGTCAGGGTAAAGGTCGTGGTCAGTGTCAAGGTCAGGGTAGAGGTCAGGGTCAGGGTCAAGGTCAGGGTGGTGGTCAAGGTCAGGGTAAAGGTCAGGGTGGAGGTCAGGGTCAGGGTCAAGGTCAGGGTGGAAGTAAGGGTCAAGGTCAAGGTCAGGGTGGAGGTCAGGGTCAGGGTCAAGGTCAGGGTGGAGGTCGGGGTCAGGGTCAAGGTCAAAGTTGAGGTCAGGGTCGGGGTCTAGGTCAGGGTGGAGGTCAGGGTCAGGGTCAAGGTCAGGGTGGAGGTCAGGGTCAGGGTCAATGTCAGGGTGGAGGTCAGGGTCAGGGTCAAGGTCAGGGTGGTAGTCAGGGTCAGGGTCAAGGTCAGGGTGGAGGTCAGGGTCAGGGTCAAGGTCAGGGTGGAGGTCGGGGTCAGGGTCAAGGTCAAAGTAGTGGTCAGGGTCAGGGTCAAGTTCAGGGTGGAGGTCAGGGTCACGGTCAAGGTCAGGGTGGAGGTCAGGGTCAGTGTCAAGGTCGGGGTGGAGGTCAAGGTCAGGGTCAAGGTCAGGGTGGAGGTCAGCGTCAGGGTCAAGGTCAGGGCTGAGGTCAGGGTTAGGGTCAAGGTCAGGGTGGAGGTCAGGGTCAGGGTCAAGATCAGGGTCGAGGTCAGGGTTGAGGTCACGGCCTCAGTCAAGGTCAGGGTGGAGGTCAGGGTCAGGGTCAAGGTCAGGGCCGAGGTCAGGGTCAGGGTCAAGGTCAGCTACAAGGTCAGGGTGGAGGTCAGGGTCACAGTCAAGGTCAGGGTGGGGGTCAGGGTCACAGTCAACGTCAGGGTGGAGGTCAGGGTCGGGGTCATGATCAGGGTGGAGGTCAGGGTCAGGGTCAAGGTCAGGGTGGAGGTCAGGAACGCGGTCAAGGTCAGGGTGGGGGTCAGGGTGGAGGTCAGGATCAGGGTCGAGGTCAAAGTGGAGGTCAGGGTCAGGGTCAAGATCAGGGTGGGGGTCAAGTTCAGGGTGGAGGTCAGGGTGGAGGTCGGGGTCAGGGTCAAGGTCAGAGTGAAGGTCAGGGTTACAGTCAAGGTCAGGGTGGAGGGCAAGGTCAGGGTCAAGGTCAGGGTGGAGGTCAGGGTGGAGGTCAGGGTCAGGGTCAAGGTCAGGGTGGTGGTGAAGGTCAGGGTCAAGGTCGGGGATGAGGTCAGGGTCAAGGTCAAGGTCAGGGTCGAGGTCAGGGTCAAGGTCAAGGTCAGGGTGGAGGTCAGGGTGAAGGTCAGGGTGAGGGTCAAGGTCAGGGTGGAGGTCAGGAACGAGGTCAAGGTCAGGGTGGAGGTCAGGGCAAGCTCAGGGTCAGCGTCGAGGTCAGGGTGGAGGTCGTGGTCAGTGTCAAGGTCAGGGTGGAGGTCAGGGTCAGGGTCAAGGTCAGGGTGGTGGTCAAGGTCAGGGTAAAGGTCAGGGTGGAGGTCAGGGTCAGGGTCAAGGTCGGGGTGAAGGTCAGGGTCACAGTCAAGGCCAAGGTGGAGGTCAGGGTCACGCTCAAGGTCAGGGTGAAGGTCGGGGTCAGAGTGAAGGTCAGTGTAGAGGTCAGGGTCACAGTCAAGGTCAGGGTGGAGGTCAGGGTCAGGGTCAAGGTCAGGGTCGAGGTGACGGTCACAGTCAAGGTCGGAGTAGAGGTCAGGGTAAGCTCGGGGTCAGGGTCAAGGTCAGGGTGGAGGTCGTGGTCAGTGTCAAGGTCAGGGTGCAGGTCAGGGTGAGGGTCAAGGTCAGGGTGGTGGTCAAGGTCAGGGTCAAGGTCAGGGTGGAGGTCAGGGTCAGGGTCAAGGTCAGGGTGGAGGTCGGGGTGAGGGTCAAGGTCAAAGTAGTGGTCAGGGTCAGGGTCAAGTTCAGGGTGGAGGTCAGGGTCACGGTCAAGGTCAGGGTGGAGGTCAGGGTCAGTGTCAAGGTCGGGGTGGAGGTCAAGGTCAGGGTCAAAGTCAGGGTGGAGGTCAGCGTCAGGGTCAAGGTCAGGGCCGAGGTCAGGGTTAGGGTCAAGGTCAGGGTGGAGGTCAGGGTCAGGGTCAAGGTCAGGGTCGAGGTCAGGGTTGAGGTCACGGTCTCAGTCAAGGTCAGGGTGGAGGTCAGGGTCAGGGTCAAGGTCAGGGCCGAGGTCAGGGTCAGGGTCAAGGTCAGGGACAAGGTCAGGGTGGAGGTCAGGGTCACAGTCAAGGTCAGGGTGGAGGTCAGGGTCACAGTCAAGGTCAGGGTGGAGGTCAGGGTCAGGGTCATGGTCAGGGTGGAGGTCAGTGTCAGGGTCAAGGTCAGAATCAGGGTCGAGGTCAGGGTGGAGGTCAGGGTGGAGGTCAGGGTCAGGGTCAAGGTGAGGGTGAAGGTCAGGGTCACAGTCAAGGCTAAGGTGGAGGTCAGGGTCACGGTCAAGGTCAGGGTGAAGGTCGGGGTCAGGGTGAAGGTAAGTGTAGAGGTCAGGGTCACAGTCAAGGTCAGGGTGGAGGTCAGGGTCAGGGTCAAGGTCAGGGTCGAGGTGACGGTCACAGTCAAGGTCGGAGTAGAGGTCAGGGTAAGCTCGGGGTCAGGGTCAAGGTCAGGGTGGAGGTCGTGGTCAGTGTCAAGGTCAGGGTGCAGGTCAGGGTCAGGGTCAAGGTCAGGGTGGTGGTCAAGGTCAGGGTCAAGGTCAGGGTGGAGGTCAGGGTCAGGGTCAAGGTCAGGGAGGAGGTCGGGGTCAGGGTCAAGGTCAAAGTAGTGGTCAGGGTCAGGGTCAAGTTCAGGGTGGAGGTCAGGGTCACGGTCAAGGTCAGGGTGGAGGTCAGGGTCAGTGTCAAGGTCGTGGTGGAGGTCAAGGTCAGGGTCAAGGTCAGGGTGGAGGTCAGGGTGGAGGTCAGCGTCAGGGTCAAGGTCAGGGCCGAGGTCAGGGTCAGGGTCAAGGTCAGGGTCGAGGTCAGGATTGAGGTCACGGTCTCAGTCAAGGTCAGGGTGGAGGTCAGGGTCAGGGTCAAGGTCAGGGCCGAGGTCAGGGTCAGGGTCAAGGTCAGGGACAAGGTCAGGGTGGAGGTCAGGGTCACAGTCAAGGTCAGGGTGAAGGTCAGGGTCACAGTCAAGGTCAGGGTGGAGGTCAGGGTCAGGGTCATGGTCAGGGTCAAGGTCAAAGTGGAGAACAGGGTCAGGGTCAAGGTCAGGGTGAAGGTCAGGGTCAGGGTCAAGGTCAGGGTGGAGGTCGGGGTCAGGGTCAAGGTCAAAGTTGAGGTCAGGGTCGGGGTCAAGGTCAGGGTGGAGGACAGGGTCAGGGTCAAGGTCAGGGTGGAGATCAGGGTCAGGGTCAATGTCAGGGTGGAGGTCAGGGTCAGGGTCAAGGTCAGGGTGGAGGTCAGGGTCAGGGTCAAGGTCAGGGTGGGGGTCAAGGTCAGGGTGGAGGTCGGGGTAGAGGTCAGAATCAGGGTCAAGCTCAGGGTGGAGGTCAGGGTCACGGTCAAGGTCAGGGTGGAGGTCAGGGTCAGTGTCAAGGTCGGGGTGGAGGTCAAGGTCAGGGTCAAGGTCAGGGTGGAGGTCAGGGTGGAGGTCAGCGTCAGGGTCAAGGTCAGGGCCGAGCTCAGGGTTAGGGTCAAGGTCAGGGTGGAGGTCAGGGTCAGGGTCAAGGTCAGGGTCGAGGTCAGGGTTGAGGTCACGGTCTCAGTCAAGGTCAGGGTGGAGGTCGGTGTCAGGGTCAAGGTCAGGGCCGAGGTCAGGGTCAGGGTCAAGGTCAGGGACAAGGTCAGGGTGGAGGTCAGGGTCACAGCCAAGGTCAGGGTGGAGGTCAGGGTCACAGTCAAGGTCAGGGTGGAGGTCAGGGTCAGGGTCATGATCAGGGTGGAGGTCAGGGTCAGGGTCAAGGTCAAAGTGGAGAACAGGGTCAGGGTCAAGGTCAGGGTGGAGGTCAGGGTCAGGGTCAAGGTCAGGGTGGAGGTCAGGGTCAGGGTCAAGGTCAGGGTGGAGGTCAGGAACGCGGTCAAGGTCAGGGTGGGGGTC
Organism: Tenthredo distinguenda; assembly: GCA_947538915.1. Taxonomy (NCBI): domain Eukaryota; kingdom Metazoa; phylum Arthropoda; class Insecta; order Hymenoptera; family Tenthredinidae; genus Tenthredo; species Tenthredo distinguenda. The sequence goes on along the minus strand of OX384536.1, from coordinate 5,731,784 downwards.
AGGGTGGAGGTCAGGATCAGGGTCGAGGTCAAAGTGGAGGTCAGGGTCAGGGTCAAGATCAGGGTGGGGGTCAAGGTCAGGATGGAGGTCAGGGTGGAGGTCGGGGTCAGGGTCAAGGTCAGAGTGAAGGTCAGGGTCACAGTCAAGGTCAGGGTGGAGGGCAAGGTCAGGGTGGAGGGCAAGGTCAGGGTCAAGGTCAGGGTGGAGGTCAGGGTGGAGGTCAGGGTCAGGGTCAAGGTCAGGGTGGTGGTGAAGGTCAGGGTCAAGGTCGGGGTGGAGGTCAGGGTCGCGGTCAAGGTCAGGGTCGAGGTCAGGGTCAAGGTCAAGGTCAGGGTGGAGGTCAGGGTGAAGGTCAGGGTGAGGGTCAAGGTCAGGGTGGAGGTCAGGAACGAGGTCAAGGTCAGGGTGGAGGTCAGGGCAAGCTCGGGGTCAGCGTCGAGGTCAGGGTGGAGGTCGTGGTCAGTGTCAAGGTCAGGGTCAGGGTCAAGGTCAGGGTGGTGGTCAAGGTCAGGGTAAAGGTCAGGGTGGAGGTCAGGGTCAGGGTCAAGGTCAGGGTGGAAGTCAGGGTCAAAGTCAAGGTCAGGGTGGAGGTCAGGGTCAGGGTCAAGGTCAGGGTGGAGGTCAGGGTCAGGGTCAAGGTCAGGGTGGAGGTCAGGGTTGAGGTCACTGTCAGGGTCAAGGTCAGGGTCAGGGTCGAGGTCAGGGTGGAGGTCAGGGTCAGGGTGCAGGTCAGGGTCAGAGTCAAGGTCAAAGTGGAGGTCAGGGTCAGGGTCAAGGTCAGGGTGGAGGTCAGGGTCAGGGTCTAGGTCAGGGTGGAGGTCAGGGTCAGGGTCAAGGTCAGGGTGGAGGTCAGGGTCAGGGTCAAGGTCAGGGTCGAGGTCAGGGTCAAGGTCAAGGTCAGGGTGGAGGTCAGGGTGAAGGTCAGGGTGAGGGTCAAGGTCAGGGTGGAGGTCAGGAACGAGGTCAAGGTCAGGGTGGAGGTCAGGGCAAGCTCGGGGTCAGCGTCGAGGTCAGGGTGGAGGTCGTGGTCAGTGTCAAGGTCAGGGTGGAGGTCAGGGTCAGGGTCAATGTCAGGGTGGAGGTCAGGGTCAGGGTCAAGGTCAGGGACAAGGTCAGGGTCAGATTCAAGGTCAGGGTGGTGGTCAAGGTCAGGGTCAAGGTCAGGGTAGAGGTCAGGGTCACAGTCAAGGTCAGGGTGGAGGTCAGGGTCAGGGTCAAGGTCAGGGTCGAGGTGACGGTCACAGTCAAGGTCAGAGTGGAGGTCAGGGTAAGCTCGGGGTCAGCGTCAAGGTCAGGGTGGAGGTCAGGGTCAGGGTCAAGGTCGGGGTGGAGGTCAGGGTCAGGGTCAAGGTCAGGGTCGAGGTCAGGGTCAAGGTCAAGGTCAGGGTGGAGGTCAGGGTGAAGGTCAGGGTGAGGGTCAAGGTCAGGGTGGAGGTCAGGAACGAGGTCAAGGTCAGGGTGGAGGTCAGGGCAAGCTCGGGGTCAGCGTCGAGGTCAGGGTGGAGGTCGTGGTCAGTGTCAAGGTCAGGGTGGAGGTCAGGGTCAGGGTCAAGGTCAGGGTGGTGGTCAAGGTCAGGGTAAAGGTCAGGGTGGAGGTCAGGGTCAGGGTCAAGGTCAGGGTGGAAGTCAGGGTCAAGGTCAAGGTCAGGGTGGAGGTCAGGGTCAGGGTCAAGGTCAGGGTGAAGGTCGGGGTCAGGGTCAAGGTCAAAGTTGAGGTCAGGGTCGGGGTCTAGGTCAGGGTGGAGGTCAGGGTCAGGGTCAAGGTCAGGGTGGAGGTCAGGGTCAGGGTCAATGTCAGGGTGGAGGTCAGGGTCAGGGTCAAGGTCAGGGACAAGGTCAGGGTCAGATTCAAGGTCAGGGTGGTGGTCAAGGTCAGGGTCGAGGTCAGGGTAGAGGTCAGGGTCACAGTCAAGGTCAGGGTGGAGGTCAGGGTCAGGGTCAAGGTCAGGGTCGAGGTGACGGTCACAGTCAAGGTCAGAGTGGAGGTCAGGGTAAGCTCGGGGTCAGGGTCAAGGTCAGGGTGGAGGTCGTGGTCAGTGTTAAGGTCAGGGTGGAGGTCAGGGTCAGGGTCAAGGTCAGGGTGGTGGTCAAGGTCAGGGTAAAGGTAAGGGTGGAGGTCAGGGTCAGGGTCGAGGTCAGAGTGGAGGTCAGGGTCAGGGTCAAGGTCAGGGTGGAGGTCAGGGTCAGGGTCAAGGTCAGGGTGGAGGTCAGGGTGGGGGTCAGGGTCAGGGTCAAGATCGGGGTAGAGGTCAGGGTCACAGTCAAGGTCAGGGTGGAGGTCAGGGTCAGGGTCATGGTCAGGGTGAAGGTCAGAGTCAGGGTCAAGGTCAAAGTGGAGAACAGGGTCAGGGTCAAGGTCAGGGTGGGGGTCAGGGTCAGGGTCAAGGTCAGGGTGGAGGTCAGAATCAGAGTCAAGGTCAGGGTGGAGGTCAGGGTCAGGGTCAAGGTCAGGGTGGAGGTCAGGGTCAAGGTCAAGGTCAGGGTGGAGGTCAGGGTGGAGGTCAGGGTCAGGGTCAAGGTCAGGGTGGAGGTCAGGGTCAGGGTCAAGGTCAAAGTAGAGGTCAGGGTCAGGGTCAAGGTCTAGGTGATGGTCAAGGTCAGGGTCAAGGTCAGGGTGGAGGTCAGGGTCACGGTCAAGGTCAGGGTGGAGGTCAGGGTCAGTGTCAAGGTCAGGGTGGAGGTCAAGGTCAGGGTCAAGGTCAGGGTGGAGGTCAGGGTGGAGGTCAGGGTCAGAGTCACGGTCAGGGTGGAGGTCAGGGTCAGGGTCAAGGTCAGGGTCGAGGTCGGGGTCAGGGTCAAGGTCAGGGTGGAGGTCAGGGTCAGGGTCAAGGTCAGGGTGGAGGTCAGGGTCAGGGTCAAGGTCAGGGTGGAGGTCAGGGTTGAGGTCAGTGTCAGGGTCAAGGTCAGGGTCAGGGACGAGGTCAGGGTGGAGGTCAGGGTGGAGGTCAGGGTCAGGGTCAAGGTAAGGGTAAAGGTCAGGGTCACAGTCAAGGCCAAGGTGGAGGTCAGGGTCACGGTCAAGGTCAGGGTGAAGGTCGGGGTCAGGGTGAAGGTCAGTGTAGAGGTCAGGGTCACAGTCAAGGTCAGGGTGGAGGTCAGGGTCAGGGTCAAGGTCAGGGTGGAGGTGACGGTCACAGTCAAGGTCGGAGTAGAGGTCAGGGTAAGCTCGGGGTCAGGGTCAAGGTCAGGGTGGAGGTCGTGGTCAGTGTCAAGGTCAGGGTGGAGGTCAGGGTCAGGGTCAAGGTCAGGGTGGTGGTCAAGGTCAGGGTAAAGGTCAGGGTGGAGGTCAGGGTCAGGGTCAAGGTCAGGGTGGAAGTCTGGGTCAAGGTCAAGGTCAGGGTGGAGGTCAGGGTCAGGGTCGAGGTCAGAGTGGAGGTCAGGGTCAGGGTCAAGGTCAGGGTGGAGGTCAGGGTCAGGGTCAAGGTCAGGGTGGAGGTCAGGGTGGGGGTCAGGGTCAGGGTCAAGATCGGGGTAGAGGTCAGGGTCACAGTCAAGGTCAGGGTGAAGGTCAGGTTCAGGGTCATGGTCAGGGTGGAGGTCAGGGTCAGGGTCAAGGTCAAAGTGGAGAACAGGGTCAGGGTCAAGGTCAGGGTGGGGGTAAGGGTCAGGGTCAAGGTCAGGGTAGAGGTCAGAATCAGGGTCAAGGTCAGGGTGGAGGTCAGGGTCAGGGTCAAGGTCAGGGTGGAGGTCAGGGTCAAGGTCAAGGTCAGGGTGGAGGTCAGGGTGGAGGTCAGGGTCAGGGTCAAGGTCAGGGTGGAGGTCAGGGTCAGGGTCAAGGTCAAAGTAGAGGTCAGGGTCAGGGTCAAGGTCTAGGTGATGGTCAAGGTCAGGGTCAAGGTCAGGGTGGAGGTCAGGGTCACGGTCAAGGTCAGGGTGGAGGTCAGGGTCAGTGTCAAGGTCAGGGTGGAGGTCAAGGTCAGGGTCAAGGTCAGGGTAGAGGTCAGGGTGGAGGTCAGGGTCAGAGTCATGGTCAGGGTGGAGGTCAGGGTCAGGGTCAAGGTCAGGGTCGAGGTGACGGTCACAGTCAAGGTCGGAGTAGAGGTCAGGGTCAGCTCGGGGTCAGGGTCAAGGTCAGGGTGGAGGTCGTGGTCAGTGTCAAGGTCAGGGTGGAGGTCAGGGTCAGGGTCAAGGTCAGGGTGGTGGTCAAGGTCAGGGTAAAGGTCAGGGTGGAGGTCAGGGTCAGGGTCAAGGTCAGGGTGGAAGTCAGGGTCAAGGTCAAGGTCAGGGTGAAGGTCAGGGTCAGGGTCAAGGTCAGGGTGGAGGTCGGGGTCAGGGTCAAGGTCAAAGTTGAGGTCAGGGTCGGGGTCAAGGTCAGGGTAGAGGACAGGGTCAGGGTCAAGGTCAGGGTGGAGATCAGGGTCAGGGTCAATGTCAGGGTGGAGGTCAGGGTCAGGGTCAAGGTCAGGGTGGAGGTCAGGGTCGGGGTCAAGGTCAGGGTGGGGGTCAAGGTCAGGGTGGAGGTCGGGGTAGAGGTCAGAATCAGGGTCAAGCTCAGGGTGGAGGTCAGGGTCAGGGTCAAGGTCAGGGTGGAGGTCAGGGTCAAGGTCAAGGTCAGGGTGGAGGTCAGGGTGGAGGTCAGGGTCAGGGTCAAGGTCAGGGTCAGGGTCAAGGTCAAAGTAGAGGTCAGGGTCAGGGTCAAGGTCTAGGTGATGGTCAAGGTCAGGGTCAAGGTCAGGGTGGAGGTCAGGGTCACGGTCAGGGTCAGGGTCGAGGTCAGGGTCAGTGTCAAGGTCAGGGTGGAGGTCAAGGTCAGGGTCAGGGTCAGGGTGGAGGTCAGGGTGGAGGTCAGGGTCAGAGTCAAGGTCAGGGTGGAGGTCAGGGTCAGGGTCAAGGTCAGGGCCGAGGTCAGGGTCAGGGTCAAGTTCAGGGTGGAGGTCAGGGTCAGGGTCAAGGTCAGGGTGGAGGTCAGGGTGCAGGTCAGGGTCAGAGTCAAGGTCAGGGTGGAGGTCAGGAACGAGGTCAAGGTCAGGGTGGAGGTCAGGGTAAGCTCGGGGTCAGCGTCAAGGTCAGGGTAGAGGTCGTGGTCAGTGTCAAGGTCAGGGTGGAGGTCAGGGTCAGGGTCAAGGTCAGGGTGGTAGTCAAGGTCAGGGTAAAGGTCAGGGTGGAGGTCAGGGTCAGGGTCAAGGTCAGGGTTGAAGTCAGGGTCAAGGTCAAGGTCAGGGTGGAGGTCAGGGTCAGGGTCAAGGTCAGGGTGAAGGTCGGGGTCAGGGTCAAGGTCAAAGTTGAGGTCAGGGTCGGGTCTAGGTCAGGGTGGAGGTCAGGGTCAGGGTCAAGGTCAGGGTGGAGGTCAGGGTCAGGGTCAATGTCAGGGTGGAGGTCAGGGTCAGGGTCAAGGTCAGGGTGGAGGTCAGGAACGCGGTCAAGGTCAGGGTGGGGGTCAGGGTGGAGCTCAGGATCAGGGTCGAGGTCAAAGTGGAGGTCAGGGTCAGGGTCAAGGTCAGGGTCAGGGTCGAGGTCAGGGTGGAGGTCAGGGTGGAGGTCAGGGTCAGGGTCAAGGTAAGGGTGAAGGTCAGGGTCACAGTCAAGGCCAAGGTGGAGGTCAGGGTCACGGTCAAGGTCAGGGTGAAGGTCGGGGTCAGGGTGAAGGTCAGTGTAGAGGTCAGGGTCACAGTCAAGGTCAGGGTGGAGGTCAGGGTCAGGGTCAAGGTCAGGGTCGAGGTGACGGTCACAGTCAAGGTCGGAGTAGAGGTCAGGGTAAGCTCGGGGTCAGGGTCAAGGTCAGGGTGGAGGTCGTGGTCAGTGTCAAGGTCAGGGTGGAGGTCAGGGTCAGGGTCAAGGTCAGGGTGGTGGTCAAGGTCAGGGTAAAGGTCAGGGTGGAGGTCAGGGTCAGGGTCAAGGTCAGGGTGGAAGTCACGGTCAAGGTCAAGGTCAGGGTGAAGGTCAGGGTCAGGGTCAAGGTCACGGTGGAGGTCGGGGTCAGGGTCAAGGTCAAAGTTGAGGTCAGGGTCAGGGTCAAGGTCAGGGTGGAGGACAGGGTCAGGGTCAAGGTCAGGGTGGAGATCAGGGTCAGGGTCAATGTCAGGGTGGAGGTCAGGGTCAGGGTCAAGCTCAGGGTGGAGGTCAGGGTCAGGGTCAAGGTCAGGGTGGAGGTCAGGGTGGAGGTCAGCGTCAGGGTCAAGGTCAGGGCCGAGGTCAGGGTTAGGGTCAAGGTCAGGGTGGAGGTCAGGGTCAGGGTCAAGGTCAGGGTCGAGGTCAGGGTTGAGGTCACGGTCTCAGTCAAGGTCAGGGTGGAGGTCGGGGTCAGGGTCGAGGTCAGGGTGGAGGTCAGGGTCAGGGTGGAGGTCAGGGTCAGAGTCAAGGTCAAAGTGGAGGTCAGGGTCAGGGTCAAGGTCAGGGTGGAGGTCAGGGTCAGGGTCAAGGTCAGGGTGGAGGTCAGGGTCAGGGTCAAGGTCAGGGTGGAGGTCAGGGTTGAGGTCAGTGTCAGGATCAAGGTCAGGGTCAGGGTCGAGGTCAGGGTGGTGGTCAGGGTGGAGGTCAGGGTCAGGGTCAAGGTAAGGGTGAAGGTCAGGGTCACAGTCAAGGCCAAGGTGGAGGTCAGGGTCACGGTCAAGGTCAGGGTGAAGGTCGGGGTCAGGGTGAAGGTCAGTGTAGAGGTCAGGGTCACAGTCAAGGTCAGGGTGGAGGTCAGGGTCAGGGTCAAGGTCAGGGTCGAGGTGACGGTCACAGTCAAGGTCGGAGTAGAGGTCAGGGTAAGCTCGGGGTCAGGGTCAAGGTCAGGGTGGAGGTCGTGGTCAGTGTCAAGGTCAGGGTGGAGGTCAGGGTCAGGGTCAAGGTCAAGGTGGTGGTCAAGGTCAGGGTAAAGGTCAGGGTGGAGGTCAGGGTCAGGGTCAAGGTCAGGGTGGAAGTCAGGGTCAAGGTCAAGGTCAGGGTGAAGGTCAGGGTCAGGGTCAAGGTCAGGGTGGAGGTCGGGGTCAGGGTCAAGGTCAAAGTTGAGGTCAGGGTCGGGGTCAAGGTCAGGGTAGGGAACAGGGTCAGGGTCAAGGTCAGGGTGGAGATCAGGGTCAGGGTCAATGTCAGGGTGGAGGTCAGGGTCAGGGTCAAGGTCAGGGTGGAGGTCAGGGTCGGGGTCAAGGTCAGGGTGGGGGTCAAGGTCAGGGTGGAGGTCGGGGTAGAGGTCAGAATCAGGGTCAAGCTCAGGGTGGAGGTCAGGGTCAGGGTCAAGGTCAGGGTGGAGGTCAGGGTCAAGGTCAAGGTCAGGGTGGAGGTCAGGGTGGAGGTCAGGGTCAGGGTCAAGGTCAGGGTCAGGGTCAAGGTCAAAGTAGAGGTCAGGGTCAGGGTCAAGGTCTAGGTGATGGTCAAGGTCAGGGTCAAGGTCAGGGTGGAGGTCAGGGTCACGGTCAGGGTCAGGGTCGAGGTCAGGGTCAGTGTCAAGGTCAGGGTGGAGGTCAAGGTCAGGGTCAGGGTCAGGGTGGAGGTCAGGGTGGAGGTCAGGGTCAGAGTCAAGGTCAGGGTGGGGGTCAGGGTGGAGGTCAGGATCAGGGTCGAGGTGAAAGTGGAGGTCAGGGTCAGGGTCAAGATCAGGGTGGGGGTCAAGGTCAGGATGGAGGTCAGGGTGGAGGTCGGGGTCAGGGTCAAGGTCAGAGTGAAGGTCAGGGTCACAGTCAAGGTCAGGGTGGAGGTCAGGGTGGAGGTCAGGGTCAGGGTCAAGGTCAGGGTGGTGGTGAAGGTCAGGGTCAAGGTCGGGGTGGAGGTCAGGGTCAGGGTCAAGGTCAGGGTCGAGGTCAGGGTCAAGGTCAAGGTCAGGGTGGAGGTCAGGGTGAAGGTCAGGGTGAGGGTCAAGGTCAGGTTGGAGGTCAGGAACGAGGTCAAGGTCAGGGTGGAGGTCAGGGCAAGCTCAGGGTCAGCGTCGAGGTCAGGGTGGAGGTCGTGGTCAGTGTCAAGGTCAGGGTGGAGGTCAGGGTCAGGGTCAAGGTCAGGGTGGTGGTCAAGGTCAGGGTAAAGGTCAGGGTGGAGGTCAGGGTCAGGGTCAAGGTCAGGGTGGAAGTCAGGGTCAAGGTCAAGGTCAGGGTGGAGGTCAGGGTCAGGGTCAAGGTCAGGGTGGAGGTCAGGGTGGAGGTCAGGGTCAGGGTCAAGGTCAGGGTGGTGGTGAAGGTCAGGGTCGAGGTCGGGGTGGAAGTCAGGGTCAGGGTCAAGGTCAGGGTAGAGGTCAGGGTCAAGGTCAAGGTCAAGGTGGAGGTCAGGGTGAAGGTCAGGGTGAGGGTCAAGGTCAGGGTGGAGGTCAGGAACGAGGTCAAGGTCAGGGTGGAGGTCAGGGCAAGCTCGGGGTCAGCGTCGAGGTCAGGGTGGAGGTCGTGGTCAGTGTCAAGGTCAGGGTGGAGGTCAGGGTCAGGGTCAAGGTCAGGGTGGTGGTCAAGGTCAGGGTAAAGGTCAGGGTGGAGGTCAGGGTCAGGGTCAAGGTCAGGGTGGAAGTCAGGGTCAAGGTCAATTTCAGGGTGGAGGTCAGGGTCAGGGTCAAGGTCAGGGTGGAGGTCGGGGTCAGGGTCAAGTTCAAAGTTGAGGTCAGCGTCGGGGTCTAGGTCAGGGTGGAGGTCAGGGTCAGGGTCAAGGTCAGGGTGGAGGTCAGGGTCAGGGTCAATGTCAGGGTCAGGGTCAAGGTCAAGGACAAGGTCAGGGTCAGATTCAAGGTCAGGGTGATGGTCAAGGTCAGGGTCAAGGTCAGGGTAGAGGTCAGGGTCACAGTCAAGGTCAGGGTGGAGGTCAGGGTCAGGGTCAAGGTCAGGGTCGAGGTGACGGTCACAGTCAAGGTCAGAGTGGAGGTCAGGGTAAGCTCGGGGTCAGGGTCAAGGTCAGGGTGGAGGTCGTGGTCAGTGTTAAGGTCAGGGTGGAGGTCAGGGTCAGGGTCAAGGTCAGGGTGGTGGTCAAGGTCAGGGTAAAGGTAAGGGTGGAGGTCAGGGTCAGGGTCGAGGTCAGAGTGGAGGTCAGGGTCAGGGTCAAGGTCAGGGTGGAGGTCAGGGTCAGGGTCAAGGTCAGGGTGGAGGTCAGGGTGGGGGTCAGGGTCAGGGTCAAGATCGGGGTAGAGGTCAGGGTCACAGTCAAGGTCAGGGTGGAGGTCAGGGTCAGGGTCATGGTCAGGGTGGAGGTCAGGGTCAGGGTCAAGGTCAAAGTGGAGAACAGGGTCAGGGTCAAGGTCAGGGTGGGGGTCAGGGTCAGGGTCAAGGTCAGGGTGGAGGTCAGAATCAGGGTCAAGGTCAGGGTGGAGGTCAGGGTCAGGGTCAAGGTCAGGGTGGAGGTCAAGGTCAGGGTAAAGGTAAGGGTGGAGGTCAGGGTCAGGGTCGAGGTCAGAGTGGAGGTCAGGGTCAGGGTCAAGGTCAGGGTGGAGGTCAGGGTCAGGGTCAAGGTCAGGGTGGAGGTCAGGGTGGTGGTCAGGGTCAGGGTCAAGATCGGAGTAGAGGTCAGGGTCACAGTCAAGGTCAGGGTGGAGGTCAGGGTCAGGGTCATGGTCAGGGTGGAGGTCAGGGTCAGGGTCAAGGTCAAAGTGGAGAACAGGGTCAGGGTCAAGGTCAGGGTGGGGGTCAGGGTCAGGGTCAAGGTCAGGGTGGAGGTCAGAATCAGGGTCAAGGTCAGGGTGGAGGTCAGTTTCAGGGTCAAGGTCAGGGTGGAGGTCAGGGTCAAGGTCAAGGTCAGGGTGGAGGTCAGGGTGGAGGTCAGGGTCAGGGTCAAGGTCAGGGTGGAGGTCAGGGTCAGGGTCAAGGTCAAAGTAGAGGTCAGGGTCAGGGTCAAGGTCTAGGTGATGGTCAAGGTCAGGGTCAAGGTCAGGGTGGAGGTCAGGGTCACGGTCAAGGTCAGGGTGGAGGTCAGGGTCAGTGTCAAGGTCAGGGTGGAGGTCAAGGTCAGGGTCAAGGTCAGGGTGGAGGTCAGGGTGGAGGTCAGGGTCAGAGTCATGGTCAGGGTGGAGGTCAGGGTCAGGGTCAAGGTCAGGGTCGAGGTCGGGGTCAGGGTCAAGGTCAGGGTGGAGGTCAGGGTCAGGGTCAAGGTCAGGGTCGAGGTCAGGGTGGAGGTCACGGTCTCAGTCAAGGTCAGGGTGGAGGTCAGGGTCAGGGTCAAGGTCAGGGCCGAGGTCAGGGTCAGGGTCAAGGTCAGGGACAAGGTCAGGGTGGAGGTCAGGGTCACAGTCAAGGTCAGAGTGGAGGTCAGGGTCACGGTCAAGGTCAGGGTGGAGGTTAGGGTGGAGGTCGAGTTCAGGGTCAATGTCAGGGTGGAGGTCAGGGTCACAGTCAAGGTCAGGGTGGAGGTCAGGGTCAGGGTCAAGGTCAGGGCCGAGGTCAGGGTCAGGCTCAAGGTCAGGGTGGAGGTCAGGGTCAGGGTCAAGGTCAGGGTGGAGGTCAGGGTTGAGGTCAGGGTCAGGGTCATGGTCAGGGTGGAGGTCAGCGTCAGGGTGGAGGTCAGGGTCAGAGTCAAGGTCAAAGTCGAGGTCAGGGTCAGGGTCAAGGTCAGGGTAGAGGTCAGGGTCAGGGTCAAGGTCAGGGTGGAGGTCAGGGTTGAGGTCAGTGTCAGGGTCAAGGTCAGGATCAGGGTCGAGGTCAGGGTGGAGGTTAGGGTGGAGGTCAGGGTCAGGGTCAAGGTAAGGGTGAAGGTCAGGGTCACAGTCAAGGCCAAGGTGGAGGTCAGGGTCACGGTCAAGGTCAGGGTGAAGGTCAGGGTCAGGGTCAAGGTCAGGGTGGAGGTCAGGGTCAGGGTCAAGGTCAGGGTGGAGGTCAGGGTCACAGTCAAGGTCAGGGTGGAGGGCAAGGTCAGGGTCAAGGTCAGGGTGGAGGTCAGGGTGGAGGTCAGGGTCAGGGTCAAGGTCAGGGTGGAGGTCAGGAACGCGGTCAAGGTCAGGGTGGGGGTCAGGGTGGAGGTCAGGATCAGGGTCGAGGTCAAAGTGGAGGTCAGGGTCAGGGTCAAGATCAGGGTGGGGGTCAAGGTCAGGATGGAGGTCAGGGTGGAGGTCGGGGTCAGGGTCAAGGTCAGAGTGAAGGTCAGGGTCACAGTCAAGGTCAGGGTGGAGGGCAAGGTCAGGGTGGAGGGCAAGGTCAGGGTCAAGGTCAGGGTGGAGTTCAGGGTGGAGGTCAGGGTCAGGGTCAAGGTCAGGGTAGTGGTGAAGGTCAGGGTCAAGGTCGGGGTGGAGGTCAGGGTCAGGGTCAAGGTCAGGGTCGAGGTCAGGGTCAAGGTCAAGGTCAGGGTGGAGGTCAGGGTGAAGGTCAGGGTGAGGGTCAAGGTCAGGGTGGAGGTCAGGAACGAGGTCAAGGTCAGGGTGGAGGTCAGGGCAAGCTCGGGGTCAGCGTCGAGGTCAGGGTGGAGGTCGTGGTCAGTGTCAAGGTCAGGGTCAGGGTCAAGGTCAGGGTGGTGGTCAAGGTCAGGGTAAAGGTCAGGGTGGAGGTCAGGGTCAGGGTCAAGGTCAGGGTGGAAGTCAGGGTCAAAGTCAAGGTCAGGGTGGAGGTCAGGGTCAGGGTCAAGGTCAGGGTGGAGGTCAGGGTCAGGGTCAAGGTCAGGGTGGAGGTCAGGGTTGAGGTCACTGTCAGGGTCAAGGTCAGGGTCAGGGTCGAGGTCAGGGTGGAGGTCAGGGTCAGGGTGCAGGTCAGGGTCAGAGTCAAGGTCAAAGTGGAGGTCAGGGTCAGGGTCAAGGTCAGGGTGGAGGTCAGGGTCAGGGTCAAGGTCAGGGTGGAGGTCAGGGTCAGGGTCAAGGTCAGGGTGGAGGTCAGGGTCAGGGTCAAGGTCAGGGTCGAGGTCAGGGTCAAGGTCAAGGTCAGGGTGGAGGTCAGGGTGAAGGTCAGGGTGAGGGTCAAGGTCAGGGTGGAGGTCAGGAACGAGGTCAAGGTCAGGGTGGAGGTCAGGGCAAGCTCGGGGTCAGCGTCGAGGTCAGGGTGGAGGTCGTGGTCAGTGTCAAGGTCAGGGTGGAGGTCAGGGTCAGGGTCAAGGTCAGGGTGGTGGTCAAGGTCAGGGTAAAGGTCAGGGTGGAGGTCAGGGTCAGGGTCAAGGTCAGGGTGGAAGTCAGGGTCAAGGTCAAGGTCAGGGTGGAGGTCAGGGTCAGGGTCAAGGTCAGGGTGAAGGTCGGGGTCAGGGTCAAGGTCAAAGTTGAGGTCAGGGTCAGGGTCTAGGTCAGGGTGGAGGTCAGGGTCAGGGTCAGGGTCAGGGTGGAGGTCAGGGTCAGGGTCAATGTCAGGGTGGAGGTCAGGGTCAGGGTCAAGGTCAGGGACAAGGTCAGGGTCAGATTCAAGGTCAGGGTGGTGGTCAAGGTCAGGGTCAAGGTCAGGGTAGAGGTCAGGGTCACAGTCAAGGTCAGGGTGGAGGTCAGGGTCAGGGTCAAGGTCAGGGTCGAGGTGACGGTCACAGTCAAGGTCAGAGTGGAGGTCAGGGTAAGCTCGGGGTCAGCGTCAAGGTCAGGGTGGAGGTCAGGGTCAGGGTCAAGGTCAGGGTGGAGGTCAGAAACGCGGTCAAGGTCAGGGTGGGGGTCAGGGTGGAGGTCAGGATCAGGGTCGAGGTCAAAGTGGAGGTCAGGGTCAGGGTCAAGATCAGGGTGGGGGTCAAGTTCAGGGTGGAGGTCAGGGTGGAGGTCGGGGTCAGGGTCAAGGTCAGAGTGAAGGTCAGGGTCACAGTCAAGGTCAGGGTGGAGGGCAAGGTCAGGGTCAAGGTCAGGGTGGAGGTCAGGGTGGAGGTCAGGGTCAGGGTCAAGGTCAGGGTGGTGGTGAAGGTCAGGGTCAAGGTCGGGGTGGAGGTCAGGGTCAGGGTCAAGGTCAGGGTCGAGGTCAGGGTCAAGGTCAAGGTCAGGGTGGAGGTCAGGGTGAAGGTCAGGGTGAGGGTCAAGGTCAGGGTGGAGGTCAGGAACGAGGTCAAGGTCAGGGTGGAGGTCAGGGCAAGCTCAGGGTCAGCGTCGAGGTCAGGGTGGAGGTCGTGGTCAGTGTCAAGGTCAGAGTGGAGGTCAGGGTCAGGGTCAAGGTCAGGGTGGTGGTCAAGGTCAGGGTAAAGGTCAGGGTGGAGGTCAGGGTCAGGGTCAAGGTCAGGGTGGAAGTCAGGGTCAAGGTCAAGGTCAGGGTGGAGGTCAGGGTCAGGGTCAAGGTCAGGGTGAAGGTCAGGGTCACAGTCAAGGCCAAGGTGGAGGTCAGGGTCACGGTCAAGGTCAGGGTGAAGGTCGGGGTCAGGGTGAAGGTCAGTGTAGAGGTCAGGGTCACAGTCAAGGTCAGGGTGGAGGTCAGGGTCAGGGTCAAGGTCAGGGTCGAGGTGACGGTCACAGTCAAGGTCGGAGTAGAGGTCAGGGTAAGCTCGGGGTCAGGGTCAAGGTCAGGGTGGAGGTCGTGGTCAGTGTCAAGGTCAGGGTGCAGGTCAGGGTGAGGGTCAAGGTCAGGGTGGTGGTCAAGGTCAGGGTCAAGGTCAGGGTGGAGGTCAGGGTCAGGGTCAAGGTCAGGGTGGAGGTCAGGGTGGAGGTCAGGGTCAGGGTCAAGGTCAGGGTGGTGGTGAAGGTCAGGGTCAAGGTCGGGGTGGAGGTCAGGGTCAGGGTCAAGGTCAGGGTCGAGGTCAGGGTCAAGGTCAAGGTCAGGGTGGAGGTCAGGGTGAAGGTCAGGGTGAGGGTCAAGGTCAGGGTGGAGGTCAGGAACGAGGTCAAGGTCAGGGTGGAGGTCAGGGCAAGCTCGGGGTCAGCGTCGAGGTCAGGGTGGAGGTCGTGGTCAGTGTCAAGGTCAGGGTGGAGGTCAGGGTCAGGGTCAAGGTCAGGGTGGTGGTCAAGGTCAGGGTAAAGGTCAGGGTGGAGGTCAGGGTCAGGGTCAAGGTCAGGGTGGAAGTCAGGGTCAAGGTCAAGGTCAGGGTGGAGGTCAGGGTCAGGGTCAAGGTCAGGGTGAAGGTCGGGGTCAGGGTCAAGGTCAAAGTTGAGGTCAGGGTCGGGGTCTAGGTCAGGGTGGAGGTCAGGGTCAGGGTCAAGGTCAGGGTGGAGGTCAGGGTCAGGGTCAATGTTAGGGTGGAGGTCAGGGTCAGGGTCAAGGTCAGGGACAAGGTCAGGGTCAGATTCAAGGTCAGGGTGGTGGTCAAGGTCAGGGTCGAGGTCAGGGTAGAGGTCAGGGTCACAGTCAAGGTCAGGGTGGAGGTCAGGGTCAGGGTCAAGGTCAGGGTCGAGGTGACGGTCACAGTCAAGGTCAGAGTGGAGGTCAGGGTAAGCTCGGGGTCAGGGTCAAGGTCAGGGTGGAGGTCGTGGTCAGTGTTAAGGTCAGGGTGGAGGTCAGGGTCAGGGTCAAGGTCAGGGTGGTGGTCAAGGTCAGGGTAAAGGTAAGGGTGGAGGTCAGGGTCAGGGTCGAGGTCAGAGTGGAGGTCAGGGTCAGGGTCAAGGTCAGGGTGGAGGTCAGGGTCAGGGTCAAGGTCAGGGTGGAGGTCAGGGTGGGGGTCAGGGTCAGGGTCAAGATCGGGGTAGAGGTCAGGGTCACAGTCAAGGTCAGGGTGGAGGTCAGGGTCAGGGTCATGGTCAGGGTGGAGGTCAGAGTCAGGGTCAAGGTCAAAGTGGAGAACAGGGTCAGGGTCAAGGTCAGGGTGGGGGTCAGGGTCAGGGTCAAGGTCAGGGTGGAGGTCAGAATCAGAGTCAAGGTCAGGGTGGAGGTCAGGGTCAGGGTCAAGGTCAGGGTGGAGGTCAGGGTCAAGGTCAAGGTCAGGGTGGAGGTCAGGGTGGAGGTCAGGGTCAGGGTCAAGGTCAGGGTGGAGGTCAGGGTCAGGGTCAAGGTCAAAGTAGAGGTCAGGGTCAGGGTCAAGGTCTAGGTGATGGTCAAGGTCAGGGTCAAGGTCAGGGTGGAGGTCAGGGTCACGGTCAAGGTCAGGGTGGAGGTCAGGGTCAGTGTCAAGGTCAGGGTGGAGGTCAAGGTCAGGGTCAAGGTCAGGGTGGAGGTCAGGGTGGAGGTCAGGGTCAGAGTCACGGTCAGGGTGGAGGTCAGGGTCAGGGTCAAGGTCAGGGTCGAGGTCGGGGTCAGGGTCAAGGTCAGGGTGGAGGTCAGGGTCAGGGTCAAGGTCAGGGTGGAGGTCAGGGTCAGGGTCAAGGTCAGGGTGGAGGTCAGGGTTGAGGTCAGTGTCAGGGTCAAGGTCAGGGTCAGGGACGAGGTCAGGGTGGAGGTCAGGGTGGAGGTCAGGGTCAGGGTCAAGGTAAGGGTAAAGGTCAGGGTCACAGTCAAGGCCAAGGTGGAGGTCAGGGTCACGGTCAAGGTCAGGGTGAAGGTCGGGGTCAGGGTGAAGGTCAGTGTAGAGGTCAGGGTCACAGTCAAGGTCAGGGTGGAGGTCAGGGTCAGGGTCAAGGTCAGGGTGGAGGTGACGGTCACAGTCAAGGTCGGAGTAGAGGTCAGGGTAAGCTCGGGGTCAGGGTCAAGGTCAGGGTGGAGGTCGTGGTCAGTGTCAAGGTCAGGGTGGAGGTCAGGGTCAGGGTCAAGGTCAGGGTGGTGGTCAAGGTCAGGGTAAAGGTCAGGGTGGAGGTCAGGGTCAGGGTCAAGGTCAGGGTGGAAGTCAGGGTCAAGGTCAAGGTCAGGGTGGAGGTCAGGGTCAGGGTCGAGGTCAGAGTGGAGGTCAGGGTCAGGGTCAAGGTCAGGGTGGAGGTCAGGGTCAGGGTCAAGGTCAGGGTGGAGGTCAGGGTGGGGGTCAGGGTCAGGGTCAAGATCGGGGTAGAGGTCAGGGTCACAGTCAAGGTCAGGGTGAAGGTCAGGTTCAGGGTCATGGTCAGGGTGGAGGTCAGGGTCAGGGTCAAGGTCAAAGTGGAGAACAGGGTCAGGGTCAAGGTCAGGGTGGGGGTAAGGGTCAGGGTCAAGGTCAGGGTAGAGGTCAGAATCAGGGTCAAGGTCAGGGTGGAGGTCAGGGTCAGGGTCAAGGTCAGGGTGGAGGTCAGGGTCAAGGTCAAGGTCAGGGTGGAGGTCAGGGTGGAGGTCAGGGTCAGGGTCAAGGTCAGGGTGGAGGTCAGGGTCAGGGTCAAG
The DNA here is from genome assembly GCA_947538915.1 of Tenthredo distinguenda. Classification (NCBI taxonomy): domain Eukaryota; kingdom Metazoa; phylum Arthropoda; class Insecta; order Hymenoptera; family Tenthredinidae; genus Tenthredo; species Tenthredo distinguenda. The sequence continues at coordinate 5,715,879 of OX384536.1, read as the reverse complement.
GTCAAAGTAGAGGTCAGGGTCAGGGTCAAGGTCTAGGTGATGGTCAAGGTCAGGGTCAAGGTCAGGGTGGAGGTCAGGGTCACGGTCAAGGTCAGGGTGGAGGTCAGGGTCAGTGTCAAGGTCAGGGTGGAGGTCAAGGTCAGGGTCAAGGTCAGGGTAGAGGTCAGGGTGGAGGTCAGGGTCAGAGTCATGGTCAGGGTGGAGGTCAGGGTCAGGGTCAAGGTCAGGGTCGAGGTGACGGTCACAGTCAAGGTCGGAGTAGAGGTCAGGGTCAGCTCGGGGTCAGGGTCAAGGTCAGGGTGGAGGTCGTGGTCAGTGTCAAGGTCAGGGTGGAGGTCAGGGTCAGGGTCAAGGTCAGGGTGGTGGTCAAGGTCAGGGTAAAGGTCAGGGTGGAGGTCAGGGTCAGGGTCAAGGTCAGGGTGGAAGTCAGGGTCAAGGTCAAGGTCAGGGTGAAGGTCAGGGTCAGGGTCAAGGTCAGGGTGGAGGTCGGGGTCAGGGTCAAGGTCAAAGTTGAGGTCAGGGTCGGGGTCAAGGTCAGGGTAGAGGACAGGGTCAGGGTCAAGGTCAGGGTGGAGATCAGGGTCAGGGTCAATGTCAGGGTGGAGGTCAGGGTCAGGGTCAAGGTCAGGGTGGAGGTCAGGGTCGGGGTCAAGGTCAGGGTGGGGGTCAAGGTCAGGGTGGAGGTCGGGGTAGAGGTCAGAATCAGGGTCAAGCTCAGGGTGGAGGTCAGGGTCAGGGTCAAGGTCAGGGTGGAGGTCAGGGTCAAGGTCAAGGTCAGGGTGGAGGTCAGGGTGGAGGTCAGGGTCAGGGTCAAGGTCAGGGTCAGGGTCAAGGTCAAAGTAGAGGTCAGGGTCAGGGTCAAGGTCTAGGTGATGGTCAAGGTCAGGGTCAAGGTCAGGGTGGAGGTCAGGGTCACGGTCAGGGTCAGGGTCGAGGTCAGGGTCAGTGTCAAGGTCAGGGTGGAGGTCAAGGTCAGGGTCAGGGTCAGGGTGGAGGTCAGGGTGGAGGTCAGGGTCAGAGTCAAGGTCAGGGTGGAGGTCAGGGTCAGGGTCAAGGTCAGGGCCGAGGTCAGGGTCAGGGTCAAGGTCAGGGTGGAGGTCAGGGTCAGGGTCAAGGTCAGGGTGGAGGTCAGGGTGCAGGTCAGGGTCAGAGTCAAGGTCAGGGTGGAGGTCAGGAACGAGGTCAAGGTCAGGGTGGAGGTCAGGGTAAGCTCGGGGTCAGCGTCAAGGTCAGGGTAGAGGTCGTGGTCAGTGTCAAGGTCAGGGTGGAGGTCAGGGTCAGGGTCAAGGTCAGGGTGGTAGTCAAGGTCAGGGTAAAGGTCAGGGTGGAGGTCAGGGTCAGGGTCAAGGTCAGGGTTGAAGTCAGGGTCAAGGTCAAGGTCAGGGTGGAGGTCAGGGTCAGGGTCAAGGTCAGGGTGAAGGTCGGGGTCAGGGTCAAGGTCAAAGTTGAGGTCAGGGTCGGGTCTAGGTCAGGGTGGAGGTCAGGGTCAGGGTCAAGGTCAGGGTGGAGGTCAGGGTCAGGGTCAATGTCAGGGTGGAGGTCAGGGTCAGGGTCAAGGTCAGGGTGGAGGTCAGGAACGCGGTCAAGGTCAGGGTGGGGGTCAGGGTGGAGCTCAGGATCAGGGTCGAGGTCAAAGTGGAGGTCAGGGTCAGGGTCAAGGTCAGGGTCAGGGTCGAGGTCAGGGTGGAGGTCAGGGTGGAGGTCAGGGTCAGGGTCAAGGTAAGGGTGAAGGTCAGGGTCACAGTCAAGGCCAAGGTGGAGGTCAGGGTCACGGTCAAGGTCAGGGTGAAGGTCGGGGTCAGGGTGAAGGTCAGTGTAGAGGTCAGGGTCACAGTCAAGGTCAGGGTGGAGGTCAGGGTCAGGGTCAAGGTCAGGGTCGAGGTGACGGTCACAGTCAAGGTCGGAGTAGAGGTCAGGGTAAGCTCGGGGTCAGGGTCAAGGTCAGGGTGGAGGTCGTGGTCAGTGTCAAGGTCAGGGTGGAGGTCAGGGTCAGGGTCAAGGTCAGGGTGGTGGTCAAGGTCAGGGTAAAGGTCAGGGTGGAGGTCAGGGTCAGGGTCAAGGTCAGGGTGGAAGTCACGGTCAAGGTCAAGGTCAGGGTGAAGGTCAGGGTCAGGGTCAAGGTCACGGTGGAGGTCGGGGTCAGGGTCAAGGTCAAAGTTGAGGTCAGGGTCAGGGTCAAGGTCAGGGTGGAGGACAGGGTCAGGGTCAAGGTCAGGGTGGAGATCAGGGTCAGGGTCAATGTCAGGGTGGAGGTCAGGGTCAGGGTCAAGCTCAGGGTGGAGGTCAGGGTCAGGGTCAAGGTCAGGGTGGAGGTCAGGGTCAGGGTCAAGGTCAGGGTGGAGGTCGGGGTCAAGGTCAAGGTCAAAGTAGTGGTCAGGGTCAGGGTCAAGTTCAGGGTGGAGGTCAGGGTCACGGTCAAGGTCAGGGTGGAGGTCAGGGTCAGTGTCAAGGTCGGGGTGGAGGTCAAGGTCAGGGTCAAGGTCAGGGTGGAGGTCAGGGTGGAGGTCAGCGTCAGGGTCAAGGTCAGGGCCGAGGTCAGGGTTAGGGTCAAGGTCAGGGTGGAGGTCAGGGTCAGGGTCAAGGTCAGGGTCGAGGTCAGGGTTGAGGTCACGGTCTCAGTCAAGGTCAGGGTGGAGGTCGGGGTCAGGGTCGAGGTCAGGGTGGAGGTCAGGGTCAGGGTGGAGGTCAGGGTCAGAGTCAAGGTCAAAGTAGAGGTCAGGGTCAGGGTCAAGGTCAGGGTGGAGGTCAGGGTCAGGGTCAAGGTCAGGGTGGAGGTCAGGGTCAGGGTCAAGGTCAGGGTGGAGGTCAGGGTTGAGGTCAGTGTCAGGATCAAGGTCAGGGTCAGGGTCGAGGTCAGGGTGGTGGTCAGGGTGGAGGTCAGGGTCAGGGTCAAGGTAAGGGTGAAGGTCAGGGTCACAGTCAAGGCCAAGGTGGAGGTCAGGGTCACGGTCAAGGTCAGGGTGAAGGTCGGGGTCAGGGTGAAGGTCAGTGTAGAGGTCAGGGTCACAGTCAAGGTCAGGGTGGAGGTCAGGGTCAGGGTCAAGGTCAGGGTCGAGGTGACGGTCACAGTCAAGGTCGGAGTAGAGGTCAGGGTAAGCTCGGGGTCAGGGTCAAGGTCAGGGTGGAGGTCGTGGTCAGTGTCAAGGTCAGGGTGGAGGTCAGGGTCAGGGTCAAGGTCAAGGTGGTGGTCAAGGTCAGGGTAAAGGTCAGGGTGGAGGTCAGGGTCAGGGTCAAGGTCAGGGTGGAAGTCAGGGTCAAGGTCAAGGTCAGGGTGAAGGTCAGGGTCAGGGTCAAGGTCAGGGTGGAGGTCGGGGTCAGGGTCAAGGTCAAAGTTGAGGTCAGGGTCGGGGTCAAGGTCAGGGTAGAGGACAGGGTCAGGGTCAAGGTCAGGGTGGAGATCAGGGTCAGGGTCAATGTCAGGGTGGAGGTCAGGGTCAGGGTCAAGGTCAGGGTGGAGGTCAGGGTCGGGGTCAAGGTCAGGGTGGGGGTCAAGGTCAGGGTGGAGGTCGGGGTAGAGGTCAGAATCAGGGTCAAGCTCAGGGTGGAGGTCAGGGTCAGGGTCAAGGTCAGGGTGGAGGTCAGGGTCAAGGTCAAGGTCAGGGTGGAGGTCAGGGTGGAGGTCAGGGTCAGGGTCAAGGTCAGGGTCAGGGTCAAGGTCAAAGTAGAGGTCAGGGTCAGGGTCAAGGTCTAGGTGATGGTCAAGGTCAGGGTCAAGGTCAGGGTGGAGGTCAGGGTCACGGTCAGGGTCAGGGTCGAGGTCAGGGTCAGTGTCAAGGTCAGGGTGGAGGTCAAGGTCAGGGTCAGGGTCAGGGTGGAGGTCAGGGTGGAGGTCAGGGTCAGAGTCAAGGTCAGGGTGGAGGTCAGGGTCAGGGTCAAGGTCAGGGCCGAGGTCAGGGTCAGGGTCAAGGTCAGGGTGGAGGTCAGGGTCAGGGTCAAGGTCAGGGTGGAGGTCAGGGTGCAGGTCAGGGTCAGAGTCAAGGTCAGGGTGGAGGTCAGGAACGAGGTCAAGGTCAGGGTGGAGGTCAGGGTAAGCTCGGGGTCAGCGTCAAGGTCAGGGTAGAGGTCGTGGTCAGTGTCAAGGTCAGGGTGGAGGTCAGGGTCAGGGTCGAGGTCAGGGTGGTAGTCAAGGTCAGGGTAAAGGTCAGGGTGGAGGTCAGGGTCAGGGTCAAGGTCAGGGTTGAAGTCAGGGTCAAGGTCAAGGTCAGGGTGGAGGTCAGGGTCAGGGTCAAGGTCAGGGTGAAGGTCGGGGTCAGGGTCAAGGTCAAAGTTGAGGTCAGGGTCGGGTCTAGGTCAGGGTGGAGGTCAGGGTCAGGGTCAAGGTCAGGGTGGAGGTCAGGGTCAGGGTCAATGTCAGGGTGGAGGTCAGGGTCAGGGTCAAGGTCAGGGTGGAGGTCAGGAACGCGGTCAAGGTCAGGGCGGGGGTCAGGGTGGAGCTCAGGATCAGGGTCGAGGTCAAAGTGGAGGTCAGGGTCAGGGTCAAGGTCAGGGTCAGGGTCGAGGTCAGGGTGGAGGTCAGGGTGGAGGTCAGGGTCAGGGTCAAGGTGAGGGTGAAGGTCAGGGTCACAGTCAAGGCCAAGGTGGAGGTCAGGGTCACGGTCAAGGTCAGGGTGAAGGTCGGGGTCAGGGTGAAGGTCAGTGTAGAGGTCAGGGTCACAGTCAAGGTCAGGGTGGAGGTCAGGGTCAGGGTCAAGGTCAGGGTCGAGGTGACGGTCACAGTCAAGGTCGGAGTAGAGGTCAGGGTAAGCTCGGGGTCAGGGTCAAGGTCAGGGTGGAGGTCGTGGTCAGTGTCAAGGTCAGGGTGGAGGTCAGGGTCAGGGTCAAGGTCAGGGTGGTGGTCAAGGTCAGGGTAAAGGTCAGGGTGGAGGTCAGGGTCAGGGTCAAGGTCAGGGTGGAAGTCACGGTCAAGGTCAAGGTCAGGGTGAAGGTCAGGGTCAGGGTCAAGGTCACGGTGGAGGTCGGGGTCAGGGTCAAGGTCAAAGTTGAGGTCAGGGTCAGGGTCAAGGTCAGGGTGGAGGACAGGGTCAGGGTCAAGGTCAGGGTGGAGATCAGGGTCAGGGTCAATGTCAGGGTGGAGGTCAGGGTCAGGGTCAAGCTCAGGGTGGAGGTCAGGGTCAGGGTCAAGGTCAGGGTGGAGGTCAGGGTCAGGGTCAAGGTCAGGGTGGAGGTCGGGGTCAAGGTCAAGGTCAAAGTAGTGGTCAGGGTCAGGGTCAAGTTCAGGGTGGAGGTCAGGGTCACGGTCAAGGTCAGGGTGGAGGTCAGGGTCAGTGTCAAGGTCGGGGTGGAGGTCAAGGTCAGGGTCAAGGTCAGGGTGGAGGTCAGGGTGGAGGTCAGCGTCAGGGTCAAGGTCAGGGCCGAGGTCAGGGTTAGGGTCAAGGTCAGGGTGGAGGTCAGGGTCAGGGTCAAGGTCAGGGTCGAGGTCAGGGTTGAGGTCACGGTCTCAGTCAAGGTCAGGGTGGAGGTCGGGGTCAGGGTCGAGGTCAGGGTGGAGGTCAGGGTCAGGGTGGAGGTCAGGGTCAGAGTCAAGGTCAAAGTGGAGGTCAGGGTCAGGGTCAAGGTCAGGGTGGAGGTCAGGGTCAGGGTCAAGGTCAGGGTGGAGGTCAGGGTCAGGGTCAAGGTCAGGGTGGAGGTCAGGGTTGAGGTCAGTGTCAGGATCAAGGTCAGGGTCAGGGTCGAGGTCAGGGTGGTGGTCAGGGTGGAGGTCAGGGTCAGGGTCAAGGTAAGGGTGAAGGTCAGGGTCACAGTCAAGGCCAAGGTGGAGGTCAGGGTCACGGTCAAGGTCAGGGTGAAGGTCGGGGTCAGGGTGAAGGTCAGTGTAGAGGTCAGGGTCACAGTCAAGGTCAGGGTGGAGGTCAGGGTCAGGGTCAAGGTCAGGGTCGAGGTGACGGTCACAGTCAAGGTCGGAGTAGAGGTCAGGGTAAGCTCGGGGTCAGGGTCAAGGTCAGGGTGGAGGTCGTGGTCAGTGTCAAGGTCAGGGTGGAGGTCAGGGTCAGGGTCAAGGTCAGGGTGGTGGTCAAGGTCAGGGTAAAGGTCAGGGTGGAGGTCAGGGTCAGGGTCAAGGTCAGGGTGGAAGTCACGGTCAAGGTCAAGGTCAGGGTGAAGGTCAGGGTCAGGGTCAAGGTCACGGTGGAGGTCGGGGTCAGGGTCAAGGTCAAAGTTGAGGTCAGGGTCAGGGTCAAGGTCAGGGTGGAGGACAGGGTCAGGGTCAAGGTCAGGGTGGAGATCAGGGTCAGGGTCAATGTCAGGGTGGAGGTCAGGGTCAGGGTCAAGCTCAGGGTGGAGGTCAGGGTCAGGGTCAAGGTCAGGGTGGAGGTCAGGGTCAGGGTCAAGGTCAGGGTGGAGGTCGGGGTCAAGGTCAAGGTCAAAGTAGTGGTCAGGGTCAGGGTCAAGTTCAGGGTGGAGGTCAGGGTCACGGTCAAGGTCAGGGTGGAGGTCAGGGTCAGTGTCAAGGTCGGGGTGGAGGTCAAGGTCAGGGTCAAGGTCAGGGTGGAGGTCAGGGTGGAGGTCAGCGTCAGGGTCAAGGTCAGGGCCGAGGTCAGGGTTAGGGTCAAGGTCAGGGTGGAGGTCAGGGTCAGGGTCAAGGTCAGGGTCGAGGTCAGGGTTGAGGTCACGGTCTCAGTCAAGGTCAGGGTGGAGGTCGGGGTCAGGGTCGAGGTCAGGGTGGAGGTCAGGGTCAGGGTGGAGGTCAGGGTCAGAGTCAAGGTCAAAGTGGAGGTCAGGGTCAGGGTCAAGGTCAGGGTGGAGGTCAGGGTCAGGGTCAAGGTCAGGGTGGAGGTCAGGGTCAGGGTCAAGGTCAGGGTGGAGGTCAGGGTTGAGGTCAGTGTCAGGATCAAGGTCAGGGTCAGGGTCGAGGTCAGGGTGGTGGTCAGGGTGGAGGTCAGGGTCAGGGTCAAGGTAAGGGTGAAGGTCAGGGTCACAGTCAAGGCCAAGGTGGAGGTCAGGGTCACGGTCAAGGTCAGGGTGAAGGTCGGGGTCAGGGTGAAGGTCAGTGTAGAGGTCAGGGTCACAGTCAAGGTCAGGGTGGAGGTCAGGGTCAGGGTCAAGGTCAGGGTCGAGGTGACGGTCACAGTCAAGGTCGGAGTAGAGGTCAGGGTAAGCTCGGGGTCAGGGTCAAGGTCAGGGTGGAGGTCGTGGTCAGTGTCAAGGTCAGGGTGGAGGTCAGGGTCAGGGTCAAGGTCAAGGTGGTGGTCAAGGTCAGGGTAAAGGTCAGGGTGGAGGTCAGGGTCAGGGTCAAGGTCAGGGTGGAAGTCAGGGTCAAGGTCAAGGTCAGGGTGAAGGTCAGGGTCAGGGTCAAGGTCAGGGTGGAGGTCGGGGTCAGGGTCAAGGTCAAAGTTGAGGTCAGGGTCGGGGTCAAGGTCAGGGTAGAGGACAGGGTCAGGGTCAAGGTCAGGGTGGAGATCAGGGTCAGGGTCAATGTCAGGGTGGAGGTCAGGGTCAGGGTCAAGGTCAGGGTGGAGGTCAGGGTCGGGGTCAAGGTCAGGGTGGGGGTCAAGGTCAGGGTGGAGGTCGGGGTAGAGGTCAGAATCAGGGTCAAGCTCAGGGTGGAGGTCAGGGTCAGGGTCAAGGTCAGGGTGGAGGTCAGGGTCAAGGTCAAGGTCAGGGTGGAGGTCAGGGTGGAGGTCAGGGTCAGGGTCAAGGTCAGGGTCAGGGTCAAGGTCAAAGTAGAGGTCAGGGTCAGGGTCAAGGTCTAGGTGATGGTCAAGGTCAGGGTCAAGGTCAGGGTGGAGGTCAGGGTCACGGTCAGGGTCAGGGTCGAGGTCAGGGTCAGTGTCAAGGTCAGGGTGGAGGTCAAGGTCAGGGTCAGGGTCAGGGTGGAGGTCAGGGTGGAGGTCAGGGTCAGAGTCAAGGTCAGGGTGGAGGTCAGGGTCAGGGTCAAGGTCAGGGCCGAGGTCAGGGTCAGGGTCAAGGTCAGGGTGGAGGTCAGGGTCAGGGTCAAGGTCAGGGTGGAGGTCAGGGTGCAGGTCAGGGTCAGAGTCAAGGTCAGGGTGGAGGTCAGGAACGAGGTCAAGGTCAGGGTGGAGGTCAGGGTAAGCTCGGGGTCAGCGTCAAGGTCAGGGTAGAGGTCGTGGTCAGTGTCAAGGTCAGGGTGGAGGTCAGGGTCAGGGTCGAGGTCAGGGTGGTAGTCAAGGTCAGGGTAAAGGTCAGGGTGGAGGTCAGGGTCAGGGTCAAGGTCAAGGTCAGGGTGGAGGTCAGGGTCAGGGTCAAGGTCAGGGTGAAGGTCGGGGTCAGGGTCAAGGTCAAAGTTGAGGTCAGGGTCGGGTCTAGGTCAGGGTGGAGGTCAGGGTCAGGGTCAAGGTCAGGGTGGAGGTCAGGGTCAGGGTCAATGTCAGGGTGGAGGTCAGGGTCAGGGTCAAGGTCAGGGTCAGGGTCAAGCTCAGGGTGGAGGTCAGGGTCAGGGTCAAGGTCAGGGTGGAGGTCAGGGTCAGGGTCAAGGTCAGGGTGGAGGTCGGGGTCAAGGTCAAGGTCAAAGTAGTGGTCAGGGTCAGGGTCAAGTTCAGGGTGGAGGTCAGGGTCACGGTCAAGGTCAGGGTGGAGGTCAGGGTCAGTGTCAAGGTCGGGGTGGAGGTCAAGGTCAGGGTCAAGGTCAGGGTGGAGGTCAGGGTGGAGGTCAGCGTCAGGGTCAAGGTCAGGGCCGAGGTCAGGGTTAGGGTCAAGGTCAGGGTGGAGGTCAGGGTCAGGGTCAAGGTCAGGGTCGAGGTCAGGGTTGAGGTCACGGTCTCAGTCAAGGTCAGGGTGGAGGTCGGGGTCAGGGTCGAGGTCAGGGTGGAGGTCAGGGTCAGGGTGGAGGTCAGGGTCAGAGTCAAGGTCAAAGTGGAGGTCAGGGTCAGGGTCAAGGTCAGGGTGGAGGTCAGGGTCAGGGTCAAGGTCAGGGTGGAGGTCAGGGTCAGGGTCAAGGTCAGGGTGGAGGTCAGGGTTGAGGTCAGTGTCAGGATCAAGGTCAGGGTCAGGGTCGAGGTCAGGGTGGTGGTCAGGGTGGAGGTCAGGGTCAGGGTCAAGGTAAGGGTGAAGGTCAGGGTCACAGTCAAGGCCAAGGTGGAGGTCAGGGTCACGGTCAAGGTCAGGGTGAAGGTCGGGGTCAGGGTGAAGGTCAGTGTAGAGGTCAGGGTCACAGTCAAGGTCAGGGTGGAGGTCAGGGTCAGGGTCAAGGTCAGGGTCGAGGTGACGGTCACAGTCAAGGTCGGAGTAGAGGTCAGGGTAAGCTCGGGGTCAGGGTCAAGGTCAGGGTGGAGGTCGTGGTCAGTGTCAAGGTCAGGGTGGAGGTCAGGGTCAGGGTCAAGGTCAGGGTGGTGGTCAAGGTCAGGGTAAAGGTCAGGGTGGAGGTCAGGGTCAGGGTCAAGGTCAGGGTGGAAGTCAGGGTCAAGGTCAAGGTCAGGGTGAAGGTCAGGGTCAGGGTCAAGGTCAGGGTGGAGGTCGGGGTCAGGGTCAAGGTCAAAGTTGAGGTCAGGGTCGGGGTCAAGGTCAGGGTAGAGGACAGGGTCAGGGTCAAGGTCAGGGTGGAGATCAGGGTCAGGGTCAATGTCAGGGTGGAGGTCAGGGTCAGGGTCAAGGTCAGGGTGGAGGTCAGGGTCGGGGTCAAGGTCAGGGTGGGGGTCAAGGTCAGGGTGGAGGTCGGGGTAGAGGTCAGAATCAGGGTCAAGCTCAGGGTGGAGGTCAGGGTCAGGGTCAAGGTCAGGGTGGAGGTCAGGGTCAAGGTCAAGGTCAGGGTGGAGGTCAGGGTGGAGGTCAGGGTCAGGGTCAAGGTCAGGGTCAGGGTCAAGGTCAAAGTAGAGGTCAGGGTCAGGGTCAAGGTCTAGGTGATGGTCAAGGTCAGGGTCAAGGTCAGGGTGGAGGTCAGGGTCACGGTCAGGGTCAGGGTCGAGGTCAGGGTCAGTGTCAAGGTCAGGGTGGAGGTCAAGGTCAGGGTCAGGGTCAGGGTGGAGGTCAGGGTGGAGGTCAGGGTCAGAGTCAAGGTCAGGGTGGAGGTCAGGGTCAGGGTCAAGGTCAGGGCCGAGGTCAGGGTCAGGGTCAAGGTCAGGGTGGAGGTCAGGGTCAGGGTCAAGGTCAGGGTGGAGGTCAGGGTGCAGGTCAGGGTCAGAGTCAAGGTCAGGGTGGAGGTCAGGAACGAGGTCAAGGTCAGGGTGGAGGTCAGGGTAAGCTCGGGGTCAGCGTCAAGGTCAGGGTAGAGGTCGTGGTCAGTGTCAAGGTCAGGGTGGAGGTCAGGGTCAGGGTCGAGGTCAGGGTGGTAGTCAAGGTCAGGGTAAAGGTCAGGGTGGAGGTCAGGGTCAGGGTCAAGGTCAGGGTTGAAGTCAGGGTCAAGGTCAAGGTCAGGGTGGAGGTCAGGGTCAGGGTCAAGGTCAGGGTGAAGGTCGGGGTCAGGGTCAAGGTCAAAGTTGAGGTCAGGGTCGGGTCTAGGTCAGGGTGGAGGTCAGGGTCAGGGTCAAGGTCAGGGTGGAGGTCAGGGTCAGGGTCAATGTCAGGGTGGAGGTCAGGGTCAGGGTCAAGGTCAGGGTGGAGGTCAGGAACGCGGTCAAGGTCAGGGCGGGGGTCAGGGTGGAGCTCAGGATCAGGGTCGAGGTCAAAGTGGAGGTCAGGGTCAGGGTCAAGGTCAGGGTCAGGGTCGAGGTCAGGGTGGAGGTCAGGGTGGAGGTCAGGGTCAGGGTCAAGGTGAGGGTGAAGGTCAGGGTCACAGTCAAGGCCAAGGTGGAGGTCAGGGTCACGGTCAAGGTCAGGGTGAAGGTCGGGGTCAGGGTGAAGGTCAGTGTAGAGGTCAGGGTCACAGTCAAGGTCAGGGTGGAGGTCAGGGTCAGGGTCAAGGTCAGGGTCGAGGTGACGGTCACAGTCAAGGTCGGAGTAGAGGTCAGGGTAAGCTCGGGGTCAGGGTCAAGGTCAGGGTGGAGGTCGTGGTCAGTGTCAAGGTCAGGGTGGAGGTCAGGGTCAGGGTCAAGGTCAGGGTGGTGGTCAAGGTCAGGGTAAAGGTCAGGGTGGAGGTCAGGGTCAGGGTCAAGGTCAGGGTGGAAGTCACGGTCAAGGTCAAGGTCAGGGTGAAGGTCAGGGTCAGGGTCAAGGTCACGGTGGAGGTCGGGGTCAGGGTCAAGGTCAAAGTTGAGGTCAGGGTCAGGGTCAAGGTCAGGGTGGAGGACAGGGTCAGGGTCAAGGTCAGGGTGGAGATCAGGGTCAGGGTCAATGTCAGGGTGGAGGTCAGGGTCAGGGTCAAGCTCAGGGTGGAGGTCAGGGTCAGGGTCAAGGTCAGGGTGGAGGTCAGGGTCAGGGTCAAGGTCAGGGTGGAGGTCGGGGTCAAGGTCAAGGTCAAAGTAGTGGTCAGGGTCAGGGTCAAGTTCAGGGTGGAGGTCAGGGTCACGGTCAAGGTCAGGGTGGAGGTCAGGGTCAGTGTCAAGGTCGGGGTGGAGGTCAAGGTCAGGGTCAAGGTCAGGGTGGAGGTCAGGGTGGAGGTCAGCGTCAGGGTCAAGGTCAGGGCCGAGGTCAGGGTTAGGGTCAAGGTCAGGGTGGAGGTCAGGGTCAGGGTCAAGGTCAGGGTCGAGGTCAGGGTTGAGGTCACGGTATCAGTCAAGGTCAGGGTGGAGGTCGGGGTCAGGGTCGAGGTCAGGGTGGAGGTCAGGGTCAGGGTGGAGGTCAGGGTCAGAGTCAAGGTCAAAGTGGAGGTCAGGGTCAGGGTCAAGGTCAGGGTGGAGGTCAGGGTCAGGGTCAAGGTCAGGGTGGAGGTCAGGGTCAGGGTCAAGGTCAGGGTGGAGGTCAGGGTTGAGGTCAGTGTCAGGATCAAGGTCAGGGTCAGGGTCGAGGTCAGGGTGGTGGTCAGGGTGGAGGTCAGGGTCAGGGTCAAGGTAAGGGTGAAGGTCAGGGTCACAGTCAAGGCCAAGGTGGAGGTCAGGGTCACGGTCAAGGTCAGGGTGAAGGTCGGGGTCAGGGTGAAGGTCAGTGTAGAGGTCAGGGTCACAGTCAAGGTCAGGGTGGAGGTCAGGGTCAGGGTCAAGGTCAGGGTCGAGGTGACGGTCACAGTCAAGGTCGGAGTAGAGGTCAGGGTAAGCTCGGGGTCAGGGTCAAGGTCAGGGTGGAGGTCGTGGTCAGTGTCAAGGTCAGGGTGGAGGTCAGGGTCAGGGTCAAGGTCAAGGTGGTGGTCAAGGTCAGGGTAAAGGTCAGGGTGGAGGTCAGGGTCAGGGTCAAGGTCAGGGTGGAAGTCACGGTCAAGGTCAAGGTCAGGGTGAAGGTCAGGGTCAGGGTCAAGGTCAGGGTGGAGGTCGGGGTCAGGGTCAAGGTCAAAGTTGAGGTCAGGGTCGGGGTCAAGGTCAGGGTGGAGGACAGGGTCAGGGTCAAGGTCAGGGTGAAGATCAGGGTCAGGGTCAATGTCAGGGTGGAGGTCAGGGTCAGGGTCAAGGTCAGGGTGGAGGTCAGGGTCAGGGTCAAGGTCAGGGTGGGGGTCAAGGTCAGGGTGGAGGTCGGGGTAGAGGTCAGAATCAGGGTCAAGCTCAGGGTGAAGGTCAGGGTCAGGATCAAGGTGAGGGTGGAGGTCAGGGTCAAGGTCAAGGTCAGGGTGGAGGTCAGGGTGGAGGTCAGGGTCAGGGTCAAGGTCAGGGTGGAGGTCAGGGTCAGGGTCAAGGTCAAAGTAGAGGTCAGGGTCAGGGTCAAGGTCTAGGTGATGGTCAAGGTCGGGGTCAAGGTCAGGGTGGAGGTCAGGGTCACGGTCAAGGTCAGGGTGGAGGTCAGGGTCAGTGTCAAGGTCAGGGTGGAGGTCAAGGTCAGGGTCAAGGTCAGGGTGGAGGTCAGAGTGGAGGTCAGGGTCAGAGTCAAGGTCAGGGTGGAGGTCAGGGTCAGGGTCAAGGTCAGGGCCGAGGTCAGGGTCAGGGTCAAGGTCAGGGTGGAGGTCAGGGTCAGGGTCATGGTCAGGGTGAAGGTCAGGGTCAGGGTCAAGGTCAAAGTGGAGAACAGGGTCAGGGTCAAGGTCAGGGTGGGGGTCAGGGTCAGGGTCAAGGTCAGGGTGGAGGTCAGGGTCAGGGTCAAGGTCAAAGTGGAGAACAGGGTCAGGGTCAAGGTCAGGGTGGGGGTCAGGGTCAGGGTCAAGGTCAGAGTGGAGGTCAGGGTAAGCTCGGGGTCAGGGTCAAGGTCAGGGTGCAGGTCGTGGTCAGTGTTAAGGTCAGGGTGGAGGTCAGGGTCAGGGTCAAGGTCAGGGTGGTGGTCAAGGTCAGGGTAAAGGTAAGGGTGGAGGTCAGGGTCAGGGTCGAGGTCAGAGTGGAGGTCAGGGTCAGGGTCAAGGTCAGGGTGGAGGTCAGGGTCAGGGTCAAGGTCAGGGTGGAGGTCAGGGTGGGGGTCAGGGTCAGGGTCAAGATCGGGGTAGAGGTCAGGGTCACAGTCAAGGTCAGGGTGGAGGTCAGGGTCAGGGTCATGGTCAGGGTGGAGGTCAGGGTCAGGGTCAAGGTCAAAGTGGAGAACAGGGTCAGGGTCAAGGTCAGGGTGGGGGTCAGGGTCAGGGTCAAGGTCAGGGTGGAGGTCAGAATCAGGGTCAAGGTCAGGGTGGAGGTCAGGGTCGGGGTCAAGGTCAGGGTGGAGGTCAGGGTCAAGGTCAAGGTCAGGGTGAAGGTCAGGGTGGAGGTCAGGGTCAGGGTCAAGGTCAGGGTGGAGGTCAGGGTCAGGGTCAAGGTCAAAGTAGAGGTCAGGGTCAGGGTCAAGGTCAGGACCGAGGTCAGGGTCAGAGTCAAGGTCAGGGACAAGGTCAGGGTGGAGGTCAGGGTCACAGTCAAGGTCAGAGTGGAGGTCAGGGTCAGGATCAAGGTCAGGGTGGAGGTTAGGGTGGAGGTCGAGTTCAGGGTCAATGTCACGGTGGAGGTCAGGGTCACAGTCAAGGTCAGGGTGGAGGTCAGGGTCAGGGTCAAGGTCAGGGCCGAGGTCAGGGTCAGAGTCAAGGTCAGGGACAAGGTCAGGGTGGAGGTCAGGGTCACAGTCAAGGTCAGGGTGGAGGTCAGGGTCACAGTCAGGGTCAGGGTCATGGTCAGGGTGGAGGTCAGGGTCAGGGTCAAGGTCAAAGTGGAGAACAGGGTCAGGGTCAAGGTCAGGGTGGAGGTCAGGGTCAGGGTCAAGGTCAGGGCCGAGGTCAGGGTCAGGCTCAAGGTCAGGGTGGAGGTCAGGGTCAGGGTCAAGGTCAGGGTGGAGGTCAGGGTTGAGGTCAGGGTCAGGGTCATGGTCAGGGTGGAGGTCAGGGTCAGAGTCAACGTCAAAGTGGAGGTCAGGGTCAGGGTCAAGGTCAGGGTGGAGGTCAGGGTGAGGGTCAAGGTCAGGGTGGAGGTCAGGGTCAGGGTCAAGGTCAGGGTGGAGGTCAGGGTCAGGGTCAAGGTCAGGGTGGAGGTCAGGAACGCGGTTAAGGTCAGGGTGGGGGTCAGGGTGGAGGTCAGGATCAGGGTCGAGGTCAAAGTGGAGGTCAGGGTCAGGGTCAAGATCAGGGTGGGGGTCAAGGTCAGGGTGGAGGTCAGGGTGGAGGTCGGGGTCAGGGTCAAGGTCAGGGTGAAGGTCAGGGTCACAGTCAAGGTCAGGGTGGAGGGCAAGGTCAGGGTCAAGGTCAGGGTGGAGGTCAGGGTGGAGGTCAGGGTCAGGGTCAAGGTCAGGGTGGTGGTGAAGGTCAGGGTCAAGGTCGGGGTGGAGGTCAGGGTCAGGGTCAAGGTCAGGGTCGAGGTCAGGGTCAAGGTCAAGGTCAGGGTGGAGGTCAGGGTGAAGGTCAGGGTCAGGGTAAAGGTCAGGGTGGAGGTCAGGAACGAGGTCAAGGTCAGGGTGGAGGTCAGGGTAAGCTCGGGGTCAGCGTCAAGGTCAGGGTAGAGGTCGTGGTCAGTGTCAAGGTCAGGGTGGAGGTCAGGGTCTGGGTCAAGGTCAGGGTGGTGGTCAAGGTCAGGGTAAAGGTCAGGGTGGAGGTCAGGGTCAGGGTCAAGGTCAGGGTGGAAGTCAGGGTCAAGGTCAAGGTCAGGGTGGAGGTCAGGGTCAGGGTCAAGGTCAGGGTGGAGGTCGGGGTCAGGGTCAAGGTCAAAGTTGAGGTCAGGGTCGGGGTCTAGGTCAGGGTGGAGGTCAGGGTCAGGGTCAAGGTCAGGGTGGAGGTCAGGGTCGGGGTCAATGTCAGGGTGGAGGTCAGGGTCAGGGTCAAGGTCGGGGTGGAGGTCAGGGTCAGGGTCAAGGTCAGGGTGGAGGTCGGGGTCAGGGTCAAGGTCAAAGTAGTGGTCAGGGTCAGGGTCAAGTTCAGGGTGGAGGTCAGGGTCACGGTCAAGGTCAGGGTGGAGGTCAGGGTCAGTGTCAAGGTCGGGGTGGAGGTCAAGGTCTGGGTCAAGGTCAGGGTGGAGGTCAGGGTCAGGGTCAAGGTCAGGGTCGAGGTCAGGGTTGATGTCACGGTCTCAGTCAAGGTCAGGGTGGAGGTCAGGGTCAGGGTCAAGGTCAGGGCCGAGGTCAGGGTCAGGGTCAAGGTCAGGGACAAGGTCAGGGTGGAGGTCAGGGTCACAGTCAAGGTCAGGGTGGAGGTCAGGGTCACAGTCAAGGTCAGGGTGGAGGTCAGGGTCAGGGTCATGGTCAGGGTGGAGGTCAGGGTCAGGGTCAAGGTCAAAGTGGAGAACAGGGTCAGGGTCAAGGTCAGGGTGGAGGTCAGGGTCAGGGTAAAGGTCAGGGTGGAGGTCAGGGTCAGGGACAAGGTCAGGGTGGAGGTCAGGAACGCGGTCAAGGTCAGGGTGGGGGTCAGGGTGGAGGTCAGGATCAGGGTCGAGGTCAAAGTGGAGGTCAGGGTCAGGGTCAAGATCAGGGTGGGGGTCAAGGTCAGGGTGGCGGTCAGGGTGGAGGTCGGGGTCAGGGTCAAGGTCAGAGTGAAGGTCAGGGTCACAGTCAAGGTCAGGGTGGAGGGCAAGGTCAGGGTCAAGGTCAGGGTGGAGGTCAGGGTGGAGGTCAGGGTCAGGGTCAAGGTCAGGGTGGTGGTGAAGGTCAGGGTCAAGGCCGGGGTGGAGGTCAGGGTCAGGGTCAAGGTCAGGGTCGAGGTCAGGGTCAAGGTCAAGGTCAGGGTGGAGGTCAGGGTGAAGGTCAGGGTGAGGGTCAAGGTCAGGGTGGAGGTCAGGAACGAGGTCAAGGTCAGGGTGGAGGTCAGGGTCAGCTCGGGGTCAGCGTCGAGGTCAGGGTGGAGGTCGTGGTCAGTGTCAAGGTCAGAGTGTAGGTCAGGGTCAGGGTCAAGGTCAGGGTGGTGGTCAAGGTCATGGTAAAGGTCAGGGTGGAGGTCAGGGTCAGGGTCAAGGTCAGGGCGGAAGTCAGGGTCAAGGTCAAGGTCAGGGTGGAGGTCAGGGTGGAGGTCAGCGTCAGGGTCAAGGTCAGGGTCGAGGTCAGGGTTAGGGTCAAGGTCAGGGTGGAGGTCAGGGTCAGGGTCAAGGTCAGGGTCGAGGTCAGGGTTGAGGTCACGGTCTCAGTCAAGGTCAGGGTGGAGGTCAGGGTCAGGGTCAAGGTCAGGGCCGAGGTCAGGGTCAGGGTCAAGGTCAGGGACAAGGTCAGGGTGAAGGTCAGGGTCACAGTCAAGGTCAGGGTGGAGGTCAGGGTCACAGTCAAGGTCAGGGTGGAGGTCAGTGTCAGGGTCATGGTCAGGGTGGAGGTCAGGGTCAGGGTCAAGGTCAAAGTGGAGAACAGGGTCAGGGTCAAGGTCAGGGTGGAGGTCAGGGTCAGGGTCAAGGTCAGGGTGGAGGTCAGGGTCAGGGTCAAGGTCAGGGTGGAGGTCAGGGTCAGGGTCAAGTTCAGGGTGGAGGTCAGGGTGCGGGTCAGGGTCAGGGTCAAGATCGGGTTAGAGGTCAGGGTCAGGGTCAAGGTCAAAGTGGAGGTCAGGGTCCGGGTCAAGGTCAGGGTGGTAGTCAAGGACAGGGTCAAGCTCAGGGCGGAGGTCGGGGTCACGGTCAAGGTCAGGGTCAGGGTCAAGGTCAGGGTGGAGGTCAGGGTGGAGGTCAGGGTCAGGGTCAAGGTCAGGACCAAGGTCAGGGTCAGGGTCAAGGTCAGGGTGGAGGTCAGGGTCAGGGTCAAGGTCAGAGTGGAGGTCAGGGTGAAGGTCAGGGTCGGGGTCAAGGTCAGGGTGAAAGTCGGGGTCGGGGTCAAGGTCAGGGTGGAGGTCAGGGTCAGGGTCAATGTCAGGGTAGAGGTCAGGGTCAGGGTCAAGGTCAGGGTGGAGGTCAGGGTCAGGGTCAAGGTCAGGGTGGAAGTCAGGGTCAGGGTCATGGTCAGGGTGGAGGTCAAGGTCAGGGTCAAGGTCAAAGTGTAGAACAGGGTCAGGGTCAAGGTCAGGGCGGAGTTCAGGGTCAGGGTCAAGGTCAGGGCCGAGGTCAGGGTCAGGCTCAAGGTCAGGGTGGAGGTCAGGGTCAGGGTCAAGGTCAGGGTGGTGGTCAAGGACAGGGTAAAGGTCCGGCTGGAGGTCAGGGTCAGGGTTAAGGTCAGTGTGGAAGTCAGGGTCAAGGTCAAAGTCAGGGTGGAGGTCAGGGTCAGGGTCAAGGTCAGGGTGGAGGTCGGGGTCAGGGTCAAGGTCAAAGTTGAGGTCAGGGTCGGGGTCAAGGTCAGGGTGGAGGTCAGGGTCAGGGTCAAGTTCAGGGTGGAGGTCAGGGTCAGGGTCAATGTCAGGGTGAAGGTCAGGGTCCGGATCAAGGTCAGGGTGGAGGTCAGGGTCAGGGTCAAGGTCAGGGTGGAGGTCAGGAACGCGGTTAAGGTCAGGGTGGGGGTCAGGGTGGAGGTCAGGATCAGGGTCGAGGTCAAAGTGGAGGTCAGGGTCAGGGTCAAGATCAGGGTGGGGGTCAAGGTCAGGGTGGAGGTCAGGGTGGAGGTCGGGGTCAGGGTCAAGGTCAGGGTGAAGGTCAGGGTCACAGTCAAGGTCAGGGTGGAGGGCAAGGTCAGGGTCAAGGTCAGGGTGGAGGTCAGGGTGGAGGTCAGGGTCAGGGTCAAGGTCAGGGTGGTGGTGAAGGTCAGGGTCAAGGTCGGGGTGGAGGTCAGGGTCAGGGTCAAGGTCAGGGTCGAGGTCAGGGTCAAGGTCAAGGTCAGGGTGGAGGTCAGGGTGAAGGTCAGGGTCAGGGTAAAGGTCAGGGTGGAGGTCAGGAACGAGGTCAAGGTCAGGGTGGAGGTCAGGGTAAGCTCGGGGTCAGCGTCAAGGTCAGGGTAGAGGTCGTGGTCAGTGTCAAGGTCAGGGTGGAGGTCAGGGTCTGGGTCAAGGTCAGGGTGGTGGTCAAGGTCAGGGTAAAGGTCAGGGTGGAGGTCAGGGTCAGGGTCAAGGTCAGGGTGGAAGTCAGGGTCAAGGTCAAGGTCAGGGTGGAGGTCAGGGTCAGGGTCAAGGTCAGGGTGGAGGTCGGGGTCAGGGTCAAGGTCAAAGTTGAGGTCAGGGTCGGGGTCTAGGTCAGGGTGGAGGTCAGGGTCAGGGTCAAGGTCAGGGTGGAGGTCAGGGTCAGGGTCAAGGTCAGGGTGGAGGTCAGGGTTGAGGTCAGGGTCAGGGTCATGGTCAGGGTGGAGGTCAGCGTCAGGGTGGAGGTCAGGGTCAGAGTCAAGGTCAAAGTCGAGGTCAGGGTCAGGGTCAAGGTCAGGGTAGAGGTCAGGGTCAGGGTCAAGGTCAGGGTGGAGGTCAGGGTTGAGGTCAGTTTCAGGGTCAAGGTCAGGATCAGGGTCGAGGTCAGGGTGGAGGTTAGGGTGGAGGTCAGGGTCAGGGTCAAGGTAAGGGTGAAGGTCAGGGTCACAGTCAAGGCCAAGGTGGAGGTCAGGGTCACGGTCAAGGTCAGGGTGAAGGTCAGGGTCAGGGTCAAGGTCAGGGTGGAGGTCAGGGTCAGGGTCAAGGTCAGGGTGGAGGTCAGGGTCACAGTCAAGGTCAGGGTGGAGGGCAAGGTCAGGGTCAAGGTCAGGGTGGAGGTCAGGGTGGAGGTCAGGGTCAGGGTCAAGGTTAGGGTGGTTGTGAAGGTCAGGGTCAAGGTCGGGGTGGAGGTCAGGGTCAGGGTCAAGGTCAAGGTCAGGGTGGAGGTCAGGGTGAAGGTCAGGGTGAGGGTCAAGGTCAGGGTGGAGGTCAGGAACGAGGTCAAGGTCAGGGTGGAGGTCAGGGTCACAGTCAAGGTCAGGGTGGAGGTCAGGGTCAGGGTCATGGTCAGGGTGGAGGTCAGGGTCAGGGTCGAGGTCAAAGTGGAGAACAGGGTCAGGGTCAAGGTCAGGGTGGAGGTCAGGGTCAGGGTCAAGGTCAGGGTGGAGGTCGGGGTCAGGGTCAAGGTCAGGGTGGAGGTAAGGAACGCGGTCAAGGTCAGGGTGGGGGTCAGGGTGGAGGTCAGGATCAGGGTCGAGGTCAAAGTGGAGGTCAGGGTCAGGGTCAAGATCAGGGTGGAGGTCAGGGTCAGGGTCAAGGTCAGGGTGGAGGTCAGGGTCAGGGTCAAGGTCAGGGTGAAGGTCAGGGTCAGGGTCAAGGTCAGGGTGGAGGTCAGGGTCACAGTCAAGGTCAGGGTGGAGGGCAAGGTCAGGGTCAAGGTCAGGGTGGAGGTCAGGGTGGAGGTCAGGGTCAGGGTCAAGGTCAGGGTGGTTGTGAAGGTCAGGGTCAAGGTCGGGGTGGAGGTCAGGGTCAGGGTCAAGGTCAGGGTCGAGGTCAGGGTCAAGGTCAAGGTCAGGGTGGAGGTCAGGGTGAAGGTCAGGGTGAGGGTCAAGGTCAGGGTGGAGGTCAGGAACGAGGTCAAGGTCAGGGTGGAGGTCAGGGCAAGCTCGGGGTCAGCGTCGAGGTCAGGGTGGAGGTCGTGGTCAGTGTCAAGGTCAGGCTGGAGGTCAGGGTCAGGGTCAAGGTCAGGGTGGTGGTCAAGGTCAGGGTAAAGGTCAGGGTGGAGGTCAGGGTCAGGGTCAAGGTCAGGGTGGAAGTCAGGGTCAAGGTCAAGGTCAGGGTGGAGGTCAGGGTCAGGGTCAAGGTCAGGGTGGAGGTCGGGGTCAGGGTCAAGGTCAAAGTTGAGGTCAGGGTCGGGGTCTAGGTCAGGGTGGAGGTCAGGGTCAGGGTCAAGGTCAGGGTGGAGGTCAGGGTCAGGGTCAATGTCAGGGTCAGGGTCAAGGTCAGGGACAAGGTCAGGGTCAGATTCAAGGTCAGGGTGATGGTCAAGGTCAGGGTCAAGGTCAGGGTCGAGGTGACGGTCACAGTCATGGTCAGAGTGGAGGTCAGGGTAAGCTCGGGGTCAGGGTCAAGGTCAGGGTGGAGGTCGTGGTCAGTGTTAAGGTCAGGGTGGAGGTCAGGGTCAGGGTCAAGGTCAGGGTGGTGGTCAAGGTCAGGGTAAAGGTAAGGGTCGAGGTCAGGGTCAGGGTCGAGGTCAGAGTGGAGGTCAGGGTCAGGGTCAAGGTCAGGGTGGAGGTCAGGGTCAGGGTCAATGTCAGGGTGGGGGTCAGGGTCAGGGTCAAGATCGGGGTAGAGGTCAGGGTCACAGTCAAGGTCAGGGTGGAGGTCAGGGTCAGGGTCATGGTCAGGGTGAAGGTCAGGGTCAGGGTCAAGGTCAAAGTGGAGAACAGGGTCAGGGTCAAGGTCAGGGTGGGGGTCAGGGTCAGGGTCAAGGTCAGGGTGGAGGTCAGGGTCAGGGTCAAGGTCAAAGTGGAGAACAGGGTCAGGGTCAAGGTCAGGGTGGGGGTCAGGGTCAGGGTCAAGGTCAGAGTGGAGGTCAGGGTAAGCTCGGGGTCAGGGTCAAGGTCAGGGTGCAGGTCGTGGTCAGTGTTAAGGTCAGGGTGGAGGTCAGGGTCAGGGTCAAGGTCAGGGTGGTGGTCAAGGTCAGGGTAAAGGTAAGGGTGGAGGTCAGGGTCAGGGTCGAGGTCAGAGTGGAGGTCAGGGTCAGGGTCAAGGTCAGGGTGGAGGTCAGGGTCAGGGTCAAGGTCAGGGTGGAGGTCAGGGTGGGGGTCAGGGTCAGGGTCAAGATCGGGGTAGAGGTCAGGGTCACAGTCAAGGTCAGGGTGGAGGTCAGGGTCAGGGTCATGGTCAGGGTGGAGGTCAGGGTCAGGGTCAAGGTCAAAGTGGAGAACAGGGTCAGGGTCAAGGTCAGGGTGGGGGTCAGGGTCAGGGTCAAGGTCAGGGTGGAGGTCAGAATCAGGGTCAAGGTCAGGGTGGAGGTCAGGGTCAGGGTCAAGGTCAGGGTGGAGGTCAGGGTCAAGGTCAAGGTCAGGGTGGAGGTCAGGGTGGAGGTCAGGGTCAGGGTCAAGGTCAGGGTGGAGGTCAGGGTCAGGGTCAAGGTCAAAGTAGAGGTCAGGGTCAGGGTCAAGGTCAGGACCGAGGTCAGGGTCAGAGTCAAGGTCAGGGACAAGGTCAGGGTGGAGGTCAGGGTCACAGTCAAGGTCAGAGTGGAGGTCAGGGTCAGGATCAAGGTCAGGGTGGAGGTTAGGGTGGAGGTCGAGTTCAGGGTCAATGTCACGGTGGAGGTCAGGGTCACAGTCAAGGTCAGGGTGGAGGTCAGGGTCAGGGTCAAGGTCAGGGCCGAGGTCAGGGTCAGAGTCAAGGTCAGGGACAAGGTCAGGGTGGAGGTCAGGGTCACAGTCAAGGTCAGGGTGGAGGTCAGGGTCACAGTCAGGGTCAGGGTCATGGTCAGGGTGGAGGTCAGGGTCAGGGTCAAGGTCAAAGTGGAGAACAGGGTCAGGGTCAAGGTCAGGGTGGAGGTCAGGGTCAGGGTCAAGGTCAGGGCCGAGGTCAGGGTCAGGCTCAAGGTCAGGGTGGAGGTCAGGGTCAGGGTCAAGGTCAGGGTGGAGGTCAGGGTTGAGGTCAGGGTCAGGGTCATGGTCAGGGTGGAGGTCAGGGTCAGAGTCAACGTCAAAGTGGAGGTCAGGGTCAGGGTCAAGGTCAGGGTGGAGGTCAGGGTGAGGGTCAAGGTCAGGGTGGAGGTCAGGGTCAGGGTCAAGGTCAGGGTGGAGGTCAGGGTCAGGGTCAAGGTCAGGGTGGAGGTCAGGAACGCGGTTAAGGTCAGGGTGGGGGTCAGGGTGGAGGTCAGGATCAGGGTCGAGGTCAAAGTGGAGGTCAGGGTCAGGGTCAAGATCAGGGTGGGGGTCAAGGTCAGGGTGGAGGTCAGGGTGGAGGTCGGGGTCAGGGTCAAGGTCAGGGTGAAGGTCAGGGTCACAGTCAAGGTCAGGGTGGAGGGCAAGGTCAGGGTCAAGGTCAGGGTGGAGGTCAGGGTGGAGGTCAGGGTCAGGGTCAAGGTCAGGGTGGTGGTGAAGGTCAGGGTCAAGGTCGGGGTGGAGGTCAGGGTCAGGGTCAAGGTCAGGGTCGAGGTCAGGGTCAAGGTCAAGGTCAGGGTGGAGGTCAGGGTGAAGGTCAGGGTCAGGGTAAAGGTCAGGGTGGAGGTCAGGAACGAGGTCAAGGTCAGGGTGGAGGTCAGGGTAAGCTCGGGGTCAGCGTCAAGGTCAGGGTAGAGGTCGTGGTCAGTGTCAAGGTCAGGGTGGAGGTCAGGGTCTGGGTCAAGGTCAGGGTGGTGGTCAAGGTCAGGGTAAAGGTCAGGGTGGAGGTCAGGGTCAGGGTCAAGGTCAGGGTGGAAGTCAGGGTCAAGGTCAAGGTCAGGGTGGAGGTCAGGGTCAGGGTCAAGGTCAGGGTGGAGGTCGGGGTCAGGGTCAAGGTCAAAGTTGAGGTCAGGGTCGGGGTCTAGGTCAGGGTGGAGGTCAGGGTCAGGGTCAAGGTCAGGGTGGAGGTCAGGGTCGGGGTCAATGTCAGGGTGGAGGTCAGGGTCAGGGTCAAGGTCGGGGTGGAGGTCAGGGTCAGGGTCAAGGTCAGGGTGGAGGTCGGGGTCAGGGTCAAGGTCAAAGTAGTGGTCAGGGTCAGGGTCAAGTTCAGGGTGGAGGTCAGGGTCACGGTCAAGGTCAGGGTGGAGGTCAGGGTCAGTGTCAAGGTCGGGGTGGAGGTCAAGGTCTGGGTCAAGGTCAGGGTGGAGGTCAGGGTCAGGGTCAAGGTCAGGGTCGAGGTCAGGGTTGATGTCACGGTCTCAGTCAAGGTCAGGGTGGAGGTCAGGGTCAGGGTCAAGGTCAGGGCCGAGGTCAGGGTCAGGGTCAAGGTCAGGGACAAGGTCAGGGTGGAGGTCAGGGTCACAGTCAAGGTCAGGGTGGAGGTCAGGGTCACAGTCAAGGTCAGGGTGGAGGTCAGGGTCAGGGTCATGGTCAGGGTGGAGGTCAGGGTCAGGGTCAAGGTCAAAGTGGAAAACAGGGTCAGGGTCAAGGTCAGGGTGGAGGTCAGGGTCAGGGTCAAGGTCAGGGCCGAGGTCAGGGTCAGGCTCAAGGTCAGGGTGGAGGTCAGGGTCAGGGTCAAGGTCAGGGTGGAGGTCAGGGTTGAGGTCAGGGTCAGGGTCATGGTCAGGGTGGAGGTCAGGGTCAGAGTCAACGTCAAAGTGGAGGTCAGGGTCAGGGTCAAGGTCAGGGTGGAGGTCAGGGTGAGGGTCAAGGTCAGGGTGGAGGTCAGGGTCAGGGTCAAGGTCAGGGTGGAGGTCAGGGTCAGGGTCAAGGTCAGGGTGGAGGTCAGGAACGCGGTTAAGGTCAGGGTGGGGGTCAGGGTGGAGGTCAGGATCAGGGTCGAGGTCAAAGTGGAGGTCAGGGTCAGGGTCAAGATCAGGGTGGGGGTCAAGGTCAGGGTGGAGGTCAGGGTGGAGGTCGGGGTCAGGGTCAAGGTCAGGGTGAAGGTCAGGGTCACAGTCAAGGTCAGGGTGGAGGGCAAGGTCAGGGTCAAGGTCAGGGTGGAGGTCAGGGTGGAGGTCAGGGTCAGGGTCAAGGTCAGGGTGGTGGTGAAGGTCAGGGTCAAGGTCGGGGTGGAGGTCAGGGTCAGGGTCAAGGTTAGGGTCGAGGTCAGGGTCAAGGTCAAGGTCAGGGTGGAGGTCAGGGTGAAGGTCAGGGTCAGGGTAAAGGTCAGGGTGGAGGTCAGGAACGAGGTCAAGGTCAGGGTGGAGGTCAGGGTAAGCTCGGGGTCAGCGTCAAGGTCAGGGTAGAGGTCGTGGTCAGTGTCAAGGTCAGGGTGGAGGTCAGGGTCTGGGTCAAGGTCAGGGTGGTGGTCAAGGTCAGGGTAAAGGTCAGGGTGGAGGTCAGGGTCAGGGTCAAGGTCAGGGTGGAAGTCAGGGTCAAGGTCAAGGTCAGGGTGGAGGTCAGGGTCAGGGTCAAGGTCAGGGTGGAGGTCGGGGTCAGGGTCAAGGTCAAAGTTGAGGTCAGGGTCGGGGTCTAGGTCAGGGTGGAGGTCAGGGTCAGGGTCAAGGTCAGGGTGGAGGTCAGGGTCGGGGTCAATGTCAGGGTGGAGGTCAGGGTCAGGGTCAAGGTCGGGGTGGAGGTCAGGGTCAGGGTCAAGGTCAGGGTGGAGGTCGGGGTCAGGGTCAAGGTCAAAGTAGTGGTCAGGGTCAGGGTCAAGTTCAGGGTGGAGGTCAGGGTCACGGTCAAGGTCAGGGTGGAGGTCAGGGTCAGTGTCAAGGTCGGGGTGGAGGTCAAGGTCTGGGTCAAGGTCAGGGTGGAGGTCAGGGTCAGGGTCAAGGTCAGGGTCGAGGTCAGGGTTGATGTCACGGTCTCAGTCAAGGTCAGGGTGGAGGTCAGGGTCAGGGTCAAGGTCAGGGCCGAGGTCAGGGTCAGGGTCAAGGTCAGGGACAAGGTCAGGGTGGAGGTCAGGGTCACAGTCAAGGTCAGGGTGGAGGTCAGGGTCACAGTCAAGGTCAGGGTGGAGGTCAGGGTCAGGGTCATGGTCAGGGTGGAGGTCAGGGTCAGGGTCAAGGTCAAAGTGGAGAACAGGGTCAGGGTCAAGGTCAGGGTGGAGGTCAGGGTCAGGGTCAAGGTCAGGGTGGAGGTCAGGGTCAGGGACCAGGTCAGGGTGGAGGTCAGGAACGCGGTCAAGGTCAGGGTGGGGGTCAGGGTGGAGGTCAGGATCAGGGTCGAGGTCAAAGTGGAGGTCAGGGTCAGGGTCAAGATCAGGGTGGGGGTCAAGGTCAGGGTGGCGGTCAGGGTGGAGGTCGGGGTCAGGGTCAAGGTCAGAGTGAAGGTCAGGGTCACAGTCAAGGTCAGGGTGGAGGGCAAGGTCAGGGTCAAGGTCAGGGTGGAGGTCAGGGTGGAGGTCAGGGTCAGGGTCAAGGTCAGGGTGGTGGTGAAGGTCAGGGTCAAGGCCGGGGTGGAGGTCAGGGTCAGGGTCAAGGTCAGGGTCGAGGTCAGGGTCAAGGTCAAGGTCAGGGTGGAGGTCAGGGTGAAGGTCAGGGTGAGGGTCAAGGTCAGGGTGGAGGTCAGGAACGAGGTCAAGGTCAGGGTGGAGGTCAGGGTAAGCTCGGGGTCAGCGTCGAGGTCAGGGTGGAGGTCGTGGTCAGTGTCAAGGTCAGAGTGTAGGTCAGGGTCAGGGTCAAGGTCAGGGTGGTGGTCAAGGTCATGGTAAAGGTCAGGGTGGAGGTCAGGGTCAGGGTCAAGGTCAGGGCGGAAGTCAGGGTCAAGGTCAAGGTCAGGGTGGAGGTCAGGGTGGAGGTCAGCGTCAGGGTCAAGGTCAGGGTCGAGGTCAGGGTTAGGGTCAAGGTCAGGGTGGAGGTCAGGGTCAGGGTCAAGGTCAGGGTCGAGGTCAGGGTTGAGGTCACGGTCTCAGTCAAGGTCAGGGTGGAGGTCAGGGTCAGGGTCAAGGTCAGGGCCGAGGTCAGGGTCAGGGTCAAGGTCAGGGACAAGGTCAGGGTGAAGGTCAGGGTCACAGTCAAGGTCAGGGTGGAGGTCAGGGTCACAGTCAAGGTCAGGGTGGAGGTCAGTGTCAGGGTCATGGTCAGGGTGGAGGTCAGGGTGAGGATCAAGGTCAAAGTGGAGAACAGGGTCAGGGTCAAGGTCGGGGTGGAGGTCAGGGTCAGGGTCAAGGTCAGGGCCGAGGTCAGGGTCAGGCTCAAGGTCAGGGTGGAGGTCAGGGTCAGGGTCAAGGTCAGGGTGGAGGTCAGGGTTGAGGTCAGGGTCAGGGTCATGGTCAGGGTGGAGGTCAGGGTCAGAGTCAAGGTCAAAGTGAAGGTCAGGGTCAGGGTCAAGGTCAGGGTGGAGGTCAGGGTCAGGGTCAAGGTCAGGGTAGAGGTCAGGGTCAGGGTCAAGGTCAGGGTGGAGGTCAGGGTCAGGGTCAAGGTCAGGGTGGAGGTCAGGAACGCGGTCAAGGTCAGGGTGGGGGTCAGGGTGGAGGTCAGGATCAGGGTCGAGGTCAAAGTGGAGGTCAGGGTCAGGGTCAAGATCAGGGTGGGGGTCAAGGTCAGGGTGGAGGTCAGGGTGGAGGTCGGGGTCAGGGTGAAGGTCAGGGTCACAGTCAAGGTCAGGGTGGAGGGCAAGGTCAGGGTCAAGGTCAGGGTGGAGGTCAGGGTGGAGGTCAGTGTCAGGGTCAAGGTCAGGGTGGTGGTGAAGGTCAGGGTCAAGGTCGGGGTGGAGGTCAGGGTCAGGGTCAAGGTCAGGGTCGAGGTCAGGGTCAAGGTCAAGGTCAGGGTGGAGGTCAGGGTGAAGGTCAGGGTCAGGGTCAAGGTCAGGATGGAGCTCAGGAACGAGGTCAAGGTCAGGGTGGAGGTCAGGGTAAGCTCGGGGTCAGCGTCGAAGTCAGGGTAGAGGTCGTGGTCAGTGTCAAGGTCAGGGTGGAGGTCAGGGTCAGGGTCAAGGTCAGGGTGGTGGTCAAGGTCAGGGTAAAGGTCAGGGTGGAGGTCAGGGTCAGGGTCGAGGTCAGGGTGGAAGTCACCGTCAAGGTCAAGGTCAGGGTGGAGGTCAGGGTCAGGGTCAAGGTCAGGGTGGAGGTCGGGGTCAGGGTCAAGGTCAAAGTTGAGGTCAGGGTCGGGGTCTAGGTCAGGGTGGAGGTCAGGGTCAGGGTCAAGCTCAGGGTGAAGGTCAGGGTCAGGGTCAATGTCAGGGTGGAGGTCAGGGTCAGGGTCAAGGTCAGGGTGGAGGTCAGGGTCAGGGTCAAGGTCAGGGTGGAGGTCAGGGTCAGGGTCAAGGTCAGGGTGGAGGTCGGGGTCAGGGTCAAGGTCAAAGTAGTGGTCAGGGTCAGGGTCAAGTTCAGGGTGGAGGTCAGGGTCACGGTCAAGGTCAGGGTGGAGGTCAGGGTCAGTGTCAAGGTCGGGGTGGAGGTCAAGGTCAGGGTCAAGGTCAGGGTGGAGGTCAGGGTGGAGGTCAGCGTCAGGGTCAAGGTCAGGGCCGAGGTCAGGGTTAGGGTCAAGGTCAGGGTGGAGGTCAGGGTCAGGGTCGAGGTCAGGGTCGAGGTCAGGGTTGAGGTCACGGTCTCAGTCAACGTCAGGGTGGAGGTCAGGGTCAGGGTCAAGGTCAGGGCCGAGGTCAGGGTCAGGGTCAAGGTCAGGGACAAGGTCAGGGTGGAGGTCAGGGTCACAGTCAAGGTCAGGGTGGAGGTCAGGGTCACAGTCAAGGTCAGGGTGGAGGTCAGGGTCAGGGTCATGGTCAGGGTGGAGGTCAGGGTCAGGGTCAAGGTCAAAGTGGAGAACAGGGTCAGGGTCAAGGTCAGGGTGGAGGTCAGGGTCAGGGTCAAGGTCAGGGTGGAGGTCAGGGTCAGGGTCAAGGTCAGGGTGGAGGTCAGGAATGCGGTCAAGGTCAGGGTAGGGGTCAGGGTGGAGGTCAGGATCAGGGTCGAGGTCAAAGTGGAGGTCAGGGTCAGGGTCGAGATCAGGGTGGGGGTCAAGGTCAGGGTGGAGGTCGGGGTCAGGGTCAAGGTCAGAGTGAAGGTCAGGGTCACAGTCAAGGTCAGGGTGGAGGGCAAGATCAGGGTCAAGGTCAGGGTGGAGGTCAGGGTGGAGGTCAGGGTCAGGGTCAAGGTCAGGGTGGTGGTGAAGGTCAGGGTCAAGGTCGGGGTGGAGGTCAGGGTCAGGGTCGAGGTCAGGGTCGAGGTCAGGGTCAAGGTCAAGGTCAGGGTGGAGGTCAGGGTGAAGGTCAGGGTGAGGGTCAAGGTCAGGGTGGAGGTCAGGAACGAGGTCAAGGTCAGGGTGGAGGTCAGGGCAAGCTCGGGGTCAGCGTCGAGGTCAGGGTGGAGGTGATGGTCAGTGTCAAGGTCAGGGTGGAGGTCAGGGTCAGGGTCAAGGTCAGGGTGGAGGTCAGGGTGGAGGTCACGGTCTCAGTCAAGGTCAGGGTGGAGGTCAGGGTCAGGGTCAAGGTCAGGGCCGAGGTCAGGGTCAGAGTCAAGGTCAGGGACAAGGTCAGGGTGGAGGTCAGGGTCACAGTCAAGGTCAGGGTGGAGGTCAGGGTCACAGTCATGGTCAGGGTGGAGGTCAGGGTCAGGGTCATGGTCAGGGTGGAGGTCAGGGTCAGGATCAAGGTCAAAGTGGAGAACAGGGTCAGAGTCAGGTCGGGGTGGAGGTCAGGGTCAGGGTCAAGGTCAGGGCCGAGGTCAGGGTCAGGCTCAAGGTCAGGGTGGAGGTCAGGGTCAGGGTCAAGGTCAGGGTGGAGGTCAGGGTTGAGGTCAGGGTCAGGGTCATGGTCAGGGTGGAGGTCAGGGTCAGAGTCAAGGTCAAAGTGGAGGTCAGGGTCAGGGTCAAGGTCAGGGTGGAGGTCAGGGTCAGGGTCAAGGTCAGGGTAGAGGTCAGGGTCAGGGTCAAGGTCAGGGTGGAGGTCAGGGTCAGGGTCAAGGTCAGGGTGGAGGTCAGGAACGCGGTCAAGGTCAGGGTGGGGGTCAGGGTGGAGGTCAGGATCAGGGTCGAGGTCAAAGTGGAGGTCAGGGTCAGGGTCAAGATCAGGGTGGGGGTCAAGGTCAGGGTGGAGGTCAGGGTGGAGGTCGGGGTCAGGGTGAAGGTCAGGGTCACAGTCAAGGTCAGGGTGGAGGGCAAGGTCAGGGTCAAGGTCAGGGTGGAGGTCAGGGTGGAGGTCAGTGTCAGGGTCAAGGTCAGGGTGGTGGTGAAGGTCAGGGTCAAGGTCGGGGTGGAGGTCAGGGTCAGGGTCAAGGTCGGGGTCGAGGTCAGGGTCAAGGTCAAGGTCAGGGTGGAGGTCAGGGTGAAGGTCAGGGTCAGGGTCAAGGTCAGGATGGAGGTCAGGAACGAGGTCAAGGTCAGGGTGGAGGTCAGGGTAAGCTCGGGGTCAGCGTCGAAGTCAGGGTAGAGGTCGTGGTCAGTGTCAAGGTCAGGGTGGAGGTCAGGGTCAGGGTCAAGGTCAGGGTGGTGGTCAAGGTCAGGGTAAAGGTCAGGGTGGAGGTCAGGGTCAGGGTCAAGGTCAGGGTGGAAGTCAGGGTCAAGGTCAAGGTCAGGGTGGAGGTCAGGGTCAGGGTCAAGGTCAGGGTGGAGGTCGGGGTCAGGGTCAAGGTCAAAGTTGAGGTCAGGGTCGGGGTCTAGGTCAGGCTGGAGGTCAGGGTCAGGGTCAAGGTCAGGGTGAAGGTCAGGGTCAGGGTCAATGTCAGGGTGGAGGTCAGGGTCAGGGTCAAGGTCAGGGTGGAGGTCAGGGTCAGGGTCAAGGTCAGGGTCGAGGTCAGGGTTGAGGTCACGGTCTCAGTCAAGGACAGGGTGGAGGTCAGGGTCAGGGTCAAGGTCAGGGCCGAGGTCAGGGTCAGGGTCAAGGTCAGGGACAAGGTCAGGGTGGAGGTCACGGTCACAGTCAAGGTCAGGGTGGAGGTCAGGGTCACAGTCAAGGTCAGGGTGGAGGTCAGGGTCAGGGTCATGGTCAGGGTGGAGGTCAGGGTCAGGGTCAAGGTCAAAGTGGAGAACAGGGTCAGGGTCAAGGTCAGGGTGGAGGTCAGGGTCAGGGTCAAGGTCAGGGTGGAGGTCAGGGTCAGGGTCAAGGTCAGGGTGGAGGTCAGGAACGCGGTCAAGGTCAGGGTCAAGGTCAGGGTGGAGGTCAGGGTGGAGGTCAGGGTCAGGGTCAAGGTCAGGGTGGTGGTGAAGGTCAGGGTCAAGGTCGGGGTGGAGGTCAGGGTCAGGGTCAAGGTCAGGGTCGAGGTCAGGGTCAAGGTCAAGGTCAGGGTGGAGGTCAGGGTGAAGGTCAGGGTGAGGGTCAAGGTCAGGGTGGAGGTCAGGAACGAGGTCAAGGTCAGGGTGGAGGTCAGGGCAAGCTCGGGGTCAGCGTCGAGGTCAGGGTGGAGGTCGTGGTCAGTGTCAAGGTCAGGGTGGAGGTCAGGGTCAGGGTCAAGGTCAGGGTGGTGGTCGGGGTCAGGGTAAAGGTCAGGGTGGAGGTCAGGGTCAGGGTCAAGGTCAGGGTGGAAGTCAGGGTCAAGGTCAAGTTCAGGGTGGAGGTCAGGGTGGGGGTCAGGGTCAGGGTCAAGATCGGGGTAGAGGTCAGGGTCAGGGTCAAGGTCAAAGTGGAGGTCAGGGTCTGGGTCAAGGTCAGGGTGGTAGTCAGGGACAGGGTCAAGGTCAGGGCGGAGGTCGGGGTCACGGTCAAGGTCAGGGTCAGGGTCAAGGTCAGGGTGGAGGTCAGGGTGGAGGTCAGGGTCAGGGTCAAGGTCAGGACCAAGGTCAGGGTCAGGGTCAAGGTCGAGGTGGAGGTCAGGGTCAGGGTCAAGGTCAGAGTGGAGGTCAGGGTGAGGGTCAGGGTCGGGGTCAAGGTCAGGGTAGAGGTCGGGGTCGGGGTCAAGGTCAGGGTGGAGGTCAGGGTCAGGGTCAATGTCAGGGTAGAGGTCAGGGTCAGGGTCAAGGTCAGGGTGGAGGTCAGGGTCAGGGTCAAGGTCAGGGTGGAGGTCAGGGTCAGGGTCAAGGTCAGGGTGGAGGTCAGGGTCAGGGTCAAGGTCAGGGACAAGGTCAGGGTCAGATTCAAGGTCAGGGTGGTGGTCAAGGTCAGGGTCAAGGTCAGGGTAGAGGTCAGGGTCACAGTCAAGGTCAGGGTGGAGGTCAGGGTCAGGGTCAAGGTCAGGGTCGAGGTGACGGTCACAGTCAAGGTCAGAGTGGAGGTCAGGGTAAGCTCGGGGTCAGGGTCAAGGTCAGGGTGGAGGTCGTGGTCAGTGTTAAGGTCAGGGTGGAGGTCAGGGTCAGAGTCAAGGTCAGGGTGGTGGTCAAGGTTAGGGTAAAGGTAAGGGTGGAGGTCAGGGTCAGGGTCGAGGTCAGAGTGGAGGTCAGGGTCAGGGTCAAGGTCAGGGTGGAGGTCAGGGTCAGGGTCAAGGTCAGGGTGGAGGTCAGGGTGGGGGTCAGGGTCAGGGTCAAGATCGAGGTAGAGGTCAGGGTCACAGTCAAGGTCAGGGTGGAGGTCAGGGTCAGGGTCATGGTCAGGGTGGAGGTCAGGGTCAGGGTCAAGGTCAAAGTGGAGAACAGGGTCAGGGTCAAGGTCAGGGTAAGGGTCAGGGTCAGGGTCAAGGTCAGGGTGGAGGTCAGAATCAGGGTCAAGGTCAGGGTGGAGGTCAGGGTCAGGGTCAAGGTCAGGGTGGAGGTCAGGGTCAAGGTCAAGGTCAGGGTGGAGGTCAGGGTAGAGGTCAGGGTCAGGGTCAAGGTCAGGGTGGAGGTCAGGGTCAGGGTCAAGGTCAAAGTAGAGGTCAGGGTCAGGGTCAAGGTCTAGGTGATGGTCAAGGTCAGGGTCAAGGTCAGGGTGGAGGTCAGGGTCACGGTCAAGGTCAGGGTGGAGGTCAGGGTCAGTGTCAAGGTCGGGGTGGAGGTCAAGGTCAGGGTCAAGGTCAGGGTGGAGGTCAGGGTGGAGGTCAGGGTCAGAGTCATGGTCAGGGTGGAGGTCAGGGTCAGGGTCAAGGTCAGGGTCGAGGTCGGGGTCAGGGTCAAGGTCAGGGTGGAGGTCAGGGTGAGGTTCAAGGTCAGGGTCGAGGTCAGGGTGGAGGTCACGGTCTCAGTCAAGGTCAGGGTGGAGGTAAGGGTCAGGGTCAAGGTCAGGGCCGAGGTCAGGGTCAGGGTCAAGGTCAGGGACAAGGTCAGGGTGGAGGTCAGGGTCACAGTCAAGGTCAGAGTGGAGGTCAGGGTCAGGGTCAAGGTCGGGGTGGAGGTCAGGGTGGAGGTCGGGTTCAGGGTCAATGTCAGGGTGGAGGTCAGGGTCACAGTCAAGGTCAGGGTGGAGGTCAGGGTCAGGGTCAAGGTCAGGGCCGAGGTCAGGGTCAGGCTCAAGGTCAGGGTGGAGGTCAGGGTCAGGGTCAAGGTCAGGGTGGAGGTCAGGGTCGAGGTCAGGGTCAGGGTCATGGTCAGGGTGGAGGTCAGGGTCAGGGTAGTGGTCAGGGTCAGAGTCAAAATCAAAGTGGAGGTCAGGGTCAGGGTCAAGGTCAGGGTGGAGGTCAGGGTCAGGGTCAAGGTCAGTGTGGAGGTCAGGGTGAGGGTCAAGGTCAGGGTGGAGGTCAGGGTTGAGGTCAGTGTCAGGGTCAAGGTCAGGGTCAGGGTCGAGGTCAGGGTGGAGGTCAGGGTGAAGGTCAGCGTCAGAGTCAAGGTAAGGGTGAAGGTCAGGGTCACAGTCAAGGCCAAGGTGGAGGTCAGGGTCACGGTCAAGGTCAGGGTGAATGTCGAGGTCAGGGTGAAGGTCAGTGTAGAGGTCAGGGTCACAGTCAAGGTCAGGGTGGACGTCAGGGTCAGGGTCAAGGTCAGGGTCGAGGTGACGGTCACAGTCAAGGTCGGAGTAGAGGTCAGGGTAAGCTCGGGGTCAGGGTCAAGGTCAGGGTGGAGGTCGTGGTCAGTGTCAAGGTCAGGGTGGAGGTCAGGGTCAGGGTCAAGGTCAGGGTGGTGGTCAAGGTCAGGGTAAAGGTCAGGGTGGAGGTCAGGGTCTGGGTCGTGGTCAGGGTGGAAGTCAGGGTCAAGGTCAAGGTCAGGGTGAAGGTCAGGGTCAGGGTCAGGGTCAGGGTGGAGGTCGGGGTCAGGGTCAAGGTCAAAGTTGAGGTCAGGGTCTGGGTCAAGGTCAGGGTGGAGGACAGGGTCAGGGTCAAGGTCAGGGTGGAGATCAGGGTCAGGGTCAATGTCAGGGTGGAGGTCAGGGTCAGAGTCAAGGTCAGGGTGGAGGGCAGGGTCAGGGTCAAGGTCGGGGTGGAGGTCGGGGTCAGGGTCAACGTCAGGGTGGAGGTCAGGGTCAGGGTCAAGGTCAGGGTGGTGGTCAAGGTCAGGGTAAAGGTCAGGGTGGAGGTCAGGGTCAGGGTCAAGGTCAGGGTGGAAGTCAGGGTCAAGGTCAAGGTCAGGGTGGTGGTCAAGGTCAGGGTGGAGGTCAGGGTGGACGTCGGGGTCAGGGTCAAGGTCAGGGTGAAGGTCAGGGTCACAGTCAAGGTCAGGGTGGAGGTCGGGGTCAGGGTCAAGGTCAGGGTAGAGGTCAGGGTCACAGTCAAGGTCAGGGTGGAGGTCAGGGTCAGGGTCAAGGTCAGGGTCGAGGTGACGGTCACAGTCAAGGTCAGAGTGGAGGTCAGGGTAAGCTAGGGGTCAGGGTCAAGGTCAGGGTGGAGGTCGTGGTCAGTGTTAAGGTCAGGGTGGAGGTCAGGGTCAGGGTCAAGGTCAGGGTCGAGGTCGGGGTCAGGGTCAAGGTCAGGGTGGAGGTCAGGGTGAGGTTCAAGGTCAGGGTCGAGGTCAGGGTGGAGGTCACGGTCTCAGTCAAGGTCAGGGTGGAGGTAAGGGTCAGGGTCAAGGTCAGGGCCGAGGTCAGGGTCAGGGTCAAGGTCAGGGACAAGGTCAGGGTGGAGGTCAGGGTCACAGTCAAGGTCAGAGTGGAGGTCAGGGTCAGGGTCAAGGTCGGGGTGGAGGTCAGGGTGGAGGTCGGGTTCAGGGTCAATGTCAGGGTGGAGGTCAGGGTCACAGTCAAGGTCAGGGTGGAGGTCAGGGTCAGGGTCAAGGTCAGGGCCGAGGTCAGGGTCAGGCTCAAGGTCAGGGTGGAGGTCAGGGTCAGGGTCAAGGTCAGGGTGGAGGTCAGGGTCGAGGTCAGGGTCAGGGTCATGGTCAGGGTGGAGGTCAGGGTCAGGGTGGTGGTCAGGGTCAGAGTCAAAATCAAAGTGGAGGTCAGGGTCAGGGTCAAGGTCAGGGTGGAGGTCAGGGTCAGGGTCAAGGTCAGTGTGGAGGTCAGGGTGAGGGTCAAGGTCAGGGTGGAGGTCAGGGTTGAGGTCAGTGTCAGGGTCAAGGTCAGGGTCAGGGTCGAGGTCAGGGTGGAGGTCAGGGTGAAGGTCAGCGTCAGAGACAAGGTAAGGGTGAAGGTCAGGGTCACAGTCAAGGCCAAGGTGGAGGTCAGGGTCACGGTCAAGGTCAGGGTGAATGTCGGGGTCAGGGTGAAGGTCAGTGTAGAGGTCAGGGTCACAGTCAAGGTCAGGGTGGACGTCAGGGTCAGGGTCAAGGTCAGGGTCGAGGTGACGGTCACAGTCAAGGTCGGAGTAGAGGTCAGGGTAAGCTCGGGGTCAGGGTCAAGGTCAGGGTGGAGGTCGTGGTCAGTGTCAAGGTCAGGGTGGAGGTCAGGGTCAGGGTCAAGGTCAGGGTGGTGGTCAAGGTCAGGGTAAAGGTCAGGGTGGAGGTCAGGGTCTGGGTCGTGGTCAGGGTGGAAGTCAGGGTCAAGGTCAAGGTCAGGGTGAAGGTCAGGGTCAGGGTCAGGGTCAGGGTGGAGGTCGGGGTCAGGGTCAAGGTCAAAGTTGAGGTCAGGGTCGGGGTCAAGGTCAGGGTGGAGGACAGGGTCAGGGTCAAGGTCAGGGTGGAGATCAGGGTCAGGGTCAATGTCAGGGTGGAGGTCAGGGTCAGAGTCAAGGTCAGGGTGGAGGGCAGGGTCAGGGTCAAGGTCGGGGTGGAGGTTGGGGTCAGGGTCAACGTCAGGGTGGAGGTCAGGGTCAGGGTCAAGGTCAGGGTGGTGGTCAAGGTCAGGGTAAAGGTCAGGGTGGAGGTCAGGGTCAGGGTCAAGGTCAGGGTGGAAGTCAGGGTCAAGGTCAAGGTCAGGGTGGTGGTCAAGGTCAGGGTGGAGGTCAGGGTGGACGTCGGGGTCAGGGTCAAGGTCAGGGTGAAGGTCAGGGTCACAGTCAAGGTCAGGGTGGAGGTCGGGGTCAGGGTCAAGGTCAGGGTAGAGGTCAGGGTCACAGTCAAGGTCAGGGTGGAGGTCAGGGTCAGGGTCAAGGTCAGGGTCGAGGTGACGGTCACAGTCAAGGTCAGAGTGGAGGTCAGGGTAAGCTAGGGGTCAGGGTCAAGGTCAGGGTGGAGGTCGTGGTCAGTGTTAAGGTCAGGGTGGAGGTCAGGGTCAGGGTCAAGGTCAGGGTGGTGGTCAAGGTCAGGGTAAAGGTCAGGGTGGAGGTCAGGGTCAGGGTCAAGGTCAGGGTCGAGGTCGGGGTCAGGGTCAAGGTCAAAGTTGAGGTCAGGGTCGGGGTCAAGGTCAGGGTAGAGGTCAGGGTCAGGGTCAAGGTCAGGGTGGAGGTCAGGGTCAGGGTCAATGTCAGGGTGGAGGTCAGGGTCAGGGTCAAGGTCAAAGTGGAGGTCAGGGACAGGGTCAAGATCAGGGTGGGGGTCAAGGTCAGGGTGGAGGTCGGGGTAAAGGTCAGAATCAGGGTCAAGCTCAGGGTGGAGGTCAGGGTCAGGGTCAAGGTCAGGGTGGAGGTCAGGGTCAAGGTCAAGGTCAGGGTGGAGGTCAGGGTGGAGGTCAGGGTCAGGGTCAAGGTCAGGGTGGAGGTCAGGGTCAGGGTCAAGGTCAAAGTAGAGGTCAGGGTCAGGGTCAAGGTCTAGGTGATGGTCAAGGTCAGGGTCAAGGTCAGGGTGGAGGTCAGGGTCACGGTCAAGGTCAGGGTGGAGGTCAGGGTCAGTGTCAAGGTCAGGGTGGAGGTCAAGGTCAGGGTCAAGGTCAGGGTGGAGGTCAGGGTGGACGTCAGGGTCAGAGTCAAGGTCAGGGTGAAGGTCAGGGTCAGGGTCAAGGTCAGGGCCGAGGTCAGGGTCAGGGTCAAGGTCAGGGTGGAGGTCAGGGTCAGGGTCAAGGTCAGGGTGGAGGTCAGGGTGAAGGTCAGGGTCAGGGTCAAGGTCAGGGTGGAGGTCAGGAACGAGGTCAAGGTCAGGGTGGAGGTCAGGGTAAGCTCGGGGTCAGCGTCAAGGTCAGGGTAGAGGTCGTGGTCAGAGTCAAGGTCAGGGTGGAGGTCAGGGTCAGGGTCAAGGTCAGGGTGGTGGTCAAGGTCAGGGTAAAGGTCAGGGTGGAGGTCAGGGTCAGGGTCAAGGTCAGGGTGGAAGTCAGGGTCAAGGTCAAGGTCAGGGTGGAGGTCAGGGTCAGGGTCAAGGTCAGGGTGGAGGTCGGGGTCGGGGTCAAGGTCAAAGTTGAGGTCAGGGTCGGGGTCCAGGTCAGGGTGGAGGTCAGGGTCAGGGTCAAGGTCAGGGTGGAGGTCAGGGTCAGGGTCAAGGTCAGGGTGGAGGTCAGGGTCAGGGTCAAGGTCAGGGTGGAGGTCAGGGTCAGGGTCAAGGTCAGGGTGGAGGTCAGGGTCATGGTCAAGGTCAGGGTGGAGGTCAGGGTTGAGGTCAGTGTCAGGGTCAAGGTCAGGGTCAGGGTCGAGGTCAGGGTGGAGGTCAGGGTGGAGGTCAGGGTCAGGGTCAAGGTAAGGGTGAAGGTCAGGGTCACAGTCAAGGCCGAGGTGAAGGTCAGGGTCACGGTCAAGGTCAGGGTGAAGGTCGGGGTCAGGGTGAAGGTCAGTGTAGAGGTCAGGGTCACAGTCAAGGTCAGGGTGGAGGTCAGGGTCAGGGTCAAGGTCAGGGTCGAGGTGACGGTCACAGTCAAGGTCGGAGTAGAGGTCAGGGTAAGCTCGGGGTCAGGGTCAAGGTCAGGGTGGAGGTCGTGGTCAGGGTCAAGGTCA
Source organism: Tenthredo distinguenda (assembly GCA_947538915.1). Taxonomy (NCBI): domain Eukaryota; kingdom Metazoa; phylum Arthropoda; class Insecta; order Hymenoptera; family Tenthredinidae; genus Tenthredo; species Tenthredo distinguenda. The sequence continues at coordinate 5,679,344 of OX384536.1, read as the reverse complement.
GGGTCGAGGTCGGGGTCAGGGTCAAGGTCAAAGTTGAGGTCAGGGTCGGGGTCAAGGTCAGGGTAGAGGTCAGGGTCAGGGTCAAGGTCAGGGTGGAGGTCAGGGTCAGGGTCAATGTCAGGGTGGAGGTCAGGGTCAGGGTCAAGGTCAAAGTGGAGGTCAGGGACAGGGTCAAGATCAGGGTGGAGGGCAGGGTCAGGGTCAAGGTCGGGGTGGAGGTCGGGGTCAGGGTCAACGTCAGGGTGGAGGTCAGGGTCAGGGTCAAGGTCAGGGTGGTGGTCAAGGTCAGGGTAAAGGTCAGGGTGGAGGTCAGGGTCAGGGTCAAGGTCAGGGTGGAAGTCAGGGTCAAGGTCAAGGTCAGGGTGGTGGTCAAGGTCAGGGTGGAGGTCAGGGTGGACGTCGGGGTCAGGGTCAAGGTCAGGGTGAAGGTCAGGGTCACAGTCAAGGTCAGGGTGGAGGTCGGGGTCAGGGTCAAGGTCAGGGTAGAGGTCAGGGTCACAGTCAAGGTCAGGGTGGAGGTCAGGGTCAGGGTCAAGGTCAGGGTCGAGGTGACGGTCACAGTCAAGGTCAGAGTGGAGGTCAGGGTAAGCTAGGGGTCAGGGTCAAGGTCAGGGTGGAGGTCGTGGTCAGTGTTAAGGTCAGGGTGGAGGTCAGGGTCAGGGTCAAGGTCAGGGTCGAGGTCGGGGTCAGGGTCAAGGTCAGGGTGGAGGTCAGGGTGAGGTTCAAGGTCAGGGTCGAGGTCAGGGTGGAGGTCACGGTCTCAGTCAAGGTCAGGGTGGAGGTAAGGGTCAGGGTCAAGGTCAGGGCCGAGGTCAGGGTCAGGGTCAAGGTCAGGGACAAGGTCAGGGTGGAGGTCAGGGTCACAGTCAAGGTCAGAGTGGAGGTCAGGGTCAGGGTCAAGGTCGGGGTGGAGGTCAGGGTGGAGGTCGGGTTCAGGGTCAATGTCAGGGTGGAGGTCAGGGTCACAGTCAAGGTCAGGGTGGAGGTCAGGGTCAGGGTCAAGGTCAGGGCCGAGGTCAGGGTCAGGCTCAAGGTCAGGGTGGAGGTCAGGGTCAGGGTCAAGGTCAGGGTGGAGGTCAGGGTCGAGGTCAGGGTCAGGGTCATGGTCAGGGTGGAGGTCAGGGTCAGGGTGGTGGTCAGGGTCAGAGTCAAAATCAAAGTGGAGGTCAGGGTCAGGGTCAAGGTCAGGGTGGAGGTCAGGGTCAGGGTCAAGGTCAGTGTGGAGGTCAGGGTGAGGGTCAAGGTCAGGGTGGAGGTCAGGGTTGAGGTCAGTGTCAGGGTCAAGGTCAGGGTCAGGGTCGAGGTCAGGGTGGAGGTCAGGGTGAAGGTCAGCGTCAGAGTCAAGGTAAGGGTGAAGGTCAGGGTCACAGTCAAGGCCAAGGTGGAGGTCAGGGTCACGGTCAAGGTCAGGGTGAATGTCGGGGTCAGGGTGAAGGTCAGTGTAGAGGTCAGGGTCACAGTCAAGGTCAGGGTGGACGTCAGGGTCAGGGTCAAGGTCAGGGTCGAGGTGACGGTCACAGTCAAGGTCGGAGTAGAGGTCAGGGTAAGCTCGGGGTCAGGGTCAAGGTCAGGGTGGAGGTCGTGGTCAGTGTCAAGGTCAGGGTGGAGGTCAGGGTCAGGGTCAAGGTCAGGGTGGTGGTCAAGGTCAGGGTAAAGGTCAGGGTGGAGGTCAGGGTCTGGGTCGTGGTCAGGGTGGAAGTCAGGGTCAAGGTCAAGGTCAGGGTGAAGGTCAGGGTCAGGGTCAGGGTCAGGGTGGAGGTCGGGGTCAGGGTCAAGGTCAAAGTTGAGGTCAGGGTCGGGGTCAAGGTCAGGGTGGAGGACAGGGTCAGGGTCAAGGTCAGGGTGGAGATCAGGGTCAGGGTCAATGTCAGGGTGGAGGTCAGGGTCAGAGTCAAGGTCAGGGTGGAGGGCAGGGTCAGGGTCAAGGTCGGGGTGGAGGTTGGGGTCAGGGTCAACGTCAGGGTGGAGGTCAGGGTCAGGGTCAAGGTCAGGGTGGTGGTCAAGGTCAGGGTAAAGGTCAGGGTGGAGGTCAGGGTCAGGGTCAAGGTCAGGGTGGAAGTCAGGGTCAAGGTCAAGGTCAGGGTGGTGGTCAAGGTCAGGGTGGAGGTCAGGGTGGACGTCGGGGTCAGGGTCAAGGTCAGGGTGAAGGTCAGGGTCACAGTCAAGGTCAGGGTGGAGGTCGGGGTCAGGGTCAAGGTCAGGGTAGAGGTCAGGGTCACAGTCAAGGTCAGGGTGGAGGTCAGGGTCAGGGTCAAGGTCAGGGTCGAGGTGACGGTCACAGTCAAGGTCAGAGTGGAGGTCAGGGTAAGCTAGGGGTCAGGGTCAAGGTCAGGGTGGAGGTCGTGGTCAGTGTTAAGGTCAGGGTGGAGGTCAGGGTCAGGGTCAAGGTCAGGGTGGTGGTCAAGGTCAGGGTAAAGGTCAGGGTGGAGGTCAGGGTCAGGGTCAAGGTCAGGGTCGAGGTCGGGGTCAGGGTCAAGGTCAAAGTTGAGGTCAGGGTCGGGGTCAAGGTCAGGGTAGAGGTCAGGGTCAGGGTCAAGGTCAGGGTGGAGGTCAGGGTCAGGGTCAATGTCAGGGTGGAGGTCAGGGTCAGGGTCAAGGTCAAAGTGGAGGTCAGGGACAGGGTCAAGATCAGGGTGGGGGTCAAGGTCAGGGTGGAGGTCGGGGTAAAGGTCAGAATCAGGGTCAAGCTCAGGGTGGAGGTCAGGGTCAGGGTCAAGGTCAGGGTGGAGGTCAGGGTCAAGGTCAAGGTCAGGGTGGAGGTCAGGGTGGAGGTCAGGGTCAGGGTCAAGGTCAGGGTGGAGGTCAGGGTCAGGGTCAAGGTCAAAGTAGAGGTCAGGGTCAGGGTCAAGGTCTAGGTGATGGTCAAGGTCAGGGTCAAGGTCAGGGTGGAGGTCAGGGTCACGGTCAAGGTCAGGGTGGAGGTCAGGGTCAGTGTCAAGGTCAGGGTGGAGGTCAAGGTCAGGGTCAAGGTCAGGGTGGAGGTCAGGGTGGACGTCAGGGTCAGAGTCAAGGTCAGGGTGAAGGTCAGGGTCAGGGTCAAGGTCAGGGCCGAGGTCAGGGTCAGGGTCAAGGTCAGGGTGGAGGTCAGGGTCAGGGTCAAGGTCAGGGTGGAGGTCAGGGTGAAGGTCAGGGTCAGGGTCAAGGTCAGGGTGGAGGTCAGGAACGAGGTCAAGGTCAGGGTGGAGGTCAGGGTAAGCTCGGGGTCAGCGTCAAGGTCAGGGTAGAGGTCGTGGTCAGAGTCAAGGTCAGGGTGGAGGTCAGGGTCAGGGTCAAGGTCAGGGTGGTGGTCAAGGTCAGGGTAAAGGTCAGGGTGGAGGTCAGGGTCAGGGTCAAGGTCAGGGTGGAAGTCAGGGTCAAGGTCAAGGTCAGGGTGGAGGTCAGGGTCAGGGTCAAGGTCAGGGTGGAGGTCGGGGTCGGGGTCAAGGTCAAAGTTGAGGTCAGGGTCGGGGTCCAGGTCAGGGTGGAGGTCAGGGTCAGGGTCAAGGTCAGGGTGGAGGTCAGGGTCAGGGTCAAGGTCAGGGTGGAGGTCAGGGTCAGGGTCAAGGTCAGGGTGGAGGTCAGGGTCAGGGTCAAGGTCAGGGTGGAGGTCAGGGTCATGGTCAAGGTCAGGGTGGAGGTCAGGGTTGAGGTCAGTGTCAGGGTCAAGGTCAGGGTCAGGGTCGAGGTCAGGGTGGAGGTCAGGGTGGAGGTCAGGGTCAGGGTCAAGGTAAGGGTGAAGGTCAGGGTCACAGTCAAGGCCGAGGTGAAGGTCAGGGTCACGGTCAAGGTCAGGGTGAAGGTCGGGGTCAGGGTGAAGGTCAGTGTAGAGGTCAGGGTCACAGTCAAGGTCAGGGTGGAGGTCAGGGTCAGGGTCAAGGTCAGGGTCGAGGTGACGGTCACAGTCAAGGTCGGAGTAGAGGTCAGGGTAAGCTCGGGGTCAGGGTCAAGGTCAGGGTGGAGGTCGTGGTCAGGGTCAAGGTCAGGGTCGAGGTCGGGGTCAGGGTCAAGGTCAAAGTTGAGGTCAGGGTCGGGGTCAAGGTCAGGGTAGAGGTCAGGGTCAGGGTCAAGGTCAGGGTGGAGGTCAGGGTCAGGGTCAATGTCAGGGTGGAGGTCAGGGTCAGGGTCAAGGTCAAAGTGGAGGTCAGGGACAGGGTCAAGATCAGGGTGGGGGTCAAGGTCAGGGTGGAGGTCGGGGTAAAGGTCAGAATCAGGGTCAAGCTCAGGGTGGAGGTCAGGGTCAGGGTCAAGGTCAGGGTGGAGGTCAGGGTCAAGGTCAAGGTCAGGGTGGAGGTCAGGGTGGAGGTCAGGGTCAGGGTCAAGGTCAGGGTGGAGGTCAGGGTCAGGGTCAAGGTCAAAGTAGAGGTCAGGGTCAGGGTCAAGGTCTAGGTGATGGTCAAGGTCAGGGTCAAGGTCAGGGTGGAGGTCAGGGTCACGGTCAAGGTCAGGGTGGAGGTCAGGGTCAGTGTCAAGGTCAGGGTGGAGGTCAAGGTCAGGGTCAAGGTCAGGGTGGAGGTCAGGGTGGACGTCAGGGTCAGAGTCAAGGTCAGGGTGAAGGTCAGGGTCAGGGTCAAGGTCAGGGCCGAGGTCAGGGTCAGGGTCAAGGTCAGGGTGGAGGTCAGGGTCAGGGTCAAGGTCAGGGTGGAGGTCAGGGTGAAGGTCAGGGTCAGGGTCAAGGTCAGGGTGGAGGTCAGGAACGAGGTCAAGGTCAGGGTGGAGGTCAGGGTAAGCTCGGGGTCAGCGTCAAGGTCAGGGTAGAGGTCGTGGTCAGAGTCAAGGTCAGGGTGGAGGTCAGGGTCAGGGTCAAGGTCAGGGTGGTGGTCAAGGTCAGGGTAAAGGTCAGGGTGGAGGTCAGGGTCAGGGTCAAGGTCAGGGTGGAAGTCAGGGTCAAGGTCAAGGTCAGGGTGGAGGTCAGGGTCAGGGTCAAGGTCAGGGTGGAGGTCGGGGTCGGGGTCAAGGTCAAAGTTGAGGTCAGGGTCGGGGTCCAGGTCAGGGTGGAGGTCAGGGTCAGGGTCAAGGTCAGGGTGGAGGTCAGGGTCAGGGTCAAGGTCAGGGTGGAGGTCAGGGTCAGGGTCAAGGTCAGGGTGGAGGTCAGGGTCAGGGTCAAGGTCAGGGTGGAGGTCAGGGTCATGGTCAAGGTCAGGGTGGAGGTCAGGGTTGAGGTCAGTGTCAGGGTCAAGGTCAGGGTCAGGGTCGAGGTCAGGGTGGAGGTCAGGGTGGAGGTCAGGGTCAGGGTCAAGGTAAGGGTGAAGGTCAGGGTCACAGTCAAGGCCGAGGTGAAGGTCAGGGTCACGGTCAAGGTCAGGGTGAAGGTCGGGGTCAGGGTGAAGGTCAGTGTAGAGGTCAGGGTCACAGTCAAGGTCAGGGTGGAGGTCAGGGTCAGGGTCAAGGTCAGGGTCGAGGTGACGGTCACAGTCAAGGTCGGAGTAGAGGTCAGGGTAAGCTCGGGGTCAGGGTCAAGGTCAGGGTGGAGGTCGTGGTCAGTGTCAAGGTCAGGGTGGAGGTCAGGGTCAGGGTCAAGGTCAAGGTGGTGGTCAAGGTCAGGGTGAAGGTCAGGGTGGAGGTCAGGGTCAGGGTCAAGGTCAGGGTGGAAGTCAGGGTCAAGGTCAAGGTCAGGGTGAAGGTCAGCGTCAGGGTCAAGGTCAGGGTGGAGGTCGGGGTCAGGGTCAAGGTCAAAATTGAGGTCAGGGTAGGGGTCAAGGTCAGGGTGGAGGACAGGGTCAGGGTCAAGTTCAGGGTGGAGGTCAGGGTCAGGGTCAATGTCAGGGTGAAGGTCAGGGTCCGGATCAAGGTCAGGGTGGAGGTCAGGGTCAGGGTCAAGGTCAGGGTGGAGGTCAGGGTGGAGGTCACGGTCTCAGTCAAGGTCAGGGTGGAGGTCAGGGTCAGGGTCAAGGTCAGGGCCGAGGTCAGGGTCAGAGTCAAGGTCAGGGACAAGGTCAGGGTGGAGGTCAGGGTCACAGTCAAGGTCAGGGTGGAGGTCGGGGTCAGGGTCAAGGTCAAAGTTGAGGTCAGGGTCGGGTTCAAGGTCAGTGTGGAGGTCAGGGTCAGGGTCAAGGTCAGGGTGGAGGTCAGGGTTGAGGTCAGTGTCAGGGTCAAGGTCAGGGTCAGGGTCGAGGTCAGGGTGGAGGTCAGGGTGAAGGTCAGGGTCAGAGTCAAGGTAAGGGTGAAGGTCAGGGTCACAGTCAAGGCCAAGGTGGAGGTCAGGGTCACGGTCAAGGTCAGGGTGAAGGTCGGGGTCAGGGTGAAGGTCAGTGTAGAGGTCAGGGTCACAGTCAAGGTCAGGGTGGAGGTCAGGGTCAGGGTCAAGGTCAGGGTCGAGGTGACGGTCACAGTCAAGGTCGGAGTAGAGGTCAGGGTAAGCTCGGGGTCAGGGTCAAGGTCAGGGTGGAGGTCGTGGTCAGTGTCAAGGTCAGGGTGGAGGTCAGGGTCAGGGTCAAGGTCAGGGTGGTGGTCAAGGTCAGGGTGAAGGTCAGGGTGGAGGTCAGGGTCAGGGTCAAGGTCAGGGTGGAAGTCAGGGTGAAGGTCAAGGTCAGGGTGAAGGTCAGCGTCAGGGTCAAGGTCAGGGTGGAGGTCGGGGTCAGGGTCAAGGTCAAAATTGAGGTCAGGGTAGGGGTCAAGGTCAGGGTGGAGGACAGGGTCAGGGTCAAGGTCAGGGTGGAGGTCAGGGTCAGGGTCAAGGTCAGGGTGGAAGTCAGGGTCAGGGTCATGGTCAGGGTGGAGGTCAGGGTCAGGGTCAAGGTCAGGGTGGAAGTCAGCGTCAGGGTCATGGTCAGGGTGGAGGTCAGGGTCAGGGTCAAGGTCAAAGTGTAGAACAGGGTCAGGGTCAAGGTCAGGGCGGAGTTCAGGGTCAGGGTCAAGGTCAGGGCCGAGGTCAGGGTCAGAGTCAAGGTCAGGGACAAGGTCAGGGTGGAGGTCAGGGTCACAGTCAAGGTCAGGGTGGAGGTCAGGGTCACAGTCATGGTCAGGGTGGAGGTCAGGGTCAGGGTCATGGTCAGGGTGGAGGTCAGGGTCAGGATCAAGGTCAAAGTGGAGAACAGGGTCAGGGTCAAGGTCGGGGTGGAGGTCAGGGTCAGGGTCAAGGTCAGGGCCGAGGTCAGGGTCAGGCTCAAGGTCAGGGTGGAGGTCAGGGTTGAGGTCAGGGTCAGGGTCATGGTCAGGGTGGAGGTCAGGGTCAGAGTCAAGGTCAAAGTGGAGGTCAGGGTGAGGGTCAAGGTCAGGGTGGAGGTCAGGGTCAGGGTCAAGGTCAGGGTAGAGGTCAGGGTCAGGGTCAAGGTCAGGGTGGAGGTCAGGGTCAGGGTCAAGGTCAGGGTGGAGGTCAGGAACGCGGTCAAGGTCAGGGTGGGGGTCAGGGTGGAGGTCAGGATCAGGGTCGAGGTCAAAGTGGAGGTCAGGGTCAGGGTCAAGATCAGGGTGGGGGTCAAGGTCAGGGTGGAGGTCAGGGTGGAGGTCGGGGTCAGGGTCAAGGTCAGGGTGGAGGTCAGGAACGAGGTCAAGGTCAGGGTGGAGGTCAGGGTAAGCTCGGGGTCAGCGTCAAGGTCAGGGTAGAGGTCGTGGTCAGAGTCAAGGTCAGGGTGGAGGTCAGGGTAAGCTCGGGGTCAGCGTCAAGGTCAGGGTAGAGGTCGTGGTCAGAGTCAAGGTCAGGGTGGAGGTCAGGGTCAGGGTCAAGGTCAGGGTGGTGGTCAAGGTCAGGGTAAAGGTCAGGGTGGAGGTCAGGGTCAGGGTCAAGGTCAGGGTGGAAGTCACGGTCAAGGTCAAGGTCAGGGTGGAGGTCAGGGTCAGGGTCAAGGTCAGGGTGGAGGTCGGGGTCAGGGTCAAGGTCAAAGTTGAGGTCAGGGTCGGGGTCTAGGTCAGAGTGGAGGTCAGGGTCAGGGTCAAGGTCAGGGTGGAGGTCAGGGTCAGGGTCAAGGTCAGGGTGGAGGTCAGGGTCAGGGTCAAGGTCAGGGTGGAGGTCAGGGTCAGGGTCAAGGTCAGGGTGGAGGTCAGGGTCAGGGTCAAGGTCAGGGTGGAGGTCAGGGTTGAGGTCAGTGTCAGGGTCAAGGTCAGGGTCAGGGTCGAGGTCAGGGTGGAGGTCAGGGTGGAGGTCAGGGTCAGGGTCAAGGTAAGGGTGAAGGTCAGGGTCACAGTCAAGGCCGAGGTGGAGGTCAGGGTCACGGTCAAGGTCAGGGTGAAGGTCGGGGTCCGGGTGATGGTCAGTGTAGAGGTCAGGGTCACAGTCAAGGTCAGGGTGGAGGTCAGGGTCAGGGTCAAGGTCAGGGTCGAGGTGACGGTCACAGTCAAGGTCGGAGTAGAGGTCAGGGTAAGCTCGGGGTCAGGGTCAAGGTCAGGGTGGAGGTCGTGGTCAGTGTCAAGGTCAGGGTGGAGGTCAGGGTCAGGGTCAAGGTCAGGGTGGTGGTCAAGGTCAGGGTGAAGGTCAGGGTGGAGGTCAGGGTCAGGGTCAAGGTCAGGGTGGAAGTCAGGGTCAAGGTCAAGGTCAGGGTGAAGGTCAGCGTCAGGGTCAAGGTCAGGGTGGAGGTCGGGGTCAGGGTCAAGGTCAAAATTGAGGTCAGGGTAGGGGTCAAGGTCAGGGTGGAGGACAGGGTCAGGGTCAAGGTCAGGGTGGAGGTCAGGGTCAGGGTCAAGGTCAGGGTGGAAATCAGGGTCAGGGTCATGGTCAGGGTGGAGGTCAGGGTCAGGGTCAAGGTCAGGGTGGAAGTCAGGGTCAGGGTCATGGTCAGGGTGGAGGTCAGGGTCAGGGTCACGGTCAAAGTGTAGAACAGGGTCAGGGTCAAGGTCAGGGCGGAGTTCAGGGTCAGGGTCAAGGTCAGGGCCGAGGTCAGGGTCAGGCTCAAGGTCAGGGTGGAGGTCAGGGTCAGGGTCAAGGTCAGGGTGGTGGTCAAGGACAGGGTAAAGGTCCGGCTGGAGGTCAGGGTCAGGGTTAAGGTCAGTGTGGAAGTCAGGGTCAAGGTCAAAGTCAGGGTGGAGGTCAGGGTCAGGGTCAAGGTCAGGGTGGAGGTCGGGGTCAGGGTCAAGGTCAAAGTTGAGGTCAGGGTCGGGGTCAAGGTCAGGGTGGAGGTCAGGGTCAGGGTCAAGTTCAGGCCGGAGGTCAGGGTCAGGGTCAATGTCAGGGTGAAGGTCAGGGTCCGGATCAAGGTCAGGGTGGAGGTCAGGGTCAGGGTCAAGGTCAGGGTGGAGGTCAGGGTGGAGGTCACGGTCTCAGTCAAGGTCAGGGTGGAGGTCAGGGTCAGGGTCAAGGTCAGGGCCGAGGTCAGGGTCAGAGTCAAGGTCAGGGACAAGGTCAGGGTGTAGGTCAGGGGCACAGTCAAGGTCAGGGTGGAGGTCAGGGTCACAGTCATGGTCAGGGTGGAGGTCAGGGTCAGGGTCATGGTCAGGGTGGAGGTCAGGGTCAGGATCAAGGTCAAAGTGGAGAACAGGGTCAGGGTCAAGGTCAGGGTGGAGGACAGGGTCAGGGTCAAGGTCAGGGTGGAGATCAGGGTCAGTGTCAATGTCAGGGTGGAGGTCAGGGTCAGAGTCAAGGTCAGGGTGGAGGTCAGGGTCACGGTCAAGGTCAGGGTGAAGGTCGGGGTCAGGGTGAAGGTCAGTGTAGAGGTCAGGGTCACAGTCAAGGTCAGGGTGGAGGTCAGGGTCAGGGTCAAGGTCAGGGTCGAGGTGACGGTCACAGTCAAGGTCGGAGTAGAGGTCAGGGTAAGCTCGGGGTCAGGGTCAAGGTCAGGGTGGAGGTCGTGGTCAGTGTCAAGGTCAGGGTGGAGGTCAGGGTCAGGGTCAAGGTCAGGGTGGTGGTCAAGGTCAGGGTGAAGGTCAGGGTGGAGGTCAGGGTCAGGGTCAAGGTCAGGGTGGAAGTCAGGGTCAAGGTCAAGGTCAGGGTGAAGGTCAGCGTCAGGGTTAAGGTCAGGGTGGAGGTCGGGGTCAGGGTCAAGGTCAAAATTGAGGTCAGGGTAGGGGTCAAGGTCAGGGTGGAGGACAGGGTCAGGGTCAAGGTCAGGGTGGAGGTCAGGGTCAGGGTCAAGGTCAGGGTGGAAGTCAGGGTCAGGGTCATGGTCAGGGTGGAGGTCAGGGTCAGGGTCAAGGTCAGGGTGGAAGTCAGGGTCAGGGTCATGGTCAGGGTGGAGGTCAGGGTCAGGGTCAAGGTCAAAGTGTAGAACAGGGTCAGGGTCAAGGTCAGGGCGGAGTTCAGGGTCAGGGTCAAGGTCAGGGCCGAGGTCAGGGTCAGGCTCAAGGTCAGGGTGGAGGTCAGGGTCAGGGTCAAGGTCAGGGTGGTGGTCAAGGACAGGGTAAAGGTCCGGCTGGAGGTCAGGGTCAGGGTAAAGGTCAGTGTGGAAGTCAGGGTCAAGGTCAAAGTCAGGGTGGAGGTCAGGGTCAGGGTCAAGGTCAGGGTGGAGGTCGGGGTCAGGGTCAAGGTCAAAGTTGAGGTCAGGGTCGGGTTCAAGGTCAGGGTGGAGGTCAGGGTCAGGGTCAAGTTCAGGGTGGAGGTCAGGGTCAGGGTCAATGTCAGGGTGAAGGTCAGGGTCCGGATCAAGGTCAGGGTGGAGGTCAGGGTCAGGGTCAAGGTCAGGGTGGAGGTCAGGGTGGAGGTCACGGTCTCAGTCAAGGTCAGGGTGGAGGTCAGGGTCAGGGTCAAGGTCAGGGCCGAGGTCAGGGTCAAAGTCAAGGTCAGGGACAAGGTCAGGGTGGAGGTCAGGGTCACAGTCAAGGTCAGGGTGGAGGTCAGGGTCACAGTCATGGTCAGGGTGGAGGTCAGGGTCAGGGTCATGGTCAGGGTGGAGGTCAGGGTCAGGATCAAGGTCAAAGTGGAGAACAGGGTCAGGGTCAAGGTCGGGGTGGAGGTCAGGGTCAGGGTCAAGGTCAGGGCCGAGGTCAGGGTCAGGCTCAAGGTCAGGGTGGAGGTCAGGGTTGAGGTCAGGGTCAGGGTCATGGTCAGGGTGGAGGTCAGGGTCAGAGTCAAGGTCAAAGTGGAGGTCAGGGTCAGGGTCAAGGTCAGGGTGGAGGTCAGGGTCAGGGTCAAGGTCAGGGTAGAGGTCAGGGTCAGGGTCAAGGTCAGGGTGGAGGTCAGGGTCAGGGTCAAGGTCAGGGTGGAGGTCAGGAACGCGGTCAAGGTCAGGGTGGGGGTCAGGGTGGAGGTCAGGATCAGGGTCGAGGTCAAAGTGGAGGTCAGGGTCAGGGTCAAGATCAGGGTGGGGGTCAAGGTCAGGGTGGAGGTCAGGGTGGAGGTCGGGGTCAGGGTCAAGGTCAGGGTGGAGGTCAGGAACGAGGTCAAGGTCAGGGTGGAGGTCAGGGTAAGCTCGGGGTCAGCGTCAAGGTCAGGGTAGAGGTCGTGGTCAGAGTCAAGGTCAGGGTGGAGGTCAGGGTCAGGGTCAAGGTCAGGGTGGTGGTCAAGGTCAGGGTAAAGGTCAGGGTGGAGGTCAGGGTCAGGGTCAAGGTCAGGGTGGAAGTCACGGTCAAGGTCAAGGTCAGGGTGGAGGTCAGGGTCAGGGTCAAGGTCAGGGTGGAGGTCGGGGTCAGGGTCAAGGTCAAAGTTGAGGTCAGGGTCGGGGTCTAGGTCAGGGTGGAGGTCAGGGTCAGGGTCAAGGTCAGGGTGGAGGTCAGGGTCAGGGTCAAGGTCAGGGTGGAGGTCAGGGTCAGGGTCAAGGTCAGGGTGGAGGTCAGGGTCAGGGTCAAGGTCAGGGTGGAGGTCAGGGTCAGGGTCAAGGTCAGGGTGGAGGTCAGGGTTGAGGTCAGTGTCAGGGTCAAGGTCAGGGTCAGGGTCGAGGTCAGGGTGGAGGTCAGGGTGGAGGTCAGGGTCAGGGTCAAGGTAAGGGTGAAGGTCAGGGTCACAGTCAAGGCCGAGGTGGAGGTCAGGGCCACGGTCAAGGTCAGGGTAAAGGTCGGGGTCAGGGTGATGGTCAGTGTAGAGGTCAGGGTCACAGTCAAGGTCAGGGTGGAGGTCAGGGTCAGGGTCAAGGTCAGGGTCGAGGTGACGGTCACAGTCAAGGTCGGAGTAGAGGTCAGGGTAAGCTCGGGGTCAGGGTCAAGGTCAGGGTGGAGGTCGTGGTCAGTGTCAAGGTCAGGGTGGAGGTCAGGGTCAGGGTCAAGGTCAGGGTGGTGGTCAAGGTCAGGGTGAAGGTCAGGGTGGAGGTCAGGGTCAGGGTCAAGGTCAGGGTGGAAGTCAGGGTCAAGGTCAAGGTCAGGGTGAAGGTCAGCGTCAGGGTCAAGGTCAGGGTGGAGGTCGGGGTCAGGGTCAAGGTCAAAATTGAGGTCAGGGTAGGGGTCAAGGTCAGGGTGGAGGACAGGGTCAGGGTCAAGGTCAGGGTGGAGGTCAGGGTCAGGGTCAAGGTCAGGGTGGAAATCAGGGTCAGGGTCATGGTCAGGGTGGAGGTCAGGGTCAGGGTCAAGGTCAGGGTGGAAGTCAGGGTCAGGGTCATGGTCAGGGTGGAGGTCAGGGTCAGGGTCAAGGTCAAAGTGTAGAACAGGGTCAGGGTCAAGGTCAGGGCGGAGTTCAGGGTCAGGGTCAAGGTCAGGGCCGAGGTCAGGGTCAGGCTCAAGGTCAGGGTGGAGGTCAGGGTCAGGGTCAAGGTCAGGGTGGTGGTCAAGGACAGGGTAAAGGTCCGGCTGGAGGTCAGGGTCAGGGTTAAGGTCAGTGTGGAAGTCAGGGTCAAGGTCAAAGTCAGGGTGGAGGTCAGGGTCAGGGTCAAGGTCAGGGTGGAGGTCGGGGTCAGGGTCAAGGTCAAAGTTGAGGTCAGGGTCGGGGTCAAGGTCAGGGTGGAGGTCAGGGTCAGGGTCAAGTTCAGGCCGGAGGTCAGGGTCAGGGTCAATGTCAGGGTGAAGGTCAGGGTCCGGATCAAGGTCAGGGTGGAGGTCAGGGTCAGGGTCAAGGTCAGGGTGGAGGTCAGGGTGGAGGTCACGGTCTCAGTCAAGGTCAGGGTGGAGGTCAGGGTCAGGGTCAAGGTCAGGGCCGAGGTCAGGGTCAGAGTCAAGGTCAGGGACAAGGTCAGGGTGGAGGTCAGGGGCACAGTCAAGGTCAGGGTGGAGGTCAGGGTCACAGTCATGGTCAGGGTGGAGGTCAGGGTCAGGGTCATGGTCAGGGTGGAGGTCAGGGTCAGGATCAAGGTCAAAGTGGAGAACAGGGTCAGGGTCAAGGTCGGGGTGGAGGTCAGGGTCAGGGTCAAGGTCAGGGTGGAGGTCAGGGTCAGGGTCAATGTCAGGGTGGAGGTCAGGGTCAGGGTCAAGGTCAAAGTGGAGGTCAGGGACAGGGTCAAGATCAGGGTGGGGGTCAAGGTCAGGGTGGAGGTCGGGGTAAAGGTCAGAATCAGGGTCAAGCTCAGGGTGGAGGTCAGGGTCAGGGTCAAGGTCAGGGTGGAGGTCAGGGTCAAGGTCAAGGTCAGGGTGGAGGTCAGGGTGGAGGTCAGGGTCAGGGTCAAGGTCAGGGTGGAGGTCAGGGTCAGGGTCAAGGTCAAAGTAGAGGTCAGGGTCAGGGTCAAGGTCTAGGTGATGGTCAAGGTCAGGGTCAAGGTCAGGGTGGAGGTCAGGGTCACGGTCAAGGTCAGGGTGGAGGTCAGGGTCAGTGTCAAGGTCAGGGTGGAGGTCAAGGTCAGGGTCAAGGTCAGGGTGGAGGTCAGGGTGGACGTCAGGGTCAGAGTCAAGGTCAGGGTGAAGGTCAGGGTCAGGGTCAAGGTCAGGGCCGAGGTCAGGGTCAGGGTCAAGGTCAGGGTGGAGGTCAGGGTCAGGGTCAAGGTCAGGGTGGAGGTCAGGGTGAAGGTCAGGGTCAGGGTCAAGGTCAGGGTGGAGGTCAGGAACGAGGTCAAGGTCAGGGTGGAGGTCAGGGTAAGCTCGGGGTCAGCGTCAAGGTCAGGGTAGAGGTCGTGGTCAGAGTCAAGGTCAGGGTGGAGGTCAGGGTCAGGGTCAAGGTCAGGGTGGTGGTCAAGGTCAGGGTAAAGGTCAGGGTGGAGGTCAGGGTCAGGGTCAAGGTCAGGGTGGAAGTCAGGGTCAAGGTCAAGGTCAGGGTGGAGGTCAGGGTCAGGGTCAAGGTCAGGGTGGAGGTCGGGGTCGGGGTCAAGGTCAAAGTTGAGGTCAGGGTCGGGGTCCAGGTCAGGGTGGAGGTCAGGGTCAGGGTCAAGGTCAGGGTGGAGGTCAGGGTCAGGGTCAAGGTCAGGGTGGAGGTCAGGGTCAGGGTCAAGGTCAGGGTGGAGGTCAGGGTCAGGGTCAAGGTCAGGGTGGAGGTCAGGGTCATGGTCAAGGTCAGGGTGGAGGTCAGGGTTGAGGTCAGTGTCAGGGTCAAGGTCAGGGTCAGGGTCGAGGTCAGGGTGGAGGTCAGGGTGGAGGTCAGGGTCAGGGTCAAGGTAAGGGTGAAGGTCAGGGTCACAGTCAAGGCCGAGGTGAAGGTCAGGGTCACGGTCAAGGTCAGGGTGAAGGTCGGGGTCAGGGTGAAGGTCAGTGTAGAGGTCAGGGTCACAGTCAAGGTCAGGGTGGAGGTCAGGGTCAGGGTCAAGGTCAGGGTCGAGGTGACGGTCACAGTCAAGGTCGGAGTAGAGGTCAGGGTAAGCTCGGGGTCAGGGTCAAGGTCAGGGTGGAGGTCGTGGTCAGTGTCAAGGTCAGGGTGGAGGTCAGGGTCAGGGTCAAGGTCAGGGTGGTGGTCAAGGTCAGGGTGAAGGTCAGGGTGGAGGTCAGGGTCAGGGTCAAGGTCAGGGTGGAAGTCAGGGTCAAGGTCAAGGTCAGGGTGAAGGTCAGCGTCAGGGTCAAGGTCAGGGTGGAGGTCGGGGTCAGGGTAAAGGTCAAAATTGAGGTCAGGGTAGGGGTCAAGGTCAGGGTGGAGGACAGGGTCAGGGTCAAGTTCAGGGTGGAGGTCAGGGTCAGGGTCAATGTCAGGGTGAAGGTCAGGGTCCGGATCAAGGTCAGGGTGGAGGTCAGGGTCAGGGTCAAGGTCAGGGTGGAGGTCAGGGTGGAGGTCACGGTCTCAGTCAAGGTCAGGGTGGAGGTCAGGGTCAGGGTCAAGGTCAGGGCCGAGGTCAGGGTCAGAGTCAAGGTCAGGGACAAGGTCAGGGTGGAGGTCAGGGTCACAGTCAAGGTCAGGGTGGAGGTCGGGGTCAGGGTCAAGGTCAAAGTTGAGGTCAGGGTCGGGTTCAAGGTCAGTGTGGAGGTCAGGGTCAGGGTCAAGGTCAGGGTGGAGGTCAGGGTTGAGGTCAGTGTCAGGGTCAAGGTCAGGGTCAGGGTCGAGGTCAGGGTGGAGGTCAGGGTGAAGGTCAGGGTCAGAGTCAAGGTAAGGGTGAAGGTCAGGGTCACAGTCAAGGCCAAGGTGGAGGTCAGGGTCACGGTCAAGGTCAGGGTGAAGGTCGGGGTCAGGGTGAAGGTCAGTGTAGAGGTCAGGGTCACAGTCAAGGTCAGGGTGGAGGTCAGGGTCAGGGTCAAGGTCAGGGTCGAGGTGACGGTCACAGTCAAGGTCGGAGTAGAGGTCAGGGTAAGCTCGGGGTCAGGGTCAAGGTCAGGGTGGAGGTCGTGGTCAGTGTCAAGGTCAGGGTGGAGGTCAGGGTCAGGGTCAAGGTCAGGGTGGTGGTCAAGGTCAGGGTGAAGGTCAGGGTGGAGGTCAGGGTCAGGGTCAAGGTCAGGGTGGAAGTCAGGGTGAAGGTCAAGGTCAGGGTGAAGGTCAGCGTCAGGGTCAAGGTCAGGGTGGAGGTCGGGGTCAGGGTCAAGGTCAAAATTGAGGTCAGGGTAGGGGTCAAGGTCAGGGTGGAGGACAGGGTCAGGGTCAAGGTCAGGGTGGAGGTCAGGGTCAGGGTCAAGGTCAGGGTGGAAGTCAGGGTCAGGGTCATGGTCAGGGTGGAGGTCAGGGTCAGGGTCAAGGTCAGGGTGGAAGTCAGCGTCAGGGTCATGGTCAGGGTGGAGGTCAGGGTCAGGGTCAAGGTCAAAGTGTAGAACAGGGTCAGGGTCAAGGTCAGGGCGGAGTTCAGGGTCAGGGTCAAGGTCAGGGCCGAGGTCAGGGTCAGAGTCAAGGTCAGGGACAAGGTCAGGGTGGAGGTCAGGGTCACAGTCAAGGTCAGGGTGGAGGTCAGGGTCACAGTCATGGTCAGGGTGGAGGTCAGGGTCAGGGTCATGGTCAGGGTGGAGGTCAGGGTCAGGATCAAGGTCAAAGTGGAGAACAGGGTCAGGGTCAAGGTCGGGGTGGAGGTCAGGGTCAGGGTCAAGGTCAGGGCCGAGGTCAGGGTCAGGCTCAAGGTCAGGGTGGAGGTCAGGGTTGAGGTCAGGGTCAGGGTCATGGTCAGGGTGGAGGTCAGGGTCAGAGTCAAGGTCAAAGTGGAGGTCAGGGTGAGGGTCAAGGTCAGGGTGGAGGTCAGGGTCAGGGTCAAGGTCAGGGTAGAGGTCAGGGTCAGGGTCAAGGTCAGGGTGGAGGTCAGGGTCAGGGTCAAGGTCAGGGTGGAGGTCAGGAACGCGGTCAAGGTCAGGGTGGGGGTCAGGGTGGAGGTCAGGATCAGGGTCGAGGTCAAAGTGGAGGTCAGGGTCAGGGTCAAGATCAGGGTGGGGGTCAAGGTCAGGGTGGAGGTCAGGGTGGAGGTCGGGGTCAGGGTCAAGGTCAGGGTGGAGGTCAGGAACGAGGTCAAGGTCAGGGTGGAGGTCAGGGTAAGCTCGGGGTCAGCGTCAAGGTCAGGGTAGAGGTCGTGGTCAGAGTCAAGGTCAGGGTGGAGGTCAGGGTAAGCTCGGGGTCAGCGTCAAGGTCAGGGTAGAGGTCGTGGTCAGAGTCAAGGTCAGGGTGGAGGTCAGGGTCAGGGTCAAGGTCAGGGTGGTGGTCAAGGTCAGGGTAAAGGTCAGGGTGGAGGTCAGGGTCAGGGTCAAGGTCAGGGTGGAAGTCACGGTCAAGGTCAAGGTCAGGGTGGAGGTCAGGGTCAGGGTCAAGGTCAGGGTGGAGGTCGGGGTCAGGGTCAAGGTCAAAGTTGAGGTCAGGGTCGGGGTCTAGGTCAGAGTGGAGGTCAGGGTCAGGGTCAAGGTCAGGGTGGAGGTCAGGGTCAGGGTCAAGGTCAGGGTGGAGGTCAGGGTCAGGGTCAAGGTCAGGGTGGAGGTCAGGGTCAGGGTCAAGGTCAGGGTGGAGGTCAGGGTCAGGGTCAAGGTCAGGGTGGAGGTCAGGGTTGAGGTCAGTGTCAGGGTCAAGGTCAGGGTCAGGGTCGAGGTCAGGGTGGAGGTCAGGGTGGAGGTCAGGGTCAGGGTCAAGGTAAGGGTGAAGGTCAGGGTCACAGTCAAGGCCGAGGTGGAGGTCAGGGTCACGGTCAAGGTCAGGGTGAAGGTCGGGGTCCGGGTGATGGTCAGTGTAGAGGTCAGGGTCACAGTCAAGGTCAGGGTGGAGGTCAGGGTCAGGGTCAAGGTCAGGGTCGAGGTGACGGTCACAGTCAAGGTCGGAGTAGAGGTCAGGGTAAGCTCGGGGTCAGGGTCAAGGTCAGGGTGGAGGTCGTGGTCAGTGTCAAGGTCAGGGTGGAGGTCAGGGTCAGGGTCAAGGTCAGGGTGGTGGTCAAGGTCAGGGTGAAGGTCAGGGTGGAGGTCAGGGTCAGGGTCAAGGTCAGGGTGGAAGTCAGGGTCAAGGTCAAGGTCAGGGTGAAGGTCAGCGTCAGGGTCAAGGTCAGGGTGGAGGTCGGGGTCAGGGTCAAGGTCAAAATTGAGGTCAGGGTAGGGGTCAAGGTCAGGGTGGAGGACAGGGTCAGGGTCAAGGTCAGGGTGGAGGTCAGGGTCAGGGTCAAGGTCAGGGTGGAAATCAGGGTCAGGGTCATGGTCAGGGTGGAGGTCAGGGTCAGGGTCAAGGTCAGGGTGGAAGTCAGGGTCAGGGTCATGGTCAGGGTGGAGGTCAGGGTCAGGGTCACGGTCAAAGTGTAGAACAGGGTCAGGGTCAAGGTCAGGGCGGAGTTCAGGGTCAGGGTCAAGGTCAGGGCCGAGGTCAGGGTCAGGCTCAAGGTCAGGGTGGAGGTCAGGGTCAGGGTCAAGGTCAGGGTGGTGGTCAAGGACAGGGTAAAGGTCCGGCTGGAGGTCAGGGTCAGGGTTAAGGTCAGTGTGGAAGTCAGGGTCAAGGTCAAAGTCAGGGTGGAGGTCAGGGTCAGGGTCAAGGTCAGGGTGGAGGTCGGGGTCAGGGTCAAGGTCAAAGTTGAGGTCAGGGTCGGGGTCAAGGTCAGGGTGGAGGTCAGGGTCAGGGTCAAGTTCAGGCCGGAGGTCAGGGTCAGGGTCAATGTCAGGGTGAAGGTCAGGGTCCGGATCAAGGTCAGGGTGGAGGTCAGGGTCAGGGTCAAGGTCAGGGTGGAGGTCAGGGTGGAGGTCACGGTCTCAGTCAAGGTCAGGGTGGAGGTCAGGGTCAGGGTCAAGGTCAGGGCCGAGGTCAGGGTCAGAGTCAAGGTCAGGGACAAGGTCAGGGTGTAGGTCAGGGGCACAGTCAAGGTCAGGGTGGAGGTCAGGGTCACAGTCATGGTCAGGGTGGAGGTCAGGGTCAGGGTCATGGTCAGGGTGGAGGTCAGGGTCAGGATCAAGGTCAAAGTGGAGAACAGGGTCAGGGTCAAGGTCAGGGTGGAGGACAGGGTCAGGGTCAAGGTCAGGGTGGAGATCAGGGTCAGTGTCAATGTCAGGGTGGAGGTCAGGGTCAGAGTCAAGGTCAGGGTGGAGGTCAGGGTCACGGTCAAGGTCAGGGTGAAGGTCGGGGTCAGGGTGAAGGTCAGTGTAGAGGTCAGGGTCACAGTCAAGGTCAGGGTGGAGGTCAGGGTCAGGGTCAAGGTCAGGGTCGAGGTGACGGTCACAGTCAAGGTCGGAGTAGAGGTCAGGGTAAGCTCGGGGTCAGGGTCAAGGTCAGGGTGGAGGTCGTGGTCAGTGTCAAGGTCAGGGTGGAGGTCAGGGTCAGGGTCAAGGTCAGGGTGGTGGTCAAGGTCAGGGTGAAGGTCAGGGTGGAGGTCAGGGTCAGGGTCAAGGTCAGGGTGGAAGTCAGGGTCAAGGTCAAGGTCAGGGTGAAGGTCAGCGTCAGGGTTAAGGTCAGGGTGGAGGTCGGGGTCAGGGTCAAGGTCAAAATTGAGGTCAGGGTAGGGGTCAAGGTCAGGGTGGAGGACAGGGTCAGGGTCAAGGTCAGGGTGGAGGTCAGGGTCAGGGTCAAGGTCAGGGTGGAAGTCAGGGTCAGGGTCATGGTCAGGGTGGAGGTCAGGGTCAGGGTCAAGGTCAGGGTGGAAGTCAGGGTCAGGGTCATGGTCAGGGTGGAGGTCAGGGTCAGGGTCAAGGTCAAAGTGTAGAACAGGGTCAGGGTCAAGGTCAGGGCGGAGTTCAGGGTCAGGGTCAAGGTCAGGGCCGAGGTCAGGGTCAGGCTCAAGGTCAGGGTGGAGGTCAGGGTCAGGGTCAAGGTCAGGGTGGTGGTCAAGGACAGGGTAAAGGTCCGGCTGGAGGTCAGGGTCAGGGTAAAGGTCAGTGTGGAAGTCAGGGTCAAGGTCAAAGTCAGGGTGGAGGTCAGGGTCAGGGTCAAGGTCAGGGTGGAGGTCGGGGTCAGGGTCAAGGTCAAAGTTGAGGTCAGGGTCGGGTTCAAGGTCAGGGTGGAGGTCAGGGTCAGGGTCAAGTTCAGGGTGGAGGTCAGGGTCAGGGTCAATGTCAGGGTGAAGGTCAGGGTCCGGATCAAGGTCAGGGTGGAGGTCAGGGTCAGGGTCAAGGTCAGGGTGGAGGTCAGGGTGGAGGTCACGGTCTCAGTCAAGGTCAGGGTGGAGGTCAGGGTCAGGGTCAAGGTCAGGGCCGAGGTCAGGGTCAAAGTCAAGGTCAGGGACAAGGTCAGGGTGGAGGTCAGGGTCACAGTCAAGGTCAGGGTGGAGGTCAGGGTCACAGTCATGGTCAGGGTGGAGGTCAGGGTCAGGGTCATGGTCAGGGTGGAGGTCAGGGTCAGGATCAAGGTCAAAGTGGAGAACAGGGTCAGGGTCAAGGTCGGGGTGGAGGTCAGGGTCAGGGTCAAGGTCAGGGCCGAGGTCAGGGTCAGGCTCAAGGTCAGGGTGGAGGTCAGGGTTGAGGTCAGGGTCAGGGTCATGGTCAGGGTGGAGGTCAGGGTCAGAGTCAAGGTCAAAGTGGAGGTCAGGGTCAGGGTCAAGGTCAGGGTGGAGGTCAGGGTCAGGGTCAAGGTCAGGGTAGAGGTCAGGGTCAGGGTCAAGGTCAGGGTGGAGGTCAGGGTCAGGGTCAAGGTCAGGGTGGAGGTCAGGAACGCGGTCAAGGTCAGGGTGGGGGTCAGGGTGGAGGTCAGGATCAGGGTCGAGGTCAAAGTGGAGGTCAGGGTCAGGGTCAAGATCAGGGTGGGGGTCAAGGTCAGGGTGGAGGTCAGGGTGGAGGTCGGGGTCAGGGTCAAGGTCAGGGTGGAGGTCAGGAACGAGGTCAAGGTCAGGGTGGAGGTCAGGGTAAGCTCGGGGTCAGCGTCAAGGTCAGGGTAGAGGTCGTGGTCAGAGTCAAGGTCAGGGTGGAGGTCAGGGTCAGGGTCAAGGTCAGGGTGGTGGTCAAGGTCAGGGTAAAGGTCAGGGTGGAGGTCAGGGTCAGGGTCAAGGTCAGGGTGGAAGTCACGGTCAAGGTCAAGGTCAGGGTGGAGGTCAGGGTCAGGGTCAAGGTCAGGGTGGAGGTCGGGGTCAGGGTCAAGGTCAAAGTTGAGGTCAGGGTCGGGGTCTAGGTCAGGGTGGAGGTCAGGGTCAGGGTCAAGGTCAGGGTGGAGGTCAGGGTCAGGGTCAAGGTCAGGGTGGAGGTCAGGGTCAGGGTCAAGGTCAGGGTGGAGGTCAGGGTCAGGGTCAAGGTCAGGGTGGAGGTCAGGGTCAGGGTCAAGGTCAGGGTGGAGGTCAGGGTTGAGGTCAGTGTCAGGGTCAAGGTCAGGGTCAGGGTCGAGGTCAGGGTGGAGGTCAGGGTGGAGGTCAGGGTCAGGGTCAAGGTAAGGGTGAAGGTCAGGGTCACAGTCAAGGCCGAGGTGGAGGTCAGGGCCACGGTCAAGGTCAGGGTAAAGGTCGGGGTCAGGGTGATGGTCAGTGTAGAGGTCAGGGTCACAGTCAAGGTCAGGGTGGAGGTCAGGGTCAGGGTCAAGGTCAGGGTCGAGGTGACGGTCACAGTCAAGGTCGGAGTAGAGGTCAGGGTAAGCTCGGGGTCAGGGTCAAGGTCAGGGTGGAGGTCGTGGTCAGTGTCAAGGTCAGGGTGGAGGTCAGGGTCAGGGTCAAGGTCAGGGTGGTGGTCAAGGTCAGGGTGAAGGTCAGGGTGGAGGTCAGGGTCAGGGTCAAGGTCAGGGTGGAAGTCAGGGTCAAGGTCAAGGTCAGGGTGAAGGTCAGCGTCAGGGTCAAGGTCAGGGTGGAGGTCGGGGTCAGGGTCAAGGTCAAAATTGAGGTCAGGGTAGGGGTCAAGGTCAGGGTGGAGGACAGGGTCAGGGTCAAGGTCAGGGTGGAGGTCAGGGTCAGGGTCAAGGTCAGGGTGGAAATCAGGGTCAGGGTCATGGTCAGGGTGGAGGTCAGGGTCAGGGTCAAGGTCAGGGTGGAAGTCAGGGTCAGGGTCATGGTCAGGGTGGAGGTCAGGGTCAGGGTCAAGGTCAAAGTGTAGAACAGGGTCAGGGTCAAGGTCAGGGCGGAGTTCAGGGTCAGGGTCAAGGTCAGGGCCGAGGTCAGGGTCAGGCTCAAGGTCAGGGTGGAGGTCAGGGTCAGGGTCAAGGTCAGGGTGGTGGTCAAGGACAGGGTAAAGGTCCGGCTGGAGGTCAGGGTCAGGGTTAAGGTCAGTGTGGAAGTCAGGGTCAAGGTCAAAGTCAGGGTGGAGGTCAGGGTCAGGGTCAAGGTCAGGGTGGAGGTCGGGGTCAGGGTCAAGGTCAAAGTTGAGGTCAGGGTCGGGGTCAAGGTCAGGGTGGAGGTCAGGGTCAGGGTCAAGTTCAGGCCGGAGGTCAGGGTCAGGGTCAATGTCAGGGTGAAGGTCAGGGTCCGGATCAAGGTCAGGGTGGAGGTCAGGGTCAGGGTCAAGGTCAGGGTGGAGGTCAGGGTGGAGGTCACGGTCTCAGTCAAGGTCAGGGTGGAGGTCAGGGTCAGGGTCAAGGTCAGGGCCGAGGTCAGGGTCAGAGTCAAGGTCAGGGACAAGGTCAGGGTGGAGGTCAGGGGCACAGTCAAGGTCAGGGTGGAGGTCAGGGTCACAGTCATGGTCAGGGTGGAGGTCAGGGTCAGGGTCATGGTCAGGGTGGAGGTCAGGGTCAGGATCAAGGTCAAAGTGGAGAACAGGGTCAGGGTCAAGGTCGGGGTGGAGGTCAGGGTCAGGGTCAAGGTCAGGGCCGAGGTCAGGGTCAGGCTCAAGGTCAGGGTGGAGGTCAGGGTCAGGGTCAAGGTCAGGGTGGAGGTCAGGGTTAAGGTCAGGGTCAGGGTCATGGTCAGGGTGGAGGTCAGGGTCAGAGTCAAGGTCAAAGTGGAGGTCAGGGTCAGGGTCAAGGTCAGGGTGGAGGTCAGGGTCAGGGTCAAGGTCAGGGTAGAGGTCAGGGTCAGGGTCAAGGTCAGGGTGGAGGTCAGGGTCAGGGTCAAGGTCAGGGTGGAGGTCAGGAACGCGGTCAAGGTCAGGGTGGGGGTCAGGGTGGAGGTCAGGATCAGGGTCGAGGTCAAAGTGGAGGTCAGGGTCAGGGTCAAGATCAGGGTGGGGGTCAAGATCAGGGTGGAGGTCAGGGTGGAGGTCGGGGTCAGGGTCAAGGTCAGGGTGAAGGTCAGGGTCACAGTCAAGGTCAGGGTGGAGGGCAAGGTCAGGGTCAAGGTCAGGGTGGAGGTCAGGGTGGAGGTCAGTGTCAGGGTCAAGGTCAGGGTGGTGGTGAAGGTCAGGGTCAAGGTCGGGGTGGAGGTCAGGGTCAGGGTCAAGTTCAGGGTCGAGGTCAGGGTCAAGCTCAAGGTCAGGGTGGAGGTCAGGGTGAAGGTCAGGGTCAGGGTCAAGGTCAGGATGGAGGTCAGGAACGAGGTCAAGGTCAGGGTGGAGGTCAGGGTAAGCTCGGGGTCAGCGTCGAAGTCAGGGTAGAGGTCGTGGTCAGTGTCAAGGTCAGGGTGGAGGTCAGGGTCAGGGTCAAGGTCAGGGTGGTGGTCAAGGTCAGGGTAAAGGTCAGGGTGGAGGTCAGGGTCAGGGTCAAGGTCAGGGTGGAAGTCAGGGTCAAGGTCAAGGTCAGGGTGGAGGTCAGGGTCAGGGTCAAGGTCAGGGTCGAGGTGACGGTCACAGTCAAGGTCGGAGTAGAGGTCAGGGTAAGCTCGGGGTCAGGGTCAAGGTCAGGGTGGAGGTCGTGGTCAGTGTCAAGGTCAGGGTGGAGGTCAGGGTCAGGGTCAAGGTCAGGGTGGTGGTCAAGGTCAGGGTGAAGGTCAGGGTGGAGGTCAGGGTCAGGGTCAAGGTCAGGGTGGAAGTCAGGGTCAAGGTCAAGGTCAGGGTGAAGGTCAGCGTCAGGGTCAAGGTCAGGGTGGAGGTCGGGGTCAGGGTCAAGGTCAAAATTGAGGTCAGGGTAGGGGTCAAGGTCAGGGTGGAGGACAGGGTCAGGGTCAAGGTCAGGGTGGAGGTCAGGGTCAGGGTCAAGGTCAGGGTGGAAGTCAGGGTCAGGGTTATGGTCAGGGTGGAGGTCAGGGTCAGGGTCAAGGTCAGGGTGGAAGTCAGGGTCCGGGTCATGGTCAGGGTGGAGGTCAGGGTCAGGGTCAAGGTCAAAGTGTAGAACAGGGTCAGGGTCAAGGTCAGGGCGGAGTTCAGGGTCAGGGTCAAGGTCAGGGCCGAGGTCAGGGTCAGGCTCAAGGTCAGGGTGGAGGTCAGGGTCAGGGTCAAGGTCAGGGTGGTGGTCAAGGACAGGGTAAAGGTCCGGCTGGAGGTCAGGGTCAGGGTTAAGGTCAGTGTGGAAGTCAGGGTCAAGGTCAAAGTCAGGGTGGAGGTCAGGGTCAGGGTCAAGGTCAGGGTGGAGGTCGGGGTCAGGGTCAAGGTCAAAGTTGAGGTCAGGGTCGGGTTCAAGGTCAGGGTGGAGGTCAGGGTCAGGGTCAAGTTCAGGGTTTAGGTCAGGGTCAGGGTCAATGTCAGGGTGAAGGTCAGGGTCCGGATCAAGGTCAGGGTGGAGGTCAGGGTCAGGGTCAAGGTCAGGGTGGAGGTCAGGGTGGAGGTCACGGTCTCAGTCAAGGTCAGGGTGGAGGTCAGGGTCAGGGTCAAGGTCAGGGCCGAGGTCAGGGTCAGAGTCAAGGTCAGGGACAAGGTCAGGGTGGAGGTCAGGGTCACAGTCAAGGTCAGGGTGGAGGTCAGGGTCACAGTCATGGTCAGGGTGGAGGTCAGGGTCAGGGTCATGGTCAGGGTGGAGGTCAGGGTCAGGATCAAGGTCAAAGTGGAGAACAGGGTGAGGGTCAAGGTCGGGGTGGAGGTCAGGGTCAGGGTCAAGGTCAGGGCCGAGGTCAGGGTCAGGCTCAAGGTCAGGGTGGAGGTCAGGGTTGAGGTCAGGGTCAGGGTCATGGTCAGGGTGGAGGTCAGGGTCAGAGTCAAGGTCAAAGTGGAGGTCAGGGTCAGGGTCAAGGTCAGGGTGGAGGTCAGGGTCAGGGTCAAGGTCAGGGTAGAGGTCAGGGTCAGGGTCAAGGTCAGGGTGGAGGTCAGGGTCAGGGTCAAGGTCAGGGTGGAGGTCAGGAACGCGGTCAAGGTCAGGGTGGGGGTCAGGGTGGAGGTCAGGATCAGGGTCGAGGTCAAAGTGGAGGTCAGGGTCAGGGTCAAGATCAGGGTGGGGGTCAAGGTCAGGGTGGAGGTCAGGGTGGAGGTCGGGGTCAGGGTCAAGGTCAGGGTGGAGGTCAGGAACGAGGTCAAGGTCAGGGTGGAGGTCAGGGTAAGCTCGGGGTCAGCGTCTAGGTCAGGGTAGAGGTCGTGGTCAGAGTCAAGGTCAGGGTGGAGGTCAGGGTCAGGGTCAAGATCAGGGTGGGGGTCAAGGTCAGGGTGGAGGTCAGGGTGGAGGTCGGGGTCAGGGTCAAGGTCAGGGTGGAGGTCAGGAACGAGGTCAAGGTCAGGGTGGAGGTCAGGGTAAGCTCGGGGTCAGCGTCTAGGTCAGGGTAGAGGTCGTGGTCAGAGTCAAGGTCAGGGTGGAGGTCAGGGTCAGGGTCAAGGTCAGGGTGGTGGTCAAGGTCAGGGTAAAGGTCAGGGTGGAGGTCAGGGTCAGGGTCAAGGTCAGGGTGGAAGTCAGGGTCACGGTCAAGGTCAGGGTGGAGGTCAGGGTCAGGGTCAAGGTCAGGGTGGAGGTCGGGGTCAGGGTCAAGGTCAAAGTTGAGGTCAGGGTCGGGGTCTAGGTCAGGGTGGAGGTCAGGGTCAGGGTCAAGGTCAGGGTGGAGGTCAGGGTCAGGGTCAAGGTCAGGGTGGAGGTCAGGGTCAGGGTCAAGGTCAGGGTGAAGGTCAGGGTCAGGGTCAAGGTCAGGGTGGAGGTCAGGGTCAGGGTCAAGGTCAGGGTGGAGCTCAGGGTTGAGGTCAGTGTCAGGGTCAAGGTCAGGGTCAGGGTCGAGGTCAGGGTGGAGGTCAGGGTGGAGGTCAGGGTCAGGGTCAAGGTAAGGGTGAAGGTCAGGGTCACAGTCAAGGCCGAGGTGGAGGTCAGGGTCACGGTCAAGGTCAGGGTGAAGGTCGGGGTCAGAGTGATGGTCAGTGTAGAGGTCAGGGTCACAGTCAAGGTCAGGGTGGAGGTCAGGGTCAGGGTCAAGGTCAGGGTCGAGGTGACGGTCACAGTCAAGGTCGGAGTAGAGGTCAGGGTAAGCTCGGGGTCAGGGTCAAGGTCAGGGTGGAGGTCGTGGTCAGTGTCAAGGTCAGGGTGGAGGTCAGGGTCAGGGTCAAGGTCAGGGTGGTGGTCAAGGTCAGGGTGAAGGTCAGGGTGGAGGTCAGGGTCAGGGTCAAGGTCAGGGTGGAAGTCAGGGTCAAGGTCAAGGTCAGGGTGAAGGTCAGCGTCAGGGTCAAGGTCAGGGTGGAGGTCGGGGTCAGGGTCAAGGTCAAAGTTGAGGTCAGGGTCGGGGTCAAGGTCAGGGTGGAGGTCAGGGTCAGGGTCAAGGTCAGGGTGGAGGTCAGGGTCAGGGTCAATGTCAGGGTGGAGGTCAGGGTCAGAGTCAAGGTCAGGGTGAAGGTCAGGGTCAGGGTCAAGGTCAGGGTGGAGGTCAGGGTCAGGGTCAAGGTCAGGGTGGAGGTCAGGAACGCGGTCAAGGTCAGGGTGGCGGTCAGGGTGGAGGTCAGGGTCAAGGTCGAGGTCAAAGTGGAGGTCAGGGTCAGGGTCAAGATCAGGGTGGGGGTCAAGGTAAGGGTGGAGGTCAGGGTGGAGGTCGGGGTCAGGGTCAAGGTCAGGGTGAAGGTCAGGGTCACAGTCAAGGTCAGGGTGGAGGGCAAGGTCAGGGTCAAGGTCAGGGTGGAGGTCAGGGTGGAGGTCAGGGTCAGGGTCAAGGTCAGGGTGGTGGTGAAGGTCAGGGTCAAGGTCGGGGTGGAGGTCAGGGTCAGGGTCAAGGTCAGGGTCGAGGTCAAAGTCAAGGTCAAGGTCAGGGTGGAGGTCGGGGTCAGGGTCAAGGTAAGGGTGGAGGTCAGGGTCAGGGTCAAGGTCAGGGTGGAGGTCAGGGTGGACGTCAGGGTCAGTGTCAAGGTCAGGGTGGAGGTCAGGGTCAGGGTCAAGGTCAGGGTGGAGGTCGGGGTCAGGGTCAAGGTCAGGGTGGAGGTCGGGGTCAGGGTCAAGGTCAGGGTAGAGGTCAGGGTCACAGTCAAGGTCAGGGTGGAGGTCAGGGTCAGGGTCAAGGTCAGGGTCGAGGTGAAGGTCACAGCTATGGTCAGAGTGGAGGTCAGGGTAAGCTCGGGGTCAGGGTCAAGGTCAGGGTGGAGGTCGTGGTCAGTGTTAAGGTCAGGGTGGAGGTCAGGGTCGGGGTCAAGGTCAGGGTGGTGGTCAAGGTCAGAGTAGAGGTCAGGGTGGAGGTCAGGTTGAGGGTCAAGGTCAGGGTGGAGGTCAGGGTCAGGGTCAAGGTCAGGGTGAAGGTCAGGGTCAGGGTCAAGGTCAGGGTGGAGGTCAGGGTCAGGGTCAAGGTCAGGGTACAAGTCAGGGTCAGGGTCAAGGTCAGGGTCGAGGTGACGGTCACAGTCAAGGTCAGAGTGGAGGTCAGGGTAAGCTCGGGGTCAGGGTCAAGGTCAGGGTGGAGGTCGTGGTCAGTGTCAAGGTCATAGTGGAGGTCAGGGTGAAGGTCAGGGTCAGGGTCAAGGTCAGGGTGGAGGTCAGGAACGAGGTCAAGGTCAGGGTGGAGGTCTGGGTAAGCTCGGGGTCACCGTCAAGGTCAGGGTGGAGGTCGTGGTCAGTGTCAAGGTCAGGGTGGAGGTCAGGGTCAGGGTCAAGGTCAGGGTGGTGCTCAAGGTCAGGGTAAAGGTCAGGGTGGAGGTCAGGGTCAAGGTCAAGGTCAGGGTGGAAGTCAGGGTCAAGGTCAAGGTCAGGTTGGAGGTCAGGGTCAGGGT
Source organism: Tenthredo distinguenda (assembly GCA_947538915.1). NCBI lineage: Eukaryota > Metazoa > Arthropoda > Insecta > Hymenoptera > Tenthredinidae > Tenthredo > Tenthredo distinguenda. The sequence continues at coordinate 5,651,999 of OX384536.1, read as the reverse complement.
CAAGGTCAGGGTGGAGGTCGGGGTCAGGGTCAAGGTCAAAGTTGAGGTCAGGGTCGGGGTCAACGCCAGGGTGGAGGTCAGGGTCAGGGTCAAGGTCAGGGTGGAGGCCAGGGTCAGGGTCAATGTCGAGGTGGAGGTCAAGGTCAGGGTCAAGGTCAGGGTGGAGGTCAGGGTCAGGGTCAAGGTCAGGGTGGAGGTCAGGGTCAGGGTCAAGGTCAGGGTGGAGGTCAGGGTCAGGTTCAAGGTCAAAGCGGAGGTCAGGGTCAGGGTGAAGCTCAGGGTCGAGGTCAGGGTGGAGGTCAGGGTCACAGTCAAGGTCAGGGCCGAGGTCGGGGTCAGGGTCAAGGTCAGGGACAAGGTCAGGGTGGAGGTCAGGGTCACAGTCAAGGTCAGGGTGGAGGTCAGGGTAGGGGTCAGGGTCAGGGTCAGGATCGGGGTAGAGGTCAGGGTCGGGGTCAAGGTCAAAGTGGAGGTCAGGGTCCGGGTCAAGGTCAGGGTGGAGGTCAGGGTCAGGGTCAAGGTCAGGGTGGAGGTCGGGGTCAGGGTCAAGGTAAGGGTGGAGGTCAGGGTCAGGGACAAGGTCGGGGTCGAGGTCAGGGTCAGGGTCAAGGTCATGGTGGAGGTCAGGGTCAGGGTCAAGGTCAGGGTGGAGGTCAGGAACGCGGTCAAGGTCAGGGTGGCGGTCAGGGTGGAGGTCAGGTTCAGGGTCGAGGTCAAAGTGGAGGTCAGGGTCAGGGTCAAGATCAGGGTGGGGGTCAAGGTAAGGGTGGAGGTCAGGGTGGAGGTCCGGGTCAGGGTCAAGGTCAGGGTGAAGGTCAGGGTCACAGTCAAGGTCAGGGTGGAGGGCAAGGTCAGGGTCAAGGTCAGGGTGGAGGTCAGGGTGGAGGTCAGGGTCAGGGTCAAGGTCAGGGTGGTGGTGAAGGTCAGGGTCAAGGTCGGGGTGGAGGTCAGGGTCAGGGTCAAGGTCAGGGTCGAGGTCAGGGTCAAGGTCAAGGTCAGGGTGGAGGTCAGGGTCAGGGTCGAGGTCAGGGTGAAGGTCAGGGTGGAGGTCAGGGTCAGTGTCAAGGTCAGGGTGGAGGTCAGGGTCACGGTCAAGGTCAGGGTGCAGGTCGGGGTCAGGGTCAAGGTCAGGGTGGAGGTCGGGGTCAGGGTCAAGGTCAGGGTAGAGGTCAGGGTCACAGTCAAGGTCAGGGTGGAGGTCAGGGTCAGGGTCAAGGTCAGGGTCGAGGTAAAGGTCACAGCTATGGTCAGAGTGGAGGTCAGGGTAAGCTCGGGGTCAGGGTCAAGGTCAGGGTGGAGGTCGTGGTCAGTGTTAAGGTCAGGGTGGAGGTCAGGGTCAGGGTCAAGGTCAGGGTGGTGGTCAAGGTCAGGGTAGAGGTCAGGGTGGAGGTCAGGGTGAGGGTCAAGGTCAGGGTGGAAGTCAGGGTCAAGGTCAAGGTCAGGGTGAAGGTCAGCGTCAGGGTCAAGGTCAGGGTGGAGGTCGGGGTCAGGGTCAAGGTCAGGGTAGAGGTCAGGGTCACAGTCAAGGTCAGGGTGGAGGTCAGGGTCAGGGTCAAGGTCAGGGTCGAGGTGACGGTCACAGTCAAGGTCGGAGTAGAGGTCAGGGTAAGCTCGGGGTCAGGGTCAAGGTCAGGGTGGAGGTCGTGGTCAGTGTCAAGGTCAGGGTGGAGGTCAGGGTCAGGGTCAAGGTCAGGGTGGTGGTCAAGGTCAGGGTGAAGGTCAGGGTGGAGGTCAGGGTCAGGGTCAAGGTCAGGGTGGAAGTCAGGGTCAAGGTCAAGGTCAGGGTGAAGGTCAGCGTCAGGGTCAAGGTCAGGGTGGAGGTCGGGGTCAGGGTCAAGGTCAAAATTGAGGTCAGGGTAGGGGTCAAGGTCAGGGTGGAGGACAGGGTCAGGGTCAAGTTCAGGGTGGAGGTCAGGGTCAGGGTCAATGTCAGGGTGAAGGTCAGGGTCCGGATCAAGGTCAGGGTGGAGGTCAGGGTCAGGGTCAAGGTCAGGGTGGAGGTCAGGGTGGAGGTCACGGTCTCAGTCAAGGTCAGGGTGGAGGTCAGGGTCAGGGTCAAGGTCAGGGCCGAGGTCAGGGTCAGAGTCAAGGTCAGGGACAAGGTCAGGGTGGAGGTCAGGGTCACAGTCAAGGTCAGGGTGGAGGTCGGGGTCAGGGTCAAGGTCAAAGTTGAGGTCAGGGTCGGGTTCAAGGTCAGTGTGGAGGTCAGGGTCAGGGTCAAGGTCAGGGTGGAGGTCAGGGTTGAGGTCAGTGTCAGGGTCAAGGTCAGGGTCAGGGTCGAGGTCAGGGTGGAGGTCAGGGTGAAGGTCAGGGTCAGAGTCAAGGTAAGGGTGAAGGTCAGGGTCACAGTCAAGGCCAAGGTGGAGGTCAGGGTCACGGTCAAGGTCAGGGTGAAGGTCGGGGTCAGGGTGAAGGTCAGTGTAGAGGTCAGGGTCACAGTCAAGGTCAGGGTGGAGGTCAGGGTCAGGGTCAAGGTCAGGGTCGAGGTGACGGTCACAGTCAAGGTCGGAGTAGAGGTCAGGGTAAGCTCGGGGTCAGGGTCAAGGTCAGGGTGGAGGTCGTGGTCAGTGTCAAGGTCAGGGTGGAGGTCAGGGTCAGGGTCAAGGTCAGGGTGGTGGTCAAGGTCAGGGTGAAGGTCAGGGTGGAGGTCAGGGTCAGGGTCAAGGTCAGGGTGGAAGTCAGGGTGAAGGTCAAGGTCAGGGTGAAGGTCAGCGTCAGGGTCAAGGTCAGGGTGGAGGTCGGGGTCAGGGTCAAGGTCAAAATTGAGGTCAGGGTAGGGGTCAAGGTCAGGGTGGAGGACAGGGTCAGGGTCAAGGTCAGGGTGGAGGTCAGGGTCAGGGTCAAGGTCAGGGTGGAAGTCAGGGTCAGGGTCATGGTCAGGGTGGAGGTCAGGGTCAGGGTCAAGGTCAGGGTGGAAGTCAGCGTCAGGGTCATGGTCAGGGTGGAGGTCAGGGTCAGGGTCAAGGTCAAAGTGTAGAACAGGGTCAGGGTCAAGGTCAGGGCGGAGTTCAGGGTCAGGGTCAAGGTCAGGGCCGAGGTCAGGGTCAGAGTCAAGGTCAGGGACAAGGTCAGGGTGGAGGTCAGGGTCACAGTCAAGGTCAGGGTGGAGGTCAGGGTCACAGTCATGGTCAGGGTGGAGGTCAGGGTCAGGGTCATGGTCAGGGTGGAGGTCAGGGTCCGGATCAAGGTCAAAGTGGAGAACAGGGTCAGGGTCAAGGTCGGGGTGGAGGTCAGGGTCAGGGTCAAGGTCAGGGCCGAGGTCAGGGTCAGGCTCAAGGTCAGGGTGGAGGTCAGGGTTGAGGTCAGGGTCAGGGTCATGGTCAGGGTGGAGGTCAGGGTCAGAGTCAAGGTCAAAGTGGAGGTCAGGGTGAGGGTCAAGGTCAGGGTGGAGGTCAGGGTCAGGGTCAAGGTCAGGGTAGAGGTCAGGGTCAGGGTCAAGGTCAGGGTGGAGGTCAGGGTCAGGGTCAAGGTCAGGGTGGAGGTCAGGAACGCGGTCAAGGTCAGGGTGGGGGTCAGGGTGGAGGTCAGGATCAGGGTCGAGGTCAAAGTGGAGGTCAGGGTCAGGGTCAAGATCAGGGTGGGGGTCAAGGTCAGGGTGGAGGTCAGGGTGGAGGTCGGGGTCAGGGTCAAGGTCAGGGTGGAGGTCAGGAACGAGGTCAAGGTCAGGGTGGAGGTCAGGGTAAGCTCGGGGTCAGCGTCAAGGTCAGGGTAGAGGTCGTGGTCAGAGTCAAGGTCAGGGTGGAGGTCAGGGTAAGCTCGGGGTCAGCGTCAAGGTCAGGGTAGAGGTCGTGGTCAGAGTCAAGGTCAGGGTGGAGGTCAGGGTCAGGGTCAAGGTCAGGGTGGTGGTCAAGGTCAGGGTAAAGGTCAGGGTGGAGGTCAGGGTCAGGGTCAAGGTCAGGGTGGAAGTCACGGTCAAGGTCAAGGTCAGGGTGGAGGTCAGGGTCAGGGTCAAGGTCAGGGTGGAGGTCGGGGTCAGGGTCAAGGTCAAAGTTGAGGTCAGGGTCGGGGTCTAGGTCAGAGTGGAGGTCAGGGTCAGGGTCAAGGTCAGGGTGGAGGTCAGGGTCAGGGTCAAGGTCAGGGTGGAGGTCAGGGTCAGGGTCAAGGTCAGGGTGGAGGTCAGGGTCAGGGTCAAGGTCAGGGTGGAGGTCAGGGTCAGGGTCAAGGTCAGGGTGGAGGTCAGGGTTGAGGTCAGTGTCAGGGTCAAGGTCAGGGTCAGGGTCGAGGTCAGGGTGGAGGTCAGGGTGGAGGTCAGGGTCAGGGTCAAGGTAAGGGTGAAGGTCAGGGTCACAGTCAAGGCCGAGGTGGAGGTCAGGGTCACGGTCAAGGTCAGGGTGAAGGTCGGGGTCCGGGTGATGGTCAGTGTAGAGGTCAGGGTCACAGTCAAGGTCAGGGTGGAGGTCAGGGTCAGGGTCAAGGTCAGGGTCGAGGTGACGGTCACAGTCAAGGTCGGAGTAGAGGTCAGGGTAAGCTCGGGGTCAGGGTCAAGGTCAGGGTGGAGGTCGTGGTCAGTGTCAAGGTCAGGGTGGAGGTCAGGGTCAGGGTCAAGGTCAGGGTGGTGGTCAAGGTCAGGGTGAAGGTCAGGGTGGAGGTCAGGGTCAGGGTCAAGGTCAGGGTGGAAGTCAGGGTCAAGGTCAAGGTCAGGGTGAAGGTCAGCGTCAGGGTCAAGGTCAGGGTGGAGGTCGGGGTCAGGGTCAAGGTCAAAATTGAGGTCAGGGTAGGGGTCAAGGTCAGGGTGGAGGACAGGGTCAGGGTCAAGGTCAGGGTGGAGGTCAGGGTCAGGGTCAAGGTCAGGGTGGAAATCAGGGTCAGGGTCATGGTCAGGGTGGAGGTCAGGGTCAGGGTCAAGGTCAGGGTGGAAGTCAGGGTCAGGGTCATGGTCAGGGTGGAGGTCAGGGTCAGGGTCACGGTCAAAGTGTAGAACAGGGTCAGGGTCAAGGTCAGGGCGGAGTTCAGGGTCAGGGTCAAGGTCAGGGCCGAGGTCAGGGTCAGGCTCAAGGTCAGGGTGGAGGTCAGGGTCAGGGTCAAGGTCAGGGTGGTGGTCAAGGACAGGGTAAAGGTCCGGCTGGAGGTCAGGGTCAGGGTTAAGGTCAGTGTGGAAGTCAGGGTCAAGGTCAAAGTCAGGGTGGAGGTCAGGGTCAGGGTCAAGGTCAGGGTGGAGGTCGGGGTCAGGGTCAAGGTCAAAGTTGAGGTCAGGGTCGGGGTCAAGGTCAGGGTGGAGGTCAGGGTCAGGGTCAAGTTCAGGCCGGAGGTCAGGGTCAGGGTCAATGTCAGGGTGAAGGTCAGGGTCCGGATCAAGGTCAGGGTGGAGGTCAGGGTCAGGGTCAAGGTCAGGGTGGAGGTCAGGGTGGAGGTCACGGTCTCAGTCAAGGTCAGGGTGGAGGTCAGGGTCAGGGTCAAGGTCAGGGCCGAGGTCAGGGTCAGAGTCAAGGTCAGGGACAAGGTCAGGGTGTAGGTCAGGGGCACAGTCAAGGTCAGGGTGGAGGTCAGGGTCACAGTCATGGTCAGGGTGGAGGTCAGGGTCAGGGTCATGGTCAGGGTGGAGGTCAGGGTCAGGATCAAGGTCAAAGTGGAGAACAGGGTCAGGGTCAAGGTCAGGGTGGAGGACAGGGTCAGGGTCAAGGTCAGGGTGGAGATCAGGGTCAGTGTCAATGTCAGGGTGGAGGTCAGGGTCAGAGTCAAGGTCAGGGTGGAGGTCAGGGTCACGGTCAAGGTCAGGGTGAAGGTCGGGGTCAGGGTGAAGGTCAGTGTAGAGGTCAGGGTCACAGTCAAGGTCAGGGTGGAGGTCAGGGTCAGGGTCAAGGTCAGGGTCGAGGTGACGGTCACAGTCAAGGTCGGAGTAGAGGTCAGGGTAAGCTCGGGGTCAGGGTCAAGGTCAGGGTGGAGGTCGTGGTCAGTGTCAAGGTCAGGGTGGAGGTCAGGGTCAGGGTCAAGGTCAGGGTGGTGGTCAAGGTCAGGGTGAAGGTCAGGGTGGAGGTCAGGGTCAGGGTCAAGGTCAGGGTGGAAGTCAGGGTCAAGGTCAAGGTCAGGGTGAAGGTCAGCGTCAGGGTTAAGGTCAGGGTGGAGGTCGGGGTCAGGGTCAAGGTCAAAATTGAGGTCAGGGTAGGGGTCAAGGTCAGGGTGGAGGACAGGGTCAGGGTCAAGGTCAGGGTGGAGGTCAGGGTCAGGGTCAAGGTCAGGGTGGAAGTCAGGGTCAGGGTCATGGTCAGGGTGGAGGTCAGGGTCAGGGTCAAGGTCAGGGTGGAAGTCAGGGTCAGGGTCATGGTCAGGGTGGAGGTCAGGGTCAGGGTCAAGGTCAAAGTGTAGAACAGGGTCAGGGTCAAGGTCAGGGCGGAGTTCAGGGTCAGGGTCAAGGTCAGGGCCGAGGTCAGGGTCAGGCTCAAGGTCAGGGTGGAGGTCAGGGTCAGGGTCAAGGTCAGGGTGGTGGTCAAGGACAGGGTAAAGGTCCGGCTGGAGGTCAGGGTCAGGGTAAAGGTCAGTGTGGAAGTCAGGGTCAAGGTCAAAGTCAGGGTGGAGGTCAGGGTCAGGGTCAAGGTCAGGGTGGAGGTCGGGGTCAGGGTCAAGGTCAAAGTTGAGGTCAGGGTCGGGTTCAAGGTCAGGGTGGAGGTCAGGGTCAGGGTCAAGTTCAGGGTGGAGGTCAGGGTCAGGGTCAATGTCAGGGTGAAGGTCAGGGTCCGGATCAAGGTCAGGGTGGAGGTCAGGGTCAGGGTCAAGGTCAGGGTGGAGGTCAGGGTGGAGGTCACGGTCTCAGTCAAGGTCAGGGTGGAGGTCAGGGTCAGGGTCAAGGTCAGGGCCGAGGTCAGGGTCAAAGTCAAGGTCAGGGACAAGGTCAGGGTGGAGGTCAGGGTCACAGTCAAGGTCAGGGTGGAGGTCAGGGTCACAGTCATGGTCAGGGTGGAGGTCAGGGTCAGGGTCATGGTCAGGGTGGAGGTCAGGGTCAGGATCAAGGTCAAAGTGGAGAACAGGGTCAGGGTCAAGGTCGGGGTGGAGGTCAGGGTCAGGGTCAAGGTCAGGGCCGAGGTCAGGGTCAGGCTCAAGGTCAGGGTGGAGGTCAGGGTTGAGGTCAGGGTCAGGGTCATGGTCAGGGTGGAGGTCAGGGTCAGAGTCAAGGTCAAAGTGGAGGTCAGGGTCAGGGTCAAGGTCAGGGTGGAGGTCAGGGTCAGGGTCAAGGTCAGGGTAGAGGTCAGGGTCAGGGTCAAGGTCAGGGTGGAGGTCAGGGTCAGGGTCAAGGTCAGGGTGGAGGTCAGGAACGCGGTCAAGGTCAGGGTGGGGGTCAGGGTGGAGGTCAGGATCAGGGTCGAGGTCAAAGTGGAGGTCAGGGTCAGGGTCAAGATCAGGGTGGGGGTCAAGGTCAGGGTGGAGGTCAGGGTGGAGGTCGGGGTCAGGGTCAAGGTCAGGGTGGAGGTCAGGAACGAGGTCAAGGTCAGGGTGGAGGTCAGGGTAAGCTCGGGGTCAGCGTCAAGGTCAGGGTAGAGGTCGTGGTCAGAGTCAAGGTCAGGGTGGAGGTCAGGGTCAGGGTCAAGGTCAGGGTGGTGGTCAAGGTCAGGGTAAAGGTCAGGGTGGAGGTCAGGGTCAGGGTCAAGGTCAGGGTGGAAGTCACGGTCAAGGTCAAGGTCAGGGTGGAGGTCAGGGTCAGGGTCAAGGTCAGGGTGGAGGTCGGGGTCAGGGTCAAGGTCAAAGTTGAGGTCAGGGTCGGGGTCTAGGTCAGGGTGGAGGTCAGGGTCAGGGTCAAGGTCAGGGTGGAGGTCAGGGTCAGGGTCAAGGTCAGGGTGGAGGTCAGGGTCAGGGTCAAGGTCAGGGTGGAGGTCAGGGTCAGGGTCAAGGTCAGGGTGGAGGTCAGGGTCAGGGTCAAGGTCAGGGTGGAGGTCAGGGTTGAGGTCAGTGTCAGGGTCAAGGTCAGGGTCAGGGTCGAGGTCAGGGTGGAGGTCAGGGTGGAGGTCAGGGTCAGGGTCAAGGTAAGGGTGAAGGTCAGGGTCACAGTCAAGGCCGAGGTGGAGGTCAGGGCCACGGTCAAGGTCAGGGTGAAGGTCGGGGTCAGGGTGATGGTCAGTGTAGAGGTCAGGGTCACAGTCAAGGTCAGGGTGGAGGTCAGGGTCAGGGTCAAGGTCAGGGTCGAGGTGACGGTCACAGTCAAGGTCGGAGTAGAGGTCAGGGTAAGCTCGGGGTCAGGGTCAAGGTCAGGGTGGAGGTCGTGGTCAGTGTCAAGGTCAGGGTGGAGGTCAGGGTCAGGGTCAAGGTCAGGGTGGTGGTCAAGGTCAGGGTGAAGGTCAGGGTGGAGGTCAGGGTCAGGGTCAAGGTCAGGGTGGAAGTCAGGGTCAAGGTCAAGGTCAGGGTGAAGGTCAGCGTCAGGGTCAAGGTCAGGGTGGAGGTCGGGGTCAGGGTCAAGGTCAAAATTGAGGTCAGGGTAGGGGTCAAGGTCAGGGTGGAGGACAGGGTCAGGGTCAAGGTCAGGGTGGAGGTCAGGGTCAGGGTCAAGGTCAGGGTGGAAATCAGGGTCAGGGTCATGGTCAGGGTGGAGGTCAGGGTCAGGGTCAAGGTCAGGGTGGAAGTCAGGGTCAGGGTCATGGTCAGGGTGGAGGTCAGGGTCAGGGTCAAGGTCAAAGTGTAGAACAGGGTCAGGGTCAAGGTCAGGGCGGAGTTCAGGGTCAGGGTCAAGGTCAGGGCCGAGGTCAGGGTCAGGCTCAAGGTCAGGGTGGAGGTCAGGGTCAGGGTCAAGGTCAGGGTGGTGGTCAAGGACAGGGTAAAGGTCCGGCTGGAGGTCAGGGTCAGGGTTAAGGTCAGTGTGGAAGTCAGGGTCAAGGTCAAAGTCAGGGTGGAGGTCAGGGTCAGGGTCAAGGTCAGGGTGGAGGTCGGGGTCAGGGTCAAGGTCAAAGTTGAGGTCAGGGTCGGGGTCAAGGTCAGGGTGGAGGTCAGGGTCAGGGTCAAGTTCAGGCCGGAGGTCAGGGTCAGGGTCAATGTCAGGGTGAAGGTCAGGGTCCGGATCAAGGTCAGGGTGGAGGTCAGGGTCAGGGTCAAGGTCAGGGTGGAGGTCAGGGTGGAGGTCACGGTCTCAGTCAAGGTCAGGGTGGAGGTCAGGGTCAGGGTCAAGGTCAGGGCCGAGGTCAGGGTCAGAGTCAAGGTCAGGGACAAGGTCAGGGTGGAGGTCAGGGGCACAGTCAAGGTCAGGGTGGAGGTCAGGGTCACAGTCATGGTCAGGGTGGAGGTCAGGGTCAGGGTCATGGTCAGGGTGGAGGTCAGGGTCAGGATCAAGGTCAAAGTGGAGAACAGGGTCAGGGTCAAGGTCGGGGTGGAGGTCAGGGTCAGGGTCAAGGTCAGGGCCGAGGTCAGGGTCAGGCTCAAGGTCAGGGTGGAGGTCAGGGTCAGGGTCAAGGTCAGGGTGGAGGTCAGGGTTAAGGTCAGGGTCAGGGTCATGGTCAGGGTGGAGGTCAGGGTCAGAGTCAAGGTCAAAGTGGAGGTCAGGGTCAGGGTCAAGGTCAGGGTGGAGGTCAGGGTCAGGGTCAAGGTCAGGGTAGAGGTCAGGGTCAGGGTCAAGGTCAGGGTGGAGGTCAGGGTCAGGGTCAAGGTCAGGGTGGAGGTCAGGAACGCGGTCAAGGTCAGGGTGGGGGTCAGGGTGGAGGTCAGGATCAGGGTCGAGGTCAAAGTGGAGGTCAGGGTCAGGGTCAAGATCAGGGTGGGGGTCAAGATCAGGGTGGAGGTCAGGGTGGAGGTCGGGGTCAGGGTCAAGGTCAGGGTGAAGGTCAGGGTCACAGTCAAGGTCAGGGTGGAGGGCAAGGTCAGGGTCAAGGTCAGGGTGGAGGTCAGGGTGGAGGTCAGTGTCAGGGTCAAGGTCAGGGTGGTGGTGAAGGTCAGGGTCAAGGTCGGGGTGGAGGTCAGGGTCAGGGTCAAGTTCAGGGTCGAGGTCAGGGTCAAGCTCAAGGTCAGGGTGGAGGTCAGGGTGAAGGTCAGGGTCAGGGTCAAGGTCAGGATGGAGGTCAGGAACGAGGTCAAGGTCAGGGTGGAGGTCAGGGTAAGCTCGGGGTCAGCGTCGAAGTCAGGGTAGAGGTCGTGGTCAGTGTCAAGGTCAGGGTGGAGGTCAGGGTCAGGGTCAAGGTCAGGGTGGTGGTCAAGGTCAGGGTAAAGGTCAGGGTGGAGGTCAGGGTCAGGGTCAAGGTCAGGGTGGAAGTCAGGGTCAAGGTCAAGGTCAGGGTGGAGGTCAGGGTCAGGGTCAAGGTCAGGGTCGAGGTGACGGTCACAGTCAAGGTCGGAGTAGAGGTCAGGGTAAGCTCGGGGTCAGGGTCAAGGTCAGGGTGGAGGTCGTGGTCAGTGTCAAGGTCAGGGTGGAGGTCAGGGTCAGGGTCAAGGTCAGGGTGGTGGTCAAGGTCAGGGTGAAGGTCAGGGTGGAGGTCAGGGTCAGGGTCAAGGTCAGGGTGGAAGTCAGGGTCAAGGTCAAGGTCAGGGTGAAGGTCAGCGTCAGGGTCAAGGTCAGGGTGGAGGTCGGGGTCAGGGTCAAGGTCAAAATTGAGGTCAGGGTAGGGGTCAAGGTCAGGGTGGAGGACAGGGTCAGGGTCAAGGTCAGGGTGGAGGTCAGGGTCAGGGTCAAGGTCAGGGTGGAAGTCAGGGTCAGGGTTATGGTCAGGGTGGAGGTCAGGGTCAGGGTCAAGGTCAGGGTGGAAGTCAGGGTCCGGGTCATGGTCAGGGTGGAGGTCAGGGTCAGGGTCAAGGTCAAAGTGTAGAACAGGGTCAGGGTCAAGGTCAGGGCGGAGTTCAGGGTCAGGGTCAAGGTCAGGGCCGAGGTCAGGGTCAGGCTCAAGGTCAGGGTGGAGGTCAGGGTCAGGGTCAAGGTCAGGGTGGTGGTCAAGGACAGGGTAAAGGTCCGGCTGGAGGTCAGGGTCAGGGTTAAGGTCAGTGTGGAAGTCAGGGTCAAGGTCAAAGTCAGGGTGGAGGTCAGGGTCAGGGTCAAGGTCAGGGTGGAGGTCGGGGTCAGGGTCAAGGTCAAAGTTGAGGTCAGGGTCGGGTTCAAGGTCAGGGTGGAGGTCAGGGTCAGGGTCAAGTTCAGGGTGGAGGTCAGGGTCAGGGTCAATGTCAGGGTGAAGGTCAGGGTCCGGATCAAGGTCAGGGTGGAGGTCAGGGTCAGGGTCAAGGTCAGGGTGGAGGTCAGGGTGGAGGTCACGGTCTCAGTCAAGGTCAGGGTGGAGGTCAGGGTCAGGGTCAAGGTCAGGGCCGAGGTCAGGGTCAGAGTCAAGGTCAGGGACAAGGTCAGGGTGGAGGTCAGGGTCACAGTCAAGGTCAGGGTGGAGGTCAGGGTCACAGTCATGGTCAGGGTGGAGGTCAGGGTCAGGGTCATGGTCAGGGTGGAGGTCAGGGTCAGGATCAAGGTCAAAGTGGAGAACAGGGTGAGGGTCAAGGTCGGGGTGGAGGTCAGGGTCAGGGTCAAGGTCAGGGCCGAGGTCAGGGTCAGGCTCAAGGTCAGGGTGGAGGTCAGGGTTGAGGTCAGGGTCAGGGTCATGGTCAGGGTGGAGGTCAGGGTCAGAGTCAAGGTCAAAGTGGAGGTCAGGGTCAGGGTCAAGGTCAGGGTGGAGGTCAGGGTCAGGGTCAAGGTCAGGGTAGAGGTCAGGGTCAGGGTCAAGGTCAGGGTGGAGGTCAGGGTCAGGGTCAAGGTCAGGGTGGAGGTCAGGAACGCGGTCAAGGTCAGGGTGGGGGTCAGGGTGGAGGTCAGGATCAGGGTCGAGGTCAAAGTGGAGGTCAGGGTCAGGGTCAAGATCAGGGTGGGGGTCAAGGTCAGGGTGGAGGTCAGGGTGGAGGTCGGGGTCAGGGTCAAGGTCAGGGTGGAGGTCAGGAACGAGGTCAAGGTCAGGGTGGAGGTCAGGGTAAGCTCGGGGTCAGCGTCTAGGTCAGGGTAGAGGTCGTGGTCAGAGTCAAGGTCAGGGTGGAGGTCAGGGTCAGGGTCAAGGTCAGGGTGGTGGTCAAGGTCAGGGTAAAGGTCAGGGTGGAGGTCAGGGTCAGTGTCAAGGTCAGGGTGGAAGTCAGGGTCACGGTCAAGGTCAGGGTGGAGGTCAGGGTCAGGGTCAAGGTCAGGGTGGAGGTCGGGGTCAGGGTCAAGGTCAAAGTTGAGGTCAGGGTCGGGGTCTAGGTCAGGGTGGAGGTCAGGGTCAGGGTCAAGGTCAGGGTGAAGGTCAGGGTCAGGGTCAAGGTCAGGGTGGAGGTCAGGGTCAGGGTCAAGGTCAGGGTGGAGCTCAGGGTTGAGGTCAGTGTCAGGGTCAAGGTCAGGGTCAGGGTCGAGGTCAGGGTGGAGGTCAGGGTGGAGGTCAGGGTCAGGGTCAAGGTAAGGGTGAAGGTCAGGGTCACAGTCAAGGCCGAGGTGGAGGTCAGGGTCACGGTCAAGGTCAGGGTGAAGGTCGGGGTCAGAGTGATGGTCAGTGTAGAGGTCAGGGTCACAGTCAAGGTCAGGGTGGAGGTCAGGGTCAGGGTCAAGGTCAGGGTCGAGGTGACGGTCACAGTCAAGGTCGGAGTAGAGGTCAGGGTAAGCTCGGGGTCAGGGTCAAGGTCAGGGTGGAGGTCGTGGTCAGTGTCAAGGTCAGGGTGGAGGTCAGGGTCAGGGTCAAGGTCAGGGTGGTGGTCAAGGTCAGGGTGAAGGTCAGGGTGGAGGTCAGGGTCAGGGTCAAGGTCAGGGTGGAAGTCAGGGTCAAGGTCAAGGTCAGGGTGAAGGTCAGCGTCAGGGTCAAGGTCAGGGTGGAGGTCGGGGTCAGGGTCAAGGTCAAAGTTGAGGTCAGGGTCGGGGTCAAGGTCAGGGTGGAGGTCAGGGTCAGGGTCAAGGTCAGGGTGGAGGTCAGGGTCAGGGTCAATGTCAGGGTGGAGGTCAGGGTCAGAGTCAAGGTCAGGGTGAAGGTCAGGGTCAGGGTCAAGGTCAGGGTGGAGGTCAGGGTCAGGGTCAAGGTCAGGGTGGAGGTCAGGAACGCGGTCAAGGTCAGGGTGGCGGTCCGGGTGGAGGTCAGGGTCAAGGTCGAGGTCAAAGTGGAGGTCAGGGTCAGGGTCAAGATCAGGGTGGGGGTCAAGGTAAGGGTGGAGGTCAGGGTGGAGGTCGGGGTCAGGGTCAAGGTCAGGGTGAAGGTCAGGGTCACAGTCAAGGTCAGGGTGGAGGGCAAGGTCAGGGTCAAGGTCAGGGTGGAGGTCAGGGTGGAGGTCAGGGTCAGGGTCAAGGTCAGGGTGGTGGTGAAGGTCAGGGTCAAGGTCGGGGTGGAGGTCAGGGTCAGGGTCAAGGTCAGGGTCGAGGTCAAAGTCAAGGTCAAGGTCAGGGTGGAGGTCGGGGTCAGGGTCAAGGTAAGGGTGGAGGTCAGGGTCAGGGTCAAGGTCAGGGTGGAGGTCAGGGTGGACGTCAGGGTCAGTGTCAAGGTCAGGGTGGAGGTCAGGGTCAGGGTCAAGGTCAGGGTGGAGGTCGGGGTCAGGGTCAAGGTCAGGGTGGAGGTCGGGGTCAGGGTCAAGGTCAGGGTAGAGGTCAGGGTCACAGTCAAGGTCAGGGTGGAGGTCAGGGTCAGGGTCAAGGTCAGGGTCGAGGTGAAGGTCACAGCTATGGTCAGAGTGGAGGTCAGGGTAAGCTCGGGGTCAGGGTCAAGGTCAGGGTGGAGGTCGTGGTCAGTGTTAAGGTCAGGGTGGAGGTCAGGGTCGGGGTCAAGGTCAGGGTGGTGGTCAAGGTCAGAGTAGAGGTCAGGGTGGAGGTCAGGGTGAGGGTCAAGGTCAGGGTGGAGGTCAGGGTCAGGGTCAAGGTCAGGGTGAAGGTCAGGGTCAGGGTCAAGGTCAGGGTGGAGGTCAGGGTCAGGGTCAAGGTCAGGGTACAAGTCAGGGTCAGGGTCAAGGTCAGGGTCGAGGTGACGGTCACAGTCAAGGTCAGAGTGGAGGTCAGGGTAAGCTCGGGGTCAGGGTCAAGGTCAGGGTGGAGGTCGTGGTCAGTGTCAAGGTCATAGTGGAGGTCAGGGTGAAGGTCAGGGTCAGGGTCAAGGTCAGGGTGGAGGTCAGGAACGAGGTCAAGGTCAGGGTGGAGGTCTGGGTAAGCTCGGGGTCACCGTCAAGGTCAGGGTGGAGGTCGTGGTCAGTGTCAAGGTCAGGGTGGAGGTCAGGGTCAGGGTCAAGGTCAGGGTGGTGCTCAAGGTCAGGGTAAAGGTCAGGGTGGAGGTCAGGGTCAAGGTCAAGGTCAGGGTGGAAGTCAGGGTCAAGGTCAAGGTCAGGTTGGAGGTCAGGGTCAGGGTCAAGGTCAGGGTGGAGGTCGGGGTCAGGGTCAAGGTCAAAGTTGAGGTCAGGGTCGGGGTCAACGCCAGGGTGGAGGTCAGGGTCAGGGTCAAGGTCAGGGTGGAGGCCAGGGTCAGGGTCAATGTCGAGGTGGAGGTCAAGGTCAGGGTCAAGGTCAGGGTGGAGGTCAGGGTCAGGGTCAAGGTCAGGGTGGAGGTCAGGGTCAGGGTCAAGGTCAGGGTGGAGGTCAGGGTCAGGTTCAAGGTCAAAGCGGAGGTCAGGGTCAGGGTGAAGCTCAGGGTCGAGGTCAGGGTGGAGGTCAGGGTCACAGTCAAGGTCAGGGCCGAGGTCGGGGTCAGGGTCAAGGTCAGGGACAAGGTCAGGGTGGAGGTCAGGGTCACAGTCAAGGTCAGGGTGGAGGTCCGGGTAGGGGTCAGGGTCAGGGTCAGGATCGGGGTAGAGGTCAGGGTCGGGGTCAAGGTCAAAGTGGAGGTCAGGGTCCGGGTCAAGGTCAGGGTGGAGGTCAGGGTCAGGGTCAAGGTCAGGGTGGAGGTCGGGGTCAGGGTCAAGGTAAGGGTGGAGGTCAGGGTCAGGGACAAGGTCGGGGTCGAGGTCAGGGTCAGGGTCAAGGTCATGGTGGAGGTCAGGGTCAGGGTCAAGGTCAGGGTGGAGGTCAGGAACGCGGTCAAGGTCAGGGTGGCGGTCAGGGTGGAGGTCAGGTTCAGGGTCGAGGTCAAAGTGGAGGTCAGGGTCAGGGTCAAGATCAGGGTGGGGGTCAAGGTAAGGGTGAAGGTCAGGGTGGAGGTCCGGGTCAGGGTCAAGGTCAGGGTGAAGGTCAGGGTCACAGTCAAGGTCAGGGTGGAGGGCAAGGTCAGGGTCAAGGTCAGGGTGGAGGTCAGGGTGGAGGTCAGGGTCAGGGTCAAGGTCAGGGTGGTGGTGAAGGTCAGGGTCAAGGTCGGGGTGGAGGTCAGGGTCAGGGTCAAGGTCAGGGTCGAGGTCAGGGTCAAGGTCAAGGTCAGGGTGGAGGTCAGGGTCAGGGTCGAGGTCAGGGTGAAGGTCAGGGTGGAGGTCAGGGTCAGTGTCAAGGTCAGGGTGGAGGTCAGGGTCACGGTCAAGGTCAGGGTGCAGGTCGGGGTCAGGGTCAAGGTCAGGGTGGAGGTCGGGGTCAGGGTCAAGGTCAGGGTAGAGGTCAGGGTCACAGTCAAGGTCAGGGTGGAGGTCAGGGTCAGGGTCAAGGTCAGGGTCGAGGTAAAGGTCACAGCTATGGTCAGAGTGGAGGTCAGGGTAAGCTCGGGGTCAGGGTCAAGGTCAGGGTGGAGGTCGTGGTCAGTGTTAAGGTCAGGGTGGAGGTCAGGGTCAGGGTCAAGGTCAGGGTGGTGGTCAAGGTCAGGGTAGAGGTCAGGGTGGAGGTCAGGGTGAGGGTCAAGGTCAGGGTGGAGGTCAGGGTCAGGGTCAAGGTCAGGGTGAAGGTCAGGGTCAGGGTCAAGGTCAGGGTGGAGGTCAGGGTCAGGGTCAAGGTCAGGGTACAGGTCAGGGTCAGGGTCAATGTCAGGGTCGAGGTGACGGTCACAGTCAAGGTCAGAGTGGAGGTCAGGGTAAGCTCGGGGTCAGGGTCAAGGTCAGGGTGGAGGTCGTGGTCAGTGTCAAGGTCAGGGTGGAGGTCAGGGTCAGGGTCAAGGTCAGGGTGGTGGTCAAGGTCAGGGTAAAGGTCCGGGTGGAGGTCAGGGTCAGGGTCAAGGTCAGTGTGGAAGTCAGGGTCAAGGTCAAAGTCAGGGTGGAGGTCAGGGTCAGGGTCGAGGTCAGGGTGGAGGTCGGGGTCAGGGTCAAGGTAAGGGTGGAGGTCAGGGTCTCGGACAAGGTCAGGGTCGAGGTCAGGGTCAGGGTCAAGGTCAGGGTGGAGGTCAGGGTCAGGGTCCAGGTCAGGGTGGAGGTCAGGAACGCGGTCAAGGTCGGGGTGGCGGTCAGGGTGGAGGTCATGGTCAAGGTCGAGGTCAAAGTGGAGGTCAGGGTCAGGGTCAAGATCAGGCTGGGGGTCAAGGTAAGGGTGAAGGTCAGGGTGGAGGTCGGGGTCATGGTCAAGGTCAGGGTGAAGGTCAGGGTCACAGTCAAGGTCAGGGTGGAGGGCAAGGTCAGGGTCAAGGTCAGGGTGGAGGTCAGGGTGGAGGTCAGGGTCAGGGTCAAGGTCAGGGTGGTGGTGAAGGTCAGGGTCAAGGTCGGGGTGGAGGTGAGGGTCAGGGTCAAGGTCAGGGTCGAGGTCAGAGTCAAGGTCAAGGTCAGGGAGGAGGTCAGGGTGAAGGTCAGGGTCAGGGTCAAGGTCAGGGTGGAGGTCAGGAACGAGGTCAAGGTCAGGGTGGAGGTCAGGGTGAGCTCGGGGTCAGCGTCAAGGTCAGGTTGGAGGTCGTGGTCAGTGTCAAGGTCAGGGTGGAGGTCAGGGTCAGGGTCAAGGTCAGGGTGGTGGTCAAGGTCAGGGTAAAGGTCAGGGTGGAGGTCAGGGTCAGGGTCAAGGTCAGGGTGGAGGTCAGGGTCAAGGTCAAGGTCAGGGTGAAGGTCAGGGTCAGGGTCAAGGTCAGGGTGGAGGTCGGGGTCAGGGTCAAGGTCGGGGTGGAGGTCAGGGTCAGGGTCAAGGTCAGGGTCGAGGTCAGAGTCAAGGTCAAGGTCAGGGAGGAGGTCAGGGTGAAGGTCAGGGTCAGGGTCAAGGTCAGGGTGGAGGTCAGGAACGAGGTCAAGGTCAGGGTGGAGGTCAGGGTGAGCTCGGGGTCAGCGTCAAGGTCAGGTTGGAGGTCGTGGTCAGTGTCAAGGTCAGGGTGGAGGTCAGGGTCAGGGTCAAGGTCAGGGTGGTGGTCAAGGTCAGGGTAAAGGTCAGGGTGGAGGTCAGGGTCAGGGTCAAGGTCAGGGTGGAGGTCAGGGTCAAGGTCAAGGTCAGGGTGAAGGTCAGGGTCAGGGTCAAGGTCAGGGTGGAGGTCGGGGTCAGGGTCAAGGTCAAAGTTGAGGTCAGGGTCGGGGTCAAGGTCAGGGTGGAGGTCAGGGTCAGGGTCAAGGTCAGGGTGAAGGTCAGGGTCAGGGTCAAGGTCAAAGCGGAGGTCAGGGTCAGGGTGAAGCTCAGGGTCGAGGTCAGGGTGGAGGTCAGGGTCAGGGTCAAGGTCAAAGCGGAGGTCAGGGTCAGGGTGAAGCTCAGGGTCGAGGTCAGGGTGGTCGTCACGGTCTCAGTCAAGGTCAGGGTGGAGGTCAGGGTCAGGGTCAAGGTCAGGGCCGAGGTCAGGGTCAGGGTCAAGGTCAGGGACAAGGTCAGGGTGGAGGTCAGGGTCACAGTCAAGGTCAGGGTGGAGGTCAGGGTGGGGGTCAGGGTCAGGGTCAAGATCGGGGTAGAGGTCAGGGTCAGGGTCAAGGTCAAAGTGGAGGTCAAGGTCCGGGTCAAGGTCAGGGTGGAGGTCAGGGTCAGGGTCAAGGTCAGGGTGGAGGTCGGGGTCAGGGTCAAGGTAAGGGTGGAGGTCAGGGTCAGGGACAAGGTCAGGGTCGAGGTCAGGGTCAGGGTCAAGGTCATGGTGGAGGTCAGGGTCAGGGTCAAGGTCAGGGTGGAGGTCAGGAACGCGGTCAAGGTCAGGGTGGCGGTCAGGGTGGAGGTCAGGTTCAGGGTCGAGGTCAAAGTGGAGGTCAGGGTCAGGGTCAAGATCAGGGTGGGGGTCAAGGTAAGGGTGGAGGTCAGGGTGGAGGTCCGGGTCAGGGTCAAGGTCAGGGTGAAGGTCAGGGTCACAGTCAAGGTCAGGGTGGAGGGCAAGGTCAAGGTCAAGGTCAGGGTGGAGGTCAGGGTGGAGGTCAGGGTCAGGGTCAAGGTCAGGGTGGTGGTGAAGGTCAGGGTCAAGGTCGGGGTGGAGGTCAGGGTCAGGGTCAAGGTCAGGGTCGAGGTCAGAGTCAAGGTCAAGGTCAGGGAGGAGGTCAGGGTGAAGGTCAGGGTCAGGGTCAAGGTCAGGGTGGAGGTCAGGAACGAGGTCAAGGTCAGGGTGGAGGTCAGGGTGAGCTCGGGGTCAGCGTCAAGGTCAGGTTGGAGGTCGTGGTCAGTGTCAAGGTCAGGGTGGAGGTCAGGGTCAGGGTCAAGGTCAGGGTGGTGGTCAAGGTCAGGGTAAAGGTCAGGGTGGAGGTCAGGGTCAGGGTCAAGGTCAGGGTGGAGGTCAGGGTCAAGGTCAAGGTCAGGGTGAAGGTCAGGGTCAGGGTCAAGGTCAGGGTGGAGGTCGGGGTCAGGGTCAAGGTCGGGGTGGAGGTCAGGGTCAGGGTCAAGGTCAGGGTCGAGGTCAGAGTCAAGGTCAAGGTCAGGGAGGAGGTCAGGGTGAAGGTCAGGGTCAGGGTCAAGGTCAGGGTGGAGGTCAGGAACGAGGTCAAGGTCAGGGTGGAGGTCAGGGTGAGCTCGGGGTCAGCGTCAAGGTCAGGTTGGAGGTCGTGGTCAGTGTCAAGGTCAGGGTGGAGGTCAGGGTCAGGGTCAAGGTCAGGGTGGTGGTCAAGGTCAGGGTAAAGGTCAGGGTGGAGGTCAGGGTCAGGGTCAAGGTCAGGGTGGAGGTCAGGGTCAAGGTCAAGGTCAGGGTGAAGGTCAGGGTCAGGGTCAAGGTCAGGGTGGAGGTCGGGGTCAGGGTCAAGGTCAAAGTTGAGGTCAGGGTCGGGGTCAAGGTCAGGGTGGAGGTCAGGGTCAGGCTCAAGGTCAGGGTGAAGGTCAGGGTCAGGGTCAAGGTCAAAGCGGAGGTCAGGGTCAGGGTGAAGCTCAGGGTCGAGGTCAGGGTGGAGGTCAGGGTCAGGGTCAAGGTCAAAGCGGAGGTCAGGGTCAGGGTGAAGCTCAGGGTCGAGGTCAGGGTGGTCGTCACGGTCTCAGTCAAGGTCAGGGTGGAGGTCAGGGTCAGGGTCAAGGTCAGGGCCGAGGTCAGGGTCAGGGTCAAGGTCAGGGACAAGGTCAGGGTGGAGGTCAGGGTCACAGTCAAGGTCAGGGTGGAGGTCAGGGTGGGGGTCAGGGTCAGGGTCAAGATCGGGGTAGAGGTCAGGGTCAGGGTCAAGGTCAAAGTGGAGGTCAAGGTCCGGGTCAAGGTCAGGGTGGAGGTCAGGGTCAGGGTCAAGGTCAGGGTGGAGGTCGGGGTCAGGGTCAAGGTAAGGGTGGAGGTCAGGGTCAGGGACAAGGTCAGGGTCGAGGTCAGGGTCAGGGTCAAGGTCATGGTGGAGGTCAGGGTCAGGGTCAAGGTCAGGGTGGAGGTCAGGAACGCGGTCAAGGTCAGGGTGGCGGTCAGGGTGGAGGTCAGGTTCAGGGTCGAGGTCAAAGTGGAGGTCAGGGTCAGGGTCAAGATCAGGGTGGGGGTCAAGGTAAGGGTGGAGGTCAGGGTGGAGGTCCGGGTCAGGGTCAAGGTCAGGGTGAAGGTCAGGGTCACAGTCAAGGTCAGGGTGGAGGGCAAGGTCAAGGTCAAGGTCAGGGTGGAGGTCAGGGTGGAGGTCAGGGTCTGGGTCAAGGTCAGGGTGGTGGTGAAGGTCAGGGTCAAGGTCGGGGTGGAGGTCAGGGTCAGGGTCAAGGTCAGGGTCGAGGTCAGAGTCAAGGTCAAGGTCAGGGAGGAGGTCAGGGTGAAGGTCAGGGTCAGGGTCAAGGTCAGGGTGGAGGTCAGGAACGAGGTCAAGGTCAGGGTGGAGGTCAGGGTGAGCTCGGGGTCAGCGTCAAGGTCAGGTTGGAGGTCGTGGTCAGTGTCAAGGTCAGGGTGGAGGTCAGGGTCAGGGTCAAGGTCAGGGTGGTGGTCAAGGTCAGGGTAAAGGTCAGGGTGGAGGTCAGGGTCAGGGTCAAGGTCAGGGTGGAGGTCAGGGTCAAGGTCAAGGTCAGGGTGAAGGTCAGGGTCAGGGTCAAGGTCAGGGTGGAGGTCGGGGTCAGGGTCAAGGTCGGGGTGGAGGTCAGGGTCAGGGTCAAGGTCAGGGTCGAGGTCAGAGTCAAGGTCAAGGTCAGGGAGGAGGTCAGGGTGAAGGTCAGGGTCAGGGTCAAGGTCAGGGTGGAGGTCAGGAACGAGGTCAAGGTCAGGGTGGAGGTCAGGGTGAGCTCGGGGTCAGCGTCAAGGTCAGGTTGGAGGTCGTGGTCAGTGTCAAGGTCAGGGTGGAGGTCAGGGTCAGGGTCAAGGTCAGGGTGGTGGTCAAGGTCAGGGTAAAGGTCAGGGTGGAGGTCAGGGTCAGGGTCAAGGTCAGGGTGGAGGTCAGGGTCAAGGTCAAGGTCAGGGTGAAGGTCAGGGTCAGGGTCAAGGTCAGGGTGGAGGTCGGGGTCAGGGTCAAGGTCAAAGTTGAGGTCAGGGTCGGGGTCAAGGTCAGGGTGGAGGTCAGGGTCAGGGTCAAGGTCAGGGTGAAGGTCAGGGTCAGGGTCAAGGTCAAAGCGGAGGTCAGGGTCAGGGTGAAGCTCAGGGTCGAGGTCAGGGTGGAGGTCAGGGTCAGGGTCAAGGTCAAAGCGGAGGTCAGGGTCAGGGTGAAGCTCAGGGTCGAGGTCAGGGTGGTCGTCACGGTCTCAGTCAAGGTCAGGGTGGAGGTTAGGGTCAGGGTCAAGGTCAGGGCCGAGGTCAGGGTCAGGGTCAAGGTCAGGGACAAGGTCAGGGTGGAGGTCAGGGTCACAGTCAAGGTCAGGGTGGAGGTCAGGGTGGGGGTCAGGGTCAGGGTCAAGATCGGGGTAGAGGTCAGGGTCAGGGTCAAGGTCAAAGTGGAGGTCAAGGTCCGGGTCAAGGTCAGGGTGGAGGTCAGGGTCAGGGTCAAGGTCAGGGTGGAGGTCGGGGTCAGGGTCAAGGTAAGGGTGGAGGTCAGGGTCAGGGACAAGGTCAGGGTCGAGGTCAGGGTCAGGGTCAAGGTCATGGTGGAGGTCAGGGTCAGGGTCAAGGTCAGGGTGGAGGTCAGGAACGCGGTCAAGGTCAGGGTGGCGGTCAGGGTGGAGGTCAGGTTCAGGGTCGAGGTCAAAGTGGAGGTCAGGGTCAGGGTCAAGATCAGGGTGGGGGTCAAGGTAAGGGTGGAGGTCAGGGTGGAGGTCCGGGTCAGGGTCAAGGTCAGGGTGAAGGTCAGGGTCACAGTCAAGGTCAGGGTGGAGGGCAAGGTCAGGGTCAAGGTCAGGGTGGAGGTCGGGGTGGAGGTCAGGGTCAGGGTCAAGGTCAGGGTGGTGGTGAAGGTCAGGGTCAAGGTCGGGGTGGAGGTCAGGGTCAGGGTCAAGGTCAGGGTCGAGGTCAGAGTCAAGGTCAAGGTCAGGGAGGAGGTCAGGGTGAAGGTCAGGGTCAGGGTCAAGGTCAGGGTGGAGGTCAGGAACGAGGTCAAGGTCAGGGTGGAGGTCAGGCTAAGCTCGGGGTCAGCGTCAAGGTCAGGGTGGAGGTCGTGGTCAGTGTCAAGGTCAGGGTGGAGGTCAGGGTCAGGGTCAAGGTCAGGGTGGTGCTCAAGGTCAGGGTAAAGGTCAGGGTGGAGGTCAGGGTCAGGGTCAAGGTCAGGGTGGAAGTCAGGGTCAAGGTCAAGGTCAGGTTGGAGGTCAGGGTCAGGGTCAAGGTCAGGTCGGAGGTCGGGGTCAGGGTCAAGGTCAAAGTTGAGGTCAGGGTCGGGGTCAAGGCCAGGGTGGAGGTCAGGGTCAGGGTCAAGGTCAGGGTGGAGGTCAGGGTCAGGGTCAATGTCAGGGTGGAGGTCAAGGTCAGGGTCAAGGTCAGGGTGGAGGTCAGGGTCAGGGTCAAGGTCAGGGTGGAGGTCAGGGTCAGGGTCAAGGTCAGGGTGGTGGTCAAGGTCAGGGTAAAGTTCAGGGTGGAGGTCAGGGTCGGGGTCAAGGTCAGGGTGAAGGTCAGGGTCAGGGTCAAGGTCAGGGTGAAGGTCAGGGTCAGGGTCAAGGTCAGGGTGGAGGTCAGGGTCAGGGTCAAGGTCAGGGTGGAGGTCAGGGTCAGGTTCAAGGTCAAAGCGGAGGTCAGGGTCAGGGTGAAGCACAGGGTCGAGGTCAGGGTGGAGGTCACGGTCTCAGTCAAGGTCAGGGTGGAGGTCAGGGTCAGGGTCAAGGTCAGGGCCGAGGTCAGGGTCAGGGTCAAGGTCAGGGACAAGGTCAGGGTAGAGGTCAGGGTCACAGTCAAGGTCAGGGTGGAGGTCAGGGTGGGGGTCAGGGTCAGGGTCAAGATCGGGGTAGAGGTCAGGGTCAGGGTCAAGGTCAAAGTGGAGGTCAGGGTCCGGGTCAAGGTCAGGGTGGAGGTCAGGGTCAGGGTCAAGGTCAGGGTGGAGGTCGGGGTCAGGGTCAAGGTAAGGGTGGAGTTCAGGGTCAGGGACAAGGTCAGGGTCGAGGTCAGGGTCAGGGTCAAGGTCATGGTGGAGGTCAGGGTCAGGGTCAAGGTCAGGGTAGAGGTTTCGGGTCACAGTCAAGGTCAGGGTGGAGGTCAGGGTCAGGGTCAAGGTCAGGGTCGAGGTGAAGGTCACAGCTATGGTCAGAGTGGAGGTCAGGGTAAGCTCGGGGTCAGGGTCAAGGTCAGGGTGGAGGTCGTGGTCAGTGTTAAGGTCAGGGTGGAGGTCAGGGTCAGGGTCAAGGTCAGGGTGGTGGTCAAGGTCAGGGTAAAGGTCAGGGTGGAGGTCAGGGTCAGGGTCAAGGTCAGGGTGGAAGTCAGGGTCAAGGTCAAGGTCAGGGTGGAGGTCAGAGTCAGGGTTAAGGTCAGGGTGGAGTTCGGGGTCAGGGTCAAGGTCAAAGTTGAGGTCAGGGTCGGGGTCGAGGTCAGGGTGGAGGTCAGGGTCAGGGTCAAGGTCAGGGTGGAGGTCAGGGTCAGGGTCAATGTCAGGGTGGAGGTCAGTGTGAGGGTCAAGGTCAGGGTGGAGGTCAGGGTCAGGGTCAAGGTCAGGGTGAAGGTCAGGGTCAGGGTCAATGTCAGTGTGGAGGTCAGGGTCAGGGTCAAGGTCAGGGTACAGGTCAGGGTCAGGGTCAAGGTCAGGGTGGAGGTCAGTGTCAGGGTCAAGGTCAAAGCGGAGGTCAGGGTCAGGGTGAAGCTCAGGGTCGAGGTCAGGGTGGAGGTCACGGTCTCAGTCAAGGTCAGGGTGGAGATCAGGGTCAGGGTCAAGGTCAGTGTGGAAGTCAGGGTCAAGGTCAAAGTCAGGGTGGAGGTCAGGGTCAGGGTCAAGGTCAGGGTGGAGGTCGGGGTCAGGGTCAAGGTAAGGGTGTAGGTCAGGGTCAGGGACAAGGTCAGGGTCGAGGTCAGGGTCAGGGTCAAGGTCAGGGTGGAGGTCAGGGTCAGGGTCAAGGTCAAAGCGGAGGTCAGGGTCAGGGTGAAGCTCAGGGTCGAGGTCAGGGTGGAGGTCACGGTCTCAGTCAAGGTCAGAGTGGAGATCAGGGTCAGGGTCAAGGTCAGGGCCGAGGTCAGGGTCAGGGTCAAGGTCAGGGACAAGGTCAGGGTGAAGGTCAGGGTCACAGTCAAGGTCAGGGTGGAGGTCAGGGTGGGGGTCAGGGTCAGGGTCAAGATCGGGGCAGAGGTCAGGGTCAGGGTCAAGGTCAAAGTGGAGGTCAGGGTCCGGGTCAAGGTCAGGGTGGAGGTCAGGGTCAGGGTCAAGGTCAGGGTGGAGGTCGGGGTCAGGGTGGAGGTCGGGGTCAGGGTCAAGGTCAGGGTGGTGTTGAAGGTCAGGGTCAAGGTCGGGGTGGAGGTCAGGGTCGGGGTCAAGGTCAGGGTCGAGGTCAGGGTCAAGGTCAAGGTCAGGGTGGAGGTCAGGGTGAAGGTCAGGGTCAGGGTCAAGGTCAGGGTGGAGGTCAGGGTGGAGGTCGGGTTCAGGGTCAAGGTCAGGGTGGAGGTCAGGGTCACAGTCAAGGTCAGGGTGGAGGTCAGGGTCAGGGTCATGGTCAGGGTGGAGGTCAGGGTCAGGGTCAAGGTCAAAGTGGAGAACAGGGTCAGGGTCAAGGTCAGGGTGGAGGTCAGGGTCAGGGTCAAAGTCAGGGCCGAGGTCAGGGTCAGGCTCAAGGTCAGGGTGGAGGTCAGGATCAGGGTCAAGGTCAGGGTGGAGGTCAGGGTTGAGGTCAGGGTCAGGGTCATGGTCAAGGTGAAGGTCAGGGTCAGGGTCAAGGTCAAAGTGGAGGTCAGGGTCAGGGTCAAGGTCAGGGTGGAGGTCAGGGTCAGGGTCAAGGTCAGGACCAAGGTCAGGGTCAGGGTCAAGGTCAGGCTGGAGGTCAGGGTCAGGGTCAAGGTCAGAGTGGAGGTCGGGGTCGGGGTCAAGGTCAGGGTGGAGGTCAGGGTCAGGGTCAACGTCAGGGTAGAGGTCAGGGTCAGGGTCAAGGTCAGGGTGGAGGTCAGGGTGGAGGTCAGGGTCAGGGTCAACGTCAGGGTGGAGGTCAGGGTCAGGGTCAAGGTCAGGGACAAGGTCAGGGTCAGATTCAAGGTCAGGGTGGTGGTCAAGGTCAGAGTCAAGGTCAGGGTGGAAGTCAGCGTCAGGGTCAAGGTCAGGGTGGAGGTCAGGTACGAGGTCAAGGTCAGGGTGGAGGTCAGGGTGCAGGTCGGGTTCAGGGTCGAGGTCAAAGTGGAGGTCAGGGTCAGGGTCAAGATCAGGGTGGGGGTCAAGGTCAGGGTGGATGTCAGGGTCGAGGTCAGGGTCAGGGTCAAGGTCAGGGTGGAGGTCAGGGTGAAGGTCACGGTCTCAGTCAAAGTCAGGGTGGAGATCAGGGTCAGGGTCAAGGTCAGGGCCGAGGTCAGGGTCAGGGTCAAGGTCAGGGACAAGGTCAGGGTGGAGGTCAGGGTCACAGTCAAGGTCAGGGTGGAGGTCAGGGTGGGGGTCAGGGTCAGGGTCAAGATCGGGGTAGAGGTCAGGGTCAGGGTCAAGGTCAAAGTGGAGGTCAGGGTCCGGGTCAAGGTCAGGGTGGAGGTCAGGGTCAGGGTCAAGGTCAGGGTGGAGGTCGGGGTCAGGGTCAAGGTCAGGGTGGTGTTGAAGGTCAGGGTCAAGGTCGGGGTGGAGGTCAGGGTCAGGGTCAAGGTCAGGGTCGAGGTCAGGGTCAAGGTCAAGGTCAGGGTGGAGGTCAGGGTGAAGGTCAGGGTCAGGGTCAAGGTCAGGGTGGAGGTCAGGAACGAGGTCAAGGTCAGGGTGGAGGTCAGGGTCAGGGTCAAGGTCAGGGACAAGGTCAGGGTCAGATTCAAGGTCAGGGTGGTGGTCAAGGTCAGAGTCAAGGTCAGGGTGGAAGTCAGGGTCAGAGTCAAGGTCAGGGTGGAGGTCAGGTACGAGGTCAAGGTCAGGGTGGAGGTCAGGGTGCAGGTCGGGTTCAGGGTCGAGGTCAAAGTGGAGGTCAGGGTCAGGGTCAAGATCAGGGTGGGGGTCAAGGTCAGGGTGGATGTCAGGGTCGAGGTCGGGGTCAGGGTCAAGGTCAGGGTGGAGGTCAGGGTCAGGGTCAAGTTCAGGGTGGAGGTCAGGGTGGGGGTCAGGGTCAGGGTCAAGATCGGGGTAGAGGTCAGGGTCAGGGTCAAGGTCAAAGTGGAGGTCAGGGTCCGGGTCAAGGTCAGGGTGGTAGTCAAGGACAAGGTCAAGGTCAGGGTGGAGGTCGGGGTCACGGTCAAGGTCAGGGTCAGGGTCAAGGTCAGGGTGGAGGTCAGGGTGGAGGTCAGGGTCAGGGTCAAGGTCAGGACGGAGGTCAGGGTCACAGTCAAGCTCAGGGTGGAGGTCAGGGTCACGGTCAAGGTCAGGGTGGAGGTCGGGGTCAGGGTCAAGGTCAGGGTGGAGGTCGGGGTCAGGGTCAAGGTCAGGGTAGAGGTCAGGGTCACAGTCAAGGTCAGGGTGGAGGTCAGGGTCAGGGTCAAGGTCAGGGTCGAGGTGAAGGTCACAGCTATGGTCAGAGTGGAGGTCAGGGTAAGCTCGGGGTCAGGGTCAAGGTCAGGGTGGAGGTCGTGGTCAGTGTTAAGGTCAGGGTGGAGGTCAGGGTCAGGGTCAAGGTCAGGGTAAAGGTCAGGGTGGAGGTCAGGGTGAGTGTCAAGGTCAGGGTGGAGGTCAGGGTCAGGGTCAAGGTCAGGGTGAAGGTCAGGGTCAGGGTCAAGGTCAGGGTGGAGGTAAAGGTCAGGGTCAAGGTCGGGGTGGAGGTCGGGGTCAGGGTCAAGGTCAGGGTAGAGGTCAGGGTCACAGTCAAGGTCAGGGTGGAGGTCAGGGTCACAGTCAAGGTCAGGGTGGAGGTCAGGGTCAGGGTCAAGGTCAGGGTCGAGGTGAAGGTCACAGCTATGGTCAGAGTGGAGGTCAGGGTAAGCTCGGGGTCAGGGTCAAGGTCAGGGTGGAGGTCGTGGTCAGTGTTAAGGTCAGGGTGGAGGTCAGGGTCAGCGTCAAGGTCAGGGTGGTGGTCAAGGTCAGGGTAGAGGTCAGGGTGGAGGTCAGGGTGAGGGTCAAGGTCAGGGTGGAGGTCAGGGTCAGGGTCAAGGTCAGGGTGAAGGTCAGGGTCAGGGTCAAGGTCAGGGTGGAGGTCAGGGTCAGGGTCAAGGTCAGGGTACAGGTCAGGGTCCGGGTCAAGGTCAGGGTCGAGGTGACGGTCACAGTCAAGGTCAGAGTGGAGGTCAGGGTAAGCTCGGGGTCAGGGTCAAGGTCAGGGTGGAGGTCGTGGTCAGTGTCAAGGTCAGGGTGGAGGTCAGGGTCAGGGTCAAGGTCAGGGTGGTGGTCAAGGTCAGGGTAAAGGTCCGGGTGGAGGTCAGGGTCAGGGTCAAGGTCAGTGTGGAAGTCAGGGTCAAGGTCAAAGTCAGGGTGGAGGTCAGGGTCAGGGTCAAGGTCAGGGTGGAGGTCGGG
This sequence comes from Tenthredo distinguenda, assembly GCA_947538915.1. NCBI lineage: Eukaryota > Metazoa > Arthropoda > Insecta > Hymenoptera > Tenthredinidae > Tenthredo > Tenthredo distinguenda. The sequence goes on along the minus strand of OX384536.1, from coordinate 5,625,095 downwards.
GTCAGGGTCAAGGTAAGGGTGGAGGTCAGGGTCTCGGACAAGGTCAGGGTCGAGGTCAGGGTCAGGGTCAAGGTCAGGGTGGAGGTCAGGGTCAGGGTCAAGGTCAGGGTGGAGGTCAGGAACGCGGTCAAGGTCAGGGTGGCGGTCAGGGTGGAGGTCAGGGTCAAGGTCGAGGTCAAAGTGGAGGTCAGGGTCAGGGTCAAGGTCAGGGTGGAGGTCAGGGTGGAGGTCAGGGTCAGGGTCAAGGTCAGGACGGAGGTCAGGGTCACAGTCAAGCTCAGGGTGGAGGTCAGGGTCACGGTCAAGGTCAGGGTGGAGGTCGGGGTCAGGGTCAAGGTCAGGGTGGAGGTCGGGGTCAGGGTCAAGGTCAGGGTAGAGGTCAGGGTCACAGTCGAGGTCAGGGTGGAGGTCAGGGTCAGGGTCAAGGTCAGGGTCGAGGTGAAGGTCACAGCTATGGTCAGAGTGGAGGTCAGGGTAAGCTCGGGGTCAGGGTCAAGGTCAGGGTGGAGGTCGTGGTCAGTGTTAAGGTCAGGGTGGAGGTCAGGGTCAGGGTCAAGGTCAGGGTGGTGGTCAAGGTCAGGGTAAAGGTCAGGGTGGAGGTCAGGGTGAGGGTCAAGGTCAGGGTGGAGGTCAGGGTCAGGGTCAAGGTCAGGGTGAAGGTCAGGGTCAGGGTCAAGGTCAGGGTGGAGGTAAAGGTCAGGGTCAAGGTCGGGGTGGAGGTCGGGGTCAGGGTCAAGGTCAGGGTAGAGGTCAGGGTCACAGTCAAGGTCAGGGTGGAGGTCAGGGTCACAGTCAAGGTCAGGGTGGAGGTCAGGGTCAGGGTCAAGGTCAGGGTCGAGGTGAAGGTCACAGCTATGGTCAGAGTGGAGGTCAGGGTAAGCTCGGGGTCAGGGTCAAGGTCAGGGTGGAGGTCGTGGTCAGTGTTAAGGTCAGGGTGGAGGTCAGGGTCAGGGTCAAGGTCAGGGTGGTGGTCAAGGTCAGGGTAGAGGTCAGGGTGGAGGTCAGGGTGAGGGTCAAGGTCAGGGTGGAGGTCAGGGTCAGGGTCAAGGTCAGGGTGAAGGTCAGGGTCAGGGTCAAGGTCAGGGTGGAGGTCAGGGTCAGGGTCAAGGTCAGGGTACAGGTCAGGGTCAGGGTCAAGCTCAGGGTCGAGGTGACGGTCACAGTCAAGGTCAGAGTGGAGGTCAGGGTAAGCTCGGGGTCAGGGTCAAGGTCAGGGTGGAGGTCGTGGTCAGTGTCAAGGTCAGGGTGGAGGTCAGGGTCAGGGTCAAGGTCAGGGTGGTGGTCAAGGTCAGGGTAAAGGTCCGGGTGGAGGTCAGGGTCAGGGTCAAGGTCAGTGTGGAAGTCAGGGTCAAGGTCAAAGTCAGGGTGGAGGTCAGGGTCAGGGTCAAGGTCAGGGTGGAGGTCGGGGTCAGGGTCAAGGTAAGGGTGGAGGTCAGGGTCTCGGACAAGGTCAGGGTCGAGGTCAGGGTCAGGGTCAAGGTCAGGGTGGAGGTCAGGGTCAGGGTCAAGGTCAGGGTCGAGGTGAAGGTCACAGCTATGGTCAGAGTGGAGGTCAGGGTAAGCTCGGGGTCAGGGTCAAGGTCAGGGTGGAGGTCGTGGTCAGTGTTAAGGTCAGGGTGGAGGTCAGGGTCAGGGTCAAGGTCAGGGTGGTGGTCAAGGTCAGGGTAGAGGTCAGGGTGGAGGTCAGGGTGAGGGTCAAGGTCAGGGTGGAGGTCAGGGTCAGGGTCAAGGTCAGGGTGAAGGTCAGGGTCAGGGTCAAGGTCAGGGTGGAGGTCAGGGTCAGGGTCAAGGTCAGGGTACAGGTCAGGGTCAGGGTCAAGCTCAGGGTCGAGGTGACGGTCACAGTCAAGGTCAGAGTGGAGGTCAGGGTAAGCTCGGGGTCAGGGTCAAGGTCAGGGTGGAGGTCGTGGTCAGTGTCAAGGTCAGGGTGGAGGTCAGGGTCAGGGTCAAGGTCAGGGTGGTGGTCAAGGTCAGGGTAAAGGTCCGGGTGGAGGTCAGGGTCAGGGTCAAGGTCAGTGTGGAAGTCAGGGTCAAGGTCAAAGTCAGGGTGGAGGTCAGGGTCAGGGTCAAGGTCAGGGTGGAGGTCGGGGTCAGGGTCAAGGTAAGGGTGGAGGTCAGGGTCTCGGACAAGGTCAGGGTCGAGGTCAGGGTCAGGGTCAAGGTCAGGGTGGAGGTCAGGGTCAGGGTCAAGGTCAGGGTGGAGGTCAGGAACGCGGTCAAGGTCAGGGTGGCGGTCAGGGTGGAGGTCAGGGTCAAGGTCGAGGTCAAAGTGGAGGTCAGGGTCAGGGTCAAGATCAGGGTGGGGGTCAAGGTAAGGGTGGAGGTCAGGGTGGAGGTCGGGGTCAGGGTCAAGGTCAGGGTGAAGGTCAGGGTCACAGTCAAGGTCAGGGTCAAGGTCAGGGTGGAGGTCAGGGTGGAGGTCAGGGTCAGGGTCAAGGTCAGGGTGGTGGTGAAGGTCAGGGTCAAGGTCGGGGTGGAGGTCAGGGTCAGGGTCAAGGTCAGGGTCGAGGTCAGAGTCAAGGTCAAGGTCAGGGAGGAGGTCAGGGTGGAGGTCAGGGTCAGGGTCAAGGTCAGGGCCGAGGTCAGGGTCAGGGTCAAGGTCAGGGACAAGGTCAGGGTGGAGGTCAGGGTCACAGTCAAGGTCAGGGTGGAGGTCAGGGTGGGGGTCAGGGTCAGGGTCAAGATCGGGGTAGAGGTCAGGGTCAGGGTCAAGGTCGAAGTGGAGGTCAGGGTCAGGGTCAATGTCAGGGTGGAGGTCAGGGTCAGGGTCAAGGTCAGGGTGGAGGTGAGGGTCAGGGTCAAGGTCAGGGTGGAGGTCAGGGTCAGGGTCAAGGTCAGGGACAAGGTCAGGGTGGAGGTCAGGGTCACAGTCAAGGTCAGGGTTGAGGTCAGGGTGGGGGTCAGGGTCAGGGTCAAGATCGGGGTAGAGGTCAGGGTCAGGGTCAAGGTCAAAGTGGAGGTCAGGGTCCGGGTCAAGGTCAGGGTGGAGGTCAGGGTCAGGGTCAAGGTCAGGGTGGAGGTCGGGGTCAGGGTCAAGGTAAGGGTGGAGGTCAGGGTCAGGGACAAGGTCAGGGTCGAGGTCAGGGTCAGGGTCAAGGTCATGGTGGAGGTCAGGGTCAGGGTCAAGGTCATGGTGGAGGTCAGGAACGCGGTCAAGGTCAGGGTGGCGGTCAGGGTGGAGGTCAGGTTCAGGGTCGAGGTCAAAGTGGAGGTCAGGGTCAGGGTCAAGATCAGGGTGGGGGTCAAGGTAAGGGTGGAGGTCAGGGTGGAGGTCGGGGTCAGGGTCAAGGTCAGGGTGAAGGTCAGGGTCACAGTCAAGGTCAGGGTGGAGGGCAAGGTCAGGGTCAAGGTCAGGGTGGAGGTCAGGGTGAAGGTCAGGGTCAGGGTCAAGGTCAGGGTGGTGGTGAAGGTCAGGGTCAAGGTCGGGGTGGAGGTCAGGGTCAGGGTCAAGGTCAGGGTCGAGGTCAGAGTCAAGGTCAAGGTCAGGGAGGAGGTCAGGGTTAAGGTCAGGGTCAGGGTCAAGGTCAGGGTGGAGGTCATGAACGAGGTCAAGGTCAGGGTGGAGGTCAGGGTAAGCTCGGGGTCAGCGTCAAGGTCAGGGTGGAGGTCGTGGTCAGTGTCAAGGTCAAGGTGGAGGTCAGGGTCAGGGTCAAGGTCAGGGTGGTGCTCAAGGTCAGGGTAAAGGTCAGGGTGGAGGTCAGGGTCAGGGTCAAGGTCAGGGTGGAAGTCAGGGTCAAGGTCAAGGTCAGGTTGGAGGTCAGGGTCAGGGTCAAGGTCAGGTCGAAGGTCGGGGTCAGGGTCAAGGTCAAAGTTGAGGTCAGGGTCGGGGTCAAGGCCAGGGTGGAGGTCAGGGTCAGGGTCAAGGTCAGGGTGGAGGTCAGGGTCAGGTTCAATGTCAGGGTGGAGGTCAAGGTCAGGGTCATGGTCAGGGTGGAGGTCAGGGTCAGGGTCAAGGTCAGGGTGGAGGTCAGGGTCAGGGTCAAGGTCAGTGTGGAAGTCAGGGTCAAGGTCAAAGTCAGGGTGGAGGTCAGGGTCAGGGTCAAGATCAGGGTGGAGGTCGAGGTCAGGGTCAAGGTAAGGGTGGAGGTCAGGGTCAGGGACAAGGTCAGGGTCGAGGTCAGGGTCAGGGTCAAGGTCAGGGTGGAGGTCAGGAACGAGGTCAAGGTCAGGGTGGAGGTCAGGGTAAGCTCGGGGTCAGCGTCAAGGTCAGGGTGGAGGTCGTGGTCAGTGTCAAGGTCAGGGTGGAGGTCAGGGTCAGGATCAAGGTCAGGGTGGTGCTCAAGGTCAGGGTAAAGGTCAGGGTGGAGGTCAGGGTCAGGATCAAGGTCAGGGTGAAAGTCAGGGTCAAGGTCCAGGTCAGGTTGGAGGTCAGGGTCAGGGTCAAGGTCAGCGTGGAGGTCGGGGTCAGGGTCAAGGTCAAAGTTGAGGTCAGGGTCGGGGTCAAGGTCAGAGTGGAGGTCAGGGTCAGGGTCAAGGTCAGGGTGGAGGTCAGGGTCAGGGTCAATGTCAGGGTGGAGGTCAGGGTCAGGGTCAAGGTCAGGGTGGAGGTCAGGGTCAGGGTCAAGGTCAGGGTGGAGGTCAGGGTCAGGGTCAAGGTTAGGGTGGTGGTCAAGGTCAGGGTAAGGGTCAGGGTGGAGGTCAGGGTCAGGGTCAAGGTCAGGGTGGAGGTCAGGGTCAAGGTCAAGGTCAGGGTGAAGGTCAGGGTCAGGGTCAAGGTCAGGGTGGAGGTCGGGGTCAGGGTCAATGTCAGGGTGGAGGTCAGGGTCAGGGTCGAGGTCAGGGTGGAGGTGAGGGTCAGGGTCAAGGTCAGGGTGGAGGTCAGGGTCAGGGTCAAGGTCAGGGTGGTGGTGAAGGTCAGGGTAAAGGTCAGGGTGGAGGTCAGGGTCAGGGTCAAGGTCAGGGTGGAGGTCAGGGTCAAGGTCAAGGTCAGGGTGAAGGTCAGGGTCAGGGTCAAGGTCAGGGTAGAGGTCGGGGTCAGGGTCAAGGTCAGGGTGAAGGTCAGGGTCACAGTCAAGGTCAGGGTGGAGGGCAAGGTCAGGGTCAAGGTCAGGGTGGAGGTCAGGGTGGAGGTCAGGGTCAGGGTCAAGGTCAGGGTGGTGGTGAAGGTCAGGGTCAAGGTCGGGGTGGAGGTCAGGGTCAGGGTCAAGGTCAGGGTCGAGGTCAGAGTCAAGGTCAAGGTCAGGGAGGAGGTCAGGGTGGAGGTCAGGGTCAGGGTCAAGGTCAGGGCCGAGGTCAGGGTCAGGGTCAAGGTCAGGGACAAGGTCAGGGTGGAGGTCAGGGTCACAGTCAAGGTCAGGGTGGAGGTCAGGGTGGGGGTCAGGGTCAGGGTCAAGATCGGGGTAGAGGTCAGGGTCAGGGTCAAGGTCGAAGTGGAGGTCAGGGTCAGGGTCAATGTCAGGGTGGAGGTCAGGGTCAGGGTCAAGGTCAGGGTGGAGGTGAGGGTCAGGGTCAAGGTCAGGGTGGAGGTCAGGGTCAGGGTCAAGGTCAGGGTGGTGGTGAAGGTCAGGGTAAAGGTCAGGGTGGAGGTCAGGGTCAGGGTCAAGGTCAGGGTGGAGCTCAGGGTCAAGGTCAAGGTCAGGGTGAAGGTCAGGGTCAGGGTCAAGGTCAGGGTAGAGGTCGGGGTCAGGGTCAAGGTCAAAGTTGAGGTCAGGGTCGGGGTCAGGGTCAGGGTGGAGGTCAGGGTCAGGGTCAAGGTCAGGGTGGAGGTCAGGGTCAGGGTCAAGGTCAGGGACAAGGTCAGGGTGGAGGTCAGGGTCACAGTCAAGGTCAGGGTGTAGGTCAGGGTGGGGGTCAGGGTCAGGGTCAAGATCGGGGTAGAGGTCAGGGTCAGGGTCAAGGTCAAAGTGGAGGTCAGGGTCCGGGTCAAGGTCAGGGTGGAGGTCAGGGTCAGGGTCAAGGTCAGGGTGGAGGTCGGGGTCAGGGTCAAGGTCAGGGTGGTGTTGAAGGTCAGGGTCAAGGTCGGGGTGGAGGTCAGGGTTAGGGTCAAGGTCAGGGTCGAGGTCAGGGTCAAGGTCAAGGTCAGGGTGGAGGTCAGGGTGAAGGTCAGGGTCAGGGTCAAGGTCAGGGTGGAGGTCAGGAACGAGGTCAAGGTCAGGGTGAAGGTCAGGGTCAGGGTCAAGGTCAGGGACAAGGTCAGGGTCAGATTCAAGGTCAGGGTGGTGGTCAAGGTCAGAGTCAAGGTCAGGGTGGAAGTCAGGGTCAGAGTCAAGGTCAGGGTGGAGGTCAGGTACGAGGTCAAGGTCAGGGTGGAGGTCAGGGTGCAGGTCGGGTTCAGGGTCGAGGTCAAAGTGGAGGTCAGGGTCAGGGTCAAGATCAGGGTGGGGGTCAAGGTCAGGGTGGATGTCAGGGTCGAGGTCGGGGTCAGGGTCAAGGTCAGGGTGGAGGTCAGGGTCAGGGTCAAGTTCAGGGTGGAGGTCAGGGTGGGGGTCAGGGTCAGGGTCAAGATCGGGGTAGAGGTCAGGGTCAGGGTCAAGGTCAAAGTGGAGGTCAGGGTCCGGGTCAAGGTCAGGGTGGTAGTCAAGGACAGGGTCAAGGTCAGGGTGGAGGTCGGGGTCACGGTCAAGGTCAGGGTCAGGGTCAAGGTCAGGGTGGAGGTCAGGGTGGAGGTCAGGGTCAGGGTCAAGGTCAGGACGGAGGTCAGGGTCACAGTCAAGCTCAGGGTGGAGGTCAGGGTCACGGTCAAGGTCAGGGTGGAGGTCGGGGTCAGGGTCAAGGTCAGGGTGGAGGTCGGGGTCAGGGTCAAGGTCAGGGTAGAGGTCAGGGTCACAGTCGAGGTCAGGGTGGAGGTCAGGGTCAGGGTCAAGGTCAGGGTCGAGGTGAAGGTCACAGCTATGGTCAGAGTGGAGGTCAGGGTAAGCTCGGGGTCAGGGTCAAGGTCAGGGTGGAGGTCGTGGTCAGTGTTAAGGTCAGGGTGGAGGTCAGGGTCAGGGTCAAGGTCAGGGTGGTGGTCAAGGTCAGGGTAAAGGTCAGGGTGGAGGTCAGGGTGAGGGTCAAGGTCAGGGTGGAGGTCAGGGTCAGGGTCAAGGTCAGGGTGAAGGTCAGGGTCAGGGTCAAGGTCAGGGTGGAGGTAAAGGTCAGGGTCAAGGTCGGGGTGGAGGTCGGGGTCAGGGTCAAGGTCAGGGTAGAGGTCAGGGTCACAGTCAAGGTCAGGGTGGAGGTCAGGGTCACAGTCAAGGTCAGGGTGGAGGTCAGGGTCAGGGTCAAGGTCAGGGTCGAGGTGAAGGTCACAGCTATGGTCAGAGTGGAGGTCAGGGTAAGCTCGGGGTCAGGGTCAAGGTCAGGGTGGAGGTCGTGGTCAGTGTTAAGGTCAGGGTGGAGGTCAGGGTCAGGGTCAAGGTCAGGGTGGTGGTCAAGGTCAGGGTAGAGGTCAGGGTGGAGGTCAGGGTGAGGGTCAAGGTCAGGGTGGAGGTCAGGGTCAGGGTCAAGGTCAGGGTGAAGGTCAGGGTCAGGGTCAAGGTCAGGGTGGAGGTCAGGGTCAGGGTCAAGGTCAGGGTACAGGTCAGGGTCAGGGTCAAGGTCAGGGTCGAGGTGACGGTCACAGTCAAGGTCAGAGTGGAGGTCAGGGTAAGCTCGGGGTCAGGGTCAAGGTCAGGGTGGAGGTCGTGGTCAGTGTCAAGGTCAGGGTGGAGGTCAGGGTCAGGGTCAAGGTCAGGGTGGTGGTCAAGGTCAGGGTAAAGGTCCGGGTGGAGGTCAGGGTCAGGGTCAAGGTCAGTGTGGAAGTCAGGGTCAAGGTCAAAGTCAGGGTGGAGGTCAGGGTCAGGGTCAAGGTCAGGGTGGAGGTCGGGGTCAGGGTCAAGGTAAGGGTGGAGGTCAGGGTCTCGGACAAGGTCAGGGTCGAGGTCAGGGTCAGGGTCAAGGTCAGGGTGGAGGTCAGGGTCAGGGTCAAGGTCAGGGTGGAGGTCAGGAACGCGGTCAAGGTCAGGGTGGCGGTCAGGGTGGAGGTCAGGGTCAAGGTCGAGGTCAAAGTGGAGGTCAGGGTCAGGGTCAAGATCAGGGTGGGGGTCAAGGTAAGGGTGGAGGTCAGGGTGGAGGTCGGGGTCAGGGTCAAGGTCAGGGTGGTGGTGAAGGTCAGGGTCAAGGTCGGGGTGGAGGTCAGGGTCAGGGTCAAGGTCAGGGTCGAGGTCAGAGTCAAGGTCAAGGTCAGGGAGGAGGTCAGGGTGGAGGTCAGGGTCAGGGTCAAGGTCAGGGCCGAGGTCAGGGTCAGGGTCAAGGTCAGGGACAAGGTCAGGGTGGAGGTCAGGGTCACAGTCAAGGTCAGGGTGGAGGTCAGGGTGGGGGTCAGGGTCAGGGTCAAGATCGGGGTAGAGGTCAGGGTCAGGGTCAAGGTCGAAGTGGAGGTCAGGGTCAGGGTCAATGTCAGGGTGGAGATCAGGGTCAGGGTCAAGGTCAGGGTGGAGGTGAGGGTCAGGGTCAAGGTCAGGGTGGAGGTCAGGGTCAGGGTCAAGGTCAGGGTGGTGGTGAAGGTCAGGGTAAAGGTCAGGGTGGAGGTCAGGGTCAGGGTCAAGGTCAGGGTGGAGGTCAGGGTCAAGGTCAAGGTCAGGGTGAAGGTCAGGGTCAGGGTCAAGGTCAGGGTAGAGGTCGGGGTCAGGGTCAAGGTCAAAGTTGAGGTCAGGGTCGGGGTCAAGGTCAGGGTGGAGGTCAGGGTCAGGGTCAAGGTCAGGGTGGAGGTCAGGGTCAGGGTCAAGGTCAAAGCGGAGGTCAGGGTCAGGGTGAAGCTCAGGGTCGAGGTCAGGGTGGAGGTCAGGGTCAGGGTCAAGGTCAAAGCGGAGGTCAGGGTCAGGGTGAAGCTCAGGGTCGAGGTCAGGGTGGTGGTCACGGTCTCAGTCAAGGTCAGGGTGGAGGTCAGGGTCAGGGTCAAGGTCAGGGCCGAGGTCAGGGTCAGGGTCAAGGTCAGGGACAAGGTCAGGGTGGAGGTCAGGGTCACAGTCAAGGTCAGGGTGGAGGTCAGGGTGGGGGTCAGGGTCAGGGTCAAGATCGGGGTAGAGGTCAGGGTCAGGGTCAAGGTCAAAGTGGAGGTCAGGGTCCGGGTCAAGGTCAGGGTGGAGGTCAGGGTCAGGGTCAAGGTCAGGGTGGAGGTCGGGGTCAGGGTCAAGGTAAGGGTGGAGGTCAGGGTCAGGGACAAGGTCAGGGTCGAGGTCAGGGTCAGGGTCAAGGTCATGGTGGAGGTCAGGGTCAGGGTCAAGGTCATGGTGGAGGTCAGGAACGCGGTCAAGGTCAGGGTGGCGGTCAGGGTGGTGGTCAGGTTCAGGGTCGAGGTCAAAGTGGAGGTCAGGGTCAGGGTCAAGATCAGGGTGGGGGTCAAGGTAAGGGTGGAGGTCAGGGTGGAGGTCGGGGTCAGGGTCAAGGTCAGGGTGAAGGTCAGGGTCACAGTCAAGGTCAGGGTGGAGGGCAAGGTCAGGGTCAAGGTCAGGGTGGACGTCAGGGTGAAGGTCAGGGTCAGGGTCAAGGTCAGGGTGGTGGTGAAGGTCAGGGTCAAGGTCGGGGTGGAAATCAGGGTCAGGGTCAAGGTCAGGGTCGAGGTCAGAGTCAAGGTCAAGGTCAGGGAGGAGGTCAGGGTTAAGGTCAGGGTCAGGGTCAAGGTCAGGGTGGAGGTCATGAACGAGGTCAAGGTCAGGGTGGAGGTCAGGGTAAGCTCGGGGTCAGCGTCAAGGTCAGGGTGGAGGTCGTGGTCAGTGTCAAGGTCAAGGTGGAGGTCAGGGTCAGGGTCAAGGTCAGGGTGGTGCTCAAGGTCAGGGTAAAGGTCAGGGTGGAGGTCAGGGTCAGGGTCAAGGTCAGGGTGGAAGTCAGGGTCAAGGTCAAGGTCAGGTTGGAGGTCAGGGTCAGGGTCAAGGTCAGGTCGAAGGTCGGGGTCAGGGTCAAGGTCAAAGTTGAGGTCAGGGTCGGGGTCAAGGCCAGGGTGGAGGTCAGGGTCAGGGTCAAGGTCAGGGTGGAGGTCAGGGTCAGGGTCAATGTCAGGGTGGAGGTCAAGGTCAGGGTCAAGGTCAGGGTGGAGGTCAGGGTCAGGGTCAAGGTCAGGGTGGAGGTCAGGGTCAGGGTCAAGGTCAGTGTGGAAGTCAGGGTCAAGGTCAAAGTCAGGGTGGAGGTCAGGGTCAGGGTCAAGATCAGGGTGGAGGTCGAGGTCAGGGTCAAGGTAAGGGTGGAGGTCAGGGTCAGGGACAAGGTCAGGGTCGAGGTCAGGGTCAGGGTCAAGGTCAGGGTGGAGGTCAGGAACGAGGTCAAGGTCAGGGTGGAGGTCAGGGTAAGCTCGGGGTCAGCGTCAAGGTCAGGGTGGAGGTCGTGGTCAGTGTCAAGGTCAGGGTGGAGGTCAGGGTCAGGATCAAGGTCAGGGTGGTGCTCAAGGTCAGGGTAAAGGTCAGGGTGGAGGTCAGGGTCAGGATCAAGGTCAGGGTGAAAGTCAGGGTCAAGGTCCAGGTCAGGTTGGAGGTCAGGGTCAGGGTCAAGGTCAGCGTGGAGGTCGGGGTCAGGGTCAAGGTCAAAGTTGAGGTCAGGGTCGGGGTCAAGGTCAGAGTGGAGGTCAGGGTCAGGGTCAAGGTCAGGGTGGAGGTCAGGGTCAGGGTCAATGTCAGGGTGGAGGTCAGGGTCAGGGTCAAGGTCAGGGTGGAGGTCAGGGTCAGGGTCAAGGTCAGGGTGGAGGTCAGGGTCAGGGTCAAGGTTAGGGTGGTGGTCAAGGTCAGGGTAAGGGTCAGGGTGGAGGTCAGGGTCAGGGTCAAGGTCAGGGTGGAGGTCAGGGTCAAGGTCAAGGTCAGGGTGAAGGTCAGGGTCAGGGTCAAGGTCAGGGTGGAGGTCGGGGTCAGGGTCAAGGTCAAAGTTGAGGTCAGGGTCGGGGTCAAGGTCAGGGTGGAGGTCAGGGTCAGGGTCAAGGTCAGCGTGGAGGTCAGGGTCAGGGTCAAGGTCAGGGACAAGGTCAGGGTGGAGGTCAGGGTCACAGTCGAGGTCAGGGTGGAGGTCAGGATCAGGGTCAAGGTCAGGGTGGAGGTCAGGGAGGAGGTCGGGTTCAGGGCCAAGGTCAGGGTGGAGGTCAGGGTCACAGTCAAGGTCAGGGTGGAGGTCAGGGTCAGGGTCATGGTCAGGGTGGAGGTCAGGGTCAGGGTCAAGGTCAAAGTGGAGAACAGGGTCAGGGTCAAGGTCAGGGTGGAGGTCAGGGTCAGGGTCAAAGTCAGGGCCGAGGTCAGGGTCAGGCTCAAGGTCAGGGTGGAGGTCAGGGTCAGGGTCAAGGTCAGGGTGGAGGTCAGGGTTGAGGTCAGGGTCAGGGTCATGGTCAAGGTGAAGGTCAGGGTCAGGTTCAAGGTCAAAGTGGAGGTCAGGGTCAGGGTCAAGGTCAGGGTGGAGGTCAGGGTCAGGGTCAAGGTCAGGACCAAGTTCAGGGTCAGGGTCGAGGTCAGGCTGGAGGTCAGGGTCAGGGTCAAGGTCAGAGTGGAGGTCGGGGTCGGGGTCAAGGTCAGGGTGGAGGTCAGGGTCAGGGTCAACGTCAGGGTAGAGGTCAGGGTCAGGGTCAAGGTCAGGGTGGAGGTCAGGGTGGAGGTCAGGTTCAGGGTCAAGGTCAGGGTTGAGGTCAGGGTCAGGGTCAAGGTCAGGGACAAGGTCAGGGTCAGATTCAAGGTCAGGGTGGTGGTCAAGGTCAGAGTCAAGGTCAGGGTGGGAGTCAGGGTCAGGGTCAAGGTCAGGGTGGAGGTCAGGTACGAGGTCAAGGTCAGGGTGGAGGTCAGGGTGCAGGTCGGGTTCAGGGTCGAGGTCAAAGTGGAGGTCAGGGTCAGGGTCAAGATCAGGGTGGGGGTCAAGGTCAGGGTGGATGTCAGGGTCGAGGTCGGGGTCAGGGTCAAGGTCAGGGTGGAGGTCAGGGTGGAGGTCAGGGTCAGGGTCAAGTTCAGGGTGGAGGTCATGGTCAGGGTCAAGGTCAGGGTGGAGGTCAGGGTCAGGGTGGAGGTCAGGGTCAGGGTCGAATTCAGGGTGGAGGTCAGGGTGGGGGTCAGGGTCAGCGTCAAGGTCAGGGTGGAGGTCGGGGTCACGGTCAAGGTCAGGGTCAGGGTCAAGGTCAGGGTGGAGGTCGGGGTGGAGGTCAGGGTCAGGGTCAAGGTCAGGACGGAGGTCAGGGTCACAGTCAAGCTCAGGGTGGAGGTCAGGGTCACGGTCAAGGTCAGGGTGGAGGTCGGGGTCAGGGTCAAGGTCAGAGTGGAGGTCGGGGTCAGGGTCAAGGTCAGGGTAGAGGTCAGGGTCACAGTCAAGGTCAGGGTGGAGGTCAGGGTCAGGGTCAAGATCAGGGTGGGGGTCAAGGTCAGGGTGGATGTCAGGGTCGAGGTCGAGGTCAGGGTCAAGGTCAGGGTGGAGGTCAGGGTCAGTGTCAAGTTCAGGGTGGAGGTCAGGGTGGGGGTCAGGGTCAGGGTCAAGATCGGGGTAGAGGTCAGGGTCAGGGTCAAGGTCAAAGTGGAGGTCAGGGTCCGGGTCAAGGTCAGGGTGGTAGTCAAGGACTGGGTCAAGGTCAGGGTGGAGGTCGGGGTCACGGTCAAGGTCAGGGTCAGGGTCAAGGTCAGGGTGGAGGTCAGGGTGGAGGTCAGGGTCAGGGTCAAGGTCAGGACGGAGGTCAGGGTCACAGTCAAGCTCAGGCTGGAGGTCAGGGTCACGGTCAAGGTCAGGGTGGAGGTCGGGGTCAGGGTCAAGGTCAGGGTGGAGGTCGGGGTCAGGGTCAAGGTCAGGGTAGAGGTCAGGGTCACAGTCAAGGTCAGGGTGGAGGTCAGGGTCAGGGTCAAGGTCAGGGTCGAGGTGAAGGTCACAGCTATGGTCAGAGTGGAGGTCAGGGTAAGCTCGGGGTCAGGGTCAAGGTCAGGGTGGAGGTCGTGGTCAGTGTTAAGGTCAGGGTGGAGGTCAGGGTCAGGGTCAAGGTCAGGGTGGTGGTCAAGGTCAGGGTAGAGGTCAGGGTGGAGGTCAGGGTGAGGGTCAAGGTCAGGGTGGAGGTCAGGGACGAGGTCAAGGTCAGGGTGAAGGTCAGGGTCAGGGTCAAGGTCAGGGTGGAGGTCGGGGTCAGGGTCAAGGTCAGGGTGAAGGTCAGGGTCACAGTCAAGGTCAGGGTGGAGGTCAAGGTCAGGGTCAAGGTCAGGGTGGAGGTCAGGGTGGAGGTCAGGGTCAGGGTCAAGGTCAGGGTCCGGGTCAAGGTCAGGGTCCGGGTCAAGGTCAGGGTGGTGGTCAAGGACAGAGTCAAGGTCAGCCCGGAGTTCGGGGTCAGGGTCAAGGTCATGGTGGAGGTCAGGGTCAGGGTCAACGTCAGGGTGCTGGTCAAGGTCAGGGTAAAGGTCAGGGTGGAGGTCAGGGTCAGGGTCGAGGTCAGGGTCGAGGTCAGGGTCAAGGTCAAGGTCAGGGTGGAGGTCAGGGTGGAGGTCAGGGTCAGGGTCAAGGTCAGGGTGGTGGTCAAGGTCAGGGTAAAGGTCAGGGTAGAGGTCGGGGTCAGGGTCGAGGTCAGGGTGGAGGTCAGGGTCGGGGTCAAGGTCAGGGTCAGATTCAAGGTCGGGGTGGTAGTCAAGGTCAGGGTCAAGGTCAGGGTGGAAGTCAGGGTAAGGGTCAAGGTCAGGGTGGAGGTCAGAAACGAGGTCAAGGTCAGGGTGGAGGTCAGAAACGAGGTCAAGGTCAGGGTGGACGTCAGGGTGGTGGTCAGGGTCAGGGTCAAGGTCGGGGTCGAGGTCAGGGTCAAGGTCAAGGTCAGGGTGGAGGTCAGGCCGGAGGTCAGGGTCAGGGTCAAGGTCAGGGTGGAGGTCAGGAACGAGGTCAAGGTCAGGGTGGAGGTCAGGGTCAGGGTCAAGGTCATGGAGGAGGTCGGGGTCAGGGTCAAGGTCAGGGTGGAGGTCAGGGTCAAGGTCAAGGTCAGGGTGGAGGTCAGGGTTAAGTTCAGGGTCAGGGTCAAGATCAGGGTGGGGGTCAAGGTCAGGGTGGAGGTCGGGGTCAGGGTCAAGGTCAGGGTGAAGGTCCTGGTCACAGTCAAGGTCAGGGTGGAGGTCAAGGTCAGGGTCAAGGTCAGGGTGGAGGTCAGGGTGGAGGTCAGGGTCAGGGTCAAGGTCAGGGTCCGGGTCAAGGTCAGGGTGGTGGTCAAGAACAGAGTCAAGGTCAGGGTGGAGTTCGGGGTCAGGGTCAAGGTCAGGGTGGAGGTCAGGGTGGAGGTCAGGGTCACAGTCAAGGTCAGGGTGGAGGTCAGGGTAAGCTCGGGGTCAGGGTCAAGGTCAGGGTGGAGGTCGTGGTCAGGGTCAAGGACAGGGTAGAGGTCAGGGTCAGGGTCAAGGTCAGGGTGGTGGTCAAGGTCAGGGTCAAGGTCAGGGGGGAGGTCAGGGTCAGGGTCAAGGTCAGGGTGGTGTCAGGGTAAGCTAAGGGTCAGGGTCAATGTCAGGGTGGAGGTCGTGGTCAGGGTCAAGGTCAGGGTAGAGGTCAGGGTCAGGGTCAAGGTCAGGGTGGTGGTCAAGGTCAGGGTCAAGGTCAGGGGGGAGGTCAGGGTCAGGGTCAAGGTCAGGGTGGAGGTCAGGGTCAGGGTCAACGTCAGGGTGCTGGTCAAGGTCAGGGTCAAGGTCAGGGTGGAGGTCAGGGTCAGGGTCGAGGTCAGGGTCGAGGTCAGGGTCAAGGTCAAGGTCAGGGTGGAGGTCGTGGTCAGGGTCAAGGTCAGGGTAGAGGTCAGGGTCAGGGTCAAGGTCAGGGTGGTGGTCAAGGTCAGGGTCAAGGTCAGGGGGGAGGTCAGGGTCAGGGTCAAGGTCAGGGTGGTGTCAGGGTAAGCTAAGGGTCAGGGTCAAGGTCAGGGTGGAGGTCGTGGTCAGGGTCAAGGTCAGGGTAGAGGTCAGGGTCAGGGTCAAGGTCAGGGTGGTGGTCAAGGTCAGGGTCAAGGTCAGGGGGGAGGTCAGGGTCAAGGTCAAGGTCAGGGTGGAGGTCAGGGTCAGGGTCAAGGTCATGGTGGAGGTCGGGGTCAGGGTCAAGGTCAAAGTTGAGGTCAGGGTCGGGGTCAAGGTCAGGGTGGAGGTCAGGGTCTCAGTCAAGGTCAGGGTGGAGGTCAAGGTCAGGGTCAAGGTCAGGGTGGAGGTCAGGGTGGAGGTCAGGGTCAGGGTCAAGGTCAGGGTCCGGGTCAAGGTCAGGGTGGTGGTCAAGGACAGAGTCAAGGTCAGGGTGGAGTTCGGGATCAGGGTCAAGGTCAGGGTGGAGGACAGGGTCACAGTCAAGGTCAGGGTGGAGGTCAGGGTCAGGGTCAAGGTCAGGGTGGAGGTCGTGGTCAGGGTCAAGGTCAGGGTAGAGGTCAGGGTCAGGGTCAAGGTCAGGGTGGTGGTCAGGGTAAGCTCAGGGTCAGGGTCAAGGTCAGGGTGGAGGTCGTGGTCAGGGTCAAGGTCAGGGTGGAGGTCAGGGTCAAGGTCAAGGTCAGGGTGGAGGTCAGAAACGAGGTCAAGGTCAGGGTGGAGGTCAAAAACGAGGTCAAGGTCAGGGTGGAGGTCGGGGTGGTGGTCAGGGTCAGGGTCAAGGTCAGGGTCGAGGTCAGGGTCAAGGTCAAGGTCAGGGTGGAGGTCAGGCCGGAGGTCAGGGTCAGGGTCAAGGTCAGGGTGGAGGAAAGGAACGAGGTCAAGGTCAGGGTGGAGGTCAGGGTCAGGGTCAAGGTCATGGTGGAGGTCGGGGTCAGGGTCAAGGTCAGGGTGGAGGTCAGGGTCAAGGTCAAGGTCAGGGTGGAGGTCAGGGTTAAGTTCAGGGTCAGGGTCAAGATCAGGGTGGGGGTCAAGGTCAGGGTGGAGGTCGGGGTCAGGGTCAAGATCAGGGTGGGGGTCAAGGTCAGGGTGGAGGTCGGGGTCAGGGTCAAGGTCAGGGTGAAGGTCAGGGTCACAGTCAAGGTCAGGGTGGAGGTCAAGGTCAGGGTCAAGGTCAGGGTGGAGGTCAGGGTGGAGGTCAGGGTCAGGGTCAAGGTCAGGGTCCGGGTCAAGGTCAGGGTGGTGGTCAAGGACAGAGTCAAGGTCAGCCCGGAGTTCGGGGTCAGGGTCAAGGTCATGGTGGAGGTCAGGGTCAGGGTCAACGTCAGGGTGCTGGTCAAGGTCAGGGTAAAGGTCAGGGTGGAGGTCAGGGTCAGGGTCGAGGTCAGGGTCGAGGTCAGGGTCAAGGTCAAGGTCAGGGTGGAGGTCAGGGTGGAGGTCAGGGTCAGGGTCAAGGTCAGGGTGGTGGTCAAGGTCAGGGTAAAGGTCAGGGTAGAGGTCGGGGTCAGGGTCGAGGTCAGGGTGGAGGTCAGGGTCGGGGTCAAGGTCAGGGTCAGATTCAAGGTCGGGGTGGTAGTCAAGGTCAGGGTCAAGGTCAGGGTGGAAGTCAGGGTAAGGGTCAAGGTCAGGGTGGAGGTCAGAAACGAGGTCAAGGTCAGGGTGGAGGTCAGAAACGAGGTCAAGGTCAGGGTGGAGGTCAGGGTGGTGGTCAGGGTCAGGGTCAAGGTCGGGGTCGAGGTCAGGGTCAAGGTCAAGGTCAGGGTGGAGGTCAGGCCGGAGGTCAGGGTCAGGGTCAAGGTCAGGGTGGAGGTCAGGAACGAGGTCAAGGTCAGGGTGGAGGTCAGGGTCAGGGTCAAGGTCATGGTGGAGGTCGGGGTCAGGGTCAAGGTCAGGGTTGAGGTCAGGGTCAAGGTCAAGGTCAGGGTGGATGTCAGGGTTAAGTTCAGGGTCAGGGTCAAGATCAGGGTGGGGGTCAAGGTCAGGGTGGAGGTCGGGGTCAGGGTCAAGGTCAGGGTGAAGGTCAGGGTCACAGTCAAGGTCAGGGTGGAGGTCAAGGTCAGGGTCAAGGTCAGGGTGGAGGTCAGGGTGGAGGTCAGGGTCAGGGTCAAGGTCAGGGTCCGGGTCAAGGTCAGGGTGGTGGTCAAGAACAGAGTCAAGGTCAGGGTGGAGTTCGGGGTCAGGGTCAAGGTCAGGGTGGAGGTCAGGGTGGAGGTCAGGGTCACAGTCAAGGTCAGGGTGGAGGTCAGGGTAAGCTCGGGGTCAGGGTCAAGGTCAGGGTGGAGGTCGTGGTCAGGGTCAAGGTCAGGGGGGAGGTCAGGGTCAGGGTCAAGGTCAGGGTGGTGTCAGGGTAAGCTAAGGGTCAGGGTCAAGGTCAGGGTGGAGGTCGTGGTCAGGGTCAAGGTCAGGGTAGAGGTCAGGGTCAGGGTCAAGGTCAGGGTGGTGGTCAAGGTCAGGGTCAAGGTCAGGGGGGAGGTCAGGGTCAGGGTCAAGGTCAGGGTGGAGGTCAGGGTTAGGTTCATGGTCAGGGTCAAGATCAGGGTGGGGGTCAAGGTCAGGGTGGAGGTCGGGGTCAGGGTCAAGGTCAGGGTGAAGGTCAGGGTCACAGTCAAGGTCAGGGTGGAGGTCAAGGTCAGGGTCAATATCAGGGTGGAGCTCAGGGTGGAGGTCAGGGTCAGGGTCAAGGTCAGGGTCCGGGTCAAGGTCAGGGTGGTGGTCAAGGACAGAGTCAAGGTCAGGGTGGAGTTCGGGGTCAGGGTCAAGGTCATGGTGGAGGTCAGGGTCAGGGTCAACGTCAGGGTGCTGGTCAAGGTCAGGGTAAAGGTCAGGGTGGAGGTCAGGGTCAGGATCGAGGTCAGGGTCGAGGTCAGGGTCAAGGTCAAGGTCAGGGTGGAGGTCAGGGTGGAGGTCAGGGTAAGGGTCAAGGTCAGGGTGGAGGTCAGGGTCAGGGTCAAGGTCAGGGTGGTGGTCAAGGTCAGGGTAAAGGTCAGGGTAGAGGTCGGGGTCAGGGTCGAGGTCAGGGTGGAGGTCAGGGTCGGGGTCAAGGTCAGGGTCGGATTCAAGGTCGGGGTGATAGTCAAGGTCAGGGTCAAGGTCAGGGTGGAAGTCAGGGTAAGGGTCAAGGTCAGGGTGGAGGTCAGAAACGAGGTCAAGGTCAGGGTGGAGGTCGGGGTGGTGGTCAGGGTCAGGGTCAAGGTCGCGGTCGAGGTCAGGGTCAAGGTCAAGGTCAGGGTGGAGGTCAGGCCGGAGGTCAGGGTCAGGGTCAAGGTCAGGGTGGAGGTCAGGAACGAGGTCAAGGTCAGGGTGGAGGTCAGGGTCAGGGTCAAGGTCATGGAGGAGGTCGGGGTCAGGGTCAAGGTCAGGGTGGAGGTCAGGGTCAAGGTCAAGGTCAGGGTGGAGGTCAGGGTTAAGTTCAGGGTCAGGGTCAAGATCAGGGTGGGGGTCAAGGTCAGGGTGGAGGTCGGGGTCAGGGTCAAGGTCAGGGTGGAGGTCAGGGTGGAGGTCAGGGTCACAGTCAAGGTCAGGGTGGAGGTCAGGGTAAGCTCGGGGTCAGGGTCAAGGTCAGGGTGGAGGTCGTGGTCAGGGTCAAGGACAGGGTAGAGGTCAGGGTCAGGGTCAAGGTCAGGGTGGTGGTCAAGGTCAGGGTCAAGGTCAGGGGGGAGGTCAGGGTCAGGGTCAAGGTCAGGGTGGTGTCAGGGTAAGCTAAGGGTCAGGGTCAATGTCAGGGTGGAGGTCGTGGTCAGGGTCAAGGTCAGGGTAGAGGTCAGGGTCAGGGTCAAGGTCAGGGTGGTGGTCAAGGTCAGGGTCAAGGTCAGGGGGGAGGTCAGGGTCAGGGTCAAGGTCAGGGTGGAGGTCAGGGTCAGGGTCAACGTCAGGGTGCTGGTCAAGGTCAGGGTCAAGGTCAGGGTGGAGGTCAGGGTCAGGGTCGAGGTCAGGGTCGAGGTCAGGGTCAAGGTCAAGGTCAGGGTGGAGGTCGTGGTCAGGGTCAAGGTCAGGGTAGAGGTCAGGGTCAGGGTCAAGGTCAGGGTGGTGGTCAAGGTCAGGGTCAAGGTCAGGGGGGAGGTCAGGGTCAGGGTCAAGGTCAGGGTGGTGTCAGGGTGAGCTAAGGGTCAGGGTCAAGGTCAGGGTGGAGGTCGTGGTCAGGGTCAAGGTCAGGGTAGAGGTCAGGGTCAGGGTCAAGGTCAGGGTGGTGGTCAAGGTCAGGGTCAAGGTCAGGGGGGAGGTCAGGCTCAAGGTCAAGGTCAGGGTGGAGGTCAGGGTCAGGGTCAAGGTCATGGTGGAGGTCGGGGTCAGGGTCAAGGTCAAAGTTGAGGTCAGGGTCGGGGTCAAGGTCAGGGTGGAGTTCAGGGTCTCAGTCAAGGTCAGGGTGGAGGTCAAGGTCAGGGTCAAGGTCAGGGTGGAGGTCAGGGTGGAGGTCAGGGTCAGGGTCAAGGTCAGGGTCCGGGTCAAGGTCAGGGTGGTGGTCAAGGATAGAGTCAAGGTCAGGGTGGAGTTCGGGATCAGGGTCAAGGTCAGGGTGGAGGACAGGGTCACAGTCAAGGTCAGGGTGGAGGTCAGGGTCAGGGTCAAGGTCAGGGTGGAGGTCGTGATCAGGGTCAAGGTCAGGGTAGAGGTCAGGGTCAGGGTCAAGGTCAGGGTGGTGGTCAGGGTAAGCTCAGGGTCAGGGTCAAGGTCAGGGTGGAGGTCAGGGTCAGGATCGAGGTCAGGGTCGAGGTCAGGGTCAAGGTCAAGGTCAGGGTGGAGGTCAGGGTGGAGGTCAGGGTAAGGGTCAAGGTCAGGGTGGAGGTCAGGGTCAGGGTCAAGGTCAGGGTGGTGGTCAAGGTCAGGGTAAAGGTCAGGGTAGAGGTCGGGGTCAGGGTCGAGGTCAGGGTGGAGGTCAGGGTCGGGGTCAAGGTCAGGGTCGGATTCAAGGTCGGGGTGATAGTCAAGGTCAGGGTCAAGGTCAGGGTGGAAGTCAGGGTAAGGGTCAAGGTCAGGGTGGAGGTCAGAAACGAGGTCAAGGTCAGGGTGGAGGTCAGAAACGAGGTCAAGGTCAGGGTGGAGGTCGGGGTGGTGGTCAGGGTCAGGGTCAAGGTCGCGGTCGAGGTCAGGGTCAAGGTCAAGGTCAGGGTGGAGGTCAGGCCGGAGGTCAGGGTCAGGGTCAAGGTCAGGGTGGAGGTCAGGAACGAGGTCAAGGTCAGGGTGGAGGTCAGGGTCAGGGTCAAGGTCATGGAGGAGGTCGGGGTCAGGGTCAAGGTCAGGGTGGAGGTCAGGGTCAAGGTCAAGGTCAGGGTGGAGGTCAGGGTTAAGTTCAGGGTCAGGGTCAAGATCAGGGTGGGGGTCAAGGTCAGGGTGGAGGTCGGGGTCAGGGTCAAGGTCAGGGTGAAGGTCCTGGTCACAGTCAAGGTCAGGGTGGAGGTCAAGGTCAGGGTCAAGGTCAGGGTGGAGGTCAGGGTGGAGGTCAGGGTCAGGGTCAAGGTCAGGGTCCGGGTCAAGGTCAGGGTGGTGGTCAAGAACAGAGTCAAGGTCAGGGTGGAGTTCGGGGTCAGGGTCAAGGTCAGGGTGGAGGTCAGGGTGGAGGTCAGGGTCACAGTCAAGGTCAGGGTGGAGGTCAGGGTAAGCTCGGGGTCAGGGTCAAGGTCAGGGTGGAGGTCGTGGTCAGGGTCAAGGACAGGGTAGAGGTCAGGGTCAGGGTCAAGGTCAGGGTGGTGGTCAAGGTCAGGGTCAAGGTCAGGGGGGAGGTCAGGGTCAGGGTCAAGGTCAGGGTGGTGTCAGGGTAAGCTAAGGGTCAGGGTCAATGTCAGGGTGGAGGTCGTGGTCAGGGTCAAGGTCAGGGTAGAGGTCAGGGTCAGGGTCAAGGTCAGGGTGGTGGTCAAGGTCAGGGTCAAGGTCAGGGGGGAGGTCAGGGTCAGGGTCAAGGTCAGGGTGGAGGTCAGGGTCAGGGTCAACGTCAGGGTGCTGGTCAAGGTCAGGATCAAGGTCAGGGTGGAGGTCAGGGTCAGGGTCGAGGTCAGGGTCGAGGTCAGGGTCAAGGTCAAGGTCAGGGTGGAGGTCGTGGTCAGGGTCAAGGTCAGGGTAGAGGTCAGGGTCAGGGTCAAGGTCATGGTGGAGGTCGGGGTCAGGGTCAAGGTCAAAGTTGAGGTCAGGGTCGGGGTCAAGGTCAGGGTGGAGTTCAGGGTCTCAGTCAAGGTCAGGGTGGAGGTCAAGGTCAGGGTCAAGGTCAGGGTGGAGGTCAGGGTGGAGGTCAGGGTCAGGGTCAAGGTCAGGGTCCGGGTCAAGGTCAGGGTGGTGGTCAAGGATAGAGTCAAGGTCAGGGTGGAGTTCGGGATCAGGGTCAAGGTCAGGGTGGAGGACAGGGTCACAGTCAAGGTCAGGGTGGAGGTCAGGGTCAGGGTCAAGGTCAGGGTGGAGGTCGTGATCAGGGTCAAGGTCAGGGTAGAGGTCAGGGTCAGGGTCAAGGTCAGGGTGGTGGTCAGGGTAAGCTCAGGGTCAGGGTCAAGGTCAGGGTGGAGGTCAGGGTAAGGGTCAAGGTCAGGGTGGAGGTCAGAAACAAGGTCAAGGTCAGGGTGGAGGTCAGAAACGAGGTCAAGGTCAGGGTGGAGGTCAGGGTGGTGGTCAGGGTCAGGGTCAAGGTCGGGGTCGAGGTCAGGGTCAAGGTCAAGGTCAGGGTGGAGGTCAGGCCGGAGGTCAGGGTCAGGGTCAAGGTCAGGGTGGAGGTCAGGAACGAGGTCAAGGTCAGGGTGGAGGTCAGGGTCAGGGTCAAGGTCATGGTGGAGGTCGGGGTCAGGGTCAAGGTCAGGGTGGAGGTCAGGGTCAAGGTCAAGGTCAGGGTGGATGTCAGGGTTAAGTTCAGGGTCAGGGTCAAGATCAGGGTGGGGGTCAAGGTCAGGGTGGAGGTCGGGGTCAGGGTCAAGGTCAGGGTGAAGGTCAGGGTCACAGTCAAGGTCAGGGTCAAGGTCAGGGTGGAGGTCAGGGTGGAGGTCAGGGTCAGGGTCAAGGTCAGGGTCCGGGTCAAGGTCAGGGTGGTGGTCAAGAACAGAGTCAAGGTCAGGGTGGAGTTCGGGGTCAGGGTCAAGGTCAGGGTGGAGGTCAGGGTGGAGGTCAGGGTCACAGTCAAGGTCAGGGTGGAGGTCAGGGTAAGCTCGGGGTCAGGGTCAAGGTCAGGGTGGAGGTCGTGGTCAGGGTCAAGGTCAGGGTAGAGGTCAGGGTCAGGGTCAAGGTCAGGGTGGTGGTCAAGGTCAGGGTCAAGGTCAGGGGGGAGGTCAGGGTCAGGGTCAAGGTCAGGGTGGAGGTCAGGGTCAGGGTCAAGGTCAGGGTGGTGGTCAAGGTCAGGGTAAAGGTCAGGGTGGAGGTCGGGGTCAGGGTCGAGGTCAGGGTGGAGGTCAGGGTCGGGGTCAAGGTCAGGGTCGGATTCAAGGTCGGGGTGGTAGTCAAGGTCAGGGTCAAGGTCAGGGTGGAAGTCAGGGTAAGGGTCAAGGTCAGGGTGGAGGTCAGAAACGAGGTCAAGGTCAGGGTGGAGGTCAGAAACGAGGTCAAGGTCAGGGTGGAGGTCGGGGTGGTGGTCAGGGTCAGGGTCAAGGTCGCGGTCGAGGTCAGGGTCAAGGTCAAGGTCAGGGTGGAGGTCAGGCCGGAGGTCAGGGTCAGGGTCAAGGTCAGGGTGGAGGTCAGGAACGAGGTCAAGGTCAGGGTGGAGGTCAGGGTCAGGGTCAAGGTCATGGAGGAGGTCGGGGTCAGGGTCAAGGTCAGGGTGGAGGTCAGGGTCAAGGTCAAGGTCAGGGTGGAGGTCAGGGTTAAGTTCAGGGTCAGGGTCAAGATCAGGGTGGGGGTCAAGGTCAGGGTGGAGGTCGGGGTCAGGGTCAAGGTCAGGGTGAAGGTCCTGGTCACAGTCAAGGTCAGGGTGGAGGTCAAGGTCAGGGTCAAGGTCAGGGTGGAGGTCAGGGTGGAGGTCAGGGTCAGGGTCAAGGTCAGGGTCCGGGTCAAGGTCAGGGTGGTGGTCAAGAACAGAGTCAAGGTCAGGGTGGAGTTCGGGGTCAGGGTCAAGGTCAGGGTGGAGGTCAGGGTGGAGGTCAGGGTCACAGTCAAGGTCAGGGTGGAGGTCAGGGTAAGCTCGGGGTCAGGGTCAAGGTCAGGGTGGAGGTCGTGGTCAGGGTCAAGGACAGGGTAGAGGTCAGGGTCAGGGTCAAGGTCAGGGTGGGGGTCAAGGTCAGGGTGGAGGTCAGGGTCAGGGTCAAGGTCAGGGTGAAGGTCAGGGTCACAGTCAAGGTCAGGGTGGAGGTCAAGGTCAGGGTCAAGGTCAGGGTGGAGGTCAGGGTGGAGGTCAGGGTCAGGGTCAAGGTCAGGGTCCGGGTCAAGGTCAGGGTGGTGGTCAAGGACAGAGTCAAGGTCAGCCCGGAGTTCGGGGTCAGGGTCAAGGTCATGGTGGAGGTCAGGGTCAGGGTCAACGTCAGGGTGCTGGTCAAGGTCAGGGTAAAGGTCAGGGTGGAGGTCAGGGTCAGGGTCGAGGTCAGGGTCGAGGTCAGGGTCAAGGTCAAGGTCAGGGTGGAGGTCAGGGTGGAGGTCAGGGTCAGGGTCAAGGTTAGGGTGGTGGTCAAGGTCAGGGTAAAGGTCAGGGTAGAGGTCGGGGTCAGGGTCGAGGTCAGGGTGGAGGTCAGGGTCGGGGTCAAGGTCAGGGTCAGATTCAAGGTCGGGGTGGTAGTCAAGGTCAGGGTCAAGGTCAGGGTGGAAGTCAGGGTAAGGGTCAAGGTCAGGGTGGAGGTCAGAAACGAGGTCAAGGTCAGGGTGGAGGTCAGAAACGAGGTCAAGGTCAGGGTGGAGGTCAGGGTGGTGGTCAGGGTCAGGGTCAAGGTCGGGGTCGAGGTCAGGGTCAAGGTCAAGGTCAGGGTGGAGGTCAGGCCGGAGGTCAGGGTCAGGGTCAAGGTCAGGGTGGAGGTCAGGAACGAGGTCAAGGTCAGGGTGGAGGTCAGGGTCAGGGTCAAGGTCATGGTGGAGGTCGGGGTCAGGGTCAAGGTCAGGGTGGAGGTCAGGGTCAAGGTCAAGGTCAGGGTGGATGTCAGGGTTAAGTTCAGGGTCAGGGTCAAGATCAGGGTGGGGGTCAAGGTCAGGGTGGAGGTCGGGGTCAGGGTCAAGGTCAGGGTGAAGGTCAGGGTCACAGTCAAGGTCAGGGTGGAGGTCAAGGTCAGGGTCAAGGTCAGGGTGGAGGTCAGGGTGGAGGTCAGGGTCAGGGTCAAGGTCAGGGTCCGGGTCAAGGTCAGGGTGGTGGTCAAGAACAGAGTCAAGGTCAGGGTGGAGTTCGGGGTCAGGGTCAAGGTCAGGGTGGAGGTCAGGGTGGAGGTCAGGGTCACAGTCAAGGTCAGGGTGGAGGTCAGGGTAAGCTCGGGGTCAGGGTCAAGGTCAGGGTGGAGGTCGTGGTCAGGGTCAAGGTCAGGGTAGAGGTCAGGGTCAGGGTCAAGGTCAGGGTGGTGGTCAAGGTCAGGGTCAAGGTCAGGGTGGTGGTCAAGGTCAGGGTCAAGGTCAGGGGGGAGGTCAGGGTCAGGGTCAAGGTCAGGGTGGAGGTCAGGGTCAGGGTCAAGGTCAGGGTGGTGGTCAAGGTCAGGGTAAAGGTCAGGGTGGAGGTCGGGGTCAGGGTCGAGGTCAGGGTGGAGGTCAGGGTCGGGGTCAAGGTCAGGGTCGGATTCAAGGTCGGGGTGGTAGTCAAGGTCAGGGTCAAGGTCAGGGTGGAAGTCAGGGTAAGGGTCAAGGTCAGGGTGGAGGTCAGAAACGAGGTCAAGGTCAGGGTGGAGGTCAGAAACGAGGTCAAGGTCAGGGTGGAGGTCGGGGTGGTGGTCAGGGTCAGGGTCAAGGTCGCGGTCGAGGTCAGGGTCAAGGTCAAGGTCAGGGTGGAGGTCAGGCCGGAGGTCAGGGTCAGGGTCAAGGTCAGGGTGGAGGTCAGGAACGAGGTCAAGGTCAGGGTGGAGGTCAGGGTCAGGGTCAAGGTCATGGAGGAGGTCGGGGTCAGGGTCAAGGTCAGGGTGGAGGTCAGGGTCAAGGTCAAGGTCAGGGTGGAGGTCAGGGTTAAGTTCAGGGTCAGGGTCAAGATCAGGGTGGGGGTCAAGGTCAGGGTGGAGGTCGGGGTCAGGGTCAAGGTCAGGGTGAAGGTCCTGGTCACAGTCAAGGTCAGGGTGGAGGTCAAGGTCAGGGTCAAGGTCAGGGTGGAGGTCAGGGTGGAGGTCAGGGTCAGGGTCAAGGTCAGGGTCCGGGTCAAGGTCAGGGTGGTGGTCAAGAACAGAGTCAAGGTCAGGGTGGAGTTCGGGGTCAGGGTCAAGGTCAGGGTGGAGGTCAGGGTGGAGGTCAGGGTCACAGTCAAGGTCAGGGTGGAGGTCAGGGTAAGCTCGGGGTCAGGGTCAAGGTCAGGGTGGAGGTCGTGGTCAGGGTCAAGGACAGGGTAGAGGTCAGGGTCAGGGTCAAGGTCAGGGTGGTGGTCAAGGTCAGGGTCAAGGTCAGGGGGGAGGTCAGGGTCAGGGTCAAGGTCAGGGTGGTGTCAGGGTAAGCTAAGGGTCAGGGTCAATGTCAGGGTGGAGGTCGTGGTCAGGGTCAAGGTCAGGGTAGAGGTCAGGGTCAGGGTCAAGGTCAGGGTGGTGGTCAAGGTCAGGGTCAAGGTCAGGGGGGAGGTCAGGGTCAGGGTCAAGGTCAGGGTGGAGGTCAGGGTCAGGGTCAACGTCAGGGTGCTGGTCAAGGTCAGGGTCAAGGTCACGGTGGAGGTCAGGGTCAGGGTCGAGGTCAGGGTCGAGGTCAGGGTCAAGGTCAAGGTCAGGGTGGAGGTCGTGGTCAGGGTCAAGGTCAGGGTAGAGGTCAGGGTCAGGGTCAAGGTCAGGGTGGTGGTCAAGGTCAGGGTCAAGGTCAGGGGGGAGGTCAGGGTCAGGGTCAAGGTCAGGGTGGTGTCAGGGTGAGCTAAGGGTCAGGGTCAAGGTCAGGGTGGAGGTCGTGGTCAGGGTCAAGGTCAGGGTAGAGGTCAGGGTCAGGGTCAAGGTCAGGGTGGTGGTCAAGGTCAGGGTCAAGGTCAGGGGGGAGGTCAGGCTCAAGGTCAAGGTCAGGGTGGAGGTCAGGGTCAGGGTCAAGGTCATGGTGGAGGTCGGGGTCAGGGTCAAGGTCAAAGTTGAGGTCAGGGTCGGGGTCAAGGTCAGGGTGGAGTTCAGGGTCTCAGTCAAGGTCAGGGTGGAGGTCAAGGTCAGGGTCAAGGTCAGGGTGGAGGTCAGGGTGGAGGTCAGGGTCAGGGTCAAGGTCAGGGTCCGGGTCAAGGTCAGGGTGGTGGTCAAGGATAGAGTCAAGGTCAGGGTGGAGTTCGGGATCAGGGTCAAGGTCAGGGTGGAGGACAGGGTCACAGTCAAGGTCAGGGTGGAGGTCAGGGTCAAGTTCCGGGTCAGGGTCAAGATCAGGGTGGGGGTCAAGGTCAGGGTGGAGGTCAGGGTCAGGGTCAAGGTCAGGGTGAAGGTCAGGGTCACAGTCAAGGTCAGGGTGGAGGTCAAGGTCAGGGTCAAGGTCAGGGTGGAGGTCAGGGTGGAGGTCAGGGTCAGGGTCAAGGTCAGGGTCCGGGTCAAGGTCAGGGTGGTGGTCAAGGACAGAGTCAAGGTCAGCCCGGAGTTCGGGGTCAGGGTCAAGGTCATGGTGGAGGTCAGGGTCAGGGTCAACGTCAGGGTGCTGGTCAAGGTCAGGGTAAAGGTCAGGGTGGAGGTCAGGGTCAGGGTCGAGGTCAGGGTCGAGGTCAGGGTCAAGGTCAAGGTCAGGGTGGAGGTCAGGGTGGAGGTCAGGGTCAGGGTCAAGGTTAGGGTGGTGGTCAAGGTCAGGGTAAAGGTCAGGGTAGAGGTCGGGGTCAGGGTCGAGGTCAGGGTGGAGGTCAGGGTCGGGGTCAAGGTCAGGGTCAGATTCAAGGTCGGGGTGGTAGTCAAGGTCAGGGTCAAGGTCAGGGTGGAAGTCAGGGTAAGGGTCAAGGTCAGGGTGGAGGTCAGAAACGAGGTCAAGGTCAGGGTGGAGGTCAGAAACGAGGTCAAGGTCAGGGTGGAGGTCAGGGTGGTGGTCAGGGTCAGGGTCAAGGTCGGGGTCGAGGTCAGGGTCAAGGTCAAGGTCAGGGTGGAGGTCAGGCCGGAGGTCAGGGTCAGGGTCAAGGTCAGGGTGGAGGTCAGGAACGAGGTCAAGGTCAGGGTGGAGGTCAGGGTCAGGGTCAAGGTCATGGTGGAGGTCGGGGTCAGGGTCAAGGTCAGGGTGGAGGTCAGGGTCAAGGTCAAGGTCAGGGTGGATGTCAGGGTTAAGTTCAGGGTCAGGGTCAAGATCAGGGTGGGGGTCAAGGTCAGGGTGGAGGTCGGGGTCAGGGTCAAGGTCAGGGTGAAGGTCAGGGTCACAGTCAAGGTCAGGGTGGAGGTCAAGGTCAGGGTCAAGGTCAGGGTGGAGGTCAGGGTGGAGGTCAGGGTCAGGGTCAAGGTCAGGGTCCGGGTCAAGGTCAGGGTGGTGGTCAAGAACAGAGTCAAGGTCAGGGTGGAGTTCGGGGTCAGGGTCAAGGTCAGGGTGGAGGTCAGGGTGGAGGTCAGGGTCACAGTCAAGGTCAGGGTGGAGGTCAGGGTAAGCTCGGGGTCAGGGTCAAGGTCAGGGTGGAGGTCGTGGTCAGGGTCAAGGTCAGGGTAGAGGTCAGGGTCAGGGTCAAGGTCAGGGTGGTGGTCAAGGTCAGGGTCAAGGTCAGGGGGGAGGTCAGGGTCAGGGTCAAGGTCAGGGTGGTGTCAGGGTAAGCTAAAGGTCAGGGTCAAGGTCAGGGTGGAGGTCGTGGTCAGGGTCAAGGTCAGGGTAGAGGTCAGGGTCAGGGTCAAGGTCAGGGTGGTGGTCAAGGTCAGGGTCAAGGTCAGGGGGGAGGTCAGGGTCAGGGTCAAGGTCAGGGTGGTGTCAGGGTAAGCTAAGGGTCAGGGTCAAGGTCAGGGTGGAGGTCGTGGTCAGGGTCAAGGTCAGGGTAGAGGTCAGGGTCAGGGTCAAGGTCAGGGTGGTGGTCAAGGTCAGGGTCAAGGTCAGGGGGGAGGTCAAGGTCAGGGTCAAGGTCAGGGTGGAGGTCAGGGTCAGGGTCAAGGTCAGGGTCAGGGTCAAGGTCAGGGTGGTGGTCAAGGTCAGGGTAAAGGTCAGGGTGGAGGTCAGGGTCAGGGTCGAGGTCAGGGTGGAGGTCAGGGTCAGGGTCAAGGTCAGGGTAGTGGTCAAGGTCAGGGTAAAGGTCAGGGTGGAGGTCGGGGTCAGGGTCGAGGTCAGGGTGGAGGTCCGGGTCGGGGTCAAGGTCAGGGTCAGATTCAAGGTCGAGGTGGTGGTCAAGGTCAGGGTCAAGGTCAGGGTGGAAGTCAGGGTCAGGGTCAAGGTCAGGGTGGAGGTCAGAAACAAGGTCAAGGTCAGGGTGGAGGTCAGAAACGAGGTCAAGGTCAGGGTGGAGGTCGGGGTGGTGGTCAGGGTCAGGGTCAAGGTCAGGGTCGAGGTCAGGGTCAAGGTCAAGGTCAGGGTGGAGGTCAGGCCGGAGGTCAGGGTCAGGGTCAAGGTCAGGGTGGAGGTCAGGAACGAGGTCAAGGTCAGGGTGGAGGTCAGGGTCAGGGTCAAGGTCATGGTGGAGGTCGGGGTCAGGGTCAAGGTCAGGGTGGAGGTCAGGGTCAAGGTCAAGGTCAGGGTGGAGGTCAGGGTTAAGTTCAGGGTCAGGGTCAAGATCAGGGTGGGGGTCAAGGTCAGGGTGGAGGTCGGGGTCAGGGTCAAGGTCAGGGTGAAGGTCCTGGTCACAGTCAAGGTCAGGGTGGAGGTCAAGGTCAGGGTCAAGGTCAGGGTGGAGGTCAGGGTGGAGGTCAGGGTCAGGGTCAAGGTCAGGGTCCGGGTCAAGGTCAGGGTGGTGGTCAAGAACAGAGTCAAGGTCAGGGTGGAGTTCGGGGTCAGGGTCAAGGTCAGGGTGGAGGTCAGGGTGGAGGTCAGGGTCACAGTCAAGGTCAGGGTGGAGGTCAGGGTAAGCTCGGGGTCAGGGTCAAGGTCAGGGTGGAGGTCGTGGTCAGGGTCAAGGACAGGGTAGAGGTCAGGGTCAGGGTCAAGGTCAGGGTGGTGGTCAAGGTCAGGGTCAAGGTCAGGGGGGAGGTCAGGGTCAGGGTCAAGGTCAGGGTGGAGGTCAGGGTCAGGGTCAACGTCAGGGTGCTGGTCAAGGTCAGGGTCAAGGTCAGGGTGGAGGTCAGGGTCAGGGTCGAGGTCAGGGTCGAGGTCAGGGTCAAGGTCAAGGTCAGGGTGGAGGTCGTGGTCAGGGTCAAGGTCAGGGTAGAGGTCAGGGTCAGGGTCAAGGTCAGGGTGGTGGTCAAGGTCAGGGTCAAGGTCAGGGGGGAGGTCAGGGTCAGGGTCAAGGTCAGGGTGGTGTCAGGGTAAGCTAAGGGTCAGGGTCAAGGTCAGGGTGGAGGTCGTGGTCAGGGTCAAGGTCAGGGTAGAGGTCAGGGTCAGGGTCAAGGTCAGGGTGGTGGTCAAGGTCAGGGTCAAGGTCAGGGGGGAGGTCAGGGTCAAGGTCAAGGTCAGGGTGGAGGTCAGGGTCAGGGTCAAGGTCATGGTGGAGGTCGGGGTCAGGGTCAAGGTCAAAGTTGAGGTCAGGGTCGGGGTCAAGGTCAGGGTGGAGGTCAGGGTCTCAGTCAAGGTCAGGGTGGAGGTCAAGGTCAGGGTCAAGGTCAGGGTGGAGGTCAGGGTCAGGGTCAAGGTCAGGGTCCGGGTCAAGGTCAGGGTGGTGGTCAAGGACAGAGTCAAGGTCAGGGTGGAGTTCGGGATCAGGGTCAAGGTCAGGGTGGAGGACAGGGTCACAGTCAAGGTCAGGGTGGAGGTCAGGGTCAGGGTCAAGGTCAGGGTGGAGGTCGTGGTCAGGGTCAAGGTCAGGGTAGAGGTCAGGGTCAGGGTCAAGGTCAGGGTGGTGGTCAGGGTAAGCTCAGGGTCAGGGTCAAGGTCAGGGTGGAGGTCGTGGTCAGGGTCAAGGTCAGGGTGGAGGTCAGGGTCAAGGTCAAGGTCAGGGTGGAGGTCAGAAACGAGGTCAAGGTCAGGGTGGAGGTCAAAAACGAGGTCAAGGTCAGGGTGGAGGTCGGGGTGGTGGTCAGGGTCAGGGTCAAGGTCAGGGTCGAGGTCAGGGTCAAGGTCAAGGTCAGGGTGGAGGTCAGGCCGGAGGTCAGGGTCAGGGTCAAGGTCAGGGTGGAGGTAAGGAACGAGGTCAAGGTCAGGGTGGAGGTCAGGGTCAGGGTCAAGGTCATGGTGGAGGTCGGGGTCAGGGTCAAGGTCAGGGTGGAGGTCAGGGTCAAGGTCAAGGTCAGGGTGGAGGTCAGGGTTAAGTTCAGGGTCAGGGTCAAGATCAGGGTGGGGGTCAAGGTCAGGGTGGAGGTCGGGGTCAGGGTCAAGGTCAGGGTGAAGGTCAGGGTCACAGTCAAGGTCAGGGTGGAGGTCAAGGTCAGGGTCAAGGTCAGGCTGGAGGTCAGGGTGGAGGTCAGGGTCAGGGTCAAGGTCAGGGTCCGGGTCAAGGTCAGGGTGGTGGTCAAGGACAGAGTCAAGGTCAGCCCGGAGTTCGGGGTCAGGGTCAAGGTCATGGTGGAGGTCAGGGTCAGGGTCAACGTCAGGGTGCTGGTCAAGGTCAGGGTAAAGGTCAGGGTGGAGGTCAGGGTCAGGGTCGAGGTCAGGGTCGAGGTCAGGGTCAAGGTCAAGGTCAGGGTGGAGGTCAGGGTGGAGGTCAGGGTCAGGGTCAAGGTCAGGGTGGTGGTCAAGGTCAGGGTAAAGGTCAGGGTAGAGGTCGGGGTCAGGGTCGAGGTCAGGGTGGAGGTCAGGGTCGGGGTCAAGGTCAGGGTCAGATTCAAGGTCGGGGTGGTAGTCAAGGTCAGGGTCAAGGTCAGGGTGGAAGTCAGGGTAAGGGTCAAGGTCAGGGTGGAGGTCAGAAACGAGGTCAAGGTCAGGGCGGAGGTCAGAAACGAGGTCAAGGTCAGGGTGGAGGTCAGGGTGGTGGTCAGGGTCAGGGTCAAGGTCGGGGTCGAGGTCAGGGTCAAGGTCAAGGTCAGGGTGGACGTCAGGCCGGAGGTCAGGGTCAGGGTCAAGGTCAGGGTGGAGGTCAGGAACGAGGTCAAGGTCAGGGTGGAGGTCAGGGTCAGGGTCAAGGTCATGGTGGAGGTCGGGGTCAGGGTCAAGGTCAGGGTGGAGGTCAGGGTCAAGGTCAAGGTCAGGGTGGATGTCAGGGTTAAGTTCAGGGTCAGGGTCAAGATCAGGGTGGGGGTCAAGGTCAGGGTGGAGGTCGGGGTCAGGGTCAAGGTCAGGGTGAAGGTCAGGGTCACAGTCAAGGTCGGGGTGGAGGTCAAGGTCAGGTTTAAGGTCAGGGTGGAGGTCAGGGTGGAGGTCAGGGTCAGGGTCAAGGTCAGGGTCCGGGTCAAGGTCAGGGTGGTGGTCAAGAACAGAGTCAAGGTCAGGGTGGAGTTCGGGGTCAGGGTCAAGGTCAGGGTGGAGGTCAGGGTGGAGGTCAGGGTCACAGTCAAGGTCAGGGTGGAGGTCAGGGTAAGCTCGGGGTCAGGGTCAAGGTCAGGGTGGAGGTCGTGGTCAGGGTCAAGGTCAGGGGGGAGGTCAGGGTCAGGGTCAAGGTCAGGGTGGTGTCAGGGTAAGCTAAGGGTCAGGGTCAAGGTCAGGGTGGAGGTCAGGGTCAGGGTCAAGGTCAGGGTGGTGGTCAGGGTAAGCTCAGGGTCAGGGTCAAGGTCAGGGTGGAGGTCGTGGTCAGGGTCAAGGTCAGGGTGGAGGTCAGGGTCAAGGTCAAGGTCAGGGTGGAGGTCAGGGTCAGGGTCAAGGTCAGGGTGGAGGTCAGGGTCAGGGTCAAGGTCAGGGTCAGGGTCAAGGTCAGGGTGGTGGTCAAGGTCAGGGTAAAGGTCAGGGTGGAGGTCAGGGTCAGGGTCGAGGTCAGGGTGGAGGTCAGGGTCAGGGTCAAGGTCAGGGTAGTGGTCAAGGTCAGGGTAAAGGTCAGGGTGGAGGTCGGGGTCAGGGTCGAGGTCAGGGTGGAGGTCCGGGTCGGGGTCAAGGTCAGGGTCAGATTCAAGGTCGAGGTGGTGGTCAAGGTCAGGGTGGAAGTCAGGGTCAGGGTCAAGGTCAGGGTGGAGGTCAGAAACAAGGTCAAGGTCAGGGTGGAGGTCAGAAACGAGGTCAAGGTCAGGGTGGAGGTCGGGGTGGTGGTCAGGGTCAGGGTCAAGGTCAGGGTCGAGGTCAGGGTCAAGGTCAAGGTCAGGGTGGAGGTCAGGCCGGAGGTCAGGGTCAGGGTCAAGGTCAGGGTGGAGGTCAGGAACGAGGTCAAGGTCAGGGTGGAGGTCAGGGTCAGGGTCAAGGTCATGGTGGAGGTCGGGGTCAGGGTCAAGGTCAGGGTGGAGGTCAGGGTCAAGGTCAAGGTCAGGGTGGAGGTCAGGGTTAAGTTCATGGTCAGGGTCAAGATCAGGGTGGGGGTCAAGGTCAGGGTGGAGGTCGGGGTCAGGGTCAAGGTCAGGGTGAAGGTCAGGGTCACAGTCAAGGTCAGGGTGGAGGTCAAGGTCAGGGTCAATATCAGGGTGGAGCTCAGGGTGGAGGTCAGGGTCAGGGTCAAGGTCAGGGTCCGGGTCAAGGTCAGGGTGGTGGTCAAGGACAGAGTCAAGGTCAGGGTGGAGTTCGGGGTCAGGGTCAAGGTCATGGTGGAGGTCAGGGTCAGGGTCAACGTCA
The DNA here is from genome assembly GCA_947538915.1 of Tenthredo distinguenda. Taxonomy (NCBI): domain Eukaryota; kingdom Metazoa; phylum Arthropoda; class Insecta; order Hymenoptera; family Tenthredinidae; genus Tenthredo; species Tenthredo distinguenda. The sequence continues at coordinate 5,592,732 of OX384536.1, read as the reverse complement.
GGGTGCTGGTCAAGGTCAGGGTAAAGGTCAGGGTGGAGGTCAGGGTCAGGATCGAGGTCAGGGTCGAGGTCAGGGTCAAGGTCAAGGTCAGGGTGGAGGTCAGGGTGGAGGTCAGGGTAAGGGTCAAGGTCAGGGTGGAGGTCAGGGTCAGGGTCAAGGTCAGGGTGGTGGTCAAGGTCAGGGTAAAGGTCAGGGTAGAGGTCGGGGTCAGGGTCGAGGTCAGGGTGGAGGTCAGGGTCGGGGTCAAGGTCAGGGTCGGATTCAAGGTCGGGGTGGTAGTCAAGGTCAGGGTCAAGGTCAGGGTGGAAGTCAGGGTAAGGGTCAAGGTCAGGGTGGAGGTCAGAAACGAGGTCAAGGTCAGGGTGGAGGTCGGGGTGGTGGTCAGGGTCAGGGTCAAGGTCGCGGTCGAGGTCAGGGTCAAGGTCAAGGTCAGGGTGGAGGTCAGGCCGGAGGTCAGGGTCAGGGTCAAGGTCAGGGTGGAGGTCAGGAACGAGGTCAAGGTCAGGGTGGAGGTCAGGGTCAGGGTCAAGGTCATGGAGGAGGTCGGGGTCAGGGTCAAGGTCAGGGTGGAGGTCAGGGTCAAGGTCAAGGTCAGGGTGGAGGTCAGGGTTAAGTTCAGGGTCAGGGTCAAGATCAGGGTGGGGGTCAAGGTCAGGGTGGAGGTCGGGGTCAGGGTCAAGGTCAGGGTGAAGGTCCTGGTCACAGTCAAGGTCAGGGTGGAGGTCAAGGTCAGGGTCAAGGTCAGGGTGGAGGTCAGGGTGGAGGTCAGGGTCAGGGTCAAGGTCAGGGTCCGGGTCAAGGTCAGGGTGGTGGTCAAGAACAGAGTCAAGGTCAGGGTGGAGTTCGGGGTCAGGGTCAAGGTCAGGGTGGAGGTCAGGGTGGAGGTCAGGGTCACAGTCAAGGTCAGGGTGGAGGTCAGGGTAAGCTCGGGGTCAGGGTCAAGGTCAGGGTGGAGGTCGTGGTCAGGGTCAAGGACAGGGTAGAGGTCAGGGTCAGGGTCAAGGTCAGGGTGGTGGTCAAGGTCAGGGTCAAGGTCAGGGGGGAGGTCAGGGTCAGGGTCAAGGTCAGGGTGGTGTCAGGGTAAGCTAAGGGTCAGGGTCAATGTCAGGGTGGAGGTCGTGGTCAGGGTCAAGGTCAGGGTAGAGGTCAGGGTCAGGGTCAAGGTCAGGGTGGTGGTCAAGGTCAGGGTCAAGGTCAGGGTGGTGGTCAAGGTCAGGGTCAAGGTCAGGGGGGAGGTCAGGGTCAGGGTCAAGGTCAGGGTGGAGGTCAGGGTCAGGGTCAACGTCAGGGTGCTGGTCAAGGTCAGGGTCAAGGTCAGGGTGGAGGTCAGGGTCAGGGTCGAGGTCAGGGTCGAGGTCAGGGTCAAGGTCAAGGTCAGGGTGGAGGTCGTGGTCAGGGTCAAGGTCAGGGTAGAGGTCAGGGTCAGGGTCAAGGTCAGGGTGGTGGTCAAGGTCAGGGTCAAGGTCAGGGGGGAGGTCAGGGTCAGGGTCAAGGTCAGGGTGGTGTCAGGGTAAGCTAAGGGTCAGGGTCAAGGTCAGGGTGGAGGTCGTGGTCAGGGTCAAGGTCAGGGTAGAGGTCAGGGTCAGGGTCAAGGTCAGGGTGGTGGTCAAGGTCAGGGTCAAGGTCAGGGGGGAGGTCAGGCTCAAGGTCAAGGTCAGGGTGGAGGTCAGGGTCAGGGTCAAGGTCATGGTGGAGGTCGGGGTCAGGGTCAAGGTCAAAGTTGAGGTCAGGGTCGGGGTCAAGGTCAGGGTGGAGTTCAGGGTCTCAGTCAAGGTCAGGGTGGAGGTCAAGGTCAGGGTCAAGGTCAGGGTGGAGGTGAGGGTGGAGGTCAGGGTCAGGGTCAAGGTCAGGGTCCGGGTCAAGGTCAGGGTGGTGGTCAAGGATAGAGTCAAGGTCAGGGTGGAGTTCGGGATCAGGGTCAAGGTCAGGGTGAAGGACAGGGTCACAGTCAAGGTCAGGGTGGAGGTCAGGGTCAGGGTCAAGGTCAGGGTGGAGGTCGTGATCAGGGTCAAGGTCAGGGTAGAGGTCAGGGTCAGGGTCAAGGTCAGGGTGGTGGTCAGGGTAAGCTCAGGGTCAGGGTCAAGGTCAGGGTGGAGGTCGTGGTCAGGGTCAAGGTCAGGGTGGAGGTCAGGGTCAAGGTCAAGGTCAGGGTGGAGGTCAGAAACGAGGTCAAGGTCAGGGTGGAGGTCAAAAACGAGGTCAAGGTCAGGGTGGAGGTCGGGGTGGTGGTCAGGGTCAGGGTCAAGGTCAGGGTCGAGGTCAGGGTCAAGGTCAAGGTCAGGGTGGAGGTCAGGCCGGAGGTCAGGGTCAGGGTCAAGGTCAGGGTGGAGGTCAGGGTCGAGGTCAGGGTGGAGGTCAGGGTCAAGGTCAAGGTCAGGGTGGAGGTCAGGGTAAGCTCGGGGTCAGGGTCAAGGTCAAAGTTGAGGTCAGGGTCAGGGTCAACGTCAGGGTGCTCGTCAAGGTCAGGGTAAAGGTCAGGGTGGAGGTCAGGGTCAGGGTCGAGGTCAGGGTCGAGGTCAGGGTCAAGGTCAAGGTCAGGGTGGAGGTCAGGGTGGAGGTCAGGGTCAGGGTCAAGGTCAGGGTGGAGGTCAGGGTCACGGTCAAGGTCAGGGTGGAGGTCAGGGTCACGGTCAAGGTCATGGTGGAGGTCACGGTCTCAGTCAAGGTCAGAGTGGAGGTCAGGGTAAGCTCGGGGTCAGGGTCAAGGTCAGGGTGGAGGTCGTGGTCAGGGTCAAGGTCAGGGTGGAGGTCAGGGTCAGGGTCAACGTCAGGGTGGTGGTCAAGGTCAGGGTAAAGGTCAGGGTGGAGGTCAGGGTCGGGGTCAAGGTCATGGTGGAGGTCAGGGTGGAGGTCAGGGTCAGGGTCAAGGTCAGGGTCCGGGTCAAGGTCAGGGTGGTGGTCAAGGACAGAGTCAAGGTCAGCCCGGAGTTCGGGGTCAGGGTCAAGGTCATGGTGGAGGTCAGGGTCAGGGTCAACGTCAGGGTGCTAGTCAAGGTCAGGGTAAAGGTCAGGGTGGAGGTCAGGGTCAGGGTCGAGGTCAGGGTCGAGGTCAGGGTCAAGGTCAAGGTCAGGGTGGAGGTCAGGGTGGAGGTCAGGGTCAGGGTCAAGGTCAGGGTGGTGGTCAAGGTCAGGGTAAAGGTCAGGGTAGAGGTCGGGGTCAGGGTCGAGGTCAGGGTGGAGGTCAGGGTCGGGGTCAAGGTCAGGGTCAGATTCAAGGTCGGGGTGGTAGTCAAGGTCAGGGTCAAGGTCAGGGTGGAAGTCAGGGTAAGGGTCAAGGTCAGGGTGGAGGTCAGAAACGAGGTCAAGGTCAGGGTGGAGGTCAGAAACGAGGTCAAGGTCAGGGTAGAGGTCAGGGTGGTGGTCAGGGTCAGGGTCAAGGTCGGGGTCGAGGTCAGGGTCAAGGTCAAGGTCAGGGTGGAGGTCAGGCCGGAGGTCAGGGTCAGGGTCAAGGTCAGGGTGGAGGTCAGGGTCGAGGTCAGGGTGGAGGTCAGGGTCAAGGTCAAGGTCAGGGTGGAGGTCAGGGTAAGCTCGGGGTCAGGGTCAAGGTCAAAGTTGAGGTCAGGGTCAGGGTCAACGTCAGGGTGCTCGTCAAGGTCAGGGTAAAGGTCAGGGTGGAGGTCAGGGTCAGGGTCGAGGTCAGGGTCGAGGTCAGGGTCAAGGTCAAGGTCAGGGTGGAGGTCAGGGTGGAGGTCAGGGTCAGGGTCAAGGTCAGGGTCACGGTCAAGGTCAGGGTGGAGGTCAGGGTCACGGTCAAGGTCATGGTGGAGGTCACGGTCTCAGTCAAGGTCAGAGTGGAGGTCAGGGTAAGCTCGGGGTCAGGGTCAAGGTCAGGGTGGAGGTCGTGGTCAGGGTCAAGGTCAGGGTGGAGGTCAGGGTCAGGGTCAACGTCAGGGTGGTGGTCAAGGTCAGGGTAAAGGTCAGGGTGGAGGTCAGGGTCGGGGTCAAGGTCATGGTGGAGGTCAGGGTCAGGGTCAAGGTCAGGGTGGAGGTCGGGGTCAGGGTCAATGTCAGGGTCAGGTTCAAGGTCAGGGTCCGGGTCAAGGTCAGGGTAAAGGTCAGGGTGGAGGTCAGGGTCAGGGTCGAGGTCAGGGTGGAGGTCAGGGTCGAAGTCAAGGTCAGGGTGGAGGTCAGGGTCAGGGTCAAGGTCATGGTGGAGGTCGGGGTCAGGGTCAAGGTCAAAGTCTAGGTCAGGGTCACAGTCAAGGTCAGGGTGGAGGTCAGGGTCAGGGTCAAGTTCAGGGTGGAGGTCACGGTCACAGTCAAGGTCAGAGTGGAGGTCAGGGTAAGCTCGGGGTCAGGGTCAAGGTCAGGGTGGAGGTCGTGGTCAGGGTCAAGGTCAGGGTGGAGGTCGGGGTCAGGGTCAAGGTCAGGGTGGAGGTCAGGGTCACGGTCAAGGTCAGGGTCAGGTTCAAAGTCAGGGTCCGGGTCAAGGTCAGGGTAAAGGTCAGGGTGGAGGTCAGGGTCAGGGTCGAGGTCAGGGTGGAGGTCAGGGTCAAAGTCCAGGTCAGGGTGGAGGTCAGGGTCAGGGTCAAGGTCATGGTGGAGGTCGGGGTCAGGGACAAGGTCAAAGTTGAGGTCAGGGTCGGGGTCAAGGTCAGGGTGGAGGTCAGGGTCAGGGTCAAGGTCAGGGTGGAGGTCAGGGTCAGGGTCAATGTCAGGGTGAAGGTCAGGGTCACAGTCAAGGTCAGGGCTGAGGTCAAGGTCAGGGTCAAGGTCAGGGTGGTGGTCAAGGTCAGGGTAAAGGTCAGGGTAGAGGTCGGGGTCAGGGTCGAGGTCAGGGTGGAGGTCAGGGTCAGGGTCAAGATCAGGGTGGGGGTCAAGGTCAGGGTGGAGGTCGGGGTCAGGGTCAAGGTCAGGGTGAAGGTCCTGGTCACAGTCAAGGTCAGGGTGGAGGTCAAGGTCAGGGTCAAGGTCAGGGTGGAGGTCAGGGTGGAGGTCAGGGTCAGGGTCAAGGTCAGGGTCCGGGTCAAGGTCAGGGTGGTGGTCAAGAACAGAGTCAAGGTCAGGGTGGAGTTCGGGGTCAGGGTCAAGGTCAGGGTGGAGGTCAGGGTGGAGGTCAGGGTCACAGTCAAGGTCAGGGTGGAGGTCAGGGTAAGCTCGGGGTCAGGGTCAAGGTCAGGGTGGAGGTCGTGGTCAGGGTCAAGGACAGGGTAGAGGTCAGGGTCAGGGTCAAGGTCAGGGTGGTGGTCAAGGTCAGGGTCAAGGTCAGGGGGGAGGTCAGGGTCAGGGTCAAGGTCAGGGTGGTGTCAGGGTAAGCTAAGGGTCAGGGTCAATGTCAGGGTGGAGGTCGTGGTCAGGGTCAAGGTCAGGGTAGAGGTCAGGGTCAGGGTCAAGGTCATGGTGGAGGTCGGGGTCAGGGTCAAGGTCAAAGTTGAGGTCAGGGTCGGGGTCAAGGTCAGGGTGGAGTTCAGGGTCTCAGTCAAGGTCAGGGTGGAGGTCAAGGTCAGGGTCAAGGTCAGGGTGGAGGTGAGGGTGGAGGTCAGGGTCAGGGTCAAGGTCAGGGTCCGGGTCAAGGTCAGGGTGGTGGTCAAGGATAGAGTCAAGGTCAGGGTGGAGTTCGGGATCAGGGTCAAGGTCAGGGTGAAGGACAGGGTCACAGTCAAGGTCAGGGTGGAGGTCAGGGTCAGGGTCAAGGTCAGGGTGGAGGTCGTGATCAGGGTCAAGGTCAGGGTAGAGGTCAGGGTCAGGGTCAAGGTCAGGGTGGTGGTCAGGGTAAGCTCAGGGTCAGGGTCAAGGTCAGGGTGGAGGTCGTGGTCAGGGTCAAGGTCAGGGTGGAGGTCAGGGTCAAGGTCAAGGTCAGGGTGGAGGTCAGAAACGAGGTCAAGGTCAGGGTGGAGGTCAAAAACGAGGTCAAGGTCAGGGTGGAGGTTGGGGTGGTGGTCAGGGTCAGGGTCAAGGTCAGGGTCGAGGTCAGGGTCAAGGTCAAGGTCAGGGTGGAGGTCAGGCCGGAGGTCAGGGTCAGGGTCAAGGTCAGGGTGGAGGTCAGGGTCGAGGTCAGGGTGGAGGTCAGGGTCAAGGTCAAGGTCAGGGTGGAGGTCAGGGTAAGCTCGGGGTCAGGGTCAAGGTCAAAGTTGAGGTCAGGGTCAGGGTCAACGTCAGGGTGCTCGTCAAGGTCAGGGTAAAGGTCAGGGTGGAGGTCAGGGTCAGGGTCGAGGTCAGGGTGGTGGTCAAGAACAGAGTCAAGGTCAGGGTGGAGTTCGGGGTCAGGGTCAAGGTCAGGGTGGAGGTCAGGGTGGAGGTCAGGGTCACAGTCAAGGTCAGGGTGGAGGTCAGGGTAAGCTCGGGGTCAGGGTCAAGGTCAGGGTGGAGGTCGTGGTCAGGGTCAAGGACAGGGTAGAGGTCAGGGTCAGGGTCAAGGTCAGGGTGGTGGTCAAGGTCAGGGTCAAGGTCAGGGGGGAGGTCAGGGTCAGGGTCAAGGTCAGGGTGGTGTCAGGGTAAGCTAAGGGTCAGGGTCAATGTCAGGGTGGAGGTCGTGGTCAGGGTCAAGGTCAGGGTAGAGGTCAGGGTCAGGGTCAAGGTCAGGGTGGTGGTCAAGGTCAGGGTCAAGGTCAGGGGGGAGGTCAGGGTCAGGGTCAAGGTCAGGGTGGAGGTCAGGGTCAGGGTCAACGTCAGGGTGCTGGTCAAGGTCAGGGTCAAGGTCAGGGTGGAGGTCAGGGTCAGGGTCGAGGTCAGGGTCGAGGTCAGGGTCAAGGTCAAGGTCAGGGTGGAGGTCGTGGTCAGGGTCAAGGTCAGGGTAGAGGTCAGGGTCAGGGTCAAGGTCAGGGTGGTGGTCAAGGTCAGGGTCAAGGTCAGGGGGGAGGTCAGGGTCAGGGTCAAGGTCAGGGTGGTGTCAGGGTAAGCTAAGGGTCAGGGTCAAGGTCAGGGTGGAGGTCGTGGTCAGGGTCAAGGTCAGGGTAGAGGTCGTGATCAGGGTCAAGGTCAGGGTAGAGGTCAGGGTCAGGGTCAAGGTCAGGGTGGTGGTCAGGGTAAGCTCAGGGTCAGGGTCAAGGTCAGGGTGGAGGTCGTGGTCAGGGTCAAGGTCAGGGTGGAGGTCAGGGTCAAGGTCAAGGTCAGGGTGGAGGTCAGAAACGAGGTCAAGGTCAGGGTGGAGGTCAAAAACGAGGTCAAGGTCAGGGTGGAGGTCGGGGTGGTGGTCAGGGTCAGGGTCAAGGTCAGGGTCGAGGTCAGGGTCAAGGTCAAGGTCAGGGTGGAGGTCAGGCCGGAGGTCAGGGTCAGGGTCAAGGTCAGGGTGGAGGTAAGGAACGAGGTCAAGGTCAGGGTGGAGGTCAGGGTCAGGGTCAAGGTCATGGTGGAGGTCGGGGTCAGGGTCAAGGTCAGCGTGGAGGTCAGGGTCAAGGTCAAGGTCAGGGTGGAGGTCAGGGTTAAGTTCAGGGTCAGGGTCAAGATCAGGGTGGGGGTCAAGGTCAGGGTGGAGGTCGGGGTCAGGGTCAAGGTCAGGGTGAAGGTCAGGGTCACAGTCAAGGTCAGGGTGGAGGTCAAGGTCAGGGTCAAGGTCAGGGTGGAGGTCAGGGTGGAGGTCAGGGTCAGGGTCAAGGTCAGGGTCCGGGTCAAGGTCAGGGTGGTGGTCAAGGACAGAGTCGAGGTCAGCCCGGAGTTCGGGGTCAGGGTCAAGGTCATGGTGGAGGTCAGGGTCAGGGTCAACGTCAGGGTGCTAGTCAAGGTCAGGGTAAAGGTCAGGGTAGAGGTCGGGGTCAGGGTCGAGGTCAGGGTGGAGGTCAGGGTCGGGGTCAAGGTCAGGGTCAGATTCAAGGTCGGGGTGGTAGTCAAGGTCAGGGTCAAGGTCAGGGTGGAAGTCAGGGTAAGGGTCAAGGTCAGGGTGGAGGTCAGAAACGAGGTCAAGGTCAGGGTGGAGGTCAGAAACGAGGTCAAGGTCAGGGTGGAGGTCAGGGTGGTGGTCAGGGTCAGGGTCAAGGTCGGGGTCGAGGTCAGGGTCAAGGTCAAGGTCAGGGTGGAGGTCAGGCCGGAGGTCAGGGTCAGGGTCAAGGTCAGGGTGGAGGTCAGGGTCGAGGTCAGGGTGGAGGTCAGGGTCAAGGTCAAGGTCAGGGTGGAGGTCAGGGTAAGCTCGGGGTCAGGGTCAAGGTCAAAGTTGAGGTCAGGGTCAGGGTCAACGTCAGGGTGCTCGTCAAGGTCAGGGTAAAGGTCAGGGTGGAGGTCAGGGTCGGGGTCAAGGTCATGGTGGAGGTCAGGGTCAGGGTCAAGGTCAGGGTGGAGGTCGGGGTCAGGGTCAATGTCAGGGTCAGGTTCAAGGTCAGGGTCCGGGTCAAGGTCAGGGTAAAGGTCAGGGTGGAGGTCAGGGTCAGGGTCGAGGTCAGGGTGGAGGTCAGGGTCGAAGTCAAGGTCAGGGTGGAGGTCAGGGTCAGGGTCAAGGTCATGGTGGAGGTCGGGGTCAGGGTCAAGGTCAAAGTCTAGGTCAGGGTCACAGTCAAGGTCAGGGTGGAGGTCAGGGTCAGGGTCAAGTTCAGGGTGGAGGTCACGGTCACAGTCAAGGTCAGAGTGGAGGTCAGGGTAAGCTCGGGGTCAGGGTCAAGGTCAGGGTGGAGGTCGTGGTCAGGGTCAAGGTCAGGGTGGAGGTCGGGGTCAGGGTCAAGGTCAGGGTGGAGGTCAGGGTCACGGTCAAGGTCAGGGTCAGGTTCAAAGTCAGGGTCCGGGTCAAGGTCAGGGTAAAGGTCAGGGTGGAGGTCAGGGTCAGGGTCGAGGTCAGGGTGGAGGTCAGGGTCAAAGTCCAGGTCAGGGTGGAGGTCAGGGTCAGGGTCAAGGTCATGGTGGAGGTCGGGGTCAGGGACAAGGTCAAAGTTGAGGTCAGGGTCGGGGTCAAGGTCAGGGTGGAGGTCAGGGTCAGGGTCAAGGTCAGGGTGGAGGTCAGGGTCAGGGTCAATGTCAGGGTGAAGGTCAGGGTCACAGTCAAGGTCAGGGCTGAGGTCAAGGTCAGGGTCAAGGTCAGGGTGGAGGTCACGGTCACAGTCAAGGTCAGAGTGGAGGTCAGGGTAAGCTCGGGGTCAGGGTCAAGGTCAGGGTGGAGGTCGTGGTCAGGGTCAAGGTCAGGGTAGAGGTCAGGGTCAGGGTCAAGGTCAGTGTGGTGGTCAAGGTCAGGGTCAAGGTCAGGGTGGAGGTCAGGGTGGAGGTCAGGGTCAGGGTCAAGGTCACGGTCAAGGTCATGGTGGAGCTCAGGGTCAGGGTCGGGGTCAAGGTGAGGATCTGCCTCTGCCTCTGCCTCTGCCACTTCCACGGACCTTGACCCTCCGCCCTGAATTCCACTATGAACTTACCATGACCTTGAGCCTCCACCCTGACCTTGAGCCTCCACCCTGAATTTCACCCTGACCTTGAGCCTCCACCCTGAATTCCACCCTGACCTTGAGCCTCCACCCCGAATTCCACACTGACCTTGAGCCTCCACCATGACCTTGACCGTGACCTTGCCTTCCACACTGTCCTTGATCGTTGCCTTGACCTCCACCCTGATTTTCGCTATGACCTTGACCGTGACCGTGACCCTCCACCCTGATTTTCGCTATGACCTTGACTGTGACCGTGACCCTCCACTCTGAATTCCACTATGACCTTGACCGTGACCTTGAGCCTCCACCCTGACCTTGAGCCTCCACCATGACCTTGAGCCTCCACCCTGAACTTGAGCCTCCACCATGACCTCGACCGTGACCTTGAGCCTCCACCCTGAATTCCACACTGACCTTGAGCCTCCACCCTGAATTCCACCCTGACCTTGACCCTGACCTTGAGCCTCTACCCTGACCTTGAGCCTCCACCCTGAATACCACCCTGACCTTGAGCCTCCACCATGACCTTGAGCCTCCACCCTGACCTTGAGCCTCCACCCTGAATACCACCCTGACCTTGAGCCTCCACCATGACCTTGAGCCTCCACCCTGACCTTGAGCCTCCACCTTGACCTTGATTCTCCACCCTGACCTTGAGCCTCCACCATGACCTTGACCGTGACCTTGACCCTCCACCCTGAATTCCACCCTGACCTTGAGCCTCCACCATGACCTTGACCCTGACCTCGACTATCCACCCTGAATTCCACCATGACATTGACCCTGACCTTGAGCCTCCACCCCGAATTCCACCCTGACCTTGAGCCTCCACCATGACCTTGAGCCTCCACCCTGACCTTGAGCCTCCACCCTGACCTTGAGCCTCCACCATGACCTTGAGCCTCCACCATGACCTTGAGCCTCCACCCTGAATTCCACCCTGACCTTGAGCCTCCACCCTGACCTTGACCCTGACCTCGACTATCCACCCTGAATTCCACCATGAACTTGACCCTGACCTTGAGCCTCCACCCTGACCTTGAGCCTCCACCCTGAATTCCACCCTGACCTTGAGCCTCCACCCTGACCTTGAGCCTCCACCCTGAGCCTCCACCCTGACCTTGAGCCTCCACCCTGAGCCTCCACCCTGACCTTGAGCCTCCACCCTGACCTTGAGCCTCCACCATGACCTTGAGCCTCCACCCTGACCTTGAGCCTCCACCCTGAATACCACCCTGACCTTGAGCCTCCACCATGACCTTGAGCCTCCACCCTGACCTTGAGCCTCTACCCTGAATTCCACACTGACCTTGAGCCTCCACCCTGAATTCCACCCTGACCTTGAGCCTCCACTATGACCTTGACCGTGACCTTGCCTTTCACACTGACCTTGACCGTTGCCTTGACCTCCACCCTGATTTTCGCTATGACCTTGACCGTGACCGTGACCCTCCACTCTGAATTCCACCATGACCTTGAGCCTCCACCCTGAATTCCACCCTGACCTTGAGCCTCCACCCTAACCTTGAGCCTCCACCATGACCTTGAGCCTCCACCCTGACCTTGAGCCTGACCTCGACTATCCACCCTGAATTCCACCATGACCTTGACCCTGACTTTGAGCCTCCACCCTGACCTTGAGCCTCCACCATGACCTTGAGCCTCCACCATGACCTTGAGCCTCCACCCTGACTTCCACCCTGACCTTGAGCCTCCACCATGACCTTGAGCCTCCACCCTGACCTTGACCCTGACCTCGACTATCCACCCTGAATTCCACCATGAACTTGACCCTGACCTTGAGCCTCCACCCTGAGCTTGAGCCTCCACCCTGAATTCCACCCTGACCTTGAGCCTCCACCCTGACCTTGACCCTGACCTCGACTATCCATTCTGAATTCCACCATGACCTTGACCCTGACCTTGAGCCTCCACCCTGACCTTGAGCCTCCACCATGATCTTGATTCTCCACCCTGACCTTGAGCCTCCACCCTGACCTTGAGCCTCCACCCTGAATTCCACCCTGACCTTGAGCCTCCACGTTGACCTTGATTCTCCACCCTGACCTTGAGCCTCCACCATGACCTTGACCGTGACCTCGACCCTCCACCCTGAATTCCACCATGACCTTGACCCTGACCTTGAGCCTCCACCCTGACCTTGAGCCTCCACCCTGAATTCCACCTTGACCTTGAGCCTCCACCCTGACCTTGAGCCTCCACCATGACCTTGAGCCTCCACCATGACCTTGAGCCTCCACCCTGAATTCCACCCTGACCTTGAGCCTCCACCCTGACCTTGACCCTGACCTCGACTATCCACCCTGAATTCCACCATGAACTTGACCCTGACCTTGAGCCTCCACCCTGACCTTGAGCCTCCACCCTGAATTCCACCCTGACCTTGAGCCTCCACCCTGACCTTGACCCTGACCTCGACTATCCACCCTGAATTCCACCCTGACCTTGAGCCTCCACCCTGACCTTGAGCCTCCACCTTGACCTTGAGCCTCCACCCTGAATTCCACCCTGACCTTGAGCCTCCACCATGACCTTGAGCCTCCACCCTGACCTTGACCCTGACCTCGACTATCCACCCTGAATTCCACCATGACCTTGACCCTGACCTTGAGCCTCCACCGTGACCTTGAGCCTCCACCCTGAATTCCACCCTGACCTTGAGCCTCCACCCTGAATTCCACCCTGACCTTGAGCCTCCACCCTGAATTCCACCCTGACCTTGAGCCTCCACCCTGACCTTGAGCCTCCACCCTGACCTTGAGCCTCCACCCTGACCTTGAGTCTCCACCCTGAATTCCACCCTGACCTTGAGCCTCCACCCTGACCTTGAGCCTCCACCATGACCTTGAGCCTCCACCCTGACCTTGACCCTGACCTCGACTATCCACCCTGAATTCCACCATGACCTTGACCCTGACCTTGAGCCTCCACCATGACCTTGAGCCTCTACCCTGACCTTGACCCTGACCTCGACTATCCACCCTGAATTCCACCATGACCTTGACCCTGACCTGGAGCCTCCACCATGACCTTGAGCCTCCACCCTGACTTTGACACTGACCTCGACTATCCACCCTGAATTCCACCCTGACCTTGAGCCTCCACCCTGACCTTGAGCCTCCACCCTGAATTCCACCCTGACCTTGAGCCTCCACCCTGACCTTGACCCTGACCTCGACTATCCACCCTGAATTCCACCCTGACCTTGAGCCTCCACCCTGACCTTGAGCCTCCACCTTGACCTTGAGCCTCCACCCTGAATTCCACCCTGACCTTGAGCCTCCACCATGATCTTGAGCCTCCACCCTGAATTCCACCCTGACCTTGAGCCTCCACCCTGACCTTGAGTCTCCACCGTGACCTCGACTCTCCACCCTGAATTCCACCCTGACCTTGAGCCTCCACTCTGAATTCCACCCTGACCTTGAGCCTCCACCATGACCTTGGGCCTCCACCCTGACCTTGACCCTGACCTCGACTATCCACCCTGAATTCCACCATGACCTTGACCCTGACCTTGAGCCTCCACCATGACCTTGAGCCTCCACCCTGACCTTGACCCTGACCTCGACTATCCACCCTGAATTCCACCATGACCTTGACCCTGACCTTGAGCCTCCACCATGACCTTGAGCCTCCACCCTGAATTCCACCCTGACCTTGAGCCTCCACCATGACCTTGGGCCTCCACCCTGACCTTGACCCTGACCTCGACTATCCACCGTGAATTCCACCATGACCTTGACCCTGACCTTGAGCCTCCACCATGACCTTGAGCCTCCACCCTGACCTTGACCCTGACCTCGACTATCCACCCTGAATTCCACCATGACCTTGACCCTGACCTTGAGCCTCCACCCTGACCTTGAGCCTCCACCCTGACCATATGAGCCTCCACCCTGAATTCCACCCTGACTTTGAGCCTCCACGTTGACCTTGATTCTCCACCCTGACCTCGAGCCTCCACCCTGACCTTGAGCCTCCACCCTGACCTTGAGCCTCCACCCTGACCATATGAGCCTCCACCCTGAATTCCACCCTGACCTTGAGCCTCCACGTTGACCTTGATTCTCCACCCTGACCTTGAGCCTCCACCCTGACCTTGACCCTGACCTCGACTATCCACCCTGAATTCCACCATGACCGTGACCCTGACCTTGAGCCTCCACCCTGACCTTGAGCCTCCACCCTGAATTCCACCCTGACCTTGGGCCTCCACCCTGAATTCCACCCTGACCTTGAGCCTCCACCCTGACCTTGACCCTGACCTCGACTATCCACCCTGAATTCCACCCTGACCTTGAGCCTCCACCCTGACCTTGAGCCTCCACCTTGACCTTGAGCCTCCACCCTGACCTTGAGCCTCCACCCTGACCTTGAGCCTCCACCCTGACCTTGAGCCTCCACCCTGAATTCCACCTTGACCTTGAGCCTCCACCCTGACCTTGAGCCTCCACCATGACCTTGAGCCTCCACCATGACCTTGAGCCTCCACCATGACCTTGAGCCTCCACCCTGAATTCCACCCTGACCTTGAGCCTCCACCATGATCTTGAGCCTCCACCCTGACCTTGAGCCTCCACCTTGACCGTGATTCTCCACCCTGACCTTGAGCCTCCACCATGACCTTGACCGTGACCTTGACCCTCCACCCTGAATTCCACACTGACCTTGAGCCTCCACCCTGAATTCCACCCTGACCTTGAGCCTCCACCCTGACCTTGAGCCTCCGCCATGATCTTGAGCCTCCACCCTGAATTCCACCCTGACCTTGAGCCTCCACCATGACCTTGAGCCTCCACCCTGAATTCCACCCTGACCTTGAGCCTCCACCATGACCTTGAGCCTCCACCCTGACCTTGACCCTGACCTCGACTATCCATTCTGAATTCCACCATGACCTTGACCCTGACCTTGAGCCTCCACCCTGACCTTGAGCCTCCACCCTGACCTTGACCCTGACCTCGACTATCCACCCTGAATTCCACCATGACCGTGACCCTGACCTTGAGCCTCCACCCTGACCTTGAGCCTCCACCCTGAATTCCACCCTGACCTTGAGCCTCCACCCTGACCTTGAGCCTCCACCCTGAATTCCACCCTGACCTTGAGCCTCCACCCTGACCTTGACCCTGACCTCGACTATCCACCCTGAATTCCACCCTGACCTTGAGCCTCCACCCTGACCTTGAGCCTCCACCTTGACCTTGAGCCTCCACCATGACCTTGACCGTGACCTTGACCCTCCACCCTGAATTCCACACTGACCTTGAGCCTCCACCCTGACCTTGACCCTGACCTCGACTATCCATTCTGAATTCCACCATGACCTTGACCCTGACCTTGAGCCTCCACCCTGACCTTGAGCCTCCACCCTGACCTTGAGCCTCCACCTTGACCTTGATTCTCCACCCTGACCTTGAGACTCCACCATGACCTTGAGCCTCCACCCTGAATTCCACCCTGACCTTGAGCCTCCACTCTGAATTCCACCCTGACCTTGAGCCTCCACCCTGAAATCCACTATAACCTTGACCCTGACCTTGAGCCTCCATGCTGAATTCCACCCTGACCTTGAGCCTCCGCCATGATCTTGAGCCTCCACCCTGAATTCCACCCTGACCTTGAGCCTCCACCATGACCTTGAGCCTCCACCCTGACCTTGACCCTGACCTCGACTATCCACCCTGACTTCCACCATGACCTTGACCCTGACCTTGAGCCTCCACCATGACCTTGAGCCTCCACCCTGAATTCCACCCTGACCTTGAGCCTCCACCATGACCTTGAGCCTCCACCCTGAATTCCACCCTGACCTTGAGCCTCCACCCTGACCTTGACCCTGACCACGACTATCCACCCTGAATTCCACCCTGACCTTGAGCCTCCACCCTGACCTTGAGCCTCCACCTTGACCTTGAGCCTCCACCCTGACCTTGAGCCTCCACCCTGACCTTGAGCCTCCACCCTGACCTTGAGCCTCCACCCTGAATTCCACCCTGACCTTGAGCCTCCACGTTGACCTTGATTCTCCACCCTGACCTTGAGCCTCCACCATGACCTTGACCGTGACCTCGACCCTCCACCCTGAATTCCACCATGACCTTGACCCTGACCTTGAGCCTCCACCCTGACCTTGAGCCTCCACCCTGAATTCCACCTTGACCTTGAGCCTCCACCCTGACCTTGAGCCTCCACCATGACCTTGAGCCTCCACCATGACCTTGAGCCTCCGCCATGACCTTGAGCCTCCACCCTGAATTCCACGATGACCTTGAGCCTCCACCCTGACCTTGAGCCTCCACCATGACCTTGAGCCTCCACCATGACTTTGAGCCTCCGCCATGACCTTGAGCCTCCACCCTGAATTCCACGATGACCTTGAGCCTCCACCCTGACCTTGACCCTGACCTCGACTATCCACCCTGAATTCCACCATGAACTTGACCCTGACCTTGAGCCTCCACCCTGACCTTGAGCCTCCACCCTGAATTCCACCCTGACCTTGAGCCTCCACCATGACCTTAAGCCTCCACCCTGACCTTGAGCCTCCACCATGACCTTAAGCCTCCACCCTGACCTCTACCCTGACCTCGACTATCCACCCTGAATTCCACCATGACCTTGACCCTGACCTTGAGCCTCCACCCTGACCTTGAGCCTCCACCATGATCTTGAGCCTCCACCCTGACCTTGAGCCTCCACCCTGACCTTGAGCCTCCACCATGACCTTAAGCCTCCACCCTGACCTTGAGCCTCCACCATGACCTTAAGCCTCCACCCTGACCTCTACCCTGACCTCGACTATCCACTCTGAATTCCACCATGACCTTGACCCTGACCTTGAGCCTCCACCGTGACCTTGAGCCTCCACCCTGAATTCCACCCTGACCTTGAGCCTCCACCCTGAATTCCACCATGACCTTGAGCCTCCACCCTGAATTCCACCCTGACCTTGAGCCTCCACCCTGACCTTGAGTCTCCACCCTGAATTCCACCATGACCTTGAGCCTCCACCCTGATCTTGAGCCTCCACCATGACCTTGAGCCTCCAACCTGACCTTGACCCTGACCTCGACTATCCACCCTGAATTCCACCATGACCTTGACCCTGACCTTGAGCCTCCACCATGACCTTGAGCCTCCACCATGACCTTGAGCCTCCACCCTGACCTTGACCCTGACCTCGACTATCCACCCTGAATTCCACCATGACCTTGACCCTGACCTTGAGCCTCCACCCTGACCTTGAGCCTCCACCCTGAATTCCACCCTGACCTTGAGCCTCCACCCTGACCTTGAGCCTCCACCCTGAATTCCACCCTGACCTTGAGCCTCCACCCTGACCTTGACCCTGACCTCGACTATCCACCCTGAATTCCACCCTGACCTTGAGCCTCCACCCTGACCTTGAGCCTCCACCTTGACCTTGAGCCTCCACCCTGACCTTGAGCCTCCACCCTGACCTTGAGCCTCCACCCTGACCTTGAGCCTCCACCCTGAATTCCACACTGACCTTGAGCCTCCACCCTGAATTTCACCCTGAACTTGAGCCTCCACCCTGACCTTGAGCCTCCACCTTGACCTTGATTTTCCACTCTGACCTTGAGCCTCCACCATGACCTTAAGCCTCCACCCTGACCTTGAGCCTCCACCATGACCTTGAGCCTCCACCATGATCTTGAGCCTCCACCCTGACCTTGAGCCTCCACCCTGACCTTGAGCCTCCACCTTGACCTTGATTCTCCACCCTGACCTTGAGCCTCCACCCTGACCTTGAGCCTCCACCCTGACCTTGAGCCTCCACCCTGAATTCCACACTGACCTTGAGCCTCCACCCTGAATTTCACCCTGACCTTGAGCCTCCACCCTGACCTTGAGCCTCCACCCTGAATTCCACACTGACCTTGAGCCTCCACCCTGAATTCCACCCTGACCTTGAGACTCCACCCGACCTTGATCCTCCACCATGATCTTGAGCCTCCACCCTGACCTTGAGCCTCCACCTTGATCGTGATTCTCCACCCTGACCTTGAGCCTCCACTCTGACCTTGACCCTGACCCCGACTATCCACCCTGAATTTCACCCTGAACTTGAGCCTCCACCCTGAAATCCACCATAATCTTGACCTTGACCTTGAGCCTCCACCCTGACCTTGAGCCTCCACCATGATCTTGAGCCTCCACCCTGACCTTGAGCCTCCACCTTGACCGTGATTCTCCACCCTGACCTTGAGCCTCCACCATGACCTTGACCGTGACCTTGACCCTCCACCCTGAATTCCACACTGACCTTGAGCCTCCACCCTGAATTCCACCCTGACCTTGAGCCTCCACCCTGACCTTGAGCCTCCGCCATGATCTTGAGCCTCCACCCTGAATTCCACCCTGACCTTGAGCCTCCACCCTGAATTCCACCCTGACCTTGAGCCTCCACCATGACCTTGAGCCTCCACCCTGAATTCCACCCTGACCTTGAGCCTCCACGTTGACCTTGATTCTCCACCCTGACCTTGAGCCTCCACCCTGACCTTGACCCTGACCTCGACTATCCACCCTGAATTCCACCATGACCGTGACCCTGACCTTGAGCCTCCACCCTGACCTTGAGCCTCCACCCTGAATTCCACCCTGACCTTGAGCCTCCACCCTGACCTTGAGCCTCCACCCTGAATTCCACCCTGACCTTGAGCCTCCACCCTGACCTTGACCCTGACCTCGACTATCCACCCTGAATTCCACCATGACCTTGACCCTGACCTTGAGCCTCCACCCTGACCTTGAGCCTCCACCCTGAATTCCACCCTGACCTTGGGCCTCCACCCTGAATTCCACCCTGACCTTGAGCCTCCACCCTGACCTTGACCCTGACCTCGACTATCCACCCTGAATTCCACCCTGACCTTGAGCCTCCACCCTGACCTTGAGCCTCCACCTTGACCTTGAGCCTCCACCCTGACCTTGAGCCTCCACCCTGACCTTGAGCCTCCACCCTGACCTTGAGCCTCCACCCTGAATTCCACCTTGACCTTGAGCCTCCACCCTGACCTTGAGCCTCCACCATGACCTTGAGCCTCCACCATGACCTTGAGCCTCCACCATGACCTTGAGCCTCCACCCTGAATTCCACCCTGACCTTGAGCCTCCACCATGATCTTGAGCCTCCACCCTGACCTTGAGCCTCCACCTTGACCGTGATTCTCCACCCTGACCTTGAGCCTCCACCATGACCTTGACCGTGACCTTGACCCTCCACCCTGAATTCCACACTGACCTTGAGCCTCCACCCTGAATTCCACCCTGACCTTGAGCCTCCACCCTGACCTTGAGCCTCCGCCATGATCTTGAGCCTCCACCCTGAATTCCACCCTGACCTTGAGCCTCCACCCTGACCTTGAGCCTCCGCCATGATCTTGAGCCTCCACCCTGAATTCCACCCTGACCTTGAGCCTCCACCATGACCTTGAGCCTCCACCCTGAATTCCACCCTGACCTTGAGCCTCCACCATGACCTTGAGCCTCCACCCTGACCTTGACCCTGACCTCGACTATCCATTCTGAATTCCACCATGACCTTGACCCTGACCTTGAGCCTCCACCCTGACCTTGAGCCTCCACCCTGACCTTGACCCTGACCTCGACTATCCACCCTGAATTCCACCATGACCGTGACCCTGACCTTGAGCCTCCACCCTGACCTTGAGCCTCCACCCTGAATTCCACCCTGACCTTGAGCCTCCACCCTGACCTTGAGCCTCCACCCTGAATTCCACCCTGACCTTGAGCCTCCACCCTGACCTTGACCCTGACCTCGACTATCCACCCTGAATTCCACCCTGACCTTGAGCCTCCACCCTGACCTTGAGCCTCCACCCTGACCTTGAGCCTCCACCTTGACCTTCAGCCTCCACCATGACCTTGACCGTGACCTTGACCCTCCACCCTGAATTCCACACTGACCTTGAGCCTCCACCCTGACCTTGACCCTGACCTCGACTATCCATTCTGAATTCCACCATGACCTTGACCCTGACCTTGAGCCTCCACCCTGACCTTGAGCCTCCACCCTGACCTTGAGCCTCCACCTTGACCTTGATTCTCCACCCTGACCTTGAGACTCCACCATGACCTTGAGCCTCCACCCTGAATTCCACCCTGACCTTGAGCCTCCACTCTGAATTCCACCCTGACCTTGAGCCTCCACCCTGAAATCCACTATAACCTTGACCCTGACCTTGAGCCTCCATGCTGAATTCCACCCTGACCTTGAGCCTCCGCCATGATCTTGAGCCTCCACCCTGAATTCCACCCTGACCTTGAGCCTCCACCATGACCTTGAGCCTCCACCCTGACCTTGACCCTGACCTCGACTATCCACCCTGACTTCCACCATGACCTTGACCCTGACCTTGAGCCTCCACCATGACCTTGAGCCTCCACCCTGAATTCCACCCTGACCTTGAGCCTCCACCATGACCTTGAGCCTCCACCCTGAATTCCACCCTGACCTTGAGCCTCCACCCTGACCTTGACCCTGACCACGACTATCCACCCTGAATTCCACCCTGACCTTGAGCCTCCACCCTGACCTTGAGCCTCCACCTTGACCTTGAGCCTCCACCCTGACCTTGAGCCTCCACCCTGACCTTGAGCCTCCACCCTGACCTTGAGCCTCCACCCTGAATTCCACCCTGACCTTGAGCCTCCACGTTGACCTTGATTCTCCACCCTGACTTTGAGCCTCCACCATGACCTTGACCGTGACCTCGACCCTCCACCCTGAATTCCACCATGACCTTGACCCTGACCTTGAGCCTCCACCCTGACCTTGAGCCTCCACCCTGAATTCCACCTTGACCTTGAGCCTCCACCCTGACCTTGAGCCTCCACCATGACCTTGAGCCTCCACCATGACCTTGAGCCTCCGCCATGACCTTGAGCCTCCACCCTGAATTCCACGATGACCTTGAGCCTCCACCCTGACCTTGAGCCTCCACCATGACCTTGAGCCTCCACCATGACCTTGAGCCTCCGCCATGACCTTGAGCCTCCACCCTGAATTCCACGATGACCTTGAGCCTCCACCCTGACCTTGACCCTGACCTCGACTATCCACCCTGAATTCCACCATGAACTTGACCCTGACCTTGAGCCTCCACCCTGACCTTGAGCCTCCACCCTGAATTCCACCCTGACCTTGAGCCTCCACCATGACCTTAAGCCTCCACCCTGACCTTGAGCCTCCACCATGACCTTAAGCCTCCACCCTGACCTCTACCCTGACCTCGACTATCCACCCTGAATTCCACCATGACCTTGACCCTGACCTTGAGCCTCCACCCTGACCTTGAGCCTCCACCATGATCTTGAGCCTCCACCCTGACCTTGAGCCTCCACCCTGACCTTGAGCCTCCACCATGACCTTAAGCCTCCACCCTGACCTTGAGCCTCCACCATGACCTTAAGCCTCCACCCTGACCTCTACCCTGACCTCGACTATCCACTCTGAATTCCACCATGACCTTGACCCTGACCTTGAGCCTCCATCCTGACCTTGAGCCTCCACCATGATCTTGAGCCTCCACCCTGACCTTGAGCCTCCACCATAATCTTGAGCCTCCACCCTGAACTTGAGCCTCCACCCTGAATTCCACCCTGACCTTGAGTTTCCACCATGACCTTGAGCCTCCACCCTGAATTCCACCCTGACCTTAAGCCTCCACCCTGACCCCGACTATCCACCCTGAATTTCACCCTGAACTTGAGCCTCCACCCTGAAATCCACCATAATCTTGACCTTGACCTTGAGCCTCCACCCTGACCTTGAGCCTCCACCATGATCTTGAGCCTCCACCCTGACCTTGAGCCTCCACCTTGACCGTGATTCTCCACCCTGACCTTGAGCCTCCACCATGACCTTGACCGTGACCTTGACCCTCCACCCTGAATTCCACACTGACCTTGAGCCTCCACCCTGAATTCCACCCTGACCTTGAGCCTCCACCCTGACCTTGAGCCTCCGCCATGATCTTGAGCCTCCACCCTGAATTCCACCCTGACCTTGAGCCTCCACCCTGACCTTGACCCTGACCTCGACTATCCACCCTGAATTCCACCATGACCTTGACCCTGACCTTGAGCCTCCACCATGACCTTGAGCCTCCACCATGACCTTGAGCCTCCACCCTGACCTTGACCCTGACCTCGACTATCCACCCTGAATTCCACCATGACCTTGACCCTGACCTTGAGCCTCCACCCTGACCTTGAGCCTCCACCCTGAATTCCACCCTGACCTTGAGCCTCCACCCTGACCTTGAGCCTCCACCCTGAATTCCACCCTGACCTTGAGCCTCCACCCTGACCTTGACCCTGACCTCGACTATCCACCCTGAATTCCACCCTGACCTTGAGCCTCCACCCTGACCTTGAGCCTCCACCTTGACCTTGAGCCTCCACCCTGACCTTGAGCCTCCACCCTGACCTTGAGCCTCCACCCTGACCTTGAGCCTCCACCCTGAATTCCACACTGACCTTGAGCCTCCACCCTGAATTTCACCCTGAACTTGAGCCTCCACCCTGACCTTGAGCCTCCACCTTGACCTTGATTTTCCACTCTGACCTTGAGCCTCCACCATGACCTTAAGCCTCCACCCGACCTTGATCCTCCACCATGATCTTGAGCCTCCACCCTGACCTTGAGCCTCCACCTTGATCGTGATTCTCCACCCTGACCTTGAGCCTCCACTCTGACCTTGACCCTGACCTCGACTATCCACCCTGAATTTCACCCTGAACTTGAGCCTCCACCCTGAAATCCACCATAATCTTGACCTTGACCTTGAGCCTCCACCCTGACCTTGAGCCTCCACCATGATCTTGAGCCTCCACCCTGACCTTGAGCCTCCACCTTGACCGTGATTCTCCACCCTGACCTTGAGCCTCCACCATGACCTTGACCGTGACCTTGACCCTCAACCCTGAATTCCACACTGACCTTGAGCCTCCACCCTGACCTTGAGCCTCCACCCTGAATTCCACCCTGACCTTGAGCCTCCACCCTGACCTTGAGCCTCCACCATGACCTTGAGCCTCCACCCTGACCTTGAGCCTGACCTCGACTATCCACCCTGAATTCCACCATGACCTTGACCCTGACTTTGAGCCTCCACCCTGACCTTGAGCCTCCACCATGACCTTGAGCCTCCACCATGACCTTGAGCCTCCGCCCTGAATTCCACCCTGACCTTGAGCCTCCACCATGACCTTGAGCCTCCACCCTGACCTTGACCCTGACCTCGACTATCCACCCTGAATTCCACCATGACCTTGACCCTGACCTTGAGCCTCCACCGTGACCTTGAGCCTCCACCCTGAATTCCACCCTGACCTTGAGCCTCCACCCTGAATTCCACCCTGACCTTGAGCCTCCACCCTGACCTTGAGCCTCCACCCTGACCTTGAGCCTCCACCCTGACCTTGAGTCTCCACCCTGAATTCCACCCTGACCTTGAGCCTCCACCCTGACCTTGAGCCTCCACCATGACCTTGAGCCTCCACCCTGACCTTGACCCTGACCTCGACTATCCACCCTGAATTCCACCATGACCTTGACCCTGACCTTGAGCCTCCACCATGACCTTGAGCCTCTACCCTGACCTTGACCCTGACCTCGACTATCCACCCTGAATTCCACCATGACCTTGACCCTGACCTGGAGCCTCCACCATGACCTTGAGCCTCCACCCTGACTTTGACACTGACCTCGACTATCCACCCTGAATTCCACCCTGACCTTGAGCCTCCACCCTGACCTTGAGCCTCCACCCTGAATTCCACCCTGACCTTGAGCCTCCACCCTGACCTTGACCCTGACCTCGACTATCCACCCTGAATTCCACCCTGACCTTGAGCCTCCACCCTGACCTTGAGCCTCCACCTTGACCTTGAGCCTCCACCCTGAATTCCACCCTGACCTTGAGCCTCCACCATGATCTTGAGCCTCCACCCTGAATTCCACCCTGACCTTGAGCCTCCACCCTGACCTTGAGTCTCCACCGTGACCTCGACTCTCCACCCTGAATTCCACCCTGACCTTGAGCCTCCACTCTGAATTCCACCCTGACCTTGAGCCTCCACCATGACCTTGGGCCTCCACCCTGACCTTGACCCTGACCTCGACTATCCACCCTGAATTCCACCATGACCTTGACCCTGACCTTGAGCCTCCACCATGACCTTGAGCCTCCACCCTGACCTTGACCCTGACCTCGACTATCCACCCTGAATTCCACCATGACCTTGACCCTGACCTTGAGCCTCCACCATGACCTTGAGCCTCCACCCTGAATTCCACCCTGACCTTGAGCCTCCACCCTGACCTTGAGTCTCCACCCTGAATTCCACCATGACCTTGAGCCTCCACCCTGATCTTGAGCCTCCACCATGACCTTGAGCCTCCAACCTGACCTTGACCCTGACCTCGACTATCCACCCTGAATTCCACCATGACCTTGACCCTGACCTTGAGCCTCCACCATGACCTTGAGCCTCCACCATGACCTTGAGCCTCCACCCTGACCTTGACCCTGACCTCGACTATCCACCCTGAATTCCACCATGACCTTGACCCTGACCTTGAGCCTCCACCCTGACCTTGAGCCTCCACCCTGAATTCCACCCTGACCTTGAGCCTCCACCCTGACCATGAGCCTCCACCCTGAATTCCACCCTGACCTTGAGCCTCCACCCTGACCTTGACCCTGACCTCGACTATCCACCCTGAATTCCACCCTGACCTTGAGCCTCCACCCTGACCTTGAGCCTCCACCTTGACCTTGAGCCTCCACCCTGACCTTGAGCCTCCACCTTGACCTTGATTTTCCACTCTGACCTTGAGCCTCCACCATGACCTTAAGCCTCCACCCTGACCTTGAGCCTCCACCATGACCTTGAGCCTCCACCATGATCTTGAGCCTCCACCCTGACCTTGAGCCTCCACCCTGACCTTGAGCCTCCACCTTGACCTTGATTCTCCACCCTGACCTTGAGCCTCCACCCTGACCTTGAGCCTCCACCCTGACCTTGAGCCTCCACCCTGAATTCCACACTGACCTTGAGCCTCCACCCTGAATTTCACCCTGACCTTGAGCCTCCACCCTGACCTTGAGCCTCCACCCTGAATTCCACACTGACCTTGAGCCTCCACCCTGAATTCCACCCTGACCTTGAGACTCCACCCGACCTTGATCCTCCACCATGATCTTGAGCCTCCACCCTGACCTTGAGCCTCCACCTTGATCGTGATTCTCCACCCTGACCTTGAGCCTCCACTCTGACCTTGACCCTGACCCCGACTATCCACCCTGAATTTCACCCTGAACTTGAGCCTCCACCCTGAAATCCACCATAATCTTGACCTTGACCTTGAGCCTCCACCCTGACCTTGAGCCTCCACCATGATCTTGAGCCTCCACCCTGACCTTGAGCCTCCACCTTGACCGTGATTCTCCACCCTGACCTTGAGCCTCCACCATGACCTTGACCGTGACCTTGACCCTCCACCCTGAATTCCACACTGACCTTGAGCCTCCACCCTGAATTCCACCCTGACCTTGAGCCTCCACCCTGACCTTGAGCCTCCGCCATGATCTTGAGCCTCCACCCTGAATTCCACCCTGACCTTGAGCCTCCACCATGACCTTGAGCCTCCACCCTGAATTCCACCCTGACCTTGAGCCTCCACCATGACCTTGAGCCTCCACCCTGACCTTGACCCTGACCTCGACTATCCATTCTGAATTCCACCATGACCTTGACCCTGACCTTGAGCCTCCACCCTGACCTTGAGCCTCCACCCTGACCTTGAGCCTCCACCCTGACCTTGAGCCTCCACCTTGACCTTGATTCTCCACCCTGACCTTGAGCCTCCACCATGACCTTGAGCCTCCACCCTGAATTCCACCCTGACCTTGAGCCTCCACTCTGAATTCCACCCTGACCTTGAGCCTCCACCCTGAAATCCACTATAACCTTGACCCTGACCTTGAGCCTCCATGCTGAATTCCACCCTGACCTTGAGCCTCCACCCTGACCTTGAGCCTCCGCCATGATCTTGAGCCTCCACCCTGAATTCCACCCTGACCTTGACCCTGACCTTGAGCCTCCACCATGACCTTGAGCCTCCACCCTGAATTCCACCCTGACCTTGAGCCTCCACCATGACCTTGAGCCTCCACCCTGAATTCCACACTGACCTTGAGCCTCCACCCTGAATTCCACCCTGACCTTGAGACTCCACCCGACCTTGATCCTCCACCATGATCTTGAGCCTCCACCCTGACCTTGAGCCTCCACCTTGATCGTGATTCTCCACCCTGACCTTGAGCCTCCACTCTGACCTTGACCCTGACCCCGACTATCCACCCTGAATTTCACCCTGAACTTGAGCCTCCACCCTGAAATCCACCATAATCTTGACCTTGACCTTGAGCCTCCACCCTGACCTTGAGCCTCCACCATGATCTTGAGCCTCCACCCTGACCTTGAGCCTCCACCTTGACCGTGATTCTCCACCCTGACCTTGAGCCTCCACCATGACCTTGACCGTGACCTTGACCCTCCACCCTGAATTCCACACTGACCTTGAGCCTCCACCCTGAATTCCACCCTGACCTTGAGCCTCCACCCTGACCTTGAGCCTCCGCCATGATCTTGAGCCTCCACCCTGAATTCCACCCTGACCTTGAGCCTCCACCATGACCTTGAGCCTCCACCCTGAATTCCACCCTGACCTTGAGCCTCCACGTTGACCTTGATTCTCCACCCTGACCTTGAGCCTCCACCCTGACCTTGACCCTGACCTCGACTATCCACCCTGAATTCCACCATGACCGTGACCCTGACCTTGAGCCTCCACCCTGACCTTGAGCCTCCACCCTGAATTCCACCCTGACCTTGAGCCTCCACCCTGACCTTGAGCCTCCACCCTGACCTTGAGCCTCCACCTTGACCGTGATTCTCCACCCTGACCTTGAGCCTCCACCATGACCTTGACCGTGACCTTGACCCTCCACCCTGAATTCCACACTGACCTTGAGCCTCCACCCTGAATTCCACCCTGACCTTGAGCCTCCACCCTGACCTTGAGCCTCCGCCATGATCTTGAGCCTCCACCCTGAATTCCACCCTGACCTTGAGCCTCCACCCTGACCTTGAGCCTCCGCCATGATCTTGAGCCTCCACCCTGAATTCCACCCTGACCTTGAGCCTCCACCATGACCTTGAGCCTCCACCCTGAATTCCACCCTGACCTTGAGCCTCCACCATGACCTTGAGCCTCCACCCTGACCTTGACCCTGACCTCGACTATCCATTCTGAATTCCACCATGACCTTGACCCTGACCTTGAGCCTCCACCCTGACCTTGAGCCTCCACCCTGACCTTGACCCTGACCTCGACTATCCACCCTGAATTCCACCATGACCGTGACCCTGACCTTGAGCCTCCACCCTGACCTTGAGCCTCCACCCTGAATTCCACCCTGACCTTGAGCCTCCACCCTGACCTTGAGCCTCCACCCTGAATTCCACCCTGACCTTGAGCCTCCACCCTGACCTTGACCCTGACCTCGACTATCCACCCTGAATTCCACCCTGACCTTGAGCCTCCACCCTGACCTTGAGCCTCCACCATGACCTTAAGCCTCCACCCTGACCTTGAGCCTCCACCATGACCTTAAGCCTCCACCCTGACCTCTACCCTGACCTCGACTATCCACTCTGAATTCCACCATGACCTTGACCCTGACCTTGAGCCTCCATCCTGACCTTGAGCCTCCACCATGATCTTGAGCCTCCACCCTGACCTTGAGCCTCCACCATAATCTTGAGCCTCCACCCTGAACTTGAGCCTCCACCCTGAATTCCACCCTGACCTTGAGTTTCCACCATGACCTTGAGCCTCCACCCTGAATTCCACCCTGACCTTAAGCCTCCACCCTGACCCCGACTATCCACCCTGAATTTCACCCTGAACTTGAGCCTCCACCCTGAAATCCACCATAATCTTGACCTTGACCTTGAGCCTCCACCCTGACCTTGAGCCTCCACCATGATCTTGAGCCTCCACCCTGACCTTGAGCCTCCACCTTGACCGTGATTCTCCACCCTGACCTTGAGCCTCCACCATGACCTTGACCGTGACCTTGACCCTCCACCCTGAATTCCACACTGACCTTGAGCCTCCACCCTGAATTCCACCCTGACCTTGAGCCTCCACCCTGACCTTGAGCCTCCGCCATGATCTTGAGCCTCCACCCTGAATTCCACCCTGACCTTGAGCCTCCACCCTGACCTTGACCCTGACCTCGACTATCCACCCTGAATTCCACCATGACCTTGACCCTGACCTTGAGCCTCCATCATGACCTTGAGCCTCCACCATGACCTTGAGCCTCCACCCTGACCTTGACCCTGACCTCGACTATCCACCCTGAATTCCACCATGACCTTGACCCTGACCTTGAGCCTCCACCCTGACCTTGAGCCTCCACCCTGAATTCCACCCTGACCTTGAGCCTCCACCCTGACCTTGAGCCTCCACCCTGAATTCCACCCTGACCTTGAGCCTCCACCCTGACCTTGACCCTGACCTCGACTATCCACCCTGAATTCCACCCTGACCTTGAGCCTCCACCCTGACCTTGAGCCTCCACCTTGACCTTGAGCCTCCACCCTGACCTTGAGCCTCCACCCTGACCTTGAGCCTCCACCCTGACCTTGAGCCTCCACCCTGAATTCCACACTGACCTTGAGCCTCCACCCTGAATTTCACCCTGAACTTGAGCCTCCACCCTGACCTTGAGCCTCCACCTTGACCTTGATTTTCCACTCTGACCTTGAGCCTCCACCATGACCTTAAGCCTCCACCCGACCTTGATCCTCCACCATGATCTTGAGCCTCCACCCTGACCTTGAGCCTCCACCTTGATCGTGATTCTCCACCCTGACCTTGAGCCTCCACTCTGACCTTGACCCTGACCTCGACTATCCACCCTGAATTTCACCCTGAACTTGAGCCTCCACCCTGAAATCCACCATAATCTTGACCTTGACCTTGAGCCTCCACCCTGACCTTGAGCCTCCACCATGATCTTGAGCCTCCACCCTGACCTTGAGCCTCCACCTTGACCGTGATTCTCCACCCTGACCTTGAGCCTCCACCATGACCTTGACCGTGACCTTGACCCTCAACCCTGAATTCCACACTGACCTTGAGCCTCCACCCTGACCTTGAGCCTCCACCCTGAATTCCACCCTGACCTTGAGCCTCCACCCTGACCTTGAGCCTCCACCATGACCTTGAGCCTCCACCCTGACCTTGAGCCTGACCTCGACTATCCACCCTGAATTCCACCATGACCTTGACCCTGACTTTGAGCCTCCACCCTGACCTTGAGCCTCCACCATGACCTTGAGCCTCCACCATGACCTTGAGCCTCCGCCCTGAATTCCACCCTGACCTTGAGCCTCCACCATGACCTTGAGCCTCCACCCTGACCTTGACCCTGACCTCGACTATCCACCCTGAATTCCACCATGACCTTGACCCTGACCTTGAGCCTCCACCGTGACCTTGAGCCTCCACCCTGAATTCCACCCTGACCTTGAGCCTCCACCCTGAATTCCACCCTGACCTTGAGCCTCCACCCTGAATTCCACCCTGACCTTGAGCCTCCACCCTGACCTTGAGCCTCCACCCTGACCTTGAGCCTCCACCCTGACCTTGAGTCTCCACCCTGAATTCCACCCTGACCTTGAGCCTCCACCCTGACCTTGAGCCTCCACCATGACCTTGAGCCTCCACCCTGACCTTGACCCTGACCTCGACTATCCACCCTGAATTCCACCATGACCTTGACCCTGACCTTGAGCCTCCACCATGACCTTGAGCCTCTACCCTGACCTTGACCCTGACCTCGACTATCCACCCTGAATTCCACCATGACCTTGACCCTGACCTGGAGCCTCCACCATGACCTTGAGCCTCCACCCTGACTTTGACACTGACCTCGACTATCCACCCTGAATTCCACCCTGACCTTGAGCCTCCACCCTGACCTTGAGCCTCCACCCTGAATTCCACCCTGACCTTGAGCCTCCACCCTGACCTTGACCCTGACCTCGACTATCCACCCTGAATTCCACCCTGACCTTGAGCCTCCACCCTGACCTTGAGCCTCCACCTTGACCTTGAGCCTCCACCCTGAATTCCACCCTGACCTTGAGCCTCCACCATGATCTTGAGCCTCCACCCTGAATTCCACCCTGACCTTGAGCCTCCACCCTGACCTTGAGTCTCCACCGTGACCTCGACTCTCCACCCTGAATTCCACCCTGACCTTGAGCCTCCACTCTGAATTCCACCCTGACCTTGAGCCTCCACCATGACCTTGGGCCTCCACCCTGACCTTGACCCTGACCTCGACTATCCACCCTGAATTCCACCATGACCTTGACCCTGACCTTGAGCCTCCACCATGACCTTGAGCCTCCACCCTGACCTTGACCCTGACCTCGACTATCCACCCTGAATTCCACCATGACCTTGACCCTGACCTTGAGCCTCCACCATGACCTTGAGCCTCCACCCTGAATTCCACCCTGACCTTGAGCCTCCACCCTGACCTTGAGTCTCCACCCTGAATTCCACCATGACCTTGAGCCTCCACCCTGATCTTGAGCCTCCACCATGACCTTGAGCCTCCAACCTGACCTTGACCCTGACCTCGACTATCCACCCTGAATTCCACCATGACCTTGACCCTGACCTTGAGCCTCCACCATGACCTTGAGCCTCCACCATGACCTTGAGCCTCCACCCTGACCTTGACCCTGACCTCGACTATCCACCCTGAATTCCACCATGACCTTGACCCTGACCTTGAGCCTCCACCCTGACCTTGAGCCTCCACCCTGAATTCCACCCTGACCTTGAGCCTCCACCCTGACCATGAGCCTCCACCCTGAATTCCACCCTGACCTTGAGCCTCCACCCTGACCTTGACCCTGACCTCGACTATCCACCCTGAATTCCACCCTGACCTTGAGCCTCCACCCTGACCTTGAGCCTCCACCTTGACCTTGAGCCTCCACCCTGACCTTGAGCCTCCACCTTGACCTTGATTTTCCACTCTGACCTTGAGCCTCCACCATGACCTTAAGCCTCCACCCTGACCTTGAGCCTCCACCATGACCTTGAGCCTCCACCATGATCTTGAGCCTCCACCCTGACCTTGAGCCTCCACCCTGACCTTGAGCCTCCACCTTGACCTTGATTCTCCACCCTGACCTTGAGCCTCCACCCTGACCTTGAGCCTCCACCCTGACCTTGAGCCTCCACCCTGAATTCCACACTGACCTTGAGCCTCCACCCTGAATTTCACCCTGACCTTGAGCCTCCACCCTGACCTTGAGCCTCCACCCTGAATTCCACACTGACCTTGAGCCTCCACCCTGACTTCCACCCTGACCTTGAGACTCCACCCGACCTTGATCCTCCACCATGATCTTGAGCCTCCACCCTGACCTTGAGCCTCCACCTTGATCGTGATTCTCCACCCTGACCTTGAGCCTCCACTCTGACCTTGACCCTGACCCCGACTATCCACCCTGAATTTCACCCTGAACTTGAGCCTCCACCCTGAAATCCACCATAATCTTGACCTTGACCTTGAGCCTCCACCCTGACCTTGAGCCTCCACCATGATCTTGAGCCTCCACCCTGACCTTGAGCCTCCACCTTGACCGTGATTCTCCACCCTGACCTTGAGCCTCCACCATGACCTTGACCGTGACCTTGACCCTCCACCCTGAATTCCACACTGACCTTGAGCCTCCACCCTGAATTCCACCCTGACCTTGAGCCTCCACCCTGACCTTGAGCCTCCGCCATGATCTTGAGCCTCCACCCTGAATTCCACCCTGACCTTGAGCCTCCACCATGACCTTGAGCCTCCACCCTGAATTCCACCCTGACCTTGAGCCTCCACCATGACCTTGAGCCTCCACCCTGACCTTGACCCTGACCTCGACTATCCATTCTGAATTCCACCATGACCTTGACCCTGACCTTGAGCCTCCACCCTGACCTTGAGCCTCCACCCTGACCTTGAGCCTCCACCCTGACCTTGAGCCTCCACCTTGACCTTGATTCTCCACCCTGACCTTGAGCCTCCACCATGACCTTGAGCCTCCACCCTGAATTCCACCCTGACCTTGAGCCTCCACCATGACCTTGAGCCTCCACCCTGACCTTGACCCTGACCTCGACTATCCACCCTGAATTCCACCATGACCTTGACCCTGACCTTGAGCCTCCACCCTGACCTTGAGCCTCCACCCTGAATTCCACTCTGACCTTGAGCCTCCATCCTGACCTTGAGCCTCCACCCTGAATTCCACCCTGACCTTGAGCCTCCACCCTGACCTTGACCCTGACCTCGACTATCCACTCTGAATTCCACCCTGACCTTGAGCCTCCACCCTGACCTTGAGCCTCCACCTTGACCTTGAGCCTCCACCCTGACCTTGAGCCTCCACCCTGACCTTGAGCCTCCACCCTGACCTTGAGCCTCCACCCTGACCTTGAGCCTCCACCTTGACCTTGAGCCTCCACCCTGACCTTGAGCCTCCACCCTGACCTTGAGCCTCCACCCTGAATTCCACACTGACCTTGAGCCTCCACCCTGAATTTCACCCTGACCTTGAGCCTCCACCCTGACCTTGAGCCTCCACCCTGAATTCCACACTGACCTTGAGCCTCCACCCTGAATTTCACCCTGACCTTGAGCCTCCACCCTGACCTTGAGCCTCCACCCTGAATTCCACACTGACCTTGAGCCTCCACCCTGAATTTCACCCTGACCTTGAGCCTCCACCCTGACCTTGAGCCTCCACCTTGACCTTGATTTTCCACCCTGACCTTGAGCCTCCACCATGACCTTAAGCCTCCACCCTGACCTTGAGCCTCCGCCATGACCTTAAGCCTCCAACCTGACCTCTACCCTGACCTCGACTATCCACCCTGAATTCCACCATGACCTTGACCCTGACCTTGAGCCTCCACCCTGACCTTGAGCCTCCACCATGATCTTGAGCCTCCACCCTGACCTTGAGCCTCCACCCTGACCTTGAGCCTCCACCATGATCTTGAGCCTCCACCCTGACCTTGAGCCTCCACCCTGAATTCCACCCTGACCTTGAGCCTCCACCCTGACCTTGAGCCTCCACCTTGACCTTGATTCTCCACCCTGACCTTGAGCCTCCACCATGACCTTGAGCCTCCACCGTGAATTCCACCCTGACCTTGAGCCTCCACCCTGACCTTGAGCCTCCACCCTGACCTTGAGCCTCCACCCTGACCTTGACCCTGACCTCGTCTATCCACCCTGAATTCCACCCTGACCTTGAGCCTCCAACCTGACCTTGAGCCTCCACCCTGACCTTGAGCCTCCACCCTGACCTTGAGCCTCCACCCTGAATTCCACACTGACCTTGAGCCTCCACCCTGAATTTCACCCTGACCTTGAGCCTCCACCCTGACCTTGAGCCTCCACCCTGAATTCCACACTGACCTTGAGCCTCCACCCTGAATTTCACCCTGACCTTGAGCCTCCACCCTGACCTTGAGCCTCCACCTTGACCTTGATTTTCCACCCTGACCTTGAGCCTCCACCATGACCTTAAGCCTCCACCCTGACCTTGAGCCTCCGCCATGACCTTAAGCCTCCACCCTGACCTCTACCCTGACCTCGACTATCCACCCTGAATTCCACCATGACCTTGACCCTGACCTTGAGCCTCCACCCTGACCTTGAGCCTCCACCATGATCTTGAGCCTCCACCCTGACCTTGAGCCTCCACCCTGACCTTGAGCCTCCACCATGATCTTGAGCCTCCACCCTGACCTTGAGCCTCCACCCTGAATTCCACCCTGACCTTGAGCCTCCACCCTGACCTTGAGCCTCCACCTTGACCTTGATTCTCCACCCTGACCTTGAGCCTCCACCATGACCTTGAGCCTCCACCGTGAATTCCACCCTGACCTTGAGCCTCCACCCTGACCTTGAGCCTCCACCCTGACCTTGACCCTGACCTCGACTATCCACCCTGAATTCCACCCTGATCTTGAGCCTCCACCATGACCTTGAGCCTCCACCCTGAATTCCACCCTGACCTTGAGCCTCCACCATGACCTTGAGCCTCCACCCTGAATTCCACCCTGACCTTGAGCCTCCACCATGACCTTGAGCCTCCACCGTGACCTTGACCCTGACCTCGACTATCCACCCTGAATTCCACCATGACCTTGACCCTGACCTTGAGCCTCCACCATGACCTTGAGCCTCCACCCTGAATTCCACCCTGACCTTGAGCCTCCACCCTGAATTCCACCCTGACCTTGAGCCTCCACCCTGAATTCCACCCTGACCTTGAGCCTCCACCCTGACCTTGAGCCTCCACCATGACCTTGAGCCTCCACCCTGACCTTGACCCTGACCTCGACCATCCACCCTGAATTCCACCCTGACCTTGAGCCTCCACCATGACCTTGAGCCTCCACCCTGACCTTGAGCCTCCACCCTGAATTCCACCCTGACCTTGAGCCTCCACCCTGACCTTGAGCCTCCACCCTGACCTTGAGCCTCCACCCTGAATTCCACCCTGACCTTGAGCCTCCATCCTGACCTTGAGCCTCCACCCTGAATTCCACCCTGACCTTGAGCCTCCACCCTGACCTTGACCCTGACCTCGACTATCCACTCTGAATTCCACCCTGACCTTGAGCCTCCACCCTGACCTTGAGCCTCCACCTTGACCTTGAGCCTCCACCCTGACCTTGAGCCTCCACCCTGACCTTGAGCCTCCACCCTGACCTTGAGCCTCCACCCTGAATTCCACCCTGACCTTGAGCCTCCACCCTGACCTTGACCCTGACCTCGTCTATCCACCCTGAATTCCACCCTGACCTTGAGCCTCCAACCTGACCTTGAGCCTCCACCCTGACCTTGAGCCTCCACCCTGAATTCCACCCTGACCTTGAGCCTCCACCCTGACCTTGAGCCTCCACCCTGAATTCCACCTTGACCTTGAGCCTCCACCCTGACCTTGAGCCTCCACCTTGACCTTGAGCCTCCACCCTGACCTTGAGCCTCCACCCTGACCTTGAGCCTCCACCCTGACCTTGAGCCTCCACCCTGACCTTGAGCCTCCACCCTGAATTCCACACTGACCTTGAGCCTCCACCCTGAATTTCACCCTGACCTTGAGCCTACACCCTGACCTTGAGCCTCCACCCTGAATTCCACACTGACCTTGAGCCTCCACCCTGAATTTCACCCTGACCTTGAGCCTCCACCCTGACCTTGAGCCTCCACCTTGACCTTGATTTTCCACCCTGACCTTGAGCCTCCACCATGACCTTAAGCCTCCACCCTGACCTTGAGCCTCCGCCATGACCTTAAGCCTCCACCCTGACCTCTACCCTGACCTCGACTATCCACCCTGAATTCCACCATGACCTTGACCCTGACCTTGAGCCTCCAGCCTGACCTTGAGCCTCCACCATGATCTTGAGCCTCCACCCTGACCTTGAGCCTCCACCCTGACCTTGAGCCTCCACCATGATCTTGAGCCTCCACCCTGACCTTGAGCCTCCACCCTGAATTCCACCCTGACCTTGAGCCTCCACCCTGACCTTGAGCCTCCACCTTGACCTTGATTCTCCACCCTGACCTTGAGCCTCCACCATGACCTTGAGCCTCCACCGTGAATTCCACCCTGACCTTGAGCCTCCACCCTGACCTTGAGCCTCCACCCTGACCTTGAGCCTCCACCCTGACCTTGAGCCTCCACCCTGACCTTGAGCCTCCACCCTGAATTCCACCCTGACCTTGAGCCTCCACCCTGAATTCCACCCTGACCATGAGCCTCCACCCTGACCTTGACCCTGACCTCGACTATCCACCCTGAATTCCACCCTGATCTTGAGCCTCCACCATGACCTTGAGCCTCCACCCTGAATTCCACCCTGACCTTGAGCCTCCACCATGACCTTGAGCCTCCACCCTGACCTTGACCCTGACCTCGACTATCCACCCTGAATTCCACCATGACCTTGACCCTGACCTTGAGCCTCCACCCTGACCTTGAGCCTCCACCATGACCTTGAGCCTCCACCCTGACCTTGACCCTGACCTCGACCATCCACCCTGAATTCCACCCTGACCTTGAGCCTCCACCATGACCTTGAGCCTCCACCCTGACCTTGAGCCTCCACCCTGAATTCCACCCTGACCTTGAGCCTCCACCCTGACCTTGAGCCTCCACCCTGAATTCCACCCTGACCTTGAGCCTCCACCCTGACCTTGAGCCTCCACCCTGAATTCCACCCTGACCTTGAGCCTCCACCCTGACCTTGACCCTGACCTCGACTATCCACCCTGAATTCCACCCTGACCTTGAGCCTCCACCCTGACCTTGAGCCTCCACCTTGACCTTGAGCCTCCACCCTGACCTTGAGCCTCCACCCTGACCTTGAGCCTCCACCCTGACCTTGAGCCTCCACCCTGAATTCCACGCTGACCTTGAGCCTCCACCCTGAATTTCACCCTGACCTTGAGCCTCCACTCTGACCTTGAGCCTCCACCCTGAATTCCACCCTGACCTTGACCTTGACCCTGACCTTCACCCTGACCTTGACCTTGACCCTGACCTCCACCCTGACCTTGACCCTGACCTTGACCACCACCCTGACCTTGACCCTGACCCTGACCTCCACCCTGACCTTGACGCTGACCCTGACCTCCACCCTGACCTTGACCCCGACCCTGACCTCAACTTTGACCTTGACCCTGACCCCGACCTCCACCCTGACCTTGACCCTGACCCTGACCTTCACCCTGACCTTGACCTTGACCCTGACCTCATCCCTGACCTTGACGCTGACCCTGACCTCCACCCTGACCTTTACCCTGACCTTGACCACCACCCTGACCTTGACCCTGACCCTGACCTCCACCCTGACCTTGACACTGACCACGACCTCGACCCTGACCTTTATCCTGACCCCGAGCTTACCCTGACCTCCACTCTGACCTTGACTGCGACCGTCACCTCGACCCTGACCTTGACCCTGACCCTGACCTCCACCCTGACCTTGACACTGACCACGACCTCCACCCTGAACTTGACTCTGACCCTGACCTCCACGCTGACCTTGTCCCTGACCTTGACCCTGACCCCGACCTCCACCCTGACCTTGACCCTGACCCTGACCTCCACCCTGACCTTGACCTCGACCCTGACTTCCACCCTGACCTTGACCCTGACCCTGACCTCCACCCTGACCTTTACCCTGACCTTGACCACCACCCTGACCTCGACCCCGACCCTGACCTCCACCCTGACTTTGACCTTGACCCTGACTTCCACCCTGACCTTGACCCTGACCCTGACCTCCACCCTGACCTTGAGCCTGACCCTGACCTCTACTTTGACCTTGACCCTGACCCTGACCTCCACTCTGACCTTGACCCTGACCCTGACCTCCACCCTGACCTTGACCCTGACCCTGACCTCCACCCTGACCTTGACCCTGACCCTGACCTCCACCCTGACCTTGACCCTGACCCTGACCTTCACCCTGACCTTGACCCTGACCCTGACCTCCACCCTGACATTGACCCCGACCCTGACCTCCACCCTGACCTTGACCCTGACCCTGACCTCCACCCTGACCTTGACCCTGACCCTGACCTCCACCCTAACCTTGACCCTGACCTTCACCACCACCCTGACCTTGACACTGACCACGACCTCCACCCTGACCTTGACGCTGACCCCGAGCTTACCCTGACCTCCACCCTGACCTTGACCTCGTTCCTGACCTCCACCCTGACCTTGACCCTGACCCTGACCTTCACCCTGACCTCCACCCTGACCTTGACCTTGACCCTGACCTCGACCCTGACCTTGACCCTGACCCTGACCGCCACCCTGACCTTGACCCTGACCCTGACCTCCATCCCGACCTTGACCCTGACCTTCACCACCACCCTGACCTTGACCCTGACCCTGACCTCCACCCTGACCTCCACCCTGACCTTGACCCTCACCTTGCCCTCCACCCTGACCTTGACTGTGACCCTGACCTTCACCCTGACCTTGACCATGACCCCGACCTCCACCCTGACCTCCACCCTGACCTTGACCCCCACCCTGATCTTGACCCTGACCCTGACCTCCACCCTGACCTTGACCCTGACCCTGACCTCCACCCTAACCTTGACCCTGACCTTCACCACCACCCTGACCTTGACACTGACCACGACCTCCACCCTGACCTTGACGCTGACCCCGAGCTTACCCTGACCTCCACCCTGACCTTGACCTCGTTCCTGACCTCCACCCTGACCTTGACCCTGACCCTGACCTTCACCCTGACCTCCACCCTGACCTTGACCTTGACCCTGACCTCGACCCTGACCTTGACCCTGACCCTGACCTCCACCCTGACCCCCACCCTGACCTTGACCGCGTTCCTGACCTCCACCCTGACCTTGACCCTGACCTTGACCACCACCCTGACCTTGACCCCGACCCTGACCTCCACCCTGACTCTGACCTTGACCCTGACTTCCACCCTGACCTTGACCCTGACCCTGACCTCCACCCTGACCTTGAGCCTGACCCT
The DNA here is from genome assembly GCA_947538915.1 of Tenthredo distinguenda. Classification (NCBI taxonomy): domain Eukaryota; kingdom Metazoa; phylum Arthropoda; class Insecta; order Hymenoptera; family Tenthredinidae; genus Tenthredo; species Tenthredo distinguenda. Next base: position 5,554,677 of record OX384536.1, on the reverse strand, counting down.
GACCTCTACTTTGACCTTGACCCTGACCCTGACCTCCACCCTGACCTTGACCCTGACCCTGACCTCCACCCTGACCTTGACCCTGACCCTGACCTTCACCCTGACCTTGACCCTGACCCTGACCTCCACCCTGACCTTGACCCTGACCCTGACCTCCACCCTGACATTGACCCCGACCCTGACCTCCACCCTGACCTTGAGCCTGACCCTGACCTCCACCCTGACCTCCACCCTGACCTTGACCCTGACATTGCCCTCCACCCTGACCTTGACTGTGACCCTGACCCTCACCCTGACCTTGACCCTGACCTCCACCCTGACCTTGACTGAGACCGTGACCTCCACCCTGACCTCGACCCTGACCTTCACCCTGACCCTGACCTCCGCTTTGACCTCGACCCTGACCCTGACCTCCACCCTGACCTTGACCCTGACCCTGACCTCCACCCTGACCTTGACCCTGACCCTGACCTCCACCCTGACCTTGACCCTCACCCTGACCTCCACCCTAACCTTGACCCTGACCTTCACCACCACCCTGACCTTGACACTGACCACGACCTCCACCCTGACCTTGACGCTGACCCCGAGCTTACCCTGACCTCCACCCTGACCTTGACCTCGTTCCTGACCTCCACCCTGACCTTGACCCTGACCCTGACCTTCACCCTGACCTCCACCCTGACCTTGACCTTGACCCTGACCTCGACCCTGACCTTGACCCTGACCCTGACCTCCACCCTGACCTTGACCCTGACCCTGACCTCCACCCCGACCTTGACCCTGACCTTCACCACCACCCTGACCTTGACCCTGACCCTGACCTCCACCCTGACCTCCACCCTGACCTCCACCCTGACCTTGACCCCCACCCTGATCTTGACCCTGACCCTGACCTCCACTTTGACCTCGACCCTGACCCTGACCTCCACCCTGACCCCCACCCTGACCTTGACCGCGTTCCTGACCTCCACCCTGACCTTGACCCTGACCCTGACCTCCACTTTGACCTCGACCCTGACCCTGACCTCCACCCTGACCCCCACCCTGACCTTGACCGCGTTCCTGACCTCCACCCTGACCTTGACCCTGACCCTGACCTCCACCCTGACCTTGACCCTGACCCTGACCTCCACCCTGACCCTGACCCTGACCCTGACCTCCACCCTGACCTTGACCCTGACCCTGACCTCTACCCTGACATTGACCCTGACCCTGACCTCCACCCTGACCTTGACCCCGACCCCGACCTCCACCCTGACCTTGACCCCGACCCTGACCTTCACCCTAACCTCCGATCTGACCTTGACCCTGACCCTGACCTCCACCCTGACCTTTACCCTGACCTTGACCACCACCCTGACCTTGACCCCGACCCTGACCTCCACCCTGACTTTGACCTTGACCCTGACTTCCACCCTGACCTTGACCCTGACCCTGACCTCCACCCTGACCTTGAGCCTGACCCTGACCTCTACTTTGACCTTGACCCTGACCCTGACCTCCACTCTGACCTTGACCCTGACCCTGACCTCCACCCTGACCTTGACCCTGACCCTGACCTCCACCCTGACCTTGACCCTGACCCTGACCTCCACCCTGACCTTGACCCTGACCCTGACCTTCACCCTGACCTTGACCCTGACCCTGACCTCCACCCTGACATTGACCCCGACCCTGACCTCCACCCTGACCTTGACCCTGACCCTGACCTCCACCCTGACCTTGACCCTGACCCTGACCTCCACCCTAACCTTGACCCTGACCTTCACCACCACCCTGACCTTGACACTGACCACGACCTCCACCCTGACCTTGACGCTGACCCCGAGCTTACCCTGACCTCCACCCTGACCTTGACCTCGTTCCTGACCTCCACCCTGACCTTGACCCTGACCCTGACCTTCACCCTGACCTCCACCCTGACCTTGACCTTGACCCTGACCTCGACCCTGACCTTGACCCTGACCCTGACCTCCACCCTGACCTTGACCCTGACCCTGACCTCCATCCCGACCTTGACCCTGACCTTCACCACCACCCTGACCTTGACCCTGACCCTGACCTCCACCCTGACCTCCACCCTGACCTTGACCCTCACCTTGCCCTCCACCCTGACCTTGACTGTGACCCTGACCTTCACCCTGACCTTGACCCTGACCCCGACCTCCACCCTGACCTCCACCCTGACCTTGACCCCCACCCTGATCTTGACCCTGACCCTGACCTCCACCCTGACCTTGACCCTGACCCTGACCTCCACCCTAACCTTGACCCTGACCTTCACCACCACCCTGACCTTGACACTGACCACGACCTCCACCCTGACCTTGACGCTGACCCCGAGCTTACCCTGACCTCCACCCTGACCTTGACCTCGTTCCTGACCTCCACCCTGACCTTGACCCTGACCCTGACCTTCACCCTGACCTCCACCCTGACCTTGACCTTGACCCTGACCTCGACCCTGACCTTGACCCTGACCCTGACCTCCACCCTGACCTTGACCCTGACCCTGACCTCCACCCCGACCTTGACCCTGACCTTCACCACCACCCTGACCTTGACCCTGACCCTGACCTCCACCCTGACCTTGACCCTGACCCTGACCTCCACCCTGACCTTGACCCTGACCCTGACCTCCACCCTGACCTTGACCCTGACCCTGACCTTCACCCTGACCTTGACCCTGACCCTGACATCCACCCTGACATTGACCCCGACCCTGACCTCCACCCTGACCTTGACCCCCACCCTGATCTTGACCCTGACCCTGACCTCCACCCTGACCTTGACCCTGACCCTGACCTCCACCCTAACCTTGACCCTGACCTTCACCACCACCCTGACCTTGACACTGACCACGACCTCCACCCTGACCTTGACGCTGACCCCGAGCTTACCCTGACCTCCACCCTGACCTTGACCTCGTTCCTGACCTCCACCCTGACCTTGACCCTGACCCTGACATTCACCCTGACCTCCACCCTGACCTTGACCTTGACCCTGACCTCGACCCTGACCTTGACCCTGACCCTGACCTCCACCCTGACCTTGACCCTGACCCTGACCTCCACCCCGACCTTGACCCTGACCTTCACCACCACCCTGACCTTGACCCTGACCCTGACCTCCACCCTGACCTCCACCCTGACCTTGACCCTCACCTTGCCCTCCACCCTGACCTTGACTGTGACCCTGACCTTCACCCTGACCTTGACCCTGACCCCGACCTCCACCCTGACCTCCACCCTGACCTTGACCCCCACCCTGATCTTGACCCTGACCCTGACCTCCACTTTGACCTCGACCCTGACCCTGACCTCCACCCTGACCCCCACCCTGACCTTGACCGCGTTCCTGACCTCCACTCTGACCTTGACCCTGACCCTGACCTCCACTTTGACCTCGACCCTGACCCTGACCTCCACCCTGACCCCCACCCTGACCTTGACCGCGTTCCTGACCTCCACCCTGACCTTGACCCTGACCCTGACCTCCACCCTGACCTTTACCCTGACCTTGACCACCACCCTGACCTTGACCCCGACCCTGACCTCCACCCTGACTTTGACCTTGACCCTGACTTCCACCCTGACCTTGACCCTGACCCTGACCTCCACCCTGACCTTGAGCCTGACCCTGACCTCTACTTTGACCTTGACCCTGACCCTGACCTCCACCCTGACCTTGACCCTGACCCTGACCTCCACCCTGACCTTGACCCTGACCCTGACCTCCACCCTGACCTTGACCCTGACCCTGACCTCCACCCTGACCTTGACCCTGACCCTGACCTTCACCCTGACCTTGACCCTGACCCTGACATCCACCCTGACATTGACCCCGACCCTGACCTCCACCCTGACCTTGAGCCTGACCCTGACCTCCACCCTGACCTCCACCCTGACCTTGACCCTGACATTGCCCTCCACCCTGACCTTGACTGTGACCCTGACCCTCACCCTGACCTTGACCCTGACCTCCACCCTGACCTTGACTGAGACCGTGACCTCCACCCTGACCTCGACCCTGACCTTCACCCTGACCCTGACCTCCGCTTTGACCTCGACCCTGACCCTGACCTCCACCCTGACCTTGACCCTGACCCTGACCTCCACCCTGACCTTGACACTGACCACGACCTCCACCCTGACCTTGACGCTGACCCCGAGCTTACCCTGACCTCCACCCTGACCTTGACCTCGTTCCTGACCTCCACCCTGACCTTGACCCTGACCCTGACCTCCACCCTGACCTCCACCCTGACCTTGACCCTGACATTGCCCTCCACCCTGACCTTGACTGTGACCCTGACCCTCACCCTGACCTTGACCCTGACCTCCACCCTGACCTTGACTGAGACCGTGACCTCCACCCTGACCTCGACCCTGACCTTCACCCTGACCCTGACCTCCGCTTTGACCTTGACCCTGACCCTAACCTCCACCCTGACCTTGACCCTGACCCTGACCTCCACCCTGACCTTGACCCTGACCCTGACCTTCACCCTGACCTTGACCCTGACCCTGACCTCCACCCTGACATTGACCCCGACCCTGACCTCCACCCTGACCTTGACCCTGACCCTGACCTCCACCCTGACAGTGACCCTGACCCTGACCTCCACCCTAACCTTGACCCTGACCCTGACCTCCACCCTGACCTTGACCCTGACCCTGACCTTCACCCTGACCTTGACCCTGACCCTGACCTCCACCCTGACATTGACCCCGACCCTGACCTCCACTTTGACCTCGACCCTGACCCTGACCTCCACCCTGACCCCCACCCTGACCTTGACCGCGTTCCTGACCTCCACCCTGACCTTGACCCTGACCCTGACCTCCACCCTGACCTTGACCCTGACCCTGACCTCCACCCTGACCTTGACCCTGACCCTGACCTCCACCCTGACCTTGACCCTGACCCTGACCTCTACCCTGACATTGACCCTGACCCTGACCTCCACCCTGACCTTGACCCCGACCCCGACCTCCACCCTCACCTCGACCCCGACCCTGACCTTCACCCTAACCTCCGATCTGACCTTGACCCTGACCCTGACCTCCACCCTGACCTTTACCCTGACCTTGACCACCACCCTGACCTTGACACCGACCCTGACCTCCACCCTGACTTTGACCTTGACCCTGACTTCCACCCTGACCTTGACCCTGACCCTGACCTCCACCTTGACCTTGAGCCTGACCCTGACCTCTACTTTGACCTTGACCCTGACCCTGACCTCCACCCTGACCTTGACCCTGACCCTGACCTCCACCCTGACCTTGACCCTGACCCTGACCTCCACCCTGACCTTGACCCTGACCCTGACCTCCACCCTGACCTTGACCCTGACCCTGACCTTCACCCTGACCTTGACCCTGACCCTGACCTCCACCCTGACATTGACCCCGACCCTGACCTCCACCCTGACCTTGAGCCTGACCCCGACCTCCACCCTGACCTCCACCCTGACCTTGACCCTGACATTGCCCTCCACCCTGACCTTGACTGTGACCCTGACCCTCACCCTGACCTTGACCCTGACCTCCACCCTGACCTTGACTGAGACCGTGACCTCCACCCTGACCTTGACCGTGACCCTGACCTCCACCCTGACCTTGACCATCACCTAGACCTTGACCCTGACCCTGACCTCTACTTCGACCTTGACCCTGACCCTGACCTCCACCCTGACCTTGACCCTGACCCTGACCTCCACCCTGACCTCCACCCTGACCTTGACCTTGACCCTGACCCTGACCTCCACCCTGACCTTGACCCTGACCCTGACCTTGGTCCTGACCTTGACCCTGACCCTGACCTCCACCCTGACCTCCACCCTGACCTTGACCTTGACCCTGACCTCCACCCTGACCTCCACCCTGACCTTGACCTTGACCCTGACCTCCACCCCGACCTTTACCCTGACCCTGACCTCCACCCTTACCTTGACCCTGACCCTGACCTTGACCCTGACCCTGACCTCCACCCTGACCTTGACCTTGACCCTGACCTCCACCCTGACCTTGACCTTGACCCTGACCTTGACCCCGACACTGACCTCAACCCTGACCTCCACCCTGACCTTGACCCTGACCCTGACCTCCACCCTGACCTTGAGCCTGACCCTGACCTCGGCCCTGACCTTGACCCTGACCCTGACCTCCACCCTGACCTTGAGCCTGACCCTGACCTCCACCCTGACCTTGACCCTGACCCTGACCTTGACCGTGACCCCGACGTCCGCCCTGACCTAGACCCTGTCCTTGACTACCACCCTGACCTTGACCCGGACCCTGACCTCCACTTTGACCTTGACCCTGACCCTGACCTCTACCCCGATCTTGACCCCGACCCTGACCTTCACCCTGACCTCCACTCTGACCTTGACCCTGACCCTGACCTCCACCCTGACCTTGAGCCTAACCCTGACCTCGGCCCTGACCTTGACCCTGACCCTGACCTCCACCCTGACCTTGACTGTGACCCTGACCTCCACCCTGACCTTGACCCTGAACCCGACCTCCACCCTGACCTCCACCCTGACCTTGACCCTGACCCTGACCTCCACCCTGACCTTGACTGTGACCCTGACCTCCACCCTGACCCCGACCCTGACCTTGACCCTAACCCTGACCTCCACCCTGACCTTGACACTGACCCTGACCTCGACCCTGACCTTGACCCTGACCCTGACCTCCACCCTGACCTTGACTCAGACCCTGACCTCCACCCTGACCTCCACCCTGACCTTGACCCTGACCCTGACCTCCACCCTGACCTCGACCGTGACCCTGACCTCCACCCTGACCTTGACTGTGACCCTGACCTCCGTCCTGACCTCGACCCTGACCCTGACCTCCACCCTGACCTGGACCCTGACCCTGACCTTGACCGTGACCCCGACCTCCACCCTGACCTTGACCCTGTCCTTGACTACCACCCTGACCTTGACCCGGACACTGACCTGCACTTTGACCTTGACTCTGACCCTGACCTCCACCCTGACTTCGACCCCAAACCTGACCTCAACTATGACCTTGACCCTGACCGCGACCTTTACCCTGACCTTGACCACCACCCTGACCTCGACCCTGACCCTGACCTCCACCCTGACCTTGACACTGACCACGACCTCCACCCTGACCTTGACCCTGACCCCGAGCTTACCCTGACCATGACCCTGACCCTGACCTTAACCCTGACCTCCACCCTGACCTTGATCCTGACCCTGACCTCCACCCTGACCTTGAGCCTGACCCTGACCTCGGCCCTGACCTTGACTCTGACCCTGACCTCCACCCTGACTATGACCCTGACCCTGACCTCCACCCTGACCTTGACTGTGACCCTGACCTCCACCCTGACCTTTACCCTAAACCCGACCTCCACCCTGACCTCCACCCTGACCTTGACCCTGACCCTGACCTCCACCCTCACCTTGACTGTGACCCTGACCTCCACCCTGACCTTGACCCTGACCCTGACCTCCACCCTGACCTTGACCCTGACCCTGACCTTTACCCTGACCTTGACCCTGACCCTGACCTCCACCCTGACATTGACCCCGACCCTGACCTCCACCCTGACCTTGACCCTGACCCTGACCTCCACCCTGACCTTGACCCTGACCCTGACCTCCACCCTGACCTTGACCCTGACCTTCACCACCACCCTGACCTTGACACTGACCACGACCTCCACCCTGACCTTGACGCTGACCCCGAGCTTACCCTGACCTCCACCCTGACCTTGACCTCGATCCTGACCTCCACCCTGACCTTGACCCTGACCCTGACCTTCACCCTGACCTCCACCCTGACCTTGACCTTGACCCTGAACTCGACCTCCACCCTGACCTCCACCCTGACCTTGACCCTGACCCTGACCTCCACCCTGACCTTGACTGTGACCCTGACCTCCACCCTGACCTTGTCCCTGACCTTGACCCGGACCCTGACCTCGTCCCTGACCTTGACCCTGACCCTGACCTCCACCCTGACCTTGACTGAGACCGTGACCTCCACCCTGACCTCGACCCTGACCTTGACCCTGACCCCGACCTCCACCCTGACCTTGACCCTGACCCTGACCTCGGCCCTGACCTTGACCCTGACCCTGACCTCCACCCTGACCATGACTCTGACCCTGACCTCCACCCTTACCTCCACCCTGACCTTGACCCTGACCTTGACCTCCACCCTGACCTTGACACTGACCCTGACCTCCACCCTGACCTTGACCCCGACCCTGACCTTCACCCTGACCTCCACTCTGACCTTGACCCTGACCCTGACCTCCACCCTGACCTTGAGCCTGACCCTGACCTCGGCCCTGACCTTGACCCTGACCCTGACCTCCACCCTGACCTTGACCCTGACCCTGTTCTCCACTTTGACCTTGACCGTGACCCTGACCTCCACCCTGACCATGACCCTGACCCTGACCTCCACCCTGACCTTGACTATGACCCTGACCTCCACCCTGACCTTGACTGTGACCCTGACCTCCACCCTGACCTTGTCCCTGACCTTGACCCTGACCCTGACCTCAGCCCTGACCTTGACCCTGACGCTGACCTCCACCCTGACCTCCACCCTGACCTTGACCCTGACCTTGACCTCCACCCTGACCTTGACACCGACCCTGACCTCCACCCTGACCTTGACCGTGACCCTGACCTCCACCCTGAACTTGACCCTGACCCTGACCTCTACTTTGACCTTGACCCTGACCCCGACCTCCACCCTGACCTTGTCCCTGACCTTGACCCTGACCCTGACATCGGCCCGGACCTTGACCCTGACCCTGACCTCGACCCTGACCTTGACTGAGAGCGTGACCTCCACCCTGAACTCGACCCTGACCTTGACCCTGACCCTGACCTCCACCCTGACCTTGACCCTGACCCTGACCTCGGCCCTGACCTTGACCCTGACCCTGACCTCCACGCTGACCTCCACCCTGACCTTGACCCTGACCTTGACCTCCACCCTGACCTTGACACTGACCCTGACCTCCACCCTGACCTTGACCGTGACCCTGACCTCCACCCTGACCTTGACCCTGACCCTGACCTCTACTTTGACCTTGACCCTGACCCTGACCTCCACCCTGACCTTGACCCTGACCCTGACCTCCACCCTGACCTTGACTGTGACCCTGACCTCGGTCCTGACCTTGACCCTGACCCTGACCTCCACCCTGACCTCCACCCTGACCTTGACCCTGACCCTGACCTTGACCGTGACCCCGACCTCCACCCTGACCTTGACCCTGTCCTTGACTACCACCCTGACCCTGACCTCTACCCCGATCTTGACCCTGACCCTGACCCCCACCCTGACCTGAACCCTGAACTTGACCCAGACCCTGACCTCCACCCTGACCTTGACCCTGACCCTGACCTCCACCCTGACCTTGACCCTGACCCTGACCTCCACCCTGACCTCCACCCTGACCTTGACCCCGACCCCGACCTCCACCCGGACATCCACCCTGACCTTGACCCCCACCCTGAGCTTGACCCTGACCCTGACCTCCACTTTGACCTCGACCCTGACCCCGACCTCCACCCTGACCTCCACCCTGACCTTGACCTCGTTCCTGACCTCCACCCTGACCTTGACCGTGACCCTGACCTCCACCCTGACCTTGACCCTGACCCTGACCTCCACCCTGACCTCCACCCTGACCTTGACCTTGACCCTGACCTCCACCCTGACCTTGACCCTGACCCTGACCTCCACCCTGACCTTGACCCTGACCCTGACCTTGGTCCTGACCTTGACCCTGACCCTGACCTCCACCCTGACCTCCACCCTGACCTTGACCTTGACCCTGAACTCGACCTCCACCCTGACCTCCACCCTGACCTTGACCCTGACCCTGACCTCCACCCTGACCTTGACTGTGACCCTGACCTCCACCCTGACCTTGTCCCTGACCTTGACCCGGACCCTGACCTCGTCCCTGACCTTGACCCTGACCCTGACCTCCACCCTGACCTTGACTGAGACCGTGACCTCCACCCTGACCTCGACCCTGACCTTGACCCTGACCCCGACCTCCACCCTGACCTTGACCCTGACCCTGACCTCGGCCCTGACCTTGACCCTGACCCTGACCTCCACCCTGACCATGACTCTGACCCTGACCTCCACCCTTACCTCCACCCTGACCTTGACCCTGACCTTGACCTCCACCCTGACCTTGACACTGACCCTGACCTCCACCCTGACCTTGACCCCGACCCTGACCTTCACCCTGACCTCCACTCTGACCTTGACCCTGACCCTGACCTCCACCCTGACCTTGAGCCTGACCCTGACCTCGGCCCTGACCTTGACCCTGACCCTGACCTCCACCCTGACCTTGACTGTGACCCTGACCTCCACCCTGACCTCCACCCTGACCTTGACCCTGACCCTGACCTCTACCCTGACATTGACCCTGACCCCGACCTCCACCCTGACCTTGACCCCGACCCCGACCTCCACCCTGACCTTGACGCCGACCCTGACCTTCACCCTGACCTCCACCCTGACCTTGAGCCTGACCCTGACCTCGGCCCTGACCTTGACCCTGACCCTGACCTCCACCCTGACCTTGACCCTGACCCTGTTCTCCACTTTGACCTTGACCGTGACCCTGACCTCCACCCTGACCATGACCCTGACCCTGACCTCCACCCTGACCTTGTCCCTGACCTTGACCCTGACCCTGACATCGGCCCGGACCTTGACCCTGACCCTGACCTCGACCCTGACCTTGACTGAGAGCGTGACCTCCACCCTGAACTCGACCCTGACCTTGACCCTGACCCTGACCTCCACCCTGACCTTGACCCTGACCCTGACCTCGGCCCTGACCTTGACCCTGACCCTGACCTCCACGCTGACCTCCACCCTGACCTTGACCCTGACCTTGACCTCCACCCTGACCTTGACACTGACCCTGACCTCCACCCTGACCTTGACCGTGACCCTGACCTCCACCCTGACCTTGACCCTGACCCTGACCTCTACTTTGACCTTGACCCTGACCCTGACCTCCACCCTGACCTTGACCCTGACCCTGACCTCCACCCTGACCTTGACTGTGACCCTGACCTCCGTCCTGACCTTGACCCTGACCCTGACCTCCACCCTGACCTCCACCCTGACCTTGACCCTGACCCTGACCTTGACCGTGACCCCGACCTCCACCCTGACCTTGACCCTGTCCTTGACTACCACCCTGACCCTGACCTCTACCCCGATCTTGACCCTGACCCTGACCCCCACCCTGACCTGCACCCTGACCTTGACTTTGACCCTGAACTCGACCTCCACCCTGACCTCCACCCTGACCTTGACCCTGACCCTGACCTCCACCCTGACCTTGACTGTGACCCTGACCTCCGTCCTGACCTTGACCCTGACCCTGACCTCCACCCTGACCTCCACCCTGACCTTGACCCTGACCCTGACCTTGACCGTGACCCCGACCTCCACCCTGACCTTGACCCTGTCCTTGACTACCACCCTGACCCTGACCTCTACCCCGATCTTGACCCTGACCCTGACCCCCACCCTGACCTGAACCCTGAACTTGACCCAGACCCTGACCTCCACCCTGACCTTGACCCTGACCCTGACCTCCACCCTGACCTTGACCCTGACCCTGACCTCCACCCTGACCTCCACCCTGACCTTGACCCCGACCCCGACCTCCACCCGGACATCCACCCTGACCTTGACCCCCACCCTGAGCTTGACCCTGACCCTGACCTCCACTTTGACCTCGACCCTGACCCCGACCTCCACCCTGACCTCCACCCTGACCTTGACCTCGTTCCTGACCTCCACCCTGACCTTGACCGTGACCCTGACCTCCACCCTGACCTTGACCCTGACCCTGACCTCCACCCTGACCTCCACCCTGACCTTGACCTTGACCCTGACCTCCACCCTGACCTTGACCCTGACCCTGACCTCCACCCTGACCTTGACCCTGACCCTGACCTTGGTCCTGACCTTGACCCTGACCCTGACCTCCACCCTGACCTCCACCCTGACCTTGACCTTGACCCTGACCTCCACCCTGACCTTGACCCTGACCCTGACCTTGGTCCTGACCTTGACCCTGACCCTGACCTCCACCCTGACCTCCACCCTGACCTTGACCTTGACCCTGACCTCCACCCTGACCTCCACCCTGACCTTGACCTTGACCCTGACCTCCACCCCGACCTTTACCCTGACCCTGACCTCCACCCTTACCTTGACCCTGACCCTGACCTTGACCCTGACCCTGACCTCCACCCTGACCTCCACCCTGACCTTGACCTTGACCCTGACCTCCACCCTGACCTTGACCTTGACCCTGACCTTGACCCCGACACTGACCTCAACCCTGACCTCCACCCTGACCTTGACCCTGACCCTGACCTCCACCCTGACCTTGAGCCTGACCCTGACCTCGGCCCTGACCTTGACCCTGACCCTGACCTCCACCCTGACCTTGACCCTGACCCTGTTCTCCACTTTGACCTTGACCCTGACCCTGACCTCAACTCTGACCATGACCCTGACCCTGACCTCCACCCTGACCTTGACTGTGACCCTAACCTCCACCCTGACCTTGACTGTGACCCTGACCTCCACCCTGACCTTGTCCCTGACCTTGACCCTGACCCTGACCTCGGCCCTGACCTTGACCCTGACCCTGACCTCCACCCTGACCTTGACTGAGACCGTGACCTCAACCCTGACCTCGACCCTGACCTTGACCCTTACCCTGACCTCCACCCTGACCTTGACCCTAACCCTGACCTCGTCCCTGACCTTGACCCTGACGCTGACCTCCACCCTGACCTCCACCCTGACCTTGACCCTGACCTTGACCTCCACCCTGACCTTGACACTGACCCTGACCTCCACCCTGACCTTGACCGTGACCCTGACCTCCACCCTGAACTTGACCCTGACCCTGACCTCGATCCTGACCTTGACCCTGACCCTGACCTTCACACTGACCTTGACCCTGACCCTGACCTCCACCCTGACCTCCACCCTGACCTTGACCTTGACCCTGACCTCCACCCCGACCTTGACCCTGACCCTGACCTCCACCCTTACCTTGACCCTGACCCTGACCTTGACCCTGACCCTGACCTCCACCCTGACCTCCACCCTGACCTTGACCCTGACCCTGACCTTGACCGTGACCCCGACCTCCGCCCTGACCTAGACCCTGTCCTTGACTACCACCCTGACCTTGACCCGGACCCTGACCTCCACTTTGACCTTGACCCTGACCCTGACCTCTACCCCGATCTTGACCCCGACCCTGACCTTCACCCTGACCTCCACTCTGACCTTGACCCTGACCCTGACCTCCACCCTGACCTTGAGCCTAACCCTGACCTCGGCCCTGACCTTGACCCTGACCCTGACCTCCACCCTGACCTTGACTGTGACCCTGACCTCCACCCTGACCTTGACCCTGAACCCGACCTCCACCCTGACCTCCACCCTGACCTTGACCCTGACCCTGACCTCCACCCTGACCTTGACTGTGACCCTGACCTCCACCCTGACCCCGACCCTGACCTTGACCCTAACCCTGACCTCCACCCTGACCTTGACACTGACCCTGACCTCGACCCTGACCTTGACCCTGACCCTGACCTCCACCCTGACCTTGACTCTGACCCTGACCTCCACCCTGACCTCCACCCTGACCTTGACCCTGACCCTGACCTCCACCCTGACCTCGACCGTGACCCTGACCTCCACCCTGACCTTGACTGTGACCCTGACCTCCGTCCTGACCTCGACCCTGACCCTGACCTCCACCCTGACCTGGACCCTGACCCTGACCTTGACCGTGACCCCGACCTCCACCCTGACCTTGACCCTGTCCTTGACTACCACCCTGACCTTGACCCGGACACTGACCTGCACTTTGACCTTGACCCTGACCCTGACCTCTACCCCGATCTTGACCCTGACCCTGACCCCCACCCTGACCTCCACCCTGACCTTGACCCTGACCCTGACCTCCACCCTGATCTTGACCCTGACCCTGACCTCCACCCTGACCGTGACTCTGACCCTGACCTCCACCCTGACTTCGACCCCAAACCTGACCTCAACTATGACCTTGACCCTGACCGCGACCTTTACCCTGACCTTGACCACCACCCTGACCTCGACCCTGACCCTGACCTCCACCCTGACCTTGACACTGACCACGACCTCCACCCTGACCTTGACCCTGACCCCGAGCTTACCCTGACCATGACCCTGACCCTGACCTTAACCCTGACCTCCACCCTGACCTTGATCCTGACCCTGACCTCCACCCTGACCTTGAGCCTGACCCTGACCTCGGCCCTGACCTTGACTCTGACCCTGACCTCCACCCTGACTATGACCCTGACCCTGACCTCCACCCTGACCTTGACTGTGACCCTGACCTCCACCCTGACCTTTACCCTAAACCCGACCTCCACCCTGACCTCCACCCTGACCTTGACCCTGACCCTGACCTCCACCCTCACCTTGACTGTGACCCTGACCTCCACCCTGACCTTGACCCTGACCCTGACCTCCACCCTGACCTTGACCCTGACCCTGACCTTTACCCTGACCTTGACCCTGACCCTGACCTCCACCCTGACATTGACCCCGACCCTGACCTCCACCCTGACCTTGACCCTGACCCTGACCTCCACCCTGACCTTGACCCTGACCCTGACCTCCACCCTGACCTTGACCCTGACCTTCACCACCACCCTGACCTTGACACTGACCACGACCTCCACCCTGACCTTGACGCTGACCCCGAGCTTACCCTGACCTCCACCCTGACCTTGACCTCGTTCCTGACCTCCACCCTGACCTTGACCCTGACCCTGACCTTCACCCTGACCTCCACCCTGACCTTGACCTTGACCCTGAACTCGACCTCCACCCTGACCTCCACCCTGACCTTGACCCTGACCCTGACCTCCACCATGACCTTGACTGTGACCCTGACCTCCACCCTGACCTTGTCCCTGACCTTGACCCGGACCCTGACCTCGTCCCTGACCTTGACCCTGACCCTGACCTCCACCCTGACCTTGACTGAGACCGTGACCTCCACCCTGACCTCGACCCTGACCTTGACCCTGACCCCGACCTCCACCCTGACCTTGACCCTGACCCTGACCTCGGCCCTGACCTTGACCCTGACCCTGACCTCCACCCTGACCATGACTCTGACCCTGACCTCCACCCTTACCTCCACCCTGACCTTGACCCTGACCTTGACCTCCACCCTGACCTTGACACTGACCCTGACCTCCACCCTGACCTTGACCCCGACCCTGACCTTCACCCTGACCTCCACTCTGACCTTGACCCTAACCCTGACCTCCACCCTGACCTTGAGCCTGACCCTGACCTCGGCCCTGACCTTGACCCTGACCCTGACCTCCACCCTGACCTTGACTGTGACCCTGACCTCCACCCTGACCTCCACCCTGACCTTGACCCTGACCCTGACCTCTACCCTGACATTGACCCTGACCCCGACCTCCACCCTGACCTTGACCCCGACCCCGACCTCCACCCTGACCTTGACGCCGACCCTGACCTTCACCCTGACCTCCACCCTGACCTTGAGCCTGACCCTGACCTCGGCCCTGACCTTGACCCTGACCCTGACCTCCACCCTGACCTTGACCCTGACCCTGTTCTCCACTTTGACCTTGACCGTGACCCTGACCTCCACCCTGACCATGACCCTGACCCTGACCTCCACCCTGACCTTGACCCTGACCCTGACCTCCACGCTGACCTCCACCCTGACCTTGACCCTGACCTTGACCTCCACCCTGACCTTGACACTGACCCTGACCTCCACCCTGACCTTGACCGTGACCCTGACCTCCACCCTGACCTTGACCCTGACCCTGACCTCTACTTTGACCTTGACCTTGACCCTGACCTCCACCCTGACCTTGACCCTGACCCTGACCTCCACCCTGACCTTGACTGTGACCCTGACCTCCGTCCTGACCTTGACCCTGACCCTGACCTCCACCCTGACCTCCACCCTGACCTTGACCCTGACCCTGACCTTGACCGTGACCCCGACCTCCACCCTGACCTTGACCCTGTCCTTGACTACCACCCTGACCCTGACCTCTACCCCGATCTTGACCCTGACCCTGACCCCCACCCTGACCTGCACCCTGACCTTGACCTTGACCCTGAACTCGACCTCCACCCTGACCTCCACCCTGACCTTGACCCTGACCCTGACCTCCACCCTGACCTTGACTGTGACCCTGACCTCCGTCCTGACCTTGACCCTGACCCTGACCTCCACCCTGACCTCCACCCTGACCTTGACCCTGACCCTGACCTTGACCGTGACCCCGACCTCCACCCTGACCTTGACCCTGTCCTTGACTACCACCCTGACCCTGACCTCTACCCCGATCTTGACCCTGACCCGGACCCCCACCCTGACCTGAACCCTGAACTTGACCCAGACCCTGACCTCCACCCTGACCTTGACCCTGACCCTGACCTCCATCCTGACCTTGACCCTGACCCTGACCTCCACCCTGACCTCCACCCTGACCTTGACCCCGACCCCGACCTCCACCCGGACATCCACCCTGACCTTGACCCCCACCCTGAGCTTGACCCTGACCCTGACCTCCACTTTGACCTCGACCCTGACCCCGACCTCCACCCTGACCTCCACCCTGACCTTGACCTCGTTCCTGACCTCCACCCTGACCTTGACCGTGACCCTGACCTCCACCCTGACCTTGACCCTGACCCTGACCTCCACCCTGACCTCCACCCTGACCTTGACCTTGACCCTGACCTCCACCCTGACCTTGACCCTGACCCTGACCTCCACCCTGACCTTGACCCTGACCCTGACCTTGGTCCTGACCTTGACCCTGACCCTGACCTCCACCCTGACCTCCACCCTGACCTTGACCTTGACCCTGAACTCGACCTCCACCCTGACCTCCACCCTGACCTTGACCCTGACCCTGACCTCCACCCTGACCTTGACTGTGACCCTGACCTCCACCCTGACCTTGTCCCTGACCTTGACCCGGACCCTGACCTCGTCCCTGACCTTGACCCTGACCCTGACCTCCACCCTGACCTTGACTGAGACCGTGACCTCCACCCTGACCTCGACCCTGACCTTGACCCTGACCCCGACCTCCACCCTGACCTTGACCCTGACCCTGACCTCGGCCCTGACCTTGACCCTGACCCTGACCTCCACCCTGACCATGACTCTGACCCTGACCTCCACCCTTACCTCCACCCTGACCTTGACCCTGACCTTGACCTCCACCCTGACCTTGACACTGACCCTGACCTCCACCCTGACCTTGACCCCGACCCTGACCTTCACCCTGACCTCCACTCTGACCTTGACCCTGACCCTGACCTCCACCCTGACCTTGAGCCTGACCCTGACCTCGGCCCTGACCTTGACCCTGACCCTGACCTCCACCCTGACCTTGACTGTGACCCTGACCTCCACCCTGACCTCCACCCTGACCTTGACCCTGACCCTGACCTCTACCCTGACATTGACCCTGACCCCGACCTCCACCCTGACCTTGACCCCGACCCCGACCTCCACCCTGACCTTGACGCCGACCCTCACCTTCACCCTGACCTCCACCCTGACCTTGAGCCTGACCCTGACCTCGGCCCTGACCTTGACCCTGACCCTGACCTCCACCCTGACCTTGACCCTGACCCTGTTCTCCACTTTGACCTTGACCGTGACCCTGACCTCCACCCTGACCATGACCCTGACCCTGACCTCCACCCTGACCTTGTCCCTGACCTTGACCCTGACCCTGACATCGGCCCGGACCTTGACCCTGACCCTGACCTCGACCCTGACCTTGACTGAGAGCGTGACCTCCACCCTGAACTCGACCCTGACCTTGACCCTGACCCTGACCTCCACCCTGACCTTGACCCTGACCCTGACCTCGGCCCTGACCTTGACCCTGACCCTGACCTCCACGCTGACCTCCACCCTGACCTTGACCCTGACCTTGACCTCCACCCTGACCTTGACACTGACCCTGACCTCCACCCTGACCTTGTCCGTGACCCTGACCTCCACCCTGACCTTGACCCTGACCCTGACCTCTACTTTGACCTTGACCCTGACCCTGACCTCCACCCTGACCTTGACCCTGACCCTGACCTCCACCCTGACCTTGACTGTGACCCTGACCTCCGTCCTGACCTTGACCCTGACCCTGACCTCCACCCTGACCTCCACCCTGACCTTGACCCTGACCCTGACCTTGACCGTGACCCCGACCTCCACCCTGACCTTGACCCTGTCCTTGACTACCACCCTGACCCTGACCTCTACCCCGATCTTGACCCTGACCCTGACCCCCACCCTGACCTGCACCCTGACCTTGACCTTGACCCTGAACTCGACCTCCACCCTGACCTCCACCCTGACCTTGACCCTGACCCTGACCTCCACCCTGACCTTGACTGTGACCCTGACCTCCGTCCTGACCTTGACCCTGACCCTGACCTCCACCCTGACCTCCACCCTGACCTTGACCCTGACCCTGACCTTGACCGTGACCCCGACCTCCACCCTGACCTTGACCCTGTCCTTGACTACCACCCTGACCCTGACCTCTACCCCGATCTTGACCCTGACCCTGACCCCCACCCTGACCTGAACCCTGAACTTGACCCAGACCCTGACCTCCACCCTGACCTTGACCCTGACCCTGACCTCCACCCTGACCTTGACCCTGACCCTGACCTCCACCCTGACCTCCACCCTGACCTTGACCCCGACCCCGACCTCCACCCGGACATCCACCCTGACCTTGACCCCCACCCTGAGCTTGACCCTGACCCTGACCTCCACTTTGACCTCGACCCTGACCCCGACCTCCACCCTGACCTCCACCCTGACCTTGACCTCGTTCCTGACCTCCACCCTGACCTTGACCGTGACCCTGACCTCCACCCTGACCTTGACCCTGACCCTGACCTCCACCCTGACCTCCACCCTGACCTTGACCTTGACCCTGACCTCCACCCTGACCTTGACCCTGACCCTGACCTCCACCCTGACCTTGACCCTGACCCTGACCTGGGTCCTGACCTTGACCCTGACCCTGACCTCCACCCTGACCTCCACCCTGACCTTGACCTTGACCCTGACCTCCACCCTGACCTCCACCCTGACCTTGACCTTGACCCTGACCTCCACCCCGACCTTTACCCTGACCCTGACCTCCACCCTTACCTTGACCCTGACCCTGACCTTGACCCTGACCCTGACCTCCACCCTGACCTCCACCCTGACCTTGACCTTGACCCTGACCTCCACCCTGACCTTGACCTTGACCCTGACCTTGACCCCGACACTGACCTCAACCCTGACCTCCACCCTGACGTTGACCCTGACCCTGACCTCCACCCTGACCTTGAGCCTGACCCTGACCTCGGCCCTGACCTTGACCCTGACCCTGACCTCCACCCTGACCTTGACCCTGACCCTGTTCTCCACTTTGACCTTGACCCTGACCCTGACCTCCACTCTGACCATGACCCTGACCCTGACCTCCACCCTGACCTTGACTGTGACCCTGACCTCCACCCTGACCTTGACTGTGACCCTGACCTCTACCCTGACCTTGTCCCTGACCTTGACCCTGACCCTGACCTCGGCCCTGACCTTGACCCTGACCCTGACCTCCACCCTGACCTTGACTGAGACCGTGACCTCAACCCTGACCTCGACCCTGACCTTGACCCTGACCCTGACCTCCACCCTGACCTTGACCCTAACCCTGACCTCGTCCCTGACCTTGACCCTGACGCTGACCTCCACCCTGACCTCCACCCTGACCTTGACCCTGACCTTGACCTCCACCCTGAACTTGACCCTGACCCTGACCTCCACCCTGACCTTGACCCTGACCCTGACCTCCACCCTGACCTTGACCCTGACCCTGACCTCCACCCTGACCTCCACCCTGACCTTGACCCCGACCCCGACCTCCACCCTGACATCCACCCTGACCTTGACCCCCACCCTGAGCTTGACCCTGACCCTGACCTCCACTTTGACCTCGACCCTGACCCCGACCTCCACCCTGACCTCCACCCTGACCTTGACCTCGTTCCTGACCTCCACCCTGACCTTGACCGTGACCCTGACCTCCACCCTGACCTTGACCATCACCTAGACCTTGACCCTGACCCTGACCTCTACTTCGACCTTGACTCTGACCCTGACCTCCACCCTGACCTTGACCCTGACCCTGACCTCCACCCTGACCTCCACCCTGACCTTGACCTTGACCCTGACCTCCACCCTGACCTTGACCCTGACCCTGACCTCCACCCTGACCTTGACCCTGACCCTGACCTTGGTCCTGACCTTGACCCTGACCCTGACCTCCACCCTGACCTCCACCCTGACCTTGACCTTGACCCTGACCTCCACCCTGACCTCCACCCTGACCTTGACCTTGACCCTGACCTCCACCCCGACCTTTACCCTGACCCTGACCTCCACCCTTACCTTGACCCTGACCCTGACCTTGGTCCTGACCTTGACCCTGACCCTGACCTCCACCCTGACCTCCACCCTGACCTTGACCTTGACCCTGACCTGCACCCTGACCTTGACCTCCACCCTGACCTTGACCCTGACCCTGACCTCCACCCTGACCTTGACCCTGACCCTGTTCTCCACTTTGACCTTGACCCTGACCCTGACCTCCACCCTGACCATGACCCTGACCCTGACCTCCACCCTGACCTTGACTGTGACCCTGACCTCCACCCTGACCTTGACTGTGACCCTGACCTCCACCCTGACCTTGTCCCTGACGTTGACCCTGACCCTGACCTCGGCCCTGACCTTGACCCTGACCCTGACCTCCACCCTGACCTTGACTGAGACCGTGACCTCAACCCTGACCTCGACCCTGACCTTGACCCTGACCCTGACCTCCACCCTGACCTTGACCCTAACCCTGACCTCGGCCCTGACCTTGACCCTGACGCTGACCTCCACCCTGACCTTGACCCTGACCTTGACCTCCACCCTGACCTTGACACTGACCCTGACCTCCACCCTGACCTTGACCGTGACCCTGACCTCCACCCTGAACTTGACCCTGACCCTGACCTCGATCCTGACCTTGACCCTGACCCTGACCTCCACCCTGACCTTGACCCTGACCCTGACCTCCACCCTGACCTCCACCCTGACCTTGACCTTGACCCTGACCTCTTCCCCGACCTTAACCCTGACCCTGACCTCCACCCTTACCTTGACCCTGACCCTGACCTTGACCCTGACCCTGACCTCCACCCTGACCTCCACCCTGACCTTGACCCTGACCCTGACCTTGACCGTGACCCCGACCTCCGCCCTGACCTAGACCCTGTCCTTGACTACCACCCTGACCTTGACCCGGACCCTGACCTCCACTTTGACCTTGACCCTGACCCTGACCTCTACCCCGATCTTGACCCTGAGCCTGACCCCGACCCTGACCTCCACCCTGAACCTGACCCTGACCCTGACCTGCACCTTGACCTTGACCCTGACCCTGACCTCCACCCTGACCTTGACCCTGACCCTGACCTCCACCCTGACCTCCACCCTGACCTTGACCCTGACCCCGACCTCCACCCTGACATCCACCCTGACCTTGACCCTGACCCTGACCTTGACCCCGACACTGACCTCAACCCTGACCTCCACCCTGACCTTGACCATGACCATGACCTCCACCCTGACCTTGAGCCTGACCCTGACCTCGGCCCTGACCTTGACCCTGACCCTGACCTCCACCCTGACATTGACCCTGACCCTGACCTCCACCCTGACCTTGACCCTGACCCTGACCTCCACCCTGACCTTGACCCCGAACCTGACCTCAACTATGACCTTGACCCTGACCGCGACCTCGACCCTGACCTTGACCCTGACCCTGACCTCCACTCTGACCTCCACCCTGACCTTGACCGTGACCCTGACCTCCACCCTGACCTTGACTGTGACCCTGACCTCCGTCCTGACCTCGACCCTGACCCTGACCTCCGGCCTGACCTCCACCCTGACCTGGACCCTGACCCTGACCTTGACCGTGACCCCGACCTCCACCCTGACCTTGACCCTGTCCTTGACTATCACCCTGACCTTGACCCGGACCCTGACCTCCACTTTGACCTTGACCCTGACCCTGACCTCTACCCCGATCTTGACCCTGACCCTGACCCCCACCCTGACCTCCACCCTGACCTTGACCCTGACCCTGACCTCCACCCTGATCTTGACCCTGACCCTGACCTCCACCCTGACCTTGACTCTGACCCTGACCTCCACCCTGACTTCGACCCCAAACCTGACCTCAACTATGACCTTGACCCTGACCGCGACCTCGACCCTGACCTTGACCCTGACCCTGACCTCCACCCTCACCTTTACCCTGACCTTGAACACCACCCTGACCTTGACCCTGACCCTGACCTCCACCCTGACCGTAACACTGACCACGAGCTCCACCCTGACCTTGACCCTGACCCCGAGCTTACCCTGACCTCCACTCTGACCTTGACTGTGACCGTCACCTCGACCCTGACCTTGACCCTGACCCTGATCTCCACCCTGACCTTGACTGTGACCCTGACCTCTACCCCGACCTTGACCCTGACCCCGACCTCCACCCTGACCTTGACCCTGACCCTGACCTCCACCCTGACCTTGACCCTGACCCTGACCTTGGTCCTGACCTTGACCCTGACCCTGACCTCCACCCTGACCTCCACCCTGACCTTGACCTTGACCCTGACCTCCACCCTGACCTCCACCCTGACCTTGACCTTGACCCTGACCTCCACCCCGACCTTTACCCTGACCCTGACCTCCACCCTTACCTTGACCCTGACCCTGACCTTGGTCCTGACCTTGACCCTGACCCTGACCTCCACCCTGACCTCCACCCTGACCTTGACCTTGACCCTGACCTCCACCCTGACCTTGACCTTGACCCTGACCTTGACCCCGACACTGACCTCAACCCTGACCTCCACCCTGACCTTGACCCTGACCCTGACCTCCACCCTGACCTTGAGCCTGACCCTGACCTCAGCCCTGACCTTGACCCTGACCCTGACCTCCACCCTGACCTTGACCCTGACCCTGTTCTCCACTTTGACCTTGACCCTGACCCTGACCTCCACCCTGACCATGACCCTGACCCTGACCTCCACCCTGACATTGACCTTGACCCTGACCTCCACCCTGACCTTGACCCTGACCCTGACCTCCACCCTGACCTTGACCCTGACCCTGACCTCCACCCTGACCTCCACCCTGACCTTGACCTTGACCCTGACCTCCACCTTGACCTTGACCCTGACCCTGACCTCTACCCTGACATTGACCCTGACCCTGACCTCCACCCTGACCTTGACCCCGACCCCGACCTCCACCCTGACCTTGACCCCGACCCTGACCTTCACCCTGACCTCCACTCTGACCTTGACCCTGACCCTGACCTCCACCCTGACCTTGAGCCTGACCCTGACCTCGGCCCTGACCTTGACCCTGACCCTGACCTCCACCTTGACCTTGACTGTGACCCTGACCTCCACCCTGACCTTGACCCTGAACCCGACCTCCACCCTGACCTCCATCCTGACCTTGACCCTGACCCTCACCGCCACCCTGACCTTGACCCTGAACCCGACCTCCACCCTGACCTCCACCCTGACCTTGACCCTGACCCTGACCTCCACCCTGACCTTGACTGTGACCCTGACCTCCACCCTGACCCCGACCCTGACCTTGACCCTGACCCTGACCTCCACCCTGACCTTGACCCTGACCCTGACCTCGACCCTGACCTTGACCCTGACCCTGACCTCCACCCTGACCTTGACTCTGACCCTGACCTCCACCCTGACCTCCACCCTGACCTTGACCCTGACCTTGACCTCCACCCTGACCCCGACACTGACCCTGACCTCCACCCTGACCTTGACCGTGACCCTGACCTCCACCCTGACCTTGACCCTGACCTTGACGATCACCTAGACCTTGACCCTGACCCTGACCTCTACTTTGACCTTGACCCTGACCCTGA
The DNA here is from genome assembly GCA_947538915.1 of Tenthredo distinguenda. NCBI lineage: Eukaryota > Metazoa > Arthropoda > Insecta > Hymenoptera > Tenthredinidae > Tenthredo > Tenthredo distinguenda. The sequence goes on along the minus strand of OX384536.1, from coordinate 5,530,481 downwards.
CCTCCACCCTGACCTTGACCCTGACCCTGACCTCCACCCTGACCTCCACCCTGACCTTGTCCTTGACCCTAACCTCCACCCTGACCTTGACCCTGACCCTGACCTCCACCCTGACCTTGACCCCGATTCTGACCTCTACCCCGACCTCCACCCTGACCTTGACCCCCACCCTGATCTTGACCCTGACCCTGACCTCCACTTTGACCTTGACCCTGACCCTGACCTCCACCCTGACATTGACCCTGACACTGACCTCCACCCTGACCTTGACCCTGACCCTGACCTCCACCCTGAACTTGACCCTGACCCTGACCTCAACTTTGACCTTGACCCTGACCCCGACCTCGACCCTGACCTTGACCCTGACCCTGACCTCCACCCTGACCTTGACCTCGTACCTGACCTCCACCCTGACCTTGACCCTGACCCTGACCTCTACCCTGACATTGACCCTGACCCTGACCCCCACCCTGACCTCCACCCTGACCTTGACTGTGACCCTAACCTCCACCCTGACCTTGTCCCTGACCTTGACCCTGACCCTGACCTCGGCCCTGACCTTGACCCTGACCCTGACCTCCACCCTGACCTTGACCCTGACCCTGACCTCCACCCTGACATTGACCCTGACACTGACCTCCACCCTGACCTTGACCCTGACCCTGACCTCCACCCTGACCTTGACCCCGACCCCGACCTCCACCCTGACCTTGACCCCGACCCTGACCTTCACCCTGACCTCCACTCTGACCTTGACCCTGACCCTGACCTCCACCCTGACCTTGAGCCTGACCCTGACCTCGGCCCTGACCTTGACCCTGACCCTGACCCTGACCCTGACCTCCACCTTGACCTTGACCCTGACCCTGACCTCTACCCTGACATTGACCCTGACCCTGACCTCCACCCTGACCTTGACCCTGACCCCGACCTCCACCCTGACCTTGACCCCGACCCTGACCTTCACCCTGACCTCCACTCTGACCTTGACCCTGACCCTGACCTCCACCCTGACCTTGAGCCTGACCCTGACCTCGGCCCTGACCTTGACCCTGACGCTGACCTCCACCTTGACCTTGACTGTGACCCTGACCTCCACCCTGACCTTGACCCTGAACCCGACCTCCACCCTGACCTCCACCCTGACCTTGACCCTGACCCTGACCGCCACCCTGACCTTGACCCTGAACCCGACCTCCACCCTGACCTCCACCCTGACCTTGACCCTGACCCTGACCTCCACCCTGACCTTGACTGTGACCCTGACCTCCACCCTGACCCCGACCCTGACCTTGACCCTGACCCTGACCTCCACCCTGACCTTGACCCTGACCCTGACCTCGACCCTGACCTTGACCCTGACCCTGACCTCCACCCTGACCTTGACTCTGACCCTGACCTCCACCCTGACCTCCACCCTGACCTTGACCCTGACCTTGACCTCCACCCTGACCTTGACACTGACCCTGACCTCCACCCTGACCTTGACCGTGACCCTGACCTCCACCCTGACCTTGACCCTGACCTTGACGATCACCTAGACCTTGACCCTGACCCTGACCTCTACTTTGACCTTGACCCTGACCCTGACCTCCACCCTGACCATGACCCTGACCCTGACCTCCACCCTGACCTCCACCCTGACCTTGTCCTTGACCCTGACCTCCACCCTGACCTTGACCCTGACCCTGACCTCCACCCTGACCTTGACCCTGATTCTGACCTCTACCCCGACCTCCACCCTGACCTTGACCCCCACCCTGATCTTGACCCTGACCCTGACCTCCACTTTGACCTTGACCCTGACCCTGACCTCCACCCTGACATTGACCCTGACACTGACCTCCACCCTGACCTTGACCCTGACCCTGACCTCCACCCTGAACTTGACCCTGACCCTGACCTCAACTTTGACCTTGACCCTGACCCCGACCTCGACCCTGACCTTGACCCTGACCCTGACCTCCACCCTGACCTTGACCTCGTACCTGACCTCCACCCTGACCTTGACCCTGACCCTGACTTCCACCCTGACCTTGACTCTGACCTTGACCACCACCCTGACCTTGAATCTGACCCTGACCTTGTCCCTGACGTTGACCCTGACCCTGACCTCCACCCTGACCTTGACCCTGACCCTGACCTCCACCCTGACCTCCACCCTGACCTTGACCCTGACCCTGACCTCCACCCTGACCTTGACTGTGACCCTGACCTCCACCCTGACCCCGACCCTGACCTTGACCCTGACCCTGACCTCCACCCTGACCTTGACCCTGACCCTGACCTCGACCCTGACCTTGACCCTGACCCTGACCTCCACCCTGACCTTGACTCTGACCCTGACCTCCACCCTGACCTCCACCCTGACCTTGACCCTGACCTTGACCTCCACCCTGACCCCGACACTGACCCTGACCTCCACCCTGACCTTGACCGTGACCCTGACCTCCACCCTGACCTTGACCCTGACCTTGACGATCACCTAGACCTTGACCCTGACCCTGACCTCTACTTTGACCTTGACCCTGACCCTGACCTCCACCCTGACCTTGACCCTGACCCTGACCTCCACCCTGACCTCCACCCTGACCTTGTCCTTGACCCTAACCTCCACCCTGACCTTGACCCTGACCCTGACCTCCACCCTGACCTTGAGCCTGACCCTGACCTCGGCCCTGACCTTGACCCTGACCCTGACCCTGACCCTGACCTCCACCTTGACCTTGACCCTGACCCTGACCTCTACCCTGACATTGACCCTGACCCTGACCTCCACCCTGACCTTGACCCCGACCCCGACCTCCACCCTGACCTTGACCCCGACCCTGACCTTCACCCTGACCTCCACTCTGACCTTGACCCTGACCCTGACCTCCACCCTGACCTTGAGCCTGACCCTGACCTCGGCCCTGACCTTGACCCTGACGCTGACCTCCACCTTGACCTTGACTGTGACCCTGACCTCCACCCTGACCTTGACCCTGAACCCGACCTCCACCCTGACCTCCACCCTGACCTTGACCCTGACCCTGACCGCCACCCTGACCTTGACCCTGAACCCGACCTCCACCCTGACCTCCACTCTGACCTTGACCCTGACCCTGACCTCCACCCTGACCTTGACTGTGACCCTGACCTCCACCCTGACCCCGACCCTGACCTTGACCCTGACCTCCACTCTGACCTTGACCCTGACCCTGACCTCGACCCTGACCTTGACCCTGACCCTGACCTCCACCCTGACCTTGACTCTGACCCTGACCTCCACCCTGACCTCCACCCTGACCTTGACCCTGACCTTGACCTCCACCCTGACCTTGACACTGACCCTGACCTCCACCCTGACCTTGACCGTGACCCTGACCTCCACCCTGACCTTGACCCTGACCTTGACGATCACCTAGACCTTGACCCTGACCCTGACCTCTACTTTGACCTTGACCCTGACCCTGACCTCCACCCTGACCATGACCCTGACCCTGACCTCCACCCTGACCTCCACCCTGACCTTGTCCTTGACCCTGACCTCCACCCTGACCTTGACCCTGACCCTGACCTCCACCCTGACCTTGACCCTGATTCTGACCTCTACCCCGACCTCCACCCTGACCTTGACCCCCACCCTGATCTTGACCCTGACCCTGACCTCCACTTTGACCTTGACCCTGACCCTGACCTCCACCCTGACATTGACCCTGACACTGACCTCCACCCTGACCTTGACCCTGACCCTGACCTCCACCCTGAACTTGACCCTGACCCTGACCTCAACTTTGACCTTGACCCTGACCCCGACCTTGACCCTGACCTTGACCCTGACCCTGACCTCCACCCTGACCTTGACCTCGTACCTGACCTCCACCCTGACCTTGACCCTGACCCTGACTTCCACCCTGACCTTGACTCTGACCTTGACCACCACCCTGACCTTGAATCTGACCCTGACCTTGTCCCTGACGTTGACCCTGACCCTGACCTCCACCCTGACCTTGACCCTGACCCTGACCTCCACCCTGACCTCCACCCTGACCTTGACCCTGACCCTGACCTCTACCCTGACATTGACCCTGACCCTGACCCCCACCCTGACCTACACCCTGACCTTGACTGTGACCCTAACCTCCACCCTGACCTTGTCCCTGACCTTGACCCTGACCCTGACCTCGGCCCTGACCTTGACCCTGACCCTGACCTCCACCCTGACCTTGACCCTGACCCTGACCTCCACCCTGACCTTGACCCTGACCCTGACCCCCACCCTGACCTCCACCCTGACCTTGACCCTGACCCTGACCTTGACCCTGACCCCGACCTCCACCCTGACTTTGACCCTGTCTTTGACTACCACTCTGACCTTGACCCGGACCCTGACCTCCACTTTGACCTTGACCCTGATCCTGACCTCTACCCCGATCTTGACCCTGACCCTGACCCCCACCCTGACCTCCACCCTGACCTTGACCCTGACCCTGACCTCCACCCTGACCTTGACCCTGACCCTGACCTCCACCTTGACCTTGACCCTGACCCTGACCTCCACCCTTACCTTTAACCTGACCTTGACCACCACCCTGACCTTGACCCTGACCCTGACCTCCACCCTGACCTTAACACTGACCACGACCTCCAACCTGACCTTGACCCTGACGCCGAGCTTACCCTGACCTCCACTCTGACCTTGACTGTGACCGTCACCTCGACCCTGACCTTGACCCTGACCCTGACCTCCACCCTGACCTTGACTGTGACCCTGACCTCTACCCTGACCTTGACCCTGACCTTGACCACCACCCTGACCTTGAATCTGACTCTGACCTTGTCCCTGACCTTGACCCTGACCCTGACCTCCACCCTGACCATGACCCTGACCCTGACCTCCACCCTGACCTTGACCCTGACCCTGACCTCCACCTTGACCTTGACCCTGACCCTGACCTCTACCCTGACATTGACCGTGACCCTGACCTCCACCCTGACCTTGACCCCGACCCCGACCTCCACCCTGACCTTGACCCCGACCCTGACCTTCACCCTGACCTCCACTCTGACCTTGACCCTGACCCCGACCTCCACCCTGACCTTGAGCCTGACCCTGACCTCGGCCCTGACCTTGACCCTGACCCTGACCTCCACCTTGACCTTGACTGTGACCCTGACCTCCACCCTGACCTTGACCCTGAACCCGACCTCCACCCTGACCTCCACCCTGACCTTGACCCTGACCCTGACCTCCACCCTGACCTCCACCCTGACCTTGTCCTTGACCCTAACCTCCACCCTGACCTTGACCCTGACCCTGACCTCCACCCTGACCTTGACCCCGATTCTGACCTCTACCCCGACCTCCACCCTGACCTTGACCCCCACCCTGATCTTGACCCTGACCCTGACCTCCACTTTGACCTTGACCCTGACCCTGACCTCCACCCTGACATTGACCCTGACACTGACCTCCACCCTGACCTTGACCCTGACCCTGACCTCCACCCTGAACTTGACCCTGACCCTGACCTCAACTTTGACCTTGACCCTGACCCCGACCTCTACCCTGACATTGACCCTGACCCTGACCTCCACCCTGACCTTGACCCCGACCCCGACCTCCACCCTGACCTCGACCCCGACCCTGACCTTCACCCTGACCTCCACTCTGACCTTGACCCTGACCCTGACCTTCACCCTGACCTTGAGCCTGACCCTGACCTCGGCCCTGACCTTGACCCTGACCCTGACCCTGACCCTGACCTCCACCTTGACCTTGACCCTGACCCTGACCTCTACCCTGACATTGACCCTGACCCTGACCTCCACCCTGACCTTGACCCCGACCCCGACCTCCACCCTGACCTTGACCCCGACCCTGACCTTCACCCTGACCTCCACTCTGACCTTGACCCTGACCCTGACCTCCACCCTGACCTTGAGCCTGACCCTGACCTCGGCCCTGACCTTGACCCTGACCCTGACCTCCACCTTGACCTTGACTGTGACCCTGACCTCCACCCTGACATTGACCCTGACACTGACCTCCACCCTGACCTTGACCCTGACCCTGACCTCCACCCTGACCTTGACCCCGACCCCGACCTCCACCCTGACCTTGACCCCGACCCTGACCTTCACCCTGACCTCCACTCTGACCTTGACCCTGACCCTGACCTCCACCCTGACCTTGAGCCTGACCCTGACCTCGGCCCTGACCTTGACCCTGACCCTGACCCTGACCCTGACCTCCACCTTGACCTTGACCCTGACCCTGACCTCTACCCTGACATTGACCCTGACCCTGACCTCCACCCTGACCTTGACCCCGACCCCGACCTCCACCCTGACCTTGACCCCGACCCTGACCTTCACCCTGACCTCCACTCTGACCTTGACCCTGACCCTGACCTCCACCCTGACCTTGAGCCTGACCCTGACCTCGGCCCTGACCTTGACCCTGACCCTGACCTCCACCTTGACCTTGACTGTGACCCTGACCTCCACCCTGACCTTGACCCTGAACCCGACCTCCACCCTGACCTCCATCCTGACCTTGACCCTGACCCTCACCGCCACCCTGACCTTGACCCTGAACCCGACCTCCACCCTGACCTCCACCCTGACCTTGACCCTGACCCTGACCTCCACCCTGACCTTGACTGTGACCCTGACCTCCACCCTGACCTAGACCCTGACCTTGACCCTGACCCTGACCTCCACCCTGACCTTGACCCTGACCCTGACCTCGACCCTGACCTTGACCCTGACCCTGACCTCCACCCTGACCTTGACCCTGACCCTGACCTCCACCCTGACCTCCACCCTGACCTTGACCTTGACCCTGACCTCCACCCCGACCTTGACCCTGACCCTGACCTCCACCCTTACCTTGACCCTGACCCTGACCTTGACCCTGACCCTGACCTCCACCCTGACCTCCACCCTGACCTTGACCCTGACCCTGACCTCTACCCTGACATTGACCCTGACCCTGACCTCCACCCTGACCTTGACCCCGACCCCGACCTCCACCCTGACCTCGACCCCGACCCTGACCTTCACCCTGACCTCCACTCTGACCTTGACCCTGACCCTGACCTTCACCCTGACCTTGAGCCTGACCCTGACCTCGGCCCTGACCTTGACCCTGACCCTGACCCTGACCCTGACCTCCACCTTGACCTTGACCCTGACCCTGACCTCTACCCTGACATTGACCCTGACCCTGACCTCCACCCTGACCTTGACCCCGACCCCGACCTCCACCCTGACCTTGACCCCGACCCTGACTTTCACCCTGACCTCCACTCTGACCTTGACCCTGACCCTGACCTCCACCCTGACCTTGAGCCTGACCCTGACCTCGGCCCTGACCTTGACCCTGACCCTGACCTCCACCTTGACCTTGACTGTGACCCTGACCTCCACCCTGACATTGACCCTGACACTGACCTCCACCCTGACCTTGACCCTGACCCTGACCTCCACCCTGACCTTGACCCCGACCCCGACCTCCACCCTGACCTTGACCCCGACCCTGACCTTCACCCTGACCTCCACTCTGACCTTGACCCTGACCCTGACCTCCACCCTGACCTTGAGCCTGACCCTGACCTCGGCCCTGACCTTGACCCTGACCCTGACCCTGACCCTGACCTCCACCTTGACCTTGACCCTGACCCTGACCTCTACCCTGACATTGACCCTGACCCTGACCTCCACCCTGACCTTGACCCCGACCCCGACCTCCACCCTGACCTTGACCCCGACCCTGACCTTCACCCTGACCTCCACTCTGACCTTGACCCTGACCCTGACCTCCACCCTGACCTTGAGCCTGACCCTGACCTCGGCCCTGACCTTGACCCTGACCCTGACCTCCACCTTGACCTTGACTGTGACCCTGACCTCCACCCTGACCTTGACCCTGAACCCGACCTCCACCCTGACCTCCATCCTGACCTTGACCCTGACCCTCACCGCCACCCTGACCTTGACCCTGAACCCGACCTCCACCCTGACCTCCACCCTGACCTTGACCCTGACCCTGACCTCCACCCTGACCTTGACTGTGACCCTGACCTCCACCCTGACCCCGACCCTGACCTTGACCCTGACCCTGACCTCCACCCTGACCTTGACCCTGACCCTGACCTCGACCCTGACCTTGACCCTGACCCTGACCTCCACCCTGACCTTGACTCTGACCCTGACCTCCACCCTGACCTCCACCCTGACCTTGACCCTGACCTTGACCTCCACCCTGACCCCGACACTGACCCTGACCTCCACCCTGACCTTGACCGTGACCCTGACCTCCACCCTGACCTTGACCCTGACCTTGACGATCACCTAGACCTTGACCCTGACCCTGACCTCTACTTTGACCTTGACCCTGACCCTGACCTCCACCCTGACCTTGACCCTGACCCTGACCTCCACCCTGACCTCCACCCTGACCTTGTCCTTGACCCTAACCTCCACCCTGACCTTGACCCTGACCCTGACCTCCACCCTGACCTTGAGCCTGACCCTGACCTCGGCCCTGACCTTGACCCTGACCCTGACCCTGACCCTGACCTCCACCTTGACCTTGACCCTGACCCTGACCTCTACCCTGACATTGACCCTGACCCTGACCTCCACCCTGACCTTGACCCCGACCCCGACCTCCACCCTGACCTTGACCCCGACCCTGACCTTCACCCTGACCTCCACTCTGACCTTGACCCTGACCCTGACCTCCACCCTGACCTTGAGCCTGATTCTGACCTCGGCCCTGACCTTGACCCTGACGCTGACCTCCACCTTGACCTTGACTGTGACCCTGACCTCCACCCTGACCTTGACCCTGAACCCGACCTCCACCCTGACCTCCACCCTGACCTTGACCCTGACCCTGACCGCCACCCTGACCTTGACCCTGAACCCGACCTCCACCCTGACCTCCACCCTGACCTTGACCCTGACCCTGACCTCCACCCTGACCTTGACTGTGACCCTGACCTCCACCCTGACCCCGACCCTGACCTTGACCCTGACCCTGACCTCCACCCTGACCTTGACCCTGACCCTGACCTCGACCCTGACCTTGACCCTGACCCTGACCTCCACCCTGACCTTGACTCTGACCCTGACCTCCACCCTGACCTCCACCCTGACCTTGACCCTGACCTTGACCTCCACCCTGACCTTGACACTGACCCTGACCTCCACCCTGACCTTGACCGTGACCCTGACCTCCACCCTGACCTTGACCCTGACCTTGACGATCACCTAGACCTTGACCCTGACCCTGACCTCTACTTTGACCTTGACCCTGACCCTGACCTCCACCCTGACCATGACCCTGACCCTGACCTCCACCCTGACCTCCACCCTGACCTTGTCCTTGACCCTGACCTTGACCCTGACCCTGACCTCCACCCTGACCTTGACCCTGATTCTGACCTCTACCCCGACCTCCACCCTGACCTTGACCCCCACCCTGATCTTGACCCTGACCCTGACCTCCACTTTGACCTTGACCCTGACCCTGACCTCCACCCTGACATTGACCCTGACACTGACCTCCACCCTGACCTTGACCCTGACCCTGACCTCCACCCTGAACTTGACCCTGACCCTGACCTCAACTTTGACCTTGACCCTGACCCCGACCTCGACCCTGACCTTGACCCTGACCCTGACCTCCACCCTGACCTTGACCTCGTACCTGACCTCCACCCTGACCTTGACCCTGACCCTGACTTCCACCCTGACCTTGACTCCGACCTTGACCACCACCCTGACCTTGAATCTGACCCTGACCTTGTCCCTGACGTTGACCCTGACCCTGACCTCCACCCTGACCTTGACCCTGACCCTGACCTCCACCCTGACCTCCACCCTGACCTTGACCCTGACCCTGACCTCTACCCTGACATTGACCCTGACCCTGACCCCCACCCTGACCTACACCCTGACCTTGACTGTGACCCTAACCTCCACCCTGACCTTGTCCCTGACCTTGACCCTGACCCTGACCTCGGCCCTGACCTTGACCCTGACCCTGACCTCCACCCTGACCTTGACCCTGACCCTGACCTCCACCCTGACCTTGACCCTGACCCTGACCCCCACCCTGACCTCCACCCTGACCTTGACCCTGACCCTGACCTTGACCCTGACCCCGACCTCCACCCTGACTTTGACCCTGTCTTTGACTACCACTCTGACCTTGACCCGGACCCTGACCTCCACTTTGACCTTGACCCTGATCCTGACCTCTACCCCGATCTTGACCCTGACCCTGACCCCCACCCTGACCTCCACCCTGACCTTGACCCTGACCCTGACCTCCACCCTGACCTTGACCCTGACCCTGACCTCCACCTTGACCTTGACCCTGACCCTGACCTCCACCCTTACCTTTAACCTGACCTTGACCACCACCCTGACCTTGACCCTGACCCTGACCTCCACCCTGACCTTAACACTGACCACGACCTCCAACCTGACCTTGACCCTGACGCCGAGCTTACCCTGACCTCCACTCTGACCTTGACTGTGACCGTCACCTCGACCCTGACCTTGACCCTGACCCTGACCTCCACCCTGACCTTGACTGTGACCCTGACCTCTACCCTGACCTTGACCCTGACCTTGACCACCACCCTGACCTTGAATCTGACTCTGACCTTGTCCCTGACCTTGACCCTGACCCTGACCTCCACCCTGACCATGACCCTGACCCTGACCTCCACCCTGACCTTGACCCTGACCCTGACCTCCACCTTGACCTTGACCCTGACCCTGACCTCTACCCTGACATTGACCCTGACCCTGACCTCCACCCTGACCTTGACCCCGACCCCGACCTCCACCCTGACCTTGAGCCTGACCCTGACCTCGGCCCTGACCTTGACCCTGACCCTGACCTCCACCTTGACCTTGACTGTGACCCTGACCTCCACCCTGACCTTGACCCTGAACCCGACCTCCACCCTGACCTCCACCCTGACCTTGACCCTGACCCTGACCTCCACCCTGACCTTGACCCTGAACCCGACCTCCACCCTGACCTCCACCCTGACCTTGACCCTGACCCTGACCTCCACCCTGACCTTGACTGTGACCCTGACCTCCACCCTGACCCCGACCCTGACCTTGACCCTGACCCTGACCTCCACCCTGACCTTGACCCTGACCCTGACCTCGGCCCTGACCTTGACCCTGACCCTGACCTCCACCCTGACCTTGACTCTGACCCTGACCTCCACCCTGACCTCCACCCTGACCTTGACCCTGACCTTGACCTCCACCCTGACCTTGACACTGACCCTGACCTCCACCCTGACCTTGACCGTGACCCTGACCTCCACCCTGGCCTTGACCCTGACCTTGACGATCACCCAGACCTTGACCCTGACCCTGACCTCTACTTTGACCTTGACCCTGACCCTGACCTTCACTCTGACCTTGACCCTGACCCTGACCTCCACCCTGACCTCCACCCTGACCTTGTCCTTGACCCTGACCTCCACCCTGACCTTGACCCTGACCCTGACCTCCACCCTGACCTTGACCCTGATTCTGACCTGTACCCCGACCTCCACCCTGACCTTGACCCCCACCCTGATCTTGACCCTGACCCTGACCTCCACTTTGACCTTGACCCTGACCCTGACCTCCACCCTGACATTGACCCTGACACTGACCTCCACCCTGACCTTGACCCGGACCCCGACCTCCACTTTGACCTTGACCCTGACCCTGACCTCTACCCCGATCTTGACCCTGACCCTGACCCCTACCCTGACCTCCACCCTGAACTTGACCATGACCCTGACCTCCACCCTGACCTTGACCCTGACCCTGACCTCCACCCTAATCTTGACCCTGACCCTGACCTCCACCCTGACCTCCACCCTGACCTTGACCCTGACCCCGACCTCCACCCTGACATCCACCCTGACCTTGACCCCCACCCTGATCTTGACCCTGACCCTGACCTCCACTATGACCTCGACCCTGACCCCGACCTCCACCCTGACCTCCACCCTGACCTTGACCTCGTACCTGACCTCCACCCTGACCTTGACCCTGACCCTGACTTCCACCCTGACCTTGACTCTGACCTTGACCACTACCCTGACCTTGAATCTGACACTGACCTTGTCCCTCACCTTGAACCTGACCCTGACCTCCACCCTGACCTTGACCCTGACCCTGACCTCCACCCTGACCTCCTCCGTGACCTTGACCCTGACCCTGACCTCTACCCTGACGTTGACCCTGACCCTGACCTCCACCCTGACCTTGACCCCGACCCCGACCTCCACCCTGACCTTGACCCCGACCCTGACTTTCTCCCTGACCTTCACTCTGACCTTGACCCTGACCCTGACCTCCAGCCTGACCTTGACCCTGACCCTGACCTTGGTCCTGACCTTGACCCTGACCCTGACCTCCACCCTGACCTTGACCCTGACCCTGACCTCCACTTTGACCTTGACCCTGACCCTGACCTCCACTTTGACCTTGACCCTGACCCTGACCTTCACCTTGACCATGACCCTGACCCTGACCTCAACCCTGACCTCCACCCTGACCTTGACCCTGACCCTGACCTCCACCCTGACCTTGAGCCTGACCCTGACCTCGGCCCTGACTTTGACCCTGACCCTGACCTCCACCCTGACCTTGACCCTGACCCTGTTCTCCACTTTGACCCTGACCCTGACCCTGACCTCCACCCTGACCATGACCCTGACCCTGACCTCCACCCTGACCTTGACTGTGACCCTGACCTCCACCCTGACCTTGACCCTGAACCCGACCTCCACCCTGACCTCCACCCTGACCTTGACCCTGACCCTGACCTCCACCCTGACCTCGACTGTGACCCTGACCTCCACCCTGACCTTGTCCCTGACCTTGACCCTGACCCTGACCTCCACCCTGACCTTGACCTCGTTCCTGACCTCCAGCCTGACCTTGACCTCGTTCCTGACCTCCACCCTGACCTTGACCCTGACCCTGACCTTCACCCTGACCTCCACCCTGACCTTGACCTTGACCCTGACCTCGACCCTGACCTTGACCCTGACCCTGACCTCCACCCCGACCTTGACCCTGACCTTCACCACCACCCTGACCTTGACCCTGACCCTGACCTCCACCCTGACCTCCACCCTGACCTTGACCCTGACCTTGCCCTCCACCCTGACCTTGACTGTGACCCTGACCTGCACCCTGACCTTGACCCTGACCCCGACCTCCACCCTGACCTCCACTCTTACCTTGACCCCCACCCTGATCTTGACCCTGACCCTGACCTCCACTTTGACCTCGACCCTGAACCTGACCTCCACCCTGACCGCCACCCTGACCTTGACCGCGTTCCTGACCTCCACCCTGACCTTGACCCTGACCCTGACCTCCACCCTGACCTTGACCCTGACCCTGACCTCGACCCTGACCTTGTCCCTGACCCTGACCTTCACCCTTACCTTGACCCTGACCCCGACCTCCACCCTGACCTTGACCCTGACCCTGACCTCCACCCTGACCTTGATCCGGACCCTGACCTCCACTTTGACCTTGACCCTGACCCTGACTTCTACTCCGATCTTGACCCTGACCCTGACCCCCACCCTGACCTCCACCCTGACCTTGACTGTGACCCTGACCTCCACCCTGACCTTGTCCCTGACCTTGACCCTGACCCTGACCTCGGCCCTGACCTTGACCCTGACCCTGACCTCCACCCTGACCTTGACTGAGACCGTGACCTCCACCCTGACCTCGACCCTGAGCTTCACCCTGACCCTGACCTCCGCTTTGACCTTGACCCTGACCCTGACCTCCACCCTGACCTTGACCCTGACCCTGACCTCCACCCTGACCTTGACCCTGACCCTGACCTTCACCCTGACCTTGACCCTGACCCTGACCTCCACCCTGACATTGACCCTTACCCTGACTTCCACCCTAAACTTGACCCTGACCCTGACCTCCACCCTGACCTTGACCCCGACCCTGACCTCAACTTTGACCTTGACCCTGACCCCGACCTCCACCCTGACCTTGACCCTGACGCTGACCTTCACCCTGACCTTGACCTTGACCCTGACCTCCACCCTGACCTTGACCCTGACCCTGACCTCCACCCTGACCTTTACCCTGACCTTGACCACCACCCTGACCTTGACCCTGACCCTGACCTCCACCTTGACCTTGACTGTGACCCTGACCTCTACCCTGACCTTGACCCTGACCCCGACCTCCACCCTGACCTTGACCCTGACCCCGACCTCCACCCTGACCTTGACCGTGACCCTGACCTCCACCCTGACCTTGACACTGACCCTGACCTCCACCCTGACCTCCACCCTGACCTCGACCCTGACCCTGACCTCCACCCTGACCTTGACCTTGACCCTGACCTCGACCCTGACCTTGACCCTGACCCTGACCTCCACCCTGACCTTGACCCTGACCCTGACCTTCACCCTGACCTCCACCCTGACCTTGACCTTGACCCTGACCTCGACCCTGACCTTGACCCTGACCCTGACCTCCACCCCGACCTTGACCCTGACCTTCACCACCACCCTGACCTTGACCCTGACCCTGACCTCCACCCTGACCTCCACCCTGACCTTGACCCTGACCTTGCCCTCCACCCTGACCTTGACTGTGACCCTGACCTGCACCCTGACCTTGACCCTGACCCCGACCTCCACCCTGACCTCCACTCTTACCTTGACCCCCACCCTGATCTTGACCCTGACCCTGACCTCCACTTTGACCTCGACCCTGAACCTGACCTCCACCCTGACCGCCACCCTGACCTTGACCGCGTTCCTGACCTCCACCCTGACCTTGACCCTGACCCTGACCTCCACCCTGACCTTGACCCTGACCCTGACCTCGACCCTGACCTTGTCCCTGACCTTGACCACCACCCTGACCTTGACCCTGACTCTGACCTCCACCCTGACCTTAACACTGACCACGACCTCCACCCTGAGCTTGACCCTGACCCCGAGCTTACCCTGACCTCCACTCTGACCTTGACTGTGACCGTCACCTCGACCCTGACCTTGACCCTGACCCTGACCTCCACCCTGACCTTGACTGTGACCCTGACCTCTACCCTGACCTTGACTCTGACCCCGACCTCCACCCTGACCTTGACCGTGACCCTGACCTCCACCCTGACCTTGACTGTGACCCTGACCTCCTTCCTGACCTTGACCCTGACCCTGACCTCCACCCTGACCTCCACCCTGACCTTGACCCTGACCCTGACCTTGACCGTGACCCCGACCTCCACCCTGACCTTGACCCTGTCCTTGACTACCACCCTGACCTTGACCCGGACCCTGACCTCCACTTTGACCTTGACCCTGACCCTCACCCCTACCCCGATCTTGACCCTGACCCTGACCCCCACCCTGACCTCCACCCTGAACTTGACCCTGACCCTGACCTCCACCCTGACCTTGACCCTGACCCTGACCTCCACCCTGATCTTGACCCTGACCCTGACCTCCACCCTGACCTTCACCCTGACCTTGACCCTGACCCCGACCTCCACCCTGACATCCACCCTGACCTTGACCCCCACCCTGATCTTGACCCTGACCCTGACCTCCACTTTGACCTCGACCCTGACCCCGACCTCCACCCTGACCTCCACCCTGACCTTGACCTCGTACCTGACCTCCACCCTGAACTTGACCCTGACCCTGACTTCCACCCTGACCTTGACTCTGACCTTGACCACCACCCTGACCTTGAATCTGACCCTGACCTTGTCCCTAACCTGGACCCTGACCCTGACCTCGACCCTGACCTTGACCCTGACCCTGACCTCCACCCTGACCTTGACCTCGTACCTGACCTCCACCCTGACCTTGACCCTGACCCTGACTTCCACCCTGACCTTGACTCTGACCTTGACCACCACCCTGACCTTGAATCTGACCCTGACCTTGTCCCTGACGTTGACCCTGACCCTGACCTCCACCCTGACCTTGACCCTGACCCTGACCTCCACCCTGACCTCCACCCTGACCTTGACCCTGACCCTGACCTCTACCCTGACATTGACCCTGACCCTGACCCCCACCCTGACCTACACCCTGACCTTGACTGTGACCCTAACCTCCACCCTGACCTTGTCCCTGACCTTGACCCTGACCCTGACCTCGGCCCTGACCTTGACCCTGACCCTGACCTCCACCCTGACCTTGACCCTGACCCTGACCTTCACCCTGACCTTGACCCTGACCCTGACCCCCACCCTGACCTCCACCCTGACCTTGACCCTGACCCTGACCTTGACCCTGACCCCGACCTCCACCCTGACTTTGACCCTGTCTTTGACTACCACTCTGACCTTGACCCGGACCCTGACCTCCACTTTGACCTTGACCCTGATCCTGACCTCTACCCCGATCTTGACCCTGACCCTGACCCCCACCCTGACCTCCACCCTGACCTTGACCCTGACCCTGACCTCCACCCTGACCTTGACCCTGACCCTGACCTCCACCTTGACCTTGACCCTGACCCTGACCTCCACCCTTACCTTTAACCTGACCTTGACCACCACCCTGACCTTGACCCTGACCCTGACCTCCACCCTGACCTTAACACTGACCACGACCTCCAACCTGACCTTGACCCTGACGCCGAGCTTACCCTGACCTCCACTCTGACCTTGACTGTGACCGTCACCTCGACCCTGACCTTGACCCTGACCCTGACCTCCACCCTGACCTTGACTGTGACCCTGACCTCTACCCTGACCTTGACCCTGACCTTGACCACCACCCTGACCTTGAATCTGACTCTGACCTTGTCCCTGACCTTGACCCTGACCCTGACCTCCACCCTGACCATGACCCTGACCCTGACCTCCACCCTGACCTTGACCCTGACCCTGACCTCCACCTTGACCTTGACCCTGACCCTGACCTCTACCCTGACATTGACCGTGACCCTGACCTCCACCCTGACCTTGACCCCGACCCCGACCTCCACCCTGACCTTGACCCCGACCCTGACCTTCACCCTGACCTCCACTCTGACCTTGACCCTGACCCCGACCTCCACCCTGACCTTGAGCCTGAACCTGACCTCGGCCCTGACCTTGACCCTGACCCTGACCTCCACCTTGACCTTGACTGTGACCCTGACCTCCACCCTGACCTTGACCCTGAACCCGACCTCCACCCTGACCTCCACCCTGACCTTGACCCTGACCCTGACCTCCACCCTGACCTCCACCCTGACCTTGTCCTTGACCCTAACCTCCACCCTGACCTTGACCCTGACCCTGACCTCCACCCTGACCTTGACCCCGATTCTGACCTCTACCCCGACCTCCACCCTGACCTTGACCCCCACCCTGATCTTGACCCTGACCCTGACCTCCACTTTGACCTTGACCCTGACCCTGACCTCCACCCTGACATTGACCCTGACACTGACCTCCACCCTGACCTTGACCCTGACCCTGACCTCCACCCTGAACTTGACCCTGACCCTGACCTCAACTTTGACCTTGACCCTGACCCCGACCTCTACCCTGACATTGACCCTGACCCTGACCTCCACCCTGACCTTGACCCCGACCCCGACCTCCACCCTGACCTCGACCCCGACCCTGACCTTCACCCTGACCTCCACTCTGACCTTGACCCTGACCCTGACCTTCACCCTGACCTTGAGCCTGACCCTGACCTCGGCCCTGACCTTGACCCTGACCCTGACCCTGACCCTGACCTCCACCTTGACCTTGACCCTGACCCTGACCTCTACCCTGACATTGACCCTGACCCTGACCTCCACCCTGACCTTGACCCCGACCCCGACCTCCACCCTGACCTTGACCCCGACCCTGACCTTCACCCTGACCTCCACTCTGACCTTGACCCTGACCCTGACCTCCACCCTGACCTTGAGCCTGACCCTGACCTCGGCCCTGACCTTGACCCTGACCCTGACCTCCACCTTGACCTTGACTGTGACCCTGACCTCCACCCTGACCTTGACCCTGAACCCGACCTCCACCCTGACCTCCATCCTGACCTTGACCCTGACCCTCACCGCCACCCTGACCTTGACCCTGAACCCGACCTCCACCCTGACCTCCACCCTGACCTTGACCCTGACCCTGACCTCCACCCTGACCTTGACTGTGACCCTGACCTCCACCCTGACCTAGACCCTGACCTTGACCCTGACCCTGACCTCCACCCTGACCTTGACCCTGACCCTGACCTCGACCCTGACCTTGACCCTGACCCTGACCTCCACCCTGACCTTGACCCTGACCCTGACCTCCACCCTGACCTCCACCCTGACCTTGACCTTGACCCTGACCTCCACCCCGACCTTGACCCTGACCCTGACCTCCACCCTTACCTTGACCCTGACCCTGACCTTGACCCTGACCCTGACCTCCACCCTGACCTCCACCCTGACCTTGACCCTGACCCTGACCTCTACCCTGACATTGACCCTGACCCTGACCTCCACCCTGACCTTGACCCCGACCCCGACCTCCACCCTGACCTCGACCCCGACCCTGACCTTCACCCTGACCTCCACTCTGACCTTGACCCTGACCCTGACCTTCACCCTGACCTTGAGCCTGACCCTGACCTCGGCCCTGACCTTGACCCTGACCCTGACCCTGACCCTGACCTCCACCTTGACCTTGACCCTGACCCTGACCTCTACCCTGACATTGACCCTGACCCTGACCTCCACCCTGACCTTGACCCCGACCCCGACCTCCACCCTGACCTTGACCCCGACCCTGACTTTCACCCTGACCTCCACTCTGACCTTGACCCTGACCCTGACCTCCACCCTGACCTTGAGCCTGACCCTGACCTCGGCCCTGACCTTGACCCTGACCCTGACCTCCACCTTGACCTTGACTGTGACCCTGACCTCCACCCTGACATTGACCCTGACACTGACCTCCACCCTGACCTTGACCCTGACCCTGACCTCCACCCTGACCTTGACCCCGACCCCGACCTCCACCCTGACCTTGACCCCGACCCTGACCTTCACCCTGACCTCCACTCTGACCTTGACCCTGACCCTGACCTCCACCCTGACCTTGAGCCTGACCCTGACCTCGGCCCTGACCTTGACCCTGACCCTGACCCTGACCCTGACCTCCACCTTGACCTTGACCCTGACCCTGACCTCTACCCTGACATTGACCCTGACCCTGACCTCCACCCTGACCTTGACCCCGACCCCGACCTCCACCCTGACCTTGACCCCGACCCTGACCTTCACCCTGACCTCCACTCTGACCTTGACCCTGACCCTGACCTCCACCCTGACCTTGAGCCTGACCCTGACCTCGGCCCTGACCTTGACCCTGACCCTGACCTCCACCTTGACCTTGACTGTGACCCTGACCTCCACCCTGACCTTGACCCTGAACCCGACCTCCACCCTGACCTCCATCCTGACCTTGACCCTGACCCTCACCGCCACCCTGACCTTGACCCTGAACCCGACCTCCACCCTGACCTCCACCCTGACCTTGACCCTGACCCTGACCTCCACCCTGACCTTGACTGTGACCCTGACCTCCACCCTGACCCCGACCCTGACCTTGACCCTGACCCTGACCTCCACCCTGACCTTGACCCTGACCCTGACCTCGACCCTGACCTTGACCCTGACCCTGACCTCCACCCTGACCTTGACTCTGACCCTGACCTCCACCCTGACCTCCACCCTGACCTTGACCCTGACCTTGACCTCCACCCTGACCCCGACACTGACCCTGACCTCCACCCTGACCTTGACCGTGACCCTGACCTCCACCCTGACCTTGACCCTGACCTTGACGATCACCTAGACCTTGACCCTGACCCTGACCTCTACTTTGACCTTGACCCTGACCCTGACCTCCACCCTGACCTTGACCCTGACCCTGACCTCCACCCTGACCTCCACCCTGACCTTGTCCTTGACCCTAACCTCCACCCTGACCTTGACCCTGACCCTGACCTCCACCCTGACCTTGAGCCTGACCCTGACCTCGGCCCTGACCTTGACCCTGACCCTGACCCTGACCCTGACCTCCACCTTGACCTTGACCCTGACCCTGACCTCTACCCTGACATTGACCCTGACCCTGACCTCCACCCTGACCTTGACCCCGACCCCGACCTCCACCCTGACCTTGACCCCGACCCTGACCTTCACCCTGACCTCCACTCTGACCTTGACCCTGACCCTGACCTCCACCCTGACCTTGAGCCTGATTCTGACCTCGGCCCTGACCTTGACCCTGACGCTGACCTCCACCTTGACCTTGACTGTGACCCTGACCTCCACCCTGACCTTGACCCTGAACCCGACCTCCACCCTGACCTCCACCCTGACCTTGACCCTGACCCTGACCGCCACCCTGACCTTGACCCTGAACCCGACCTCCACCCTGACCTCCACCCTGACCTTGACCCTGACCCTGACCTCCACCCTGACCTTGACTGTGACCCTGACCTCCACCCTGACCCCGACCCTGACCTTGACCCTGACCCTGACCTCCACCCTGACCTTGACCCTGACCCTGACCTCGACCCTGACCTTGACCCTGACCCTGACCTCCACCCTGACCTTGACTCTGACCCTGACCTCCACCCTGACCTCCACCCTGACCTTGACCCTGACCTTGACCTCCACCCTGACCTTGACACTGACCCTGACCTCCACCCTGACCTTGACCGTGACCCTGACCTCCACCCTGACCTTGACCCTGACCTTGACGATCACCTAGACCTTGACCCTGACCCTGACCTCTACTTTGACCTTGACCCTGACCCTGACCTCCACCCTGACCATGACCCTGACCCTGACCTCCACCCTGACCTCCACCCTGACCTTGTCCTTGACCCTGACCTTGACCCTGACCCTGACCTCCACCCTGACCTTGACCCTGATTCTGACCTCTACCCCGACCTCCACCCTGACCTTGACCCCCACCCTGATCTTGACCCTGACCCTGACCTCCACTTTGACCTTGACCCTGACCCTGACCTCCACCCTGACATTGACCCTGACACTGACCTCCACCCTGACCTTGACCCTGACCCTGACCTCCACCCTGAACTTGACCCTGACCCTGACCTCAACTTTGACCTTGACCCTGACCCCGACCTCGACCCTGACCTTGACCCTGACCCTGACCTCCACCCTGACCTTGACCTCGTACCTGACCTCCACCCTGACCTTGACCCTGACCCTGACTTCCACCCTGACCTTGACTCCGACCTTGACCACCACCCTGACCTTGAATCTGACCCTGACCTTGTCCCTGACGTTGACCCTGACCCTGACCTCCACCCTGACCTTGACCCTGACCCTGACCTCCACCCTGACCTCCACCCTGACCTTGACCCTGACCCTGACCTCTACCCTGACATTGACCCTGACCCTGACCCCCACCCTGACCTACACCCTGACCTTGACTGTGACCCTAACCTCCACCCTGACCTTGTCCCTGACCTTGACCCTGACCCTGACCTCGGCCCTGACCTTGACCCTGACCCTGACCTCCACCCTGACCTTGACCCTGACCCTGACCTCCACCCTGACCTTGACCCTGACCCTGACCCCCACCCTGACCTCCACCCTGACCTTGACCCTGACCCTGACCTTGACCCTGACCCCGACCTCCACCCTGACTTTGACCCTGTCTTTGACTACCACTCTGACCTTGACCCGGACCCTGACCTCCACTTTGACCTTGACCCTGATCCTGACCTCTACCCCGATCTTGACCCTGACCCTGACCCCCACCCTGACCTCCACCCTGACCTTGACCCTGACCCTGACCTCCACCCTGACCTTGACCCTGACCCTGACCTCCACCTTGACCTTGACCCTGACCCTGACCTCCACCCTTACCTTTAACCTGACCTTGACCACCACCCTGACCTTGACCCTGACCCTGACCTCCACCCTGACCTTAACACTGACCACGACCTCCAACCTGACCTTGACCCTGACGCCGAGCTTACCCTGACCTCCACTCTGACCTTGACTGTGACCGTCACCTCGACCCTGACCTTGACCCTGACCCTGACCTCCACCCTGACCTTGACTGTGACCCTGACCTCTACCCTGACCTTGACCCTGACCTTGACCACCACCCTGACCTTGAATCTGACTCTGACCTTGTCCCTGACCTTGACCCTGACCCTGACCTCCACCCTGACCATGACCCTGACCCTGACCTCCACCCTGACCTTGACCCTGACCCTGACCTCCACCTTGACCTTGACCCTGACCCTGACCTCTACCCTGACATTGACCCTGACCCTGACCTCCACCCTGACCTTGACCCCGACCCCGACCTCCACCCTGACCTTGAGCCTGACCCTGACCTCGGCCCTGACCTTGACCCTGACCCTGACCTCCACCTTGACCTTGACTGTGACCCTGACCTCCACCCTGACCTTGACCCTGAACCCGACCTCCACCCTGACCTCCACCCTGACCTTGACCCTGACCCTGACCTCCACCCTGACCTTGACCCTGAACCCGACCTCCACCCTGACCTCCACCCTGACCTTGACCCTGACCCTGACCTCCACCCTGACCTTGACTGTGACCCTGACCTCCACCCTGACCCCGACCCTGACCTTGACCCTGACCCTGACCTCCACCCTGACCTTGACCCTGACCCTGACCTCGGCCCTGACCTTGACCCTGACCCTGACCTCCACCCTGACCTTGACTCTGACCCTGACCTCCACCCTGACCTCCACCCTGACCTTGACCCTGACCTTGACCTCCACCCTGACCTTGACCGTGACCCTGACCTCCACCCTGGCCTTGACCCTGACCTTGACGATCACCCAGACCTTGACCCTGACCCTGACCTCTACTTTGACCTTGACCCTGACCCTGACCTTCACTCTGACCTTGACCCTGACCCTGACCTCCACCCTGACCTCCACCCTGACCTTGTCCTTGACCCTGACCTCCACCCTGACCTTGACCCTGACCCTGACCTCCACCCTGACCTTGACCCTGATTCTGACCTGTACCCCGACCTCCACCCTGACCTTGACCCCCACCCTGATCTTGACCCTGACCCTGACCTCCACTTTGACCTTGACCCTGACCCTGACCTCCACCCTGACATTGACCCTGACACTGACCTCCACCCTGACCTTGACCCGGACCCCGACCTCCACTTTGACCTTGACCCTGACCCTGACCTCTACCCCGATCTTGACCCTGACCCTGACCCCTACCCTGACCTCCACCCTGAACTTGACCATGACCCTGACCTCCACCCTGACCTTGACCCTGACCCTGACCTCCACCCTAATCTTGACCCTGACCCTGACCTCCACCCTGACCTCCACCCTGACCTTGACCCTGACCCCGACCTCCACCCTGACATCCACCCTGACCTTGACCCCCACCCTGATCTTGACCCTGACCCTGACCTCCACTATGACCTCGACCCTGACCCCGACCTCCACCCTGACCTCCACCCTGACCTTGACCTCGTACCTGACCTCCACCCTGACCTTGACCCTGACCCTGACTTCCACCCTGACCTTGACTCTGACCTTGACCACTACCCTGACCTTGAATCTGACACTGACCTTGTCCCTCACCTTGAACCTGACCCTGACCTCCACCCTGACCTTGACCCTGACCCTGACCTCCACCCTGACCTCCTCCGTGACCTTGACCCTGACCCTGACCTCTACCCTGACGTTGACCCTGACCCTGACCTCCACCCTGACCTTGACCCCGACCCCGACCTCCACCCTGACCTTGACCCCGACCCTGACTTTCTCCCTGACCTTCACTCTGACCTTGACCCTGACCCTGACCTCCAGCCTGACCTTGACCCTGACCCTGACCTTGGTCCTGACCTTGACCCTGACCCTGACCTCCACCCTGACCTTGACCCTGACCCTGACCTCCACTTTGACCTTGACCCTGACCCTGACCTCCACTTTGACCTTGACCCTGACCCTGACCTTCACCTTGACCATGACCCTGACCCTGACCTCAACCCTGACCTCCACCCTGACCTTGACCCTGACCCTGACCTCCACCCTGACCTTGAGCCTGACCCTGACCTCGGCCCTGACTTTGACCCTGACCCTGACCTCCACCCTGACCTTGACCCTGACCCTGTTCTCCACTTTGACCCTGACCCTGACCCTGACCTCCACCCTGACCATGACCCTGACCCTGACCTCCACCCTGACCTTGACTGTGACCCTGACCTCCACCCTGACCTTGACCCTGAACCCGACCTCCACCCTGACCTCCACCCTGACCTTGACCCTGACCCTGACCTCCACCCTGACCTCGACTGTGACCCTGACCTCCACCCTGACCTTGTCCCTGACCTTGACCCTGACCCTCACCTCCACCCTGACCTTGACCTCGTTCCTGACCTCCAGCCTGACCTTGACCTCGTTCCTGACCTCCACCCTGACCTTGACCCTGACCCTGACCTTCACCCTGACCTCCACCCTGACCTTGACCTTGACCCTGACCTCGACCCTGACCTTGACCCTGACCCTGACCTCCACCCCGACCTTGACCCTGACCTTCACCACCACCCTGACCTTGACCCTGACCCTGACCTCCACCCTGACCTCCACCCTGACCTTGACCCTGACCTTGCCCTCCACCCTGACCTTGACTGTGACCCTGACCTGCACCCTGACCTTGACCCTGACCCCGACCTCCACCCTGACCTCCACTCTTACCTTGACCCCCACCCTGATCTTGACCCTGACCCTGACCTCCACTTTGACCTCGACCCTGAACCTGACCTCCACCCTGACCGCCACCCTGACCTTGACCGCGTTCCTGACCTCCACCCTGACCTTGACCCTGACCCTGACCTCCACCCTGACCTTGACCCTGACCCTGACCTCGACCCTGACCTTGTCCCTGACCCTGACCTTCACCCTTACCTTGACCCTGACCCCGACCTCCACCCTGACCTTGACCCTGACCCTGACCTCCACCCTGACCTTGATCCGGACCCTGACCTCCACTTTGACCTTGACCCTGACCCTGACTTCTACTCCGATCTTGACCCTGACCCTGACCCCCACCCTGACCTCCACCCTGACCTTGACTGTGACCCTGACCTCCACCCTGACCTTGTCCCTGACCTTGACCCTGACCCTGACCTCGGCCCTGACCTTGACCCTGACCCTGACCTCCACCCTGACCTTGACTGAGACCGTGACCTCCACCCTGACCTCGACCCTGAGCTTCACCCTGACCCTGACCTCCGCTTTGACCTTGACCCTGACCCTGACCCCCACCCTGATCTTGACCCTGACCCTGACCTCCACTTTGACCTCGACCCTGAACCTGACCTCC
Organism: Tenthredo distinguenda; assembly: GCA_947538915.1. Classification (NCBI taxonomy): domain Eukaryota; kingdom Metazoa; phylum Arthropoda; class Insecta; order Hymenoptera; family Tenthredinidae; genus Tenthredo; species Tenthredo distinguenda. Next base: position 5,505,077 of record OX384536.1, on the reverse strand, counting down.
ACCCTGACCGCCACCCTGACCTTGACCGCGTTCCTGACCTCCACCCTGACCTTGACCCTGACCCTGACCTCCACCCTGACCTTGACCCTGACCCTGACCTCGACCCTGACCTTGTCCCTGACCTTGACCACCACCCTGACCTTGACCCTGACTCTGACCTCCACCCTGACCTTAACACTGACCACGACCTCCACCCTGAGCTTGACCCTGACCCCGAGCTTACCCTGACCTCCACTCTGACCTTGACTGTGACCGTCACCTCGACCCTGACCTTGACCCTGACCCTGACCTCCACCCTGACCTTGACTGTGACCCTGACCTCTACCCTGACCTTGACTCTGACCCCGACCTCCACCCTGACCTTGACCGTGACCCTGACCTCCACCCTGACCTTGACTGTGACCCTGACCTCCTTCCTGACCTTGACCCTGACCCTGACCTCCACCCTGACCTCCACCCTGACCTTGACCCTGACCCTGACCTTGACCGTGACCCCGACCTCCACCCTGACCTTGACCCTGTCCTTGACTACCACCCTGACCTTGACCCGGACCCTGACCTCCACTTTGACCTTGACCCTGACCCTCACCCCTACCCCGATCTTGACCCTGACCCTGACCCCCACCCTGACCTCCACCCTGAACTTGACCCTGACCCTGACCTCCACCCTGACCTTGACCCTGACCCTGACCTCCACCCTGATCTTGACCCTGACCCTGACCTCCACCCTGACCTTCACCCTGACCTTGACCCTGACCCCGACCTCCACCCTGACATCCACCCTGACCTTGACCCCCACCCTGATCTTGACCCTGACCCTGACCTCCACTTTGACCTCGACCCTGACCCCGACCTCCACCCTGACCTCCACCCTGACCTTGACCTCGTACCTGACCTCCACCCTGAACTTGACCCTGACCCTGACTTCCACCCTGACCTTGACTCTGACCTTGACCACCACCCTGACCTTGAATCTGACCCTGACCTTGTCCCTAACCTGGACCCTGACCCTGACCTCCACCCTGACCTTGACCCTGACCCTGACCTCCACCCTGACCTCCACCCTGACCTTGACCCTGACCCTGACCTCTACCCTGACGTTGACCCTGACCCTGACCTCCACCCTGATCTTGACCCCGACCCCGACCTCCACCCTGACCTTGACCCCGACCCTGACTTTCACCCTGACCTTCACTCTGACCTTGACCCTGACCCTGACCTCCAGCCTGACCTTGACCCTGACCCTGACCTTGGTCCTGACCTTGACCCTGACCCTGACCTCCACCCTGACCTTGACCCTGACCCTGACCTCCACTTTGACCTTGACCCTGACCCTGACCTTCACCTTGACCATGACCCTGACCCTGACCTCAACCCTGACCTCCACCCTGACCTTGACCCTGACCCTGACCTCCACCCTGACCTTGACCCTGACCCTGTTCTCCACTTTGACCTTGACCCTGACCCTGACCTCCACCCTGACCATGACCCTGACCCTGACCTCCACCCTGACCTTGACTGTGACCCTGACCTCCAATCTGACCTTGACCCTGAACCCGACCTCCACCCTGACCTCCACCCTGACCTTGACCCTGACCCTGACCTCCACCCTGACCTCCACCCTGACCTTGTCCTTGACCCTGACCTCCACCCTGACCTTGACCCTGACCCTGACCTCCACCCTGACCTTGACCCTGATTCTGACCTCTACCCTGACCTCCACCCTGACCTTGACCCCCACCCTGATCTTGACCCTGACCCTGACCTCCACTTTGACCTTGACCCTGACCCTGACCTCCACCCTGACATTGACCCTGACACTGACCTCCACCCTGACCTTGACCCTGACCCTGACCTCCACCCTGAACTTGACCCTGACCCTGACCTCAACTTTGACCTTGACCCTGACCCCGACCTCGACCCTGACCTTGACCCTGACCCTGACCTCCACCCTGACCTTTACCCTGACCTTGACCACCACCCTGACCTTGACCCTGACTCTGAACTCCACCCTGACCTTAACACTGACCACGACCTCCACCCTGAGCTTGACCCTGACCCCGAGCTTACCCTGACCTCCACTCTGACCTTGACTGTGACCGTCACCTCGACCCTGACCTTGACCCTGACCCTGACCTCCACCCTGACCTTGACTGTGACCCTGACCTCTACCCTGACCTTGACTCTGACCCCGACCTTAACCCTGACCTTGACCGTGACCCTGACCTCCACCCTGACCTTGACTGTGACCCTGACCTCCCTCCTGACCTTGACCCTGACCCTGACCTCTACCCTGACCTCCACCCTGACCTTGACCCTGACCCTGACCTTGACCGTGACCCCGACCTCCACCCTGACCTTGACCCTGTCCTTGACTACCACCCTGACCTTGACCCGGACCCTGACCTCCACTTTGACCTTGACCCTGACCCTGACCTCTACCCCGATCTTGACCCTGACCCTGACCCCCACCCTGACCTCCACCCTGAACTTGACCCTGACCCTGACCTCCACCCTGACCTTGACCCTGACCCTGACCTCCACCCTGATCTTGACCCTGACCCTGACCTCCACCCTGACCTCCACCCTGACCTTGACCCTGACCCCGACCTCCACCCTGACATCCACCCTGACCTTGACCCCCACCCTGATCTTGACCCTGACCCTGACCTCCACTTTGACCTCGACCCTGACCCCGACCTCCACCCTGACCTCCACCCTGACCTTGACCTCGTACCTGACCTCCACCCTGAACTTGACCCTGACCCTGACTTCCACCCTGACCTTGACTCTGACCTTGACCACCACCCTGACCTTGAATCTGACCCTGACCTTGTCCCTAACCTTGACCCTGACCCTGACCTCCACCCTGACCTTGACCCTGACCCTGACCTCCACCCTGACCTCCACCCTGACCTTGACCCTGACCCTGACCTCTACCCTGACGTTGACCCTGACCCTGACCTCCACCCTGATCTTGACCCCGACCCCGACCTCCACCCTGACCTTGACCCCGACCCTGACTTTCACCCTGACCTTCACTCTGACCTTGACCCTGACCCTGACCTCCAGCCTGACCTTGACCCTGACCCTGACCTTGGTCCTGACCTTGACCCTGACCCTGACCTCCACCCTGACCTTGACCCTGACCCTGACCTCCACTTTGACCTTGACCCTGACCCTGACCTTCACCTTGACCATGACCCTGACCCTGACCTCAACCCTGACCTCCACCCTGACCTTGACCCTGACCCTGACCTCCACCCTGACCTTGAGCCTGACCCTGACCTCGGCCCTGACTTTGACCCTGACCCTGACCTCCACCCTGACCTTGACCCTGACCCTGTTTTCCACTTTGACCTTGACCCTGACCCTGACCTCCACCCTGACCATGACCCTGACCCTGACCTCCACCCTGACCTTGACTGTGACCCTGACCTCCACCCTGACCTTGACTGTGACCCTGACCTCCAATCTGACCTTGACCCTGAACCCGACCTCCACCCTGACCTCCACCCTGACCTTGACCCTGACCCTGACCTCCACCCTGACCTCCACCCTGACCTTGTCCTTGACCCTGACCTCCACCCTGACCTTGACCCTGACCCTGACCTCCACCCTGACCTTGACCCTGATTCTGACCTCTACCCTGACCTCCACCCTGACCTTGACCCCCACCCTGATCTTGACCCTGACCCTGACCTCCACTTTGACCTTGACCCTGACCCTGACCTCCACCCTGACATTGACCCTGACACTGACCTCCACCCTGACCTTGACCCTGACCCTGACCTCCACCCTGAACTTGACCCTGACCCTGACCTCAACTTTGACCTTGACCCTGACCCCGACCTCGACCCTGACCTTGACCCTGACCCTGACCTCCACCCTGACCTTTACCCTGACCTTGACCACCACCCTGACCTTGACCCTGACTCTGAACTCCACCCTGACCTTAACACTGACCACGACCTCCACCCTGAGCTTGACCCTGACCCCGAGCTTACCCTGACCTCCACTCTGACCTTGACTGTGACCGTCACCTCGACCCTGACCTTGACCCTGACCCTGACCTCCACCCTGACCTTGACTGTGACCCTGACCTCTACCCTGACCTTGACTCTGACCCCGACCTTAACCCTGACCTTGACCGTGACCCTGACCTCCACCCTGACCTTGACTGTGACCCTGACCTCCCTCCTGACCTTGACCCTGACCCTGACCTCTACCCTGACCTCCACCCTGACCTTGACCCTGACCCTGACCTTGACCGTGACCCCGACCTCCACCCTGACCTTGACCCTGTCCTTGACTACCACCCTGACCTTGACCCGGACCCTGACCTCCACTTTGACCTTGACCCTGACCCTGACCTCTACCCCGATCTTGACCCTGACCCTGACCCCCACCCTGACCTCCACCCTGAACTTGACCCTGACCCTGACCTCCACCCTGACCTTGACCCTGACCCTGACCTCCACCCTGATCTTGACCCTGACCCTGACCTCCACCCTGACCTCCACCCTGACCTTGACCCTGACCCCGACCTCCACCCTGACATCCACCCTGACCTTGACCCCCACCCTGATCTTGACCCTGACCCTGACCTCCACTTTGACCTCGACCCTGACCCCGACCTCCACCCTGACCTCCACCCTGACCTTGACCTCGTACCTGACCTCCACCCTGAACTTGACCCTGACCCTGACTTCCACCCTGACCTTGACTCTGACCTTGACCACCACCCTGACCTTGAATCTGACCCTGACCTTGTCCCTAACCTTGACCCTGACCCTGACCTCCACCCTGACCTTGACCCTGACCCTGACCTCCACCCTGACCTCCACCCTGACCTTGACCCTGACCCTGACCTCTACCCTGACGTTGACCCTGACCCTGACCTCCACCCTGATCTTGACCCCGACCCCGACCTCCACCCTGACCTTGACCCCGACCCTGACTTTCACCCTGACCTTCACTCTGACCTTGACCCTGACCCTGACCTCCAGCCTGACCTTGACCCTGACCCTGACCTTGGTCCTGACCTTGACCCTGACCCTGACCTCCACCCTGACCTTGACCCTGACCCTGACCTCCACTTTGACCTTGACCCTGACCCTGACCTTCACCTTGACCATGACCCTGACCCTGACCTCAACCCTGACCTCCACCCTGACCTTGACCCTGACCCTGACCTCCACCCTGACCTTGAGCCTGACCCTGACCTCGGCCCTGACTTTGACCCTGACCCTGACCTCCACCCTGACCTTGACCCTGACCCTGTTTTCCACTTTGACCTTGACCCTGACCCTGACCTCCACCCTGACCATGACCCTGACCCTGACCTCCACCCTGACCTTGACTGTGACCCTGACCTCCACCCTGACCTTGACCCTGAACCCGACCTCCACCCTGACCTCCACCCTGACCTTGACCCTGACCCTGACCTCCACCCTGACCTCGACTGTGACCCTGACCTCCACCCTGACCTTGACCTCGTTCCTGACCTCCACCCTGACCTTGACCTCGTTCCTGACCTCCACCCTGACCTTGACCCTGACCCTGACCTTCACCCTGACCTCCACCCTGACCTTGACCTTGACCCTGACCTCGACCCTGACCTTGACCCTGACCCTGACCTCCACCCCGACCTTGACCCTGACCTTCACCACCACCCTGACCTTGACCCTGACCCTGACCTCCACCCTGACCTCCACCCTGACCTTGACCCTGACCTTGCCCTCCACCCCGACCCTGACTGTGACCCTGACCTGCACCCTGACCTTGACCCTGACCCCGACCTCCACCCTGGCCTCCACCCTTACCTTGACCCCCACCCTGATCTTGACCCTGACCCTGACCTCCACTTTGACCTCGACCCTGAACCTGACCTCCACCCTGACCGCCACCCTGACCTTGACCGCGTTCCTGACCTCCACCCTGACCTTGACCCTGACCCTGACCTCCCCCCTGACCTTGACTGTGACCCTGACCTCCACCCTGACCCCGACCCTGACCTTGACCCTGACCCTGACCTCCACCCTGACCTTGACCCTGACCCTGACCTCTACTTTGACCTTGACCCTGACCCTGACCTCCACCCTGACCTTGACCCTGACCCTGACCTCCAGCCTGACCTCCACCCTGACCTTGTCCTTGACCCTGACCTCCACCCTGACCTTGACCCTGACCCTGACCTCCACCCTGACCTTGACCCTGATTCTGACCTCTACCCCGACCTCCACCCTGACCTTGACCCCCACCCTGATCTTGACCCTGACCCTGACCTCCACTTTGACCTTGACCCTGACCCTGACCTCCACCCTGACCTTGACCCTGACCCTGACCTCCACCCTGACCTTGACCCTGACCCTGACCTCGACCCTGACCTTGTCCCTGACCCTGACCTCCACCCTTACCTTGACCCTGACCCCGACCTCCACCCTGACCTTGACCCTGACCCTGACCTCCACCCTGACTTTGACCTTGACCCTGACTTCCACACTGACCTTGACCCTGACGCTGACCTCCACCCGGACCTTTACCCTGACCTTGACCACCACCCTGACCTTGACCCTGACCCTGACCTCTACCCTGACCTTGACACTGACCACGACCTCCACCCTGACCTTGACCCTGACCCCGAGCTTACCCTGACCTCCACTCTGACCTTGACTGTGACCGTCACCTCGACCCTGACCTTGACCCTGACCCTGACCTGTACCCTGACCTTGACCCTGACCCTGACCTCCACCCTGATCTTGACCCTGACCCTGACCTCCACTTTGACCTCGACCCTGAACCTGACCTCCACCCTGACCGCCACCCTGACCTTGACCGCGTTCCTGACCTCCACCCTGACCTTGACCCTACCCTGACCTCCACCCTGCCCTTGACCCTGACCCTGACCTCGACCCTGACCTTGTCCCTGACCCTGACCTCCACCCTTACCTTGACCCTGACCCCGACCTCCACCCTGACCTTGACCCTGACCCTGACCTCCACCCTGACCTTGACCCGGACCCTGACCTCCACTTTGACCTTGACCCTGACCCTGACCTCTACCCCGATCTTGACCCTGACCCTGACCCCCACCCTGACCTCCACCCTGACCTTGACTGTGACCCTGACCTCCACCCTGACCTTGTCCCTGACCTTGACCCTGACCCTGACCTCGGCTCTGACCTTGACCCTGACCCTGACCTCCACCCTGACCTTGACTGAGACCGTGACCTCAACCCTGACCTCGACCCTGACCTTGACCCTGACCCTGACCTCCACCCTGACCTTGACCCTAACCCTGACCTCGGCCCTGACCTTGACCCTGACGCTGACCTCCACCCTGACCTTGACCCTGACCTTGACCTCCACCCTGACCTTGACACTGACCCTGACCTCCACCCTGACCTTGACCGTGACCCTGACCTCCACCCTGAACTTGACCCTGACCCTGACCTCGATCCTGACCTTGACCCTGACCCTGACCTCCACCCTGACCTTGACCCTGACCCTGACCTCCACCCTGACCTCCACCCTGACCTTGACCTTGACCCTGACCTCTTCCCCGACCTTAACCCTGACCCTGACCTCCACCCTTACCTTGACCCTGACCCTGACCTTGACCCTGACCCTGACCTCCACCCTGACCTCCACCCTGACCTTGACCCTGACCCTGACCTTGACCGTGACCCCGACCTCCGCCCTGACCTAGACCCTGTCCTTGACTACCACCCTGACCTTGACCCGGACCCTGACCTCCACTTTGACCTTGACCCTGACCCTGACCTCTACCCCGATCTTGACCCTGAGCCTGACCCCGACCCTGACCTCCACCCTGAACCTGACCCTGACCCTGACCTCCACCTTGACCTTGACCCTGACCCTGACCTCCACCCTGACCTTGACCCTGACCCTGACCTCCACCCTGACCTCCACCCTGACCTTGACCCTGACCCCGACCTCCACCCTGACATCCACCCTGACCTTGACCCTGACCCTGACCTTGACCCCGACACTGACCTCAACCCTGACCTCCACCCTGACCTTGACCATGACCATGACCTCCACCCTGACCTTGAGCCTGACCCTGACCTCGGCCCTGAACTTGACCCTGACCCTGACCTCCACCCTGACATTGACCCTGACCCTGACCTCCACCCTGACCTTGACCCTGACCCTGACCTCCACCCTGACCTTGACCCCGAACCTGACCTCAACTATGACCTTGACCCTGACCGCGACCTCGACCCTGACCTTGACCCTGACCCTGACCTCCACTCTGACCTCCACCCTGACCTTGACCGTGACCCTGACCTCCACCCTGACCTTGACTGTGACCCTGACCTCCGTCCTGACCTCGACCCTGACCCTGACCTCCGGCCTGACCTCCACCCTGACCTGGACCCTGACCCTGACCTCCACCCTGACCTTGACCCTGACCCTGACCTCGACCCTGACCTTGTCCCTGACCCTGACCTCCACCCTTACCTTGACCCTGACCCCGACCTCCACCCTGACCTTGACCCTGACCCTGACCTCCACCCTGACTTTGACCTTGACCCTGACTTCCACACTGACCTTGACCCTGACGCTGACCTCCACCCGGACCTTTACCCTGACCTTGACCACCACCCTGACCTTGACCCTGACCCTGACCTCTACCCTGACCTTGACACTGACCACGACCTCCACCCTGACCTTGACCCTGACCCCGAGCTTACCCTGACCCTGACCCCCACCCTGACCTCCACCCTGACCTTGACTGTGACCCTGACCTCCACCCTGACCTTGTCCCTGACCTTGACCCTGACCCTGACCTCGGCTCTGACCTTGACCCTGACCCTGACCTCCACCCTGACCTTGACTGAGACCGTGACCTCAACCCTGACCTCGACCCTGACCTTGACCCTGACCCTGACCTCCACCCTGACCTTGACCCTAACCCTGACCTCGGCCCTGACCTTGACCCTGACGCTGACCTCCACCCTGACCTTGACCCTGACCTTGACCTCCACCCTGACCTTGACACTGACCCTGACCTCCACCCTGACCTTGACCGTGACCCTGACCTCCACCCTGAACTTGACCCTGACCCTGACCTCGATCCTGACCTTGACCCTGACCCTGACCTCCACCCTGACCTTGACCCTGACCCTGACCTCCACCCTGACCTCCACCCTGACCTTGACCTTGACCCTGACCTCTTCCCCGACCTTAACCCTGACCCTGACCTCCACCCTTACCTTGACCCTGACCCTGACCTTGACCCTGACCCTGACCTCCACCCTGACCTCCACCCTGACCTTGACCCTGACCCTGACCTTGACCGTGACCCCGACCTCCGCCCTGACCTAGACCCTGTCCTTGACTACCACCCTGACCTTGACCCGGACCCTGACCTCCACTTTGACCTTGACCCTGACCCTGACCTCTACCCCGATCTTGACCCTGAGCCTGACCCCGACCCTGACCTCCACCCTGACCTTGACCCTGACCCTGACCTCCACCCTGACCTTGACCCTGACATTGACCTCCACTCTGACATTGACCCTGACCCTGACCTCCACCCTGACCTTGACCCTGACCCTGACCTCCACCCTGACCTTGACCCTGACCCTGACCTCGACCCTGACCTTGTCCCTGACCCTGACCTCCACCCTTACCTTGACCCTGACCCCGACCTCCACCCTGACCTTGACCCTGACCCTGACCTCCACCCTGACTTTGACCTTGACCCTGACTTCCACACTGACCTTGACCCTGACGCTGACCTCCACCCGGACCTTTACCCTGACCTTGACCACCACCCTGACCTTGACCCTGACCCTGACCTCTACCCTGACCTTGACACTGACCACGACCTCCACCCTGACCTTGACCCTGACCCCGAGCTTACCCTGACCCTGACCCCCACCCTGACCTCCACCCTGACCTTGACTGTGACCCTGACCTCCACCCTGACCTTGTCCCTGACCTTGACCCTGACCCTGACCTCGGCTCTGACCTTGACCCTGACCCTGACCTCCACCCTGACCTTGACTGAGACCGTGACCTCAACCCTGACCTCGACCCTGACCTTGACCCTGACCCTGACCTCCACCCTGACCTTGACCCTAACCCTGACCTCGGCCCTGACCTTGACCCTGACGCTGACCTCCACCCTGACCTTGACCCTGACCTTGACCTCCACCCTGACCTTGACACTGACCCTGACCTCCACCCTGACCTTGACCGTGACCCTGACCTCCACCCTGAACTTGACCCTGACCCTGACCTCGATCCTGACCTTGACCCTGACCCTGACCTCCACCCTGACCTTGACCCTGACCCTGACCTCCACCCTGACCTCCACCCTGACCTTGACCTTGACCCTGACCTCTTCCCCGACCTTAACCCTGACCCTGACCTCCACCCTTACCTTGACCCTGACCCTGACCTTGACCCTGACCCTGACCTCCACCCTGACCTCCACCCTGACCTTGACCCTGACCCTGACCTTGACCGTGACTCCGACCTCCGCCCTGACCTAGACCCTGTCCTTGACTACCACCCTGACCTTGACCCGGACCCTGACCTCCACTTTGACCTTGACCCTGACCCTGACCTCTACCCCGATCTTGACCCTGAGCCTGACCCCGACCCTGACCTCCACCCTGAACCTGACCCTGACCCTGACCTCCACCTTGACCTTGACCCTGACCCTGACCTCCACCCTGACCTTGACCCTGACCCTGACCTCCACCCTGACCTCCACCCTGACCTTGACCCTGACCCCGACCTCCACCCTGACATCCACCCTGACCTTGACCCTGACCCTGACCTTGACCCCGACACTGACCTCAACCCTGACCTCCACCCTGACCTTGACCATGACCATGACCTCCACCCTGACCTTGAGCCTGACCCTGACCTCGGCCCTGACCTTGACCCTGACCCTGACCTCCACCCTGACATTGACCCTGACCCTGACCTCCACCCTGACCTTGACCCTGACCCTGACCTCCACCCTGACCTTGACCCCGAACCTGACCTCAACTATGACCTTGACCCTGACAGCGACCTCGACCCTGACCTTGACCCTGACCCTGACCTCCACTCTGACCTCCGTCCTGACCTCGACCCTGACCCTGACCTCCGGCCTGACCTCCACCCTGACCTGGACCCTGACCCTGACCTTGACCGTGACCCCGACCTCCACCCTGACCTTGACCCTGTCCTTGACTATCACCCTGACCTTGACCCGGACCCTGACCTCCACTTTGACCTTGACCCTGACCCTGACCTCTACCCCGATCTTGACCCTGACCCTGACCCCCACCCTGACCTCCACCCTGACCTTGACCCTGACCCTGACCTCCACCCTGATCTTGACCCTGACCCTGACCTCCACCCTGACCTTGACTCTGACCCTGACCTCCACCCTGACTTCGACCCCAAACCTGACCTCAACTATGACCTTGACCCTGACCGCGACCTCGACCCTGACCTTGACCCTGACCCTGACCTCCACCCTCACCTTTACCCTGACCTTGAACACCACCCTGACCTTGACCCTGACCCTGACCTCCACCCTGACCGTAACACTGACCACGAGCTCCACCCTGACCTTGACCCTGACCCCGAGCTTACCCTGACCTCCACTCTGACCTTGACTGTGACCGTCACCTCGACCCTGACCTTGACCCTGACCCTGATCTCCACCCTGACCTTGACTGTGACCCTGACCTCTAGCCCGACCTTGACCCTGACCCCGACCTCCACCCTGACCTTGACCCTGACCCTGACCTCCACCCTGACGTTGACCCTGACCCTGACCTTGGTCCTGACCTTGACCCTGACCCTGACCTCCACCCTGACCTCCACCCTGACCTTGACCTTGACCCTGACCTCCACCCTGACCTCCACCCTGACCTTGACCTTGACCCTGACCTCCACCCCGACCTTTACCCTGACCCTGACCTCCACCCTTACCTTGACCCTGACCCTGACCTTGGTCCTGACCTTGACCCTGACCCTGACCTCCACCCTGACCTCCACCCTGACCTTGACCTTGACCCTGACCTCCACCCTGACCTTGACCTTGACCCTGACCTTGACCCCGACACTGACCTCAACCCTGACCTCCACCCTGACCTTGACCCTGACCCTGACCTCCACCCTGACCTTGAGCCTGACCCTGACCTCAGCTCTGACCTTGACCCTGACCCTGACCTCCACCCTGACCTTGACCCTGACCCTGTTCTCCACTTTGACCTTGACCCTGACCCTGACCTCCACCCTGACCATGACCCTGACCCTGACCTCCACCCTGACATTGACCTTGACCCTGACCTCCACCCTGACCTTGACCCTGACCCTGACCTCCACCCTGACCTTGACCTTGACCCTGACCTCCACCCCGACCTTGACCCTGACCCTGACCTCCACCCTTACCTTGACCCTGACCCTGACCTTGACCCTGACCCTGACCTCCACCCTGACCTCCACCCTGACCTTGACCCTGACCCTGACCTCTACCCTGACATTGACCCTGACCCTGACCTCCACCCTGACCTTGACCCCGACCCCGACCTCCACCCTGACCTCGACCCCGACCCTGACCTTCACCCTGACCTCCACTCTGACCTTGACCCTGACCCTGACCTTCACCCTGACCTTGAGCCTGACCCTGACCTCGGCCCTGACCTTGACCCTGACCCTGACCCTGACCCTGACCTCCACCTTGACCTTGACCCTGACCCTGACCTCTACCCTGACATTGACCCTGACCCTGACCTCCACCATGACCTTGACCCCGACCCCGACCTCCACCCTGACCTTGACCCCGACCCTGACCTTCACCCTGACCTCCACTCTGACCTTGACCCTGACCCTGACCTCCACCCTGACCTTGAGCCTGACCCTGACCTCGGCCCTGACCTTGACCCTGACCCTGACCTCCACCTTGACCTTGACTGTGACCCTGACCTCCACCCTGACATTGACCCTGACACTGACCTCCACCCTGACCTTGACCCTGACCCTGACCTCCACCCTGACCTTGACCCCGACCCTGACCTCCACCCTGACCTTGACCCCGACCCTGACCTTCACCCTGACCTCCACTCTGACCTTGACCCTGACCCTGACCTCCACCCTGACCTTGAGCCTGACCCTGACCTCGGCCCTGACCTTGACCCTGACCCTGACCCTGACCCTGACCTCCACCTTGACCTTGACCCTGACCCTGACCTCTAGCCTGACATTGACCCTGACCCTGACCTCCACCCTGACCTTGACCCCGACCTCGACCTCCACCCTGACCTTGACCCCGACCCTGACCTTCACCCTGACCTCCACTCTGACCTTGACCCTGACCCTGACCTCCACCCTGACCTTGAGCCTGACCCTGACCTCGGCCCTGACCTTGACCCTGACCCTGACCTCCACCTTGACCTTGACTGTGACCCTGACCTCCACCCTGACCTTGACCCTGAACCCGACCTCCACCCTGACCTCCATCCTGACCTTGACCCTGACCCTCACCGCCACCCTGACCTTGACCCTGAACCCGACCTCCACCCTGACCTCCACCCTGACCTTGACCCTGACCCTGACCTCCACCCTGACCTTGACTGTGACCCTGACCTCCACCCTGACCCCGACCCTGACCTTGACCCTGACCCTGACCTCCACCCTGACCTTGACCCTGACCCTGACCTCGACCCTGACCTTGACCCTGACCCTGACCTCCACCCTGACCTTGACTCTGACCCTGACCTCCACCCTGACCTCCACCCTGACCTTGACCCTGACCTTGACCTCCACCCTGACCCCGACACTGACCCTGACCTCCACCCTGACCTTGACCGTGACCCTGACCTCCACCCTGACCTTGACCCTGACCTTGACGATCACCTAGACCTTGACCCTGACCCTGACCTCTACTTTGACCTTGACCCTGACCCTGACCTCCACCCTGACCTTGACCCTGACCCTGACCTCCACCCTGACCTTGACCTCGTACCTGACCTCCACCCTGACCTTGACCCTGACCCTGACCTCTACCCTGACATTGACCCTGACCCTGACCCCCACCCTGACCTCCACCCTGACCTTGACTGTGACCCTAACCTCCACCCTGACCTTGTCCCTGACCTTGACCCTGACCCTGACCTCGGCCCTGACCTTGACCCTGACCCTGACCTCCACCCTGACCTTGACCCTGACCCTGACCTCCACCCTGACATTGACCCTGACACTGACCTCCACCCTGACCTTGACCCTGACCCTGACCTCCACCCTGACCTTGACCCCGACCCCGACCTCCACCCTGACCTTGACCCCGACCCTGACCTTCACCCTGACCTCCACTCTGACCTTGACCCTGACCCTGACCTCCACCCTGACCTTGAGCCTGACCCTGACCTCGGCCCTGACCTTGACCCTGACCCTGACCCTGACCCTGACCTCCACCTTGACCTTGACCCTGACCCTGACCTCTACCCTGACATTGACCCTGACCCTGACCTCCACCCTGACCTTGACCCCGACCCCGACCTCCACCCTGACCTTGACCCCGACCCTGACCTTCACCCTGACCTCCACTCTGACCTTGACCCTGACCCTGACCTCCACCCTGACCTTGAGCTTGACCCTGACCTCGGCCCTGACCTTGACCCTGACGCTGACCTCCACCTTGACCTTGACTGTGACCCTGACCTCCACCCTGACCTTGACCCTGAACCCGACCTCCACCCTGACCTCCACCCTGACCTTGACCCTGACCCTGACCGCCACCCTGACCTTGACCCTGAACCCGACCTCCACCCTGACCTCCACCCTGACCTTGACCCTGACCCTGACCTCCACCCTGACCTTGACTGTGACCCTGACCTCCACCCTGACCCCGACCCTGACCTTGACCCTGACCCTGACCTCCACCCTGACCTTGACCCTGACCCTGACCTCGACCCTGACCTTGACCCTGACCCTGACCTCCACCCTGACCTTGACTCTGACCCTGACCTCCACCCTGACCTCCACCCTGACCTTGACCCTGACCTTGACCTCCACCCTGACCTTGACACTGACCCTGACCTCCACCCTGACCTTGACCGTGACCCTGACCTCCACCCTGACCTTGACCCTGACCTTGACGATCACCTAGACCTTGACCCTGACCCTGACCTCTACTTTGACCTTGACCCTGACCCTGACCTCCACCCTGACCTTGACCCTGACCCTGACCTCCACCCTGACCTCCACCCTGACCTTGACTGTGACCCTGACCTCCACCCTGACCTTGTCCCTGACCTTGACCCTGACCCTGACCTCGGCTCTGACCTTGACCCTGACCCTGACCTCCACCCTGACCTTGACTGAGACCGTGACCTCAACCCTGACCTCGACCCTGACCTTGACCCTGACCCTGACCTCCACCCTGACCTTGACCCTAACCCTGACCTCGGCCCTGACCTTGACCCTGACGCTGACCTCCACCCTGACCTTGACCCTGACCTTGACCTCCACCCTGACCTTGACCCTGACCCTGACCTCCACCCTGACCTTGACCCTGACCCTGACCTCCACCCTGACCTTGACCCTGACCCTGACCTCCACCCTGACCTCCACCCTGACCTTGTCCTTGACCCTAACCTCCACCCTGACCTTGACCCTGACCCTGACCTCCACCCTGACCTTGACCCCGATTCTGACCTCTACCCCGACCTCCACCCTGACCTTGACCCCCACCCTGATCTTGACCCTGACCCTGACCTCCACTTTGACCTTGACCCTGACCCTGACCTCCACCCTGACATTGACCCTGACACTGACCTCCACCCTGACCTTGACCCTGACCCTGACCTCCACCCTGAACATGACCCTGACCCTGACCTCAACTTTGACCTTGACCCTGACCCCGACCTCGACCCTGACCTTGACCCTGACCCTGACCTCCACCCTGACCTTGACCTCGTACCTGACCTCCACCCTGACCTTGACCCTGACCCTGACCTCCACCCTGACATTGACCCTGACCCTGACCCCCACCCTGACCTCCACCCTGACCTTGACTGTGACCCTAACCTCCACCCTGACCTTGTCCCTGACCTTGACCCTGACCCTGACCTCGGCCCTGACCTTGACCCTGACCCTGACCTCCACCCTGACCTTGACCCTGACCCTGACCTCAGCCCTGACATTGACCCTGACACTGACCTCCACCCTGACCTTGACCCTGACCCTGACCTCCACCCTGACCTTGACCCCGACCCCGACCTCCACCCTGACCTTGACCCCGACCCTGACCTTCACCCTGACCTCCACTCTGACCTTGACCCTGACCCTGACCTCCACCCTGACCTTGAGCCTGACCCTGACCTCGGCCCTGACCTTGACCCTGACCCTGACCCTGACCCTGACCTCCACCTTGACCTTGACCCTGACCCTGACCTCTACCCTGACATTGACCCTGACCCTGACCTCCACCCTGACCTTGACCCCGACCCCGACCTCCACCCTGACCTTGACCCCGACCCTGACCTTCACCCTGACCTCCACTCTGACCTTGACCCTGACCCTGACCTCCACCCTGACCTTGAGCTTGACCCTGACCTCGGCCCTGACCTTGACCCTGACGCTGACCTCCACCTTGACCTTGACTGTGACCCTGACCTCCACCCTGACCTTGACCCTGACCCTGACCTCCACCCTGACCTTGACTGTGACCCTGACCTCCACCCTGACCCCGACCCTGACCTTGACCCTGACCCTGACCTCCACCCTGACCTTGACCCTGACCCTGACCTCGACCCTGACCTTGACCCTGACCCTGACCTCCACCCTGACCTTGACTCTGACCCTGACCTCCACCCTGACCTCCACCCTGACCTTGACCCTGACCTTGAACTCCACCCTGACCCCGACACTGACCCTGACCTCCACCCTGACCTTGACCGTGACCCTGACCTCCACCCTGACCTTGACCCTGACCTTGACGATCACCTAGACCTTGACCCTGACCCTGACCTCTACTTTGACCTTGACCCTGACCCTGACCTCCACCCTGACCTTGACCCTGACCCTGACCTCCACCCTGACCTCCACCCTGACCTTGTCCTTGACCCTAACCTCCACCCTGACCTTGACCCTGACCCTGACCTCCACCCTGACCTTGACCCCGATTCTGACCTCTACCCCGACCTCCACCCTGACCTTGACCCCCACCCTGATCTTGACCCTGACCCTGACCTCCACCCTGACCTTGACCTTGACCCTGACCTCCACCCCGACCTTGACCCTGACCCTGACCTCCACCCTTACCTTGACCCTGACCCTGACCTTGACCCTGACCCTGACCTCCACCCTGACCTCCACCCTGACCTTGACCCTGACCCTGACCTCTACCCTGACATTGACCCTGACCCTGACCTCCACCCTGACCTTGACCCCGACCCCGACCTCCACCCTGACCTCGACCCCGACCCTGACCTTCACCCTGACCTCCACTCTGACCTTGACCCTGACCCTGACCTTCACCCTGACCTTGAGCCTGACCCTGACCTCGGCCCTGACCTTGACCCTGACCCTGACCCTGACCCTGACCTCCACCTTGACCTTGACCCTGACCCTGACCTCTACCCTGACATTGACCCTGACCCTGACCTCCACCCTGACCTTGACCCCGACCCCGACCTCCACCCTGACCTTGACCCCGACCCTGACCTTCACCCTGACCTCCACTCTGACCTTGACCCTGACCCTGACCGCCACCCTGACCTTGAGCCTGACCCTGACCTCGGCCCTGACCTTGACCCTGACCCTGACCTCCACCTTGACCTTGACTGTGACCCTGACCTCCACCCTGACATTGACCCTGACACTGACCTCCACCCTGACCTTGACCCTGACCCTGACCTCCACCCTGACCTTGACCCCGACCCTGACCTCCACCCTGACCTTGACCCCGACCCTGACCTTCACCCTGACCTCCACTCTGACCTTGACCCTGACCCTGACCTCCACCCTGACCTTGAGCCTGACCCTGACCTCGGCCCTGACCTTGACCCTGACCCTGACCCTGACCCTGACCTCCACCTTGACCTTGACCCTGACCCTGACCTCTACCCTGACATTGACCCTGACCCTGACCTCCACCCTGACCTTGACCCCGACCCCGACCTCCACCCTGACCTTGACCCCGACCCTGACCTTCACCCTGACCTCCACTCTGACCTTGACCCTGACCCTGACCTCCACCCTGACCTTGAGCCTGACCCTGACCTCGGCCCTGACCTTGACCCTGACCCTGACCTCCACCTTGACCTTGACTGTGACCCTGACCTCCACCCTGACCTTGACCCTGAACCCGACCTCCACCCTGACCTCCATCCTGACCTTGACCCTGACCCTCACCGCCACCCTGACCTTGACCCTGAACCCGACCTCCACCCTGACCTCCACCCTGACCTTGACCCTGACCCTGACCTCCACCCTGACCTTGACTGTGACCCTGACCTCCACCCTGACCCCGACCCTGACCTTGACCCTGACCCTGACCTCCACCCTGACCTTGACCCTGACCCTGACCTCGACCCTGACCTTGACCCTGACCCTGACCTCCACCCTGACCTTGACTCTGACCCTGACCTCCACCCTGACCTCCACCCTGACCTTGACCCTGACCTTGACCTCCACCCTGACCCCGACACTGACCCTGACCTCCACCCTGACCTTGACCGTGACCCTGACCTCCACCCTGACCTTGACCCTGACCTTGACGATCACCTAGACCTTGACCCTGACCCTGACCTCTACTTTGACCTTGACCCTGACCCTGACCTCCACCCTGACCTTGACCCTGACCCTGACCTCCACCCTGACCTCCACCCTGACCTTGTCCTTGACCCTAACCTCCACCCTGACCTTGACCCTGACCCTGACCTCCACCCTGACCTTGACCCCGATTCTGACCTCTACCCCGACCTCCACCCTGACCTTGACCCCCACCCTGATCTTGACCCTGACCCTGACCTCCACTTTGACCTTGACCCTGACCCTGACCTCCACCCTGACATTGACCCTGACACTGACCTCCACCCTGACCTTGACCCTGACCCTGACCTCCACCCTGAACTTGACCCTGACCCTGACCTCAACTTTGACCTTGACCCTAAACCCGACCTCGACCCTGACCTTGACCCTGACCCTGACCTCCACCCTGACCTTGACCTCGTACCTGACCTCCACCCTGACCTTGACCCTGACCCTGACCTCTACCCTGACATTGACCCTGACCCTGACCCCCACCCTGACCTCCACCCTGACCTTGACTGTGACCCTAACCTCCACCCTGACCTTGTCCCTGACCTTGACCCTGACCCTGACCTCGGCCCTGACCTTGACCCTGACCCTGACCTCCACCCTGACCTTGACCCTGACCCTGACCTCCACCCTGACATTGACCCTGACACTGACCTCCACCCTGACCTTGACCCTGACCCTGACCTCCACCCTGACCTTGACCCCGACCCCGACCTCCACCCTGACCTTGACCCCGACCCTGACCGTCACCCTGACCTCCACTCTGACCTTGACCCTGACCCTGACCTCCACCCTGACCTTGAGCCTGACCCTGACCTCGGCCCTGACCTTGACCCTGACCCTGACCCTGACCCTGACCTCCACCCTGACCTTGACCCCGACCCCGACCTCCACCCTGACCTTGACCCCGACCCTGACCTTCACCCTGACCTCCACTCTGACCTTGACCCTGACCCTGACCTCCACCCTGACCTTGAGCTTGACCCTGACCTCGGCCCTGACCTTGACCCTGACGCTGACCTCCACCTTGACCTTGACTGTGACCCTGACCTCCACCCTGACCTTGACCCTGAACCCGACCTCCACCCTGACCTCCACCCTGACCTTGACCCTGACCCTGACCGCCACCCTGACCTTGACCCTGAACCCGACCTCCACCCTGACCTCCACCCTGACCTTGACCCTGACCCTGACCTCCACCCTGACCTTGACTGTGACCCTGACCTCCACCCTGACCCCGACCCTGACCTTGACCCTGACCCTGACCTCCACCCTGACCTTGACCCTGACCCTGACCTCGACCCTGACCTTGACCCTGACCCTGACCTCCACCCTGACCTTGACTCTGACCCTGACCTCCACCCTGACCTCCACCCTGACCTTGACCCTGACCTTGACCTCCACCCTGACCTTGACACTGACCCTGACCTCCACCCTGACCTTGACCGTGACCCTGACCTCCACCCTGACCTTGACCCTGACCTTGACCCCCACCCTGATCTTGACCCTGACCCTGACCTCCACTTTGACCTTGACCCTGACCCTGACCTCCACCCTGACATTGACCCTGACACTGACCTCCACCCTGACCTTGACCCTGACCCTGACCTCCACCCTGAACTTGACCCTGACCCTGACCTCAACTTTGACCTTGACCCTGACCCCGACCTCGACCCTGACCTTGACCCTGAGCCTGACCTCCACCCTGACCTTGACCTCGTACCTGACCTCCACCCTGACCTTGACCCTGACCCTGACTTCCACCCTGACCTTGACTCTGACCTTGACCACCACCCTGACCTTGAATCTGACCCTGACCTTGTCCCTGACGTTGACCCTGACCCTGACCTCCACCCTGACCTTGACCCTGACCCTGACCTCCACCCTGACCTCCACCCTGACCTTGACCCTGACCCTGACCTCTACCCTGACATTGACCCTGACCCTGACCCCCACCCTGACCTACACCCTGACCTTGACTGTGACCCTAACCTCCACCCTGACCTTGTCCCTGACCTTGACCCTGACCCTGACCTCGGCCCTGACCTTGACCCTGACCCTGACCTCCACCCTGACCTTGACCCTGACCCTGACCTCCACCCTGACCTTGACCCTGACCCTGACCCCCACCCTGACCTCCACCCTGACCTTGACCCTGACCCTGACCTTGACCCTGACCCCGACCTCCACCCTGACTTTGACCCTGTCTTTGACTACCACTCTGACCTTGACCCGGACCCTGACCTCCACTTTGACCTTGACCCTGATCCTGACCTCTACCCCGATCTTGACCCTGACCCTGACCCCCACCCTGACCTCCGGCCTGACCTTGACCCTGACCCTGACCTCCACCCTGACCTTGACCCTGACCCTGACCTCCACCTTGACCTTGACCCTGACCCTGACCTCCACCCTTACCTTTAACCTGACCTTGACCACCACCCTGACCTTGACCCTGACCCTGACCTCCACCCTGACCTTAACACTGACCACGACCTCCAACCTGACCTTGACCCTGACGCCGAGCTTACCCTGACCTCCACTCTGACCTTGACTGTGACCGTCACCTCGACCCTGACCTTGACCCTGACCCTGACCTCCACCCTGACCTTGACTGTGACCCTGACCTCTACCCTGACCTTGACCCTGACCTTGACCACCACCCTGACCTTGAATCTGACTCTGACCTTGTCCCTGACCTTGACCCTGACCCTGACCTCCACCCTGACCATGACCCTGACCCTGACCTCCACCCTGACCTTGACCCTGACCCTGACCTCCACCTTGACCTTGACCCTGACCCTGACCTCTACCCTGACATTGACCCTGACCCTGACCTTCACCCTGACCTTGACCCCGACCCCGACCTCCACCCTGACCTTGACCCCGACCCTGACCTTCACCCTGACCTCCACTCTGACCTTGACCCTGACCCCGACCTCCACCCTGACCTTGAGCCTGACCCTGACCTCGGCCCTGACCTTGACCCTGACCCTGACCTCCACCTTGACCTTGACTGTGACCCTGACCTCCACCCTGACCTTGACCCTGAACCCGACCTCCACCCTGACCTCCACCCTGACCTTGACCCTGACCCTGACCTCCACCCTGACCTTGACCCTGAACCCGACCTCCACCCTGACCTCCACCCTGACCTTGACCCTGACCCTGACCTCCACCCTGACCTTGACTGTGACCCTGACCTCCACCCTGACCCCGACCCTGACCTTGACCCTGACCCTGACCTCCACCCTGACCTTGACCCTGACCCTGACCTCGGCCCTGACCTTGACCCTGACCCTGACCTCCACCCTGACCTTGACTCTGACCCTGACCTCCACCCTGACCTCCACCCTGACCTTGACCCTGACCTTGACCTCCACCCTGACCTTGACACTGACCCTGACCTCCACCCTGACCTTGACCGTGACCCTGACCTCCACCCTGGCCTTGACCCTGACCTTGACGATCACCTAGACCTTGACCCTGACCCTGACCTCTACTTTGACCTTGACCCTGACCCTGACCTCCACTCTGACCTTGACCCTGACCCTGACCTCCACCCTGACCTCCACCCTGACCTTGTCCTTGACCCTGACCTCCACCCTGACCTTGACCCTGACCCTGACCTCCACCCTGACCTTGACCCTGATTCTGACCTGTACCCCGACCTCCACCCTGACCTTGACCCCCACCCTGATCTTGACCCTGACCCTGACCTCCACTTTGACCTTGACCCTGACCCTGACCTCCACCCTGACATTGACCCTGACACTGACCTCCACCCTGACCTTGACCCGGACCCCGACCTCCACTTTGACCTTGACCCTGACCCTGACCTCTACCCCGATCTTGACCCTGACCCTGACCCCTACCCTGACCTCCACCCTGAACTTGACCATGACCCTGACCTCCACCCTGACCTTGACCCTGACCCTGACCTCGACCCTAATCTTGACCCTGACCCTGACCTCCACCCTGACCTCCACCCTGACCTTGACCTCGTACCTGACCTCCACCCTGACCTTGACCCTGACCCTGACTTCCACCCTGACCTTGACTCTGACCTTGACCACCACCCTGACCTTGAATCTGACACTGACCTTGTCCCTCACCTTGAACCTGACCCTGACCTCCACCCTGACCTTGACCCTGACCCTGACCTCCACCCTGACCTCCTCCGTGACCTTGACCCTGACCCTGACCTCTACCCTGACGTTGACCCTGACCCTGACCTCCACCCTGACCTTGACCCCGACCCCGACCTCCACCCTGACCTTGACCCCGACCCTGACTTTCTCCCTGACCTTCACTCTGACCTTGACCCTGACCCTGACCTCCAGCCTGACCTTGACCCTGACCCTGACCTTGGTCCTGACCTTGACCCTGACCCTGACCTCCACCCTGACCTTGACCCTGACCCTGACCTCCACTTTGACCTTGACCCTGACCCTGACCTTCACCTTGACCATGATCCTGACCCTGACCTCAACCCTGACCTCCACCCTGACCTTGACCCTGACCCTGACCTCCACCCTGACCTTGAGCCTGACCCTGACCTCGGCCCTGACTTTGACCCTGACCCTGACCTCCACCCTGACCTTGACCCCGACCCTGTTCTCCACTTTGACCTTGACCCTGACCCTGACCTCCACCCTGACCTTGAGCCTGACCCTGACCTCGGCCCTGACTTTGACCCTGACCCTGACCTCCACCCTGACCTTGACCCTGACCCTGACCTCCACCCTGACCTCCTCCCTGACCTGGACCCTGACCCTGACCTCTACCCTGACGTTGACCCTGACCCTGACCTCCACCCTGACCTTGACTCCGACCCCGACCTCCACCCTGACCTTGACCCCGACCCTGACTTTCACCCTGACCTTCACTCTGACCTTGACCCTGACCCTGACCTCCAGCCTGACCTTGACCCTGACCCTGACCTTGGTCCTGACCTTGACCCTGACCCTGACCTCCACCCTGACCTTGACCCTGACCCTGACCTCCACTTTGACCTTGACCCTGACCCTGACCTTCACCTTGACCATGACCCTGACCCTGACCTCAACCCTGACCTCCACCCTGACCTTGACCCTGACCCTGACCTCCACCCTGACCTTGAGCCTGACCCTGACCTCGGCCCTGACTTTGACCCTGACCCTGACCTCCACCCTGACCTTGACCCTGACCCTGTTCTCCACTTTGACCCTGACCCTGACCCTGACCTCCACCCTGACCATGACCCTGACCCTGACCTCCACCCTGACCTTGACTGTGACCCTGACCTCCACCCTGACCTTGACCCTGAACCCGACCTCCACCCTGACCTCCACCCTGACCTTGACCCTGACCCTGACCTCCACCCTGACCTCGACTGTGACCCTGACCTCCACCCTGACCTTGTCCCTGACCTTGACCCTGACCCTGACCTCCACCCTGACCTTGACCTCGTTCCTGACCTCCAGCCTGACCTTGACCTCGTTCCTGACCTCCACCCTGACCTTGACCCTGACCCTGACCTTCACCCTGACCTCCACCCTGACCTTGACCTTGACCCTGACCTCGACCCTGACCTTGACCCTGACCCTGACCTCCACCCCGACCTTGACCCTGACCTTCACCACCACCCTGACCTTGACCCTGGCCCTGACCTCCACCCTGACCTCCACCCTGACCTTGACCCTGACCTTGCCCTCCACCCTGACCTTGACTGTGACCCTGACCTGCACCCTGACCTTGACCCTGACCCCGACCTCCACCCTGACCTCCACTCTTACCTTGACCCCCACCCTGATCTTGACCCTGACCCTGACCTCCACTTTGACCTCGACCCTGAACCTGACCTCCACCCTGACCGCCACCCTGACCTTGACCGCGTTCCTGACCTCCACCCTGACCTTGACCCTGACCCTGACCTCCACCCTGACCTTGACCCTGACCCTGACCTCGACCCTGACCTTGTCCCTGACCCTGACCTTCACCCTTACCTTGACCCTGACCCCGACCTCCACCCTGACCTTGACCCTGACCCTGACCTCCACCCTGACCTTGATCCGGACCCTGACCTCCACTTCGACCTTGACCCTGACCCTGACTTCTACTCCGATCTTGACCCTGACCCTGACCCCCACCCTGACCTCCACCCTGACCTTGACTGTGACCCTGACCTCCACCCTGACCTTGTCCCTGACCTTGACCCTGACCCTGACCTCGGCCCTGACCTTGACCCTGACCCTGACCTCCACCCTGACCTTGACTGAGACCGTGACCTCCACCCTGACCTCGACCCTGAGCTTCACCCTGACCCTGACCTCCGCTTTGACCTTGACCCTGACCCTGACCTCCACCCTGACCTTGACCCTGACCCTGACCTCCACCCTGACCTTGACCCTGACCCTGACCTTCACCCTGACCTTGACCCTGACCCTGACCTCCACCCTGACATTGACCCTTACCCTGACTTCCACCCTAAACTTGACCCTGACCCTGACCTCCACCCTGACCTTGACCCCGACCCTGACCTCAACTTTGACCTTGACCCTGACCCCGACCTCCACCCTGACCTTGACCCTGACGCTGACCTTCACCCTGACCTTGACCTTGACCCTGACCTCCACCCTGACCTTGACCCTGACCCTGACCTCCACCCTGACCTTTACCCTGACCTTGACCACCACCCTGACCTTGACCCTGACCCTGACCTCCACCTTGACCTTGACTGTGACCCTGACCTCTACCCTGACCTTGACCCTGACCCCGACCTCCACCCTGACCTTGACCCTGACCCCGACCTCCACCCTGACCTTGACCGTGACCCTGACCTCCACCCTGACCTTGACACTGACCCTGACCTCCACCCTGACCTCCACCCTGACCTCGACCCTGACCCTGACCTCCACCCTGACCTTGACCTTGACCCTGACCTCGACCCTGACCTTGACCCTGACCCTGACCTCCACCCTGACCTTGACCCTGACCCTGACCTTCACCCTGACCTCCACCCTGACCTTGACCTTGACCCTGACCTCGACCCTGACCTTGACCCTGACCCTGACCTCCACCCCGACCTTGACCCTGACCTTCACCACCACCCTGACCTTGACCCTGACCCTGACCTCCACCCTGACCTCCACCCTGACCTTGACCCTGACCTTGCCCTCCACCCTGACCTTGACTGTGACCCTGACCTGCACCCTGACCTTGACCCTGACCCCGACCTCCACCCTGACCTCCACTCTTACCTTGACCCCCACCCTGATCTTGACCCTGACCCTGACCTCCACTTTGACCTCGACCCTGAACCTGACCTCCACCCTGACCGCCACCCTGACCTTGACCGCGTTCCTGACCTCCACCCTGACCTTGACCCTGACCCTGACCTCCACCCTAACCTTGACCCTGACCCTGACCTCGACCCTGACCTTGTCCCTGACCCTGACCTTCACCCTTACCTTGACCCTGACCCCGACCTCCACCCTGACCTTGACCCTGACCCTGACCTCCACCCTGACCTTGATCCGGACCCTGACCTCCACTTTGACCTTGACCCTGACCCTGACTTCTACTCCGATCTTGACCCTGACCCTGACCCCCACCCTGACCTGCACCCTGACCTTGACTGTGACCCTGACCTCCACCCTGACCTTGTCCCTGACCTTGACCCTGACCCTGACCTCGGCCCTGACCTTGACCCTGACCCTGACCTCCACCCTGACCTTGACTGAGACCGTGACCTCCACCCTGACCTCGACCCTGAGCTTCACCCTGACCCTGACCTCCGCTTTGACCTTGACCCTGACCCTGACCTCCACCCTGACCTTGACCCTGACCCTGACCTCCACCCTGACCTTGACCCTGACCCTGACCTTCACCCTGACCTTGACCCTGACCCTGACCTCCACCCTGACATTGACCCTTACCCTGACTTTCACCCTAAACTTGACCCTGACCCTGACCTCCACCCTGACCTTGACCCCGACCCTGACCTCAACTTTGACCTTGACCCTGACCCCGACCTCCACCCTGACCTTGACCCTGACGCTGACCTTCACCCTGACCTTGACCTTGACCCTGACCTCCACCCTGACCTTGACCCTGACCCTGACCTCCACCCTGACCTTTACCCTGACCTTGACCACCACCCTGACCTTGACCCTGACCCTGACCTCCACCTTGACCTTGACTGTGACCCTGACCTCTACCCTGACCTTGACCCTGACCCCGACTTCCACCCTGACCTTGACCCTGACCCCGACCTCCTCCCTGACCTTGACCGTGACCCTGACCTCCACCCTGACCTTGACACTGACCCTGACCTCCACCCTGACCTCCACCCTGACCTCGACCCTGACCCTGACCTCCACCCTGACCTTGACCTTGACCCTGACCTCGACCCTGACCTTGACCCTGACCCTGACCTCCAACCCGACCTTGACCCTGACCTTCACCACCACCCTGACCTTGACCCTGACCCCGACCTCCACCCTGACCTCCACCCTGACCTTGACCCTGACCTTGCCCTCCACCCTGACCTTGACTGTGACCCTGACCTTCACCCTGACCTTGACCCTGACCCTGACCTCCACTTTGACCTTGACCCTGACCCTGACCTTCACCTTGACCATGACCCTGACCCTGACCTCAACCCTGACCTCCACCCTGACCTTGACCCTGACCCTGACCTCCACCCTGACCTTGAGCCTGACCCTGACCTCGGCCCTGACTTTGACCCTGACCCTGACCTCCACCCTGACCTTGACCCTGACCCTGTTCTCCACTTTGACCTTGACCCTGACCCTGACCTCCACCCTGACCTTGAGCCTGACCCTGACCTCGGCCCTGACTTTGACCCTGACCCTGACCTCCACCCTAACCTTGAACCTGACCCTGACCTCCACCCTGACCTTGACCCTGACCCTGACCTCCACCCTGACCTCCTCCCTGACCTGGACCCTGACCCTGACCTCTACCCTGACGTTGACCCTGACCCTGACCTCCACCCTGACCTTGACCCCGACCCCGACCTCCACCCTGACCTTGACCCCGACCCTGACTTTCACCCTGACCTTCACTCTGACCTTGACCCTGACCCTGACCTCCAGCCTGACCTTGACCCTGACCCTGACCTTGGTCCTGACCTTGACCCTGACCCTGACCTCCACCCTGACCTTGACCCTGACCCTGACCTCCACTTTGACCTTGACCCTGACCCTGACCTTCACCTTGACCATGACCCTGACCCTGACCTCAACCCTGACCTCCACCCTGACCTTGACCCTGACCCTGACCTCCACCCTGACCTTGAGCCTGACCCTGACCTCGGCCCTGACTTTGACCCTGACCCTGACCTCCACCCTGACCTTGACCCTGACCCTGTTCTCCACTTTGACCCTGACCCTGACCCTGACCTCCACCCTGACCATGACCCTGACCCTGACCTCCACCCTGACCTTGACTGTGACCCTGACCTCCACCCTGACCTTGACCCTGAACCCGACCTCCACCCTGACCTCCACCCTGACCTTGACCCTGACCCTGACCTCCACCTTGACCTCGACTGTGACCCTGACCTCCACCCTGACCTTGTCCCTGACCTTGACCCTGACCCTGACCTCCACCCTGACCTTGACCTCGTTCCTGACCTCCAGCCTGACCTTGACCTCGTTCCTGACCTCCACCCTGACCTTGACCCTGACCCTGACCTTCACCCTGACCTCCACCCTGACCTTGACCTTGACCCTGACCTCGACCCTGACCTTGACCCTGACCCTGACCTCCACCCCGACCTTGACCCTGACCTTCACCACCACCCTGACCTTGACCCTGACCCTGACCTGCACCCTGACCTCCACCCTGACCTTGACCCTGACCTTGCCCTCCACCCTGACCTTGACTGTGACCCTGACCTGCACCCTGACCTTGACCCTGACCCCGACCTCCACCCTGACCTCCACTCTTACCTTGACCCCCACCCTGATCTTGACCCTGACCCTGACCTCCACTTTGACCTCGACCCTGAACCTGACCTCCACCCTGACCGCCACCCTGACCTTGACCGCGTTCCTGACCTCCACCCTGACCTTGACCCTGACCCTGACCTCCACCCTGACCTTGACCCTGACCCTGACCTCGACCCTGACCTTGTCCCTGACCCTGACCTTCACCCTTACCTTGACCCTGACCCCGACCTCCACCCTGACCTTGACCCTGACCCTGACCTCCACCCTGACCTTGATCCGGACCCTGACCTCCACTTCGACCTTGACCCTGACCCTGACTTCTACTCCGATCTTGACCCTGACCCTGACCCCCACCCTGACCTCCACCCTGACCTTGACTGTGACCCTGACCTCCACCCTGACCTTGTCCCTGACCTTGACCCTGACCCTGACCTCGGCCCTGACCTTGACCCTGACCCTGACCTCCACCCTGACCTTGACTGAGACCGTGACCTCCACCCTGACCTCGACCCTGAGCTTCACCCTGACCCTGACCTCCGCTATGACCTTGACCCTGACCCTGACCTCCACCCTGACCTTGACCCTGACCCTGACCTCCACCCTGACCTTGACCCTGACCCTGACCTTCACCCTGACCTTGACCCTGACCCTGACCTCCACCCTGACATTGACCCTTACCCTGACTTCCACCCTAAACTTGACCCTGACCCTGACCTCCACCCTGACCTTGACCCCGACCCTGACCTCAACTTTGACCTTGACCCTGACCCCGACCTCCACCCTGACCTTGACCCTGACGCTGACCTTCACCCTGACCTTGACCTTGACCCTGACCTCCACCCTGACCTTGACCCTGACCCTGACCTCCACCCTGACCTTTACCCTGACCTTGACCACCACCCTGACCTTGACCCTGACCCTGACCTCCACCTTGACCTTGACTGTGACCCTGACCTCTACCCTGACCTTGACCCTGACCCCGACCTCCACCCTGA
Source organism: Tenthredo distinguenda (assembly GCA_947538915.1). NCBI lineage: Eukaryota > Metazoa > Arthropoda > Insecta > Hymenoptera > Tenthredinidae > Tenthredo > Tenthredo distinguenda. Next base: position 5,475,319 of record OX384536.1, on the reverse strand, counting down.
CCTTGACCCTGACCCCGACCTCCACCCTGACCTTGACCGTGACCCTGACCTCCACCCTGACCTTGACACTGACCCTGACCTCCACCCTGACCTCCACCCTGACCTCGACCCTGACCCTGACCTCCACCCTGACCTTGACCTTGACCCTGACCTCGACCCTGACCTTGACCCTGACCCTGACCTCCACCCTGACCTTGACCCTGACCCTGACCTTCACCCTGACCTCCACCCTGACCTTGACCTTGACCCTGACCTCGACCCTGACCTTGACCCTGACCCTGACCTCCACCCCGACCTTGACCCTGACCTTCACCACCACCCTGACCTTGACCCTGACCCTGACCTCCACCCTGACCTCCACCCTGACCTTGACCCTGACCTTGCCCTCCACCCTGACCTTGACTGTGACCCTGACCTGCACCCTGACCTTGACCCTGACCCCGACCTCCACCCTGACCTCCACTCTTACCTTGACCCCCACCCTGATCTTGACCCTGACCCTGACCTCCACTTTGACCTCGACCCTGAACCTGACCTCCACCCTGACCGCCACCCTGACCTTGACCGCGTTCCTGACCTCCACCCTGACCTTGACCCTGACCCTGACCTCCACCCTAACCTTGACCCTGACCCTGACCTCGACCCTGACCTTGTCCCTGACCCTGACCTTCACCCTTACCTTGACCCTGACCCCGACCTCCACCCTGACCTTGACCCTGACCCTGACCTCCACCCTGACCTTGATCCGGACCCTGACCTCCACTTTGACCTTGACCCTGACCCTGACTTCTACTCCGATCTTGACCCTGACCCTGACCCCCACCCTGACCTCCACCCTGACCTTGACTGTGACCCTGACCTCCACCCTGACCTTGTCCCTGACCTTGACCCTGACCCTGACCTCGGCCCTGACCTTGACCCTGACCCTGACCTCCACCCTGACCTTGACTGAGACCGTGACCTCCACCCTGACCTCGACCCTGAGCTTCACCCTGACCCTGACCTCCGCTTTGACCTTGACCCTGACCCTGACCTCCACCCTGACCTTGACCCTGACCCTGACCTCCACCCTGACCTTGACCCTGACCCTGACCTTCACCCTGACCTTGACCCTGACCCTGACCTCCACCCTGACATTGACCCTTACCCTGACCTTCACCCTAAACTTGACCCTGACCCTGACCTCCACCCTGACCTTGACCCCGACCCTGACCTCAACTTTGACCTTGACCCTGACCCCGGCCTCCACCCTGACCTTGACCCTGACGCTGACCTTCACCCTGACCTTGACCTTGACCCTGACCTCCACCCTGACCTTGACCCTGACCCTGACCTCCACCCTGACCTTTACCCTGACCTTGACCACCACCCTGACCTTGACCCTGACCCTGACCTCCACCTTGACCTTGACTGTGACCCTGACCTCTACCCTGACCTTGACCCTGACCCCGACTTCCACCCTGACCTTGACCCTGACCCCGACCTCCACCCTGACCTTGACCGTGACCCTGACCTCCACCCTGACCTTGACACTGACCCTGACCTCCACCCTGACCTCCACCCTGACCTCGACCCTGACCCTGACCTCCACCCTGACCTTGACCTTGACCCTGACCTCGACCCTGACCTTGACCCTGACCCTGACCTCCACCCCGACCTTGACCCTGACCTTCACCACCACCCTGACCTTGACCCTGACCCCGACCTCCACCCTGACCTCCACCCTGACCTTGACCCTGACCTTGCCCTCCACCCTGACCTTGACTGTGACCCTGACCTTCACCCTGACCTTGACCCTGACCCCGACCTCCACCCTGACCTCCACCCTTACCTTGACCCCCACCCTGATCTTGACCCTGACCCTTACCTCCACTTTGACCTCGACCCTGAACCTGACCTCCACCCTGACCGCCACCCTGACCTTGACCGCGTTCCTGACCTCCACCCTGACCTTGACCCTGACCCTGACCTCCACCCTGACCTTGACCCTGATTCTGACCTCTACCCCGACCTCCACCCTGACCTTGACCCCCACCCTGATCTTGACCCTGACCCTGACCTCCACTTTGACCTTGACCCTGACCCTGACCTCCACCCTGACATTGACCCTGACACTGACCTCCACCCTGACCTTGACCCTGACCCTGACCTCCACCCTGAACTTGACCCTGACCCTGACCTCAACCTTGACCTTGACCCTGACCCCGACCTCGACCCTGACCTTGACCCTGACCCTGACCTCCACCCTGACCTTTACCCTGACCTTGACCACCACCCTGACCTTGACCCTGACTCTGACCTCCACCCTGACCTTAACACTGACCACGACCTCCACCCTGAGCTTGACCCTGACCCCGAGCTTACCCTGACCTCCACTCTGACCTTGACTGTGACCGTCACCTCGACCCTGACCTTGACCCTGACCCTGACCTCCACCCTGACCTTGACTGTGACCCTGACCTCTACCCTGACCTTGACTCTGACCCCGACCTCCACCCTGACCTTGACCGTGACCCTGACCTCCACCCTGACCTTGACTGTGACCCTGACCTCCTTCCTGACCTTGACCCTGACCCTGACCTCCACCCTGACCTCCACCCTGACCTTGACCCTGACCCTGACCTTGACCGTGACCCCGACCTCCACCCTGACCTTGACCCTGTCCTTGACTACCACCCTGACCTTGACCCGGACCCTGACCTCCACTTTGACCTTGACCCTGACCCTCACCCCTACCCCGATCTTGACCCTGACCCTGACCTCCACCCTGAACTTGACCCTGACCCTGACCTCCACCCTGACCTTGACCCTGACCCTGACCTCCACCCTGATCTTGACCCTGACCCTGACCTCCACCCTGACCTTCACCCTGACCTTGACCCTGACCCCGACCTCCACCCTGACATCCACCCTGACCTTGACCCCCACCCTGATCTTGACCCTGACCCTGACCTCCACTTTGACCTCGACCCTGACCCCGACCTCCACCCTGACCTCCACCCTGACCTTGACCTCGTACCTGACCTCCACCCTGAACTTGACCCTGACCCTGACTTCCACCCTGACCTTGACTCTGACCTTGACCACCACCCTGACCTTGAATCTGACCCTGACCTTGTCCCTAACCTGGACCCTGACCCTGACCTCCACCCTGACCTTGACCCTGACCCTGACCTCCACCCTGACCTCCACCCTGACCTTGACCCTGACCCTGACCTCTACCCTGACGTTGACCCTGACCCTGACCTCCACCCTGATCTTGACCCCGACCCCGACCTCCACCCTGACCTTGACCCCGACCCTGACTTTCACCCTGACCTTCACTCTGACCTTGACCCTGACCCTGACCTCCAGCCTGACCTTGACCCTGACCCTGACCTTGGTCCTGACCTTGACCCTGACCCTGACCTCCACCCTGACCTTGACCCTGACCCTGACCTCCACTTTGACCTTGACCCTGACCCTGACCTTCACCTTGACCATGACCCTGACCCTGACCTCAACCCTGACCTCCACCCTGACCTTGACCCTGACCCTGACCTCCACCCTGACCTTGAGCCTGACCCTGACCTCGGCCCTGACTTTGACCCTGACCCTGACCTCCACCCTGACCTTGACCCTGACCCTGTTCTCCACTTTGACCTTGACCCTGACCCTGACCTCCACCCTGACCATGACCCTGACCCTGACCTCCACCCTGACCTTGACTGTGACCCTGACCTCCACCCTGACCTTGACCCTGAACCCGACCTCCACCCTGACCTCCACCCTGACCTTGACCCTGACCCTGACCTCCACCCTGACCTCCACCCTGACCTTGTCCTTGACCCTGACCTCCACCCTGACCTTGACCCTGACCCTGACCTCCACCCTGACCTTGACCCTGATTCTGACCTCTACCCTGACCTCCACCCTGACCTTGACCCCCACCCTGATCTTGACCCTGACCCTGACCTCCACTTTGACCTTGACCCTGACCCTGACCTCCACCCTGACATTGACCCTGACACTGACCTCCACCCTGACCTTGACCCTGACCCTGACCTCCACCCTGAACTTGACCCTGACCCTGACCTCAACTTTGACCTTGACCCTGACCCCGACCTCGACCCTGACCTTGACCCTGACCCTGACCTCCACCCTGACCTTTACCCTGACCTTGACCACCACCCTGACCTTGACCCTGACTCTGACCTCCACCCTGACCTTAACACTGACCACGACCTCCACCCTGAGCTTGACCCTGACCCCGAGCTTACCCTGACCTCCACTCTGACCTTGACCGTGACCGTCACCTCGACCCTGACCTTGACCCTGACCCTGACCTCCACCCTGACCTTGACTGTGACCCTGACCTCTACCCTGACCTTGACTCTGACCCCGACCTCCACCCTGACCTTGACCGTGACCCTGACCTCCACCCTGACCTTGACTGTGACCCTGACCTCCCTCCTGACCTTGACCCTGACCCTGACCTCTACCCTGACCTCCACCCTGACCTTGACCCTGACCCTGACCTTGACCGTGACCCCGACCTCCACCCTGACCTTGACCCTGTCCTTGACTACCACCCTGACCTTGACCCGGACCCTGACCTCCACTTTGACCTTGACCCTGACCCTGACCTCTACCCCGATCTTGACCCTGACCCTGACCCCCACCCTGACCTCCACCCTGAACTTGACCCTGACCCTGACCTCCACCCTGACCTTGACCCTGACCCTGACCTCCACCCTGATCTTGACCCTGACCCTGACCTCCACCCTGACCTCCACCCTGACCTTGACCCTGACCCCGACCTCCACCCTGACATCCACCCTGACCTTGACCCCCACCCTGATCTTGACCCTGACCCTGACCTCCACTTTGACCTCGACCCTGACCCCGACCTCCACCCTGACCTCCACCCTGACCTTGACCTCGTACCTGACCTCCACCCTGAACTTGACCCTGACCCTGACTTCCACCCTGACCTTGACTCTGACCTTGACCACCACCCTGACCTTGAATCTGACCCTGACCTTGTCCCTAACCTTGACCCTGACCCTGACCTCCACCCTGACCTTGACCCTGACCCTGACCTCCACCCTGACCTCCACCCTGACCTTGACCCTGACCCTGACCTCTACCCTGACGTTGACCCTGACCCTGACCTCCACCCTGATCTTGACCCCGACCCCGACCTCCACCCTGACCTTGACCCCGACCCTGACTTTCACCCTGACCTTCACTCTGACCTTGACCCTGACCCTGACCTCCAGCCTGACCTTGACCCTGACCCTGACCTTGGTCCTGACCTTGACCCTGACCCTGACCTCCACCCTGACCTTGACCCTGACCCTGACCTCCACTTTGACCTTGACCCTGACCCTGACCTTCACCTTGACCATGACCCTGACCCTGACCTCAACCCTGACCTCCACCCTGACCTTGACCCTGACCCTGACCTCCACCCTGACCTTGAGCCTGACCCTGACCTCGGCCCTGACTTTGACCCTGACCCTGACCTCCACCCTGACCTTGACCCTGACCCTGTTTTCCACTTTGACCTTGACCCTGACCCTGACCTCCACCCTGACCATGACCCTGACCCTGACCTCCACCCTGACCTTGACTGTGACCCTGACCTCCACCCTGACCTTGACCCTGAACCCGACCTCCACCCTGACCTCCACCCTGACCTTGACCCTGACCCTGACCTCCACCCTGACCTCGACTGTGACCCTGACCTCCACCCTGACCTTGACCTCGTTCCTGACCTCCACCCTGACCTTGACCTCGTTCCTGACCTCCACCCTGACCTTGACCCTGACCCTGACCTTCACCCTGACCTCCACCCTGACCTTGACCTTGACCCTGACCTCGACCCTGACCTTGACCCTGACCCTGACCTCCACCCCGACCTTGACCCTGACCTTCACCACCACCCTGACCTTGACCCTGACCCTGACCTCCACCCTGACCTCCACCCTGACCTTGACCCTGACCTTTCCCTCCACCCCGACCTTGACTGTGACCCTGACCTGCACCCTGACCTTGACCCTGACCCCGACCTCCACCCTGGCCTCCACCCTTACCTTGACCCCCACCCTGATCTTGACCCTGACCCTGACCTCCACTTTGACCTCGACCCTGAACCTGACCTCCACCCTGACCGCCACCCTGACCTTGACCGCGTTCCTGACCTCCACCCTGACCTTGACCCTGACCCTGACCTCCACCCTGACCTTGACTGTGACCCTGACCTCCACCCTGACCCTGACCCTGACCTTGACCCTGACCCTGACCTCCACCCTGACCTTGACCCTGACCCTGACCTCTACTTTGACCTTGACCCTGACCCTGACCTCCACCCTGACCTTGACCCTGACCCTGACCTCCACCCTGACCTCCACCCTGACCTTGTCCTTGACCCTGACCTCCACCCTGACCTTGACCCTGACCCTGACCTCCACCCTGACCTTGACCCTGATTCTGACCTCTACCCCGACCTCCACCCTGACCTTGACCCCCACCCTGATCTTGACCCTGACCCTGACCTCCACTTTGACCTTGACCCTGACCCTGACCTCCACCCTGACATTGACCCTGACACTGACCTCCACCCTGACCTTGACCCTGACCCTGACCTCCACCCTGAACTTGACCCTGACCCTGACCTCAACTTTGACCTTGACCCTGACCCCGACCTCGACCCTGACCTTGACCCTGACCCTGACCTCCACCCTGACCTTTACCCTGACCTTGACCACCACCCTGACCTTGACCCTGACTCTGACCTCCACCCTGACCTTAACACTGACCACGACCTCCACCCTGAGCTTGACCCTGACCCCGAGCTTACCCTGACCTCCACTCTGACCTTGACTGTGACCGTCACCTCGACCCTGACCTTGACCCTGACCCTGACCTCCACCCTGACCTTGACTGTGACCCTGACCTCTACCCTGACCTTGACTCTGACCCCGACCTCCACCCTGACCTTGACCGTGACCCTGACCTCCACCCTGACCTTGACTGTGACCCTGACCTCCTTCCTGACCTTGACCCTGACCCTGACCTCCACCCTGACCTCCACCCTGACCTTGACCCTGACCCTGACCTTGACCGTGACCCCGACCTCCACCCTGACCTTGACCCTGTCCTTGACTACCACCCTGACCTTGACCCGGACCCTGACCTCCACTTTGACCTTGACCCTGACCCTGACCTCTACCCCGATCTTGACCCTGACCCTGACCCCCACCCTGACCTCCACCCTGAACTTGACCCTGACCCTGACCTCCACCCTGACCTTGACCTCGTACCTGACTTCCACCCTGACCTTGACTCTGACCTTGACCACCGTCCTGACCTTGAATCTGACCTTGACCACCGTCCTGACCTTGAATCTGACCCTGACCTTGTCCCTAACCTGGACCCTGACCCTGACCTCCACCCTGACCTTGACCCTGACCCTGACCTCCACCCTGACCTCCACCCTGACCTTGACCCTGACCCTGACCTCTACCCTGACGTTGACCCTGACCCTGACCTCCACCCTGACCTTGACCCCGACCCCGACCTCCACCCTGACCTTGACCCCGACCCTGACTTTCACCCTGACCTTCACTCTGACCTTGACCCTGACCCTGACCTCCAGCCTGACCTTGACCCTGACCCTGACCTTGGTCCTGACCTTGACCCTGACCCTGACCTCCACCCTGACCTTGACCTTGACCCTGACCTCCACTTTGACCTTGACCCTGACCTTGACCTTCACCTTGACCATGACCCTGACCCTGACCTCAACCCTGACCTCCACCCTGACCTTGACCCTGACCCTGACCTCCACCCTGACCTTGAGCCTGACCCTGACCTCGGCCCTGACTTTGACCCTGACCCTGACCTCCACCCTGACCTTGACCCTGACCCTGTTCTCCACTTTGACCTTGACCCTGACCCTGACCTCCACCCTGACCCTGACCTCTACCCCGATCTTGACCCTGACCCTGACCTCCACCCTGACCTTCACCCTGACCTTGACTGTGACCCGACCTCCACCCTGACCTCCACCCTGACCTTGACCCTGACCCTGACCTCCACCCTGAACTCGACTGTGACCCTGACCTCCACCCTGACCTTGTCCCTGACCTTGACCCTGACCCTGACCTCCACCCTGACCTTGACCTCGTTCCTGACCTCCACCCTGACCTTGACCTCGTTCCTGACCTCCACCCTGACCTTGACCCTGACCCTGACCTTCACCCTGACCTCCACCCTGACCTTGACCTTGACCCTGACCTCGACCCTGACCTTGACCCTGACCCTGACCTCCACCCTGACCTTGACCCTGACCCTGACCTCGACCCTGACCTTGTCCCTGACCCTGACCTCCACCCTTACCTTGACCCTGACCCCGACCTCCACCCTGACCTTGACCCTGACCCTGACCTCCACCCTGACTTTGACCTTGACCCTGACTTCCACACTGACCTTGACCCTGACGCTGACCTCCACCCGGACCTTTACCCTGACCTTGACCACCACCCTGACCTTGACCCTGACCCTGACCTCTACCCTGACCTTGACACTGACCACGACCTCCACCCTGACCTTGACCCTGACCCCGAGCTTACCCTGACCTCCACTCTGACCTTGACTGTGACCGTCACCTCGACCCTGACCTTGACCCTGACCCTGACCTGTACCCTGACCTTGACCCTGACCCTGACCTCCACCCTGATCTTGACCCTGACCCTGACCTCCACTTTGACCTCGACCCTGAACCTGACCTCCACCCTGACCGCCACCCTGACCTTGACCGCGTTCCTGACCTCCACCCTGACCTTGACCCTACCCTGACCTCCACCCTGACCTTGACCCCGACCCTGACCTCAACTTTGACCTTGACCCTGACCCTGACCTCCACCCTGACCTTGACCCTGACCCTGACCTCCACCCTGACCTTGACCCTGACATTGACCTCCACTCTGACATTGACCCTGACCCTGACCTCCACCCTGACCTTGACCCTGACCCTGACCTCCACCCTTACCTTGACCCTGACCCTGACCTTCACCCTGACCTTGACCCTGACCCTGACCTCCACCCTGACCTTGACCCTGACCCTGACCTCCACCCTGAGCTTGACCCTGACCTTGACTACCACCCTGACCTTGACCCTGACCCTGACCTTCACCCTGACCTCCACCCTGACCTTGACCTTGACCCTGACCTCGACCCTGACCTTGACCCTGACCCTGACCTCCACCCCGACCTTGACCCTGACCTTCACCACCACCCTGACCTTGACCCTGACCCTGACCTCCACCCTGACCTCCACCCTGACCTTGACCCTGACCTTCACCGCGTTCCTGACCTCCACCCTGACTTTGACCCTGACCCTGACCTCCACCCTGACCTTGACCCTGACCCTGACCTCGACCCTGACCTTGTCCCTGACCCTGACCTGCACCCTTACCTTGACCCTGACCCCGACCTCCACCCTGACCTTGACCCTGACCCTGACCTACACCCTGACCTTGACCCGGACCCTGACCTCCACTTTGACCTTGACCCTGACCCTGACCTCTACCCCGATCTTGACCCTGACCCTGACCCCCACCCTGACCTTCACCCTGACCTTGACTGTGACCCTGACCTCCACCCTGACCTTGTCCCTGACCTTGACCCTGACCCTGACCTCGGCCCTGACCTTGACCCTGACCCTGACCTCCACCCTGACCTTGACTGAGACCGTGACCTCCACCCTGACCTCGACCCTGAGCTTCACCCTGACCCTGACCTCCGCTTTGACCTTGAACCTGACCCTGACCTCCACCCTGACCTTGACCCTGACCCTGACCTCCACCCTTACCTTGACCCTGACCCTGACCTTCACCCTGACCTTGACCCTGACCCTGACCTCCACCCTGACCTTGACCCTGACCCTGACCTCCACCCTGAGCTTGACCCTGACCTTGACTACCACCCTGACCTTGACCCTGACCCTGACCTCCACCCTGACCTTGACCCTGACCCTGACCTCCACCCTGACCTTGACCCTGACATTGACCTCCACTCTGACATTGACCCTGACCCTGACCTCCACCCTGACCTTGACCCTGACCCTGACCTCCACCCTGACCTTGACCCTGACCCTGACCTCGACCCTGACCTTGTCCCTGACCCTGACCTCCACCCTTACCTTGACCCTGACCCCGACCTCCACCCTGACCTTGACCCTGACCCTGACCTCCACCCTGACTTTGACCTTGACCCTGACTTCCACACTGACCTTGACCCTGACGCTGACCTCCACCCGGACCTTTACCCTGACCTTGACCACCACCCTGACCTTGACCCTGACCCTGACCTCTACCCTGACCTTGACACTGACCACGACCTCCACCCTGACCTTGACCCTGACCCCGAGCTTACCCTGACCTCCACTCTGACCTTGACTGTGACCGTCACCTCGACCCTGACCTTGACCCTGACCCTGACCTGTACCCTGACCTTGACCCTGACCCTGACCTCCACCCTGATCTTGACCCTGACCCTGACCTCCACTTTGACCTCGACCCTGAACCTGACCTCCACCCTGACCGCCACCCTGTTCTTGACCGCGTTCCTGACCTCCACCCTGACCTTGACCCTACCCTGACCTCCACCCTGACCTTGACCCTGACCCTGACCTCGACCCTGACCTTGTCCCTGACCCTGACCTCCACCCTTACCTTGACCCTGACCCCGACCTCCACCCTGACCTTGACCCTGACCCTGACCTCCACCCTGACCTTGACCCGGACCCTGACCTCCACTTTGACCTTGACCCTGACCCTGACCTCTACCCCGATCTTGACCCTGACCCTGACCCCCACCCTGACCTCCACCCTGACCTTGACTGTGACCCTGACCTCCACCCTGACCTTGTCCCTGACCTTGACCCTGACCCTGACCTCGGCTCTGACCTTGACCCTGACCCTGACCTCCACCCTGACCTTGACTGAGACCGTGACCACCACCCTGACCTCGACCCTGAGCTTCACTCTGACCCTGACCTCCGCTTTGACCTTGACCCTGACCCTGACCTCCACTCTGACCTCGACCCTGAGCTTCACCCTGACCCTGACCTCCGCTTTGACCTTGACCCTGACCCTGACCTCCACCCTGACCTTGACCCTGACCCTGACCTCCACCCTGACCTTGACCCCGACCCTGACCTCAACTTTGACCTTGACCCTGACCCCGACCTCCACCCTGACCTTGACCCTGACCCTGACCTTCACCCTGACCTTGACCTTGACCCTGACCTCCACCCTGACCTTGACCCTGACCCTGACTTCCACACTGACCTTGACCCTGACGCTGACCTCCACCCGGACCTTTACCCTGACCTTGACCACCACCCTGACCTTGACCCTGACCCTGACCTCTACCCTGACCTTGACACTGACCACGACCTCCACCCTGACCTTGACCCTGACCCCGAGCTTACCCTGACCTCCACTCTGACCTTGACTGTGACCGTCACCTCGACCCTGACCTTGACCCTGACCCTGACCTGTACCCTGACCTTGACCCTGACCCTGACCTCCACCCTGATCTTGACCCTGACCCTGACCTCCACTTTGACCTCGACCCTGAACCTGACCTCCACCCTGACCGCCACCCTGACCTTGACCGCGTTCCTGACCTCCACCCTGACCTTGACCCTACCCTGACCTCCACCCTGACCTTGACCCCGACCCTGACCTCAACTTTGACCTTGACCCTGACCCCGACCTCCACCCTGACCTTGACCCTGACCCTGACCTTCACCCTGACCTTGACCTTGACCCTGACCTCCACCCTGACCTTGACCCTGACCCTGACTTCCACACTGACCTTGACCCTGACGCTGACCTCCACCCGGACCTTTACCCTGACCTTGACCACCACCCTGACCTTGACCCTGACCCTGACCTCTACCCTGACCTTGACACTGACCACGACCTCCACCCTGACCTTGACCCTGACCCCGAGCTTACCCTGACCTCCACTCTGACCTTGACTGTGACCGTCACCTCGACCCTGACCTTGACCCTGACCCTGACCTGTACCCTGACCTTGACCCTGACCCTGACCTCCACCCTGATCTTGACCCTGACCCTGACCTCCACTTTGACCTCGACCCTGAACCTGACCTCCACCCTGACCGCCACCCTGACCTTGACCGCGTTCCTGACCTCCACCCTGACCTTGACCCTACCCTGACCTCCACCCTGACCTTGACCCTGACCTCGACCCTGACCTTGTCCCTGACCCTGACCTCCACCCTTACCTTGACCCTGACCCCGACCTCCACCCTGACCTTGACCCTGACCCTGACCTCCACCCTGACCTTGACCCGGACCCTGACCTCCACTTTGACCTTGACCCTGACCCTGACCTCTACCCCGATCTTGACCCTGACCCTGACCCCCACCCTGACCTCCACCCTGACCTTGACTGTGACCCTGACCTCCACCCTGACCTTGACACTGAACACGACCTCCACCCTGACCTTGACGCTGACCCCGAGCTCACCCTGACCTCCACCCTGACCTTGACCTCGTTCCTGACCTCCACCCTGACCTTGAGCCTGACCCTGACCTTCACCCTGACCTCCTCCCTGACCATGACCTTGACTCTAAACTCGACCCTGACCTTGACCCTGACCCTGACCTCCACCCCGACCTTGACCCTGACCTTCACCACCACCCTGACCTTGACCCTGACCCTGACCTCCAACCTGACCTCCACCCTGACCTTGACCCTGACCTTGCCCTCCACCCTGACCTTGACTAAGACCCTGACCTTCACCCTGACCTTGACCCTGACCCCGACCTCCACCCTGACCTCCACCCTTACCTTGACCCCCACCCTGATCTTGACCCTGACCCTGACCTCCACTTTGACCTCGACCTTGACCCTGACCTCCACCCTGACCGCCACCCTGACCTTGACCGCGTTCCTGACCTCCACCCTGACCTTGACCCTGACCCTGACCTCCACCCCGACGTTGACCCTGACCCTGACCTCGACCCTGACCTTGTCCCTGACCCTGACCTCCACCCTTACCTTGACCCTGACCCCGACCTCCACCCTGACCTTTACCCTGACCCTGACCTCCACCCTGACTTTGACCTTGACCCTGACTTCCACACTGACCTTGACCCTGACCCTGACCTCCACCCGGACCTTTACCCTGACCTTGGCACCACCCTGATCTTGACCCTGACCCTGACCTCCACTTTGACCTCGACCCTGACCCTGACCTCCACCCTGACCGCCACCCTGACCTTGACCGCGTTCCTGACCTCCACCCTGACCTTGACCCTGACCCTGACCTCCACCCTGACCTTGACCCTGACCCTGACCTCGACCCTGACCTTGTCCCTGACCCTGACCTCCACCCTTACCTTGACCCTGACCCCAACCTCCACCCTGACCTTGACCCTGACCCTGACCTCCACCCTGACCTTGACCCTGACCCTGACCTCGACCCTGACCTTGTCCCTGACCCTGACCTTCACCCTCACCTTGACCCTGACCCCGACCTCCACCCTGACCTTGACCCTGACCCCGACCTCCACCCTGACCTTGACCCGGAACCTGACCTCCACTTTGACCTTGACCCTGACCCTGACCTCTACCCCGATCTTGACCCTGACCCTGACCCCCACCCTGACCTCCACCCTGACCTTGACCGTGACCCTGACCTCCACCCTGACCTTGTCCCTGACCTTGACCCTGACCCTGACCTCGGCCCTGACCTTGACCCTGACCCTGACCTCCACCCTGACCTTGACTGAGACCGTGACCTCCACCCTGACCTCGACCCTGAGCTTCACCCTGACCCTGACCTCCGCTTTGACCTTGACCCTGACCCTGACCTCCACCCTGACCTTGACCCTGACCCTGACCTCCACCCTGACCTTGACCCTGACCCTGACCTTCACCCTGACCTTGACCCTGACCCTGACCTCCACCCTGACATTGACCCCGACCCTGACCTCCACCCTGACCTTGACCCTGACCCTGACCTCCACCCTGACCTTGACGCCGACCCTGACCTCAACTTTGACCTTGACCCTGACCCCGACCTCCACCCTGACCTTGACCCTGACCCTGACCTTTACCCTGACCTTGACCTTGACCCTGACCTCCACCCTGACCTTGACCCTGACCCTGACCTCCACCCTGACCTTTACCCTGACCTTGACCACCACCCTGACCTTGACCCTGACCCTGACCTCCACCCTGACCTTGACTGTGACCCTGACCTCTACCCTGACCTTGACCCTGACCCCGACCTCCACCCTGACCTTGACCCTGAACCCGACCTCCACCCTGACCTTGACCGTGACCCTGACCTCCACCCTGACCTTGACACTGACCCTGACCTCCACCCTGACCTCGACCCTGACCTCGACCCTGACCCTGACCTCCACCCTGACCTTGACCTTGACCCTGACCTCCAGCCTGACCTTGACCCTGACCCTGACCTTGGTCCTGACCTTGACCCTGACCCTGACCTCCACCCTGACCTTGACCCTGACCCTGACCTCCCCTTTGACCTTGACCCTGACCCTGACCTTCACCTTGACCATGACCCTGACCCTGACCTCAACCCTGACCTCCACCCTGACCTTGACCCTGACCCTGACCTCCACCCTGACCTTGAGCCTGACCCTGACCTCGGCCCTGACTTTGACCCTGACCCTGACCTCCACCCTGACCTTGACCCTGACCCTGTTCTCCACTTTGACCTTGACCCTGACCCTGACCTCCACCCTGACCATGACCCTGACCCTGACCTCCACCCTGACCTTGACTGTGACCCTGACCTCCACCCTGACCTTGACCCTGAACCCGACCTCCACCCTGACCTCCACCCTGACCTTGACCCTGACCCTGACCTCCACCCTGACCTCGACTGTGACCCTGACCTCCACCCTGACCTTGTCCCTGACCTTGACCCTGACCCTGACCTCCACCCTGACCTTGACCTCGTTCCTGACCTCCACCCTGACCTTGACCTCGTTCCTGACCTCCACCCTGACCTTGACCCTGACCCTGACCTTCACCCTGACCTCCACCCTGACCTTGACCTTGACCCTGACCTCGACCCTGACCTTGACCCTGACCCTGACCTCCACCCCGACCTTGACCCTGACCTTCACCACCACCCTGACCTTGACCCTGACCCTGACCTCCACCCTGACCTCCACCCTGACCTTGACCCTGACCTTGCCCTCCACCCCGACCTTGACTGTGACCCTGACCTGCACCCTGACCTTGACCCTGACCCCGACCTCCACCCTGGCCTCCACCCTTACCTTGACCCCCACCCTGATCTTGACCCTGACCCTGACCTCCACTTTGACCTCGACCCTGAACCTGACCTCCACCCTGACCGCCACCCTGACCTTGACCGCGTTCCTGACCTCCACCCTGACCTTGACCCTGACCCTGACCTCCACCCTGACCTTGACCCTGACCCTGACCTCGACCCTGACCTTGTCCCTGACCCTGACCTCCACCCTTACCTTGACCCTGACCCCGACCTCCACCCTGACCTTGACCCTGACCCTGACCTCCACCCTGACCTTGACCCGGACCCTGACCTCCACTTTGACCTTGACCCTGACCCTGACCTCTACCCCGATCTTGACCCTGACCCTGACCCCCACCCTGACCTCCACCCTGACCTTGACTGTGACCCTGACCTCCACCCTGACCTTGTCCCTGACCTTGACCCTGACCCTGACCTCGGCCCTGACCTTGACCCTGACCCTGACCTCCACCCTGACCTTGACTGAGACCGTGACCTCCACCCTGACCTCGACCCTGAGCTTCACCCTGACCCTGACCTCCGCTTTGACCTTGACCCTGACCCTGACCTCCACCCTGACCTTGACCCTGACCCTGACCTCCACCCTGACCTTGACCCTGACCCTGACCTCCACCCTGACCTTTACCCTGACCTTGACCACCACCCTGACCTTGACCCTGACCCTGACCTCCACCCTGACCTTGACTGTGACCCTGACCTCTACCCTGACCTTGACCCTGACCCCGACCTCCACCCTGACCTTAACCCTGAACCCGACCTACACCCTGACCTTGACCGTGACCCTGACCTCCACCCTGACCTTGACACTGACCCTGACCTCCACCCTGACCTCCAGCCTGACCTCGACCCTGACCCTGACCTCCACCCTGACCTTGACCTTGACCCTGACCTCGACCCTGACCTTGACCCTGACCCTGACCTCCACCCCGACCTTGACCCTGACCTTCACCACCACCCTGACCTTGACACTGACCACGACCTCCACCCTGACCTTGACCCTGACCCCGAGCTTACCCTGACCTCCACTCTGACCTTGACTGTGACCGTCACCTCGACCCTGACCTTGACCCTGACCCTGACCTGTACCCTGACCTTGACCCTGACCCTGACCTCCACCCTGATCTTGACCCTGACCCTGACCTCCACTTTGACCTCGACCCTGAACCTGACCTCCACCCTGACCGCCACCCTGACCTTGACCGCGTTCCTGACCTCCACCCTGACCTTGACCCTACCCTGACCTCCACCCTGACCTTGACCCTGACCCTGACCTCGACCCTGACCTTGTCCCTGACCCTGACCTCCACCCTTACCTTGACCCTGACCCCGACCTCCACCCTGACCTTGACCCTGACCCTGACCTCCACCCTGACCTTGACCCGGACCCTGACCTCCACTTTGACCTTGACCCTGACCCTGACCTCTACCCCGATCTTGACCCTGACCCTGACCCCCACCCTGACCTCCACCCTGACCTTGACTGTGACCCTGACCTCCACCCTGACCTTGACACTGAACACGACCTCCACCCTGACCTTGACGCTGACCCCGAGCTCACCCTGACCTCCACCCTGACCTTGACCTCGTTCCTGACCTCCACCCTGACCTTGAACCTGACCCTGACCTCCACCCTGACCTTGACTGAGACCGTGACCTCCACCCTGACCTCGACCCTGAGCTTCACCCTGACCCTGACCTCCGCTTTGACCTTGAACCTGACCCTGACCTCCACCCTGACCTTGACCCTGACCCTGACCTCCACCCTTACCTTGACCCTGACCCTGACCTTCACCCTGACCTTGACCCTGACCCTGACCTCCACCCTGACCTTGACCCTGACCCTGACCTCCACCCTGACCTTGACCCTGACCTTGACCACCACCCTGACCTTGACCCTGACCCTGACCTCCACCCTGACCTTGACCCTGACCCTGACCTCCACCCTGACCTTGACCCTGACATTGACCTCCACTCTGACATTGACCCTGACCCTGACCTCCACCCTGACCTTGACCCTGACCCTGACCTCCACCCTGACCTTGACCCTGACCCTGACCTCGACCCTGACCTTGTCCCTGACCCTGACCTCCACCCTTACCTTGACCCTGACCCCGACCTCCACCCTGACCTTGACCCTGACCCTGACCTCCACCCTGACTTTGACCTTGACCCTGACTTCCACACTGACCTTGACCCTGACGCTGACCTCCACCCGGACCTTTACCCTGACCTTGACCACCACCCTGACCTTGACCCTGACCCTGACCTCTACCCTGACCTTGACACTGACCACGACCTCCACCCTGACCTTGACCCTGACCCCGAGCTTACCCTGACCTCCACTCTGACCTTGACTGTGACCGTCACCTCGACCCTGACCTTGACCCTGACCCTGACCTGTACCCTGACCTTGACCCTGACCCTGACCTCCACCCTGATCTTGACCCTGACCCTGACCTCCACTTTGACCTCGACCCTGAACCTGACCTCCACCCTGACCGCCACCCTGACCTTGACCGCGTTCCTGACCTCCACCCTGACCTTGACCCTACCCTGACCTCCACCCTGCCCTTGACCCTGGCCCTGACCTCGACCCTGACCTTGTCCCTGACCCTGACCTCCACCCTTACCTTGACCCTGACCCCGACCTCCACCCTGACCTTGACCCTGACCCTGACCTCCACCCTGACCTTGACCCGGACCCTGACCTCCACTTTGACCTTGACCCTGACCCTGACCTCTACCCCGATCATGACCCTGACCCTGACCCCCACCCTGACCTCCACCCTGACCTTGACTGTGACCCTGACCTCCACCCTGACCTTGTCCCTGACCTTGACCCTGACCCTGACCTCGGCTCTGACCTTGACCCTGACCCTGACCTCCACCCTGACCTTGACTGAGACCGTGACCACCACCCTGACCTCGACCCTGAGCTTCACTCTGACCCTGACCTCCGCTTTGACCTTGACCCTGACCCTGACCTCCACTCTGACCTCGACCCTGAGCTTCACCCTGACCCTGACCTCCGCTTTGACCTTGACCCTGACCCTGACCTCCACCCTGACCTTGACCCTGACCCTGACCTCCACCCTGACCTTGACCCCGACCCTGACCTCAACTTTGACCTTGACCCTGACCCCGACCTCCACCCTGACCTTGACCCTGACCCTGACCTTCACCCTGACCTTGACCTTGACCCTGACCTCCACCCTGACCTTGACCCTGACCCTGACTTCCACACTGACCTTGACCCTGACGCTGACCTCCACCCGGACCTTTACCCTGACCTTGACCACCACCCTGACCTTGACCCTGACCCTGACCTCTACCCTGACCTTGACACTGACCACGACCTCCACCCTGACCTTGACCCTGACCCCGAGCTTACCCTGACCTCCACTCTGACCTTGACTGTGACCGTCACCTCGACCCTGACCTTGACCCTGACCCTGACCTGTACCCTGACCTTGACCCTGACCCTGACCTCCACCCTGATCTTGACCCTGACCCTGACCTCCACTTTGACCTCGACCCTGAACCTGACCTCCACCCTGACCGCCACCCTGACCTTGACCGCGTTCCTGACCTCCACCCTGACCTTGACCCTACCCTGACCTCCACCCTGACCTTGACCCTGACCCTGACCTCGACCCTGACCTTGTCCCTGACCCTGACCTCCACCCTTACCTTGACCCTGACCCCGACCTCCACCCTGACCTTGACCCTGACCCTGACCTCCACCCTGACCTTGACCCGGACCCTGACCTCCACTTTGACCTTGACCCTGACCCTGACCTCTACCCCGATCTTGACCCTGACCCTGACCCCCACCCTGACCTCCACCCTGACCTTGACTGTGACCCTGACCTCCACCCTGACCTTGACACTGAACACGACCTCCACCCTGACCTTGACGCTGACCCCGAGCTCACCCTGACCTCCACCCTGACCTTGACCTCGTTCCTGACCTCCACCCTGACCTTGACCCTGACCCTGACCTCCACCCCGACCTTGACCCTGACCTTCACCACCACCCTGACCTTGACCCTGACCCCGACCTCCACCCTGACCTCCACCCTGACCTTGACCCTGACCTTGCCCTCCACCCTGACCTGGACTGTGACCCTGACCTTCACCCTGACCTTGACCCTGACCCCGACCTCCACCCTGACCTCCACCCTTACCTTGACCCCCTTCCTGATCTTGACCCTGACCCTGACCTCCACTTTGACCTCGACCCTGAACCTGACCTCCACCCTGACCGCCACCCTGACCTTGACCGCGTTCCTGACCTCCACCCTGACCTTGACCCTGACCCTGACCTCCACCATGACCTTGACCCTGACCCTGACCTCGACCCTGACCTTGTCCCTGACCCTGACCTCCACCCTTACCTTGACCCTGACCCTGACCTCCACCCTGACCTTGACTGAGACCGTGACCTCCACCCTGACCTCGACCCTGAGCTTCACCCTGACCCTGACCTCCGCTTTGACCTTGAACCTGACCCTGACCTCCACCCTGACCTTGACCCTGACCCTGACCTCCACCCTTACCTTGACCCTGACCCTGACCTTCACCCTGACCTTGACCCTGACCCTGACCTCCACCCTGACCTTGACCCTGACCCTGACCTCCACCCTGACCTTGACCCTGACCTTGACCACCACCCTGACCTCGACCCTGACCCTGACCTCCACCCTGACCTTGACCCTGACCCTGACCTCCACCCTGACCTTGACCCTGACATTGACCTCCACTCTGACATTGACCCTGACCCTGACCTCCACCCTGACCTTGACCCTGACCCTGACCTCCACCCTGACCTTGACCCTGACCCTGACCTTCACCCTGACCTTGACCCTGACCCTGACCTTCACCCTGACCTTGACCCTGACCTTGACCACCACCCTGACCTTGACCCTGACCCTGACCTCCACCCTGACCTTGACCCTGACCCTGACCTCCACCCTGACCTTGACCCTGACATTGACCTCCACTCTGACATTGACCCTGACCCTGACCTCCACCCTGACCTTGACCCTGACCCTGACCTCCACCCTGACCTTGACCCTGACCCTGACCTCGACCCTGACCTTGTCCCTGACCCTGACCTCCACCCTTACCTTGACCCTGACCCCGACCTCCACCCTGACCTTGACCCTGACCCTGACCTCCACCCTGACTTTGACCTCGACCCTGACTTCCACACTGACCTTGAGCCTGACGCTGACCTCCACCCGGACCTTTACCCTGACCTTGACCACCACCCTGACCTTGACCCTGACCCTGACCTCTACCCTGACCTTGACACTGACCACGACCTCCACCCTGACCTTGACCCTGACCCCGAGCTTACCCTGACCTCCACTCTGACCTTGACTGTGACCGTCACCTCGACCCTGACCTTGACCCCGACCCTGACCTGTACCCTGACCTTGACCCTGACCCTGACCTCCACCCTGATCTTGACCCTGACCCTGACCTCCACTTTGACCTCGACCCTGAACCTGACCTCCACCCTGACCGCCACCCTGACCTTGACCGCGTTCCTGACCTCCACCCTGACCTTGACCCTACCCTGACCTCCACCCTGACCTTGACCCTGACCCTGACCTCGACCCTGACCTTGTCCCTGACCCTGACCTCCACCCTTACCTTGACCCTGACCCCGACCTCCACCCTGACCTTGACCCTGACCCTGACCTCCACCCTGACCTTGACCCGGACCCTGACCTCCACTTTGACCTTGACCCTGACCCTGACCTCTACCCCGATCTTGACCCTGACCCTGACCCCCACCCTGACCTCCACCCTGACCTTGACTGTGACCCTGACCTCCACCCTGACCTTGACACTGAACACGACCTCCACCCTGACCTTGACGCTGACCCCGAGCTCACCCTGACCTCCACCCTGACCTTGACCTCGTTCCTGACCTCCACCCTGACCTTGACCCTGACCCTGACCTCCACCCCGACCTTGACCCTGACCTTCACCACCACCCTGACCTTGACCCTGACCCCGACCTCCACCCTGACCTCCACCCTGACCTTGACCCTGACCTTGCCCTCCACCCTGACCTTGACTGTGACCCTGACCTTCACCCTGACCTTGACCCTGACCCCGACCTCCACCCTGACCTCCACCCTTACCTTGACCCCCTTCCTGATCTTGACCCTGACCCTGACCTCCACTTTGACCTCGACCCTGAACCTGACCTCCACCCTGACCGCCACCCTGACCTTGACCGCGTTCCTGACCTCCACCCTGACCTTGACCCTGACCCTGACCTCCACCATGACCTTGACCCTGACCCTGACCTCGACCCTGACCTTGTCCCTGACCCTGACCTCCACCCTTACCTTGACCCTGACCCCGACCTCCACCCTGACCTTGACCCTGACCCTGACCTCCACCCTGACCTTGACCCGGACCCTGACCTCCACTTTGACCTTGACCCTGACCCTGACCTCTACCCCGATCTTGACCCTGTCCCTGACCCCCACCCTGACCTCCACCCTGACCTTGACTGTGACCCTGACCTCCACCCTGACCTTGTCCCTGACCTTGACCCTGACCCTGACCTCGGCCCTGACCTTGACCCTGACCCTGACCTCCACCCTGACCTTGACTGAGACCGTGACCTCCACCCTGACCTCGACCCTGAGCTTCACCCTGACCCTGACCTCCGCTTTGACCTTGAACCTGACCCTGACCTCCACCCTGACCTTGACCCTGACCCTGACCTCCACCCTTACCTTGACCCTGACCCTGACCTTCACCCTGACCTTGACCCTGACCCTGACCTCCACCCTGACCTTGACCCTGACCCTGACCTCCACCCTGACCTTGACCCTGACCTTGACCACCACCCTGACCTTGACCCTGACCCTGACCTCCACCCTGACCTTGACCCTGACCCTGACCTCCACCCTGACCTTGACCCTGACATTGACCTCCACTCTGACATTGACCCTGACCCTGACCTCCACCCTGACCTTGACCCTGACCCTGACCTCCACCCTGACCTTGACCCTGACCCTGACCTCGACCCTGACCTTGTCCCTGACCCTGACCTCCACCCTTACCTTGACCCTGACCCCGACCTCCACCCTGACCTTGACCCGGACCCTGACCTCCACCCTGACTTTGACCTTGACCCTGACTTCCACACTGACCTTGACCCTGACGCTGACCTCCACCCGGACCTTTAGCCTGACCTTGACCACCACCCTGACCTTGACCCTGACCCTGACCTCTACCCTGACCTTGACACTGACCACGACCTCCACCCTGACCTTGACCCTGACCCCGAGCTTACCCTGACCTCCACTCTGACCTTGACTGTGACCGTCACCTCGACCCTGACCTTGACCCTGACCCTGACCTGTACCCTGACCTTGACCCTGACCCTGACCTCCACCCTGATCTTGACCCTGACCCTGACCTCCACTTTGACCTCGACCCTGAACCTGACCTCCACCCTGACCGCCACCCTGTTCTTGACCGCGTTCCTGACCTCCACCCTGACCTTGACCCTACCCTGACCTCCACCCTGACCTTGACCCTGACCCTGACCTCGACCCTGACCTTGTCCCTGACCCTGACCTCCACCCTTACCTTGACCCTGACCCCGACCTCCACCCTGACCTTGACCCTGACCCCGAGCTCACCCTGACCTCCACCCTGACCTTGACCTCGTTCCTGACCTCCACCCTGACCTCCACCCTGACCTTGACTGTGACCCTGACCTTCACCCTGACCTTGACCCTGACCCCGACCTCCACCCTGACCTCCACCCTTACCTTGACCCCCTTCCTGATCTTGACCCTGACCCTGACCTCCACTTTGACCTCGACCCTGAACCTGACCTCCACCCTGACCGCCACCCTGACCTTGACCGCGTTCCTGACCTCCACCCTGACCTTGACCCTGACCCTGACCTCCACCATGACCTTGACCCTGACCCTGACCTCGACCCTGACCTTGTCCCTGACCCTGACCTCCACCCTTACCTTGACCCTGACCCCGACCTCCACCCTGACCTTGACCCTGACCCTGACCTCCACCCTGACCTTGACCCGGACCCTGACCTCCACTTTGACCTTGACCCTGACCCTGACCTCTACCCCGATCTTGACCCTGTCCCTGACCCCCACCCTGACCTCCACCCTGACCTTGACTGTGACCCTGACCTCCACCCTGACCTTGTCCCTGACCTTGACCCTGACCCTGACCTCGGCCCTGACCTTGACCCTGACCCTGACCTCCACCCTGACCTTGACTGAGACCGTGACCTCCACCCTGACCTCGACCCTGAGCTTCACCCTGACCCTGACCTCCGCTTTGACCTTGAACCTGACCCTGACCTCCACCCTGACCTTGACCCTGACCCTGACCTCCACCCTTACCTTGACCCTGACCCTGACCTTCACCCTGACCTTGACCCTGACCCTGACCTCCACCCTGACCTTGACCCTGACCCTGACCTCCACCCTGACCTTGACCCTGACCTTGACCACCACCCTGACCTTGACCCTGACCCTGACCTCCACCCTGACCTTGACCCTGACCCTGACCTCCACCCTGACCTTGACCCTGACATTGACCTCCACTCTGACATTGACCCTGACCCTGACCTCCACCCTGACCTTGACCCTGACCCTGACCTCCACCCTGACCTTGACCCTGACCCTGACCTCGACCCTGACCTTGTCCCTGACCCTGACCTCCACCCTTACCTTGACCCTGACCCCGACCTCCACCCTGACCTTGACCCGGACCCTGACCTCCACCCTGACTTTGACCTTGACCCTGACTTCCACACTGACCTTGACCCTGACGCTGACCTCCACCCGGACCTTTAGCCTGACCTTGACCACCACCCTGACCTTGACCCTGACCCTGACCTCTACCCTGACCTTGACACTGACCACGACCTCCACCCTGACCTTGACCCTGACCCCGAGCTTACCCTGACCTCCACTCTGACCTTGACTGTGACCGTCACCTCGACCCTGACCTTGACCCTGACCCTGACCTGTACCCTGACCTTGACCCTGACCCTGACCTCCACCCTGATCTTGACCCTGACCCTGACCTCCACTTTGACCTCGACCCTGAACCTGACCTCCACCCTGACCGCCACCCTGTTCTTGACCGCGTTCCTGACCTCCACCCTGACCTTGACCCTACCCTGACCTCCACCCTGACCTTGACCCTGACCCTGACCTCGACCCTGACCTTGTCCCTGACCCTGACCTCCACCCTTACCTTGACCCTGACCCCGACCTCCACCCTGACCTTGACCCTGACCCCGAGCTCACCCTGACCTCCACCCTGACCTTGACCTCGTTCCTGACCTCCACCCTGACCTCCACCCTGACCTTGACTGTGACCCTGACCTTCACCCTGACCTTGACCCTGACCCCGACCTCCACCCTGACCTCCACCCTTACCTTGACCCCCTTCCTGATCTTGACCCTGACCCTGACCTCCACTTTGACCTCGACCCTGAACCTGACCTCCACCCTGACCGCCACCCTGACCTTGACCGCGTTCCTGACCTCCACCCTGACCTTGACCCTGACCCTGACCTCCACCATGACCTTGACCCTGACCCTGACCTCGACCCTGACCTTGTCCCTGACCCTGACCTCCACCCTTACCTTGACCCTGACCCCGACCTCCACCCTGACCTTGACCCTGACCCTGACCTCCACCCTGACCTTGACCCGGACCCTGACCTCCACTTTGACCTTGACCCTGACCCTGACCTCTACCCCGATCTTGACCCTGTCCCTGACCCCCACCCTGACCTCCACCCTGACCTTGACTGTGACCCTGACCTCCACCCTGACCTTGTCCCTGACCTTGACCCTGACCCTGACCTCGGCCCTGACCTTGACCCTGACCCTGACCTCCACCCTGACCTTGACTGAGACCGTGACCTCCACCCTGACCTCGACCCTGAGCTTCACCCTGACCCTGACCTCCGCTTTGACCTTGAACCTGACCCTGACCTCCACCCTGACCTTGACCCTGACCCTGACCTCCACCCTTACCTTGACCCTGACCCTGACCTTCACCCTGACCTTGACCCTGACCCTGACCTCCACCCTGACCTTGACCCTGACCCTGACCTCCACCCTGACCTTGACCCTGACCTTGACCACCACCCTGACCTTGACCCTGACCCTGACCTCCACCCTGACCTTGACCCTGACCCTGACCTCCACCCTGACCTTGACCCTGACATTGACCTCCACTCTGACATTGACCCTGACCCTGACCTCCACCCTGACCTTGACCCTGACCCTGACCTCCACCCTGACCTTGACCCTGACCCTGACCTCGACCCTGACCTTGTCCCTGACCCTGACCTCCACCCTTACCTTGACCCTGACCCCGACCTCCACCCTGACCTTGACCCTGACCCTGACCTCCACCCTGACTTTGACCTTGACCCTGACTTCCACACTGACCTTGACCCTGACGCTGACCTCCACCCGGACCTTTACCCTGACCTTGACCACCACCTCGACCTTGACCCTGACCCTGACCTCTACCCTGACCTTGACACTGACCACGACCTCCACCCTGACCTTGACCCTGACCCCGAGCTTACCCTGACCTCCACTCTGACCTTGACTGTGACCGTCACCTCGACCCTGACCTTGACCCTGACCCTGACCTGTACCCTGACCTTGACCCTGACCCTGACCTCCACCCTGATCTTGACCCTGACCCTGACCTCCACTTTGACCTCGACCCTGAACCTGACCTCCACCCTGACCGCCACCCTGTTCTTGACCGCGTTCCTGACCTCCACCCTGACCTTGACCCTACCCTGACCTCCACCCTGACCTTGACCCTGACCCTGACCTCGACCCTGACCTTGTCCCTGACCCTGACCTCCACCCTTACCTTGACCCTGACCCCGACCTCCACCCTGACCTTGACCCTGACCCTGACCTCCACCCTGACCTTGACCCGGACCCTGACCTCCACTTTGACCTTGACCCTGACCCTGACCTCTACCCCGATCTTGACCCTGACCCTGACCCCCACCCTGACCTCCACCCTGACCTTGACTGTGACCCTGACCTCCACCCTGACCTTGTCCCTGACCTTGACCCTGACCCTGACCTCGGCTCTGACCTTGACCCTGACCCTGACCTCCACCCTGACCTTGACTGAGACCGTGACCACCACCCTGACCTCGACCCTGAGCTTCACTCTGACCCTGACCTCCGCTTTGACCTTGACCCTGACCCTGACCTCCACTCTGACCTCGACCCTGAGCTTCACCCTGACCCTGACCTCCGCTTTGACCTTGACCCTGACCCTGACCTCCACCCTGACCTTGACCCTGACCCTGACCTCCACCCTGACCTTGACCCCGACCCTGACCTCAACTTTGACCTTGACCCTGACCCCGACCTCCACCCTGACCTTGACCCTGACCCTGACCTTCACCCTGACCTTGACCTTGACCCTGACCTCCACCCTGACCTTGACCCTGACCCTGACTTCCACACTGACCTTGACCCTGACGCTGACCTCCACCCGGACCTTTACCCTGACCTTGACCACCACCCTGACCTTGACCCTGACCCTGACCTCTACCCTGACCTTGACACTGACCACGACCTCCACCCTGACCTTGACCCTGACCCCGAGCTTACCCTGACCTCCACTCTGACCTTGACTGTGACCGTCACCTCGACCCTGACCTTGACCCTGACCCTGACCTGTACCCTGACCTTGACCCTGACCCTGACCTCCACCCTGATCTTGACCCTGACCCTGACCTCCACTTTGACCTCGACCCTGAACCTGACCTCCACCCTGACCGCCACCCTGACCTTGACCGCGTTCCTGACCTTGACCCTACCCTGACCTCCACCCTGACCTTGACCCCGACCCTGACCTCAACTTTGACCGTGTCCCTGACCCCGACCTCCACCCTGACCTTGACCCTGACCCTGACCTTCACCCTGACCTTGACCTTGACCCTGACCTCCACCCTGACCTTGACCCCGACCCTGACTTCCACACTGACCTTGACCCTGACGCTGACCTCCACCCGGACCTTTACCCTGACCTTGACCACCACCCTGACCTTGACCCTGACCCTGACCTCTACCCTGACCTTGACACTGACCACGACCTCCACCCTGACCTTGACCCTGACCCCGAGCTTACCCTGACCTCCACTCTGACCTTGACTGTGACCGTCACCTCGACCCTGACCTTGACCCTGACCCTGACCTGTACCCTGACCTTGACCCTGACCCTGACCTCCACCCTGATCTTGACCCTGACCCTGACCTCCACTTTGACCTCGACCCTGAACCTGACCTCCACCCTGACCGCCACCCTGACCTTGACCGCGTTCCTGACCTCCACCCTGACCTTGACCCTACCCTGACCTCCACCCTGACCTTGACCCTGACCCTGACCTCGACCCTGACCTTGTCCCTGACCCTGACCTCCACCCTTACCTTGACCCTGACCCCGACCTCCACCCTGACCTTGACCCTGACCCTGACCTCCACCCTGACCTTGACCCGGACCCTGACCTCCACTTTGACCTTGACCCTGACCCTGACCTCTACCCCGATCTTGACCCTGACCCTGACCCCCACCCTGACCTCCACCCTGACCTTGACTGTGACCCTGACCTCCACCCTGACCTTGACACTGAACACGACCTCCACCCTGACCTTGACGCTGACCCCGAGCTCACCCTGACCTCCACCCTGACCTTGACCTCGTTCCTGACCTCCACCCTGACCTTGAGCCTGACCCTGACCTTCACCCTGACCTCCTCCCTGACCATGACCTTGACTCTAAACTCGACCCTGACCTTGACCCTGACCCTGACCTCCACCCCGACCTTGACCCTGACCTTCATCACCACCCTGACCTTGACCCTGACCCTGACCTCCAACCTGACCTCCACCCTGACCTTGACCCTGACCTTGCCCTCCACCCTGACCTTGACTAAGACCCTGACCTTCACCCTGACCTTGACCCTGACCCCGACCTCCACCCTGACCTCCACCCTTACCTTGACCCCCACCCTGATCTTGACCCTGACCCTGACCTCCACTTTGACCTCGACCTTGACCCTGACCTCCACCCTGACCGCCACCCTGACCTTGACCGCGTTCCTGACCTCCACCCTGACCTTGACCCTGACCCTGACCTCCACCCCGACCTTGACCCTGACCCTGACCTCGACCCTGACCTTGTCCCTGACCCTGACCTCCACCCTTACCTTGACCCTGACCCCGACCTCCACCCTGACCTTTACCCTGACCCTGACCTCCACCCTGACTTTGACCTTGACCCTGACTTCCACACTGACCTTGACCCTGACCCTGACCTCCACCCGGACCTTTACCCTGACCTTGGCACCACCCTGATCTTGACCCTGACCCTGACCTCCACTTTGACCTCGACCCTGACCCTGACCTCGACCCTGACCGCCACCCTGACCTTGACCGCGTTCCTGACCTCCACCCTGACCTTGACCCTGACCCTGACCTCCACCCTGACCTTGACCCTGACCCTGACCTCGACCCTGACCTTGTCCCTGACCCTGACCTCCACCCTTACCTTGACCCTGACCCCAACCTCCACCCTGACCTTGACCCTGACCCTGACCTCCACCCTGACCTTGACCCTGACCCTGACCTCGACCCTGACCTTGTCCCTGACCCTGACCTTCACCCTCACCTTGACCCTGACCCCGACCTCCACCCTGACCTTGACCCTGACCCCGACCTCCACCCTGACCTTGACCCGGAACCTGACCTCCACTTTGACCTTGACCCTGACCCTGACCTCTACCCCGATCTTGACCCTGACCCTGACCCCCACCCTGACCTCCACCCTGACCTTGACCGTGACCCTGACCTCCACCCTGACCTTGTCCCTGACCTTGACCCTGACCCTGACCTCGGCCCTGACCTTGACCCTGACCCTGACCTCCACCCTGACCTTGACTGAGACCGTGACCTCCACCCTGACCTCGACCCTGAGCTTCACCCTGACCCTGACCTCCGCTTTGACCTTGACCCTGACCCTGACCTCCACCCTGACCTTGACCCTGACCCTGACCTCCACCCTGACCTTGACCCTGACCCTGACCTTCACCCTGACCTTGACCCTGACCCTGACCTCCACCCTGACATTGACCCCGACCCTGACCTCCACCCTGACCTTGACCCTGACCCTGACCTCCACCCTGACCTTGACGCCGACCCTGACCTCAACTTTGACCTTGACCCTGACCCCGACCTCCACCCTGACCTTGACCCTGACCCTGACCTTTACCCTGACCTTGACCTTGACCCTGACCTCCACCCTGACCTTGACCCTGACCCTGACCTCCACCCTGACCTTTACCCTGACCTTGACCACCACCCTGACCTTGACCCTGACCCTGACCTCCACCCTGACCTTGACTGTGACCCTGACCTCTACCCTGACCTTGACCCTGACCCCGACCTCCACCCTGACCTCGACCCTGAACCCGACCTCCACCCTGACCTTGACCGTGACCCTGACCTCCACCCTGACCTTGACACTGACCCTGACCTCCACCCTGACCTCGACCCTGACCTCGACCCTGACCCTGACCTCCACCCTGACCTTGACCTTGACCCTGACCTCCAGCCTGACCTTGACCCTGACCCTGACCTTGGTCCTGACCTTGACCCTGACCCTGACCTCCACCCTGACCTTGACCCTGACCCTGACCTCCCCTTTGACCTTGACCCTGACCCTGACCTTCACCTTGACCATGACCCTGACCCTGACCTCAACCCTGACCTCCACCCTGACCTTGACCCTGACCCTGACCTCCACCCTGACCTTGAGCCTGACCCTGACCTCGGCCCTGACTTTGACCCTGACCCTGACCTCCACCCTGACCTTGACCCTGACCCTGTTCTCCACTTTGACCTTGACCCTGACCCTGACCTCCACCCTGACCATGACCCTGACCCTGACCTCCACCCTGACCTTGACTGTGACCCTGACCTCCACCCTGACCTTGACCCTGAACCCGACCTCCACCCTGACCTCCACCCTGACCTTGACCCTGACCCTGACCTCCACCCTGACCTCGACTGTGACCCTGACCTCCACCCTGACCTTGTCCCTGACCTTGACCCTGACCCTGACCTCCACCCTGACCTTGACCTCGTTCCTGACCTCCACCCTGACCTTGACCTCGTTCCTGACCTCCACCCTGACCTTGACCCTGACCCTGACCTTCACCCTGACCTCCACCCTGACCTTGACCTTGACCCTGACCTCGACCCTGACCTTGACCCTGACCCTGACCTCCACCCCGACCTTGACCCTGACCTTCACCATCACCCTGACCTTGACCCTGACCCTGACCTCCACCCTGACCTCCACCCTGACCTTGACCCTGACCTTGCCCTCCACCCCGACCTTGACTGTGACCCTGACCTGCACCCTGACCTTGACCCTGACCCCGACCTCCACCCTGGCCTCCACCCTTACCTTGACCCCCACCCTGATCTTGACCCTGACCCTGACCTCCACGTTGACCTCGACCCTGAACCTGACCTCCACCCTGACCGCCACCCTGACCTTGACCGCGTTCCTGACCTCCACCCTGACCTTGACCCTGACCCTGACCTCCACCCTGACCTTGACCCTGACCCTGACCTCGACCCTGACCTTGTCCCTGACCCTGACCTCCACCCTTACCTTGACCCTGACCCCGACCTCCACCCTGACCTTGACCCTGACCCTGACCTCCACCCTGACCTTGACCCGGACCCTGACCTCCACTTTGACCTTGACCCTGACCCTGACCCCCACCCTGACCTCCACCCTGACCTTGACTGTGACCCTGACCTCCACCCTGACCTTGTCCCTGACCTTGACCCTGACCCTGACCTCGGCCCTGACCTTGACCCTGACCCTGACCTCCACCCTGACCTTGACTGAGACTGTGACCTCCACCCTGACCTCGACCCTGAGCTTCACCCTGACCCTGACCTCCGCTTTGACCTTGACCCTGACCCTGACCTCCACCCTGACCTTGACCCTGACCCTGACCTCCACCCTGACCTTGACCCTGACCCTGACCTCCACCCTGACCTTTACCCTGACCTTGACCACCACCCTGACCTTGACCCTGACCCTGACCTCCACCCTGACCTTGACTGTGACCCTGACCTCTACCCTGACCTTGACCCTGACCCCGACCTCCACCCTGACCTTAACCCTGAACCCGACCTACACCCTGACCTTGACCGTGACCCTGACCTCCACCCTGACCTTGACACTGACCCTGACCTCCACCCTGACCTCCAGCCTGACCTCGACCCTGACCCTGACCTCCACCCTGACCTTGACCTTGACCCTGACCTCGACCCTGACCTTGACCCTGACCCTGACCTCCACCCCGACCTTGACCCTGACCTTCACCACCACCCTGACCTTGACCCTGACCCCGACCTCCACCCTGACGTCCACCCTGACCTTGACCCTGACCTTGCCCTCCACCCTGACCTTGACTGTGACCCTGACCTTCACCCTGATCTTGACCCTGACCCCGACCTCCACCCTGACCTCCACCCTTACCTTGACCCCCACCCTGATCTTGACCCTGACCCTGACCTCCACTTTGAAATCGACCCTGAACCTGACCTCCACCCTGACCGCCACCCTGACCTTGACCGCGTTCCTGACCTCCACCCTGACCTTGACCCTGACCCTGACCTCCACCATGACCTTGACCCTGACCCTGACCTCGACCCTGACCTTGTCCCTGACCCTGACCTCCACCCTTACCTTGACCCTGACCCCGACCTCCACCCTGACCTTGACCCTGACCCTGACCTCCACCCTGACCTTGACCCGGACCCTGACCTCCACTTTGACCTAGACCCTGACCCTGACCTCTACCCCGATCTTGACCCTGTCCCTGACCCCCACCCTGACCTCCACCCTGACCTTGACTGTGACCCTGACCTCCACCCTGACCTTGTCCCTGACCTTGACCCTGACCCTGACCTCGGCCCTGACCTTGACCCTGACCCTGACCTCCACCCTGACCTTGACTGAGACCCTGACCTCAACCCTGACCTCCACCCTGACCTTGACCCTGACCCTGACCTCCGCTTTGACCTTGAACCTGACCCTGACCTCCACCCTGACCTTGACCCTGACCCTGACCTCCACCCTGACCTTTACCCTGACCTTGACCACCACCCTGACCTTGACCCTGACCCTGACCTCCACCCTGACCTTGACCCCGACCCTGACCTCCACCCTGACCTTGACCCTGACCCTGACCTCCACCCTGACATTGACCCTGACCCTGACCTCCACCCTGACCTTGACCCTGACCCTGACCTCCACCCTGACCTTGACCCCGACCCTGACCTCAACTTTGACCTTGACCCTGACCCCGACCTCCACCCTGACCTTGACCCTGACCCTGACCTCCAACCTGACCTTGACCTTGACCCTGACTTCGACCCTTATCTTGACCCTGACCCTGACCTCCACCCTGACCTTTACCCTGACCTTGAGCACCACCCTGACCTTGACCCTGACCCTGACCTCCACCCTGACCTTGACCCTGACCCTGACCTTCACCCTGACCTCCTCCCTGACCTTGACCTTGACTCTGACCTCGACCCTGACCTTGACCCTGACCCTGACCTCCACCCCGACCTTGACCCTGACCTTCACCACCACCCTGACCTTGACCCTGACCCTGACCTCCAACCTGACCTCCACCCTGACCTTGACCCTGACCTTGCCCTCCACCCTGACCTTGACTAAGACCCTGACCTTCACCCTGACCTTGACCCTGACCCCGACCTCCACCCTGACCTCCACCCTTACCTTGACCCCCACCCTGATCTTGACCCTGACCCTGACCTCCACTTTGACCTCGACCTTGACCCTGACCTCCACCCTGACCGCCACCCTGACCTTGACCGCGTTCCTGACCTCCACCCTGACCTTGACCCTGACCCTGACCTCCACCCTGACCTTGACCCTGACCCTGACCTCGACCCTGACCTTGTCCCTGACCCTGACCTCCACCGTTACCTTGACCCTGACCCCAACCTCCACCCTGACCTTGACCCTGACCCTGACCTCCACCCTGACCTTGACACTGACCACGACCTCCACCCTGACCTTGACCCTGACCCCGAGCTTACCCTGACCTCCACTCTGAACTTGACTGTGACCGTCACCTCGACCCTGACCTTGACCCCGACCCTGACCTGTACCATGACCTTGACCCTGACCCTGACCTCCACTCTGACCTCGACCCTGAGCTTCACCCTGACCCTGACCTCCGCTTTGACCTTGACCCTGACCCTGACCTCCACCCTGACCTTGACCCTGACCCTGACCTCCACCCTGACCTTGACCCCGACCCTGACCTCAACTTTGACCTTGACCCTGACCCCGACCTCCACCCTGACCTTGACCCTGACCCTGACCTTCACCCTGACCTTGACCTTGACCCTGACCTCCACCCTGACCTTGACCCTGACCCTGACCTCCACCCTGACCTTTACCCTGACCTTGACCACCACCCTGACCTTGACCCTGACCCTGACCTCCACCCTGACCTTGACCCCGACCCTGACCTCCACCCTGACCTTGACCCTGACCCTGACCTCCACCCTGACATTGACCCTGACCCTGACCTCCACCCTGACCTTGACCCTGACCCTGACCTCCACCCTGACCTTGACCCCGACCCTGACCTCAACTTTGACCTTGACCCTGACCCCGACCTCCACCCTGACCTTGACCCTGACCCTGACCTCCAACCTGACCTTGACCTTGACCCTGACTTCCACCCTTATCTTGACCCTGACCCTGACCTCCACCCTGACCTTTACCCTGACCTTGAGCACCACCCTGACCTTGACCCTGACCCTGACCTCCACCCTGACCTTGACCCTGACCCTGACCTTCACCCTGACCTCCTCCCTGACCTTGACCTTGACTCTGACCTCGACCCTGACCTTGACCCTGACCCTGACCTCCACCCCGACCTTGACCCTGACCTTCACCACCACCCTGACCTTGACCCTGACCCTGACCTCCAACCTGACCTCCACCCTGACCTTGACCCTGACCTTGCCCTCCACCCTGACCTTGACTAAGACCCTGACCTTGACCCTGACCTTGACCCTGACCCCGACCTCCACCCTGACCTCCACCCTTACCTTGACCCCCACCCTGATCTTGACCCTGACCCTGACCTCCACTTTGACCTCGACCTTGACCCTGACCTCCACCCTGACCGCCACCCTGACCTTGACCGCGTTCCTGACCTCCACCCTGACCTTGACCCTGACCCTGACCTCCACCCTGACCTTGACCCTGACCCTGACCTCCACCCTGACCTTGACCCCGACCCTGACCTCAACTTTGACCTTGACCCTGACCCCGACCTCCACCCTGACCTTGACCCTGACCCTGACCTCCACCCTGACCTTGACCCCGACCCTGACCTCCACCCTGACCTTGACCCTGACCCTGACCTCCACCCTGACATTGACTCTGACCCTGACCTCCACCCTGACCTTGACTCTGACCCTGACCTCCACCCTGACCTTGACCCCGACCCTGACCTCAACTTTGACCTTGACCCTGACCCCGACCTTCACCCTGACCTTGACCCTGACCCTGACTTCCACCCTGACCTTGACCCTGACCCTGACCTCCACCCTGAACTTTACCCTGACCTTGATCACCACTCTGACCTTGACCCTGACCCTGACCTCCACCCTGACCTTGACACTGACCACGACCTCCACCCTGACCTTGACGCTGACTCCGAGCTTACCCTGACCTCCACCCTGACCTTGACCTCGTTTCTGACCTCCACCCTGACCTTGACCCTGACCCTGACCTTCACCCTGACCTCCACCCTGACCTTGACCTTGACCCTGACCTCGACCCTGACCTTGACCCTGACCCTGACCTCCACCCTGACCTTGACCCTGACCCTGACCTCTACTCTGACCTTGACTCTGACCCTGACCTCCACCCTGACCATGACCCTGACCCTGACCTCAACCCTGACCTCCACCCTGACCTCGACCCTGAACCCGACCTCCACCCTGACCTTGACCCTGACCCTGACCTCCACCCTGACCTTGACTGTGACCCTGACCTCCACCCTGACCTTGTCCCTGACCTTGACCCTGACCCTGACCCCGGCCCTGACCTTGACCCTGACCCTGACCTCCACCCTGACCTTGACTGAGACCGTGACCTCCACCCTGACCTCGACCCCGACCTTGACCCTGACCCTGACCTCCACCCTGACCTTGACCCTGACCCTGACCTCGGCCCTGACCCTGACCCTGACCCTGACCTCCACCCTGACCTCCACCCTGAACTTGACCTTGACCCTGACCTCCACCCTGACCTTGACCCTGTCCTGACCTCCACCCTGACCTTGACCCTGACTCTGACCTCCACCCCGACCTCCACCCTGACCTCGACCCCCACCCTGATCTTGACCATGACCCTGACCTCCACCCGGACATTGACCCTGACCCTGACCTTCACCCTGACCTTGACCCAGACCCTGACCTTCACCCTGACCTTGACCTCGACCCTGACCTCAACTTTGACTGTGACCCTGACCTCCGTCCTGACCTTGACCCTGAGCCTGACCTCCACCCTGACCTCCACCCTGACCTTGACCCTGACCCTGACCTTGACCGTGACCCCGACCTCCACCCTAACCTTGACCCTGTCCTTGACTACCACCCTGACCTTGACCCGGACCCTGACCTCCACTTTGACCTTGACCTTGACCCCGACCTCTACCCCGATCTTGACCCTGACCCTGACCCCCACCCTGACCTCGACCCTGACCCTGACCTCCACCCGGACCTTTACCCTGACCTTGACCACCACCCTGACCTTGACCCTGACCCTGACCTCCACCCTGACCTTGACACTGACCACGACCTCCACCCTGACCTTGACCCTGACCCCGAGCTTACCCTGACCTCCACTCTGACCTTGACTGTGACCGTCACCTCGGCCCTGACCTTGACCCTGACCCTGACCTGTACCCTGACCTTGACCCTGACTCTGACCTCCACCCTGACATTGACCCTGACCCTGACCTTCACCCTGACCTTGACCCTGACCCTGACCTCCACCCTGACATTGACCCTGACCCTGACCTCCACCCTGACCTTGACCCTGACCCTGACCTCCACCCTGACCTTGACCCCGACCCTGACCTCAACTTTGACCTTGACCCTGACCCTGACCTCCACCCTGACCTTGACCCCGACCCTGACCTCAACTTTGACCTTGACCCTGACCCCGACCTTCACCCTGACCTTGACCCTGACCCTGACTTCCACCCTGACCTTGTCCCTGACCTTGACCCTGACCCTGACCCCGGCCCTGACCTTGACCCTGACCCTGACCTCCACCCTGACCTTGACTGAGACCGTGACCTCCACCCTGACCTCGACCCCGACCTTGACCCTGACCCTGACCTCCACCCTGACCTTGACCCTGAGCCTGACCTCGGCCCTGACCCTGACCCTGACCCTGACCTCCACCCTGACCTTGACCCTGACCCTGACCTCCACCCTGACCTCCACCCTGACCTTGACCCTGACCTTGACCTCCACCCTGACCTTGACACTGACCCTGACCTCCACCCTGACCTTGACCGTGACCCTGACCTCCATCCTGACCTTGACCCTGACCTTGACCATCACCTAGACCTTGACCCTGACCCTAACCTTTACTTTGACCTTGACCCTGACCCTGACCTCCACCCTGACCTTGACCCTGACCCTGACCCCCACCCTGACCTCCACCCTGAACTTGACCTTGACCCTGACCTCCACCCTGACCTTGACCCTGACCCTGACCTCCACCCTGACCTTGACCCTGACTCTGACCTCCACCCCGACCTCCACCCTGACCTCGACCCCCACCCTGATCTTGACCATGACCCTGACCTCCACCCGGACATTGACCCTGACCCTGACCTCCACCCTGACCTTGACCCAGACCCTGACCTTCACCCTGACCTTGACCTCGACCCTGACCTCAACTTTGACTGTGACCCTGACCTCCGTCCTGACCTTGACCCTGAGCCTGACCTCCACCCTGACCTCCACCCTGACCTTGACCCTGACCCTGACCTTGACCGTGACCCCGACCTCCACCCTAACCTGGACCCTGTCCTTGACTACCACCCTGACCTTGACCCGGACCCTGACCTCCACTTTGACCTTGACCTTGACCCCGACCTCTACCCCGATCTTGACCCTGACCCTGACCCCCACCCTGACCTCGACCCTGACCCTGACCTCCACCCGGACCTTTACCCTGACCTTGACCACCACCCTGACCTTGACCCTGACCCTGACCTCCACCCTGACCTTGACACTGACCACGACCTCCACCCTGACCTTGACCCTGACCCCGAGCTTACCCTGACCTCCACTCTGACCTTGACCCTGACCCTGACCTCCACCCTGACATTGACCCTGACCCTGACCTCCACCCTGACCTTGACCCTGACCCTGACCTCCACCCTGACCTTGACCCCGACCCTGACCTCAACTTTGACCTTGACCCTGACCCCGACCTCCACCCTGACCTTGACCCTGACCCTGACCTCCAACCTGACCTTGACCTTGACCCTGACTTCCACCCTTACCTTGACCCTGACCCTGACCTCCACCCTGACCTTTACCCTGACCTTGAGCACCACCCTGACCTTGACCCTGACCCTGACCTCCACCCTGACCTTGACACTGACCACGACCTCCACCCTGACCTTGACGCTGACCCCGAGCTCACCCTGACCTCCACCCTGACCTTGACCTCGTTCCTGACCTCCACCCTGACCTTGACCCTGACCCCGAGCTTATCCTGACCTCTACTCCGACCTTGACTGTGACCGTCACCTCGACCCTGACCTTGACCCTGACCCTGACCTCCACCCTGACCTTGACTGTGACCCTGACCTCTACACTGACCTTCACCCTGACCCCGACCTTCACCCTGACCTTGACCGTGACCCTGACCTCCACTTTGGCCTTGACTGTGACCCTGACCTTCACCCTGACCTTGACCCTGACCCTGACCTCCACCCTGACCTCCACCCTGACCTCGACCCTGACCCTGACCTTGACCCTGACACTGACCTCAACCCTGACCTCCACCGTGACCTTGACCCTGACCCTGACCTCCACCCTGACCTTGACCCTGACCCTGACCTCCACCCTGACATTGACCCTGACCCTGACCTCCACCCTGACCTTGACCCTGACCCTGACCTCCACCCTGACCTAGACCCCGACCTCCACCCTGACCTTGACCCTGACCCTGACCTCCACCCTGACCTTGACCTTGACCCTGACTTCCACCCTGACCTTGACCCTGACCCTGACCTCCACCCTGACCTTTACCCTGACCTTGACCACCACCCTGACCTTGACCCTGACCCTGACCTCCACCCTGACCTTGACACTGACCACGACCTCCACCCTGACCTCGACGCTGACCCCAAGCTTGCCCTGACCTCCACCCTGACCTTGACCTCGTTCCTGACCTCCACCCTGACCTTGACCCTCACCCTGACCTTCACCCTGACCTCCACCCTGACCTTGACCTTGACCCTGACCTCGACCCTGACCTTGACCCTGACCCTGACCTCCACCCCGACCTTGACCCTGACCTTCACCACCACCCTGACCTTGACCCTGACCCTGACCTCCACCCTGACCTCCACCCTGACCTTGACCCTGATCTTGCCCTCCACCCTGACCTTGACTGTGACCCTGACCTTCACTCTGACCTTGACCCTGACCCCGACCTCCACCCTGACCTCCACCCTGACCTTGACCCCCACCCTGATCTTGACCCTGACCCTGACCTCCACTTTGACCTCGACCCTGATCCTGACCTCCACCCTGACCCCCACCCTGACCTTGACCGCGTTCCTGACCTCCACCCTGACCTTGACCCTGACCCTGTTCTCCACTTTGACCTTGACCCTGACCCTGACCTCCACCCTGACCATGACCCTGACCCTGACCTCCACCCTGACCTTGACTGTGACCCTGACCTCTACCCTGACCTTGACTGTGACCCTGACCTCCACCCTGACCTTGTCCCTGACCTTGACCCTGACCCTGACCTCGGCCCTGACCTTGACCCTGACCCTGACCTCCACCCTGACCTTGACTGAGACCGTGACCTCAACCCTGACCTCGACCCTGACCTTGACCCTGACCCTGGCCTCCACCCTGACCTTGACCCTAACCCTGACCTCGGCCCTGACCTTGACCCTGACGCTGACCTCCACCCTGACCTCCACCCTGACCTTGACCCTGACCTTGACCGCCACCCCGACCTTGACACTGACCCTGACCTCCACCCTGACCCTGACCTCGGCCCTGACCTTGACCCTGACGCTGACCTCCACCCTGACCTCCGGCCTGACCTTGACCCTGACCTTGACCTCCACCCCGACCTTGACCCTGACCCTGACCTCCACCCTGACATTGACCCTGACCCTGACCTCCACCCTGACTTTGACCCTGACCCTGACCTCCACCCTGACCTAGACCCCGACCCTGACCTCAACTTTGACCTTGACCCTGACCCCGACCTCCACCCTGACCTTGACCCTGACCCTGACCTTCACCCTGACCTTGACCTTGACCCTGACCTCCACCCTGACCTTGACCCTGACCCTGACCTCCACCCTGACCTTTACCCTGACCTTGACCACCACCCTGACCTTGACCCTGACCCTGACCTCCGCCCTGACCTTGACCCTGACCCTGACCTCCACCCTGACCTTGACCCTGACCCTGACCTCCGCCCTGACATTGACCCTGACCCTGACCTCCACCCTGACCTTGACCCTGACCCTGACCTCCACCCTGACCTTGACCCCGACCCTGACCTCAACTTTGACCTTGACCCTGACCCCGACCTCCACCCTGACCTTGACCCTGACCCTGACCTCCAACCTGACCTTGACCTCGACCCTGACTTCCACCCTTACCTTGACCCTGACCCTGACCTCCACCCTGACCTTTACCCTGACCTTGAGCACCACCCTGACCTTGACCCTGACCCTGACCTCCACCCTGACCTTGACACTGACCACGACCTCCACCCTGACCTTGACGCTGACCCCGAGCTCACCCTGACCTCCACCCTGACCTTGACCTCGTTCCTGACCTCCACCCTGACCTTGACCCTGACCCCGAGCTTATCCTGACCTCTACTCCGACCTTGACTGTGACCGTCACCTCGACCCTGACCTTGACCCTGACCCTGACCTCCACCCTGACCTTGACTGTGACCCTGACCTCTACACTGACCTTCACCCTGACCCCGACCTTCACCCTGACCTTGACCGTGACCCTGACCTCCACCTTGGCCTTGACTGTGACCCTGACCTTCACCCTGACCTTGACCCTGACCCTGACCTCCACCCTGACCTCCACCCTGACCTCGACCCTGACCCTGACCTTGACCCTGACACTGACCTCAACCCTGACCTCCACCGTGACCTTGACCCTGACCCTGACCTCCACCCTGACCTTGACCCTGACCCTGACCTCCACCCTGACATTGACCCTGACCCTGACCTCCACCCTGACCTTGACCCTGACCCTGACCTCCACCCTGACCTAGACCCCGACCTCCACCCTGACCTTGACCCTGACCCTGACCTCCACCCTGACCTTGACCTTGACCCTGACTTCCACCCTGACCTTGACCCTGACCCTGACCTCCACCCTGACCTTTACCCTGACCTTGACCACCACCCTGACCTTGACCCTGACCCTGACCTCCACCCTGACCTTGACACTGACCACGACCTCCACCCTGACCTCGACGCTGACCCCGAGCTTGCCCTGACCTCCACCCTGACCTTGACCTCGTTCCTGACCTCCACCCTGACCTTGACCCTGACCCTGACCTCCACCCTGACCTCCACCCTGACCTTGACCTTGACCCTGACCTCGACCCTGACCTTGACCCTGACCCTGACCTCCACCCCGACCTTGACCCTGACCTTCACCACCACCCTGACCTTGACCCTGACCCTGACCTCCACCCTGACCTCCACCCTGACCTTGACCCTGATCTTGCCCTCCACCCTGACCTTGACTGTGACCCTGACCTTCACTCTGACCTTGACCCTGACCCCGACCTCCACCCTGACCTCCACCCTGACCTTGACCCCCACCCTGATCTTGACCCTGACCCTGACCTCCACTTTGACCTCGACCCTGATCCTGACCTCCACCCTGACCCCCACCCTGACCTTGACCGCGTTCCTGACCTCCACCCTGACCTTGACCCTGACCCTGTTCTCCACTTTGACCTTGACCCTGACCCTGACCTCCACCCTGACCATGACCCTGACCCTGACCTCCACCCTGACCTTGACTGTGACCCTGACCTCTACCCTGACCTTGACTGTGACCCTGACCTCCACCCTGACCTTGTCCCTGACCTTGACCCTGACCCTGACCTCGGCCCTGACCTTGACCCTGACCCTGACCTCCACCCTGACCTTGACTGAGACCGTGACCTCAACCCTGACCTCGACCCTGACCTTGACCCTGACCCTGGCCTCCACCCTGACCTTGACCCTAACCCTGACCTCGGCCCTGACCTTGACCCTGACGCTGACCTCCACCCTGACCTCCACCCTGACCTTGACCCTGACCTTGACCGCCACCCCGACCTTGACACTGACCCTGACCTCCACCCTGACCCTGACCTCGGCCCTGACCTTGACCCTGACGCTGACCTCCACCCTGACCTCCGGCCTGACCTTGACCCTGACCTTGACCTCCACCCCGACCTTGACCCTGACCCTGACCTCCACCCTGACATTGACCCTGACCCTGACCTCCACCCTGACTTTGACCCTGACCCTGACCTCCACCCTGACCTAGACCCCGACCCTGACCTCAACTTTGACCTTGACCCTGACCCCGACCTCCACCCTGACCTTGACCCTGACCCTGACCTCCACCCTGACCTTGACCTTGACCCTGACTTCCACCCTGACCTTGACCCTGACTCTGACCTCCACCCTGACCTTTACCTTGACCTTGACCACCACCCTGACCTTGACCCTGACCCTTACCTCCACCCTGACCTTGACACTGACCACGACCTCCACCCTGACCTCGACGCTGACCCCGAGCTTGCCCTGACCTCCACCCTGACCTTGACCCTCACCCTGACCTTCACCCTGACCTCCACCCTGACCTTGACCTTGACCCTGACCTCGACCCTGACCTTGACCCTGACCCTGACCTCCACCCCGACCTTGACCCTGACCCTGACCTCCACCCTGACATTGACCCCGACCCTGACCTCCACCCTGACCTTGACCCTGACCCTGACCTCCACCCTGACCTTGACCCCGACCCTGACCTCAACTTTGACCTTGACCTTGACCCCGACGTCCACCCTGACCTTGACCCTGACACTGACCTTCACCCTGACCTTGACCTTGACCCTGACCTCCACCCTGACCTTGACCCTGACCCCGACCTCCACCCTGACCTTGACCCTGACCCTGACCTCCAACCTGACCTTGACCTTGACCCTGACTTCCACCCTGACCTTGACCCTGACCCTGACCTCCACCCTGACCTTGACCCTGACCCTGACCTCCACCCTGACCTTGACCCGGACCCTGACCTCCACTTTGACCTTGACCCTGACCCTGACCTCTACCCCGATCTTGACCCTGACCCTGACCCCCACCCTGACCTCCACCCTGACCTTGACTGTGACCCTGACCTCCACCCTGACCTTGTCCCTGACCTTGACCCTGACCCTGACCTCGGCTCTGACCTTGACCCTG
Organism: Tenthredo distinguenda; assembly: GCA_947538915.1. NCBI lineage: Eukaryota > Metazoa > Arthropoda > Insecta > Hymenoptera > Tenthredinidae > Tenthredo > Tenthredo distinguenda. The sequence continues at coordinate 5,432,003 of OX384536.1, read as the reverse complement.
ACCCTGACCTCCACCCTGACCTTGACTGAGACCGTGACCACCACCCTGACCTCGACCCTGAGCTTCACTCTGACCCTGACCTCCGCTTTGACCTTGACCCTGACCCTGACCTCCACTCTGACCTCGACCCTGAGCTTCACCCTGACCCTGACCTCCGCTTTGACCTTGACCCTGACCCTGACCTCCACCCTGACCTTGACCCTGACCCTGACCTCCACCCTGACCTTGACCCCGACCCTGACCTCAACTTTGACCTTGACCCTGACCCCGACCTCCACCCTGACCTTGACCCTGACCCTGACCTTCACCCTGACCTTGACCTTGACCCTGACCTCCACCCTGACCTTGACCCTGACCCTGACTTCCACACTGACCTTGACCCTGACGCTGACCTCCACCCGGACCTTTACCCTGACCTTGACCACCACCCTGACCTTGACCCTGACCCTGACCTCTACCCTGACCTTGACACTGACCACGACCTCCACCCTGACCTTGACCCTGACCCCGAGCTTACCCTGACCTCCACTCTGACCTTGACTGTGACCGTCACCTCGACCCTGACCTTGACCCTGACCCTGACCTGTACCCTGACCTTGACCCTGACCCTGACCTCCACCCTGATCTTGACCCTGACCCTGACCTCCACTTTGACCTCGACCCTGAACCTGACCTCCACCCTGACCGCCACCCTGACCTTGACCGCGTTCCTGACCTCCACCCTGACCTTGACCCTACCCTGACCTCCACCCTGACCTTGACCCCGACCCTGACCTCAACTTTGACCTTGTCCCTGACCCCGACCTCCACCCTGACCTTGACCCTGACCCGGACCTTCACCCTGACCTTGACCTTGACCCTGACCTCCACCCTGACCTTGACCCTGACCCTGACTTCCACACTGACCTTGACCCTGACGCTGACCTCCACCCGGACCTTTACCCTGACCTTGACCACCACCCTGACCTTGACCCTGACCCTGACCTCTACCCTGACCTTGACACTGACCACGACCTCCACCCTGACCTTGACCCTGACCCCGAGCTTACCCTGACCTCCACTCTGACCTTGACTGTGACCGTCACCTCGACCCTGACCTTGACCCTGACCCTGACCTGTACCCTGACCTTGACCCTGACCCTGACCCTGACTCTGACCTCCACCCTGACCTTTACCTTGACCTTGACCACCACCCTGACCTTGACCCTGACCCTTACCTCCACCCTGACCTTGACACTGACCACGACCTCCACCCTGACCTCGACGCTGACCCCGAGCTTGCCCTGACCTCCACCCTGACCTTGACCCTCACCCTGACCTTCACCCTGACCTCCACCCTGACCTTGACCTTGACCCTGACCTCGACCCTGACCTTGACCCTGACCCTGACCTCCACCCCGACCTTGACCCTGACCCTGACCTCCACCCTGACATTGACCCCGACCCTGACCTCCACCCTGACCTTGACCCTGACCCTGACCTCCACCCTGACCTTGACCCCGACCCTGACCTCAACTTTGACCTTGACCTTGACCCCGACGTCCACCCTGACCTTGACCCTGACACTGACCTTCACCCTGACCTTGACCTTGACCCTGACCTCCACCCTGACCTTGACCCTGACCCCGACCTCCACCCTGACCTTGACCCTGACCCTGACCTCCAACCTGACCTTGACCTTGACCCTGACTTCCACCCTGACCTTGACCCTGACCCTGACCTCCACCCTGACCTTGACCCTGACCCTGACCTCCACCCTGACCTTGACCCGGACCCTGACCTCCACTTTGACCTTGACCCTGACCCTGACCTCTACCCCGATCTTGACCCTGACCCTGACCCCCACCCTGACCTCCACCCTGACCTTGACTGTGACCCTGACCTCCACCCTGACCTTGTCCCTGACCTTGACCCTGACCCTGACCTCGGCTCTGACCTTGACCCTGACCCTGACCTCCACCCTGACCTTGACTGAGACCGTGACCACCACCCTGACCTCGACCCTGAGCTTCACTCTGACCCTGACCTCCGCTTTGACCTTGACCCTGACCCTGACCTCCACTCTGACCTCGACCCTGAGCTTCACCCTGACCCTGACCTCCGCTTTGACCTTGACCCTGACCCTGACCTCCACCCTGACCTTGACCCTGACCCTGACCTCCACCCTGACCTTGACCCCGACCCTGACCTCAACTTTGACCTTGACCCTGACCCCGACCTCCACCCTGACCTTGACCCTGACCCTGACCTTCACCCTGACCTTGACCTTGACCCTGACCTCCACCCTGACCTTGACCCTGACCCTGACTTCCACACTGACCTTGACCCTGACGCTGACCTCCACCCGGACCTTTACCCTGACCTTGACCACCACCCTGACCTTGACCCTGACCCTGACCTCTACCCTGACCTTGACACTGACCACGACCTCCACCCTGACCTTGACCCTGACCCCGAGCTTACCCTGACCTCCACTCTGACCTTGACTGTGACCGTCACCTCGACCCTGACCTTGACCCTGACCCTGACCTGTACCCTGACCTTGACCCTGACCCTGACCTCCACCCTGACCTTGACCCTGACCCTGACCTCCACCCTGACCTTGACCCCGACCCTGACCTCAACTTTGACCTTGACCCTGACCCCGACCTCCACCCTGACCTTGACCCTGACCCTGACCTTCACCCTGACCTTGACCTTGACCCTGACCTCCACCCTGACCTTGACCCTGACCCTGACTTCCACACTGACCTTGACCCTGACGCTGACCTCCACCCGGACCTTTACCCTGACCTTGACCACCACCCTGACCTTGACCCTGACCCTGACCTCTACCCTGACCTTGACACTGACCACGACCTCCACCCTGACCTTGACCCTGACCCCGAGCTTACCCTGACCTCCACTCTGACCTTGACTGTGACCGTCACCTCGACCCTGACCTTGACCCTGACCCTGACCTGTACCCTGACCTTGACCCTGACCCTGACCTCCACCCTGATCTTGACCCTGACCCTGACCTCCACTTTGACCTCGACCCTGAACCTGACCTCCACCCTGACCGCCACCCTGACCTTGACCGCGTTCCTGACCTCCACCCTGACCTTGACCCTACCCTGACCTCCACCCTGACCTTGACCCCGACCCTGACCTCAACTTTGACCTTGTCCCTGACCCCGACCTCCACCCTGACCTTGACCCTGACCCTGACCTTCACCCTGACCTTGACCTTGACCCTGACCTCCACCCTGACCTTGACCCTGACCCTGACTTCCACACTGACCTTGACCCTGACGCTGACCTCCACCCGGACCTTTACCCTGACCTTGACCACCACCCTGACCTTGACCCTGACCCTGACCTCTACCCTGACCTTGACACTGACCACGACCTCCACCCTGACCTTGACCCTGACCCCGAGCTTACCCTGACCTCCACTCTGACCTTGACTGTGACCGTCACCTCGACCCTGACCTTGACCCTGACCCTGACCTGTACCCTGACCTTGACCCTGACCCTGACCTCCACCCTGATCTTGACCCTGACCCTGACCTCCACTTTGACCTCGACCCTGAACCTGACCTCCACCCTGACCGCCACCCTGACCTTGACCGCGTTCCTGACCTCCACCCTGACCTTGACCCTACCCTGACCTCCACCCTGACCTTGACCCTGACCCTGACCTCGACCCTGACCTTGTCCCTGACCCTGACCTCCACCCTTACCTTGACCCTGACCCCGACCTCCACCCTGACCTTGACCCTGACCCTGACCTCCACCCTGACCTTGACCCGGACCCTGACCTCCACTTTGACCTTGACCCTGACCCTGACCTCTACCCCGATCTTGACCCTGACCCTGACCCCCACCCTGACCTCCACCCTGACCTTGACTGTGACCCTGACCTCCACCCTGACCTTGACACTGAACACGACCTCCACCCTGACCTTGACGCTGACCCCGAGCTCACCCTGACCTCCACCCTGACCTTGACCTCGTTCCTGACCTCCACCCTGACCTTGAGCCTGACCCTGACCTTCACCCTGACCTCCTCCCTGACCATGACCTTGACTCTAAACTCGACCCTGACCTTGACCCTGACCCTGACCTCCACCCCGACCTTGACCCTGACCTTCACCACCACCCTGACCTTGACCCTGACCCTGACCTCCAACCTGACCTCCACCCTGACCTTGACCCTGACCTTGCCCTCCACCCTGACCTTGACTAAGACCCTGACCTTCACCCTGACCTTGACCCTGACCCCGACCTCCACCCTGACCTCCACCCTTACCTTGACCCCCACCCTGATCTTGACCCTGACCCTGACCTCCACTTTGACCTCGACCTTGACCCTGACCTCCACCCTGACCGCCACCCTGACCTTGACCGCGTTCCTGACCTCCACCCTGACCTTGACCCTGACCCTGACCTCCACCCCGACCTTGACCCTGACCCTGACCTCGACCCTGACCTTGTCCCTGACCCTGACCTCCACCCTTACCTTGACCCTGACCCCGACCTCCACCCTGACCTTTACCCTGACCCTGACCTCCACCCTGACTTTGACCTTGACCCTGACTTCCACACTGACCTTGACCCTGACCCTGACCTCCACCCGGACCTTTACCCTGACCTTGGCACCACCCTGATCTTGACCCTGACCCTGACCTCCACTTTGACCTCGACCCTGACCCTGACCTCGACCCTGACCGCCACCCTGACCTTGACCGCGTTCCTGACCTCCACCCTGACCTTGACCCTGACCCTGACCTCCACCCTGACCTTGACCCTGACCCTGACCTCGACCCTGACCTTGTCCCTGACCCTGACCTCCACCCTTACCTTGACCCTGACCCCAACCTCCACCCTGACCTTGACCCTGACCCTGACCTCCACCCTGACCTTGACCCTGACCCTGACCTCGACCCTGACCTTGTCCCTGACCCTGACCTTCACCCTCACCTTGACCCTGACCCCGACCTCCACCCTGACCTTGACCCTGACCCCGACCTCCACCCTGACCTTGACCCGGAACCTGACCTCCACTTTGACCTTGACCCTGACCCTGACCTCTACCCCGATCTTGACCCTGACCCTGACCCCCACCCTGACCTCCACCCTGACCTTGACCGTGACCCTGACCTCCACCCTGACCTTGTCCCTGACCTTGACCCTGACCCTGACCTCGGCCCTGACCTTGACCCTGACCCTGACCTCCACCCTGACCTTGACTGAGACCGTGACCTCCACCCTGACCTCGACCCTGAGCTTCACCCTGACCCTGACCTCCGCTTTGACCTTGACCCTGACCCTGACCTCCACCCTGACCTTGACCCTGACCCTGACCTCCACCCTGACCTTGACCCTGACCCTGACCTTCACCCTGACCTTGACCCTGACCCTGACCTCCACCCTGACATTGACCCCGACCCTGACCTCCACCCTGACCTTGACCCTGACCCTGACCTCCACCCTGACCTTGACGCCGACCCTGACCTCAACTTTGACCTTGACCCTGACCCCGACCTCCACCCTGACCTTGACCCTGACCCTGACCTTTACCCTGACCTTGACCTTGACCCTGACCTCCACCCTGACCTTGACCCTGACCCTGACCTCCACCCTGACCTTTACCCTGACCTTGACCACCACCCTGACCTTGACCCTGACCCTGACCTCCACCCTGACCTTGACTGTGACCCTGACCTCTACCCTGACCTTGACCCTGACCCCGACCTCCACCCTGACCTCGACCCTGAACCCGACCTCCACCCTGACCTTGACCGTGACCCTGACCTCCACCCTGACCTTGACACTGACCCTGACCTCCACCCTGACCTCGACCCTGACCTCGACCCTGACCCTGACCTCCACCCTGACCTTGACCTTGACCCTGACCTCCAGCCTGACCTTGACCCTGACCCTGACCTTGGTCCTGACCTTGACCCTGACCCTGACCTCCACCCTGACCTTGACCCTGACCCTGACCTCCCCTTTGACCTTGACCCTGACCCTGACCTTCACCTTGACCATGACCCTGACCCTGACCTCAACCCTGACCTCCACCCTGACCTTGACCCTGACCCTGACCTCCACCCTGACCTTGAGCCTGACCCTGACCTCGGCCCTGACTTTGACCCTGACCCTGACCTCCACCCTGACCTTGACCCTGACCCTGTTCTCCACTTTGACCTTGACCCTGACCCTGACCTCCACCCTGACCATGACCCTGACCCTGACCTCCACCCTGACCTTGACTGTGACCCTGACCTCCACCCTGACCTTGACCCTGAACCCGACCTCCACCCTGACCTCCACCCTGACCTTGACCCTGACCCTGACCTCCACCCTGACCTCGACTGTGACCCTGACCTCCACCCTGACCTTGTCCCTGACCTTGACCCTGACCCTGACCTCCACCCTGACCTTGACCTCGTTCCTGACCTCCACCCTGACCTTGACCTCGTTCCTGACCTCCACCCTGACCTTGACCCTGACCCTGACCTTCACCCTGACCTCCACCCTGACCTTGACCTTGACCCTGACCTCGACCCTGACCTTGACCCTGACCCTGACCTCCACCCCGACCTTGACCCTGACCTTCACCATCACCCTGACCTTGACCCTGACCCTGACCTCCACCCTGACCTCCACCCTGACCTTGACCCTGACCTTGCCCTCCACCCCGACCTTGACTGTGACCCTGACCTGCACCCTGACCTTGACCCTGACCCCGACCTCCACCCTGGCCTCCACCCTTACCTTGACCCCCACCCTGATCTTGACCCTGACCCTGACCTCCACGTTGACCTCGACCCTGAACCTGACCTCCACCCTGACCGCCACCCTGACCTTGACCGCGTTCCTGACCTCCACCCTGACCTTGACCCTGACCCTGACCTCCACCCTGACCTTGACCCTGACCCTGACCTCGACCCTGACCTTGTCCCTGACCCTGACCTCCACCCTTACCTTGACCCTGACCCCGACCTCCACCCTGACCTTGACCCTGACCCTGACCTCCACCCTGACCTTGACCCGGACCCTGACCTCCACTTTGACCTTGACCCTGACCCTGACCCCCACCCTGACCTCCACCCTGACCTTGACTGTGACCCTGACCTCCACCCTGACCTTGTCCCTGACCTTGACCCTGACCCTGACCTCGGCCCTGACCTTGACCCTGACCCTGACCTCCACCCTGACCTTGACTGAGACTGTGACCTCCACCCTGACCTCGACCCTGAGCTTCACCCTGACCCTGACCTCCGCTTTGACCTTGACCCTGACCCTGACCTCCACCCTGACCTTGACCCTGACCCTGACCTCCACCCTGACCTTGACCCTGACCCTGACCTCCACCCTGACCTTTACCCTGACCTTGACCACCACCCTGACCTTGACCCTGACCCTGACCTCCACCCTGACCTTGACTGTGACCCTGACCTCTACCCTGACCTTGACCCTGACCCCGACCTCCACCCTGACCTTAACCCTGAACCCGACCTACACCCTGACCTTGACCGTGACCCTGACCTCCACCCTGACCTTGACACTGACCCTGACCTCCACCCTGACCTCCAGCCTGACCTCGACCCTGACCCTGACCTCCACCCTGACCTTGACCTTGACCCTGACCTCGACCCTGACCTTGACCCTGACCCTGACCTCCACCCCGACCTTGACCCTGACCTTCACCACCACCCTGACCTTGACCCTGACCCCGACCTCCACCCTGACCTCCACCCTGACCTTGACCCTGACCTTGCCCTCCACCCTGACCTTGACTGTGACCCTGACCTTCACCCTGATCTTGACCCTGACCCCGACCTCCACCCTGACCTCCACCCTTACCTTGACCCCCACCCTGATCTTGACCCTGACCCTGACCTCCACTTTGAACTCGACCCTGAACCTGACCTCCACCCTGACCGCCACCCTGACCTTGACCGCGTTCCTGACCTCCACCCTGACCTTGACCCTGACCCTGACCTCCACCATGACCTTGACCCTGACCCTGACCTCGACCCTGACCTTGTCCCTGACCCTGACCTCCACCCTTACCTTGACCCTGACCCCGACCTCCACCCTGACCTTGACCCTGACCCTGACCTCCACCCTGACCTTGACCCGGACCCTGACCTCCACTTTGACCTAGACCCTGACCCTGACCTCTACCCCGATCTTGACCCTGTCCCTGACCCCCACCCTGACCTCCACCCTGACCTTGACTGTGACCCTGACCTCCACCCTGACCTTGTCCCTGACCTTGACCCTGACCCTGACCTCGGCCCTGACCTTGACCCTGACCCTGACCTCCACCCTGACCTTGACTGAGACCCTGACCTCAACCCTGACCTCCACCCTGACCTTGACCCTGACCCTGACCTCCGCTTTGACCTTGAACCTGACCCTGACCTCCACCCTGACCTTGACCCTGACCCTGACCTCCACCCTTACCTTGACCCTGACCCTGACCTCCACCCTGACCTTGACCCTGACCCTGACCTCCACCCTGACCTTTACCCTGACCTTGACCACCACCCTGACCTTGACCCTGACCCTGACCTCCACCCTGACCTTGACCCCGACCCTGACCTCCACCCTGACCTTGACCCTGACCCTGACCTCCACCCTGACATTGACCCTGACCCTGACCTCCACCCTGACCTTGACCCTGACCCTGACCTCCACCCTGACCTTGACCCCGACCCTGACCTCAACTTTGACCTTGACCCTGACCCCGACCTCCACCCTGACCTTGACCCTGACCCTGACCTCCAACCTGACCTTGACCTTGACCCTGACTTCGACCCTTATCTTGACCCTGACCCTGACCTCCACCCTGACCTTTACCCTGACCTTGAGCACCACCCTGACCTTGACCCTGACCCTGACCTCCACCCTGACCTTGACCCTGACCCTGACCTTCACCCTGACCTCCTCCCTGACCTTGACCTTGACTCTGACCTCGACCCTGACCTTGACCCTGACCCTGACCTCCACCCCGACCTTGACCCTGACCTTCACCACCACCCTGACCTTGACCCTGACCCTGACCTCCAACCTGACCTCCACCCTGACCTTGACCCTGACCTTGCCCTCCACCCTGACCTTGACTAAGACCCTGACCTTCACCCTGACCTTGACCCTGACCCCGACCTCCACCCTGACCTCCACCCTTACCTTGACCCCCACCCTGATCTTGACCCTGACCCTGACCTCCACTTTGACCTCGACCTTGACCCTGACCTCCACCCTGACCGCCACCCTGACCTTGACCGCGTTCCTGACCTCCACCCTGACCTTGACCCTGACCCTGACCTCCACCCTGACCTTGACCCTGACCCTGACCTCGACCCTGACCTTGTCCCTGACCCTGACCTCCACCGTTACCTTGACCCTGACCCCAACCTCCACCCTGACCTTGACCCTGACCCTGACCTCCACCCTGACCTTGACACTGACCACGACCTCCACCCTGACCTTGACCCTGACCCCGAGCTTACCCTGACCTCCACTCTGAACTTGACTGTGACCGTCACCTCGACCCTGACCTTGACCCTGACCCTGACCTGTACCATGACCTTGACCCTGACCCTGACCTCCACTCTGACCTCGACCCTGAGCTTCACCCTGACCCTGACCTCCGCTTTGACCTTGACCCTGACCCTGACCTCCACCCTGACCTTGACCCTGACCCTGACCTCCACCCTGACCTTGACCCCGACCCTGACCTCAACTTTGACCTTGACCCTGACCCCGACCTCCACCCTGACCTTGACCCTGACCCTGACCTTCACCCTGACCTTGACCTTGACCCTGACCTCCACCCTGACCTTGACCCTGACCCTGACCTCCACCCTGACCTTTACCCTGACCTTGACCACCACCCTGACCTTGACCCTGACCCTGACCTCTACCCTGACCTTGACCCCGACCCTGACCTCCACCCTGACCTTGACCCTGACCCTGACCTCCACCCTGACATTGACCCTGACCCTGACCTCCACCCTGACCTTGACCCTGACCCTGACCTCCACCCTGACCTTGACCCCGACCCTGACCTCAACTTTGACCTTGACCCTGACCCCGACCTCCACCCTGACCTTGACCCTGACCCTGACCTCCAACCTGACCTTGACCTTGACCCTGACTTCCACCCTTATCTTGACCCTGACCCTGACCTCCACCCTGACCTTTACCCTGACCTTGAGCACCACCCTGACCTTGACCCTGACCCTGACCTCCACCCTGACCTTGACCCTGACCCTGACCTTCACCCTGACCTCCTCCCTGACCTTGACCTTGACTCTGACCTCGACCCTGACCTTGACCCTGACCCTGACCTCCACCCCGACCTTGACCCTGACCTTCACCACCACCCTGACCTTGACCCTGACCCTGACCTCCAACCTGACCTCCACCCTGACCTTGACCCTGACCTTGCCCTCCACCCTGACCTTGACTAAGACCCTGACCTTCACCCTGACCTTGACCCTGACCCCGACCTCCACCCTGACCTCCACCCTTACCTTGACCCCCACCCTGATCTTGACCCTGACCCTGACCTCCACTTTGACCTCGACCTTGACCCTGACCTCCACCCTGACCGCCACCCTGACCTTGACCGCGTTCCTGACCTCCACCCTGACCTTGACCCTGACCCTGACCTCCACCCTGACCTTGACCCTGACCCTGACCTCTACTCTGACCTTGACTCTGACCCTGACCTCCACCCTGACCATGACCCTGACCCTGACCTCAACCCTGACCTCCACCCTGACCTCGACCCTGAACCCGACCTCCACCCTGACCTTGACCCTGACCCTGACCTCCACCCTGACCTTGACTGTGACCCTGACCTCCACCCTGACCTTGTCCCTGACCTTGACCCTGACCCTGACCCCGGCCCTGACCTTGACCCTGACCCTGACCTCCACCCTGACCTTGACTGAGACCGTGACCTCCACCCTGACCTCGACCCCGACCTTGACCCTGACCCTGACCTCCACCCTGACCTTGACCCTGACCCTGACCTCGGCCCTGACCCTGACCCTGACCCTGACCTCCACCCTGACCTCCACCCTGAACTTGACCTTGACCCTGACCTCCACCCTGACCTTGACCCTGTCCTGACCTCCACCCTGACCTTGACCCTGACTCTGACCTCCACCCCGACCTCCACCCTGACCTCGACCCCTACCCTGATCTTGACCATGACCCTGACCTCCACCCGGACATTGACCCTGACCCTGACCTCCACCCTGACCTTGACCCAGACCCTGACCTTCACCCTGACCTTGACCTCGACCCTGACCTCAACTTTGACTGTGACCCTGACCTCCGTCCTGACCTTGACCCTGAGCCTGACCTCCACCCTGACCTCCACCCTGACCTTGACCCTGACCCTGACCTTGACCGTGACCCCGACCTCCACCCTAACCTTGGCCCTGTCCTTGACTACCACCCTGACCTTGACCCGGACCCTGACCTCCACTTTGACCTTGACCTTGACCCCGACCTCTACCCCGATCTTGACCCTGACCCTGACCCCCACCCTGACCTCGACCCTGACCCTGACCTCCACCCGGACCTTTACCCTGACCTTGACCACCACCCTGACCTTGACCCTGACCCTGACCTCCACCCTGACCTTGACACTGACCACGACCTCCACCCTGACCTTGACCCTGACCCCGAGCTTACCCTGACCTCCACTCTGACCTTGACTGTGACCGTCACCTCGGCCCTGACCTTGACCCTGACCCTGACCTGTACCCTGACCTTGACCCTGACTCTGACCTCCACCCTGACATTGACCCTGACCCTGACCTTCACCCTGACCTTGACCCTGACCCTGACCTCCACCCTGACATTGACCCTGACCCTGACCTCCACCCTGACCTTGACCCTGACCCTGACCTCCACCCTGACCTTGACCCCGACCCTGACCTCAACTTTGACCTTGACCCTGACCCTGACCTCCACCCTGACCTTGACCCCGACCCTGACCTCAACTTTGACCTTGACCCTGACCCCGACCTTCACCCTGACCTTGACCCTGACCCTGACTTCCACCCTGACCTTGTCCCTGACCTTGACCCTGACCCTGACCCCGGCCCTGACCTTGACCATGACCCTGACCTCCACCCTGACCTTGACTGAGACCGTGACCTCCACCCTGACCTCGACCCCGACCTTGACCCTGACCCTGACCTCCACCCTGACCTTGACCCTGAGCCTGACCTCGGCCCTGACCCTGACCCTGACCCTGACCTCCACCCTGACCTTGACCCTGACCCTGACCTCCACCCTGACCTCCACCCTGACCTTGACCCTGACCTTGACCTCCACCCTGACCTTGACACTGACCCTGACCTCCACCCTGACCTTGACCGTGACCCTGACCTCCATCCTGACCTTGACCCTGACCTTGACCATCACCTAGACCTTGACCCTGACCCTAACCTTTACTTTGACCTTGACCCTGACCCTGACCTCCACCCTGACCTTGACCCTGACCCTGACCCCCACCCTGACCTCCACCCTGAACTTGACCTTGACCCTGACCTCCACCCTGACCTTGACCCTGACCCTGACCTCCACCCTGACCTTGACCCTGACTCTGACCTCCACCCCGACCTCCACCCTGACCTCGACCCCCACCCTGATCTTGACCATGACCCTGACCTCCACCCGGACATTGACCCTGACCCTGACCTCCACCCTGACCTTGACCCAGACCCTGACCTTCACCCTGACCTTGACCTCGACCCTGACCTCAACTTTGACTGTGACCCTGACCTCCGTCCTGACCTTGACCCTGAGCCTGACCTCCACCCTGACCTCCACCCTGACCTTGACCCTGACCCTGACCTTGACCGTGACCCCGACCTCCACCCTAACCTGGACCCTGTCCTTGACTACCACCCTGACCTTGACCCGGACCCTGACCTCCACTTTGACCTTGACCTTGACCCCGACCTCTACCCCGATCTTGACCCTGACCCTGACCCCCACCCTGACCTCGACCCTGACCCTGACCTCCACCCGGACCTTTACCCTGACCTTGACCACCACCCTGACCTTGACCCTGACCCTGACCTCCACCCTGACCTTGACACTGACCACGACCTCCACCCTGACCTTGACCCTGACCCCGAGCTTACCCTGACCTCCACTCTGACCTTGACCCTGACCCTGACCTCCACCCTGACATTGACCCTGACCCTGACCTCCACCCTGACCTTGACCCTGACCCTGACCTCCACCCTGACCTTGACCCCGACCCTGACCTCAACTTTGACCTTGACCCTGACCCCGACCTCCACCCTGACCTTGACCCTGACCCTGACCTCCAACCTGACCTTGACCTTGACCCTGACTTCCACCCTTACCTTGACCCTGACCCTGACCTCCACCCTGACCTTTACCCTGACCTTGAGCACCACCCTGACCTTGACCCTGACCCTGACCTCCACCCTGACCTTGACACTGACCACGACCTCCACCCTGACCTTGACGCTGACCCCGAGCTCACCCTGACCTCCACCCTGACCTTGACCTCGTTCCTGACCTCCACCCTGACCTTGACCCTGACCCCGAGCTTATCCTGACCTCTACTCCGACCTTGACTGTGACCGTCACCTCGACCCTGACCTTGACCCTGACCCTGACCTCCACCCTGACCTTGACTGTGACCCTGACCTCTACACTGACCTTCACCCTGACCCCGACCTTCACCCTGACCTTGACCGTGACCCTGACCTCCACTTTGGCCTTGACTGTGACCCTGACCTTCACCCTGACCTTGACCCTGACCCTGACCTCCACCCTGACCTCCACCCTGACCTCGACCCTGACCCTGACCTTGACCCTGACACTGACCTCAACCCTGACCTCCACCGTGACCTTGACCCTGACCCTGACCTCCACCCTGACCTTGACCCTGACCCTGACCTCCACCCTGACATTGACCCTGACCCTGACCTCCACCCTGACCTTGACCCTGACCCTGACCTCCACCCTGACCTAGACCCCGACCTCCACCCTGACCTTGACCCTGACCCTGACCTCCACCCTGACCTTGACCTTGACCCTGACTTCCACCCTGACCTTGACCCTGACCCTGACCTCCACCCTGACCTTTACCCTGACCTTGACCACCACCCTGACCTTGACCCTGACCCTGACCTCCACCCTGACCTTGACACTGACCACGACCTCCACCCTGACCTCGACGCTGACCCCAAGCTTGCCCTGACCTCCACCCTGACCTTGACCTCGTTCCTGACCTCCACCCTGACCTTGACCCTCACCCTGACCTTCACCCTGACCTCCACCCTGACCTTGACCTTGACCCTGACCTCGACCCTGACCTTGACCCTGACCCTGACCTCCACCCCGACCTTGACCCTGACCTTCACCACCACCCTGACCTTGACCCTGACCCTGACCTCCACCCTGACCTCCACCCTGACCTTGACCCTGATCTTGCCCTCCACCCTGACCTTGACTGTGACCCTGACCTTCACTCTGACCTTGACCCTGACCCCGACCTCCACCCTGACCTCCACCCTGACCTTGACCCCCACCCTGATCTTGACCCTGACCCTGACCTCCACTTTGACCTCGACCCTGATCCTGACCTCCACCCTGACCCCCACCCTGACCTTGACCGCGTTCCTGACCTCCACCCTGACCTTGACCCTGACCCTGTTCTCCACTTTGACCTTGACCCTGACCCTGACCTCCACCCTGACCATGACCCTGACCCTGACCTCCACCCTGACCTTGACTGTGACCCTGACCTCTACCCTGACCTTGACTGTGACCCTGACCTCCACCCTGACCTTGTCCCTGACCTTGACCCTGACCCTGACCTCGGCCCTGACCTTGACCCTGACCCTGACCTCCACCCTGACCTTGACTGAGACCGTGACCTCAACCCTGACCTCGACCCTGACCTTGACCCTGACCCTGGCCTCCACCCTGACCTTGACCCTAACCCTGACCTCGGCCCTGACCTTGACCCTGACGCTGACCTCCACCCTGACCTCCACCCTGACCTTGACCCTGACCTTGACCGCCACCCCGACCTTGACACTGACCCTGACCTCCACCCTGACCCTGACCTCGGCCCTGACCTTGACCCTGACGCTGACCTCCACCCTGACCTCCGGCCTGACCTTGACCCTGACCTTGACCTCCACCCCGACCTTGACCCTGACCCTGACCTCCACCCTGAACTTGACCCTGACCCTGACCTCCACCCTGACTTTGACCCTGACCCTGACCTCCACCCTGACCTAGACCCCGACCCTGACCTCAACTTTGACCTTGACCCTGACCCCGACCCCCACCCTGACCTTGACCCTGACCCTGACCTCCACCCTGACCTTGACCTTGACCCTGACTTCCACCCTGACCTTGACCCTGACTCTGACCTCCACCCTGACCTTTACCTTGACCTTGACCACCACCCTGACCTTGACCCTGACCCTTACCTCCACCCTGACCTTGACACTGACCACGACCTCCACCCTGACCTCGACGCTGACCCCGAGCTTGCCCTGACCTCCACCCTGACCTTGACCTTCACCCTGACCTTCACCCTGACCTCCACCCTGACCTTGACCTTGACCCTGACCTCGACCCTGACCTTGACCCTGACCCTGACCTCCACCCCGACCTTGACCCTGACCCTGACCTCCACCCTGACATTGACCCCGACCCTGACCTCCACCCTGACCTTGACCCTGACCCTGACCTCCACCCTGACCTTGACCCCGACCCTGACCTCAACTTTGACCTTGACCTTGACCCCGACGTCCACCCTGACCTTGACCCTGACACTGACCTTCACCCTGACCTTGACCTTGACCCTGACCTCCACCCTGACCTTGACCCTGACCCCGACCTCCACCCTGACCTTGACCCTGACCCTGACCTCCAACCTGACCTTGACCTTGACCCTGACTTCCACCCTGACCTTGACCCTGACCCTGACCTCCACCCTGACCTTTACCCTGACCTTGAGCACCACCCTGACCTTGACCCTGACCCTGACCTCCACCCTGACCTTGACACTGACCACTACCTCCACCCTGACCTTGACGCTGACCCCGAGCTCACCCTGACCTTGACGCTGACCCCGAGCTCACCCTGACCTCCACCCTGACCTTGACCTCGTTCCTGACCTCCACCCTGACCTTGACCCTGACCCTGACCTTCACCCTGACCTCCTCCCTGACCTTGACCTTGACTCTGACCTCGACCCTGACCTTGACCCTGACCCTGACCTCCACCCCGACCTTGACCCTGACCTTCACCCCCACCCTGACCTTGACCCTGACCCTGACCTCCACCCTGACCTTCACCCTGACCTTGATCCTGACCTTGCCCTCCACCCTGACCTTGACTGTGACCCTGACCTTCACCCTGACCTTGACCCTGACCCCGACCTCCACCCTGACCTCCACCCTTACCTTGACCCCCACCCTGATCTTGACCCTGACCCTGACCCCCACCCTGACCGCCACCCTGACCTTGACCGCGTTCCTGACCTCCACCCTGACCTTGACCCTGACCCTGACCTCCACCCTGACCTTGACCCTGACCCTGACCTTCACCCTGACCTCCTCCCTGACCTTGACCTTGACTCTGACCTCGACCCTGACCTTGACCCTGACCCTGACCTCCACCCCGACCTTGACCCTGACCTTCACCCCCACCCTGACCTTGACCCTGACCCTGACCTCCACCCTGACCTTGATCCTGACCTTGCCCTCCACCCTGACCTTGACTGTGACCCTGACCTTCACCCTGACCTTGACCCTGACCCCGACCTCCACCCTGACCTCCACCCTTACCTTGACCCCCACCCTGATCTTGACCCTGACCCTGACCTCCACTTTGACCTCGACCTTGACCCTGACCTCCACCCTGACCGCCACCCTGACCTTGACCGCGTTCCTGACCTCCACCCTGACCTTGACCCTGACCCTGACCTCCACCCTGACCTTGACCCTGACCCTGACCTCGACCCTGACCTTGTCCCTGACCCTGACCTTCACCCTTACCTTGACCCTGACCCCGACCTCCACCCTGACCTTGACTGAGACCGTGACCTCCACCCTGACCTCGACCCTGAGCTTCACCCTCACCCTGACCTCCGCTTTGACCTTGACCCTGACCCTGACCTCCACCCTGACCTTGACCCTGACCCTGACCTCCACCTGACCTTGACCCTGACCCTGACCTTCACCCTGACCTTGACCCTGACCCTGACCTCCACCCTGACATTGACCCTGACCCTGACCTCCACCCTGACCTTGACCCTGACCCTGACCTCCACCCTGACCTTGACCCCGACCCTGACCTCAACTTTGACCTTGACCCTGACCCCGACCTCCACCCTGACCTTGACCCTGACCCTGACCTTCACCCTGACCTTGACCTTGACCCTGACCTCCACCCTGACCTTGACCCTGACCCTGACCTCTAACCTGACCTTTACCCTGACCTTGACCACCACCCTGACCTTGACCCTGACCCTGACCTCCACCCTGACCTTGACTGTGACCCTGACCTCTACCCTGACCTTGACCCTGACCCCGACCTCCACCCTGACCTTGACCCTGACCCCGACCTCCACCCTGACCTTGACCGTGACCCTGACCTCCACCCTGACCTTGACACTGACCCTGACCTCCACCCTGACCTCCACCCTGACCTCGACCCTGACCCTGACCTCCACCCTGACCTTGACCTTGACCCTGACCTCGACCCTGACCTTGACCCTGACCCTGACCTCCACCCCGACCTTGACCCTGACCTTCACCACCACCCTGACCTTGACCCTGACCCCGACCTTCACCCTGACCTCCACCCTGATCTTGACCCCGACCTTGCCCTCCACCCTGACCTTGACTGTGACCCCGACCTTTACCCTGACCTTGACCCTGACCCCGACCTCCACCCTGACCTCCACCCTTACCTTGACCCCCACCCTGATCTTGACCCTGACCCTGACCTCCACTTTGACCTCGACCCTGAACCTGACCTCCACCCTGACCGCCACCCTGACCTTGACCGCGTTCCTGACCTCCACCCTGACCTTGACCCTGACCCTGACCTCCACCATGACCTTGACCCTGACCCTGACCTCGACCCTGACCTTGTCCCTGACCCTGACCTCCACCCTCACCTTGACCCTGACCCCGACCTCCACCCTGACCTTGACCCTGACCCTGACCTCCACCCTGACCTTGACCCGGACCCTGACCTCCACTTTGACCTTGACCCTGACCCTGACCTCTACCCCGATCTTGACCCTGTCTCTGACCCCCACCCTGACCTCCACCCTGACCTTGACTGTGACCCTGACCTCCACCCTGACCTTGTCCCTGACCTTGACCCTGACCCTGACCTCGGCCCTGACCTTGACCCTGACCCTGACCTCCACCCTGACCTCGACTGAGACCGTGACCTCCACCCTGACCTCGACCCTGAGCTTCACCCTGACCCTGACCTCCGCTTTGACCTTGAACCTGACCCTGACCTCCACCCTGACCTTGACCCTGACCCTGACCTCCACCCTTACCTTGACCCTGACCCTGACCTTCACCCTGACCTTGACCCTGACCCTGACCTCCACCCTGACCTTGACCCTGACCCTGACCTCCACCCTGACCTTTACCCTGACCTTGACCACCACCCTGACCTTGACCCTGACCCTGACCTCCACCCTGACCTTGACCCTGACCCTGACCTCCACCCTGACCTTGACCCTGACATTGACCTCCACTCTGACATTGACCCTGACCCTGACCTCCACCCTGACCTTGACCCTGACCCTGACCTCCACCCTGACCTTGACCCTGACCCTGACCTCGACCCTGACCTTGTCCCTGACCCTGACCTCCACCCTTACCTTGACCCTGACCCCGACCTCCACCCTGACCTTGACCCTGACCCTGACCTCCACCCTGACTTTGACCTTGACCCTGACTTCCACACTGACCTTGACTCTGACGCTGACCTCCACCCGGACCTTTACCCTGACCTTGACCACCACCCTGACCTTGACCCTGACCCTGACCTCTACCCTGACCTTGACACTGACCACGACCTCCACCCTGACCTTGACCCTGACCCCGAGCTTACCCTGACCTCTACTCTGACCTTGACTGTGACCGTCACCTCGACCCTGACCTTGACGCTGACCCTGACCTGTACCCTGACCTTGACCCTGACCCTGACCTCCACCCTGATCTTGACCCTGACCCTGACCTCCACTTTGACCTCGACCCTGAACCTGACCTCCACCCTGACCGCCACCCTGACCTTGACCGCGTTCCTGACCTCCACCCTGACCTTGACCCTACCCTGACCTCCACCCTGACCTTGACCCTGACCCTGACCTCGACCCTGACCTTGTCCCTGACCCTGACCTTCACCCTTACCTTGACCCTGACCCCGACCTCCACCCTGACCTTGACCCTGACCCTGACCTCCACCCTGACCTTGACCCGGACCCTGACCTCCACTTTGACCTTGACCCTGACCCTGACCTCTACCCCGATCATGACCCTGACCCTGACTCCCACCCTGACCTCCACCCTGACCTTGACTGTGACCCTGACCTCCACCCTGACCTTGTCCCTGACCTTGACCCTGACCCTGACCTCGGCTCTGACCTTGACCCTGACCCTGACCTCCACCCTGACCTTGACTGAGACCGTGACCACCACCCTGACCTCGACCCTGAGCTTCACCCTGACCCTGACCTCCGCTTTGACCTTGACCCTGACCCTGACCTCCACCCTGACCTCGACCCTGAGCTTCACCCTGACCCTGACCTCCGCTTTGACCTTGACCCTGACCCTGACCTCCACCCTGACCTTACCCTGACCCTGACCTCCACCCTGACCTTGACCCCGACCCTGACCTCAACTTGGACCTTGACCCTGACCCCGACCTCCACCCTGACCTTGACCCTGACCCTGACCTTCACCCTGACCTTGACCTTGACCCTGACCTCCACCCTGACCTTGACCCTGACCCTGACCTCCACCCTGACCTTTACCCTGACCTTGACCACCACCCTGACCTTGACCCTGACCCTGACCTCCGCCCTGACCTTGACCCCGACCCTGACCTCCACCCTGACCTTGACCCTGACCCTGACATCCACCCTGACATTGACCCTGACCCTGACCTCCACCCTGACCTTGACCCTGACCCTGACCTCCACCCTGACCTTGACCCCGACCCTGACCTCAACTTTGACCTTGACCCTGACCCCGACCTCCACCCTGACCTTGACCCTGACCCTGACCTCCAACCTGACCTTGACCTTGACCCTGACTTCCACCCTTACCTTTACCCTGACCTTGAGCACCACCCTGACCTTGACCCTGACCCTGACCTCCACCCTGACCTTGACACTGACCACGACCTCCACCCTGACCTTGACGCTGACCCCGAGCTCACCCTGACCTCCACCCTGACCTTGACCTCGTTCCTGACCTCCACCCTGACCTTGACCCTGACCCCGAGCTTATCCTGACCTCTACTCCGACCTTGACTGTGACCGTCACCTCGACCCTGACCTTGACCCTGACCCTGACCTCCACCCTGACCTTGACTGTGACCCTGACCTCTACACTGACCTTCACCCTGACCCCGACCTTCACCCTGACCTTGACCGTGACCCTGACCTCCACCTTGGCCTTGACTGTGACCCTGACCTTCACCCTGACCTTGACCCTGACCCTGACCTCCACCCTGACCTCCACCCTGACCTCGACCCTGACCCTGACCTTGACCCTGACACTGACCTCAACCCTGACCTCCACCGTGACCTTGACCCTGACCCTGACCTCCACCCTGACCTTGACCCTGACCCTGACCTCCACCCTGACATTGACCCTGACCCTGACCTCCACCCTGACCTTGACCCTGACCCTGACCTCCACCCTGACCTAGACCCCGACCCTGACCTCAACTTTGACCTTGACCCTGTCCCCGACCTCCACCCTGACCTTGACCCTGACCCTGACCTCCACCCTGACCTTGACCTTGACCCTGACTTCCACCCTGACCTTGACCCTGACCCTGACCTCCACCCTGACCTTTACCCTGACCTTGACCACCACCCTGACCTTGACCCTGACCCTGACCTCCACCCTGACCTTGACACTGACCACGACCTCCACCCTGACCTCGACGCTGACCCCGAGCTTGCCCTGACCTCCACCCTGACCTCGTCCTCGTTCCTGACCTCCACCCTGACCTTGACCCTCACCCTGACCTTCACCCTGACCTCCACCCTGACCTTGACCTTGACCCTGACCTCGACCCTGACCTTGACCCTGACCCTGACCTCCACCCCGACCTTGACCCTGACCTTCACCACCACCCTGACCTTGACCCTGACCCTGACCTCCACCCTGACCTCCACCCTGACCTTGACCCTGATCTTGCCCTCCACCCTGACCTTGACTGTGACCCTGACCTTCACTCTGACCTTGACCCTGACCCCGACCTCCACCCTGACCTCCACCCTGACCTTGACCCCCACCCTGATCTTGACCCTGACCCTGACCTCCACTTTGACCTCGACCCTGATCCTGACCTCCACCCTGACCCCCACCCTGACCTTGACCGCGTTCCTGACCTCCACCCTGACCTTGACCCTGACCCTGTTCTCCACTTTGACCTTGACCCTGACCCTGACCTCCACCCTGACCATGACCCTGACCCTGACCTCCACCCTGACCTTGACTGTGACCCTGACCTCCACCCTGACCTTGACTGTGACCCTGACCTCCACCCTGACCTTGTCCCTGACCTTGACCCTGACCCTGACCTCGGCCCTGACCTTGACCCTGACCCTGACCTCCACCCTGACCTTGACTGAGACCGTGACCTCAACCCTGACCTCGACCCTGACCTTGACCCTGACCCTGACCTCCACCCTGACCTTGACCCTAACCCTGACCTCGGCCCTGACCTTGACCCTGACGCTGACCTCCACCCTGACCTCCACCCTGACCTTGACCCTGACCTTGACCGCCACCCCGACCTTGACACTGACCCTGACCTCCACCCTGACCCTGACCTCGGCCCTGACCTTGACCCTGACGCTGACCTCCACCCTGACCTCCGGCCTGACCTTGACCCTGACCTTGACCTCCACCCCGACCTTGACCCTGACCCTGACCTCCACCCTGACCTTGACCCTGACCCTGACCTCCACCCTGACCTTGACCCTGACCCTGACCTCCACCCTGACATTGACCCTGACCCTGACCTCCACCCTGACTTTGACCCTGACCCTGACCTCCACCCTGACCTAGACCCCGACCCTGACCTCAACTTTGACCTTGACCCTGACCCCGACCTCCACCCTGACCTTGACCCTGACCCTGACCTCCACCCTGACCTTGACCTTGACCCTGACTTCCACCCTGACCTTGACCCTGACTCTGACCTCCACCCTGACCTTTACCCTGACCTTGACCACCACCCTGACCTTGACCCTGACCCTTACCTCCACCCTGACCTTGACACTGACCACGACCTCCACCCTGACCTCGACGCTGACCCCGAGCTTGCCCTGACCTCCACCCTGACCTTGACCTCGTTCCTGACCTCCACCCTGACCTTGACCCTCACCCTGACCTTCACCCTGACCTCCACCCTGACCTTGACCTTGACCCTGACCTCGACCCTGACCTTGACCCTGACCCTGACCTCCACCCCGACATTGACCCTGACCCTGACCTCCACCCTGACCTTGACCCTGACCCTGACCTCCACCCTGACCTAGACCCCGACCCTGACCTCAACTTTGACCTTGACCCTGTCCCCGACCTCCACCCTGACCTTGACCCTGACCCTGACCTCCACCCTGACCTTGACCTTGACCCTGACTTCCACCCTGACCTTGACCCTGACCCTGACCTCCACCCTGACCTTTACCCTGACCTTGACCACCACCCTGACCTTGACCCTGACCCTGACCTCCACCCTGACCTTGACACTGACCACGACCTCCAACCTGACCTCGACGCTGACCCCGAGCTTGCCCTGACCTCCACCCTGACCTTGTCCTCGTTCCTGACCTCCACCCTGACCTTGACCCTCACCCTGACCTTCACCCTGACCTCCACCCTGACCTTGACCTTGACCCTGACCTCGACCCTGACCTTGACCCTGACCCTGACCTCCACCCCGACCTTGACCCTGACCTTCACCACCACCCTGACCTTGACCCTGACCCTGACCTCCACCCTGACCTCCACCCTGACCTTGACCCTGATCTTGCCCTCCACCCTGACCTTGACTGTGACCCTGACCTTCACTCTGACCTTGACCCTGACCCCGACCTCCACCCTGACCTCCACCCTGACCTTGACCCCCACCCTGATCTTGACCCTGACCCTGACCTCCACTTTGACCTCGACCCTGATCCTGACCTCCACCCTGACCCCCACCCTGACCTTGACCGCGTTCCTGACCTCCACCCTGACCTTGACCCTGACCCTGTTCTCCACTTTGACCTTGACCCTGACCCTGACCTCCACCCTGACCATGACCCTGACCCTGACCTCCACCCTGACCTTGACTGTGACCCTGACCTCCACCCTGACCTTGACTGTGACCCTGACCTCCACCCTGACCTTGTCCCTGACCTTGACCCTGACCCTGACCTATGCCCTGACCTTGACCCTGACCCTGACCTCCACCCTGACCTTGACTGAGACCGTGACCTCAACCCTGACCTCGACCCTGACCTTGACCCTGACCCTGACCTCCACCCTGACCTTGACCCTAACCCTGACCTCGGCCCTGACCTTGACCCTGACGCTGACCTCCACCCTGACCTCCACCCTGACCTTGACCCTGACCTTGACCGCCACCCCGACCTTGACACTGACCCTGACCTCCACCCTGACCCTGACCTCGGCCCTGACCTTGACCCTGACGCTGACCTCCACCCTGACCTCCGGCCTGACCTTGACCCTGACCTTGACCTCCACCCCGACCTTGACCCTGACCCTGACCTCCACCCTGACCTTGACCCTGACCCTGACCTCCACCCTGACCTTGACCCTGACCCTGACCTCCACCCTGACATTGACCCTGACCCTGACCTCCACCCTGACTTTGACCCTGACCCTGACCTCCACCCTGACCTAGACCCCGGCCCTGAACTCAACTTTGACCTTGACCCTGACCCCGACCTCCACCCTGACCTTGACCCTGACCCTGACCTCCACCCTGACCTTGACCTTGACCCTGACTTCCACCCTGACCTTGACCCTGACTCTGACCTCCACCCTGACCTTTACCCTGACCTTGACCACCACCCTGACCTTGACCCTGACCCTTACCTCCACCCTGACCTTGACACTGACCACGACCTCCACCCTGACCTCGACGCTGACCCCGAGCTTGCCCTGACCTCCACCCTGACCTTGACCTCGTTCCTGACCTCCACCCTGACCTTGACCCTCACCCTGACCTTCACCCTGACCTCCACCCTGACCTTGACCTTGACCCTGACCTCGACCCTGACCTTGACCCTGACCCTGACCTCCACCCCGACCTTGACCCTGACCTTCACCACCACCCTGACCTTGACCCTGACCCTGACCTCCACCCTGACCTCCACCCTGACCTTGACCCCGATCTTGCCCTCCATCCTGACCTTGACTGTGACCCTGACCTTCACTCTGACCTTGACCCTGACCCCGACCTCCACCCTGACCTCCACCCTGACCTCGAACCCCACCCTGATCTTGACCCTGACCCTGACCTACACTTCGACCTCGACCCTGATCCTGACCTCCACCCTGACCCCCACCCTGACCTTGACCGCGTTCCTGACCTCCACCCTGACCTTGACCCTGACCCTGACCTCCACCCTGACCTTGACCCTGACCCTGACCTCCACCCTGACCTTGACCCTGACCCTGTTCTCCACTTTGACCTTGACCCTGACCCTGACCTCCACCCTGACCATGACCCTGACCCTGACCTCCACCCTGACCTTGACTGTGACCCTGACCTCCACCCTGACCTTGACTGTGACCCTGACCTCCACCCTGACCTTGTCCCTGACCTTGACCCTGACCCTGACCTCGGCCCTGACCTTGACCCTGACCCTGACCTCCACCCTGACCTTGACTGAGACCGTGACCTCAACCCTGACCTCAACCCTGACCTTGACCCTGACCCTAACCTCCACCCTGACCTTGACCCTGACCCTGTTCTCCACTTTGACCTTGATCCTGACCCTGACCTCCACCCTGACCATGACCCTGACCCTGACCTCCACCCTGACCTTGACCCCGACCATGACCTCAAATTTGTCCTTGACCCTGACCCCGACCTCCACCCTGACCTTGAGCCTGACCCTGACCTCGGCCCTGACCTTGACCCTGACCCTGACCTCCACCCTGACCTTGACTGTGACCCTGACCTCCACCCTGACATTGACCCTCAACCCAACCTCCACCCTGACCTCCACCCTGACCTTGACCCTGACCCTGACCTCCACTCTGACCTTGACTGTGACCCTGACCTCCACCCTGACCTTGTCCCTGACCTTGACCCTGACCCTGACCTCGGCCCTGACCTTGACCCTGACCCTGTCCTCCACCCTGACCTCGACTGAGACCGTGACCTCCACCCTGACCTCGACCCTGACCTTGACCCTGACCTTGACCCTAACCCTGACCTCGGCCCTGACCTTGACCCTGACGCTGACCTCCACCCTGACCTCCACCCTGACCTTGACCCCCACCCTGATCTTGACCCTGACCCTGACCTCCACTTTGACCTCGACCCTGATCCTGACCTCCACCCTGACCCCCACCCTGACCTTGACCGCGTTCCTGACCTCCACCCTGACCTTGACCCTGACCCTGTTCTCCACTTTGACCTTGACCCTGACCCTGACCTCCACCCTGACCATGACCCTGACCCTGACCTCCACCCTGACCTTGACTGTGACCCTGACCTCCACCCTGACCTTGACTGTGACCCTGACCTCCACCCTGACCTTGTCCCTGACCTTGACCCTGACCCTGACCTATGCCCTGACCTTGACCCTGACCCTGACCTCCACCCTGACCTTGACTGAGACCGTGACCTCAACCCTGACCTCGACCCTGACCTTGACCCTGACCCTGACCTCCACCCTGACCTTGACCCTAACCCTGACCTCGGCCCTGACCTTGACCCTGACGCTGACCTCCACCCTGACCTCCACCCTGACCTTGACCCTGACCTTGACCGCCACCCCGACCTTGACACTGACCCTGACCTCCACCCTGACCCTGACCTCGGCCCTGACCTTGACCCTGACGCTGACCTCCACCCTGACCTCCGGCCTGACCTTGACCCTGACCTTGACCTCCACCCCGACCTTGACCCTGACCCTGACCTCCACCCTGACCTTGACCCTGACCCTGACCTCCACCCTGACCTTGACCCTGACCCTGACCTCCACCCTGACATTGACCCTGACCCTGACCTCCACCCTGACTTTGACCCTGACCCTGACCTCCACCCTGACCTAGACCCCGACCCTGACCTCAACTTTGACCTTGACCCTGACCCCGACCTCCACCCTGACCTTGACCCTGACCCTGACCTCCACCCTGACCTTGACCTTGACCCTGACTTCCACCCTGACCTTGACCCTGACTCTGACCTCCACCCTGACCTTTACCCTGACCTTGACCACCACCCTGACCTTGACCCTGACCCTTACCTCCACCCTGACCTTGACACTGACCACGACCTCCACCCTGACCTCGACGCTGACCCCGAGCTTGCCCTGACCTCCACCCTGACCTTGACCTCGTTCCTGACCTCCACCCTGACCTTGACCCTCACCCTGACCTTCACCCTGACCTCCACCCTGACCTTGACCTTGACCCTGACCTCGACCCTGACCTTGACCCTGACCCTGACCTCCACCCCGACCTTGACCCTGACCTTCACCACCACCCTGACCTTGACCCTGACCCTGACCTCCACCCTGACCTCCACCCTGACCTTGACCCCGATCTTGCCCTCCACCCTGACCTTGACTGTGACCCTGACCTTCACTCTGACCTTGACCCTGACCCCGACCTCCACCCTGACCTCCACCCTGACCTCGAACCCCACCCTGATCTTGACCCTGACCCTGACCTACACTTCGACCTCGACCCTGATCCTGACCTCCACCCTGACCCCCACCCTGACCTTGACCGCGTTCCTGACCTCCACCCTGACCTTGACCCTGACCCTGACCTCCACCCTGACCTTGACCCTGACCCTGACCTCCACCCTGACCTTGACCCTGACCCTGTTCTCCACTTTGACCTTGACCCTGACCCTGACCTCCACCCTGACCATGACCCTGACCCTGACCTCCACCCTGACCTTGACTGTGACCCTGACCTCCACCCTGACCTTGACTGTGACCCTGACCTCCACCCTGACCTTGTCCCTGACCTTGACCCTGACCCTGACCTCGGCCCTGACCTTGACCCTGACCCTGACCTCCACCCTGACCTTGACTGAGACCGTGACCTCAACCCTGACCTCAACCCTGACCTTGACCCTGACCCTAACCTCCACCCTGACCTTGACCCTGACCCTGTTCTCCACTTTGACCTTGATCCTGACCCTGACCTCCACCCTGACCATGACCCTGACCCTGACCTCCACCCTGACCTTGACCCCGACCATGACCTCAAATTTGTCCTTGACCCTGACCCCGACCTCCACCCTGACCTTGAGCCTGACCCTGACCTCGGCCCTGACCTTGACCCTGACCCTGACCTCCACCCTGACCTTGACTGTGACCCTGACCTCCACCCTGACATTGACCCTGAACCCAACCTCCACCCTGACCTCCACCCTGACCTTGACCCTGACCCTGACCTCCACTCTGACCTTGACTGTGACCCTGACCTCCACCCTGACCTTGTCCCTGACCTTGACCCTGACCCTGACCTCGGCCCTGACCTTGACCCTGACCCTGTCCTCCACCCTGACCTCGACTGAGACCGTGACCTCCACCCTGACCTCGACCCTGACCTTGACCCTGACCTTGACCCTAACCCTGACCTCGGCCCTGACCTTGACCCTGACGCTGACCTCCACCCTGACCTCCACCCTGACCTTGACCCCCACCCTGATCTTGACCCTGACCCTGACCTCCACTTTGACCTCGACCCTGATCCTGACCTCCACCCTGACCCCCACCCTGACCTTGACCGCGTTCCTGACCTCCACCCTGACCTTGACCCTGACCCTGTTCTCCACTTTGACCTTGACCCTGACCCTGACCTCCACCCTGACCATGACCCTGACCCTGACCTCCACCCTGACCTTGACTGTGACCCTGACCTCCACCCTGACCTTGACTGTGACCCTGACCTCCACCCTGACCTTGTCCCTGACCTTGACCCTCACCCTGACCTATGCCCTGACCTTGACCCTGACCCTGACCTCCACCCTGACCTTGACTGAGACCGTGACCTCAACCCTGACCTCGACCCTGACCTTGACCCTGACCCTGACCTCCACCCTGACCTTGACCCTAACCCTGACCTCGGCCCTGACCTTGACCCTGACGCTGACCTCCACCCTGACCTCCACCCTGACCTTGACCCTGACCTTGACCGCCACCCCGACCTTGACACTGACCCTGACCTCCACCCTGACTCTGACCTCGGCCCTGACCTTGACCCTGACGCTGACCTCCACCCTGACCTCCGGCCTGACCTTGACCCTGACCTTGACCTCCACCCCGACCTTGACCCTGACCCTGACCTCCACCCTGACCTTGACCCTGACCCTGACCTCCACCCTGACCTTGACCCTGACCCTGACCTCCACCCTGACATTGACCCTGACCCTGACCTCCACCCTGACTTTGACCCTGACCCTGACCTCCACCCTGACCTAGACCCCGACCCTGACCTCAACTTTGACCTTGACCCTGACCCCGACCTCCACCCTGACCTTGACCCTGACCCTGACCTCCACCCTGACCTTGACCTTGACCCTGACTTCCACCCTGACCTTGACCCTGACTCTGACCTCCACCCTGACCTTTACCCTGACCTTGACCACCACCCTGACCTTGACCCTGACCCTTACCTCCACCCTGACCTTGACACTGACCACGACCTCCACCCTGACCTCGACGCTGACCCCGAGCTTGCCCTGACCTCCACCCTGACCTTGACCTCGTTCCTGACCTCCACCCTGACCTTGACCCTCACCCTGACCTTCACCCTGACCTCCACCCTGACCTTGACCTTGACCCTGACCTCGACCCTGACCTTGACCCTGACCCTGACCTCCACCCCGACCTTGACCCTGACCTTCACCACCACCCTGACCTTGACCCTGACCCTGACCTCCACCCTGACCTCCACCCTGACCTTGACCCCGATCTTGCCCTCCACCCTGACCTTGACTGTGACCCTGACCTTCACTCTGACCTTGACCCTGACCCCGACCTCCACCCTGACCTCCACCCTGACCTCGAACCCCACCCTGATCTTGACCCTGACCCTGACCTACACTTCGACCTCGACCCTGATCCTGACCTCCACCCTGACCCCCACCCTGACCTTGACCGCGTTCCTGACCTCCACCCTGACCTTGACCCTGACCCTGACCTCCACCCTGACCTTGACCCTGACCCTGACCTCCACCCTGACCTTGACCCTGACCCTGTTCTCCACTTTGACCTTGACCCTGACCCTGACCTCCACCCTGACCATGACCCTGACCCTGACCTCCACCCTGACCTTGACTGTGACCCTGACCTCCACCCTGACCTTGACTGTGACCCTGACCTCCACCCTGACCTTGTCCCTGACCTTGACCCTGACCCTGACCTCGGCCCTGACCTTGACCCTGACCCTGACCTCCACCCTGACCTTGACTGAGACCGTGACCTCAACCCTGACCTCAACCCTGACCTTGACCCTGACCCTAACCTCCACCCTGACCTTGACCCTGACCCTGTTCTCCACTTTGACCTTGATCCTGACCCTGACCTCCACCCTGACCATGACCCTGACCCTGACCTCCACCCTGACCTTGACCCCGACCATGACCTCAAATTTGTCCTTGACCCTGACCCCGACCTCCACCCTGACCTTGAGCCTGACCCTGACCTCGGCCCTGACCTTGACCCTGACCCTGACCTCCACCCTGACCTTGACTGTGACCCTGACCTCCACCCTGACATTGACCCTGAACCCAACCTCCACCCTGACCTCCACCCTGACCTTGACCCTGACCCTGACCTCCACTCTGACCTTGACTGTGACCCTGACCTCCACCCTGACCTTGTCCCTGACCTTGACCCTGACCCTGACCTCGGCCCTGACCTTGACCCTGACCCTGTCCTCCACCCTGACCTCGACTGAGACCGTGACCTCCACCCTGACCTCGACCCTGACCTTGACCCTGACCTTGACCCTAACCCTGACCTCGGCCCTGACCTTGACCCCGACGCTGACCTCCACCCTGACCTCCACCCTGACCTTGACCCTGACCTTGACCTCCACCCTGACCTTGACACTGACCCTGACCTCCACCCTGACCTTGACCCCCACCCTGATCTTGACCCTGACCCTGACCTCCACTTTGACCTCGACCCTGATCCTGAACTCCACCCTGACCCCCACCCTGACCTTGACCGCGTTCCTGACCTCCACCTTGGCCTTGACTGTGACACTGACCTTCACCCTTACCTTGACCCTGACCCTTACCTCCACCCTGACCTCCACCCTGACCCCGACCTCCACCCTGACCTTGACCCTGACCCCGAGCTTACCCTGACCTCCACTCCGACCTTGACTGTGACCGTCACCACGACCCTGACCTTGACTCTGACCCTGACCTCCACCCTGACCTGGACTGTGACCCTGACCTCTACACTGACCTTGCCCTTGACCCCGACCTTCACCCTGACCTTGACCGTGACCCTGACCTCCACCTTGGCCTTGACTGTGACCCTGACCTTCACCCTTAACTTGACCCTGACCCTTACCTCCACCCTGACCTCCACCCTGACCTCGACCCTGACCCTGACCTTGACCCTGACACTGACCTCAACCCTTCCCTCCACCCTGACCTTGACCCTGACCCTGACCTCCACCTTGACCTTGATCCTGACCCTGACCTCCACCCTGACCTTGACCCTGACCCTGACCTCCACTTTGACCTTGACTCTGACCCTGACCTCCACCCTGACCCTGACCTCCACCCTGACCATGACCCTGACCCTGACCTCAACCCTGACCTTGACCCTGACCCTGACCTCCACCCTGACCTTGAGCCTGACCCTGACCTCGGCCCTGACCTTGACCCTGACCCTGACCTCCACCCCGACCTTGACTGTGACCCTGACCTCCACCCTGACATTGACCCTGAACCCGACCTCCACCCTGACCCCCACCCTGACCTTGACCCTGACCCTGACCTCCACTCTGACCTTGAATGTGACCCTGACCTCCACCCTGACCTTGTCTCTGACCTTGACCCTGACCCTGACCTCGGCCCTGACCTTGACCCTGACCCTGTCCTCCAACCTGACCTCGACTGAGACCGTGACCTCCACCCTGACCTCGACCCTGACCTTGACCCTGACCCTGACCTCCACCCTGACCTTGACCCTGACCCTGACCTCGGCCCTGACCTTGACCCTGACCCTGACCTCCACCCTGACCTTGACTCTGACCCTGACCTCCACCCTGACCTCCACCCTGACCTTGACCCTGACCCTGACCTCCACCCTGACCTTGACCCTGACCCTGACCTCCACCCTGACCTTGACCCTGACCCTGACCTCCACCCTGACATTGACCCTGATCCTGACCTCCACCCTGACCTTGACCCCGACCCTGACCTCAACTTTGACCTTGACCCTGACCCCGACCTCCACCCTGACCTTGACCCTGACCCTGACCGTCACCCTGACCTTGACCTTGACCCTGACTTCCACCCTGACCTTGACCCTGACCCTGACCTCCACCCTGACCTTTACCCTGACCTTGACCACCACCCTGACCTTGACCCTGACCCTGACCTCCACCCTGACCTTGACTCTGACCACGACCTCCACCCTGACCTTGACCCTGACCCCGAGCTTACCCAAACCTCCACTCCGACCTTGACTGTGACCGTCACCTCGACCCTGAGCTTGACCCTGACCCTGACCTCCACCCTGACCTTGACTGTGACCCTGACCTCTACACTGACCTTGACCTTGACCCCGACCTTCACCCTGACCTTGACCGTGACCCTGACCTGCACCTTGGCCTTGACTGTGACCCTGACCTTCACCCTTACCTTGACCCTGACCCTTACCTCCACCCTGACCTCCACCCTGACCTCGACCCTGACCCTGACCTTGACCCTGACACTGACCTCAACCCTGACCTCCACCCTGACCTTGACCCTGACCCTGACCTCCACCCTGACCTTGACCCTGACCCTGACCTCCACCCTGACCTTGACCCTGACCCTGACCTCCACTTTGACCTTGACTCTGACCCTGACCTCCACCCTGACCCTGACCTCCACCCTGACCCTGACCTCCACCCTGACCATGACCCTGACCCTGACCTCAACCCTGACCTTCACCCTGACCTTGACCCTGACCCTGACCTCCACCCTGACCTTGAGCCTGACCCTGACCTCGGCCCTGACCTTGACCCTGACCCTGACCTCCACCCTGACCTTGACTGTGACCCTGACCTCCACCCTGACATTGACCCTGAACCCAACCTCCACCCTGACCTCCACCCTGACCTTGACCCTGACCCTGACCTCCACTTTGACCTTGACTCTGACCCTGACCTCCACCCTGACCCTGACCTCCACCCTGACCATGACCCTGACCCTGACCTCAACCCTGACCTTGACCCTGACCCTGACCTCCACCCTGACCTTGAGCCTGACCCTGACCTCGGCCCTGACCTTGACCCTGACCCTGACCTCCACCCCGACCTTGACTGTGACCCTGACCTCCACCCTGACATTGACCCTGAACCCGACCTCCACCCTGACCTCCACCCTGACCTTGACCCTGACCCTGACCTCCACTCTGACCTTGAATGTGACCCTGACCTCCACCCTGACCTTGTCTCTGACCTTGACCCTGACCCTGACCTCGGCCCTGACCTTGACCCTGACCCTGTCCTCCACCCTGACCTCGACTGAGACCGTGACCTCCACCCTGACCTCGACCCTGACCTTGACCCTGACCCTGACCTCCACCCTGACCTTGACCCTGACCCTGACCTCGGCCCTGACCTTGACCCTGACCCTGACCTCCACCCTGACCTTGACTCTGACCCTGACCTCCACCCTGACCTCCACCCTGACCTTGACCCTGACCCTGACCTCCACCCTGACCTTGACCCTGACCCTGACCTCCACCCTGACCTTGACCCTGACCCTGACCTCCACCCTGACATTGACCCTGACCCTGACCTCCACCCTGACCTTGACCCCGACCCTGACCTCAACTTTGACCTTGACCCTGACCCCGACCTCCACCCTGACCTTGACCCTGACCCTGACCGTCACCCTGACCTTGACCTTCACCCTGACTTCCACCCTGACCTTGACCCTGACCCTGACCTCCACCCTGACCTTTACCCTGACCTTGACCACCACCCTGACCTTGACCCTGACCCTGACCTCCACCCTGACCTTGACTCTGACCACGACCTCCACCCTGACCTTGACCCTGACCCCGAGCTTACCCGAACCTCCACTCCGACCTTGACTGTGACCGTCACCTCGACCCTGAGCTTGACCCTGACCCTGACCTCCACCCTGACCTTGACTGTGACCCTGACCTCTACACTGACCTTGACCTTGACCCCGACCTTCACCCTGACCTTGACCGTGACCCTGACCTGCACCTTGGCCTTGACTGTGACCCTGACCTTCACCCTTACCTTGACCCTGACCCTTACCTCCACCCTGACCTCCACCCTGACCTCGACCCTGACCCTGACCTTGACCCTGACACTGACCTCAAACCTGACCTCCACCCTGACCTTGACCCGTGACCCTGACCTCCACCCTGACCTTGACCCTGACCCTGACCTCCACCCTGACCTTGACCCTGACCCTGACCTCCACTTTGACCTTGACTCTGACCCTGACCTCCACCCTGACCCTGACCTCCACCCTGACCCTGACCTCCACCCTGACCATGACCCTGACCCTGACCTCAACCCTGACCTTCACCCTGACCTGGACCCTGACCCTGACCTCCACCCTGACCTTGAGCCTGACCCTGACCTCGGCCCTGACCTTGACCCTGACCCTGACCTCCACCCTGACCTTGACTGTGACCCTGACCTCGGCCCTGACCTTGACCCTGACGCTGACCTCCACCCTGACCTCCACCCTGACCTTGACCCTGACCTTGACCTCCACCCCGACCTTGACACTGACCCTGACCTCCACCCTGACCTTGACCGTGACCTTGACCCTGACCCTGACCTCGGCCCTGACCTTGACCCTGACCCTGACCTCCACCCTGACCTTGACTGAGACCGTGACCTCAACCCTGACCTCGACCCTGACCTTGACCCTGACCCTGACCTTGACCCTGACCCTGACCTCCACCCTGACCTTGACCCTGACCCTGACCTCCACCCTGACCTTGACCCTGACCCTGTTCTCCACTTTGACCTTGACCCTGATCCTGACCTCCACCCTGACCATGACCCTGACACTGACCTCCACCCTGACCTTGACTGTGACCCTGACCTCCACCCTGACCTTGACTGTGACCCTGACCTTCACCCTGACCTTGTCCCTGACCTTGACCCTGACCCTGACCTCGGCCCTGACCTTGACCCTGACCCTGACCTCCACCCTGACCTTGACTGAGACCGTGACCTCAACCCTGACCTCGACTCTGACCTTGACCCTGACCCTGACCTCCACCCTGACCTTGACCCTAACCCTGACCTCGGCCCTGACCTTGACCCTGACGCTGACCTCCACCCTGACCTCCACTCTGACCTTGACCCTCACCTTGACCTCCACCCTGACCTTGACACTGACCCTGACCTCCACCCTGACCTTGACCCCCACCCTGATCTTGACCCTGACCCTGACCTCCACTTTGACCTCGACCCTGATCCTGACCTCCACCCTGACCCCCACCCTGACATTGACCGCGTTCCTGACCTCCACCCTGACCTTGTCCCTGACCCTGACCTCCACCCTGACCTTGACCCTGACCCTGACCTCCACCCTGACCTTGACCCTGACCCTGTTCTCCACTTTGACCTTGACCCTGACCCTGACCTCCACCCTGACCATGACCCTGACCCTGACCTCCACCCTGACCTTGACTGTGACCCTGACCTCCACCCTGACCTTGACTGTGACCCTGACCTCCACCCTGACCTTGTCCCTGACCTTGACCCTGACCCTGACCTCGGCCCTGACCTTGACCCTGACCCTGACCTCCACCCTGACCTTGACTGAGACCGTGACCTCAACCCTGACCTCGACCCTGACCCCGAGCTTACCCTGACCTCCACCCCGACCTTGACCCTGACCCTGACCTCCACCCTGACCTTCACCCTTACCATGACTCTGACCCTTACCTCCACCCTGACCTTCACCCTGACCTCGACCCTGACCCTGACCTTGACCCTGACACTGACCTCAACCCTGACCTCCACCCTGACCTTGACCCTGACCCTGACCCCCACCCTGACCTTGACCCTGACCCTGTCCTCCACCCTGACCTCGACTGAGACCCTGACCTCCACCCTGACCTTGACTGTGACCCTGACCTTCACCCTGACCTTGTCCCTGACCTTGACCCTGACCCTGACCTCGGCCCTGACCTTGACCCTGACCCTGACCTTCACCCTGACCTTGACTGAGACCGTGACCTCAACCCTGACCTCGACTCTGACCTTGACCCTGACCCTGACCTCCACCCTGACCTTGACCCTAACCCTGACCTCGGCCCTGACCTTGACCCTGACGCTGACCTCCACCCTGACCTCCACCCTGACCTTGACCCTGACCTTGATCTCCACCCTGACCTTGACACTGACCCTGACCTCCACCCTGACCTTGACCCCCACCCTGATCTTGACCCTGACCCTGACCTCCACTTTGACCTCGACCCTGATGCTGACCTCCACCCTGACCCCCACCCTGACCTTGACCGCGTTCCTGACCTCCACCCTGACCTTGTCCCTGACCCTGACCTCCACCCTGACCTTGACCCTGACCCTGACCTCCACCCTGACCTTGACCCTGACTCTGTTCTCCACTTTGACCTTGACCCTGACCCTGACCTCCACCCTGACCATGACCCTGACCCTGACCTCCACCCTGACCTTGACTGTGACCCTGACCTCCACCCTGACCTTGACTGTGACCCTGACCTCCACCCTGACCTTGTCCCTGACCTTGACCCTGACCCTGACCTCGTCCCTGACCTTGACCCTGACCCTGACCTCCACCCTGACCTTGACTGAGACCGTGACCTCAAGCCTGACCTCCACTCTGACCTTGACCCTGACCTTGACCTCCACCCTGACCTTGACACTGACCCTGACCTCCACCCTGACCTTGACCCCCACCCTGATCTTGACCCTGACCCTGACCTCCACTTTGACCTCGACCCTGATCCTGACCTCCACCCTGACCCCCACCCTGACATTGACCGCGTTCCTGACCTCCACCCTGACCTTGTCCCTGACCCTGACCTCCACCCTGACCTTGACCCTGACCCTGACCTCCACCCTGACCTTGACCCTGACCCTGTTCTCCACTTTGACCTTGACCCTGACCCTGACCTCCACCCTGACCATGACCCTGACCCTGACCTCCACCCTGACCTTGACTGTGACCCTGACTTCCACCCTGACCTTGACTGTGACCCTGACCTCCACCCTGACCTTGTCCCTGACCTTGACCCTGACCCTGACCTCGGCCCTGACCTTGACCCTGACCCTGACCTCCACCCTGACCTTGACTGAGACCGTGACCTCAACCCTGACCTCGACCCTGACCTTGACCCTGACCCTGACCTCCACCCTGACCTTGACCCTAACCCTGACCTCGGCCCTGACCTTGACCCTGACGCTGACCTCCACCCTGACCTCCACCCTGACCTTGACCCTGACCTTGACCTCCACCCCGACCTTGACACTGACCCTGACCTCCACCCTGACCTTGACCGTGACCCTGACCTGCACCCTGAACTTGACCCTGACCCTGACCTCCACCCTGACCTTTACCCTGACCTTGACCACCACCCTGACCTTGACCCTGACCCTGACCTCCACCCTGACCTTGACACTGACCACGACCTCCACCCTGACCTTGACCCTGACCCCGAGCTTACCCTGACCTCCACTCCGACCTTGACTGTGACCGTCACCACGACCCTGACCTTGACTCTGACCCTGACCTCCACCCTGACCTTGACTGTGACCCTGACCTCTACACTGACCTTGACCTTGACCCCGACCTTCACCCTGACCTTGACCGTGACCCTGACCTCCACCTTGGCCTTGACTGTGACCCTGACCTTCACCCTTACCTTGACCCTGACCCTTACCTCCACCCTGACCTCCACCTTGACCTCGACCCTGACCCTGACCTTGACCCTGACACTGACCTCAACCCTGACCTCCACCCTGACCTTGACCCTGACCCTGACCTCCACCCTGACCTTGACCCTGACCCTGACCTCCACCCTGACCTTGACTCTGACCCTGACCTCCACTTTGACCTTGACTCTGACCCTGACCTCCACCCTGACCCTGACCTCCACCCTGACCATGACCCTGACCCTGACCTCAACCCTGACTTTCACCCTGACCTTAACCCTGACCCTGACCTCCACCCTGACCTTGAGCCTGACCCTGACCTCGGCCCTGACCTTGACCCTGACCCTGACCTCCACCCTGACCTTGACTGTGACCCTGACCTCCACCCTGACATTGACCCTGAACCCGACCTCCACGCTGACCTCCACCCTGACCTTGACCCTGACCCTGACCTCCACTCTGACGTTGAATGTGACCCTGACCTCCACCCTGACCTTGTCCCTGACCTTGACTCTGACCCTGACCTCGGCCCTGACCTTGACCCTGACCCTGTCCTCCACCCTGACCTCGACTGAGACCGTGACCTCCACCCTGACCTCGACCCTGACCTTGACCCTGACCCTGACCTCCACCCTGACCTTGACCCTGACCCTGACCTCGGCCCTGACCTTGACCCTGACCCTGACCTCCACCCTGACCTTGACTCTGACCCTGACCTCCACCCTGACCTCCACCCTGACCTTGACCCTGACCCTGACCTCCACCCTGACCTTGACCCTGACCCTAACCTCCACCCTGACCTTGACCCTGACCCTGACCTCCACCCTGACATTGACCCTGTACCTGACCTCCACCCTGATCTTGACCCCGACCCTGACCTCAACTTTGACCTTGACCCTGACCCCGACCTCCACCCTGACCTTGACCCTGACCCTGACCGTCACCCTGACCTTGACCTTGACCCTGACTTCCACCCTGACCTTGACCCTGACCCTGACCTCCACCCTGACCTTTACCCTGACCTTGACCACCACCCTGACCTTGACCCTGACCCTGACCTCCACCCTGACCTTGACTCTGACCACGACCTCCACCCTGACCTTGACCCTGACCCCGAGCTTACCCGAACCTCCACTCCGACCTTGACTGTGACCGTCACCTCGACCCTGAGCTTGACTCTGACCCTGACCTCCACCCTGACCTTGACTGTGACCCTGACCTCTACCCTGACCTTGACCTTCACCCCGACCTTCACCCCGACCTTGACCGTGACCTTGACCTCCACCTTGGCCTTGACTGTGACCCTGACCTTCACCCTTACCTTGACCCTGAACCTTACCTCCACCCTGACCTACACCCTGACCTCGACCCTGACCCTGACCTTGACCCTGACACTGACCTCAACCCTGACCTCCACCCTGACCTTGACCCTGACCCTGACCTCCACCCTGACCTTGACCCTGACCCTGACCTCCACCCTGACCTTGACCCTGACCCTGACCTCCACTTTGACCTTGACTCTGACCCTGACCTCCACCCTGACCCTGACCTCCACCCTGACCCTGACCTCCACCCTGTCCATGACCCTGACCCTGACCTCAACCCTGACATTCACCCTGACCTTGACCCTGACCCTGACCTCCACCCTGACCTTGAGCCTGACCCTGACCTCGGCCCTGACCTTGACCCTGACCCTGACCTCCACCCTGACCTTGACTGTGACCCTGACCTCCACCCTGACATTGACCCTGAACCCAACCTCCACCCTGACCTCCACCCTGACCTTGACCCTGACCCTGACCTCCACTCTGACCTTGACTGTGACCCTGACCTCCACCCTGACCTTGTCCCTGACCTTGACCCTGACCCTGACCTCGGCCCCGACCTTGACCCTGACCCTGTCCTCCACCCTGACCTCGACTGAGACCGTGACCTCCACCCTGACCTCGACCCTGACCTTGACTCTGACCTTGACCCTAACCCTGACCTCGGCCCTGACCTTGACCCTGACGCTGACCTCCACCCTGACCTCCACCCTGACCTTGACCCTGACCTTGACCTCCACCCTGACCTTGACACTGACCCTGACCTCCACCCTGACCTTGACCCCCACCCTGATCTTGACCCTGACCCTGACCTCCACTTTGACCTCGACCCTGATCCTGACCTCCACCCTGACCCCCACCCTGACCTTGACCGCGTTCCTGACCTCCACCCTGACCTTGTCCCTGACCCTGACCTCCACCCTAACCTTGACCCTGACCCTGACCTCCACCCTGACCTTGACCCTGACCCTGACCTCCACCCTGACCTTGACCCTGACCCTGACCTCCACCCTGACCTTGACCCCGACCATGACCTCAAATTTGTCCTTGACCCTGACCCCGACCTCCACCCTGACCTTGACCCTGACCCTGACCTTCACCCTGACCTTGACCTTGACCCTGACTTCCACCCTGACCTTGACCCCGACCCTGACCTCCACCCTGACCTTTACCCTGACCTTGACCACCACCCTGACCTTGACCCTGACCCTGACCTCCACCCTGACCTTGACACTGACCACGACCTCCACCCTGACCTTGACCCTGACCCCGAGCTTACCCTGACCTCCACTCCGACCTTGACTGTGACCGTCACCACGACCCTGACCTTGACTCTGACCCTGACCTCCACCCTGACCTTGACTGTGACCCTGACCTCTA
Organism: Tenthredo distinguenda; assembly: GCA_947538915.1. Taxonomy (NCBI): domain Eukaryota; kingdom Metazoa; phylum Arthropoda; class Insecta; order Hymenoptera; family Tenthredinidae; genus Tenthredo; species Tenthredo distinguenda. Next base: position 5,391,637 of record OX384536.1, on the reverse strand, counting down.
CACTGACCTTGACCTTGACCCCGACCTTCACCCTGACCTTGACCGTGACCCTGACCTCCACCTTTGCCTTGACTGTGACCCTGACCTTCACCCTTACCTTGACCCTGACCCTTACCTCCACCCTGACCTCTACCCTGACCTCGACCCTGACCCTGACCTCAACCCTGACCTCCACCCTGACCTTGACCCTGACCCTGACCTCCACCCTGACCTTGACCCTGACCCTGACCTCCACCCTGACCTTGACCCTGACCCTGACCTCCACTTTGACCTTGACTCTGACCCTGACCTCCACCCTGACCCTGACCTCCACCCTGACCATGACCCTGACCCTGACCTCAACCCTGACCTTCACCCTGACCTTGACCCTGACCCTGACCTCCACCCTGACCTTGAGCCTGACCCTGACCTCGGCCCTGACCTTGACCCTGACCCTGATCTCCACCCTGACCTTGACTGTGACCCTGACCTCCACCCTGACATTGACCCTGAACCCGACCTCCACCCTGACCTCCACCCTGACCTTGACCCTGACCCTGACCTCCACTCTGACCTTGACTGTGACCCTGACCTCTACCCTGACCTTGTCTTTGACCTTGACCCTGACCCTGACCTCGGCCCTGACCTTGACCCTGACCCTGTCCTCCACCCTGACCTCGACTGAGACCGTGACCTCCACCCTGACCTCGACCCTGACCTTGACCCTGACCCTGACCTCCACCCTGACCTTGACCCTGACCCTGACCTCGGCCCTGACCTTGACCCTGACCCTGACCTCCACCCTGACCTTGACTCTGACCCTGACCTCCACCCTGACCTCCACCCTGACCTTGACCCTGACCTTGACCTCCACCCTGACCTTGACACTGACCCTGACCTCCACCCTGACCTTGACCGTGACCCTGCCCTCCACCCTGACCTTGACCCTGACCTTGACCATCACCTAGACCTTGACCCTGACCCTGACCTCTACTTTGACCTTGACCCTGACCCTGACCTCCACCCTGACCTTGACCCTGACCCTGACCTCCACCCTGACCTCCACCCTGACCTTGACCTTGACCCTGAACTCCACCCTGACCTTGACTCTGACCCTGACCTCCACCCTGAGCTTGACCCTGATTCTGACCTCTACCCCGACCTCCACCCTGACCTTGACCCCCACCCTGATCTTGACCCTGACTCTGACCTCCACTTTGACCTTGACCCTGACCCTGACCTCCACCCTGACATTGACCCTGACCCTGACCTCCACCCTGACCTTGACCCTGACCCTGACCTCCACCCGGACCTTGACCCCGACCCTGACCTCAACTTTGACCTTGACCCTGACCCCGACCTCGACCCTGACCTTGACTCTCACCCTGACCTCCACCCTGACCTTTACCCTGACCTTGACCACCACCCTGACCTTGACCCTGACCCTGACCTCCACCCTGACCTTAACACTGACCACGAGCTCCACCCTGACCTTGACCCTGACCCCGAGCTTACCCTGACCTCCACTCTGACCTTGATTGTGACCGTCACCTCGACCCTGACCTTGACCCTGACCCTGACCTCCACCCTGACCTCGACTGTGACCCCGACCTCTACCCTGACCCTGACCCTGACCCCGACCTCCACCCTGACCTTGACTGTGACCCTGACCTTCACCCTGACCTTGACCCTGACCCCGACCTCCACCCTGACCTCCACCCTGACCTTGACCCCCACCCTGACCTTGACCTTGACCCTGACTTCCACCCTGACCTTGACCCTGACCCTGACCTCCACCCTGACCTTTACCCTGACCTTGACCACCACCCTGACCTTGACCCTGACCCTGACCTCCACCCTGACCATGACCCTGACCCCGACCTCCACCCTGACCTTGACCCTGACCCTGACCTCCACCTTGACCTTGACCCTGACCCTGACCTCCACCCTGACATTGATCCTGACCTGATCTCCACCCTGACCTTGACCCTGACCCTGTCCTCCACCCTGACCTTGACCCCGACCCTGACCTCAACTTTGACCTTGACCCTGACCCCGACCTCCACCCTGACCTTGACCCTGACCCTGACCTTCACCCTGACCTTGACCTTGACCCTGACTTCCACCCTGACCTTGACCCTGACCCTGACCTCCACCCTGACCTTTACCCTGACCTTGACCACCACCCTGATCTCCACCCTGACCTTGACACTGACCACGACCTCCACCCTGACCTTGACCCTGACCCCGAGCTTACCCTGACCTCCACTCTGACCTTGATTGTGACCGTCACCTCGACCCTGACCTTGACCCTGACCCTGACCTCCACCCTGACCTCGACTGTGACCCCGACCTCTACCCTGACCCTGACCCTGACCCCGACCTCCACCCTGACCTTGACTGTGACCCTGACCTTCACCCTGACCTTGACCCTGACCCCGACCTCCACCCTGACCTCCACCCTGACCTTGACCCCCACCCTGACCTTGACCTTGACCCTGACTTCCACCCTGACCTTGACCCTGACCCTGACCTCCACCCTGACCTTTACCCTGACCTTGACCACCACCCTGACCTTGACCCTGACCCTGACCTCCACCCTGACCATGACCCTGACCCCGACCTCCACCCTGACCTTGACCCTGACCCTGACCTCCACCTTGACCTTGACCCTGACCCTGACCTCCACCCTGACATTGATCCTGACCTGATCTCCACCCTGACCTTGACCCTGACCCTGTCCTCCACCCTGACCTTGACCCCGACCCTGACCTCAACTTTGACCTTGACCCTGACCCCGACCTCCACCCTGACCTTGACCCTGACCCTGACCTTCACCCTGACCTTGACCTTGACCCTGACTTCCACCCTGACCTTGACCCTGACCCTGACCTCCACCCTGACCTTTACCCTGACCTTGACCACCACCCTGATCTCCACCCTGACCTTGACACTGACCACGACCTCCACCCTGACCTTGACCCTGACCCCGAGCTTACCCTGACCTGTACTCCGACCTTGACTGTGACCGTCACCTCGACCCTGACCTTGACCCTGACCCTGACCTCCACCCTGACGTTGACTGTGACCCTGACCTCTACACTGACCTTCACCCTGACCCCGACCTTCACCCTGACCTTGACCGTGACCCTGACCTCCACCTTGGCCTTGACTGTGACCCTGACCTTCACCCTTACCTTGACCCTGACCCTGACCTCCACCCTGACCTCCAGCCTGACCTCGACCCTGACCCTGACCTTGACCCTGACACTGACCTCAACCCTGACCTCCACCCTGACCTTGACCCTGACCCTGACCTCCACCCTGAGCTTGACCCTGACCCTGACCTCCACCCTGACCTTGACCCTGACCCTGACCTTCACTTTGACCTTGACTCTGACCCTGACCTCCACCCTGACCCTGACCTTCACCCTGACCATGACCCTGACCCTGACCTCAACCCTGACCTCCACCCTGACCTTGACCCTGACCCTGACCTCCACCCTGACCTTGAGCCTGACCCTGACCTCGGCCCTGACCTTGACCCTGACCCTGACCTCCACTCTGACCTTGACTGTGACCCTGACCTCCACCCTGACCTTGTCCCTGACCTTGACCCTGACCCTGACTTCGACCCTGACCTTGACCCTGACCTTGACCCTAACCCTGACCTCGGCCCTGACCTTGACCCTGACGCTGACCTCCACCCTGACCTCCACCCTGACCTTGACCCTGACCTTGACCTCCACCCTGACCTTGACACTGACCCTGACCTCCACCCTGACCTTGACCCCCACCCTGATCTTGACCCTGACCCTGACCTCCACTTTGACATCGACCCTGATCCTGACCTCTACCCTGACCCACACCCTGACCTTGACCGCGTTCCTGACCTCCACCCTGACCTTGTCCCTGACCCTGACCTCCACCCTGACCTTGACCCTGACCCTGACCTCCACCCTGACCTTGACCCTGACCCTGTTCTCCACTTTGACCTTGACCCTGACCCTGACCTCCACCCTGACCATGACCCTGACCCTGACCTCCACCCTGACCTTGACTGTGACCCTGACCTCCACCCTGACCTTGACTGTGACCCGGACCTCCACCCTGACCTTGTCCCTGACCTTGACCCTGACCCTGACCTCGGCCCTGACCTTGACCCTGACCCTGACCTCCACCCTGACCTTGACTGAGACCGTGACCTCAACCATGACCTCGACCCTGACCTTGACCCTGACCCTGACCTCCACCCTGACCTTGACCCTAACCCTGACCTCGGCCCTGACCTTGACCCTGACGCTGACCTCCACCCTGACCTCCACCCTGACCTCCACCCCGACCTTGACACTGACCCTGACCTCCACCCTGACCTTGACCGTGACCCTGACCTCCACCCTGAACTTGACCCTGACCCTGACCTCCACCCTGACCTTTACCCTGACCTTGACCACCACCCTGACCTTGACCCTGACCCTGACCTCCACCCTGACCTTGACTGTGACCCTGACCTCTACACTGACCTTGACCTTGACCCCGACCTTCACCCTGACCTTGACCGTGACCCTGACCTCCACCTTTGCCTTGACTGTGACCCTGACCTTCACCCTTACCTTGACCCTGACCCTTACCTCCACCCTGACCTCCACCCTGACCTCGACCCTGACCCTGACCTTGACCCTGACACTGACCTCAACCCTGACCTCCACCCTGACCTTGACCCTGACCCTGACCTCCACCCTGACCTTGACCCTGACCCTGACCTCCACCCTGACCTTGACCCTGACCCTGACCTCCACTTTGACCTTGACTCTGACCCTGACCTCCACCCTGACCCTGACCTCCACCCTGACCATGACCCTGACCCTGACCTCAACCCTGACCTTCACCCTGACCTTGACCCTGACCCTGGCCTCCACCCTGACCTTGAGCCTGACCCTGACCTCGGCCCTGACCTTGACCCTGACCCTGATCTCCACCCTGACCTTGACTGTGACCCTGACCTCCACACTGACATTGACCCTGAACCCGACCTCCACCCTGACCTCCACCCTGACCTTGACCCTGACCCTGACCTCCACTCTGACCTTGACTGTGACCCTGACCTCCACCCTGACCTTGTCCCTGACCTTGACCCTGACCCTGACCTCGGCCCTGACCTTGACCCTGACCCTATCCTCCACCCTGACCTCGACTGAGACCGTGACCTCCACCCTGACCTCGACCCTGACCTTGACCCTGACCCTGACCTCCACCTTGACCTTGACCCTGACCCTGACATCGGCCCTGACCTTGACCCTGACCCTGACCTCCACCCTGACCTTGACTGTGACCCTGACCTCCACCCTGACCTCCACCCTGACCTTGACCCTGACCCTGACCTCCACCCTGACCTTGACCCTGACCCTGACCTCCACCCTGACCTTGACCCTGACCCTGACCTCCACCCTGACATTGACCCTGACCCTGACCTCCACCCTGACCTTGACCCCGACCCTGACCTCAACTTTGACCTTGACCATGACCCCGACCTCCACCCTGACCTTGACCCTGACCCTGACCGTCACCCTGACCTTGACCTTGACCCTGACTTCCACCCTGACCTTGACCCTGACCCTGACCTCCACCCTGACCTTTACCCTGACCTTGACCACCACCCTGACCTTGACCCTGACCCTGACCTCCACCCTGACCTTGACTATGAACACGACCTCCACCCTGACCTTGACCCTGACCCCGAGCTTACCCTAACCTCCACTCCGACCTTGACTGTGACCGTCACCTCGACCCTGAGCTTGACCCTGACCCTGACCTCCACCCTGACCTTGACTGTGACCCTGACCTCTACACTGACCTTGACCTTGACCCCGACCTTCACCCTGACCTTGACCGTGACCCTGACCTCCACCTTGGCCTTGACTGTGACCCTGACCTACACCCTTACCTTGACCCTGACCCTTACCTCCACCCTGACCTCCACCCTGACCTCGACCCTGACCCTGACCTTGACCCTGACACTGACCTCAACCCTGACCTCCACCCTGACCTTGACCCTGACCCTGACCTCCACCCTGACCTTGACCCTGACCCTGACCTCCACCCTGACCTTGACCCTGACCCTGACCTCCACTTTGACCTTGACTCTGACCCTGACCTCCACCCTGACCCTGACCTCCACCCTGACCCTGACCTCCACCCTGACCATGACCCTGACCCTGACCTCAACCCTGACCTTCACCCTGACCTTGACCCTGACCCTGACCTCCACCCTGACCTTGAGCCTGACCCTGACCTCGGCCCTGACCTTGACCCTGACCCTGACCTCCACCCTGACCTCGACTGTGACCCTGACCTCCACCCTGACATTGACCCTGACCCCAACCTCCACCCTGACCTCCACCCTGACCTTGACCCTGACCCTGACCTCCACCCTGACCTCCACCCTGACCTCGACCTTGACCCTGACCTCCACCCTGACCTTGACCCTGACCTTGACCTCCACCCTGACCTTGACCCTGATTCTGACCTCCACCCTGACCTTGACTCTGACCCTGACCCCCACCCTGACCTTGACCCTGACCCTGTTCTCCACTTTGACCTTGACCCTGACCCTGACCTCCACCCTGACCATGACCCTGACCCTGACCTCCACCCTGACCTTGACTGTGACCCTGACCTCCACCCCGATCTTGACCCTGACCCTGACCTCCACCCTGACCTTGACCCTGACCCTGACCTCCACCCTGACCTCCACCCTGACCTTGACCTTGACCCTGAACTCCACCCTGACCTTGACTCTGACCCTGACCTCCACCCTGAGCTTGACCCTGATTCTGACCTCTACCCCGACCTCCACCCTGACCTTGACCCCCACCCTGATCTTGACCCTGACTCTGACCTCCACTTTGACCTTGACCCTGACCCTGACCTCCACCCTGACATTGACCCTGACCCTGACCTCCACCCTGACCTTGACCCTGACCCTGACCTCCACCCGGACCTTGACCCCGACCCTGACCTCAACTTTGACCTTGACCCTGACCCCGACCTCGACCCTGACCTTGACTCTCACCCTGACCTCCACCCTGACCTTTACCCTGACCTTGACCACCACCCTGACCTTGACCCTGACCCTGACCTCCACCCTGACCTTAACACTGACCACGAGCTCCACCCTGACCTTGACCCTGACCCCGAGCTTACCCTGACCTCCACTCTGACCTTGATTGTGACCGTCACCTCGACCCTGACCTTGACCCTGACCCTGACCTCCACCCTGACCTCGACTGTGACCCCGACCTCTACCCTGACCCTGACCCTGACCCCGACCTCCACCCTGACCTTGACTGTGACCCTGACCTTCACCCTGACCTTGACCCTGACCCCGACCTCCACCCTGACCTCCACCCTGACCTTGACCCCCACCCTGACCTTGACCTTGACCCTGACTTCCACCCTGACCTTGACCCTGACCCTGACCTCCACCCTGACCTTTACCCTGACCTTGACCACCACCCTGACCTTGACCCTGACCCTGACCTCCACCCTGACCATGACCCTGACCCCGACCTCCACCCTGACCTTGACCCTGACCCTGACCTCCACCTTGACCTTGACCCTGACCCTGACCTCCACCCTGACATTGATCCTGACCTGATCTCCACCCTGACCTTGACCCTGACCCTGTCCTCCACCCTGACCTTGACCCCGACCCTGACCTTAACTTTGACCTTGACCCTGACCCCGACCTCCACCCTGACCTTGACCCTGACCCTGACCTTCACCCTGACCTTGACCTTGACCCTGACTTCCACCCTGACCTTGACCCTGACCCTGACCTCCACCCTGACCTTTACCCTGACCTTGACCACCACCCTGATCTCCACCCTGACCTTGACACTGACCACGACCTCCACCCTGACCTTGACCCTGACCCCGAGCTTACCCTGACCTGTACTCCGACCTTGACTGTGACCGTCACCTCGACCCTGACCTTGACCCTGACCCTGACCTCCACCCTGACGTTGACTGTGACCCTGACCTCTACACTGACCTTCACCCTGACCCCGACCTTCACCCTGACCTTGACCGTGACCCTGACCTCCACCTTGGCCTTGACTGTGACCCTGACCTTCACCCTTACCTTGACCCTGACCCTGACCTCCACCCTGACCTCCAGCCTGACCTCGACCCTGACCCTGACCTTGACCCTGACACTGACCTCAACCCTGACCTCCACCCTGACCTTGACCCTGACCCTGACCTCCACCCTGAGCTTGACCCTGACCCTGACCTCCACCCTGACCTTGACCCTGACCCTGACCTTCACTTTGACCTTGACTCTGACCCTGACCTCCACCCTGACCCTGACCTCCACCCTGACCATGACCCTGACCCTGACCTCAACCCTGACCTCCACCCTGACCTTGACCCTGACCCTGACCTCCACCCTGACCTTGAGCCTGACCCTGACCTCGGCCCTGACCTTGACCCTGACCCTGACCTCCACTCTGACCTTGACTGTGACCCTGACCTCCACCCTGACCTTGTCCCTGACCTTGACCCTGACCCTGACTTCGACCCTGACCTTGACCCTGACCTTGACCCTAACCCTGACCTCGGCCCTGACCTTGACCCTGACGCTGACCTCCACCCTGACCTCCACCCTGACCTTGACCCTGACCTTGACCTCCACCCTGACCTTGACACTGACCCTGACCTCCACCCTGACCTTGACCCCCACCCTGATCTTGACCCTGACCCTGACCTCCACTTTGACATCGACCCTGATCCTGACCTCTACCCTGACCCCCACCCTGACCTTGACCGCGTTCCTGACCTCCACCCTGACCTTGTCCCTGACCCTGACCTCCACCCTGACCTTGACCCTGACCCTGACCTCCACCCTGACCTTGACCCTGACCCTGTTCTCCACTTTGACCTTGACCCTGACCCTGACCTCCACCCTGACCATGACCCTGACCCTGACCTCCACCCTGACCTTGACTGTGACCCTGACCTCCACCCTGACCTTGACTGTGACCCGGACCTCCACCCTGACCTTGTCCCTGACCTTGACCCTGACCCTGACCTCGGCCCTGACCTTGACCCTGACCCTGACCTCCACCCTGACCTTGACTGAGACCGTGACCTCAACCATGACCTCGACCCTGACCTTGACCCTGACCCTGACCTCCACCCTGACCTTGACCCTAACCCTGACCTCGGCCCTGACCTTGACCCTGACGCTGACCTCCACCCTGACCTCCACCCTGACCTCCACCCCGACCTTGACACTGACCCTGACCTCCACCCTGACCTTGACCGTGACCCTGACCTCCACCCTGAACTTGACCCTGACCCTGACCTCCACCCTGACCTTTACCCTGACCTTGACCACCACCCTGACCTTGACCCTGACCCTGACCTCCACCTTGACCTTGACTGTGACCCTGACCTCTACACTGACCTTGACCTTGACCCCGACCTTCACCCTGACCTTGACCGTGACCCTGACCTCCACCTTTGCCTTGACTGTGACCCTGACCTTCACCCTTACCTTGACCCTGACCCTTACCTCCACCCTGACCTCCACCCTGACCTCGACCCTGACCCTGACCTTGACCCTGACACTGACCTCAACCCTGACCTCCACCCTGACCTTGACCCTGACCCTGACCTCCACCCTGACCTTGACCCTGACCCTGACCTCCACCCTGACCTTGACCCTGACCCTGACCTCCACTTTGACCTTGACTCTGACCCTGACCTCCACCCTGACCCTGACCTCCACCCTGACCATGACCCTGACCCTGACCTCAACCCTGACCTTCACCCTGACCTTGACCCTGACCCTGACCTCCACCCTGACCTTGAGCCTGACCCTGACCTCGGCCCTGACCTTGACCCTGACCCTGATCTCCACCCTGACCTTGACTGTGACCCTGACCTCCACACTGACATTGACCCTGAACCCGACCTCCACCCTGACCTCCACCCTGACCTTGACCCTGACCCTGACCTCCACTCTGACCTTGACTGTGACCCTGACCTCCACCCTGACCTTGTCCCTGACCTTGACCCTGACCCTGACCTCGGCCCTGACCTTGACCCTGACCCTATCCTCCACCCTGACCTCGACTGAGACCGTGACCTCCACCCTGACCTCGACCCTGACCTTGACCCTGACCCTGACCTCCACCTTGACCTTGACCCTGACCCTGACCTCGGCCCTGACCTTGACCCTGACCCTGACCTCCACCCTGACCTTGACTGTGACCCTGACCTCCACCCTGACCTCCACCCTGACCTTGACCCTGACCCTGACCTCCACCCTGACCTTGACCCTGACCCTGACCTCCACCCTGACCTTGACCCTGACCCTGACCTCCACCCTGACATTGACCCTGACCCTGACCTCCACCCTGACCTTGACCCCGACCCTGACCTCAACTTTGACCTTGACCATGACCCCGACCTCCACCCTGACCTTGACCCTGACCCTGACCGTCACCCTGACCTTGACCTTGACCCTGACTTCCACCCTGACCTTGACCCTGACCCTGACCTCCACCCTGACCTTTACCCTGACCTTGACCACCACCCTGACCTTGACCCTGACCCTGACCTCCACCCTGACCTTGACTCTGAACACGACCTCCACCCTGACCTTGACCCTGACCCCGAGCTTACCCTAACCTCCACTCCGACCTTGACTGTGACCGTCACCTCGACCCTGAGCTTGACCCTGACCCTGACCTCCACCCTGACCTTGACTGTGACCCTGACCTCTACACTGACCTTGACCTTGACCCCGACCTTCACCCTGACCTTGACCGTGACCCTGACCTCCACCTTGGCCTTGACTGTGACCCTGACCTTCACCCTTACCTTGACCCTGACCCTTACCTCCACCCTGACCTCCACCCTGACCTCGACCCTGACCCTGACCTTGACCCTGACACTGACCTCAACCCTGACCTCCACCCTGACCTTGACCCTGACCCTGACCTCCACCCTGACCTTGACCCTGACCCTGACCTCCACCCTGACCTTGACCCTGACCCTGACCTCCACTTTGACCTTGACTCTGACCCTGACCTCCACCCTGACCCTGACCTCCACCCTGACCCTGACCTCCACCCTGACCATGACCCTGACCCTGACCTCAACCCTGACCTTCACCCTGACCTTGACCCTGACCCTGACCTCCACCCTGACCTTGAGCCTGACCCTGACCTCGGCCCTGACCTTGACCCTGACCCTGACCTCCACCCTGACCTCGACTGTGACCCTGACCTCCACCCTGACATTGACCCTGACCCCAACCTCCACCCTGACCTCCACCCTGACCTTGACCCTGACCCTGACCTCCACTCTGACCTTGACTGTGACCCTGACCTCCACCCTGACCTTGTCCCTGACCTTGACCCTGACCCTGACCTCGGCCCTGACCTTGATCCTGACCCTGTCCTCCACCCTGACCTCGACTGAGACCGTGACCTCCACCCTGACCTCGACCCTGACCTTGACCCTGACCCTGACCTCCACCCTGACCTTGACCCTGACCCTGACCTCGGCCCTGACCTTGACCCTGACCCTGACCTTCACCCTGACCTTGACTCTGACCCTGACCTCCACCCTGACCTCCACCCTGACCTTGACCCTGACCTTGACCTCCACCCTGACCTTGACACTGACCCTGACCTCCACCCTGACCTTGACCGTGACCCTGCCCTCCACCCTGACCTTGACCCTGACCTTCACCCTGACCTTGACCTTGACCCTGACTTCCACCCTGACCTTGACCCTGACCCTGACCTCCACCCTGACCTTTACCCTGACCTTGACCACCACCCTGATCTCCACCCTGACCTTGACACTGACCACGACCTCCACCCTGACCTTGACCCGACCCCGAGCTTACCCTGACCTCTACTCCGTCCTTGACTGTGACCGTCACCTCGACCCTGACCTTGACCCTGACCCTGACCTCCACCCTGACGTTGACTGTGACCCTGACCTCTACACTGACCTTCACCCTGACCCCGACCTTCACCCTGACCTTGACCGTGACCCTGACCTCCACCTTGGCCTTGACTGTGACCCTGACCTTCACCCTTACCTTGACCCTGACCCTGACCTCCACCCTGACCTCCAGCCTGACCTCGACCCTGACCCTGACCTTGACCCTGACACTGACCTCAACCCTGACCTCCACCCTGACCTTGACCCTGACCCTGACCTCCACCCTGAGCTTGACCCTGACCCTGACCTCCACCCTGACCTTGACCCTGACCCTGACCTTCACTTTGACCTTGACTCTGACCCTGACCTCCACCCTGACCCTGACCTCCACCCTGACCATGACCCTGACCCTGACCTCAACCCTGACCTCCACCCTGACCTTGACCCTGACCCTGACCTCCACCCTGACCTTGAGCCTGACCCTGACCTCGGCCCTGACCTTGACCCTGACCCTGACCTCCACCCTGACCTTGACTGTGACCCTGACCTCCACCCTGACATTGACCCTGAACCCGACCTCCACCCTGACCTCCACCCTGACCTTGTCCCTGACCTTGACCCTGACCCTGACCTCGGCCCTGACCTTGACCCCGACCCTGACCTCCACCCTGACCTTGACTGAGACCGTGACCTCCACCCTGACCTCGACCCTGACCTTGACCCTGACCCTGACCTCCACCCTGACCTTGACCCTGACCCCGACCTCGACCCTGACCTTGACCCTGACCCTGACCTCCACCCTGACCATGACTCTGACCCTGACCTCCACCATGACCTCCACCCTGACCTTGACCCTGACCTTGACCTCCACCCTGACCTTGACACTGACCCTGACCTCCACCCTGACCTTGACCGTGACCCTGACCTCCACCCTGACCTTGACCCTGACCTTGACCATCACCTAGACCTTGACCCTGACCCTGACCTCTACTTTGACCTTGACCCTGACCCTGACCTCCACCCTGACGTTGACCCTGACCCTGACCTCCACCCTGACCTCCACCCTGACCTCGACCTTGACCCTGACCTCCACCCTGACCTTGACCCTGACCTTGACCTCCACCCTGACCTTGACCCTGATTCTGACCTCCACCCTGACCTTGACCCTGACCCTGACCCCCACCCTGACCTTGACCCTGACCCTGTTCTCCACTTTGACCTTGACCCTGACCCTGACCTCCACCCTGACCATGACCCTGACCCTGACCTCCACCCTGACCTTGACTGTGACCCTGACCTCCACCCCGATCTTGACCCTGACCCTGACCCCCACCCTGACCTCCACCCTGACCTTGACCCTGACCCTGACCTCCACCCTGACCTTGACCCTGACCCTGACCTCCACTCTGACCTCGACCCTGACCCTGACCTCCACCCTTACCTTTACCCTGACCTTGACCACCACCCTGACCTTGACCCTGACCCTGACCTCCACCCTGACCTTGACCCTGACCCTGACCTTCACCCTGACCTTGACCCTGACCCTGACCTCCACCCTGACCTTGACCCTGACCCTGACCTCTACCCTGACATTGACCCTGACCCTGACCTCCACCCTGACCTTGACCCCGACCCCGACCTCTACCCTGACCTTGACCCCGACCCTGACCTTCACCCTGACCTCCACTCTGACCTTGACCCTGACCCTGACCTCCACCCTGACCTTGACCCTGACCCTGACCTTGGTCCTGACCTTGACCCTGACCCTGACCTCCACCCTGACCTCCACCCTGACCTTGACCCTGACCCTGACCTTGACCGTGACCCCGACCTCCGCCCTGACCTTGACCCTGTTCTTGACTACCACTCTGACCTTGACCCGGACCCTGACCTTCACTTTGACCTTGACCCTGACCCTGACCTCTACCCCGATCTTGACCCTGACCCTGACCCCGACCCTGACCTCCACCCTGAACTTGACCCTGACCCTGACCTCCACCCTGACCTTGACCCTGACCCTGACCTCCACCCTGACCTTGACCCTGACCCTGACCTCCTCCCTGACCTTGACCCTGACCCTGTTCTCCACTTTGACCTTGACCCTGACCCTGACCTCCACCCTGACCATGACCCTGACACTGACCTCCACCCTGACCTTGACTGTGACCCTGACCTCCACCATGACCTTGACTGTGACCCTGACCTCCACCCTGACCTTGTCCCTGACCTTGACCCTGACCCTGACCTCGGCCCTGACCTTGACCCTGACCCTGACCTCCACCCTGACCTTGACTGAGACCGTGACCTCAACCCTGACCTCGACCCTGACCTTGACCCTGACCCTGACCTCCACCCTGACCTTGACCCTAACCCTGACCTCGTCCCTGACCTTGACCCTGACGCTGACCTCCACCCTGACTTCCACCCTGACCTTGACCCTGACCTTGACCTCCACCCTGACCTTGACCCTGACCCTGACCTCCACCCTGACCTTGACCCTGACCTCCACCCTGACCTTGACCCTGACCCTGACCTCCACCCTGACATTGACCCTGACCCTGACCTCCACCTTGACCTTGACCCTGACCCTGACCTCCACCCTGACCTAGACCCCGACCCTGACCTCAACTTTGACCTTGACCCTGACCCCGACCTCCACCCTGACCTTGACCCTGACCCTGACCTCCACCCTGACCTTGACCTTGACCCTGACTTCCACCCTGACCTTGACCCTGACCCTGACCTCCACCCTGACCTTTACCCTGACCTTGACCACCACCCTGACCTTGACCCTGACCCTGACCTCCACCCTGACCTTGACACTGACCACGACCTCCACCCTGACCTCGACGCTGACCCCGAGCTTGCCCTGACCTCCACCCTGACCTTGACCTCGTTCCTGACCTCCACCCTGACCTTGACCCTCACCCTGACCTTCACCCTGACCTCCACCCTGACCTTGACCTTGACCCTGACCTCGACCCTGACCTTGACCCTGACCCTGACCTCCACCCCGACCTTGACCCTGACCTTCACCAACACCCTGACCTTGACCCTGACCCTGACCTCCACCCTGACCTTGACCCTAACCCTGACCTCGGCCCTGACCTTGACCCTGACGCTGACCTCCACCCTGACCTTGACCCAGACCTTGACCTCCACCCCGACCTTGACACTGATCCTGACCTCCACCCTGACCTTGACCCCCACCCTGACTTTGACCTTGACCCTGACTTCCACCCTGACCTTGACCCTGACCCTGACCTCCACCCTGACCTTTACCCTGACCTTGACCACCACCCTGACCTTGACCCTGACCCTGACCTCCACCCTGACCTTGACCCTGACCCCGACCTCCACCCTGACCTTGACCCTGACCCTGACCTCCACCCTGACCTTGACCCTGACCCTGACCTCCACCCTGACATTGACCCTGACCCTGATCTCCACCCTGACCTTGACCCTGACCCTGTCCTCCA
Organism: Tenthredo distinguenda; assembly: GCA_947538915.1. Classification (NCBI taxonomy): domain Eukaryota; kingdom Metazoa; phylum Arthropoda; class Insecta; order Hymenoptera; family Tenthredinidae; genus Tenthredo; species Tenthredo distinguenda. The sequence continues at coordinate 5,376,212 of OX384536.1, read as the reverse complement.
CCCTGACCTTGACCCCGACCCTGACCTCAACTTTGACCTTGACCCTGACCCCGACCTCCACCCTGACCTTGACCCTGACCCTGACCTTCACCCTGACCTTGACCTTGACCCTGACTTCCACCCTGACCTTAACCCTGACCCTGACCTCCACCCTGACCTTTACCCTGACCTTGACCACCACCCTGACCTCCACCCTGACCTTGACACTGACCACGACCTCCACCCTGACCTTGACCCTGACCCCGAGCTTACCCTGACCTCTACTCCGACCTTGACTGTGACCGTCACCTCGACCCTGACCTTGACCCTGACCCTGACCTCCACCCTGACCTTGACTGTGACCCTGACCTCTACACTGACCTTCACCCTGACCCCGACCTTCACCCTAAACTTGACCGTGACCCTGACCTCCACCTTGGCCTTGACTGTGACCCTGACCTTCACCCTTACCTTGACCCTGACCCTGACCTCCACCCTGACCTCCACCCTGACCTCGACCCTGACCCTGACCTTGACCCTGACACTGACCTCAACCCTGACCTCCACCCTGACCTTGACCCTGACCCTGACCTCCACTTTGACCTTGACTCTGACCCTGACCTCCACCCTGACCCTGACCTCCACCCTGACCATGACCCTGACCCTGACCTCAACCCTGACCTCCACCCTGACCTTGACCCTGACCTTGACCTCCACCCTGACCTTGACACTGACCCTGACCTCCACCCTGACCTTGACCGTGACCCTGACCTCCACCCTGACCTTGACCCTGACCTTGACCTCCACCCTGACCTTGACCCTGATTCTGACCTCCACCCTGACCTTGACCCTGACCCTGACCCCCACCCTGACCTTGACCCTGACCCTGTTCTCCACTTTGACCTTGACCCTGACCCTGACCTCCACCCTGACCATGACCCTGACCCTGACCTCCACCCTGACCTTGACTGTGACCCTGACCTCTACCCCGATCTTGACCCTGACCCTGACCCCCACCCTGACCTCTACCCTGACCTTGACCCTGACCCTGACCTCCACCCTGACCTTGACCCTGACCCTGACCTCCACTCTGACCTCGACCCTGACCCTGACCTCCACCCTTACCTTTACCCTGACCTTGACCACCACCCTGACCTTGACCCTGACCCTGACCTCCACCCTGACCTTAACACTGACCACGACCTCCACCCTGACCTTGACCCTGACCCCGAGCTTACCCTGACCTCCACTCTGACCTTGACTGTGACCGTCACCTCGACCCTGACCTTGACCCTGACCCTGACCTCCACCCTGACCTTGACTGTGACCCTGACCTGTACCCTGACCTTGACCCCGACCTTGACCACCACCCTGACCTTGAATCTGACTCTGACCTTGTCCCTGACCTTGACCCTGACCCTGACCTCCAGCCTGACCTTGACCCTGACCCTGACCTTCACCCTGACCTCCACCCTGACCTTGACCCTGACCCTGACCTCTACCCTGACATTGACCCTGACCCTGACCTCCACCCTGACCTTGACCCCGACCCCGACCTCTACCCTGACCTTGACCCCGACCCTGACCTTCACCCTGACCTCCACTCTGAAATTGACCCTGACCCTGACCTCCACCCTGACCTTGACCCTGACCCTGACCTTGGTCCTGACCTTGACCCTGACCCTGACCTCTACCCTGACCTCCACCCTGACCTTGACCCTGACCCTGACCTTGACCGTGACCCCGACCTCCGCCCTGACCTTGACCCTGTCCTTGACTACCACTCTGACCTTGACCCGGACCCTGACCTCCACTTTGACCTTGACCCTGACCCTGACCTCTACCCCGATCTTGACCCTGACCCTGACCCCGACCCTGACCTCCACCCTGAACTTGACCCTGACCCTGACCTCCACCCTGACCTTGACCCTGACCCTGACCTCCACCCTGACCTTGACCCTGACCCTGACCTCCTCCCTGACCTTGACCCTGACCCTGTTCTCCACTTTGACCTTGACCCTGACCCTGACCTTCAGCCTGACCATGACCCTGACACTGACCTTCACCCTGACCTTGACTGTGACCCTGACCTCCAACATGACCTTGACTGTGACCCTGACCTCCACCCTGACCTTGTCCCTGACCTTGACCCTGACCCTGACCTCGGCCCTGACCTTGACCCTGACCCTGACCTCCACCCTGACCTTGACTGAGACCGTGACCTCAACCCTGACCTCGACCCTGACCTTGACCCTGACCCTGACCTCCACCCTGACCTTGACCCTAACCCTGACCTCGTCCCTGACCTTGACCCTGACGCTGACCTCCACCCTGACTTCCACCCTGACCTTGACCCTGACCTTGACCTCCACCCTGACCTTGACCCTGACCCTGACCTCCACCCTGACCTTGACCCTGACCCTGACCTCCACCCTGACCTTGACCCTGACCCTGACCTCCACCCTGACATTGACCCTGACCCTGACCTCCACCCTGACCTTGACCCTGACCCTGACCTCCACCCTGACCTAGACCCCTACCCTGACCTCAACTTTGACCTTGACCTTGACCCCGACCTCCACCCTGACCTTGACCCTGACCCTGACCTCCACCCTGACCTTGACCTTGACCCTGACTTCCACCCTGACCTTGACCCTGACCCTGACCTCCACCCTGACCTTTACCCTGACCTTGACCACCACCCTGACCTTGACCCTGACCCTGACCTCCACCCTGACCTTGACACTGACCACGACCTCCACCCTGACCTCGACGCTGACCCTGAGCTTGCCCTGACCTCCACCCTGACCTTGACCTCGTTCCTGACCTCCACCCTGACCTTGACCCTCACCCTGACCTTCACCCTGACCTCCACCCTGACCTTGACCTTGACCCTGACCTCGACCCTGACCTTGACCCTGACCCTGACCTCCACCCCGACCTTGACCCTGACCTTCACCAACACCCTGACCTTGACCCTGACCCTGACCTCCACCCTGACCTTGACTGTGACCCTGACCTCTACACTGACCTTCACCCTGACCCCGACTTTCACCCTAAACTTGACCGTGACCCTGACCTCCACCTTGGCCTTGACTGTGACCCTGACCTTCACCCTTACCTTGACCCTGACCCTGACCTCCACCCTGACCTCCACCCTGACCTCGACCCTGACCCTGACCTTGACCCTGACACTGACCTCAACCCTGACCTCCACCCTGACCTTGACCCTGACCCTGACCTCCACCCTGAGCTTGACCCTGACCCTGACCTCCACCCTGACCTTGACCCTGACCCTGACCTCCACTTTGACCTTGACTCTGACCCTGACCTCCACCCTGACCCTGACCTCCACCCTGACCATGACCCTGACCCTGACCTCAACCCTGACCTCCACCCTGACCTTGACCCTGACCCTGACCTCCACCCTGACCTTGAGCCTGACCCTGACCTCGGCCCTGACCTTGACCCTGACCCTGACCTCCACTCTGACCTTGACTGTGACCCTGACCTCCACCCTGACCTTGTCCCTGACCTTGACCCTGACCCTGACCTCGGCCCTGACCTTGACCCTGACCCTGACCTCAACCCTGACCTTGACTGAGACCGTGACCTCCACCCTGACCTCGACCCTGACCTTGACCCTGACCCTGACCTCCACCCTGACCTTGACCCTGACCCCGACCTCGACCCTGACCTTGACCCTGACCCTGACCTCCACCCTGACCATGACTCTGACCCTGACCTCCACCCTGACCTCCACCCTGACCTTGACCCTGACCTTGACCTCCACCCTGACCTTGACACTGACCCTGACCTCCACCCTGACCTTGACCGTGACCCTGACCTCCACCCTGACCTTGACCCTGACCTTGACCTCCACCCTGACCTTGACCCTGATTCTGACCTCCACCCTGACCTTGACCCTGACCCTCACCCCCACCCTGACCTTGACCCTGACCCTGTTCTCCACTTTGACCTTGACCCTGACCCTGACCTCCACCCTGACCATGACCCTGACCCTGACCTCCACCCTGACCTTGACTGTGACCCTGACCTCTACCCCGATCTTGACCCTGACCCTGACCCCCACCCTGACCTCCACCCTGACCTTGAGCCTGACCCTGACCTCCACCCTGACCTTGACCCTGACCCTGACCTCCACTCTGACCTCGACCCTGACCCTGACCTCCACCCTTACCTTTACCCTGACCTTGACCACCACCCTGACCTTGACCCTGACCCTGACCTCCACCCTGACCTTAACACTGACCACGACCTCCACCCTGACCTTGACCCTGACCCCGAGCTTACCCTGACCTCCACTCTGACCTTGACTGTGACCGTCACCTCGACCCTGACCTTGACCCTGACCCTGACCTCCACCCTGACCTTGACTGTGACCCTGACCTCTACCCTGACCTTGACCCTGACCTTGACCACCACCCTGACCTTGAATCTGACTCTGACCTTGTCCCTGACCTTGACCCTGACCCTGACCTCCAGCCTGACCTTGACCCTGACCCTGACCTTCACCCTGACCTTGACCCTGACCCTGACCTCCACCCTGACCTTGACCCTGACCCTGACCTCTACCCTGACATTGACCCTGACCCTGACCTCCACCCTGACCTTGACTTCGACCCCGACCTCTACCCTGACCTTGACCCCGACCCTGACCTTCACCCTGACCTCCACTCTGAAATTGACCCTGACCCTGACCTCCACCCTGACCTTGACCCTGACCCTGACCTTGGTCCTGACCTTGACCCTGACCCTGACCTCTACCCTGACCTCCACCCTGAACTTGACCCTGACCCTGACCTCCACCCTGACCTTGACCCTGACCCTGACCTCCACCCTGACCTTGACCCTGACCCTGACCTCCACCCTGACATTGACCCTGACCCTGATCTCCACCCTGACCTTGACCCTGACCCTGTCCTCCACCCTGACCTTGACCCCGACCCTGACCTCAACTTTGACCTTGACCCTGAACCCAACCTCCACCCTGACCTTGACCCTGACCCTGACCATCACCCTGACCTTGACCTTGACCCTGACTTCCACCCTGACCTTGACCCTGACCCTGACCTCCACCCTGACCTTTACTCTGACCTTGACCACCACCCTGACCTCCACCCTGACCTTGACACTGACCACGACCTCCACCCTGACCTTGACCCTGACCCCGAGCTTACCCTGACCTCTACTCCGACCTCGACTGTGACCGTCACCTCGACCCTGACCTTGACCCTGACCCTGACCTCCACCCTGACCTTGACTGTGACCCTGACCTCTACACTGACCTTCACCCTGACCCCGACCTTCACCCTGACCTTGACCGTGACCCTGACCTCCACCTTGGCCTTGACTGTGACCCTGACCTTCACCCTTACCTTGACCCTGACCCTGACCTCCACCCTGACCTCCACCCTGACCTCGACCCTGACCCTGACCTGGACCCTGACACTGACCTCAACCCTGACCTCCACCCTGACCTTGACCCTGACCCTGACCTCCACCCTGAGCTTGACCCTGACCCTGACCTCCACCCTGACCTTGACCCTGACCCTGACCTCCACTTTGACCTTGACTCTGACCCTGACCTCCACCCTGACCCTGACCTCCACCCTGACCATGACCCTGACCCTGACCTCAACCCTGACCTCCACCCTGACCTTGACCCTGACCCTGACCTCCACCCTGACCTTGAGCCTGACCCTGACCTCGGCCCTGACCTTGACCCTGACCCTGACCTCCACCCTGACCTTGACTGTGACCCTGACCTCCACCCTGACATTGACCCTGAACCCGACCTCCACCCTGACCTCCACCCTGACCTTGACCCTGACCCTGACCTCCACTCTGACCTTGACTGTGACCCTGACCTCCACCCTGACCTTGTCCCTGACCTTGACCCTGACCCTGACCTCGGCCCTGACCTTGACCCTGACCCTGACCTCCACCCTGACCTTGACTGAGACCGTGACCTCCACCCTGACCTCGACCCTGACCTTGACCCTGACCCTGACCTCCACCCTAAGCTTGACCCTGACCCCGACCTCGACCCTGACCTTGACCCTGACCCTGACCTCCACCCTGACCATGACTCTGACCCTGACCTCCACCCTGACCTCCACCCTGACCTTGACCCTGACCTTGATCTCCACCCTGACCTTGACACTGACCCTGACCTCCACCCTGACCTTGACCGTGACCCTGACCTCCACCCTGACCTTGACCCTGACCTTGACCATCACCTAGACCTTGACCCTGACCCTGACCTCTACTTTGACCTTGACCCTGACCCTGACCTCCACCCTGACCTTGACCCTGACCCTGACCTCCACCTTGACCTCCACCCTGACCTTAACCTTGACCCTGACCTCCACCCTGACCTTGACCCTGACCTTGACCTCCACCCTGACCTTGACCCTGATTCCGACCTCCACCCTGACCTTGACCCTGACCCTGACCTCCACCCTGACCTTGACCCTGACCCTGTTCTCCACTTTGACTTTGACCCTGACCCTGACCTCCACTCTGACCATGACCCTGACCTTGACCTCCACCCTGACCTTGACTGTGACCCTGACCTCTACCCCGATCTTGACCCTGACCCTGACCCCCACCCTGACCTCCACCCTGACCTTGACCCTGACCCTGACCTCCACCCTGACCTTGACCCTGACCCTGACCTCCACTCTGACCTCGACCCTGACCCTGACCTCCACCCTTACCTTTACCCTGACCTTGACCACCACCCTGACCTTGACCCTGACCCTGACCTCCACCCTGACCTTAACACTGACCACGACCTCCACCCTGACCTTGACCCTGACCCCGAGCTTACCCTGACCTCCACTCTGACCTTGACTGTGACCGTCACCTCGACCCTGACCTTGACCCTGACCCTGACCTCCACCCTGACCTTGACCCCGACCCCGACCTCCACCCTGACCTTGACCCCGACCCTGACCTTCACCCTGACCTCCACTCTGACCTTGACCCTGACCCTGACCTCCACCCTGACCTTGACCCTGACCCTGACCTTGGTCCTGACCTTGACCCTGACCCTGACCTCCACCCTGACCTCCACCCTGACCTTGACCCTGACCCTGACTTTGACCGTGACCCCAACCTCCGCCCTGACCTTGACCCTGTCCTTGACTACCACTCTGACCTTGACCTGGACCCTGACCTCCACTTTGACCTTGACCCTGACCCTGACCTCTACCCCGATCTTGACCCTGACCCTGACCCCGACCCTGACCTCCACCCTGAACTTGACCCTGACCCTGACCTCCACCCTGACCTTGACCCTGACCCTGACCTCCTCCCTGACCTTGACCCTGACCCTGACCTCCTCCCTGACCTTGACCCTGACCCTGTTCTCCACTTTGACCTTGACCCTGACCCTGACCTTTACCCTGACCTTGACCACCACCCTGACCTTGACCCTGACCCTGACCTCCACCCTGACCTTGACCCTGACCCCGACCTCCACCCTGACCTTGACCCTGACCCTGACCTCCACCCTGACCTTGACCCTGACCCTGACCTCCACCCTGACATTGACCCTGACCCTGATCTCCACCCTGACCTTGACCCTGACCCTGTCCTCCACCCTGACCTTGACCCCGACCCTGACCTCAACTTTGACCTTGACCCTGACCCCGACCTCCACCCTGACCTTGACCCTGACCCTGACCTTCACCCTGACCTTGACCTTGACCCTGACTTCCACCCTGACCTTAACCCTGACCCTGACCTCGACCCTGACCTTTACCCTGACCTTGACCACCACCCTGACCTCCACCCTGACCTTGACACTGACCACGACCTCCACCCTGACCTTGACCCTGACCCCGAGCTTACCCTGACCTCTACTCCGACCTTGACTGTGACCGTCACCTCGACCCTGACCTTGACCCTGACCCTGACCTCCACCCTGACCTTGACTGTGACCCTGACCTGTACCCTGACCTTGACCCCGACCTTGACCACCACCCTGACCTTGAATCTGACTCTGACCTTGTCCCTGACCTTGACCCTGACCCTGACCTCCAGCCTGACCTTGACCCTGACCCTGTTCTCCACTTTGACCTTGACCCTGACCCTGACCTTCAGCCTGACCATGACCCTGACACTGACCTTCACCCTGACCTTGACTGTGACCCTGACCTCCAACATGACCTTGACTGTGACCCTGACCTCCACCCTGACCTTGTCCCTGACCTTGACCCTGACCCTGACCTCGGCCCTGACCTTGACCCTGACCCTGACCTCCACCCTGACCTTGACTGAGACCGTGACCTCAACCCTGACCTCGACCCTGACCTTGACCCTGACCCTGACCTCCACCCTGACCTTGACCCTAACCCTGACCTCGTCCCTGACCTTGACCCTGACGCTGACCTCCACCCTGACTTCCACCCTGACCTTGACCCTGACCTTGACCTCCACCCTGACCTTGACCCTGACCCTGACCTCCACCCTGACCTTGACCCTGACCCTGACCTCCACCCTGACCTTGACCCTGACCCTGACCTCCACCCTGACATTGACCCTGACCCTGACCTCCACCCTGACCTTGACCCTGACCCTGACCTCCACCCTGACCTAGACCCCTACCCTGACCTCAACTTTGACCTTGACCTTGACCCCGACCTCCACCCTGACCTTGACCCTGACCCTGACCTCCACCCTGACCTTGACCTTGACCCTGACTTCCACCCTGACCTTGACCCTGACCCTGACCTCCACCCTGACCTTTACCCTGACCTTGACCACCACCCTGACCTTGACCCTGACCCTGACCTCCACCCTGACCTTGACACTGACCACGACCTCCACCCTGACCTCGACGCTGACCCTGAGCTTGCCCTGACCTCCACCCTGACCTTGACCTCGTTCCTGACCTCCACCCTGACCTTGACCCTCACCCTGACCTTCACCCTGACCTCCACCCTGACCTTGACCTTGACCCTGACCTCGACCCTGACCTTGACCCTGACCCTGACCTCCACCCCGACCTTGACCCTGACCTTCACCAACACCCTGACCTTGACCCTGACCCTGACCTCCACCCTGACCTTGACTGTGACCCTGACCTCTACACTGACCTTCACCCTGACCCCGACCTTCACCCTAAACTTGACCGTGACCCTGACCTCCACCTTGGCCTTGACTGTGACCCTGACCTTCACCCTTACCTTGACCCTGACCCTGACCTCCACCCTGACCTCCACCCTGACCTCGACCCTGACCCTGACCTTGACCCTGACACTGACCTCAACCCTGACCTCCACCCTGACCTTGACCCTGACCCTGACCTCCACCCTGAGCTTGACCCTGACCCTGACCTCCACCCTGACCTTGACCCTGACCCTGACCTCCACTTTGACCTTGACTCTGACCCTGACCTCCACCCTGACCCTGACCTCCACCCTGACCATGACCCTGACCCTGACCTCAACCCTGACCTCCACCCTGACCTTGACCCTGACCCTGACCTCCACCCTGACCTTGAGCCTGACCCTGACCTCGGCCCTGACCTTGACCCTGACCCTGACCTCCACTCTGACCTTGACTGTGACCCTGACCTCCACCCTGACCTTGTCCCTGACCTTGACCCTGACCCTGACCTCGGCCCTGACCTTGACCCTGACCCTGACCTCAACCCTGACCTTGACTGAGACCGTGACCTCCACCCTGACCTCGACCCTGACCTTGACCCTGACCCTGACCTCCACCCTGACCTTGACCCTGACCCCGACCTCGACCCTGACCTTGACCCTGACCCTGACCTCCACCCTGACCATGACTCTGACCCTGACCTCCACCCTGACCTCCACCCTGACCTTGACCCTGACCTTGACCTCCACCCTGACCTTGACACTGACCCTGACCTCCACCCTGACCTTGACCGTGACCCTGACCTCCACCCTGACCTTGACCCTGACCTTGACCTCCACCCTGACCTTGACCCTGATTCTGACCTCCACCCTGACCTTGACCCTGACCCTCACCCCCACCCTGACCTTGACCCTGACCCTGTTCTCCACTTTGACCTTGACCCTGACCCTGACCTCCACCCTGACCATGACCCTGACCCTGACCTCCACCCTGACCTTGACTGTGACCCTGACCTCTACCCCGATCTTGACCCTGACCCTGACCCCCACCCTGACCTCCACCCTGACCTTGAGCCTGACCCTGACCTCCACCCTGACCTTGACCCTGACCCTGACCTCCACTCTGACCTCGACCCTGACCCTGACCTCCACCCTTACCTTTACCCTGACCTTGACCACCACCCTGACCTTGACCCTGACCCTGACCTCCACCCTGACCTTAACACTGACCACGACCTCCACCCTGACCTTGACCCTGACCCCGAGCTTACCCTGACCTCCACTCTGACCTTGACTGTGACCGTCACCTCGACCCTGACCTTGACCCTGACCCTGACCTCCACCCTGACCTTGACTGTGACCCTGACCTCTACCCTGACCTTGACCCTGACCTTGACCACCACCCTGACCTTGAATCTGACTCTGACCTTGTTCCTGACCTTGACCCTGACCCTGACCTCCAGCCTGACCTTGACCCTGACCCTGACCTTCACCCTGACCTTGACCCTGACCCTGACCTCCACCCTGACCTTGACCCTGACCCTGACCTCTACCCTGACATTGACCCTGACCCTGACCTCCACCCTGACCTTGACTTCGACCCCGACCTCTACCCTGACCTTGACCCCGACCCTGACCTTCACCCTGACCTCCACTCTGAAATTGACCCTGACCCTGACCTCCACCCTGACCTTGACCCTGACCCTGACCTTGGTCCTGACCTTGACCCTGACCCTGACCTCTACCCTGACCTCCACCCTGAACTTGACCCTGACCCTGACCTCCACCCTGACCTTGACCCTGACCCTGACCTCCACCCTGACCTTGACCCTGACCCTGACCTCCACCCTGACATTGACCCTGACCCTGATCTCCACCCTGACCTTGACCCTGACCCTGTCCTCCACCCTGACCTTGACCCCGACCCTGACCTCAACTTTGACCTTGACCCTGAACCCAACCTCCACCCTGACCTTGACCCTGACCCTGACCATCACCCTGACCTTGACCTTGACCCTGACTTCCACCCTGACCTTGACCCTGACCCTGACCTCCACCCTGACCTTTACTCTGACCTTGACCACCACCCTGACCTCCACCCTGACCTTGACACTGACCACGACCTCCACCCTGACCTTGACCCTGACCCCGAGCTTACCCTGACCTCTACTCCGACCTCGACTGTGACCGTCACCTCGACCCTGACCTTGACCCTGACCCTGACCTCCACCCTGACCTTGACTGTGACCCTGACCTCTACACTGACCTTCACCCTGACCCCGACCTTCACCCTGACCTTGACCGTGACCCTGACCTCCACCTTGGCCTTGACTGTGACCCTGACCTTCACCCTTACCTTGACCCTGACCCTGACCTCCACCCTGACCTCCACCCTGACCTCGACCCTGACCCTGACCTGGACCCTGACACTGACCTCAACCCTGACCTCCACCCTGACCTTGACCCTGACCCTGACCTCCACCCTGAGCTTGACCCTGACCCTGACCTCCACCCTGACCTTGACCCTGACCCTGACCTCCACTTTGACCTTGACTCTGACCCTGACCTCCACCCTGACCCTGACCTCCACCCTGACCATGACCCTGACCCTGACCTCAACCCTGACCTCCACCCTGACCTTGACCCTGACCCTGACCTCCACCCTGACCTTGAGCCTGACCCTGACCTCGGCCCTGACCTTGACCCTGACCCTGACCTCCACCCTGACCTTGACTGTGACCCTGACCTCCACCCTGACATTGACCCTGAACCCGACCTCCACCCTGACCTCCACCCTGACCTTGACCCTGACCCTGACCTCCACTCTGACCTTGACTGTGACCCTGACCTCCACCCTGACCTTGTCCCTGACCTTGACCCTGACCCTGACCTCGGCCCTGACCTTGACCCTGACCCTGACCTCCACCCTGACCTTGACTGAGACCGTGACCTCCACCCTGACCTCGACCCTGACCTTGACCCTGACCCTGACCTCCACCCTAAGCTTGACCCTGACCCCGACCTCGACCCTGACCTTGACCCTGACCCTGACCTCCACCCTGACCATGACTCTGACCCTGACCTCCACCCTGACCTCCACCCTGACCTTGACCCTGACCTTGATCTCCACCCTGACCTTGACACTGACCCTGACCTCCACCCTGACCTTGACCGTGACCCTGACCTCCACCCTGACCTTGACCCTGACCTTGACCATCACCTAGACCTTGACCCTGACCCTGACCTCTACTTTGACCTTGACCCTGACCCTGACCTCCACCCTGACCTTGACCCTGACCCTGACCTCCACCTTGACCTCCACCCTGACCTTAACCTTGACCCTGACCTCCACCCTGACCTTGACCCTGACCTTGACCTCCACCCTGACCTTGACCCTGATTCCGACCTCCACCCTGACCTTGACCCTGACCCTGACCTCCACCCTGACCTTGACCCTGACCCTGTTCTCCACTTTGACTTTGACCCTGACCCTGACCTCCACTCTGACCATGACCCTGACCTTGACCTCCACCCTGACCTTGACTGTGACCCTGACCTCTACCCCGATCTTGACCCTGACCCTGACCCCCACCCTGACCTCCACCCTGACCTTGACCCTGACCCTGACCTCCACCCTGACCTTGACCCTGACCCTGACCTCCACTCTGACCTCGACCCTGACCCTGACCTCCACCCTTACCTTTAGCCTGACCTTGACCACCACCCTGACCTTGACCCTGACCCTGACCTCCACCCTGACCTTAACACTGACCACGACCTCCACCCTGACCTTGACCCTGACCCCGAGCTTACCCTGACCTCCACTCTGACCTTGACTGTGACCGTCACCTCGACCCTGACCTTGACCCTGACCCTGACCTCCACCCTGACCTTGACCCCGACCCCGACCTCCACCCTGACCTTGACCCCGACCCTGACCTTCACCCTGACCTCCACTCTGACCTTGACCCTGACCCTGACCTCCACCCTGACCTTGACCCTGACCCTGACCTTGGTCCTGACCTTGACCCTGACCCTGACCTCCACCCTGACCTCCACCCTGACCTTGACCCTGACCCTGACTTTGACCGTGACCCCAACCTCCGCCCTGACCTTGACCCTGTCCTTGACTACCACTCTGACCTTGACCTGGACCCTGACCTCCACTTTGACCTTGACCCTGACCCTGACCTCTACCCCGATCTTGACCCTGACCCTGACCCCGACCCTGACCTCCACCCTGAACTTGACCCTGACCCTGACCTCCACCCTGACCTTGACCCTGACCCTGACCTCCTCCCTGACCTTGACCCTGACCCTGACCTCCTCCCTGACCTTGACCCTGACCCTGTTCTCCACTTTGACCTTGACCCTGACCCTGACCTCCACCCTGACCATGACCGTGACACTGACCTCCACCCTGACCTTGACTGTGACCCTGACCTCCACCATGACCTTGACTGTGACCCTGACCTCCACCCTGACCTTGTCCATGACCGTGACCCTGACCCTGACCTCGGCCCTGAGCTTGACCCTGACCCTGACCTCCACCCTGACCTTGACTGAGACCGTGACCTCAACCCTGACCTCGACCCTGACCTTGAACCTGACCCTGACCTCCACCCTGACCTTGACCCTAACCCTGACCTCGGCCCTGACCTTGACCCTGACGCTGACCTCCACCCTGACCTCCACCCTGACCTTGACCCTGACCTTGACCTCCACCCCGACCTTGACACTGATCCTGACCTCCACCCTGACCTTGACCGTGACCCTGACCTCCACCCTGAACTTGACCCTGACCCTGACCACTACTTTGACCTTGACCCTGACCCCGACCTCCACCCTGACCTTGACCCTGACCCTGATCTCCACCCTGACCTTGACCCTGACCCTGACCTCCACCCTGACCTTGACCCTGACCCTGACCTCCACCCTGACCCTGACCTCCACCCTGACCTTGACCCTGACCCTGACCTCCACCCTGACCTAGGTCCCGACCCTGACCTCAACTTTGACCTCCACCCTGACCTTGACCCTGACCCTGACCTCCACCCTGACCTTGACCTTGACCCTGACTTCCACCCTGACCTTGACCCTGACCCTGACCTCCACCCTGACCTTTACCCTGACCTTGACCACCACCCTGACCTTGACCCTGACCCTGACCTCCACCCTGACCTCGACCCTGACCTTGACCCTGACCCTGACCTCCACCCTGACCTTGACCCTGACCCTGACCTCCACCCTGACCTTGACTCTGACCCTGACCTCCACCCTGACCTCCACCCTGACCTTGACCCTGACCTTGACCTCCACCCTGACCTTGACACTGACCCTGACCTCCACCCTGACCTTGACCGTGACCCTGACCTCCACCCTGACCTTGACGCTGACCTTGACCATTACCTAGACCTTGACCCTGACCCTGACCTCTACTTTGACCTTGACCCTGACCCTGACCTCCACCCTGACCTTGACCCTGACCCTGACCTCCACCCTAACCTCCACCCTGACCTTGACCTTGACCCTGACCTCCACCCTGACCTTGACCCTGACCCTGACCTCCACCCTGAAATTGACCCTGATTCTGACCTCTACCCCGACCTCCAACCTGACCTTGACCCCCACCCTGATCTTGACCCTGACCCTGACCTCCACTTCGACCTTGACCCTGACCCTGACCTCCACCCTGACATTGACCCTGACCCTGACCTCCACCCTGACCTTGACCCTGACCCTGACATCCACCCTGACCTTGACCCCGACCCTGACCTCAACTTTGACCTTGACCCTGACCCCGACCTCGACCCTGACCTTGACCCTGACCCTGACCTCCACCCTGACCTTTACCCTGACCTTGACCACCACCCTGACCCTGACCCTGACCCTGACCTCCACCCTGACCTTGACTGAGACCGTGACCTCCACCCTGACCTCGACCCTGACCTTGACCCTGACCCTGACCTCCACCCTGACCTTGACCCTGACCCCGACCTCGACCCTGACCTTGAACCTGACCCTGACCTCCACCCTGACCATGACTCTGACCCTGACCTCCACCCTGACCTCCACCCTGACCTTGACCCTGACCTTGACCTCCACCCTGACCTTGACACTGACCCTGACCTCCACCCTGACCCTGACCGTGACCCTGACCTCCACCCTGACCTTGACCCTGACCTTGACCATCACCTAGACCTTGACCCTGACCCTGACCTCCACTTTGACCTTGACCCTGACCCTGACCTCCACCCTGACCTTGACCCTGACCCTGACCTCCACCCTGACCTCCACCCTGACCTTGACCTTGACCCTGACCTCCACCCTGACCTTGACCCTGACCTTGACCTCCACCCTGACCTTGACCCTGATTCCGACCTCCACCCTGACCTTGACCCTGACCCTGTTCTCCACTTTGACCTTGACCCTGACCCTGACCTCCACCCTGACCATTACCCTGACCTTGACCTCCACCCTGACCTTGACTGTGACCCTGACTTCTACCCCGATCTTGACCCTGACCCTGACCCCCACCCTGACCTCCACCCTGACCTTGACCCTGACCCTGACCTCCACCCTGACCTTGACCCTGACCCTGACCTCCACTCTGACCTCGACCCTGACCCTGACCTCCACCCTTACCTTTACCCTGACCTTGACCACCACCCTGACCTTGACCCTGACCCTGACCTCCACCCTGACCTTAACACTGACCACGACCTCCACCCTGACCTTGACCCTGACCCCGAGCTTACCCTGACCTCCACTCTGACCTTGACTGTGACCGTCACCTCGACCCTGACCTTGACCCTGACCCTGACCTCCACCCTGACCTTGACTGTGACCCTGACCTCTACCCTGACCTTGACCCTGACCTTGACCACCACCCTGACCTTGAATCTGACCCTGACCTTGTCCCTGACCTTGACCCTGACCCTGACCTCAACCCTGACCTCCACCCTGACCTTGACCCTGACCCTGACCTCCACCCTGACCTTGACCCTGACCCTGACCTCCACCCTGACCTTGACCCTGACCCTGACCTCCACCCTGACCTTGACCCTGACCCTGACCTCCACTTTGACCTTGACTCTGACCCTGACCTCCACCCTGACCCTGACCTCCACCCTGACCATGAGCCTGACCCTGACCTCAACCCTGACCTTCACCCTGACCTTGACCCTGACCCTGACCTCCACCCTGACCTTGAGCCTGACCCTGACCTCGGCCCTGACCTTGACCCTGACCCTGACCTCCACCCTGACCTTGACTGTGACCCTGACCTCCACCCTGACATTGACCCTGAACCCAACCTCCACCCTGACCTCCACCCTGACCTTGACCCTGACCCTGACCTCCACTCTGACCTTGACTGTGACCCTGACCTCCACCCTGACCTTGTTCCTGACCTTGACCCTGACCCTGACCTCGGCCCTGACCTTGACCCTGACCCTGTCCTCCACCCTGACCTCGACTGAGACCGTGACCTCCACCCTGACCTCGACCCTGACCTTGACCCTGACCCTGACCTCCACCCTGACCTTGACCCTGACCCTGACCTCGGCCCTGACCTTGACCCTGACCCTGACCTCCACCCTGACCTTGACTCTGACCCTGACCTCCACCCTGACCTCCACCCTGACCTTGACCCTGACCTTGACCTCCACCCTGACCTTGACACTGACCCTGACCTCCACCCTGACCTTGACCGTGACCCTGCCCTCCACCCTGACCTTGACCCTGACCTTCACCCTGACCTTGACCTTGACCCTGACTTCCACCCTGACCTTGACCCTGACCCTGACCTCCACCCTGACCTTTACCCTGACCTTGATCACCACCCTGATCTCCACCCTGACCTTGACACTGACCACGACCTCCACCCTGACCTTGACCCTGACCCCGAGCTTACCCTGACCTCTACTCCGACCTTGACTGTGACCGTCACCTCGACCCTGACCTTGACCCTGACCCTGACCTCCACCCTGACGTTGACTGTGACCCTGACCTCTACACTGACCTTCACCCTGACCCCGACCTTCACCCTGACCTTGACCGTGACCCTGACCTCCACCTTGGCCTTGACTGTGACCCTGACCTTCACCCTTACCTTGACCCTGACCCTGACCTCCACCCTGACCTCCAGCCTGACCTCGACCCTGACCCTGACCTTGACCCTGACACTGACCTCAACCCTGACCTCCACCCTGACCTTGACCCTGACCCTGACCTCCACCCTGAGCTTGACCCTGACCCTGACCTCCACCCTGACCTTGACCCTGACCCTGACCTTCACTTTGACCTTGACTCTGACCCTGACCTCCACCCTGACCTTGTCCCTGACCTTGACCCTGACCCTGACCTCGGCCCTGACCTTGACCCTGACCCTATCCTCCACCCTGACCTCGACTGAGACCGTGACCTCCACCCTGACCTCGACCCTGACCTTGACCCTGACCCTGACCTCCACCTTGACCTTGACCCTGACCCTGACATCGGCCCTGACCTTGACCCTGACCCTGACCTCCACCCTGACCTTGACTGTGACCCTGACCTCCACCCTGACCTCCACCCTGACCTTGACCCTGACCCTGACCTCCACCCTGACCTTGACCCTGACCCTGACCTCCACCCTGACCTTGACCCTGACCCTGACCTCCACCCTGACATTGACCCTGACCCTGACCTCCACCCTGACCTTGACCCCGACCCTGACCTCAACTTTGACCTTGACCATGACCCCGACCTCCACCCTGACCTTGACCCTGACCCTGACCGTCACCCTGACCTTGACCTTGACCCTGACTTCCACCCTGACCTTGACCCTGACCCTGACCTCCACCCTGACCTTTACCCTGACCTTGACCACCACCCTGACCTTGACCCTGACCCTGACCTCCACCCTGACCTTGACTATGAACACGACCTCCACCCTGACCTTGACCCTGACCCCGAGCTTACCCTAACCTCCACTCCGACCTTGACTGTGACCGTCACCTCGACCCTGAGCTTGACCCTGACCCTGACCTCCACCCTGACCTTGACTGTGACCCTGACCTCTACACTGACCTTGACCTTGACCCCGACCTTCACCCTGACCTTGACCGTGACCCTGACCTCCACCTTGGCCTTGACTGTGACCCTGACCTACACCCTTACCTTGACCCTGACCCTTACCTCCACCCTGACCTCCACCCTGACCTCGACCCTGACCCTGACCTTGACCCTGACACTGACCTCAACCCTGACCTCCACCCTGACCTTGACCCTGACCCTGACCTCCACCCTGACCTTGACCCTGACCCTGACCTCCACCCTGACCTTGACCCTGACCCTGACCTCCACTTTGACCTTGACTCTGACCCTGACCTCCACCCTGACCCTGACCTCCACCCTGACCCTGACCTCCACCCTGACCATGACCCTGACCCTGACCTCAACCCTGACCTTCACCCTGACCTTGACCCTGACCCTGACCTCCACCCTGACCTTGAGCCTGACCCTGACCTCGGCCCTGACCTTGACCCTGACCCTGACCTCCACCCTGACCTCGACTGTGACCCTGACCTCCACCCTGACATTGACCCTGACCCCAACCTCCACCCTGACCTCCACCCTGACCTTGACCCTGACCCTGACCTCCACCCTGACCTCCACCCTGACCTCGACCTTGACCCTGACCTCCACCCTGACCTTGACCCTGACCTTGACCTCCACCCTGACCTTGACCCTGATTCTGACCTCCACCCTGACCTTGACTCTGACCCTGACCCCCACCCTGACCTTGACCCTGACCCTGTTCTCCACTTTGACCTTGACCCTGACCCTGACCTCCACCCTGACCATGACCCTGACCCTGACCTCCACCCTGACCTTGACTGTGACCCTGACCTCCACCCCGATCTTGACCCTGACCCTGACCTCCACCCTGACCTTGACCCTGACCCTGACCTCCACCCTGACCTCCACCCTGACCTTGACCTTGACCCTGAACTCCACCCTGACCTTGACTCTGACCCTGACCTCCACCCTGAGCTTGACCCTGATTCTGACCTCTACCCCGACCTCCACCCTGACCTTGACCCCCACCCTGATCTTGACCCTGACTCTGACCTCCACTTTGACCTTGACCCTGACCCTGACCTCCACCCTGACATTGACCCTGACCCTGACCTCCACCCTGACCTTGACCCTGACCCTGACCTCCACCCGGACCTTGACCCCGACCCTGACCTCAACTTTGACCTTGACCCTGACCCCGACCTCGACCCTGACCTTGACTCTCACCCTGACCTCCACCCTGACCTTTACCCTGACCTTGACCACCACCCTGACCTTGACCCTGACCCTGACCTCCACCCTGACCTTAACACTGACCACGAGCTCCACCCTGACCTTGACCCTGACCCCGAGCTTACCCTGACCTCCACTCTGACCTTGATTGTGACCGTCACCTCGACCCTGACCTTGACCCTGACCCTGACCTCCACCCTGACCTCGACTGTGACCCCGACCTCTACCCTGACCCTGACCCTGACCCCGACCTCCACCCTGACCTTGACTGTGACCCTGACCTTCACCCTGACCTTGACCCTGACCCCGACCTCCACCCTGACCTCCACCCTGACCTTGACCCCCACCCTGACCTTGACCTTGACCCTGACTTCCACCCTGACCTTGACCCTGACCCTGACCTCCACCCTGACCTTTACCCTGACCTTGACCACCACCCTGACCTTGACCCTGACCCTGACCTCCACCCTGACCATGACCCTGACCCCGACCTCCACCCTGACCTTGACCCTGACCCTGACCTCCACCTTGACCTTGACCCTGACCCTGACCTCCACCCTGACATTGATCCTGACCTGATCTCCACCCTGACCTTGACCCTGACCCTGTCCTCCACCCTGACCTTGACCCCGACCCTGACCTTAACTTTGACCTTGACCCTGACCCCGACCTCCACCCTGACCTTGACCCTGACCCTGACCTTCACCCTGACCTTGACCTTGACCCTGACTTCCACCCTGACCTTGACCCTGACCCTGACCTCCACCCTGACCTTTACCCTGACCTTGACCACCACCCTGATCTCCACCCTGACCTTGACACTGACCACGACCTCCACCCTGACCTTGACCCTGACCCCGAGCTTACCCTGACCTGTACTCCGACCTTGACTGTGACCGTCACCTCGACCCTGACCTTGACCCTGACCCTGACCTCCACCCTGACGTTGACTGTGACCCTGACCTCTACACTGACCTTCACCCTGACCCCGACCTTCACCCTGACCTTGACCGTGACCCTGACCTCCACCTTGGCCTTGACTGTGACCCTGACCTTCACCCTTACCTTGACCCTGACCCTGACCTCCACCCTGACCTCCAGCCTGACCTCGACCCTGACCCTGACCTTGACCCTGACACTGACCTCAACCCTGACCTCCACCCTGACCTTGACCCTGACCCTGACCTCCACCCTGAGCTTGACCCTGACCCTGACCTCCACCCTGACCTTGACCCTGACCCTGACCTTCACTTTGACCTTGACTCTGACCCTGACCTCCACCCTGACCCTGACCTCCACCCTGACCATGACCCTGACCCTGACCTCAACCCTGACCTCCACCCTGACCTTGACCCTGACCCTGACCTCCACCCTGACCTTGAGCCTGACCCTGACCTCGGCCCTGACCTTGACCCTGACCCTGACCTCCACTCTGACCTTGACTGTGACCCTGACCTCCACCCTGACCTTGTCCCTGACCTTGACCCTGACCCTGACTTCGACCCTGACCTTGACCCTGACCTTGACCCTAACCCTGACCTCGGCCCTGACCTTGACCCTGACGCTGACCTCCACCCTGACCTCCACCCTGACCTTGACCCTGACCTTGACCTCCACCCTGACCTTGACACTGACCCTGACCTCCACCCTGACCTTGACCCCCACCCTGATCTTGACCCTGACCCTGACCTCCACTTTGACATCGACCCTGATCCTGACCTCTACCCTGACCCCCACCCTGACCTTGACCGCGTTCCTGACCTCCACCCTGACCTTGTCCCTGACCCTGACCTCCACCCTGACCTTGACCCTGACCCTGACCTCCACCCTGACCTTGACCCTGACCCTGTTCTCCACTTTGACCTTGACCCTGACCCTGACCTCCACCCTGACCATGACCCTGACCCTGACCTCCACCCTGACCTTGACTGTGACCCTGACCTCCACCCTGACCTTGACTGTGACCCGGACCTCCACCCTGACCTTGTCCCTGACCTTGACCCTGACCCTGACCTCGGCCCTGACCTTGACCCTGACCCTGACCTCCACCCTGACCTTGACTGAGACCGTGACCTCAACCATGACCTCGACCCTGACCTTGACCCTGACCCTGACCTCCACCCTGACCTTGACCCTAACCCTGACCTCGGCCCTGACCTTGACCCTGACGCTGACCTCCACCCTGACCTCCACCCTGACCTCCACCCCGACCTTGACACTGACCCTGACCTCCACCCTGACCTTGACCGTGACCCTGACCTCCACCCTGAACTTGACCCTGACCCTGACCTCCACCCTGACCTTTACCCTGACCTTGACCACCACCCTGACCTTGACCCTGACCCTGACCTCCACCTTGACCTTGACTGTGACCCTGACCTCTACACTGACCTTGACCTTGACCCCGACCTTCACCCTGACCTTGACCGTGACCCTGACCTCCACCTTTGCCTTGACTGTGACCCTGACCTTCACCCTTACCTTGACCCTGACCCTTACCTCCACCCTGACCTCCACCCTGACCTCGACCCTGACCCTGACCTTGACCCTGACACTGACCTCAACCCTGACCTCCACCCTGACCTTGACCCTGACCCTGACCTCCACCCTGACCTTGACCCTGACCCTGACCTCCACCCTGACCTTGACCCTGACCCTGACCTCCACTTTGACCTTGACTCTGACCCTGACCTCCACCCTGACCCTGACCTCCACCCTGACCATGACCCTGACCCTGACCTCAACCCTGACCTTCACCCTGACCTTGACCCTGACCCTGACCTCCACCCTGACCTTGAGCCTGACCCTGACCTCGGCCCTGACCTTGACCCTGACCCTGATCTCCACCCTGACCTTGACTGTGACCCTGACCTCCACACTGACATTGACCCTGAACCCGACCTCCACCCTGACCTCCACCCTGACCTTGACCCTGACCCTGACCTCCACTCTGACCTTGACTGTGACCCTGACCTCCACCCTGACCTTGTCCCTGACCTTGACCCTGACCCTGACCTCGGCCCTGACCTTGACCCTGACCCTATCCTCCACCCTGACCTCGACTGAGACCGTGACCTCCACCCTGACCTCGACCCTGACCTTGACCCTGACCCTGACCTCCACCTTGACCTTGACCCTGACCCTGACCTCGGCCCTGACCTTGACCCTGACCCTGACCTCCACCCTGACCTTGACTGTGACCCTGACCTCCACCCTGACCTCCACCCTGACCTTGACCCTGACCCTGACCTCCACCCTGACCTTGACCCTGACCCTGACCTCCACCCTGACCTTGACCCTGACCCTGACCTCCACCCTGACATTGACCCTGACCCTGACCTCCACCCTGACCTTGACCCCGACCCTGACCTCAACTTTGACCTTGACCATGACCCCGACCTCCACCCTGACCTTGACCCTGACCCTGACCGTCACCCTGACCTTGACCTTGACCCTGACTTCCACCCTGACCTTGACCCTGACCCTGACCTCCACCCTGACCTTTACCCTGACCTTGACCACCACCCTGACCTTGACCCTGACCCTGACCTCCACCCTGACCTTGACTCTGAACACGACCTCCACCCTGACCTTGACCCTGACCCCGAGCTTACCCTAACCTCCACTCCGACCTTGACTGTGACCGTCACCTCGACCCTGAGCTTGACCCTGACCCTGACCTCCACCCTGACCTTGACTGTGACCCTGACCTCTACACTGACCTTGACCTTGACCCCGACCTTCACCCTGACCTTGACCGTGACCCTGACCTCCACCTTGGCCTTGACTGTGACCCTGACCTTCACCCTTACCTTGACCCTGACCCTTACCTCCACCCTGACCTCCACCCTGACCTCGACCCTGACCCTGACCTTGACCCTGACACTGACCTCAACCCTGACCTCCACCCTGACCTTGACCCTGACCCTGACCTCCACCCTGACCTTGACCCTGACCCTGACCTCCACCCTGACCTTGACCCTGACCCTGACCTCCACTTTGACCTTGACTCTGACCCTGACCTCCACCCTGACCCTGACCTCCACCCTGACCCTGACCTCCACCCTGACCATGACCCTGACCCTGACCTCAACCCTGACCTTCACCCTGACCTTGACCCTGACCCTGACCTCCACCCTGACCTTGAGCCTGACCCTGACCTCGGCCCTGACCTTGACCCTGACCCTGACCTCCACCCTGACCTCGACTGTGACCCTGACCTCCACCCTGACATTGACCCTGACCCCAACCTCCACCCTGACCTCCACCCTGACCTTGACCCTGACCCTGACCTCCACTCTGACCTTGACTGTGACCCTGACCTCCACCCTGACCTTGTCCCTGACCTTGACCCTGACCCTGACCTCGGCCCTGACCTTGATCCTGACCCTGTCCTCCACCCTGACCTCGACTGAGACCGTGACCTCCACCCTGACCTCGACCCTGACCTTGACCCTGACCCTGACCTCCACCCTGACCTTGACCCTGACCCTGACCTCGGCCCTGACCTTGACCCTGACCCTGACCTTCACCCTGACCTTGACTCTGACCCTGACCTCCACCCTGACCTCCACCCTGACCTTGACCCTGACCTTGACCTCCACCCTGACCTTGACACTGACCCTGACCTCCACCCTGACCTTGACCGTGACCCTGCCCTCCACCCTGACCTTGACCCTGACCTTCACCCTGACCTTGACCTTGACCCTGACTTCCACCCTGACCTTGACCCTGACCCTGACCTCCACCCTGACCTTTACCCTGACCTTGACCACCACCCTGATCTCCACCCTGACCTTGACACTGACCACGACCTCCACCCTGACCTTGACCCGACCCCGAGCTTACCCTGACCTCTACTCCGTCCTTGACTGTGACCGTCACCTCGACCCTGACCTTGACCCTGACCCTGACCTCCACCCTGACGTTGACTGTGACCCTGACCTCTACACTGACCTTCACCCTGACCCCGACCTTCACCCTGACCTTGACCGTGACCCTGACCTCCACCTTGGCCTTGACTGTGACCCTGACCTTCACCCTTACCTTGACCCTGACCCTGACCTCCACCCTGACCTCCAGCCTGACCTCGACCCTGACCCTGACCTTGACCCTGACACTGACCTCAACCCTGACCTCCACCCTGACCTTGACCCTGACCCTGACCTCCACCCTGAGCTTGACCCTGACCCTGACCTCCACCCTGACCTTGACCCTGACCCTGACCTTCACTTTGACCTTGACTCTGACCCTGACCTCCACCCTGACCCTGACCTCCACCCTGACCATGACCCTGACCCTGACCTCAACCCTGACCTCCACCCTGACCTTGACCCTGACCCTGACCTCCACCCTGACCTTGAGCCTGACCCTGACCTCGGCCCTGACCTTGACCCTGACCCTGACCTCCACCCTGACCTTGACTGTGACCCTGACCTCCACCCTGACATTGACCCTGAACCCGACCTCCACCCTGACCTCCACCCTGACCTTGTCCCTGACCTTGACCCTGACCCTGACCTCGGCCCTGACCTTGACCCCGACCCTGACCTCCACCCTGACCTTGACTGAGACCGTGACCTCCACCCTGACCTCGACCCTGACCTTGACCCTGACCCTGACCTCCACCCTGACCTTGACCCTGACCCCGACCTCGACCCTGACCTTGACCCTGACCCTGACCTCCACCCTGACCATGACTCTGACCCTGACCTCCACCATGACCTCCACCCTGACCTTGACCCTGACCTTGACCTCCACCCTGACCTTGACACTGACCCTGACCTCCACCCTGACCTTGACCGTGACCCTGACCTCCACCCTGACCTTGACCCTGACCTTGACCATCACCTAGACCTTGACCCTGACCCTGACCTCTACTTTGACCTTGACCCTGACCCTGACCTCCACCCTGACGTTGACCCTGACCCTGACCTCCACCCTGACCTCCACCCTGACCTCGACCTTGACCCTGACCTCCACCCTGACCTTGACCCTGACCTTGACCTCCACCCTGACCTTGACCCTGATTCTGACCTCCACCCTGACCTTGACCCTGACCCTGACCCCCACCCTGACCTTGACCCTGACCCTGTTCTCCACTTTGACCTTGACCCTGACCCTGACCTCCACCCTGACCATGACCCTGACCCTGACCTCCACCCTGACCTTGACTGTGACCCTGACCTCCACCCCGATCTTGACCCTGACCCTGACCCCCACCCTGACCTCCACCCTGACCTTGACCCTGACCCTGACCTCCACCCTGACCTTGACCCTGACCCTGACCTCCACTCTGACCTCGACCCTGACCCTGACCTCCACCCTTACCTTTACCCTGACCTTGACCACCACCCTGACCTTGACCCTGACCCTGACCTCCACCCTGACCTTGACCCTGACCCTGACCTTCACCCTGACCTTGACCCTGACCCTGACCTCCACCCTGACCTTGACCCTGACCCTGACCTCTACCCTGACATTGACCCTGACCCTGACCTCCACCCTGACCTTGACCCCGACCCCGACCTCTACCCTGACCTTGACCCCGACCCTGACCTTCACCCTGACCTCCACTCTGACCTTGACCCTGACCCTGACCTCCACCCTGACCTTGACCCTGACCCTGACCTTGGTCCTGACCTTGACCCTGACCCTGACCTCCACCCTGACCTCCACCCTGACCTTGACCCTGACCCTGACCTTGACCGTGACCCCGACCTCCGCCCTGACCTTGACCCTGTTCTTGACTACCACTCTGACCTTGACCCGGACCCTGACCTTCACTTTGACCTTGACCCTGACCCTGACCTCTACCCCGATCTTGACCCTGACCCTGACCCCGACCCTGACCTCCACCCTGAACTTGACCCTGACCCTGACCTCCACCCTGACCTTGACCCTGACCCTGACCTCCACCCTGACCTTGACCCTGACCCTGACCTCCTCCCTGACCTTGACCCTGACCCTGTTCTCCACTTTGACCTTGACCCTGACCCTGACCTCCACCCTGACCATGACCCTGACACTGACCTCCACCCTGACCTTGACTGTGACCCTGACCTCCACCATGACCTTGACTGTGACCCTGACCTCCACCCTGACCTTGTCCCTGACCTTGACCCTGACCCTGACCTCGGCCCTGACCTTGACCCTGACCCTGACCTCCACCCTGACCTTGACTGAGACCGTGACCTCAACCCTGACCTCGACCCTGACCTTGACCCTGACCCTGACCTCCACCCTGACCTTGACCCTAACCCTGACCTCGTCCCTGACCTTGACCCTGACGCTGACCTCCACCCTGACTTCCACCCTGACCTTGACCCTGACCTTGACCTCCACCCTGACCTTGACCCTGACCCTGACCTCCACCCTGACCTTGACCCTGACCTCCACCCTGACCTTGACCCTGACCCTGACCTCCACCCTGACATTGACCCTGACCCTGACCTCCACCTTGACCTTGACCCTGACCCTGACCTCCACCCTGACCTAGACCCCGACCCTGACCTCAACTTTGACCTTGACCCTGACCCCGACCTCCACCCTGACCTTGACCCTGACCCTGACCTCCACCCTGACCTTGACCTTGACCCTGACTTCCACCCTGACCTTGACCCTGACCCTGACCTCCACCCTGACCTTTACCCTGACCTTGACCACCACCCTGACCTTGACCCTGACCCTGACCTCCACCCTGACCTTGACACTGACCACGACCTCCACCCTGACCTCGACGCTGACCCCGAGCTTGCCCTGACCTCCACCCTGACCTTGACCTCGTTCCTGACCTCCACCCTGACCTTGACCCTCACCCTGACCTTCACCCTGACCTCCACCCTGACCTTGACCTTGACCCTGACCTCGACCCTGACCTTGACCCTGACCCTGACCTCCACCCCGACCTTGACCCTGACCTTCACCAACACCCTGACCTTGACCCTGACCCTGACCTCCACCCTGACCTTGACCCTAACCCTGACCTCGGCCCTGACCTTGACCCTGACGCTGACCTCCACCCTGACCTTGACCCAGACCTTGACCTCCACCCCGACCTTGACACTGATCCTGACCTCCACCCTGACCTTGACCCCCACCCTGACTTTGACCTTGACCCTGACTTCCACCCTGACCTTGACCCTGACCCTGACCTCCACCCTGACCTTTACCCTGACCTTGACCACCACCCTGACCTTGACCCTGACCCTGACCTCCACCCTGACCTTGACCCTGACCCCGACCTCCACCCTGACCTTGACCCTGACCCTGACCTCCACCCTGACCTTGACCCTGACCCTGACCTCCACCCTGACATTGACCCTGACCCTGATCTCCACCCTGACCTTGACCCTGACCCTGTCCTCCACCCTGACCTTGACCCCGACCCTGACCTCAACTTTGACCTTGACCCTGACCCCGACCTCCACCCTGACCTTGACCCTGACCCTGACCTTCACCCTGACCTTGACCTTGACCCTGACTTCCACCCTGACCTTAACCCTGACCCTGACCTCCACCCTGACCTTTACCCTGACCTTGACCACCACCCTGACCTCCACCCTGACCTTGACACTGACCACGACCTCCACCCTGACCTTGACCCTGACCCCGAGCTTACCCTGACCTCTACTCCGACCTTGACTGTGACCGTCACCTCGACCCTGACCTTGACCCTGACCCTGACCTCCACCCTGACCTTGACTGTGACCCTGACCTCTACACTGACCTTCACCCTGACCCCGACCTTCACCCTAAACTTGACCGTGACCCTGACCTCCACCTTGGCCTTGACTGTGACCCTGACCTTCACCCTTACCTTGACCCTGACCCTGACCTCCACCCTGACCTCCACCCTGACCTCGACCCTGACCCTGACCTTGACCCTGACACTGACCTCAACCCTGACCTCCACCCTGACCTTGACCCTGACCCTGACCTCCACTTTGACCTTGACTCTGACCCTGACCTCCACCCTGACCCTGACCTCCACCCTGACCATGACCCTGACCCTGACCTCAACCCTGACCTCCACCCTGACCTTGACCCTGACCTTGACCTCCACCCTGACCTTGACACTGACCCTGACCTCCACCCTGACCTTGACCGTGACCCTGACCTCCACCCTGACCTTGACCCTGACCTTGACCTCCACCCTGACCTTGACCCTGATTCTGACCTCCACCCTGACCTTGACCCTGACCCTGACCCCCACCCTGACCTTGACCCTGACCCTGTTCTCCACTTTGACCTTGACCCTGACCCTGACCTCCACCCTGACCATGACCCTGACCCTGACCTCCACCCTGACCTTGACTGTGACCCTGACCTCTACCCCGATCTTGACCCTGACCCTGACCCCCACCCTGACCTCTACCCTGACCTTGACCCTGACCCTGACCTCCACCCTGACCTTGACCCTGACCCTGACCTCCACTCTGACCTCGACCCTGACCCTGACCTCCACCCTTACCTTTACCCTGACCTTGACCACCACCCTGACCTTGACCCTGACCCTGACCTCCACCCTGACCTTAACACTGACCACGACCTCCACCCTGACCTTGACCCTGACCCCGAGCTTACCCTGACCTCCACTCTGACCTTGACTGTGACCGTCACCTCGACCCTGACCTTGACCCTGACCCTGACCTCCACCCTGACCTTGACTGTGACCCTGACCTGTACCCTGACCTTGACCCCGACCTTGACCACCACCCTGACCTTGAATCTGACTCTGACCTTGTCCCTGACCTTGACCCTGACCCTGACCTCCAGCCTGACCTTGACCCTGACCCTGACCTTCACCCTGACCTCCACCCTGACCTTGACCCTGACCCTGACCTCTACCCTGACATTGACCCTGACCCTGACCTCCACCCTGACCTTGACCCCGACCCCGACCTCTACCCTGACCTTGACCCCGACCCTGACCTTCACCCTGACCTCCACTCTGAAATTGACCCTGACCCTGACCTCCACCCTGACCTTGACCCTGACCCTGACCTTGGTCCTGACCTTGACCCTGACCCTGACCTCTACCCTGACCTCCACCCTGACCTTGACCCTGACCCTGACCTTGACCGTGACCCCGACCTCCGCCCTGACCTTGACCCTGTCCTTGACTACCACTCTGACCTTGACCCGGACCCTGACCTCCACTTTGACCTTGACCCTGACCCTGACCTCTACCCCGATCTTGACCCTGACCCTGACCCCGACCCTGACCTCCACCCTGAACTTGACCCTGACCCTGACCTCCACCCTGACCTTGACCCTGACCCTGACCTCCACCCTGACCTTGACCCTGACCCTGACCTCCTCCCTGACCTTGACCCTGACCCTGTTCTCCACTTTGACCTTGACCCTGACCCTGACCTTCAGCCTGACCATGACCCTGACACTGACCTTCACCCTGACCTTGACTGTGACCCTGACCTCCAACATGACCTTGACTGTGACCCTGACCTCCACCCTGACCTTGTCCCTGACCTTGACCCTGACCCTGACCTCGGCCCTGACCTTGACCCTGACCCTGACCTCCACCCTGACCTTGACTGAGACCGTGACCTCAACCCTGACCTCGACCCTGACCTTGACCCTGACCCTGACCTCCACCCTGACCTTGACCCTAACCCTGACCTCGTCCCTGACCTTGACCCTGACGCTGACCTCCACCCTGACTTCCACCCTGACCTTGACCCTGACCTTGACCTCCACCCTGACCTTGACCCTGACCCTGACCTCCACCCTGACCTTGACCCTGACCCTGACCTCCACCCTGACCTTGACCCTGACCCTGACCTCCACCCTGACATTGACCCTGACCCTGACCTCCACCCTGACCTTGACCCTGACCCTGACCTCCACCCTGACCTAGACCCCTACCCTGACCTCAACTTTGACCTTGACCTTGACCCCGACCTCCACCCTGACCTTGACCCTGACCCTGACCTCCACCCTGACCTTGACCTTGACCCTGACTTCCACCCTGACCTTGACCCTGACCCTGACCTCCACCCTGACCTTTACCCTGACCTTGACCACCACCCTGACCTTGACCCTGACCCTGACCTCCACCCTGACCTTGACACTGACCACGACCTCCACCCTGACCTCGACGCTGACCCTGAGCTTGCCCTGACCTCCACCCTGACCTTGACCTCGTTCCTGACCTCCACCCTGACCTTGACCCTCACCCTGACCTTCACCCTGACCTCCACCCTGACCTTGACCTTGACCCTGACCTCGACCCTGACCTTGACCCTGACCCTGACCTCCACCCCGACCTTGACCCTGACCTTCACCAACACCCTGACCTTGACCCTGACCCTGACCTCCACCCTGACCTTGACTGTGACCCTGACCTCTACACTGACCTTCACCCTGACCCCGACCTTCACCCTAAACTTGACCGTGACCCTGACCTCCACCTTGGCCTTGACTGTGACCCTGACCTTCACCCTTACCTTGACCCTGACCCTGACCTCCACCCTGACCTCCACCCTGACCTCGACCCTGACCCTGACCTTGACCCTGACACTGACCTCAACCCTGACCTCCACCCTGACCTTGACCCTGACCCTGACCTCCACCCTGAGCTTGACCCTGACCCTGACCTCCACCCTGACCTTGACCCTGACCCTGACCTCCACTTTGACCTTGACTCTGACCCTGACCTCCACCCTGACCCTGACCTCCACCCTGACCATGACCCTGACCCTGACCTCAACCCTGACCTCCACCCTGACCTTGACCCTGACCCTGACCTCCACCCTGACCTTGAGCCTGACCCTGACCTCGGCCCTGACCTTGACCCTGACCCTGACCTCCACTCTGACCTTGACTGTGACCCTGACCTCCACCCTGACCTTGTCCCTGACCTTGACCCTGACCCTGACCTCGGCCCTGACCTTGACCCTGACCCTGACCTCAACCCTGACCTTGACTGAGACCGTGACCTCCACCCTGACCTCGACCCTGACCTTGACCCTGACCCTGACCTCCACCCTGACCTTGACCCTGACCCCGACCTCGACCCTGACCTTGACCCTGACCCTGACCTCCACCCTGACCATGACTCTGACCCTGACCTCCACCCTGACCTCCACCCTGACCTTGACCCTGACCTTGACCTCCACCCTGACCTTGACACTGACCCTGACCTCCACCCTGACCTTGACCGTGACCCTGACCTCCACCCTGACCTTGACCCTGACCTTGACCTCCACCCTGACCTTGACCCTGATTCTGACCTCCACCCTGACCTTGACCCTGACCCTCACCCCCACCCTGACCTTGACCCTGACCCTGTTCTCCACTTTGACCTTGACCCTGACCCTGACCTCCACCCTGACCATGACCCTGACCCTGACCTCCACCCTGACCTTGACTGTGACCCTGACCTCTACCCCGATCTTGACCCTGACCCTGACCCCCACCCTGACCTCCACCCTGACCTTGAGCCTGACCCTGACCTCCACCCTGACCTTGACCCTGACCCTGACCTCCACTCTGACCTCGACCCTGACCCTGACCTCCACCCTTACCTTTACCCTGACCTTGACCACCACCCTGACCTTGACCCTGACCCTGACCTCCACCCTGACCTTAACACTGACCACGACCTCCACCCTGACCTTGACCCTGACCCCGAGCTTACCCTGACCTCCACTCTGACCTTGACTGTGACCGTCACCTCGACCCTGACCTTGACCCTGACCCTGACCTCCACCCTGACCTTGACTGTGACCCTGACCTCTACCCTGACCTTGACCCTGACCTTGACCACCACCCTGACCTTGAATCTGACTCTGACCTTGTCCCTGACCTTGACCCTGACCCTGACCTCCAGCCTGACCTTGACCCTGACCCTGACCTTCACCCTGACCTTGACCCTGACCCTGACCTCCACCCTGACCTTGACCCTGACCCTGACCTCTACCCTGACATTGACCCTGACCCTGACCTCCACCCTGACCTTGACTTCGACCCCGACCTCTACCCTGACCTTGACCCCGACCCTGACCTTCACCCTGACCTCCACTCTGAAATTGACCCTGACCCTGACCTCCACCCTGACCTTGACCCTGACCCTGACCTTGGTCCTGACCTTGACCCTGACCCTGACCTCTACCCTGACCTCCACCCTGAACTTGACCCTGACCCTGACCTCCACCCTGACCTTGACCCTGACCCTGACCTCCACCCTGACCTTGACCCTGACCCTGACCTCCACCCTGACATTGACCCTGACCCTGATCTCCACCCTGACCTTGACCCTGACCCTGTCCTCCACCCTGACCTTGACCCCGACCCTGACCTCAACTTTGACCTTGACCCTGAACCCAACCTCCACCCTGACCTTGACCCTGACCCTGACCATCACCCTGACCTTGACCTTGACCCTGACTTCCACCCTGACCTTGACCCTGACCCTGACCTCCACCCTGACCTTTACTCTGACCTTGACCACCACCCTGACCTCCACCCTGACCTTGACACTGACCACGACCTCCACCCTGACCTTGACCCTGACCCCGAGCTTACCCTGACCTCTACTCCGACCTCGACTGTGACCGTCACCTCGACCCTGACCTTGACCCTGACCCTGACCTCCACCCTGACCTTGACTGTGACCCTGACCTCTACACTGACCTTCACCCTGACCCCGACCTTCACCCTGACCTTGACCGTGACCCTGACCTCCACCTTGGCCTTGACTGTGACCCTGACCTTCACCCTTACCTTGACCCTGACCCTGACCTCCACCCTGACCTCCACCCTGACCTCGACCCTGACCCTGACCTGGACCCTGACACTGACCTCAACCCTGACCTCCACCCTGACCTTGACCCTGACCCTGACCTCCACCCTGAGCTTGACCCTGACCCTGACCTCCACCCTGACCTTGACCCTGACCCTGACCTCCACTTTGACCTTGACTCTGACCCTGACCTCCACCCTGACCCTGACCTCCACCCTGACCATGACCCTGACCCTGACCTCAACCCTGACCTCCACCCTGACCTTGACCCTGACCCTGACCTCCACCCTGACCTTGAGCCTGACCCTGACCTCGGCCCTGACCTTGACCCTGACCCTGACCTCCACCCTGACCTTGACTGTGACCCTGACCTCCACCCTGACATTGACCCTGAACCCGACCTCCACCCTGACCTCCACCCTGACCTTGACCCTGACCCTGACCTCCACTCTGACCTTGACTGTGACCCTGACCTCCACCCTGACCTTGTCCCTGACCTTGACCCTGACCCTGACCTCGGCCCTGACCTTGACCCTGACCCTGACCTCCACCCTGACCTTGACTGAGACCGTGACCTCCACCCTGACCTCGACCCTGACCTTGACCCTGACCCTGACCTCCACCCTAAGCTTGACCCTGACCCCGACCTCGACCCTGACCTTGACCCTGACCCTGACCTCCACCCTGACCATGACTCTGACCCTGACCTCCACCCTGACCTCCACCCTGACCTTGACCCTGACCTTGATCTCCACCCTGACCTTGACACTGACCCTGACCTCCACCCTGACCTTGACCGTGACCCTGACCTCCACCCTGACCTTGACCCTGACCTTGACCATCACCTAGACCTTGACCCTGACCCTGACCTCTACTTTGACCTTGACCCTGACCCTGACCTCCACCCTGACCTTGACCCTGACCCTGACCTCCACCTTGACCTCCACCCTGACCTTAACCTTGACCCTGACCTCCACCCTGACCTTGACCCTGACCTTGACCTCCACCCTGACCTTGACCCTGATTCCGACCTCCACCCTGACCTTGACCCTGACCCTGACCTCCACCCTGACCTTGACCCTGACCCTGTTCTCCACTTTGACTTTGACCCTGACCCTGACCTCCACTCTGACCATGACCCTGACCTTGACCTCCACCCTGACCTTGACTGTGACCCTGACCTCTACCCCGATCTTGACCCTGACCCTGACCCCCACCCTGACCTCCACCCTGACCTTGACCCTGACCCTGACCTCCACCCTGACCTTGACCCTGACCCTGACCTCCACTCTGACCTCGACCCTGACCCTGACCTCCACCCTTACCTTTACCCTGACCTTGACCACCACCCTGACCTTGACCCTGACCCTGACCTCCACCCTGACCTTAACACTGACCACGACCTCCACCCTGACCTTGACCCTGACCCCGAGCTTACCCTGACCTCCACTCTGACCTTGACTGTGACCGTCACCTCGACCCTGACCTTGACCCTGACCCTGACCTCCACCCTGACCTTGACCCCGACCCCGACCTCCACCCTGACCTTGACCCCGACCCTGACCTTCACCCTGACCTCCACTCTGACCTTGACCCTGACCCTGACCTCCACCCTGACCTTGACCCTGACCCTGACCTTGGTCCTGACCTTGACCCTGACCCTGACCTCCACCCTGACCTCCACCCTGACCTTGACCCTGACCCTGACTTTGACCGTGACCCCAACCTCCGCCCTGACCTTGACCCTGTCCTTGACTACCACTCTGACCTTGACCTGGACCCTGACCTCCACTTTGACCTTGACCCTGACCCTGACCTCTACCCCGATCTTGACCCTGACCCTGACCCCGACCCTGACCTCCACCCTGAACTTGACCCTGACCCTGACCTCCACCCTGACCTTGACCCTGACCCTGACCTCCTCCCTGACCTTGACCCTGACCCTGACCTCCTCCCTGACCTTGACCCTGACCCTGTTCTCCACTTTGACCTTGACCCTGACCCTGACCTTTACCCTGACCTTGACCACCACCCTGACCTTGACCCTGACCCTGACCTCCACCCTGACCTTGACCCTGACCCCGACCTCCACCCTGACCTTGACCCTGACCCTGACCTCCACCCTGACCTTGACCCTGACCCTGACCTCCACCCTGACATTGACGCTGACCCTGATCTCCACCCTGACCTTGACCCTGACCCTGTCCTCCACCCTGACCTTGACCCCGACCCTGACCTCAACTTTGACCTTGACCCTGACCCCGACCTCCACCCTGACCTTGACCCTGACCCTGACCTTCACCCTGACCTTGACCTTGACCCTGACTTCCACCCTGACCTTAACCCTGACCCTGACCTCCACCCTGACCTTTACCCTGACCTTGACCACCACCCTGACCTCCACCCTGACCTTGACACTGACCACGACCTCCACCCTGACCTTGACCCTGACCCCGAGCTTACCCTGACCTCTACTCCGACCTTGACTGTGACCGTCACCTCGACCCTGACCTTGACCCTGACCCTGACCTCCACCCTGACCTTGACTGTGACCCTGACCTGTACCCTGACCTTGACCCCGACCTTGACCACCACCCTGACCTTGAATCTGACTCTGACCTTGTCCCTGACCTTGACCCTGACCCTGACCTCCAGCCTGACCTTGACCCTGACCCTGTTCTCCACTTTGACCTTGACCCTGACCCTGACCTTCAGCCTGACCATGACCCTGACACTGACCTTCACCCTGACCTTGACTGTGACCCTGACCTCCAACATGACCTTGACTGTGACCCTGACCTCCACCCTGACCTTGTCCCTGACCTTGACCCTGACCCTGACCTCGGCCCTGACCTTGACCCTGACCCTGACCTCCACCCTGACCTTGACTGAGACCGTGACCTCAACCCTGACCTCGACCCTGACCTTGACCCTGACCCTGACCTCCACCCTGACCTTGACCCTAACCCTGACCTCGTCCCTGACCTTGACCCTGACGCTGACCTCCACCCTGACTTCCACCCTGACCTTGACCCTGACCTTGACCTCCACCCTGACCTTGACCCTGACCCTGACCTCCACCCTGACCTTGACCCTGACCCTGACCTCCACCCTGACCTTGACCCTGACCCTGACCTCCACCCTGACATTGACCCTGACCCTGACCTCCACCCTGACCTTGACCCTGACCCTGACCTCCACCCTGACCTAGACCCCTACCCTGACCTCAACTTTGACCTTGACCTTGACCCCGACCTCCACCCTGACCTTGACCCTGACCCTGACCTCCACCCTGACCTTGACCTTGACCCTGACTTCCACCCTGACCTTGACCCTGACCCTGACCTCCACCCTGACCTTTACCCTGACCTTGACCACCACCCTGACCTTGACCCTGACCCTGACCTCCACCCTGACCTTGACACTGACCACGACCTCCACCCTGACCTCGACGCTGACCCTGAGCTTGCCCTGACCTCCACCCTGACCTTGACCTCGTTCCTGACCTCCACCCTGACCTTGACCCTCACCCTGACCTTCACCCTGACCTCCACCCTGACCTTGACCTTGACCCTGACCTCGACCCTGACCTTGACCCTGACCCTGACCTCCACCCCGACCTTGACCCTGACCTTCACCAACACCCTGACCTTGACCCTGACCCTGACCTCCACCCTGACCTTGACTGTGACCCTGACCTCTACACTGACCTTCACCCTGACCCCGACCTTCACCCTAAACTTGACCGTGACCCTGACCTCCACCTTGGCCTTGACTGTGACCCTGACCTTCACCCTTACCTTGACCCTGACCCTGACCTCCACCCTGACCTCCACCCTGACCTCGACCCTGACCCTGACCTTGACCCTGACACTGACCTCAACCCTGACCTCCACCCTGACCTTGACCCTGACCCTGACCTCCACCCTGAGCTTGACCCTGACCCTGACCTCCACCCTGACCTTGACCCTGACCCTGACCTCCACTTTGACCTTGACTCTGACCCTGACCTCCACCCTGACCCTGACCTCCACCCTGACCATGACCCTGACCCTGACCTCAACCCTGACCTCCACCCTGACCTTGACCCTGACCCTGACCTCCACCCTGACCTTGAGCCTGACCCTGACCTCGGCCCTGACCTTGACCCTGACCCTGACCTCCACTCTGACCTTGACTGTGACCCTGACCTCCACCCTGACCTTGTCCCTGACCTTGACCCTGACCCTGACCTCGGCCCTGACCTTGACCCTGACCCTGACCTCAACCCTGACCTTGACTGAGACCGTGACCTCCACCCTGACCTCGACCCTGACCTTGACCCTGACCCTGACCTCCACCCTGACCTTGACCCTGACCCCGACCTCGACCCTGACCTTGACCCTGACCCTGACCTCCACCCTGACCATGACTCTGACCCTGACCTCCACCCTGACCTCCACCCTGACCTTGACCCTGACCTTGACCTCCACCCTGACCTTGACACTGACCCTGACCTCCACCCTGACCTTGACCGTGACCCTGACCTCCACCCTGACCTTGACCCTGACCTTGACCTCCACCCTGACCTTGACCCTGATTCTGACCTCCACCCTG
Source organism: Tenthredo distinguenda (assembly GCA_947538915.1). Lineage (NCBI taxonomy): Eukaryota > Metazoa > Arthropoda > Insecta > Hymenoptera > Tenthredinidae > Tenthredo > Tenthredo distinguenda. The sequence goes on along the minus strand of OX384536.1, from coordinate 5,338,436 downwards.
ACCTTGACCCTGACCCTCACCCCCACCCTGACCTTGACCCTGACCCTGTTCTCCACTTTGACCTTGACCCTGACCCTGACCTCCACCCTGACCATGACCCTGACCCTGACCTCCACCCTGACCTTGACTGTGACCCTGACCTCTACCCCGATCTTGACCCTGACCCTGACCCCCACCCTGACCTCCACCCTGACCTTGAGCCTGACCCTGACCTCCACCCTGACCTTGACCCTGACCCTGACCTCCACTCTGACCTCGACCCTGACCCTGACCTCCACCCTTACCTTTACCCTGACCTTGACCACCACCCTGACCTTGACCCTGACCCTGACCTCCACCCTGACCTTAACACTGACCACGACCTCCACCCTGACCTTGACCCTGACCCCGAGCTTACCCTGACCTCCACTCTGACCTTGACTGTGACCGTCACCTCGACCCTGACCTTGACCCTGACCCTGACCTCCACCCTGACCTTGACTGTGACCCTGACCTCTACCCTGACCTTGACCCTGACCTTGACCACCACCCTGACCTTGAATCTGACTCTGACCTTGTTCCTGACCTTGACCCTGACCCTGACCTCCAGCCTGACCTTGACCCTGACCCTGACCTTCACCCTGACCTTGACCCTGACCCTGACCTCCACCCTGACCTTGACCCTGACCCTGACCTCTACCCTGACATTGACCCTGACCCTGACCTCCACCCTGACCTTGACTTCGACCCCGACCTCTACCCTGACCTTGACCCCGACCCTGACCTTCACCCTGACCTCCACTCTGAAATTGACCCTGACCCTGACCTCCACCCTGACCTTGACCCTGACCCTGACCTTGGTCCTGACCTTGACCCTGACCCTGACCTCTACCCTGACCTCCACCCTGAACTTGACCCTGACCCTGACCTCCACCCTGACCTTGACCCTGACCCTGACCTCCACCCTGACCTTGACCCTGACCCTGACCTCCACCCTGACATTGACCCTGACCCTGATCTCCACCCTGACCTTGACCCTGACCCTGTCCTCCACCCTGACCTTGACCCCGACCCTGACCTCAACTTTGACCTTGACCCTGAACCCAACCTCCACCCTGACCTTGACCCTGACCCTGACCATCACCCTGACCTTGACCTTGACCCTGACTTCCACCCTGACCTTGACCCTGACCCTGACCTCCACCCTGACCTTTACTCTGACCTTGACCACCACCCTGACCTCCACCCTGACCTTGACACTGACCACGACCTCCACCCTGACCTTGACCCTGACCCCGAGCTTACCCTGACCTCTACTCCGACCTCGACTGTGACCGTCACCTCGACCCTGACCTTGACCCTGACCCTGACCTCCACCCTGACCTTGACTGTGACCCTGACCTCTACACTGACCTTCACCCTGACCCCGACCTTCACCCTGACCTTGACCGTGACCCTGACCTCCACCTTGGCCTTGACTGTGACCCTGACCTTCACCCTTACCTTGACCCTGACCCTGACCTCCACCCTGACCTCCACCCTGACCTCGACCCTGACCCTGACCTGGACCCTGACACTGACCTCAACCCTGACCTCCACCCTGACCTTGACCCTGACCCTGACCTCCACCCTGAGCTTGACCCTGACCCTGACCTCCACCCTGACCTTGACCCTGACCCTGACCTCCACTTTGACCTTGACTCTGACCCTGACCTCCACCCTGACCCTGACCTCCACCCTGACCATGACCCTGACCCTGACCTCAACCCTGACCTCCACCCTGACCTTGACCCTGACCCTGACCTCCACCCTGACCTTGAGCCTGACCCTGACCTCGGCCCTGACCTTGACCCTGACCCTGACCTCCACCCTGACCTTGACTGTGACCCTGACCTCCACCCTGACATTGACCCTGAACCCGACCTCCACCCTGACCTCCACCCTGACCTTGACCCTGACCCTGACCTCCACTCTGACCTTGACTGTGACCCTGACCTCCACCCTGACCTTGTCCCTGACCTTGACCCTGACCCTGACCTCGGCCCTGACCTTGACCCTGACCCTGACCTCCACCCTGACCTTGACTGAGACCGTGACCTCCACCCTGACCTCGACCCTGACCTTGACCCTGACCCTGACCTCCACCCTAAGCTTGACCCTGACCCCGACCTCGACCCTGACCTTGACCCTGACCCTGACCTCCACCCTGACCATGACTCTGACCCTGACCTCCACCCTGACCTCCACCCTGACCTTGACCCTGACCTTGATCTCCACCCTGACCTTGACACTGACCCTGACCTCCACCCTGACCTTGACCGTGACCCTGACCTCCACCCTGACCTTGACCCTGACCTTGACCATCACCTAGACCTTGACCCTGACCCTGACCTCTACTTTGACCTTGACCCTGACCCTGACCTCCACCCTGACCTTGACCCTGACCCTGACCTCCACCTTGACCTCCACCCTGACCTTAACCTTGACCCTGACCTCCACCCTGACCTTGACCCTGACCTTGACCTCCACCCTGACCTTGACCCTGATTCCGACCTCCACCCTGACCTTGACCCTGACCCTGACCTCCACCCTGACCTTGACCCTGACCCTGTTCTCCACTTTGACTTTGACCCTGACCCTGACCTCCACTCTGACCATGACCCTGACCTTGACCTCCACCCTGACCTTGACTGTGACCCTGACCTCTACCCCGATCTTGACCCTGACCCTGACCCCCACCCTGACCTCCACCCTGACCTTGACCCTGACCCTGACCTCCACCCTGACCTTGACCCTGACCCTGACCTCCACTCTGACCTCGACCCTGACCCTGACCTCCACCCTTACCTTTACCCTGACCTTGACCACCACCCTGACCTTGACCCTGACCCTGACCTCCACCCTGACCTTAACACTGACCACGACCTCCACCCTGACCTTGACCCTGACCCCGAGCTTACCCTGACCTCCACTCTGACCTTGACTGTGACCGTCACCTCGACCCTGACCTTGACCCTGACCCTGACCTCCACCCTGACCTTGACCCCGACCCCGACCTCCACCCTGACCTTGACCCCGACCCTGACCTTCACCCTGACCTCCACTCTGACCTTGACCCTGACCCTGACCTCCACCCTGACCTTGACCCTGACCCTGACCTTGGTCCTGACCTTGACCCTGACCCTGACCTCCACCCTGACCTCCACCCTGACCTTGACCCTGACCCTGACTTTGACCGTGACCCCAACCTCCGCCCTGACCTTGACCCTGTCCTTGACTACCACTCTGACCTTGACCTGGACCCTGACCTCCACTTTGACCTTGACCCTGACCCTGACCTCTACCCCGATCTTGACCCTGACCCTGACCCCGACCCTGACCTCCACCCTGAACTTGACCCTGACCCTGACCTCCACCCTGACCTTGACCCTGACCCTGACCTCCTCCCTGACCTTGACCCTGACCCTGACCTCCTCCCTGACCTTGACCCTGACCCTGTTCTCCACTTTGACCTTGACCCTGACCCTGACCTCCACCCTGACCATGACCGTGACACTGACCTCCACCCTGACCTTGACTGTGACCCTGACCTCCACCATGACCTTGACTGTGACCCTGACCTCCACCCTGACCTTGTCCATGACCGTGACCCTGACCCTGACCTCGGCCCTGAGCTTGACCCTGACCCTGACCTCCACCCTGACCTTGACTGAGACCGTGACCTCAACCCTGACCTCGACCCTGACCTTGAACCTGACCCTGACCTCCACCCTGACCTTGACCCTAACCCTGACCTCGGCCCTGACCTTGACCCTGACGCTGACCTCCACCCTGACCTCCACCCTGACCTTGACCCTGACCTTGACCTCCACCCCGACCTTGACACTGATCCTGACCTCCACCCTGACCTTGACCGTGACCCTGACCTCCACCCTGAACTTGACCCTGACCCTGACCACTACTTTGACCTTGACCCTGACCCCGACCTCCACCCTGACCTTGACCCTGACCCTGATCTCCACCCTGACCTTGACCCTGACCCTGACCTCCACCCTGACCTTGACCCTGACCCTGACCTCCACCCTGACCCTGACCTCCACCCTGACCTTGACCCTGACCCTGACCTCCACCCTGACCTAGGTCCCGACCCTGACCTCAACTTTGACCTCCACCCTGACCTTGACCCTGACCCTGACCTCCACCCTGACCTTGACCTTGACCCTGACTTCCACCCTGACCTTGACCCTGACCCTGACCTCCACCCTGACCTTTACCCTGACCTTGACCACCACCCTGACCTTGACCCTGACCCTGACCTCCACCCTGACCTCGACCCTGACCTTGACCCTGACCCTGACCTCCACCCTGACCTTGACCCTGACCCTGACCTCCACCCTGACCTTGACTCTGACCCTGACCTCCACCCTGACCTCCACCCTGACCTTGACCCTGACCTTGACCTCCACCCTGACCTTGACACTGACCCTGACCTCCACCCTGACCTTGACCGTGACCCTGACCTCCACCCTGACCTTGACGCTGACCTTGACCATTACCTAGACCTTGACCCTGACCCTGACCTCTACTTTGACCTTGACCCTGACCCTGACCTCCACCCTGACCTTGACCCTGACCCTGACCTCCACCCTAACCTCCACCCTGACCTTGACCTTGACCCTGACCTCCACCCTGACCTTGACCCTGACCCTGACCTCCACCCTGAAATTGACCCTGATTCTGACCTCTACCCCGACCTCCAACCTGACCTTGACCCCCACCCTGATCTTGACCCTGACCCTGACCTCCACTTCGACCTTGACCCTGACCCTGACCTCCACCCTGACATTGACCCTGACCCTGACCTCCACCCTGACCTTGACCCTGACCCTGACCTCCACCCTGACCTTGACCCCGACCCTGACCTCAACTTTGACCTTGACCCTGACCCCGACCTCGACCCTGACCTTGACCCTGACCCTGACCTCCACCCTGACCTTTACCCTGACCTTGACCACCACCCTGACCCTGACCCTGACCCTGACCTCCACCCTGACCTTGACTGAGACCGTGACCTCCACCCTGACCTCGACCCTGACCTTGACCCTGACCCTGACCTCCACCCTGACCTTGACCCTGACCCCGACCTCGACCCTGACCTTGAACCTGACCCTGACCTCCACCCTGACCATGACTCTGACCCTGACCTCCACCCTGACCTCCACCCTGACCTTGACCCTGACCTTGACCTCCACCCTGACCTTGACACTGACCCTGACCTCCACCCTGACCCTGACCGTGACCCTGACCTCCACCCTGACCTTGACCCTGACCTTGACCATCACCTAGACCTTGACCCTGACCCTGACCTCCACTTTGACCTTGACCCTGACCCTGACCTCCACCCTGACCTTGACCCTGACCCTGACCTCCACCCTGACCTCCACCCTGACCTTGACCTTGACCCTGACCTCCACCCTGACCTTGACCCTGACCTTGACCTCCACCCTGACCTTGACCCTGATTCCGACCTCCACCCTGACCTTGACCCTGACCCTGTTCTCCACTTTGACCTTGACCCTGACCCTGACCTCCACCCTGACCATTACCCTGACCTTGACCTCCACCCTGACCTTGACTGTGACCCTGACTTCTACCCCGATCTTGACCCTGACCCTGACCCCCACCCTGACCTCCACCCTGACCTTGACCCTGACCCTGACCTCCACCCTGACCTTGACCCTGACCCTGACCTCCACTCTGACCTCGACCCTGACCCTGACCTCCACCCTTACCTTTACCCTGACCTTGACCACCACCCTGACCTTGACCCTGACCCTGACCTCCACCCTGACCTTAACACTGACCACGACCTCCACCCTGACCTTGACCCTGACCCCGAGCTTACCCTGACCTCCACTCTGACCTTGACTGTGACCGTCACCTCGACCCTGACCTTGACCCTGACCCTGACCTCCACCCTGACCTTGACTGTGACCCTGACCTCTACCCTGACCTTGACCCTGACCTTGACCACCACCCTGACCTTGAATCTGACCCTGACCTTGTCCCTGACCTTGACCCTGACCCTGACCTCAACCCTGACCTCCACCCTGACCTTGACCCTGACCCTGACCTCCACCCTGACCTTGACCCTGACCCTGACCTCCACCCTGACCTTGACCCTGACCCTGACCTCCACCCTGACCTTGACCCTGACCCTGACCTCCACTTTGACCTTGACTCTGACCCTGACCTCCACCCTGACCCTGACCTCCACCCTGACCATGAGCCTGACCCTGACCTCAACCCTGACCTTCACCCTGACCTTGACCCTGACCCTGACCTCCACCCTGACCTTGAGCCTGACCCTGACCTCGGCCCTGACCTTGACCCTGACCCTGACCTCCACCCTGACCTTGACTGTGACCCTGACCTCCACCCTGACATTGACCCTGAACCCAACCTCCACCCTGACCTCCACCCTGACCTTGACCCTGACCCTGACCTCCACTCTGACCTTGACTGTGACCCTGACCTCCACCCTGACCTTGTTCCTGACCTTGACCCTGACCCTGACCTCGGCCCTGACCTTGACCCTGACCCTGTCCTCCACCCTGACCTCGACTGAGACCGTGACCTCCACCCTGACCTCGACCCTGACCTTGACCCTGACCCTGACCTCCACCCTGACCTTGACCCTGACCCTGACCTCGGCCCTGACCTTGACCCTGACCCTGACCTCCACCCTGACCTTGACTCTGACCCTGACCTCCACCCTGACCTCCACCCTGACCTTGACCCTGACCTTGACCTCCACCCTGACCTTGACACTGACCCTGACCTCCACCCTGACCTTGACCGTGACCCTGCCCTCCACCCTGACCTTGACCCTGACCTTCACCCTGACCTTGACCTTGACCCTGACTTCCACCCTGACCTTGACCCTGACCCTGACCTCCACCCTGACCTTTACCCTGACCTTGATCACCACCCTGATCTCCACCCTGACCTTGACACTGACCACGACCTCCACCCTGACCTTGACCCTGACCCCGAGCTTACCCTGACCTCTACTCCGACCTTGACTGTGACCGTCACCTCGACCCTGACCTTGACCCTGACCCTGACCTCCACCCTGACGTTGACTGTGACCCTGACCTCTACACTGACCTTCACCCTGACCCCGACCTTCACCCTGACCTTGACCGTGACCCTGACCTCCACCTTGGCCTTGACTGTGACCCTGACCTTCACCCTTACCTTGACCCTGACCCTGACCTCCACCCTGACCTCCAGCCTGACCTCGACCCTGACCCTGACCTTGACCCTGACACTGACCTCAACCCTGACCTCCACCCTGACCTTGACCCTGACCCTGACCTCCACCCTGAGCTTGACCCTGACCCTGACCTCCACCCTGACCTTGACCCTGACCCTGACCTTCACTTTGACCTTGACTCTGACCCTGACCTCCACCCTGACCCTGACCTCCACCCTGACCATGACCCTGACCCTGACCTCAACCCTGACCTCCACCCTGACCTTGACCCTGACCCTGACCTCCACCCTGAACTTGAGCCTGACCCTGACCTCGGCCCTGACCTTGACCCTGACCCTGACCTCCACCCTGACCTTGACTGTGACCCTGACCTCCACCCTGACATTGACCCTGAACCCGACCTCCACCCTGACCTCCACCCTGACCTTGACCCTGACCCTGACCTCCACTCTGACCTTGACTGTGACCCTGACCTCCACCCTGACCTTGTCCCTGACCTTGACCCTGACCCTGACCTCGGCCCTGACCTTGACCCTGACCCTGACCTCCACCCTGACCTTGACTGAGACCGTGACCTCCACCCTGACCTCGACCCTGACCTTGACCTCCACCCTGACCTTGACCCTGATTCTGACCTCCACCCTGACCTTGACCCTGACCCTGACCCCCACCCTGACCTTGACCCTGACCCTGTTCTCCACTTTGACCTTGACCCTGACCCTGACCTCCACCCTGACCATGACCCTGACCCTGACCTCCACCCTGACCTTGACTGTGACCCTGACCTCCACCCGATCTTGACCCTGACCCTGACCCCCACCCTGACCTCCACCCTGACCTTGACCCTGACCCTGACCTCCACCCTGACCTTGACCCTGACCCTGACCTCCACTCTGACCTCGACCCTGACCCTGACCTCCACCCTTACCTTTACCCTGACCTTGACCACCACCCTGACCTTGACCCTGACCCTGACCTCCACCCTGACCTTAACACTGACCACGACCTCCACCCTGACCTTGACCCTGACCCCGAGCTTACCCTGACCTCCACTCTGACCTTGACTGTGACCGTCACCTCGACCCTGACCTTGACCCTGACCCTGACCTCCACCCTGACCTTGACTGTGACCCTGACCTCTACCCTGACCTTGACCCTGACCTTGACCACCACCCTGACCTTGAATCTGACCCTGACCTTGTTCCTGACCTTGACCCTGACCCTGACCTCCACCCTGACCTTGACCCTGACCCTGACCTTCACCCTGACCTTGACCCTGACCCTGACCTCCACCCTGACCTTGACCCTGACCCTGACCTCTACCCTGACATTGACCCTGACCCTGACCTCCACCCTGACCTTGACCCCGACCCCGACCTCTACCCTGACCTTGACCCCGACCCTGACCTTCACCCTGACCTCCACTCTGACCTTGACCCTGACCCTGACCTCCACCCTGACCTTGACCCTGACCCTGACCTTGGTCCTGACCTTGACCCTGACCCTGACCTCCACCCTGACCTCCACCCTGACCTTGACCCTGACCCTGACCTTGACCGTGACCCCGACCTCCGCCCTGACCTTGACCCTGTCCTTGACTACCACTCTGACCTTGACCCGGACCCTGACCTCCACTTTGACCTTGACCCTGACCCTGACCTCTACCCCGATCTTGACCCTGACCCTGACCCCGACCCTGACCTCCACCCTGAACTTGACCCTGACCCTGACTTCCACCCTGACCTTGACCCTGACCCTGACCTCCACCCTGACCCTGACCTCAACCCTGACCTCCACCCTGACCTTGACCCTGACCCTGACCTCCACCCTGAACTTGAGCCTGACCCTGACCTCGGCCCTGACCTTGACCCTGACCCTGACCTCCACCCTGACCTTGACTGTGACCCTGACCTCCACCCTGACATTGACCCTGAACCCGACCTCCACCCTGACCTCCACCCTGACCTTGACCCTGACCCTGACCTCCACTCTGACCTTGACTGTGACCCTGACCTCCACCCCGACCTTGTCCTTGACCTTGACCCTGACCCTGACCTCGGCCCTGACCTTGACCCTGACCCTGACCTCCACCCTGACCTTGACTGAGACCGTGACCTCCACCCTGACCTCGACCCTGACCTTGACCCTGACCCTGACCTCCACCCTGACCTTGACCCTGACCCCGACCTCGACCCTGACCTTGACCCTGACCCTGACCTCCACCCTGACCATGACTCTGACCCTGACCTCCACCCTGACCTCCACCCTGACCGTGACCCTGACCTTGACCTCCACCCTGACCTTGACACTGACCCTGACCTCCACCCTGACCTTGACCGTGACCCTGACCTCCACCCTGACCTTGACCCTGACCTTGACCATCACCTAGACCTTGACCCTGACCCTGACCTCTACTTTGACCTTGACCCCGACCCTGACCTCCACCCTGACGTTGACCCTGACCCTGACCTCCACCCTGACCTCCACCCTGACCTCGACCTTGACCCTGACCTCCACCCTGAACTTGACCCTGACCTTGACCTCCACCCTGACCTTGACCCTGATTCTGACCTCCACCCTGACCTTGACCCTGACCCTGACCCCCACCCTGACCTTGACCCTGACCCTGTTCTCCACTTTGACCTTGACCCTGACCCTGACCTCCACCCTGACCATGACCCTGACCCTGACCTCCACCCTGACCTTGACTGTGACCCTGACCTCCACCCGATCTCTACCCTGACCCTGACCCCCACCCTGACCTCCACCCTGACCTTGACCCTGACCCTGACCTCCACCCTGACCTTGACCCTGACCCTGACCTCCACTCTGACCTCGACCCTGACCCTGACCTCCACCCTTACCTTTACCCTGACCTTGACCACCACCCTGACCTTGACCCTGACCCTGACCTCCACCCTGACCTTAACACTGACCACGACCTCCACCCTGACCTTGACCCTGACCCCGAGCTTACCCTGACCTCCACTCTGACCTTGACTGTGACCGTCACCTCGACCCTGACCTTGACCCTGACCCTGACCTCCACCCTGACCTTGACTGTGACCCTGACCTCTACCCTGACCTTGACCCTGACCTTGACCACCACCCTGACCTTGAATCTGACCCTGACCTTGTTCCTGACCTTGACCCTGACCCTGACCTCCACCCTGACCTTGACCCTGACCCTGACCTTCACCCTGACCTTGACCCTGACCCTGACCTCCACCCTGACCTTGACCCTGACCCTGACCTCTACCCTGACATTGACCCTGACCCTGACCTCCACCCTGACCTTGATTCCGACCCCGACCTCTACCCTGACCTTGACCCCGACCCTGACCTTCACCCTGACCTCCACTCTGACCTTGACCCTGACCCTGACCTCCACCCTGACCTTGACCCTGACCCTGACCTTGGTCCTGACCTTGACCCTGACCCTGACCTCCACCCTGACCTCCACCCTGACCTTGACCCTGACCCTGACCTTGACCGTGACCCCGACCTCCGCCCTGACCTTGACCCTGTCCTTGACTACCACTCTGACCTTGACCCGGACCCTGACCTCCACTTTGACCTTGACCCTGACCCTGACCTCTACCCCGATCTTGACCCTGACCCTGACCCCGACCCTGACCTCCACCCTGAACTTGACCCTGACCCTGACCTCCACCCTGACCTTGACCCTGACCCTGACCTCCACCCTGACCTTGACCCTGACCCTGACCTCCTCCCTGACCTTGACCCTGACCCTGTTCTCCACTTTGACCTTGACCCTGACCCTGACCTCCACCCTGACCATGACCCTGACACTGACCTCCACCCTGACCTTGACTGTGACCCTGACCTCGACCATGACCTTGACTGTGACCCTGACCTCCACCCTGACCTTGTCCCTGACCTTGACCCTGACCCTGACCTCGGCCCTGACCTTGACCCTGACCCTGACCTCCACCCTGACCTTGACTGAGACCGTGACCTCAACCCTGACCTCTACCCTGACCTTGACCCTGACCCTGACCTCCACCCTGACCTTGACCCTAACCCTGACCTCGTCCCTGACCTTGACCCTGACGCTGACCTCCACCCTGACTTCCACCCTGACCTTGACCCTGACCTTGACCTCCACCCTGACCTTGACTATGACCCTGACCTCCACCCTGACCTTGACCCTGACCCTGACCTCCACCCTGACCTTGACCCTGACCCTGACCTCCACCTTGACCTTGACCCTGACCCTGACCTCCACCCTGACCTAGACCCCGACCCTGACCTCCACCCTGACCTTTACCCTGACCTTGACCACCACCCTGACCTCCACCCTGACCTTGACACTGACTACGACCTCCACCCTGACCTTGACCCTGACCCCGAGCTTACCCTGACCTCTACTCCGACCTTGACTGTGACCGTCACCTCGACCCTGACCTTGACCCTGACCCTGACCTCCACCCTGACCTTGACTGTGACCCTGACCTCTACACTGACCTTCACCCTGATCCCGACCTTTACCCTAAACTTGACCGTGACCCTGACCTCCACCTTGGCCTCGACTGTGACCCTGACCTTCACCCTTACCTTGACCCTGACCCTGACCTCCACCCTGACCTCCACCCTGACCTCGACCCTGACCCTGACCTTGACCCTGACACTGACCTCAACCCTGACCTCCACCCTGACCTTGACCCTGACCCTGACCTCCACCCTGAGCTTGACCCTGACCCTGACCTCCACCCTGACCTTGACCCTGACCCTGACCTCCACTTTGACCTTGACTCTGACCCTGACCTCCACCCTGACCATGACCCTGACCCTGACCTCAACCCTGACCTCCACCCTGACCTTGACCCTGACCCTGACCTCCACCCTGACCTTGAGCCTGACCCTGACCTCGGCCCTGACCTTGACCCTGACCCTGACCTCCACCCTGACATTGACCCTGAACCCGACCTCCACCCTGACCACCACCCTGACCTTGACCCTGACCCTGACCTCCACTCTGACCTTGACTGTGACCCTGACCTCCACCCTGACCTTGTCCCTGACCTTGACCCTGACCCTGACCTCGGCCCTGACCTTGACCCTGACCCTGACCTCAACCCTGACCTTGACTGAGACCGTGACCTCCACCCTGACCTCGACCCTGACCTTGACCCTGACCCTGACCTCCACCCTGACCTTGACCCTGACCCCGACCTCGACCCTGACCTTGACCCTGACCCTGACCTCCACCCTGACCATGACTCTGACCCTGACCTCCACCCTGACCTCCACCCTGACCTTGACCCTGACCCCGACCTCCACCCTGACCTTGACCCTGACCCTGACCTCCACCCTGACCTTGACACTGACCACGACCTCCACCCTGACCTCGACGCTGACCCCGAGCTTGCCCTGACCTCCACCCTGACCTTGACCTCGTTCCTGACCTCCACCCTGACCTTGACCCTCACCCTGACCTTCACCCTGACCTCCACCCTGACCTTGACCTTGACCCTGACCTCGACCCTGACCTTGACCTCGTTCCTGTCCTCCACCCTGACCTTGACCCCGACCCTGACCTCAACTTTGACCTTGACCCTGACCCCGACCTCCACCCTTACCTTGACCCTGACCCTGACCTCCACCCTGACCTCCACCCTGACCTCGACCCTGACCCTGACCTTGACCCTGACACTGACCTCAACCCTGACCTCCACCCTGACCTTGACCCTGACCCTGACCTCCACCCTGAGCTTGACCCTGACCCTGACCTCCACCCTGACCTTGACCCTGACCCTGACCTCCACTTTGACCTTGACTCTGACCCTGACCTCTACCCTGACCCTGACCTCCACCCTGACCATGACCCTGACCCTGACCTCAACCCTGACCTCCACCCTGACCTTGACCCTGACCCTGACCTCCACCCTGACCTTGAGCCTGACCCTGACCTCGGCCCTGACCTTGACCCTGACCCTGACCTCCACCCTGACATTTACCCTGAACCCGACCTCCACCCTGACCTCCACCCTGACCTTGACCCTGACCCTGACCTCCACTCTGACCTTGACTGTGACCCTGACCTCCACCCTGACCTTGTCCCTGACCTTGACCCTGACCCTGACCTCGGCCCTGACCTTGACCCTGACCCTGACCTCAACCCTGACCTTGACTGAGACCGTGACCTCCACCCTGACCTCGACCCTGACCTTGACCCTGACCCTGACCTCCACCCTGACCTTGACCCTGACCCCGACCTCGACCCTGACCTTGACCCTGACCCTGACCTCCACCCTGACCATGACTCTGACCCTGACCTCCACCCTGACCTCCACCCTGACCTTGACCCTGACCTTGACCTCCACCCTGACCTTGACACTGACCCTGACCTCCACCCTGACCTTGACCGTGACCCTGACCTCCACCCTGACCTTGACCCTGACCTTGACCTCCACCCTGACCTTGACCCTGATTCTGACCTCCACCCTGACCTTGACCCTGACCCTGACCCCCACCCTGACCTTGACCCTGACCCTGTTCCCCACTTTGACCTTGACCCTGACCCTGACCTCCACCCTGACCTTAACACTGACCACGACCTCCACCCTGACCTTGACCCTGACCCCGAGCTTACCCTGACCTCCACTCTGACCTTGACTGTGACCGTCACCTCGACCCTGACCTTGACCCTGACCCTGACCTCCACCCTGACCTTGACTCTGACCCTGACCTCTACCCTGACCTTGACCCTGACCTTGACCACCACCCTGACCTTGAATCTGACTCTGACCTTGTCCCTGACCTTGACCCTGACCCTGACCTCCAGCCTGACCTTGACCCTGACCCTGACCTTCACCCTGACCTTGACCCTGACCCTGACCTCCACCCTGACCTTGACCCTGACCCTGACCTCTACCCTGACATTGACCCTGACCCTGACCTCCACCCTGACCTTGACCCCGACCCCGACCTCTACCCTGACCTTGACCCCGACCCTGACCTTCACCCTGACCTCCACTCTGAAATTGACCCTGACCCTGACCTCCACCCTGACCTTGACCCTGACCCTGACCTTGGTCCTGACCTTGACCCTGACCCTGACCTCTACCCTGACCTCCACCCTGACCTTGACCCTGACCCTGACCTTGACCGTGACCCCGACCTCCGCCCTGACCTTGACCCTGTCCTTGACTACCACTCTGACCTTGACCCGGACCCTGACCTCCTCTTTGACCTTGACCCTGACCCTGACCTCTACGCCGATCTTGACCCTGACCCTGACCCCGACCCTGACCTCCACCCTGAACTTGACCCTGACCCTGACCTCCACCCTGACCTTGACCCTGACCCTGACCTCCACCCTGACCTTGACCCTGACCCTGACCTCCTCCCTGACCTTGACCCTGACCCTGTTCTCCACTTTGACCTTGACCCTGACCCTGACCTTCACCCTGACCATGACCCTGACACTGACCTCCACCCTGACCTTGACTGTGACCCTGACCTCCACCATGACCTTGACTGTGACCCTGACCTCCACCCTGACCTTGTCCCTGACCTTGACCCTGACCCTGACCTCGGCCCTGACCTTGACCCTGACCCTGACCTCCACCCTGACCTTGACTGAGACCGTGACCTCAACCCTGACCTCGACCCTGACCTTGACCCTGACCCTGACCTCCACCCTGACCTTGACCCTAACCCTGACCTCGTCCCTGACCTTGACCCTGACGCTGACCTCCACCCTGACTTCCACCCTGACCTTGACCCTGACCTTGACCTCCACCCTGACCTTGACCCTGACCCTGACCTCCACCCTGACCTTGACCCTGACCCTGACCTCCACCCTGACCTTGACCCTGACCCTGACCTCCGGCCTGACATTAACCCTGACCCTGACCTCCACCCTGACCTTGACCCTGACCCTGACCTCCACTTTGACCTTGACTCTGACCCTGACCTCCACCCTGACCCTGACCTCCACCCTGACCATGACCCTGACCCTGACCTCAACCCTGACCTCCACCCTGACCTTGACCCTGACCCTGACCTCCACCCTGAGCTTGACCCTGACCCTGACCTCCACCCTGACCTTGACCCTGACCCTGACCTCCACTTTGACCTTGACTCTGACCCTGACCTCCACCCTGACCCTGACCTCCACCCTGACCATGACCCTGACCCTGACCTCAACCCTGACCTCCACCCTGACCTTGACCCTGACCCTGACCTCCACCCTGACCTTGAGCCTGACCCTGACCTCGGCCCTGACCTTGACCCTGACCCTGACCTCCACCCTGACCTTGACTGTGACCCTGACCTCCACCCTGACATTGACCCTGAACCCGACCTCCACCCTGACCTCCACCCTGACCTTGACCCTGACCCTGACCTCCACTCTGACCTTGACTGTGACCCTGACCTCCACCCTGACCTTGTCCCTGACCTTGACCCTGACCCTGACCTCGGCCCTGACCTTGACCCTGACCTTGACCTCCACCCTGACCTTGACCCTGACCCCGACCTCGACCCTGACCTTGACCCTGACCCCGAGCTTACCCTGACCTCTACTCCGACCTTGACTGTGACCGTCACCTCGACCCTGACCTTGACCCTGACCCTGATTTCCACCCTGACCTTGACTGTGACCCTGACCTCTACACTGACCTTCACCCTGACCCCGACCTTCACCCTGACCTTGACCGTGACCCTGACCTCCACCTTGGCCTTGACTGTGACCCTGACCTTCACCCTTACCTTGACCCTGACCCTGACCTCCACCCTGACCTCCACCCTGACCTCGACCCTGACCCTGACCTGGACCCTGACACTGACCTCAACCCTGACCTCCACCCTGACCTTGACCCTGACCCTGACCTCCACCCTGAGCTTGACCCTGACCCTGACCTCCACCCTGACCTTGACCCTGACCCTGACCTCCACTTTGACCTTGACTCTGACCCTGACCTCCACCCTGACCCTGACCTCCACCCTGACCATGACCCTGACCCTGACCTCAACCCTGACCTCCACCCTGACCTTGACCCTGACCCTGACCTCCACCCTGACCTTGAGCCTGACCCTGACCTCGGCCCTGACCTTGACCCTGACCCTGACCTCCACCCTGACCTTGACTGTGACCCTGACCTCCACCCTGACATTGACCCTGAACCCGACCTCCACCCTGACCTCCACCCTGACCTTGACCCTGACCCTGACCTCCACTCTGACCTTGACTGTGACCCTGACCTCCACCCTGACCTTGTCCCTGACCTTGACCCTGACCCTGACCTCTACTTTGACCTTGACCCTGACCCTGACCTCCACCCTGACCTTGACCCTGACCCTGACCTCCACCCTGACCTCCACCCTGACCTTGACCTTGACCCTGACCTCCACCCTGACCTTGACCCTGACCTTGACCTCCACCCTGACCTTGACCCTGATTCCGACCTCCACCCTGACCTTGACCCTGACCCTGACCTCCACCCTGACCTTGACCCTGACCCTGACCTCCACTCTGACCTCGACCCTGACCCTGACCTCCACCCTTACCTTTACCCTGACCTTGACCACCACCCTGAACTTGACCCTGACCCTGACCTCCACCCTGACCTTAACACTGACCACGACCTCCACCCTGACCTTGACCCTGACCCCGAGCTTACCCTGACCTCCACTCTGACCTTGACTGTGACCGTCACCTCGACCCTGACCTTGACCCTGACCCTGACCTCCACCCTGACCTTGACTGTGACCCTGACCTCTACCCTGACCTTGACCCTGACCTTGACCACCACCCTGACCTTGAATCTGACCCTGACCTTGTCCCTGACCTTGACCCTGACCCTGACCTCCACCCTGACCTTGACCCTGACCCTGACCTCCACCCTGACCTTGACCCTGACCCTGACCTCCACCCTGACCTTGACCCTGACCCTGACCTCTACCCTGACATTGACCCTGACCCTGACCTCCACCCTGACCTTGACCCCGACCCCGACCTCCACCCTGACCTTAACCCCGACCCTGACCTTCACCCTGACCTCCACTCTGACCTTGACCCTGACCCTGACCTCCACCCTGACCTTGACCCTGACCCTGACCTTGGTCCTGACCTTGACCCTGACCCTGACCTCCACCCTGACCTCCACCCTGACCTTGACCCTGACCCTGACCTTGACCGTGACCCCAACCTCCGCCCTGACCTTGACCCTGTCCTTGACTACCACTCTGACCTTGACCCGGAGCCTGACCTCCACTTTGACCTTGACCCTGACCCTGACCTCTACCCCGATCTTGACCCTGACCCTGACCCCGACCCTGACCTCCACCCTGAACTTGACCCTGACCCTGACCTCCACCCTGACCTTGACCCTGACCCTGACCTCCACCCTGACCTTGACCCTGACCCTGACCTCCTCCCTGACCTTGACCCTGACCCTGTTCTCCACTTTGACCTTGAGCCTGACCCTGACCTCCACCCTGACCATGACCGTGACACTGACCTCCACCCTGACCTTGACTGTGACCCTGACCTCCACCATGACCTTGACTGTGACCCTGACCTCCACCCTGACCTTGTCCATGACCGTGACCCTGACCCTGACCTCGGCCCTGAGCTTGACCCTGACCCTGTCCTCCACCCTGACCTTGACTGAGACCGTGACCTCAACCCTGACCTCGACCCTGACCTTGAACCTGACCGTGACCTCCACCCTGACCTTGACCCTAACCCTGACCTCGGCCCTGACCTTGACCCTGACGCTGACCTCCACCCTGACCTCCACCCTGACCTTGACCCTGACCTTGCCCTCCACCCCGACCTTGACACTGATCCTGACCTCCACCCTGACCTTGACCGTGACCCTGACCTCCACCCTGAACTTGACCCTGACCCTGACCACTACTTTGACCTTGACCCTGACCCCGACCTCCACCGTGACCTTGACCCTGACCCTGACCTCCACCCTGACCTTGACCCTGACCCTGACCTCCACCCTGACCTTGACCCTGACCCTGACCTCCACCCTGACCCTGACCTCCACCCTGACCTTGACCCTGACCCTGACCTCCACCCTGACCTAGGTCCCGACCCTGACCTCAACTTTGACCTTGACCCTGACCCCGACCTCCACCCTGACCTTGACCCTGACTCTGACCTCCACCCTGACCTTGACCTTGACCCTGACTTCCACCCTGACCTTGACCCTGACAATGACCTCCACCCTGACCTTTACCCTGACCTTGACCACCACCCTGACCTTGACCCTGACCCTGACCTCCACCCTGACCTCGACCCTGACCTTGACCCTGACCCTGACCTCCACCCTGACCTTGACCCTGACCCTGACCTCCACCCTGACCTTGACTCTGACCCTGACCTCCACCCTGACCTCCACCATGACCTTGACCCTGACCTTGACCTCCACCCTGACCTTGACACTGACCCTGACTTCCACCCTGACCTTGACCGTGACCCTGACCTCCACCCTGACCTTGACGCTGACCTTGACCATTACCTAGACCTTGACCCTGACCCTGACCTCTACTTTGACCTTGACCCTGACCCTGACCTCCACCCTGACCTTGACCCTGACCCTGACCTCCACCCTGACCTCCACCCTGACCTTGACCTCCACCCTGACCTTGACCCTGACCCTGACCTCCACCCTGAAATTGACCCTGATTCTGACCTCTACCCTGACCTCCACCCTGACCTTGACCCCCACCCTGATCTTGACCCTGACCCTGACCTCCACTTTGACCTTGATCCTGACCCTGACCTTCACCCTGACATTGACCCTGACCCTGACCTCCACCCTGACCTTGACCCTGACCCTGACCTCCACCCTGACCTTGACCCCGACCCTGACCTCAACTTTGACCTTGACCCTGACCCCGACCTCGACCCTGACCTTGACCCTGACCCTGACCTCCACCCTGACCTTTACCCTGACCTTGACCACCACCCTGACCTTGACCCTGACCCTGACCTCCACCCGGACCTTGACCCTAACCCTGACCTCTGCCCTGACCTTGACCCTGACGCTGACCTCCACCCTGACCTCCACCCTGACCTTGACCCTGACCTTGACCTCCACCCCGACCTTGACCCTGACCCTGACCTCCACCCTGACCTTGACCCTGACCCTGACCTCCACTTTGACCTTGACTCTGACCCTGACCTCCACCCTGACCCTGACCTCCACCCTGACCATGACCCTGACCCTGACCTCAACCCTGACCTCCACCCTGACCTTGACCCTGACCCTGACCTCCACCCTGAGCTTGACCCTGACCCTGACCTCCACCCTGACCTTGACCCTGACCCTGACCTCCACTTTGACCTTGACTCTGACCCTGACCTCCACCCTGACCCTGACCTCCACCCTGACCATGACCCTGACCCTGACCTCAACCCTGACCTCCACCCTGACCTTGACCCTGACCCTGACCTCCACCCTGACCTTGAGCCTGACCCTGACCTCGGCCCTGACCTTGACCCTGACCCTGACCTCCACCCTGACCTTGACTGTGACCCTGACCTCCACCCTGACATTGACCCTGAACCCGACCTCCACCCTGACCTCCACCCTGACCTTGACCCTGACCCTGACCTCCACTCTGACCTTGACTGTGACCCTGACCTCCACCCTGACCTTGTCCCTGACCTTGACCCTGACCCTGACCTCGGCCCTGACCTTGACCCTGACCTTGACCTCCACCCTGACCTTGACCCTGACCCCGACCTCGACCCTGACCTTGACCCTGACCCTGACCTCCACCCTGACCATGACTCTGACCCTGACCTCCACCCTGACCTCCACCCTGACCTTGACCCTGACCGTGACCTCCACCCTGACCTTGACACTGACCCTGACCTCCACCCTGACCTTGACCGTGACCCTGACCTCCACCCTGACCTTGACCCTGACCTTGACCATCACCTAGACCTTGACCCTGACCCTGACCTCCACCCTGACCTTGACCCTGACCCTGACCTCCACCCTGACCTTGACCCTGACCCTGACCTCTACCCTGACATTGACCCTGACCCTGACCTCCACCCTGACCTTGACCCCGACCCCGACCTCCACCCTGACCTTGACCCCGACCCTGACCTTCACCCTGACCTCCACTCTGACCTTGACCCTGACCCTGACCTCCACCCTGACCTTGACCCTGACCCTGACCTTGGTCCTGACCTTGACCCTGACCCTGACCTCCACCCTGACCTCCACCCTGACCTTGACCCTGACCCTGATCTTGACCGTGACCCCGACCTCCGCCCTGACCTTGACCCTGTCCTTGACTACCACCCTGACCTTGACCCGGACCCTGACCTCCACTTTGACCTTGACCCTGACCCTGACCTCTACCCCGATCTTGACCCTGACCCTGACCCCCACCCTGACCTCCACCCTGAACTTGACCCTGACCCTGACCTCCACCCTGACCTTGACCCTGACCCTGACCTCCACCCTGACCTTGACCCTGACCCTGTTCTCCACTTTGACCTTGACCCTGACCCTGACCTCCGGCCTGACCATGACCCTGACACTGACCTCCACCCTGACCTTGACTGTGACCCTGACCTCCACCATGACCTTGACTGTGACCCTGACCTCCACCCTGACCTTGTCCCTGACCTTGACCCTGACCCTGACCTCGGCCCTGACCTTGACCCTGACCCTGACCTCCACCCTGACCTTGACTGAGACCGTGACCTCAACCCTGACCTCAACCCTGACCTTGACCCTGACCCTGACCTCCACCTCGACCTTGACCCTAACCCTGACCTCGTCCCTGACCTTGACCCTGACGCTGACCTCCACCCTGACCTCCACCCTGACCTTGACCCTGACCTTGACCTCCACCCTGACCTTGACCCTGACCCTGATGTTATGATTATGGTTGTGGATGTTGAGAGTTCTTTCGAGATCGTTGAGTTCGTACCTCGTTTTTACACCTGAGGGTAACCGGATTACGTGCGGATGGTTGAAGTGAATAATGTGTGCTCGTTGGTATGATCGTAATTAGAATCATTTATTGATACGTGGTTATATTGATGGTTGAAGACAAGTATGCGTTAACTGTAATGTCTCAAAGTTAGGTATTAACTATTTAGATTTAGGATTTGAGTGTTTGACAGTTGATTGTTCGAGAGTTAATTGATGTGTTGATAGCTCGATGGCTAATTGAAGAGTGAGTGCTAATAATGAGTATGGTGTCCGTTCGAGAGCGAGTTCTTTGTCTCTTGGGCGTGAGCGTGTTAAGCTGCAAGGTTTGCAGTTTATAGGTACTTAGGTAGGGATGATGGTTCTTCGAATCGTGAGGTTGAGACTTCCTTTGATTAAGGGTCATGGGATAGGATGCATGCAGGATGTTGTGTATCAAGTATTGGGAGTGAGAGGTATAGGGAACGTAACACGCCCATCCCCGGGGGGAAAAAAAAATTTGCTCCTGTGAAGCAGGGGAAATTTTTTTTTTTTTTCAAAAATTTCTATGTTAGGTATAAGATTTTATGTTTACGGTAGTAAACATTTCTATGTTTACGGTAGTAAACATTTCTATGTTTACGGTAGTAAACATGTCTATATTTACGTTAGTGAATATATCTAGGTATATTGATTATGATTTTGATCTCGAAATTATAATATAATTAAAGTTGCTTATTTGCAATAAGTTCGGTTAGTTATAAATGTCTTATGCTGAGTTAGTACATGTATGGTATATTGAATGTTAGGGTTTCGAGTTTAAGATAGCTAAAGAAGATTGAAGTTTAAATGTTTTGAGTTTGAAGATTGGGTTAGAGTGGGAAATTTGGGGGGTTGGAATAAGGATTGTTTAAACATTTGGTTTCTTGGAAGGACAAGATGGAGGAGAGGTAAGGGTTCGACGGACGTGGTGAAACAATAGGGGGAAGTTTTTCGATGAGCACAAAAGGAGTCATAAAGGAATTGTTTGAAGGAGAGTTTGAATTTTTGGGTCTCCCACATTTGGTTGCCAAATGTTTTCCCAAAGGTATGAGACGAGGTTGTTATGGTCCTTTGCCTCAAGGCATGACCGGCAATTGAGTTTGTTAAGCCCTCTAGTAATGTTTCGGATAGACCTTAAAAATAATTAACTATTGACTTACTAACTAAATGGGTTGATTAAATAGGGCGTGACATAGCACGCAACAATATCTGATTAATAATGAAATATATATGCTATCTTAGCGTTGTAGGTATTGTAATATATAATAAGTTTTGTTAGGTTTTTGTGAAGCGTTTCTTATGTCGCGTAAAAGGATGTATGAGGTGTTTCGATAATTTCTACGTTTGGTGTGATAGGAGTAGTAGTAGTTGCTGGGGGGTTGGCCTGCTGAATGATGATTTGCGTGTGAGGTGTTCGTGGTCGTGTGGCCATTTCTTGTGTTTCTGGTGGGTTATCTGGTTCGGTTTGATTCTGATTTCCACGGTAGCTAACTATTTGATTATTTGGTTCGTTTCGTTGACAGAGGGTTTGAATTGTTGTAAAAATTTTCAATAGTTTGCTTAGTATCGAGAATTTGTTTGCGATGTACATTAGTGATAATGATCCGAATAAAGAAGAAACGTAATATAATATGCTTTCGATACGGTTTTCGTTATCCGTGGATTCTTTATGTTTAGTTATTTCGTTTGTTTGTTTGATAATATCGTCGAGTGTCAAGCCGTTTGAAGTTAAATCTTTAGAGTTGAGGTATGGGGTCTTGTTGAGTGTTGCTATCGGGATAAGGGATAAATTTTTGGGGTCTTCGTTTTCGGATGGGTTATAGAAGTCTGAGATATTTAAATTGAATTTCGGTGCATAAGAGTGGGTTTCCGTTGTTTGGTAGTGTTTGGTTGTGGATAGGGTGATTGTGTTAGAATTTGCTGTACATTTGTTGTTTAGTTTTAGTATTCCGGAATCGCTCAGGGATATTTGGATTGGATTTTCATCTGTGCATACGATGTGCATGATTTCTGTTTTTGTCAAAGAGTAGATCCAGGAGTCGGATGTAGTTAGTTCTGTCCAATATACTCCGTTGAAGGTTCCGAGTCTGACGTCGCATGTTTTGATATCTGTTTCTGTTGGTTGGATGAATAATCCTATTTCGCAAGTGATGTGGTCGTTCGTGTGGAATAGTGGGTGGTTTTGTCTGCAGATGTACGTTTCTAACGACATCATACATTTATTGAATTTTAATTCGGTTAATTTGAAATATAGTGTTCTGTCTCTTGTTATTGCTATGTAGTCGCTGCTTGGTTTAATGTATGCGAACTTGTCGTCCGTGGTGTCATAGTGTTGTTTTACTGGGATCGGGATTAGTCGGTAGATATTGAAGGTATTGGTGTTTAGTAGTGGTATTGAAATAATGTATATAATTTTGGTATCTATGTAAGTTATGTCGAGTCTTGAGAGTCTTATTAATTCCTGTGCGTATTCGTTTTCTAGTGGAACTGGGAATTGTTTCGTAGGGTTGTGGCTCTGTATTTGTCTAATTGTTGACATGATTTGTTCGGGTGTTAGGATTTTGGGGTGGAGTAGTCCCTGTCTTGCAAATAAGATTGCGTCGATTAGGCTATTGAGGTCTAGTTCATATTCGTTGGTGTATTGGTCTAGTTGTATGAGATGTTTGAGGAGGAGGTTGTTTCCTCTATTAGCTCTCGCGTTTTCGTTTATGGCGTCGACTAGATAATGTAATTCTACTTGTTTTATTTCTTTGATTTGGTCCATAAGTTCTCTGAGTTGTATTCTGTGTGCTCCTAGGGTAGATTTTACAACGTGTGTTTGTTCTTTGAGTAGTGAAGCTAGGTGGTTGTTGTCTACGTATAATTTTTTGATTTGTTCGTTGTAATATTCTGTGTCGTCTGCGTCTAAAGTTCCGAATAGTGTTTTACTGATTTTACTTATGAATTGGAATGGTGGTGATCTTTTATGTTTGTGGTTGATGTATTGTGTGAGGTATTGTTTTATGTTACTGTCGTCGTGTTTGCCTACCAGAGTTCCTATTTGGTTCTGCTGTTCTATTACTACTGATATTCGATTCTGGATCATTCCTATATGTTCGTGCATGTCGCACCTGCTTGCGTATGAGTCGCATTGTCGTTTTATTGTGGTTAAATATTTTTTTAGTATTTCGAATTTTTCGTTTAGGTTATCTAAATCAATAAAGTTTATTAATGTCCATTCGTCGTTGTAGGTTCTGAGGTTCTGTACGTGCTCGTAGTAGATGCCAGGGTTTTCTTTGAATGTTGATGTTTGGTATAGGCTTCTGATTTCGTTCTGCTCAGCTAATGTAGCTCTGAAAATGTATTCGTTTACGGTCGGTATATGGTGTGTCTGGGTTTCGTTATGGGTGGGGGTGGTTATTGGTGTGTATGAGTTTAGCTTTTGCTGGTACGGTCGGTTTTGGTGGTTCGGTCTCATTCGTCTCTTGGTGTTCGAAGCGTTCAGTTGAGGTTTCTTTTGTGTTCTGCATCATTATGAGTTTGGGATTTGGTGAAGTGGCGGCTTTCGAAAGAGGTAAGGGATTTCGTTTTTGTTGTGTAAAATGTCGGTTTTTATTGGTTCTCTTATTTTTTATTTTTTTTTGTTTAGTTTTTGATGAAAATTTAGATGAGGCTGGGGTGGTGGCTGGTACGAGGCGGGCAATCCGTGAGCTGAGGGTGCCGTACGCGGATTCTTGGGGTGTGAGGGAGCAGATCTTGCGTGAGGCCTGGAACCACGGCGGTTCGTGTCTCAAGGGTTCCGGCTGGGTTGTCTCACACACCGGCGAGAGGATTTGTGACCGTTGTCATCGACGTCATCGCTCAGCGTTGGTCCGGTATGAAGAATTCCGGACCCATCGCTGGGCATTACATCCAGTCGGTGTTTCGTTGTGTCGTCGATGCCGTCGTTCTTTAGACGTTGTCACCCGGATGGGGTGCGCTTTGTGTAAGGAGAATTTCGAGGCGTACCTCTCCGTGGAGGCCCGTGTGTGTTATCCGGGTGGAGTTTTGGTTCCGGTCCTTGGGGGTCCGTGCTAGTTATAGCATTGTATATATATATATTATTATTATTAATTTTTTGTAGTCAGGATTTCTTTCTTAGTTCTCGTTTTAGTTGAGTTGTTGTTTATGTGTTAGGTAAGATTAATAAGCGGATTAAGTTTAGGTAATTAATTTTAATTTTGAGTTTGTTGTTTATTGTGTTTTATGTTAATAAATGTTAAGTATTGGTTTATTTGACTAGTTTGATTTTATTTATGTGGACTATTTTCGTTTTGTTGTCGTTTATTTGAATTTCCGCGTTAATGTTGTTAATTATTCGAATTATTTTGTATGGTCCTTTATAGTGGTCGTCTAGTTTCTTTTTTGTTTCGTTGATCAAATAGACATATTGTCCTGGTTGGAAGCTGTGCGCGTTTATATGTTTATCGTATCTCAATTTTGATTTTGATTTTGCGTTTTTTAGATTGTTTGTAGCGTCTTGTCTAGTTTCTTTGAGTCGGGTTATTATTTCTTGGAGGTATTCCTCATATTTGTTTGAAACGTTTTTGTCTACGCGTATGTTTGATAGTTGGCGCGCTATCATTCCGAAAATGAGTTCGTGTGGTGTGTAACCGGTAACTTCGTGTACTGATGTGTTGTACGAGAATATTGCAAAGCGAATCCATTTGTCCCAGTTATTTTTATTATTAATGTAGTGTTTTAAGTATTCGATTAAGACTTGATGGCTGCGTTCGAGGGAACCGTTGGATTGGGGATGGTAAGCTGTTGTTTTGATTTGTTTGATTCTGAAGATTTTTGCTAATTGTTTCATCACGGGACTTAGAAAGTTTGGACCTTGGTCTGTTAGGATTGATTCGGGTGCTCCGTAGCGGCAAATAAAATTTTCTGCGAATGCTTTGGCGATTGTTGTCGATGTCATGTTTTTTAGTGGTATTGCTTCTGAATATTTGGTTAGGTTATCTTGGATTGTTAGTAAATATTTATTTTGTGAGTTTGAAGTTGGTAAGGGTCCGACAATGTCTAATGAGATTTTTTCGAAAGCTGTTGTCGGTGTGTCGGTTATTACCATCGGAAGTTTGACTTTATTTCTGACAAGTTTTCGTTTTTGACAGCTTTCGCATGATTCTATAAATTTGCCTATGTCGTTTTTCATGTTCGGCCAGAAATATATTGCTCGGATTCGTTTAAATGTTTTAGTTATTCCTTTGTGGCCAGCTATTACGGATTCGTGATTTTCGCGAATTATGTCTTGGCGTAGTTCTGGTTTAGGAACGTTGATTTCGTTGAGGCATATGTTAACTGTAATGTCTGTGTAGTTGAAGACTTTTCTGAGAATATTTTTTATTGCGAACCAATTTAATTTGTCGAATCCGCTGCCTATTTTAGAAATTGAAAAGGATTTTATGTGTTTTGCTTGTAGTATGTCACGAAGAATAATTAGTGTGTTATGTATTCCTTCTACCGTTGATTTTTCGTAGTTTTT
The DNA here is from genome assembly GCA_947538915.1 of Tenthredo distinguenda. Classification (NCBI taxonomy): domain Eukaryota; kingdom Metazoa; phylum Arthropoda; class Insecta; order Hymenoptera; family Tenthredinidae; genus Tenthredo; species Tenthredo distinguenda. The sequence goes on along the minus strand of OX384536.1, from coordinate 5,311,711 downwards.
GTTTTGTGTTACAAGACTGAAGATGAATTTTTTATTATTTGGTGTTATGATTACGCTATTTATTTCTGGGTTTTGAGATTTTAGGAAATTTGTATCTAGGCTGCCAATATCGATTAATTGTTTAGCAACTCCTTTTTTTATAATGCAGTCAGCTGGCATGCAGTGTACATAGTTATCTCTTTTCATGAGAATATCGTCGTTTGTTTCTTTGATGTTGGTCGCTGTTGGCGTTGGATCTATTTGGCTGAAATGTGGAATGGGGTTTTGGGGTGGATTTTGTCGTGTATTATCTAAACTCGTTTCTTCGATGTTGTGTGAGCTTTGGTTAACGTTTGGAGGGGGATCATTATTTTCTGGAATATTGTTCGGGTTTTTATGTATGTTTGTTTCTGTGTAGTTGTTTTTTGGATTTTCAGGTATGTTTGTATGTTCGGTTTGTATGAAATTTTCGTTATTTGAGTTTGGATTTTCGGGGTTATTTTCTGGATGTGGTGCGGTTCTTTGACTTGGTTTGAAATCACAAATAGTTATTTTTACGTCTGAATTTTGGAAAACGAAGTAAATCATTGATCGAACGGTCTTCCAGTTTAGTTTGTCTAGTCCGCTACCTATTTTTGGTATAGATATCGACTGTACATTGTCTGATTCTAGTTTTTGTCTGAGCTTACATATAATATTATACATAGTTTCGTACGTGGGCTTGTTGAAAAATTCCGCTTTGGTGATTAAGTTATACACTTTGATATTATTGTACGGTGTTACTATGATGTCACCTACTCGGGGGTTATTTGATTTTAATACGTCGTGATTTATAATGTTTCGTTCAATCATTTCTTGTGCTATACCTTGTCCGATTAGACAGTCAGCTGGGATGCAATGTGCTAAATTATCGTCTTTTGTAAATAAATCTTCGGTTATCTCTGTTATGAATTGGTTTTCTAGATCTGGTAAGAGTTTTGAGACTTCTCGAAATTGTTTGTAGGATGGGTTATGGTAAATGGATTCTGTGATTGGGCATGTAGTGTGTTGTCTTGGGGTGGTAGTTTTGGGTATTGTTGTTCGTTGTTTTTCTTTCACGACGTCTGAATATGATTTTTTATAATTCGTTTTGTGAGTCTCTGATTCACTAGAAACGGGCGATTTTTGTTTTGAAGTAGAATTTTTGCGGTTCGAGGTCCACGATTCGCTGGAGGTAGGGAGTTTTTGTTTATAATAAGGGATATGGTCGTCGTCTGACGATGTGTCAAGTGGTAGAGGAGGAGATTTGGGTTTTCTTGGTCGTAGTTTATACTTGTATGCGTGTGTTGGAGATCGTGCGCTAGTGCGTTCGCTGCACGTTGTTTTTTCTTCGCGCGTGTTACTTGAGTCTGGGTTATCGCTAGGACTGTTTGGAGTGAGATTAGGCTTGCTGAATGAAGTGTTTCTGTTCGAATAGCGTTCGGTATTTCGTAATCTTTTATTTAGAGGTAAATTGTCTGGGGAAATATCTGTATACGTAGCGTTTCGTTTTTGATCGATTCTCTTGAACAATGGTAAATTATCAGCGGAGGTGTCCGTAGATGAATCGATTTTTATTGTTTTAGTAGATTTTGAAACGTTAATTGGTTTTTTAGGCATCGGGAAACTGTCTGTCGAGTCGCCTGTGGATGGATCTTCTGAAAATGTGGTCAGATTGTCTAAGAGACTCTCCATTTCGGTATCAGTTGATGAGTTATTTCCTGTATGTTTGTCTGGTAGGTGAATTAGTCTCTTTGTGAGTATTTGATTATCTACAGAACTGTCGGTTTGTGAATAGTTTGTTAGGGGTCTATTTGGGAAGTTTACTATTTCTCTTGCTGATGGTAGACAATCCATGGAGGTATGTGTAGGTTCGTCGTTGTCTGTATTTGTATCGATGTCGCCTTTATATTTCTTTACGGGAGCGGGGTTTGGTGATTCATCTGTACTTTGTCGCGGGTGAGTTGGGAATTGGTGTGCTTCTTTTCTTCGTTTCGCGTCAGGATTTGATATACTATCTGTGCTCGGATTTCGGTCGCGTTTTGCATTGATTGGTAGTAGTTTATTAGCATCTACAGGTGGATTGCGTGATAGTGCGTCTGCATTGCAATTGATTTGGCCTTTTTTGTATACGACAGCATAGTCGTATTCTTCTAGTTTGAATCTCCATCTCAGTAATCGTGAGGTTGGGTCTTTGACGCTGCTGACCCAGACGAGAGGTTTGTGATCGGTAACAAGTGTAAATCTATGTCCATATAAGTAAGGTCTGAAATGGTGGACTGAATATACGATGGCTAGTAGTTCTTTTTCGATTACGGAATAATTTAGTTCTGCTTTGTTTAGTGTCCGCGAAGTATAGGCTATCGGTAAGTCTTCTCCTATTTTACCTTGGCTGAGTACGGCGCCTATCGCATATTTAGATGCGTCAGTTGTTAAGATAAATGGTTGATCGAATTTGGGGTATTGTAATATAGGGGATATACATATCGAGTCTCGTAAGGTTTCGAAGGCCATTTGGTGTTCGGATGTCCAGAGGAATTTAACGTTCTTTTTGAGTAGTGCAGTTAATAGTCTCGATATTTTTGAAAAGTTTTCGATAAAGCGTCTGTAATAGCCGACTAGGCCGAGGAATTGTTTGATTTGTCTGGCTGTTTTAGGAACTGGATATGATTTGACTGCTATTATTTTCTTAGGGTCTGGTTTTACACCGTTTTCTGTAATAATGTGTCCTAAGTAGACTACTTCTTTTCTTAGGAATTCGCATTTTCCAATTTGTAGACTGAGATTCGCTGATTGTAGTCGATTTGCTAGTTTTCTGAATTTAGTTTCGTGTTCTTCTATGGAGTGTGCGTAGATAACGATATCGTCTAAATATACGAATGCAATGTTTCCTTCTAGACCGGAAAGAACTTGGTTCATCAGTCTTTGAAATGTCGCCGGGGCGTTTTTGAGTCCGTATGGCATGTCATTAAATTCGTAATGGGCATGTGGAGTTGAAAAAGCTGTTTTATGGGCGTCGATTGGGTCCATGGGGATTTGGTGAAAGCCTGAAGCGAGATCGAAGGTTGAGAAATATTTAGCGTTTCCTAACTGATCGAGTATGTCGTTTATGTTTGGCAGGGGGTACGCGTCGCCTATGGTTTTTTCGTTGAGTTTTCTGAAATCTATAACCATTCTCCATCTTTTGTTGCCTTCCGCACCTGGTTTTTTAGGTACGATCCACACGGGGGAGTTATAAGGAGAGGATGATGGTTTGATGATATTTTGGTCTAATAAGTCGGAAACTTGTTTCTGTATCTCGTCTTTGTGGATGCTTGGGTATCGATATTGTTTTACGTTAATTGGGATGTTGTCTGTGGTTGGAATTGAATGTTTTGCTAAGGGCGTATGTGATAGTTTATCGCCTGGTAGGAAAAATAGGTGGTTGAATTCTGTTGTAAGTGCGAGTATGGATTCTTTTTCTTCGTTGTTTAGGTGATCTAGATGCATCAAGTTTTTAAGGATCGTTAATCTTTCGGATTTATTGTTATTATTATTGGCAGTTGTAGTAGCGTTAGGTTCGATTGTGTCGTTTATTGTTAACACGTTTAGTTTTTCGTGCGTATCCTGGGTTGGGTTATGAGGTTTAGTATCGTAGATTTTTACTGTAATATTTGTATTATTGAAGGTTGAGATTATTATTTTCAAAATGTTATCCCATTTTTGTTTGCCTAGTTCGTCAGATAGGTCAGGAATTGAGATTGATTTTGTGTTTTGCGTTAGTAAATGATTTTTCAGGGTATCGAGTGTTTTCGTAATCATTATATCGTCTGTGTCACTGTAATATGTTTCCATAATTATTGAGTGGTATAATATTTGTGAGGTGTTAGGGATTGTATCTTTTATAGTAGCTCCGACTATACTATTTTTTGCGTAGGTGATGAGCTCGTACTCGTTCAAATTGCAGGCTTCTAGTAATTTGACCGAAATTCCTCGTAATATTTGGAATTTTTGTGGTATGAAATGAATGATTGCGCCTGTAGAATTGTATATGTCACCGTGAGTTCTTGAGATTTGTTCGAGCGCTGGGCGTTCTGTAGTAGTTTCTCGTGTGAGTGTACTAAATGTTTCGAGCACAGGTTCTGGGGTTACTGTCGGCACTCTTATTTCGACAGCTGATTCGTTTGAGTTGATCGCGTATATGCATGCTTGACCGTTTCTATTTGTTAGGAGTGCTTTACCGCAGTGGATATTGTGACCTAGATTGATTGTATCTACGTAACCTTGATTGATTTCTGAATTTGCGATTTTAATAGGGATTACTTGGGCTGTACGGCCTGGTATTGTGATGGTCTCGGCGATTGTATGTGAATTATGTTTTTGGAGTTTGAAGGGAATTACTGTATCTATCAGAGTTAGCGTATTGGATTTGTAAGAAATTAGAGCTTTTTCTTTGGATAGCAAGGGTTGTCCGATAATGCCGTCTTGAGCTATTGGGAAGTCGTCGGGGACAATGTGAAATTCGTGGTGATTGTCGTTGATTTTTAATTTGGTTTCAGCTAAGATACTAATGAATCCATCTGTTATTCCCGTCATTTTTCGCGTTTTATTTTCGTCACGTTTTGTTTCCTCTTTTAAGCGATTGAGTTTGATGATATTTATGTCTGCACCAGTATCTATTACAAATTTTGATTTTGTTTTTAATTCTGTTATATCGATTTCAATGACTGGTAGTAGCTCGTTTATTGATTTTGATTCTGTCTCGAAGACATGATTTATTGTATCGTTGAACGCTGTTGTGTTTGTTCTGGATCCGTCGGCGCGTTCTCCCGGCGGACGGTGTTCGAGTTTAAAGGAGGCTGTGATTGTTGGTTGCGTGATTTATTATAGGCGAGTTTTCTACAATTTTCGATTGTGTGTCCTTGGCGTTTACAATAATTACATGATATTGAAGAATATTGCGTGTTTGATCGATTAGACTGTTGTGGTTGATCAGATTGTTGTTGTTGATTTGACTGTTGTGATTGGTTAGGTTGTTGTTGATTTTTAGCAGAGCGGCACTCGTTTAGGGTGTGGCCCTGTCTCTGGCAATATGTACAGTATTTAGCTTGTTTTATATCGCGAGCTTGGGTATAGCAAATGTCTTCTGTGTGACCTCTGCGGTTACAGTAAGTACAAGTTACTGGATTTTGGTTAGGTTCGGGTCGTTGGTTTGGGTTCCGAGGAGTTGATGGATTTTGAGGGTGGTTGTTGAATCGTCTGTTTGGTTGCGTGTTTGGGGGTTGTGATTGGTTTTGTTGTGTTTTCTGGTTATTACTATTATTGTTACGGTTAGTGTTATTTTTACTATTATTACTATTGTCGAGGGGGTTGCGATTTAAGAATTCTTGTTCTTCTGTGAGGGCTATTTCAATTGCCTGGGTCAAAGTGGTCGGGTGTGTACCAGCCACTCTGAACTCTATATCGGGAATTAGGCCTCTAACGAAGCATTTTAATACGTTGTCTTGAATTGCCGAAATCATGCTAGTTGTGTCTGTGTTGGTGAGTGAATTGTTGATGGCTTGTATTGTGTTGTACAAGATATCTTCAACTTTAGTGCTATAATCCAAAACACGTTGGTCGCTCTTCTGTTTAACACTGTTCAACTCGGTTTGCCATTCGAATATGGTCTTTTTAGGTAAAAATGCTCTCTTTAGAACTGCTAAAATTTCGTCAAGTGTATTATATTCTTTACTACCTGAATAGGATTCTGCGGTTCCGTAAATTTTAGTTCGTACCATTCGCGTTAATATCGGACTTTGTGATGGTTTGACAAGGGGTTTTGCATTTTCGCAGCTTCTAATGAAGTTATTTATATTCACGTTTCGACCGTCAAAGTATGGAATCGTATCTAATATGTCTTTAAGAGACCAATATGGAACTTCTGTTTGCGTTCCGGATGAGGGTTCATTGTCCGTCATTTTGGCGATTTGTGTGTTGGATTATTTCGATCTAAAACTGTTTGCTTAGTGTAAAATTAAAAGTAACTTACAGGCTGATGATCAAAATTAGAATGATTTTCATTTTGGATACGAATCTGTGTCAGTGTTTTTTGGGGTGGAGTTGTTGTGTAGAACTGCGTTGGATCTAGGATGTCGTGATGAGTTAAGATGTCTTGCCGTCGGCTGGGGAGTACGGACTTCGTTGTAGCGAGGTGGATTCAGGTGAATCTTTGTGGGGCGAGATGCCTTTGAGGATGTTGTTGGCACTTCTTTTTAGCAACTTTGATTTTATTGCTGGGATATTTTCTGTGGTTTTTGTTATATTTCACTTTGATGTATGTATATATGCACTTTGTATTATGTAGATTTGTATATTCGTAGTTTGTGTCTTCGTTCGGTATTTCTGTGTTCAGATTTATGGCTTTCGGAGTAGTATAATTACTGTCGGTAGGTTTTTACGACTTGTCACAATGATTTGGAGTATGGAAAGTTTTCCATGAAGGAATGTGTATTCAGAAATTGCGGATCACTTTTGTCGCGTATATTTAATGATGTAGAATTCACTTATTTTTAGCACGATAATTCGGTGAACGAGGGGTTCCGCTGCCACCAATGTTATGATTATGGTTGTGGATGTTGTGAGTTCTGTTGAGATCGTTGAGTTCGTACCTCGTTTTTACACCTGAGGGTAACCGGATTACGTGCGGATGGTTAAAGTGAATAATGTGTGCTCGTTGGTATGATCGTAATTAGAATTATTTATTGATACGTGGTTATATTGATGGTTGAAGACAAGTATGCGTTAACTGTAATGTCTTAAAGTTAGGTATTAACTATTTAGATGTAGGATTTGAGTGTTTGACAGTTGATTGTTCGAGAGTTAATTGATGTGTTGATAGCTCGATGGCTAATTGAAGAGTGAGTGCTAATAATGAGTATGGTGTCCGTTCGAGAGCGAGTTCTTTGTCTCTTGGGCGTGAGCGTGTTAAGCTGCAAGGTTTGCAGTTTATAGGTACTTAGGTAGGGATGATGGTTCTTCGAATCGTGAGGTTGAGACTTCCTTTGATTAAGGGTCATGGGATAGGATGCATGCAGGATGTTGTGTATCAAGTATTGGGAGTGAGAGGTATAGGGAACGTAACACTGACCTCCACCCTGACCTTGACCCTGACCCTGACCTCCACCCTGACCTTGACCCTGACCCTGACCTCCACCCTGACATTGACCCTGACCCTGACCTCCACCCTGACCTTGACCCTGACCCTGACCTCCACCCTGACCTAGACCCCGACCCTGACCTCAACTTTGACCTTGACCCTGACCCCGACCTCCACCCTGGCCTTGACCCTGACCCTGACCTCCACCCTGACCTTGACCTTGACCCTGACTTCCACCCTGACCTTGACCCTGACCCTGACCTCCACCCTGACCTTTACCCTGACCTTGACCACCACCCTGACCTTTACCCTGACCTTGACCACCACCCTGACCTTGACCCTGACCCTGACCCCCACCCTGACCTTGACCCTGACCCTGTTCTCCACTTTGACCTTGACCCTGACCCTGACCTCCACCCTGACCATGACCCTGACCCTGACCTCCACCCTGACCTTGACTGTGACCCTGACCTCTACCCCGATCTTGACCCTGACCCTGACCTCCACCCCGACCTTGACCCTGACCTTCACCACAGCCCTGACCTTGACCCTGACCCTGACCTCCACCCTGACCTCCACCCTGACCTTGACCCTGACCTTGTCCTCCACCCTGACCTTGACTGTGACCCTGACCTTCACTCTGACCTTGACCCTGACCCCGACCTCCACCCTGACCTCCACCCTGACCTTGACCCCCACCCTGATCTTGACCCTGACCCTGACCTCCACTTTGACCTCGATCCTGATCCTGACCTCCACCCTGACCCCCACCCTGACCTTGACCGCGTTCCTGACCTCCACCCTGACCTTGACCCTGACCCTGACCTCCACCCTGACCTTGACCCTGACCCTGACCTCCACCCTGACCTTGACCCTGACCCTGTTCTCCACTTTGACCTTGACCCTGACCCTGACCTCCACCCTGACCATGACCCTTACCCTGACCTCCACCCTGACCTTGACTGTGACCCTGACCTCCACCCTGACCTTGACTGTGACCCTGACCTCCACCCTGACCTTGTCCCTGACCTTGACCCTGACCCTGACCTCGGCCCTGACCTTGACCCTGACCCTGACCTCCACCCTGACCTTGACTGAGACCGTGACCTCAACCCTGACCTCGACCCTGACCTTGACCCTGACCCTGACCTCCACCCTGACCTTGACCCTAACTCTGACCTCGGCCCTGACGTTTACCCTGACGCTGACCTCCACCCTGACCTCCACCCTGACCTTGACCCTGACCTTGACCTCCACCCCGAACTTGACACTGACCCTGACCTCCACCCTGACCTTGACCGTGACCCTGACCTCCACCCTGAACTTGACCCTGACCCTGACCACTACTTTGACCTTGACCCTGACCCCGACCTCCACCCTGACCTAGACCCCGACCCTGACCTTAACTTTGACATTGACCCTGACCCCGACCTCCACCCTGACCTTGACCCTGACCCTGACCTCCACCCTGACCTTGACCCTGACCCTGACCTCCACCCTGACATTGACCCTGACCCTGACCTCCACCCTGACCTTGACCCTGACCCTGACCTCCACCCTGACCTAGACCCCGACCCTGACCTCAACTTTGACAATGACCCTGACCCCGACCTCCACCCTGACCTTGACCCTGACCCTGACCTCCACCCTGACCTTGACCTTGACCCTGACTTCCACCCTGACCTTGACCCTGACCCTGACCTCCACCCTGACCTTTACCCTGACCTTGACCACCACCCTGACCTTGACCCTGACCCTGACCTCCACCCTGACCTTGACACTGACCACGACCTCTACCCTGACCTTGACGCTGACCCCGAGCTTACCCTGACCTCCACCCTGACCTTGACCTCGTTCCTGACCTCCACCCTGACCTTGACCCTGACCCTGACATTCACCCTGACCTCCACCCTGACCTTGGGCCTGACCCTGACCTCCACCCTGACCTTGACCCCGACCCTGACCTCGGCCCTGACCTTGACCCTGACCCTGACCTCCACACTGACCTTGACTCTGACCCTGACGTCCACCCTGACCTCCACCCTGACCTTGACCCTGACCTTGACCTCCACCCTGACCTTGACACTGACCCTGACCTCCACCCTGACCTTGACCGTGACCCTGACCTCCACCCTGACCTTGACCCTGACCTTGACCATCACCTAGACCTTGACCCTGACCCTGACCTCTACTTTGACCTTGACCCTGACCCTGACCTCCACCCTGACCTTGACCCTGACCCTGACCTCCACCCTGACCTCCATCCTGACCTTGACCTTGACCCTGACCTCTACCCTGACCTTGACCCTGACCCTGACCTCCACCCTGAGCTTGACCCTGATTCTGACCTCTACCCCGACCTCCACCCTGACCTTGACCCCCACCCTGATCTTGACCCTGACCCTGACCTCCACTTTGACCTTGACCCCGACCCTGACCTCCACCCTGACATTGACCCTGACCCTGACCTCCACCCTGACCTTGACCCTGACCCTGACCTCCACCCTGACCTTGACCCCGACCCTGACCTCAACTTTGACCTTGACCCTGACCCCGACCTCGACCCTGACCTTGACCCTGACCCTGACCTCCACCCTGACCTTTACCCTGACCTTGACCACCACCCTGACCTTGACCCTGACCCTGACCTCCACCCTGACCTTGACACTGACCACGACCTCCACCCTGACCTCGACGCTGACCCCGAGCTTGCCCTGACCTCCACCCTGACCTTGACCTCGTTCCTGACCTCCATCCTGACCTTGACCCTCACCCTGACCTTCACCCTGACCTCCACCCTGACCTTGACCTTGACCCTGACCTCGACCCTGACCTTGACCCTGACCCTGACCTCCACCCCGACCTTGACCCTGACCTTCACCACAGCCCTGACCTTGACCCTGACCCTGACCTCTACCCTGACCTCCACCCTGACCTTGACCCTGACCTTGCCCTCCACCCTGACCTTGACTGTGACCCTGACCTTCACTCTGACCTTGACCCTGACCCCGACCTCCACCCTGACCTCCACCCTGACCTTGACCCCCACCCTGATCTTGACCCTGACCCTGACCTCCACTTTGACCTCGACCTCGATCCTGACCTCCACCCTGACCCCCACCCTGACCTTGACCGCGTTCCTGACCTCCACCCTGACCTTGACCCTGACCCTGACCTCCACCCTGACCTTGACCCTGACCCTGACCTCCACCCTGACCTTGACCCTGACCCTGTTCTCCACTTTGACCTTGACCCTGACCCTGACCTGCACCCTGACCATGACCCTGACCCTGACCTCCACCCTGACCTTGACTGTGACCCTGACCTCCACCCTGACCTTGACTGTGACCCTGACCTCCACCCTGACCTTGTCCCTGACCTTGACCCTGACCCTGACCTCGGCCCTGACCTTGACCCTGACCCTGACCTCCACCCTGACCTTGACTGAGACCGTGACCTCGACCCTGACCTTGACCCTGACCCTGACCTCCACCCTGACCTTGACCCTAACTCTGACCTCGGCCCTGACCTTGACCCTGACGCTGACCTCCACCCTGACCTCCACCCTGACCTTGACCCTGACCTTGACCTCCACCCCGAACTTGACACTGACCCTGACTTCCACCCTGACCTTGACCGTGACCCTGACCTCCACCCTGAACTTGACCCTGACCCTGACCACTACTTTGACCTTGACCCTGACCCCGACCTCCACCCTGACCTTGACCCTGAACCTGACCTCTACCCTGACCTTGACCCTGACCCTGTCCTCCACCCTGACATTGACCCTGACCCTGACCTCCACCCTGACCTTGACCCTGACCCTGACCTCCACCCTGACCTAGACCCCGACCCTGACCTCAACTTTGACATTGACCCTGACCCCGACCTCCACCCTGACCTTGACCCTGACCCTGACCTCCACCCTGACCTTGACCTTGACCGTGACTTCCACCCTGACCTTGACCCTGACCCTGACCTCCACCCTGACCTTTACCCTGACCTTGACCACCACCCTGACCTTGACCCTGACCCTGACCTCCACCCTGACCTTGACACTGACCACGACCTCTACCCTGACCTTGACGCTGACCCCGAGCTTACCCTGACCTCCACCCTGAGCTTGACCTCGTTCCTGACCTCCACCCTGACCTTGACCCTGACCCTGACATTCACCCTGACCTCCACCCTGACCTTGACCCTGACCCTGACCTCCACCCTGACCTTGACCCTGACCCTGACCTCGGCCCTGACCTTGACCCTGACCATGACCTCCACCCTGACCTTGACTCTGACCCTGACGTCCACCCTGACCTCCACCCTGACCTTGACCCAGACCTTGACCTCCTCCCTGACCTTGACACTGACCCTGACCTCCACCCTCACCTTGACCGTGACCCTGACCTCCACCCTGACCTTGACCCTGACCTTGACCATCACCTAGACCTTGACCCTGACCCTGACCTCTACTTTGACCTTGACCCTGACCCTGACCTCCACCCTGACCTTGACCCTGACCCTGACCTCCACCCTGACCTCCACCCTGACCTTGACCTTGACCCTGACCTCTACCCTGACCTTGACCCTGACCCTGACCTCCACCCCGAGCTTGACCCTGATTCTGACCTCTACCCCGACCTCCACCCTGACCTTGACCCCCACCCTGATCTTGACCCTGACCCTGACCTCCACTTTGACCTTGACCCCGACCCTGACCTCCACCCTGACATTGACCCTGACCCTGACCTCCACCCTGACCTTGACCCTGACCCTGACCTCCACCCTGACCTTGACCCCGACCCTGACCTTAACTTTGACCTTGACCCTGACCCCGACCTCGACCCTGACCTTGACCCTGACCCTGACCTCCACCCTGACCTTTACCCTGACCTTGACCACCACCCTGACCTTGACCCTGACCCTGACCTCCACCCTGACCTTGACCCTAACTCTGACCTCGGCCCTGACGTTTACCCTGACGCTGACCTCCACCCTGACCTCCACCCTGACCTTGACCCTGACCTTGACCTCCACCCCGAACTTGACACTGACCCTGACCTCCACCCTGACCTTGACCGTGACCCTGACCTCCACCCTGAACTTGACCCTGACCCTGACCACTACTTTGACCTTGACCCTGACCCCGACCTCCACCCTGACCTAGACCCCGACCCTGACCTTAACTTTGACATTGACCCTGACCCTGACCTCCACCCTGACCTAGACCCCGACCCTGACCTCAACTTTGACAATGACCCTGACCCCGACCTCCACCCTGACCTTGACCCTGACCCCGACCTCCACCCTGACCTTGACCTTGACCCTGACTTCCACCCTGACCTTGACCCTGACCCTGACCTCCACCCTGACCTTTACCCTGACCTTGACCACCACCCTGACCTTGACCCTGACCCTGACCTCCACCCTGACCTTGACACTGACCACGACCTCTACCCTGACCTTGACGCTGACCCCGAGCTTACCCTGACCTCCACCCTGACCTTGACCTCGTTCCTGACCTCCACCCTGACCTTGACCCTGACCCTGACATTCACCCTGACCTCCACCCTGACCTTGGGCCTGACCCTGACCTCCACCCTGACCTTGACCCCGACCCTGACCTCGGCCCTGACCTTGACCCTGACCCTGACCTCCACACTGACCTTGACTCTGACCCTGACGTCCACCCTGACCTCCACCCTGACCTTGACCCTGACCTTGACCTCCACCCTGACCTTGACACTGACCCTGACCTCCACCCTGACCTTGACCGTGACCCTGACCTCCACCCTGACCTTGACCCTGACCTTGACCATCACCTAGACCTTGACCCTGACCCTGACCTCTACTTTGACCTTGACCCTGACCCTGACCTCCACCCTGACCTTGACCCTGACCCTGACCTCCACCCTGACCTCCATCCTGACCTTGACCTTGACCCTGACCTCTACCCTGACCTTGACCCTGACCCTGACCTCCACCCTGAGCTTGACCCTGATTCTGACCTCTACCCCGACCTCCACCCTGACCTTGACCCCCACCCTGATCTTGACCCTGACCCTGACCTCCACTTTGACCTTGACCCCGACCCTGACCTCCACCCTGACATTGACCCTGACCCTGACCTCCACCCTGACCTTGACCCTGACCCTGACCTCCACCCTGACCTTGACCCCGACCCTGACCTCAACTTTGACCTTGACCCTGACCCCGACCTCGACCCTGACCTTGACCCTGACCCTGACCTCCACCCTGACCTTTACCCTGACCTTGACCACCACCCTGACCTTGACCCTGACCCTGACCTCCACCCTGACCTTGACACTGACCACGACCTCCACCCTGACCTCGACGCTGACCCCGAGCTTGCCCTGACCTCCACCCTGACCTTGACCTCGTTCCTGACCTCCATCCTGACCTTGACCCTCACCCTGACCTTCACCCTGACCTCCACCCTGACCTTGACCTTGACCCTGACCTCGACCCTGACCTTGACCCTGACCCTGACCTCCACCCCGACCTTGACCCTGACCTTCACCACAGCCCTGACCTTGACCCTGACCCTGACCTCCACCCTGACCTCCACCCTGACCTTGACCCTGACCTTGCCCTCCACCCTGACCTTGACTGTGACCCTGACCTTCACTCTGACCTTGACCCTGACCCCGACCTCCACCCTGACCTCCACCCTGACCTTGACCCCCACCCTGATCTTGACCCTGACCCTGACCTCCACTTTGACCTCGACCTCGATCCTGACCTCCACCCTGACCCCCACCCTGACCTTGACCGCGTTCCTGACCTCCACCCTGACCTTGACCCTGACCCTGACCTCCACCCTGACCTTGACCCTGACCCTGACCTCCACCCTGACCTTGACCCTGACCCTGTTCTCCACTTTGACCTTGACCCTGACCCTGACCTGCACCCTGACCATGACCCTGACCCTGACCTCCACCCTGACCTTGACTGTGACCCTGACCTCCACCCTGACCTTGACTGTGACCCTGACCTCCACCCTGACCTTGTCCCTGACCTTGACCCTGACCCTGACCTCGGCCCTGACCTTGACCCTGACCCTGACCTCCACCCTGACCTTGACTGAGACCGTGACCTCGACCCTGACCTTGACCCTGACCGTGACCTCCACCCTGACCTTGACCCTAACTCTGACCTCGGCCCTGACCTTGACCCTGACGCTGACCTCCACCCTGACCTCCACCCTGACCTTGACCCTGACCTTGACCTCCACCCCGAACTTGACACTGACCCTGACTTCCACCCTGACCTTGACCGTGACCCTGACCTCCACCCTGAACTTGACCCTGACCCTGACCACTACTTTGACCTTGACCCTGACCCCGACCTCCACCCTGACCTTGACCCTGAACCTGACCTCTACCCTGACCTTGACCCTGACCCTGTCCTCCACCCTGACATTGACCCTGACCCTGACCTCCACCCTGACCTTGACCCTGACCCTGACCTCCACCCTGACCTAGACCCCGACCCTGACCTCAACTTTGACATTGACCCTGACCCCGACCTCCACCCTGACCTTGACCCTGACCCTGACCTCCACCCTGACCTTGACCTTGACCGTGACTTCCACCCTGACCTTGACCCTGACCCTGACCTCCACCCTGACCTTTACCCTGACCTTGACCACCACCCTGACCTTGACCCTGACCCTGACCTCCACCCTGACCTTGACACTGACCACGACCTCTACCCTGACCTTGACGCTGACCCCGAGCTTACCCTGACCTCCACCCTGAGCTTGACCTCGTTCCTGACCTCCACCCTGACCTTGACCCTGACCCTGACATTCACCCTGACCTCCACCCTGACCTTGACCCTGACCCTGACCTCCACCCTGACCTTGACCCTGACCCTGACCTCGGCCCTGACCTTGACCCTGACCATGACCTCCACCCTGACCTTGACTCTGACCCTGACGTCCACCCTGACCTCCACCCTGACCTTGACCCAGACCTTGACCTCCTCCCTGACCTTGACACTGACCCTGACCTCCACCCTCACCTTGACCGTGACCCTGACCTCCACCCTGACCTTGACCCTGACCTTGACCATCACCTAGACCTTGACCCTGACCCTGACCTCTACTTTGACCTTGACCCTGACCCTGACCTCCACCCTGACCTTGACCCTGACCCTGACCTCCACCCTGACCTCCACCCTGACCTTGACCTTGACCCTGACCTCTACCCTGACCTTGACCCTGACCCTGACCTCCACCCCGAGCTTGACCCTGATTCTGACCTCTACCCCGACCTCCACCCTGACCTTGACCCCCACCCTGATCTTGACCCTGACCCTGACCTCCACTTTGACCTTGACCCCGACCCTGACCTCCACCCTGACATTGACCCTGACCCTGACCTCCACCCTGACCTTGACCCTGACCCTGACCTCCACCCTGACCTTGACCCCGACCCTGACCTTAACTTTGACCTTGACCCTGACCCCGACCTCGACCCTGACCTTGACCCTGACCCTGACCTCCACCCTGACCTTTACCCTGACCTTGACCACCACCCTGACCTTGACCCTGACCCTGACCTCCACCCTGACCTTGACCCTAACTTTGACCTCGGCCCTGACGTTTACCCTGACGCTGACCTCCACCCTGACCTCCACCCTGACCTTGACCCTGACCTTGACCTCCACCCCGAACTTGACACTGACCCTGACCTCCACCCTGACCTTGACCGTGACCCTGACCTCCACCCTGAACTTGACCCTGACCCTGACCACTACTTTGACCTTGACCCTGACCCCGACCTCCACCCTGACCTAGACCCCGACCCTGACCTTAACTTTGACATTGACCCTGACCCCGACCTCCACCCTGACCTTGACCCTGACCCTGACCTCCACCCTGACCTTGACCCTGACCCTGACCTCCACCCTGACATTGACCCTGACCCTGACCTCCACCCTGACCTTGACCCTGACCCTGACCTCCACCCTGACCTAGACCCCGACCCTGACCTCAACTTTGACAATGACCCTGACCCCGACCTCCACCCTGACCTTGACCCTGACCCCGACCTCCACCCTGACCTTGACCTTGACCCTGACTTCCACCCTGACCTTGACCCTGACCCTGACCTCCACCCTGACCTTTACCCTGACCTTGACCACCACCCTGACCTTGACCCTGACCCTGACCTCCACCCTGACCTTGACACTGACCACGACCTCTACCCTGACCTTGACGCTGACCCCGAGCTTACCCTGACCTCCACCCTGACCTTGACCTCGTTCCTGACCTCCACCCTGACCTTGACCCTGACCCTGACATTCACCCTGACCTCCACCCTGACCTTGGGCCTGACCCTGACCTCCACCCTGACCTTGACCCCGACCCTGACCTCGGCCCTGACCTTAACCCTGACCCTGACCTCCACACTGACCTTGACTCTGACCCTGACGTCCACCCTGACCTCCACCCTGACCTTGACCCTGACCTTGACCTCCACCCTGACCTTGACACTGACCCTGACCTCCACCCTGACCTTGACCGTGACCCTGACCTCCACCCTGACCTTGACCCTGACCTTGACCATCACCTAGACCTTGACCCTGACCCTGACCTCTACTTTGACCTTGACCCTGACCCTGACCTCCACCCTGACCTTGACCCTGACCCTGACCTCCACCCTGACCTCCATCCTGACCTTGACCTTGACCCTGACCTCTACCCTGACCTTGACCCTGACCCTGACCTCCACCCTGAGCTTGACCCTGATTCTGACCTCTACCCCGACCTCCACCCTGACCTTGACCCCCACCCTGATCTTGACCCTGACCCTGACCTCCACTTTGACCTTGACCCCGACCCTGACCTCCACCCTGACATTGACCCTGACCCTGACCTCCACCCTGACCTTGACCCTGACCCTGACCTCCACCCTGACCTTGACCCCGACCCTGACCTCAACTTTGACCTTGACCCTGACCCCGACCTCGACCCTGACCTTGACCCTGACCCTGACCTCCACCCTGACCTTTACCCTGACCTTGACCACCACCCTGACCTTGACCCTGACCCTGACCTCCACCCTGACCTTGACACTGACCACGACCTCCACCCTGACCTCGACGCTGACCCCGAGCTTGCCCTGACCTCCACCCTGTCCTTGACCTCGTTCCTGACCTCCATCCTGACCTTGACCCTCACCCTGACCTTCACCCTGACCTCCACCCTGACCTTGACCTTGACCCTGACCTCGACCCTGACCTTGACCCTGACCCTGACCTCCACCCCGACCTTGACCCTGACCTTCACCACAGCCCTGACCTTGACCCTGACCCTGACCTCCACCCTGACCTCCACCCTGACCTTGACCCTGACCTTGCCCTCCACCCTGACCTTGACTGTGACCCTGACCTTCACTCTGACCTTGACCCTGACCCCGACCTCCACCCTGACCTCCACCCTGACCTTGACCCCCACCCTGATCTTGACCCTGA
This sequence comes from Tenthredo distinguenda, assembly GCA_947538915.1. Taxonomy (NCBI): domain Eukaryota; kingdom Metazoa; phylum Arthropoda; class Insecta; order Hymenoptera; family Tenthredinidae; genus Tenthredo; species Tenthredo distinguenda. Next base: position 5,294,097 of record OX384536.1, on the reverse strand, counting down.
CCCTGACCTCCACTTTGACCTCGACCTCGATCCTGACCTCCACCCTGACCCCCACCCTGACCTTGACCGCGTTCCTGACCTCCACCCTGACCTTGACCCTGACCCTGACCTCCACCCTGACCTTGACCCTGACCCTGACCTCCACCCTGACCTTGACCCTGACCCTGTTCTCCACTTTGACCTTGACCCTGACCCTGACCTGCACCCTGACCATGACCCTGACCCTGACCTCCACCCTGACCTTGACTGTGACCCTGACCTCCACCCTGACCTTGACTGTGACCCTGACCTCCACCCTGACCTTGTCCCTGACCTTGACCCTGACCCTGACCTCGGCCCTGACCTTGACCCTGACCCTGACCTCCACCCTGACCTTGACTGAGACCGTGACCTTAACCGTGACCTCGACCCTGACCTTGACCCTGACCCTGACCTCCACCCTGACCTTGACCCTAACTCTGACCTCGGCCCTGACCTTGACCCTGACGCTGACCTCCACCCTGACCTCCACCCTGACCTTGACCCTGACCTTGACCTCCACCCCGAACTTGACACTGACCCTGACTTCCACCCTGACCTTGACCGTGACCCTGACCTCCACCCTGAACTTGACCCTGACCCTGACCACTACTTTGACCTCGACCCTGACCCCGACCTCCACCCTGACCTTGACCCTGAACCTGACCTCTACCCTGACCTTGACCCTGACCCTGTCCTCCACCCTGAAATTGACCCTGACCCTGACCTCCACCCTAAACTTGACCCTGACCCTGACCTCCACCCTGACCTAGACCCCGACCCTGACCTCAACTTTGACATTGACCCTGACCCCGACCTCCACCCTGACCTTGACCCTGACCCTGACCTCCACCCTGACCTTGACCTTGACCCTGACTTCCACCCTGACCTTGACCCTGACCCTGACCTCCACCCTGACCTTTACCCTGACCTTGACCACCACCCTGACCTTGACCCTGACCCTGACCTCCACCCTGACCTTGACACTGACCACGACCTCTACCCTGACCTTGACGCTGACCCCGAGCTTACCCTGACCTCCACCCTGAGCTTGACCTCGTTCCTGACCTCCACCCTGACCTTGACCCTGACCCTGACATTCACCCTGACCTCCACCCTGACCTTGACCCTGACCCTGACCTCCACCCTGACCTTGACCCTGACCCTGACCTCGGCCCTGACCTTGACCCTGACCATGACCTCCACCCTGACCTTGACTCTGACCCTGACGTCCACCCTGACCTCCACCCTGACCTTGACCCAGACCTTGACCTCCTCCCTGACCTTGACACTGACCCTGACCTCCACCCTCACCTTGACCGTGACCCTGACCTCCACCCTGACCTTGACCCTGACCTTGACCATCACCTAGACCTTGACCCTGACCCTGACCTCTACTTTGACCTTGACCCTGACCCTGACCTCCACCCTGACCTTGACCCTGACCCTGACCTCCACCCTGACCTCTACCCTGACCTTGACCTTGACCCTGACCTCTACCCTGACCTTGACCCTGACCCTGACCTCCACCCCGAGCTTGACCCTGATTCTGACCTCTACCCCGACCTCCACCCTGACCTTGACCCCCACCCTGATCTTGACCCTGACCCTGACCTCCACTTTGACCTTGACCCCGACCCTGACCTCCACCCTGACATTGACCCTGACCCTGACCTCCACCCTGACCTTGACCCTGACCCTGACCTCCACCCTGACCTTGACCCCGACCCTGACCTTAACTTTGACCTTGACCCTGACCCCGACCTCGACCCTGACCTTGACCCTGACCCTGACCTCCACCCTGACCTTTACCCTGACCTTGACCACCACCCTGACCTTGACCCTGACCCTGACCTCCACCCTGACCTTAACACTGACCACGACCTCCACCCTGACCTTGACCCTGACCCCGAGCTTACCCTGACCTCCACTGTGACCTTGACTGTGACCGTCACCTCGACCCTGACCTTGACCCTGACCCTGACCTCCACCCTGACCTTTACTGTGACCCTGACCTCTACCCTGACCTTGACCCTGACCCCGACCTCCACCCTGACCTTGACTGTGACCCTGACCTTCACCCTGACCTTGACCCTGACCCCGACCTCCACCCTGACCTCCACCCTGACCTTGACCCCCACCCTGACCTTGACCTTGACCCTGACTTCCACCCTGACCTTGACCCTGACCCTGACCTCCACCCTGACCTTTACCCTGACCTTGACCACCACCCTGACCTTGACCCTGACCCTGACCTCCACCCTGACCTTGACCCTGACCCCGACCTCCACCCTGACATTGACCCTGACCCTGATCTCCACCCTGACCTTGACCCTGACCCTGTCCTCCACCCTGACCTTGACCCCGACCCTGACCTCAACTTTGACCTTGACCCTGACCCCGACCTCCACCATGACCTTGACCCTGACCCTGACCTTCACCCTGACCTTGACCTTGACCCTGACTTCCACCCTGACCTTGACCCTGACCCTGACCTCCACCCTGACCTTTACCCTGACCTTGACCACCACCCTGACCTTGACCCTGACCCTGACCTCCACCCTGACCTTGACACTGACCACGACCTCCACCCTGACCTTGACCCTGACCCCGAGCTTACCCTGACCTGTACTCCGACCTTGACTGTGACCGTCACCTCGACCCTGACCTTGACCCTGAACCTGACCTCCACCCTGACCTTGACTGTGACCCTGACCTCTACACTGACCTTCACCCTGACCCCGACCTTCACCCTGACCTTGACCGTGACCCTGACCTCCACCTTGGCCTTGACTGTGACCCTGACCTTCACCCTTACCTTGACCCTGACCCTGACCTCCACCCTGACCTCCACCCTGACCTCGACCCTGACCCTGACCTTGACCCTGACACTGACCTTAACCCTGACCTCCACCCTGACCTTGACCCTGACCCTGACCTCCACCCTGACCTTGACCCTGACCCTGACCTCCACCTTGACCTTGACCCTGACCCTGACCTCCACTTTGACCTTGACTCTGACCCTGACCTTCACCCTGACCCTGACCTCCACCCTGACCTCGACCCTGACCCTGACCTTGACCCTGACACTGACCTCAACCCTGACCTCCACCCTGACCTTGACCCTGACCCTGACCTCCACCCTGACCTTGACCCTGACCTTGACCACCACCCTGACCTTGACCCTGACCCTGACCTCCACCCTGACCTTAACACTGACCACGACCTTCACCCTGACCTTGACCCTGACCCCGAGCTTACCCTGACCTCCACTCTGACCTTGACTGTGACCGTCACCTCGACCCTGACCTTGACCCTGACCCTGACCTCCACCCTGACCTTGACTGTGACCCTGACCTCTACCCTGACCTTGACCCTGACCTTGACCACCACCCTGACCTTGAATCTGACCCTGACCTTGTCCCTGACCTTGACCCTGACACAGACCTCCACCCTGACATTGACCCTGACCCTGACCTCCACCCTGACCTTGACCCTGACCCTGACCTCCACCCTGACCTTGACTATGACCCTGACCTCCACCCTGACCTAGACTGTGACACTGACCTCCACCCTGACCTTGTCCCTGACCTTGACCCTGACCCTGACCTCGGCCCTGACCTTGACCCTGACCCTGACCTTCACCCTGACCTTGACTGAGACCGTGACCTCAACCCTGACCTCGACCCTGACCTTGACCCTGACCCTGACCTCCACCCTGACCTTGACCCTAACTCTGACCTCGGCCCTGACCTTGACCCTGACGCTGACCTCCACCCTGACCTCCACCCTGATCTTGACCCTGACCCTGACCTCCACTTTGACCTCGACGCTGATCCTGACCTCCACCCTGACCCCCACCCTGACCTTGACCGCGTTCCTGACCTCCACCCTGACCTTGACCCTGACCCTGACCTCCACCCTGACCTTGACCCTGACCCTGTTCTCCACTTTGACCTTGACCCTGACCCTGACCTCCACCCTGACCATGAACCTGACCCTGACCTCCACCCTGACCTTGACTGTGACCCTGACCTCCACCCTGACCTTGACTGTGACACTGACCTCCACCCTGACCTTGTCCCTGACCTTGACCCTGACCCTGACCTCGGCCCTGACCTTGACCCTGACCCTGACCTTCACCCTGACCTTGACTGAGACCGTGACCTCAACCCTGACCTCGACCCTGACCTTGACCCTGACCCTGACCTCCACCCTGACCTTGACCCTAACTCTGACCTCGGCCCTGACCTTGACCCTGACGCTGACCTCCACCCTGACCTCCACCCTGACCTTGACCCTGACCTTGACCTCCACCCCGACCTTGACACTGACCCTGACCTCCACCCTGAACTTGACCCTAACCCTGACCACTACTTTGACCTTGACCCTGACCCCGACCTCCACCCTGACCTTGACCCTGACCCCGACCTCCGACCTGACCTTGAATCTGACCCTGACCTTGTCCCTGACCTTGACCCTGACCCTGACCTCCACCCTGACATTGACCCTGACCCTGACCTCCACCCTGACCTTGACCCTGACCCTGACCTCCACCCTGACCTTGACTATGACCCTGACCTCCACCCTGACCTAGACTGTGACACTGACCTCCACCCTGACCTTGTCCCTGACCTTGACCCTGACCCTGACCTCGGCCCTGACCTTGACCCTGACCCTGACCTTCACCCTGACCTTGACTGAGACCGTGACCTCAACCCTGACCTCGACCCTGACCTTGACCCTGACCCTGACCTCCACCCTGACCTTGACCCTAACTCTGACCTCGGCCCTGACCTTGACCCTGACGCTGACCTCCACCCTGACCTCCACCCTGATCTTGACCCTGACCCTGACCTCCACTTTGACCTCGACGCTGATCCTGACCTCCACCCTGACCCCCACCCTGACCTTGACCGCGTTCCTGACCTCCACCCTGACCTTGACCCTGACCCTGACCTCCACCCTGACCTTGACCCTGACCCTGACCTCCACCCTGACCTTGACCCTGACCCTGTTCTCCACTTTGACCTTGACCCTGACCCTGACCTCCACCCTGACCATGAACCTGACCCTGACCTCCACCCTGACCTTGACTGTGACCCTGACCTCCACCCTGACCTTGACTGTGACACTGACCTCCACCCTGACCTTGTCCCTGACCTTGACCCTGACCCTGACCTCGGCCCTGACCTTGACCCTGACCCTGACCTTCACCCTGACCTTGACTGAGACCGTGACCTCAACCCTGACCTCGACCCTGACCTTGACCCTGACCCTGACCTCCACCCTGACCTTGACCCTAACTCTGACCTCGGCCCTGACCTTGACCCTGACGCTGACCTCCACCCTGACCTCCACCCTGACCTTGACCCTGACCTTGACCTCCACCCCGACCTTGACACTGACCCTGACCTCCACCCTGAACTTGACCCTAACCCTGACCACTACTTTGACCTTGACCCTGACCCCGAACTCCACCCTGACCTTGACCCTGACCCCGACCTCCACCCTGACCTTGACCCTGACCCTGACCTCCACCCTGACCTTGACCCTGACCCTGACCTCCACCCTGACATTGACCCTGACCCTGACCTCCACCCTGACCTTGACCCTGACCCTGACCTGCACCCTGACCTAGACCCAGACCCTGACCTCAACTTTGACATTGACCCTGACCCCGACCTCTACCCTGACCTTGACCCTGACCCTGACCTCCACCCTGACCTTGACCTTGACCCTGACCCCGACCTCTACCCTGACCTTGACCCTGACCCTGACCTCCACCCTGACCTTGACCTTGACCCTGACTTCCACCCTGACCTTGACCCTGACCCTGACCTCCACCCTGAGCTTTACCCTGACCTTGACCACCACCCTGACCTTGACCCTGACCCTGACCTCCACCCTGACCTTGACACTGACCACGACCTCTACCCTGACCTTGACGCTGAACCCGAGCTTACCCTGACCTCCACCCTGACCTTGACCTCGTTCCTGACCTCCACCCTGACCTTGACCCTGACCCTGACATTCACCCTGACCTCCACCCTGACCTTGACCCTGACCCTGACCTCCACCCTGACCTTGACCCTGACCCTGACCTCGGCCCTGACCTTGACCCTGACCCTGACCTCCACCCTGACCTTGACTCTGACCCTGACGTCCACCCTGACCTCCACCCTGACCTTGACCCTGACCTTGACCTCCACCCTGACCTTGACACTGACCCTGACCTCCACCCTGACCTTGACCGTGACCCTGACCTCCACCCTGACCTTGACCCTGACCTTGACCATCACCTAGACCTTGAACCTGACCCTGACCTCTACTTTGACCTTGACCCTGACCCTGACCTCCACCCTGACCTTGACCCTGACCCTGACCTCCACCCTGACCTCCATCCTGACCTTGACCTTGACCCTGACCTCTACCCTGACCTTGACCCTGACCCTGACCTCCACCCTGAGCTTGACCCTGATTCTGACCTCTACCCCGACCTCCACCCTGACCTTGACCCCCACCCTGATCTTGACCCTGACCCTGACCTCCACTTTGACCTTGACCCCGACCCTGACCTCCACCCTGACATTGACCCTGACCCTGACCTCCACCCTGACCTTGACCCTGACCCTGACCTCCACCCTGACCTTGACCCCGACCCTGACCTCAACTTTGACCTTGACCCTGACCCCGACCTCGACCCTGACCTTGACCCTGACCCTGACCTCCACCCTGACCTTTACCCTGACCTTGACCACCATCCTGACCTTGACCCTGACCCTGACCTCCACCCTGACCTTGACACTGACCACGACCTCCACCCTGACCTCGACGCTGACCCCGAGCTTGCCCTGACCTCCACCCTGACCTTGACCTCGTTCCTGACCTCCACCCTGACCTTGACCCTCACCCTGACCTTCACCCTGACCTCCACCCTGACCTTGACCTTGACCCTGACCTCGACCCTGACCTTGACCCTGACCCTGACCTCCAGCCCGACCTTGACCCTGACCTTCACCACAGCCCTGACCTTGACCCTGACCCTGACCTCCACCCTGACCTCCACCCTGACCTTGACCCTGACCCCGACCTCCACCCTGACCTCCACCCTGACCTTGACCCCCACCCTGATCTTGACCCTGACCCTGACCTCCACTTTGACCTCGACGCTGATCCTGACCTCCACCCTGACCCCCACCCTGACCTTGACCGCGTTCCTGACCTCCACCCTGACCTTGACCCTGACCCTGACCTCCACTCTGACCTTGACCCTGACCCTGACCTCCACCCTGACCTTGACCCTGACCCTGTTCTCCACTTTGACCTTGACCCTGACCCTGACCTCTACTTTGACCTTGACCCTGACCCTGACCTCCACCCTGACCTTGACCCTGACCCTGACCTCCACCCTGACCTCCACCCTGACCTTGACCTTGACCCTGACCTCTACCCTGACCTTGACCCTGACCCTGACCTCCACCCCGAGCTTGACCCTGATTCTGACCTCTACCCCGACCTCCACCCTGACCTTGACCCCCACCCTGATCTTGACCCTGACCCTGACCTCCACTTTGACCTTGACCCCGACCCTGACCTCCACCCTGACATTGACCCTGACCCTGACCTCCACCCTGACCTTGACCCTGACCCTGACCTCCACCCTGACCTTGACCCCGACCCTGACCTTAACTTTGACCTTGACCCTGACCCCGACCTCGACCCTGACCTTGACCCTGACCCTGACCTCCACCCTGACCTTTACCCTGACCTTGACCACCACCCTGACCTTGACCCTGACCCTGACCTCCACCCTGACCTTGACCCTAACTTTGACCTCGGCCCTGACGTTTACCCTGACGCTGACCTCCACCCTGACCTCCACCCTGACCTTGACCCTGACCTTGACCTCCACCCCGAACTTGACACTGACCCTGACCTCCACCCTGACCTTGACCGTGACCCTGACCTCCACCCTGAACTTGACCCTGACCCTGACCACTACTTTGACCTTGACCCTGACCCCGACCTCCACCCTGACCTAGACCCCGACCCTGACCTTAACTTTGACATTGACCCTGACCCCGACCTCCACCCTGACCTTGACCCTGACCCTAACCTCCACCCTGACCTTGACCCTGACCCTGACCTCCACCCTGACATTGACCCTGACCCTGACCTCCACCCTGACCTTGACCCTGACCCTGACCTCCACCCTGACCTAGACCCCGACCCTGACCTCAACTTTGACAATGACCCTGACCCCGACCTCCACCCTGACCTTGACCCTGACCCCGACCTCCACCCTGACCTTGACCTTGACCCTGACTTCCACCCTGACCTTGACCCTGACCCTGACCTCCACCCTGACCTTTACCCTGACCTTGACCACCACCCTGACCTTGACCCTGACCCTGACCTCCACCCTGACCTTGACACTGACCACGACCTCTACCCTGACCTTGACGCTGACCCCGAGCTTACCCTGACCTCCACCCTGACCTTGACCTCGTTCCTGACCTCCACCCTGACCTTGACCCTGACCCTGACATTCACCCTGACCTCCACCCTGACCTTGGGCCTGACCCTGACCTCCACCCTGACCTTGACCCCGACCCTGACCTCGGCCCTGACCTTGACCCTGACCCTGACCTCCACACTGACCTTGACTCTGACCCTGACGTCCACCCTGACCTCCACCCTGACCTTGACCCTGACCTTGACCTCCACCCTGACCTTGACACTGACCCTGACCTCCACCCTGACCTTGACCGTGACCCTGACCTCCACCCTGACCTTGACCCTGACCTTGACCATCACCTAGACCTTGACCCTGACCCTGACCTCTACTTTGACCTTGACCCTGACCCTGACCTCCACCCTGACCTTGACCCTGACCCTGACCTCCACCCTGACCTCCATCCTGACCTTGACCTTGACCCTGACCTCTACCCTGACCTTGACCCTGACCCTGACCTCCACCCTGAGCTTGACCCTGATTCTGACCTCTACCCCGACCTCCACCCTGACCTTGACCCCCACCCTGATCTTGACCCTGACCCTGACCTCCACTTTGACCTTGACCCCGACCCTGACCTCCACCCTGACATTGACCCTGACCCTGACCTCCACCCTGACCTTGACCCTGACCCTGACCTCCACCCTGACCTTGACCCCGACCCTGACCTCAACTTTGACCTTGACCCTGACCCCGACCTCGACCCTGACCTTGACCCTGACCCTGACCTCCACCCTGACCTTTACCCTGACCTTGACCACCACCCTGACCTTGACCCTGACCCTGACCTCCACCCTGACCTTGACACTGACCACGACCTCCACCCTGACCTCGACGCTGACCCCGAGCTTGCCCTGACCTCCACCCTGTCCTTGACCTCGTTCCTGACCTCCATCCTGACCTTGACCCTCACCCTGACCTTCACCCTGACCTCCACCCTGACCTTGACCTTGACCCTGACCTCGACCCTGACCTTGACCCTGACCCTGACCTCCACCCCGACCTTGACCCTGACCTTCACCACAGCCCTGACCTTGACCCTGACCCTGACCTCCACCCTGACCTCCACCCTGACCTTGACCCTGACCTTGCCCTCCACCCTGACCTTGACTGTGACCCTGACCTTCACTCTGACCTTGACCCTGACCCCGACCTCCACCCTGACCTCCACCCTGACCTTGACCCCCACCCTGATCTTGACCCTGACCCTGACCTCCACTTTGACCTCGACCTCGATCCTGACCTCCACCCTGACCCCCACCCTGACCTTGACCGCGTTCCTGACCTCCACTCTGACCTTGACCCTGACCCTGACCTCCACCCTGACCTTGACCCTGACCCTGACCTCCACCCTGACCTTGACCCTGACCCTGTTCTCCACTTTGACCTTGACCCTGACCCTGACCTGCACCCTGACCATGACCCTGACCCTGACCTCCACCCTGACCTTGACTGTGACCCTGACCTCCACCCTGACCTTGACTGTGACCCTGACCTCCACCCTGACCTTGTCCCTGACCTTGACCCTGACCCTGACCTCGGCCCTGACCTTGACCCTGACCCTGACCTCCACCCTGACCTTGACTGAGACCGTGACCTTAACCGTGACCTCGACCCTGACCTTGACCCTGACCCTGACCTCCACCCTGACCTTGACCCTAACTCTGACCTCGGCCCTGACCTTGACCCTGACGCTGACCTCCACCCTGACCTCCACCCTGACCTTGACCCTGACCTTGACCTCCACCCCGAACTTGACACTGACCCTGACTTCCACCCTGACCTTGACCGTGACCCTGACCTCCACCCTGAACTTGACCCTGACCCTGACCACTACTTTGACCTTGACCCTGACCCCGACCTCCACCCTGACCTTGACCCTGAACCTGACCTCTACCCTGACCTTGACCCTGACCCTGTCCTCCACCCTGAAATTGACCCTGACCCTGACCTCCACCCTAAACTTGACCCTGACCCTGACCTCCACCCTGACCTAGACCCCGACCCTGACCTCAACTTTGACATTGACCCTGACCCCGACCTCCACCCTGACCTTGACCCTGACCCTGACCTCCACCCTGACCTTGACCTTGACCCTGACTTCCACCCTGACCTTGACCCTGACCCTGACCTCCACCCTGACCTTTACCCTGACCTTGACCACCACCCTGACCTTGACCCTGACCCTGACCTCCACCCTGACCTTGACACTGACCACGACCTCTACCCTGACCTTGACGCTGACCCCGAGCTTACCCTGACCTCCACCCTGAGCTTGACCTCGTTCCTGACCTCCACCCTGACCTTGACCCTGACCCTGACATTCACCCTGACCTCCACCCTGACCTTGACCCTGACCCTGACCTCCACCCTGACCTTGACCCTGACCCTGACCTCGGCCCTGACCTTGACCCTGACCATGACCTCCACCCTGACCTTGACTCTGACCCTGACGTCCACCCTGACCTCCACCCTGACCTTGACCCAGACCTTGACCTCCTCCCTGACCTTGACACTGACCCTGACCTCCACCCTCACCTTGACCGTGACCCTGACCTCCACCCTGACCTTGACCCTGACCTTGACCATCACCTAGACCTTGACCCTGACCCTGACCTCTACTTTGACCTTGACCCTGACCCTGACCTCCACCCTGACCTTGACCCTGACCCTGACCTCCACCCTGACCTCTACCCTGACCTTGACCTTGACCCTGACCTCTACCCTGACCTTGACCCTGACCCTGACCTCCACCCCGAGCTTGACCCTGATTCTGACCTCTACCCCGACCTCCACCCTGACCTTGACCCCCACCCTGATCTTGACCCTGACCCTGACCTCCACTTTGACCTTGACCCCGACCCTGACCTCCACCCTGACATTGACCCTGACCCTGACCTCCACCCTGACCTTGACCCTGACCCTGACCTCCACCCTGACCTTGACCCCGACCCTGACCTTAACTTTGACCTTGACCCTGACCCCGACCTCGACCCTGACCTTGACCCTGACCCTGACCTCCACCCTGACCTTTACCCTGACCTTGACCACCACCCTGACCTTGACCCTGACCCTGACCTCCACCCTGACCTTAACACTGACCACGACCTCCACCCTGACCTTGACCCTGACCCCGAGCTTACCCTGACCTCCACTGTGACCTTGACTGTGACCGTCACCTCGACCCTGACCTTGACCCTGACCCTGACCTCCACCCTGACCTTTACTGTGACCCTGACCTCTACCCTGACCTTGACCCTGACCCCGACCTCCACCCTGACCTTGACTGTGACCCTGACCTTCACCCTGACCTTGACCCTGACCCCGACCTCCACCCTGACCTCCACCCTGACCTTGACCCCCACCCTGACCTTGACCTTGACCCTGACTTCCACCCTGACCTTGACCCTGACCCTGACCTCCACCCTGACCTTTACCCTGACCTTGACCACCACCCTGACCTTGACCCTGACCCTGACCTCCACCCTGACCTTGACCCTGACCCCGACCTCCACCCTGACATTGACCCTGACCCTGATCTCCACCCTGACCTTGACCCTGACCCTGTCCTCCACCCTGACCTTGACCCCGACCCTGACCTCAACTTTGACCTTGACCCTGACCCCGACCTCCACCATGACCTTGACCCTGACCCTGACCTTCACCCTGACCTTGACCTTGACCCTGACTTCCACCCTGACCTTGACCCTGACCCTGACCTCCACCCTGACCTTTACCCTGACCTTGACCACCACCCTGACCTTGACCCTGACCCTGACCTCCACCCTGACCTTGACACTGACCACGACCTCCACCCTGACCTTGACCCTGACCCCGAGCTTACCCTGACCTGTACTCCGACCTTGACTGTGACCGTCACCTCGACCCTGACCTTGACCCTGAACCTGACCTCCACCCTGACCTTGACTGTGACCCTGACCTCTACACTGACCTTCACCCTGACCCCGACCTTCACCCTGACCTTGACCGTGACCCTGACCTCCACCTTGGCCTTGACTGTGACCCTGACCTTCACCCTTACCTTGACCCTGACCCTGACCTCCACCCTGACCTCCACCCTGACCTCGACCCTGACCCTGACCTTGACCCTGACACTGACCTTAACCCTGACCTCCACCCTGACCTTGACCCTGACCCTGACCTCCACCCTGACCTTGACCCTGACCCTGACCTCCACCTTGACCTTGACCCTGACCCTGACCTCCACTTTGACCTTGACTCTGACCCTGACCTTCACCCTGACCCTGACCTCCACCCTGACCTCGACCCTGACCCTGACCTTGACCCTGACACTGACCTCAACCCTGACCTCCACCCTGACCTTGACCCTGACCCTGACCTCCACCCTGACCTTGACCCTGACCTTGACCACCACCCTGACCTTGACCCTGACCCTGACCTCCACCCTGACCTTAACACTGACCACGACCTTCACCCTGACCTTGACCCTGACCCCGAGCTTACCCTGACCTCCACTCTGACCTTGACTGTGACCGTCACCTCGACCCTGACCTTGACCCTGACCCTGACCTCCACCCTGACCTTGACTGTGACCCTGACCTCTACCCTGACCTTGACCCTGACCTTGACCACCACCCTGACCTTGAATCTGACCCTGACCTTGTCCCTGACCGTGACCCTGACACAGACCTCCACCCTGACATTGACCCTGACCCTGACCTCCACCCTGACCTTGACCCTGACCCTGACCTCCACCCTGACCTTGACTATGACCCTGACCTCCACCCTGACCTAGACTGTGACACTGACCTCCACCCTGACCTTGTCCCTGACCTTGACCCTGACCCTGACCTCGGCCCTGACCTTGACCCTGACCCTGACCTTCACCCTGACCTTGACTGAGACCGTGACCTCAACCCTGACCTCGACCCTGACCTTGACCCTGACCCTGACCTCCACCCTGACCTTGACCCTAACTCTGACCTCGGCCCTGACCTTGACCCTGACGCTGACCTCCACCCTGACCTCCACCCTGATCTTGACCCTGACCCTGACCTCCACTTTGACCTCGACGCTGATCCTGACCTCCACCCTGACCCCCACCCTGACCTTGACCGCGTTCCTGACCTCCACCCTGACCTTGACCCTGACCCTGACCTCCACCCTGACCTTGACCCTGACCCTGACCTCCACCCTGACCTTGACCCTGACCCTGTTCTCCACTTTGACCTTGACCCTGACCCTGACCTCCACCCTGACCATGAACCTGACCCTGACCTCCACCCTGACCTTGACTGTGACCCTGACCTCCACCCTGACCTTGACTGTGACACTGACCTCCACCCTGACCTTGTCCCTGACCTTGACCCTGACCCTGACCTCGGCCCTGACCTTGACCCTGACCCTGACCTTCACCCTGACCTTGACTGAGACCGTGACCTCAACCCTGACCTCGACCCTGACCTTGACCCTGACCCTGTTCTCCACTTTGACCTTGACCCTGACCCTGACCTCCACCCTGACCATGAACCTGACCCTGACCTCCACCCTGACCTTGACTGTGACCCTGACCTCCACCCTGACCTTGACTGTGACACTGACCTCCACCCTGACCTTGTCCCTGACCTTGACCCTGACCCTGACCTCGGCCCTGACCTTGACCCTGACCCTGACCTTCACCCTGACCTTGACTGAGACCGTGACCTCAACCCTGACCTCGACCCTGACCTTGACCCTGACCCTGACCTCCACCCTGACCTTGACCCTAACTCTGACCTCGGCCCTGACCTTGACCCTGACGCTGACCTCCACCCTGACCTCCACCCTGACCTTGACCCTGACCTTGACCTCCACCCCGACCTTGACACTGACCCTGACCTCCACCCTGAACTTGACCCTAACCCTGACCACTACTTTGACCTTGACCCTGACCCCGACCTCCACCCTGACCTTGACCCTGACCCCGACCTCCGACCTGACCTTGAATCTGACCCTGACCTTGTCCCTGACCTTGACCCTGACCCTGACCTCCACCCTGACATTGACCCTGACCCTGACCTCCACCCTGACCTTGACCCTGACCCTGACCTCCACCCTGACCTTGACTATGACCCTGACCTCCACCCTGACCTAGACTGTGACACTGACCTCCACCCTGACCTTGTCCCTGACCTTGACCCTGACCCTGACCTCGGCCCTGACCTTGACCCTGACCCTGACCTTCACCCTGACCTTGACTGAGACCGTGACCTCAACCCTGACCTCGACCCTGACCTTGACCCTGACCCTGACCTCCACCCTGACCTTGACCCTAACTCTGACCTCGGCCCTGACCTTGACCCTGACGCTGACCTCCACCCTGACCTCCACCCTGATCTTGACCCTGACCCTGACCTCCACTTTGACCTCGACGCTGATCCTGACCTCCACCCTGACCCCCACCCTGACCTTGACCGCGTTCCTGACCTCCACCCTGACCTTGACCCTGACCCTGACCTCCACCCTGACCTTGACCCTGACCCTGACCTCCACCCTGACCTTGACCCTGACCCTGTTCTCCACTTTGACCTTGACCCTGACCCTGACCTCCACCCTGACCATGAACCTGACCCTGACCTCCACCCTGACCTTGACTGTGACCCTGACCTCCACCCTGACCTTGACTGTGACACTGACCTCCACCCTGACCTTGTCCCTGACCTTGACCCTGACCCTGACCTCGGCCCTGACCTCGACCCTGACCCTGACCTTCACCCTGACCTTGACTGAGACCGTGACCTCAACCCTGACCTCGACCCTGACCTTGACCCTGACCCTGACCTCCACCCTGACCTTGACCCTAACTCTGACCTCGGCCCTGACCTTGACCCTGACGCTGACCTCCACCCTGACCTCCACCCTGACCTTGACCCTGACCTTGACCTCCACCCCGACCTTGACACTGACCCTGACCTCCACCCTGAACTTGACCCTAACCCTGACCACTACTTTGACCTTGACCCTGACCCCGAACTCCACCCTGACCTTGACCCTGACCCCGACCTCCACCCTGACCTTGACCCTGACCCTGACCTCCACCCTGACCTTGACCCTGACCCTGACCTCCACCCTGACATTGACCCTGACCCTGACCTCCACCCTGACCTTGACCCTGACCCTGACCTGCACCCTGACCTAGACCCAGACCCTGACCTCAACTTTGACATTGACCCTGACCCCGACCTCTACCCTGACCTTGACCCTGACCCTGACCTCCACCCTGACCTTGACCTTGACCCTGACCCCGACCTCTACCCTGACCTTGACCCTGACCCTGACCTCCACCCTGACCTTGACCTTGACCCTGACTTCCACCCTGACCTTGACCCTGACCCTGACCTCCACCCTGAGCTTTACCCTGACCTTGACCACCACCCTGACCTTGACCCTGACCCTGACCTCCACCCTGACCTTGACACTGACCACGACCTCTACCCTGACCTTGACGCTGAACCCGAGCTTACCCTGACCTCCACCCTGACCTTGACCTCGTTCCTGACCTCCACCCTGACCTTGACCCTGACCCTGACATTCACCCTGACCTCCACCCTGACCTTGACCCTGACCCTGACCTCCACCCTGACCTTGACCCTGACCCTGACCTCGGCCCTGACCTTGACCCTGACCCTGACCTCCACCCTGACCTTGACTCTGACCCTGACGTCCACCCTGACCTCCACCCTGACCTTGACCCTGACCTTGACCTCCACCCTGACCTTGACACTGACCCTGACCTCCACCCTGACCTTGACCGTGACCCTGACCTCCACCCTGACCTTGACCCTGACCTTGACCATCACCTAGACCTTGAACCTGACCCTGACCTCTACTTTGACCTTGACCCTGACCCTGACCTCCACCCTGACCTTGACCCTGACCCTGACCTCCACCCTGACCTCCATCCTGACCTTGACCTTGACCCTGACCTCTACCCTGACCTTGACCCTGACCCTGACCTCCACCCTGAGCTTGACCCTGATTCTGACCTCTACCCCGACCTCCACCCTGACCTTGACCCCCACCCTGATCTTGACCCTGACCCTGACCTCCACTTTGACCTTGACCCCGACCCTGACCTCCACCCTGACATTGACCCTGACCCTGACCTCCACCCTGACCTTGACCCTGACCCTGACCTCCACCCTGACCTTGACCCCGACCCTGACCTCAACTTTGACCTTGACCCTGACCCCGACCTCGACCCTGACCTTGACCCTGACCCTGACCTCCACCCTGACCTTTACCCTGACCTTGACCACCATCCTGACCTTGACCCTGACCCTGACCTCCACCCTGACCTTGACACTGACCACGACCTCCACCCTGACCTCGACGCTGACCCCGAGCTTGCCCTGACCTCCACCCTGACCTTGACCTCGTTCCTGACCTCCACCCTGACCTTGACCCTCACCCTGACCTTCACCCTGACCTCCACCCTGACCTTGACCTTGACCCTGACCTCGACCCTGACCTTGACCCTGACCCTGACCTCCAGCCCGACCTTGACCCTGACCTTCACCACAGCCCTGACCTTGACCCTGACCCTGACCTCCACCCTGACCTCCACCCTGACCTTTACCCTGACCCCGACCTCCACCCTGACCTCCACCCTGACCTTGACCCCCACCCTGATCTTGACCCTGACCCTGACCTCCACTTTGACCTCGACGCTGATCCTGACCTCCACCCTGACCCCCACCCTGACCTTGACCGCGTTCCTGACCTCCACCCTGACCTTGACCCTGACCCTGACCTCCACTCTGACCTTGACCCTGACCCTGACCTCCACCCTGACCTTGACCCTGACCCTGTTCTCCACTTTGACCTTGACCCTGACCCTGACCTCCACCCTGACCATGAACCTGACCCTGACCTCCACCCTGACCTTGACTGTGACCCTGACCTCCACCCTGACCTTGACTGTGACCCTGACCTCCACCCTGACCTTGTCCCTTACCTTGACCCTGACCCTGACCTCGGCCCTGACCTTGACCCTGACCCTGACCTTCACCCTGACCTTGACTGAGACCGTGACCTCAACCCTGACCTCGACCCTGACCTTGACCCTGACCCTGACCTCCACCCTGACCTTGACCCTAACTCTGACCTCGGCCCTGACCTTGACCCTGACGCTGACCTCCACCCTGACCTCCACCCTGACCTTGACCCTGACCTTGACCTCCACCCCGACCTTGACACTGACCCTGACCTCCACCCTGAACTTGACCCTGACCCTGACCACTACTTTGACCTTGACCCTGACCCCGACCTCCACCCTGACCTTGACCCTGACCCCGACCTCCACCCTGACCTTGACCCTGACCCTGACCTCCACCCTGACCTTGACCCTGACCCTGACCTCCACCCTGACATTGACCCTGACCCTGACCTCCACCCTGACCTTGACCCTGACCCTGACCTGCACCCTGACCTAGACCCCGACCCTGACCTCAACTTTGACATTGACCCTGACCCCGACCTCCACCCTGACCTTGACCCTGACCCTGACCTCCACCCTGACCTTGACCTTGACTCTGACTTCCACCCTGACCTTGACCCTGACCCTGACCTCCACCCTGACCTTCACCCTGACCTTGACCACCACCCTGACCTTGACCCTGACCCTGACCTCCACCCTGACCTTGACACTGACCACGACCTCTACCCTGACCTTGACGCTGACCCCGAGCTTACCCTGACCTCCACCCTGACCTTGACCCTGACCCTGACATTCACCCTGACCTCCACCCTGACCTTGACCCTGACCCTGACCTCCACCCTGACCTTGACCCTGACCCCGACCTCGACCCTGACCTTGACCCTGACCCTGACCTCCACCCTGACCTTTACCCTGACCTTGACCACCACCCTGACCTTGACCCTGACCCTGACCTCCACCCTGACCTTGACACTGACCACGACCTCCACCCTGACCTCGACGCTGACCCCGAGCTTGCCCTGACCTCCACCCTGACCTTGACCTCGTTCCTGACCTCCACCCTGACCTTGACCCTCACCCTGACCTTCACCCTGACCTCCACCCTGACCTTGACCTTGACCCTGACCTCGACCCTGACCTTGACCCTGACCCTGACCTCCACCCCGACCTTGACCCTGACCTTCACCACAGCCCTGACCTTGACCCTGACCCTGACCTTCACCCTGACCTTGACTGAGACCGTGACCTCAACCCTGACCTCGACCCTGACCTGGACCCTGACCCTGACCTCCACCCTGACCTTGACCCTAACTCTGACCTCGGCCCTGACCTTGACCCTGACGCTGACCTCCACCCTGACCTCCACCCTGATCTTGACCCTGACCCTGACCTCCACTTTGACCTCGACGCTGATCCTGACCTCCACCCTGACCCCCACCCTGACCTTGACCGCGTTCCTGACCTCCACCCTGACCTTGACCCTGACCCTGACCTCCACCCTGACCTTGACCCTGACCCTGACCTCCACCCTGACCTTGACCCTGACCCTGTTCTCCACTTTGACCTTGACCCTGACCCTGACCTCCACCCTGACCATGAACCTGACCCTGACCTCCACCCTGACCTTGACTGTGACCCTGACCTCCACCCTGACCTTGACTGTGACACTGACCTCCACCCTGACCTTGTCCCTGACCTTGACCCTGACCCTGACCTCGGCCCTGACCTTGACCCTGACCCTGACCTTCACCCTGACCTTGACTGAGACCGTGACCTCAACCCTGACCTCGACCCTGACCTTGACCCTGACCCTGACCTTCACCCTGACCTTGACCCTAACTCTGACCTCGGCCCTGACCTTGACCCTGACGCTGACCTCCACCCCGACCTCCACCCTGACCTTGACCCTGACCCCGACCTCCACCCTGACCTTGACCCTGACCCTGACCTCCACCCTGACCTTGACCCTGACCCTGACCTCCACCCTGACATTGACCCTGACCCTGACCTCCACCCTGACCTTGACCCTGACCCTGACCTGCACCCTGACCTAGACCCCGAGCCTGACCTCAACTTTGACATTGACCCTGACCCCGACCTCTACCCTGACCTTGACCCTGACCCTGACCTCCACCCTGACCTTGACCTTGACCCTGACTTCCACCCTGACCTTGACCCTGACCCTGACCTCCACCCTGACCTTTACCCTGACCTTGACCACCACCCTGACCTTGACCCTGACCCTGACCTCCACCCTGACCTTGACACTGACCACGACCTCTACCCTGACCTTGACGCTGACCCCGAGCTTACCCTGGCCTCCACCCTGACCTTGACCTCGTTCCTGACCTCCACCCTGACCTTGACCCTGACCCTGACATTCACCCTGACCTCCACCCTGACCTTGACCCTGACCCTGACCTCCACCCTGACCTTGACCCTGACCCTGACCTCGGCCCTGACCTTGACCCTGACCCTGACCTCCACCCTGACCTTGACTCTGACCCTGACGTCCACCCTGACCTCCACCCTGACCTTGACCCTGACCTTGACCTCCACCCTGACCTTGACACTGACCCTGACCTCCACCCTGACCTTGACCGTGACCCTGACCTCCACCCTGACCTTGACCCTGACCTTGACCATCACCTAGAACTTGAACCTGACCCTGACCTCTACTTTGACCTTGACCCTGACCCTGACCTCCACCCTGACCTTGACCCTGACCCTGACCTCCACCCTGACCTCCACCCTGACCTTGACCTTGACCCTGACCTCTACCCTGACCTTGACACTGACCCTGACCTCCACCCTGAGCTTGACCCTGATTCTGACCTCTACCCCGACCTCCACCCTGACCTTGACCCCCACCCTGATCTTGACCCTGACCCTGACCTCCACTTTGACCTTGACCCCGACCCTGACCTCCACCCTGACATTGACCCTGACCCTGACCTCCACCCTGACCTTGACCCTGACCCTGACCTCCACCCTGACCTTGACCCCGACCCTGACCTCAACTTTGA
The DNA here is from genome assembly GCA_947538915.1 of Tenthredo distinguenda. NCBI lineage: Eukaryota > Metazoa > Arthropoda > Insecta > Hymenoptera > Tenthredinidae > Tenthredo > Tenthredo distinguenda. Next base: position 5,273,576 of record OX384536.1, on the reverse strand, counting down.
CCTTGACCCTGACCCCGACCTCGACCCTGACCTTGACCCTGACCCTGACCTCCACCCTGACCTTTACCCTGACCTTGACCACCATCCTGACCTTGACCCTGACCCTGACCTCCACCCCGACCTTGACCCTGACCTTCACCACAGCCCTGACCTTGACCCTGACCCTGACCTCCACCCTGACCTTGACCGTGACCCTGACCTCCACCCTGACCTTGACCCTGACCTTGACCATCACCTAGACCTTGAACCTGACCCTGACCTCTACTTTGACCTTGACCCTGACCCTGACCTCCACCCTGACCTTGACCCTGACCCTGACCTCCACCCTGACCTCCATCCTGACCTTGACCCCGACCCTGACCTCCACCCTGACATTGACCCTGACCCTGACCTCCACCCTGACCTTGACCCTGACCCTGACCTCCACCCTGACCTTGACCCCGACCCTGACCTCAACTTTGACCTTGACCCTGACCCCGACCTCGACCCTGACCTTGACCCTGACCCTGACCTCCACCCTGACCTTGACCCTGACCTTGACCACCACCCTGACCTTGACCCTGACCCTGACCTCCACCCTGACCTTGACACTGACCACGACCTCCACCCTGACCTCGACGCTGACCCCGAGCTTGCCCTGACCTCCACCCTGACCTTGACCTCGTTCCTGACCTCCACCCTGACCTTGACCCTCACCCTGACCTTCACCCTGACCTCCACCCTGACCTTGACCTTGACCCTGACCTCGACCCTGACCTTGACCCTGACCCTGACCTCCACCCCGACTTTGACCCTGACCTTCAACACAGCCCTGACCTTGACCCTGACCCTGACCTCCACCCTGACCTCCACCCTGACCTTGACCCTGACCTTGCCCTCCACCCTGACCTTGACTGTGACCCTGACCTTCACTCTGACCTTGACCCTGACCCCGACCTCCACCCTGACCTCCACCCTGACCTTGACCTCCACCCTGATCTTGACCCTGACCCTGACCTCCACTTTGACCTCGACCCTGATCCTGACCTCCACCCTGACCCCCACCCTGACCTTGACCGCGTTCCTGACCTCCACCCTGACCTTGACCCTGACCCTGACCTCCACCCTGACCTTGACCCTGACCCTGTTCTCCACTTTGACCTTGACCCTGACCCTGACCTCTACCCTGACCATGACCCTGACCCTGACCTCCACCCTGACCTTGACTGTGACCCTGACCTCCACCCTGACCTTGACTGTGACCCTGACCTCCACCCTGACCTTGACTGTGACCCTGACCTCCACCCTGACCTTGTCCCTGACCTTGACCCTGACCCTGACCTCGGCCCTGACCTTGACCCTGACCCTGACCTCCACCCTGACCTTGACTGAGACCGTGACCTCAACCCTGACCTCGACCCTGACCTTGACCCTGACCCTGACCTCCACCCTGACCTTGACCCTAACTCTGACCTCGGCCCTGACCTTGACCCTGACGCTGACCTCCACCCTGACCTCCACCCTGACCTTGACCCTGACCTTGACCTCCACCCCGAACTTGACACTGACCCTGACCTCCACCCTGACCTTGACCGTGACCCTGACCTATACCCTGAACTTGACCCTGACCCTGACCACTACTTTGACCTTGACCCTAACCCCGACCTCCACCCTGACCTTGAACCTGACCCTGACCTCCACCCTGACCTTGACCCTGACCCTGACCTCCACCCTGACATTGACCCTGACCCTGACCTCCACCCTGACCTTGACCCTGACCCTGACCTCCACCCTGACGTTGACCCTGACCCTGACCTCCACCCTGACATTGACCCTGACCCTGACCTCCACCCTGACCTTGACCTTGACCCTGACCTTCACCCTGACCTTGACCCTGACCCTGACCTCCACCCTGACCTTGACCCTGATTCTGACCTCCACCCTGACCTTGACCCTGACCCTGACCCCCACCCTGAACTCCACCCTGACCTTGACCCTGATTCTGACCTCCACCCTGACCTTGACCCTGACCCTGACCTCCACTCTGACCTCGACCCTGACCCTGACCTCCACCCTTACCTTTACCCTGACCTTGACCACCACCCTGACCTTGACCCTGACCCTGACCTCCACCCTGACCTTAACACTGACCACGACCTTCACCCTGACCTTGACCCTGACCCCGAGCTTACCCTGACCTCCACTCTGACCTTGACTGTGACCGTCACCTCGACCCTGACCTTGACCCTGACCCTGACCTCCACCCTGACCTTGACTGTGACCCTGACCTCTACCCTGACCTTGACCCTGACCTTGACCACCACCCTGACCTTGAATCTGACCCTGACCTTGTCCCTGACCTTGACCCTGACCCTGACCTCCACCCTGACATTGACCCTGACCCTGACCTCCACCCTGACCTTGACCCTGACCCTGACCTCCACCCTGACCTAGACCCCGACCCTGACCTCAACTTTGACCTTGACCCTGACCCCGTGCTCCACCCTGACCTTGACCCTGACCCTGACCTCCACCCTGACCTTGACCTTGACCCTGACTTCCACCCTGACCTTGACCCCGACCCTGACCTCCACCCTGACCTTTACCCTGACCTTGACCACCACCCTGACCTTGACCCTGACCCTGACCTCCACCCTGACCTTGACACTGACCACGACCTCTACCCTGACCTCGACGCTGACCCCGAGCTTGCCCTGACCTCCACCCTGACCTTGACCTCGTTCCTGACCTCCACCCTGACCTTGACCCTCACCCTGACCTTCACCCTGACCTCCACCCTGACCTTGACCTTGACCCTGACCTCGACCCTGACCTTGACCCTGACCCTGACCTCCACCCCGACCTTGACCCTGACCTTCACTACCACCCTGACCTTGACCCTGACCCTGACCTCCACCCTGACCTCCACCCTGACCTTGACCCTGACCTTGCCCTCCACCCTGACCTTGACTGTGACCCTGACCTTCACTCTGACCTTGACCCTGACCCCGACCTCCACCCTGACCTCCACCCTGACCTTGACCCCCACCCTGATCTTGACCCTGACCCTGACCTCCACTTTGACCTCGACGCTGATCCTGACCTCTACCCTGACCCCCACCCTGACCTTGACCGCGTTCCTGACCTCCACTCTGACCTTGACCCTGACCCTGACCTCCACCCTGACCATGACCCTGACCCTGACCTCCACCCTGACCTTGACCCTGACCCTGTTCTCCACTTTGACTTTGACCCTGACCCTGACCTCCACCCTGACCATGAACCTGACCCTGACCTCCACCCTGACCTTGACTGTGACCCTGACCTCCACCCTGACCTTGACTGTGACCCTGACCTCCACCCTGACCTTGTCCCTGACCTTGACCCTGACCCTGACCTCCACCCTGACCTTGACACTGACTACGACCTCTACCCTGACCTTGACGCTGACCCCGAGCTTACCCTGACCTCCACCCTGACCTTGACCTCGTTCCTGACCTCCACCCTGACCTTGACCCTGACCCTGACATTCACCCTGACCTCCACCCTGACCTTGACCCTGACCCTGACCTCCACCCTGACCTTGACCCTGACCCTGACCTCGGCCCTGACCTTGACCCTGACCCTGACCTCCACCCTGACCTTGACTCTGACCCTGACGTCCACCCTGACCTCCACCCTGACCTTGACCCTGACCTTGACCTCCACCCTGACCTTGACACTGACCCTGACCTCCACCCTGACCTTGACCGTGACCCTGACCTCCACCCTGACCTTGACCCTGACCTTGACCATCACCTAGACCTTGAACCTGACCCTGACCTCTACTTTGACCTTGACCCTGACCCTGACCTCCACCCTGACCTTGACCCTGACCCTGACCTCCACCCTGACCTCCATCCTGACCTTGACCTTGACCCTGACCTCTACCCTGACCTTGACCCTGACCCTGACCTCCACCCTGAGCTTGACCCTGATTCTGACCTCTACCCCGACCTCCACCCTGACCTTGACCCCCACCCTGATCTTGACCCTGACCCTGACCTCCACTTTGACCTTGACCCCGACCCTGACTTCCACCCTGACATTGACCCTGACCCTGACCTCCACCCTGACCTTGACGATGACCCTGACCTCCACCCTGACCTTGACCCCGACCCTGACCTCAACTTTGACCTTGACCCTGACCCCGACCTCGACCCTGACCTTGACCCTGACCCTGACCTCCACCCTGACCTTTACCCTGACCTTGACCACCACCCTGACCTTGACCCTGACCCTGACCTCTACCCTGACCTTGACACTGACCACGACCTCCACCCTGACCTCGACGCTGACCCCGAGCTTGCCCTGACCTCCACCCTGACCTTGACCTCGTTCCTGACCTCCACCCTGACCTTGACCCTCACCCTGACCTTCACCCTGACCTCCACCCTGACCTTGACCTTGACCCTGACCTCGACCCTGACCTTGACCCTGACCCTGACCTCCACCCCGACCTTGACCCTGACCTTCACCACAGCCCTGACCTTGACCCTGACCCTGACCTCCACCCTGACCTCCACCCTGACCTTGACCCTGACCTTGCCCTCCACCCTGACCTTGACTGTGACCCTGACCTTCACTCTGACCTTGACCCTGACCCCGACCTCCACCCTGACCTCCACCCTGACCTTGACCGCCACCCTGATCTTGACCCTGACCCTGACCTCCACTTTGACCTCGACCCTGATCCTGACCTCCACCCTGACCCCCACCCTGACCTTGACCGCGTTCCTGACCTCCACCCTGACCTTGACCCTGACCCTGACCTCCACCCTGACCTTGACCCTGACCCTGACCTCCACCCTGACCTTGACCCTGACCCTGACCTCCACCCTGACATTGACCCTGACCCTGACCTCCACCCTGACCTTGACCCTGACCCTGACCTGCACCCTGACCTAGACCCCGAGCCTGACCTCAACTTTGACATTGACCCTGACCCCGACCTCTACCCTGACCTTGACCCTGACCCTGACCTCCACCCTGACCTTGACCTTGACCCTGACTTCCACCCTGACCTTGACCCTGACCCTGACCTCCACCCTGACCTTTACCCTGACCTTGACCACCACCCTGACCTTAACCCTGACCCTGACCTCCACCCTGACCTTGACACTGACCACGACCTCTACCCTGACCTTGACGCTGACCCCGAGCTTACCCTGGCCTCCACCCTGACCTTGACCTCGTTCCTGACCTCCACCCTGACCTTGACCCTGACCCTGACATTCACCCTGACCTCCACCCTGACCTTGACCCTGACCCTGACCTCCACCCTGACCTTGACCCTGACCCTGACCTCGGCCCTGACCTTGACCCTGACCCTGACCTCCACCCTGACCTTGACTCTGACCCTGACGTCCACCCTGACCTCCACCCTGACCTTGACCCTGACCTTGACCTCCACCCTGACCTTGACACTGACCCTGACCTCCACCCTGACCTTGACCGTGACCCTGACCTCCACCCTGACCTTGACCCTGACCTTGACCATCACCTAGAACTTGAACCTGACCCTGACCTCTACTTTGACCTTGACCCTGACCCTGACCTCCACCCTGACCTTGACCCTGACCCTGACCTCCACCCTGACCTCCACCCTGACCTTGACCTTGACCCTGACCTCTACCCTGACCTTGACACTGACCCTGACCTCCACCCTGAGCTTGACCCTGATTCTGACCTCTACCCCGACCTCCACCCTGACCTTGACCCCCACCCTGATCTTGACCCTGACCCTGACCTCCACTTTGACCTTGACCCCGACCCTGACCTCCACCCTGACATTGACCCTGACCCTGACCTCCACCCTGACCTTGACCCTGACCCTGACCTCCACCCTGACCTTGACCCCGACCCTGACCTCAACTTTGACCTTGACCCTGACCCCGACCTCGACCCTGACCTTGACCCTGACCCTGACCTCCACCCTGACCTTTACCCTGACCTTGACCACCATCCTGACCTTGACCCTGACCCTGACCTCCACCCCGACCTTGACCCTGACCTTCACCACAGCCCTGACCTTGACCCTGACCCTGACCTCCACCCTGACCTTGACCGTGACCCTGACCTCCACCCTGACCTTGACCCTGACCTTGACCATCACCTAGACCTTGAACCTGACCCTGACCTCTACTTTGACCTTGACCCTGACCCTGACCTCCACCCTGACCTTGACCCTGACCCTGACCTCCACCCTGACCTCCATCCTGACCTTGACCCCGACCCTGACCTCCACCCTGACATTGACCCTGACCCTGACCTCCACCCTGACCTTGACCCTGACCCTGACCTCCACCCTGACCTTGACCCCGACCCTGACCTCAACTTTGACCTTGACCCTGACCCCGACCTCGACCCTGACCTTGACCCTGACCCTGACCTCCACCCTGACCTTGACCCTGACCTTGACCACCACCCTGACCTTGACCCTGACCCTGACCTCCACCCTGACCTTGACACTGACCACGACCTCCACCCTGACCTCGACGCTGACCCCGAGCTTGCCCTGACCTCCACCCTGACCTTGACCTCGTTCCTGACCTCCACCCTGACCTTGACCCTCACCCTGACCTTCACCCTGACCTCCACCCTGACCTTGACCTTGACCCTGACCTCGACCCTGACCTTGACCCTGACCCTGACCTCCACCCCGACTTTGACCCTGACCTTCACCACAGCCCTGACCTTGACCCTGACCCTGACCTCCACCCTGACCTCCACCCTGACCTTGACCCTGACCTTGCCCTCCACCCTGACCTTGACTGTGACCCTGACCTTCACTCTGACCTTGACCCTGACCCCGACCTCCACCCTGACCTCCACCCTGACCTTGACCTCCACCCTGATCTTGACCCTGACCCTGACCTCCACTTTGACCTCGACCCTGATCCTGACCTCCACCCTGACCCCCACCCTGACCTTGACCGCGTTCCTGACCTCCACCCTGACCTTGACCCTGACCCTGACCTCCACCCTGACCTTGACCCTGACCCTGTTCTCCACTTTGACCTTGACCCTGACCCTGACCTCTACCCTGACCATGACCCTGACCCTGACCTCCACCCTGACCTTGACTGTGACCCTGACCTCCACCCTGACCTTGACTGTGACCCTGACCTCCACCCTGACCTTGACTGTGACCCTGACCTCCACCCTGACCTTGTCCCTGACCTTGACCCTGACCCTGACCTCGGCCCTGACCTTGACCCTGACCCTGACCTCCACCCTGACCTTGACTGAGACCGTGACCTCAACCCTGACCTCGACCCTGACCTTGACCCTGACCCTGACCTCCACCCTGACCTTGACCCTAACTCTGACCTCGGCCCTGACCTTGACCCTGACGCTGACCTCCACCCTGACCTCCACCCTGACCTTGACCCTGACCTTGACCTCCACCCCGAACTTGACACTGACCCTGACCTCCACCCTGACCTTGACCGTGACCCTGACCTCCACCCTGAACTTGACCCTGACCCTGACCACTACTTTGACCTTGACCCTAACCCCGACCTCCACCCTGACCTTGACCCTGACCCTGACCTCCACCCTGACCTTGACCCTGACCCTGACCTCCACCCTGACATTGACCCTGACCCTGACCTCCACCCTGACCTTGACCCTAACCCTGACCTCCACCCTGACCTAGACCCCGACCCTGACCTCAACTTTGACATTGACCCTGACCCCGACCTCCACCCTGACCTTGACCCTGACCCTGACCTCCACCCTGACGTTGACCCTGACCCTGACCTCCACCCTGACATTGACCCTGACCCTGACCTCCACCCTGACCTTGACCTTGACCCTGACCTTCACCCTGACCTTGACCCTGACCCTGACCTCCACCCTGACCTTGACCCTGATTCTGACCTCCACCCTGACCTTGACCCTGACCCTGACCCCCACCCTGAACTCCACCCTGACCTTGACCCTGATTCTGACCTCCACCCTGACCTTGACCCTGACCCTGACCTCCACTCTGACTTCGACCCTGACCCTGACCTCCACCCTTACCTTTACCCTGACCTTGACCACCACCCTGACCTTGACCCTGACCCTGACCTCCACCCTGACCTTAACACTGACCACGACCTTCACCCTGACCTTGACCCTGACCCCGAGCTTACCCTGACCTCCACTCTGACCTTGACTGTGACCGTCACCTCGACCCTGACCTTGACCCTGACCCTGACCTCCACCCTGACCTTGACTGTGACCCTGACCTCTACCCTGACCTTGACCCTGACCTTGACCACCACCCTGACCTTGAATCTGACCCTGACCTTGTCCCTGACCTTGACCCTGACCCTGACCTCCACCCTGACATTGACCCTGACCCTGACCTCCACCCTGACCTTGACCCTGACCCTGACCTCCACCCTGACCTAGACCCTGACCCTGACCTCAACTTTGACCTTGACCCTGACCCCGTGCTCCACCCTGACCTCGACCCTGACCCTGACCTCCACCCTGACCTTGACCTTGACCCTGACTTCCACCCTGACCTTGACCCCGACCCTGACCTCCACCCTGACCTTTACCCTGACCTTGACCACCACCCTGACCTTGACCCTGACCCTGACCTCCACCCTGACCTTGACACTGACCACGACCTCTACCCTGACCTCGACGCTGACCCCGAGCTTGCCCTGACCTCCACCCTGACCTTGACCTCGTTCCTGACCTCCACCCTGACCTTGACCCTCACCCTGACCTTCACCCTGACCTCCACCCTGACCTTGACCTTGACCCTGACCGCGACCCTGACCTTGACCCTGACCCTGACCTCCACCCCGACCTTGACCCTGACCTTCACTACCACCCTGACCTTGACCCTGACCCTGACCTCCACCCTGACCTCCACCCTGACCTTGACCCTGACCTTGCCCTCCACCCCGACCTTGACTGTGACCCTGACCTTCACTCTGACCTTGACCCTGACCCCGACCTCCACCCTGACCTCCACCCTGACCTTGACCCCCACCCTGATCTTGACCCTGACCCTGACCTCCACTTTGACCTCGACGCTGATCCTGACCTCTACCCTGACCCCCACCCTGACCTTGACCGCGTTCCTGACCTCCACTCTGACCTTGACCCTGACCCTGACCTCCACCCTGACCATGACCCTGACCCTGACCTTCACCCTGACCTTGACCCTGACCCTGTTCTCCACTTTGACTTTGACCCTGACCCTGACCTCCACCCTGACCATGAACCTGACCCTGACCTCCACCCTGACCTTGACTGTGACCCTGACCTCCACCCTGACCTTGACTGTGACCCTGACCTCCACCCTGACCTTGTCCCTGACCTTGACCCTGACCCTGACCTCCACCCTGACCTTGACACTGACTACGACCTCTACCCTGACCTTGACGCTGACCCCGAGCTTACCCTGACCTCCACCCTGACCTTGACCTCGTTCCTGACCTCCACCCTGACCTTGACCCTGACCCTGACATTCACCCTGACCTCCACCCTGACCTTGACCCTGACCCTGACCTCCACCCTGACCTTGACCCTGACCCTGACCTCGGCCCTGACCTTGACCCTGACCCTGACCTCCACCCTGACCTTGACTCTGACCCTGACGTCCACCCTGACCTCCACCCTGACCTTGACCCTGACCTTGACCTCCACCCTGACCTTGACACTGACCCTGACCTCCACCCTGACCTTGACCGTGACCCTGACCTCCACCCTGACCTTGACCCTGACCTTGACCATCACCTAGACCTTGAACCTGACCCTGACCTCTACTTTGACCTTGACCCTGACCCTGACCTCCACCCTGACCTTGACCCTGACCCTGACCTCCACCCTGACCTCCATCCTGACCTTGACCTTGACCCTGACCTCTACCCTGACCTTGACCCTGACCCTGACCTCCACCCTGAGCTTGACCCTGATTCTGACCTCTACCCCGACCTCCACCCTGACCTTGACCCCCACCCTGATCTTGACCCTGACCCTGACCTCCACTTTGACCTTGACCCCGACCCTGACTTCCACCCTGACATTGACCCTGATCCTGACCTCCACCCTGACCTTGACGATGACCCTGACCTCCACCCTGACCTTGACCCCGACCCTGACCTCAACTTTGACCTTGACCCTGACCCCGACCTCGACCCTGACCTTGACCCTGACCCTGACCTCCACCCTGACCTTTACCCTGACCTTGACCACCACCCTGACCTTGACCCTGACCCTGACCTCTACCCTGACCTTGACACTGACCACGACCTCCACCCTGACCTCGACGCTGACCCCGAGCTTGCCCTGACCTCCACCCTGACCTTGACCTCGTTCCTGACCTCCACCCTGACCTTGACCCTCACCCTGACCTTCACCCTGACCTCCACCCTGACCTTGACCTTGACCCTGACCTCGACCCTGACCTTGACCCTGACCCTGACCTCCACCCCGACCTTGACCCTGACCTTCACCACAGCCCTGACCTTGACCCTGACCCTGACCTCCACCCTGACCTCCACCCTGACCTTGACCCTGACCTTGCCCTCCACCCTGACCTTGACTGTGACCCTGACCTTCACTCTGACCTTGACCCTGACCCCGACCTCCACCCTGACCTCCACCCTGACCTTGACCGCCACCCTGATCTTGACCCTGACCCTGACCTCCACTTTGACCTCGACCCTGATCCTGACCTCCACCCTGACCCCCACCCTGACCTTGACCGCGTTCCTGACCTCCACCCTGACCTTGACCCTGACCCTGACCTCCACCCTGACCTTGACCCTGACCCTGACCTCCACCCCGACCTTGACCCTGACCTTCACCACAGCCCTGACCTTGACCCTGACCCTGACCTCCACCCTGACCTCCACCCTGACCTTGACCCTGACCTTGACCTCCACCCCGAACTTGACACTGACCCTGACCTCCACCCTGACCTTGACCTCCACCCTGACCTCCACCCTGAACTTGACCCTGACCCTGACCACTACTTTGACCTTGACCCTGACCCCGACCTCCACCCTGACCTTGACCCTGACCCTGACCTCCACCCTGACCTTGACCCTGACCCTGACCTCCACCCTGACATTGACCCTGACCCTGACCTTCACCCTGACCTTGACCCTAACCCTGACCTCCACCCTGACCTAGACCCCGACCCTGACCTCAACTTTGACATTGACCCTGACCCCGACCTCCACCCTGACCTTGACCCTGACCCTGACCTCCACCCTGACCTTGACCCTGACCCTGACCTCCACCCTGACATTGACCCTGACCCTGACCTCCACCCTGACCTTGACCTTGACCCTGACCTCCACCCTGACCTTGACCCTGACCCTGACCTCCACCCTGACCTTGACCCTGATTCTGACCTCCACCCTCACCTTGACCCTGACCCTGACCCCCACCCTGACCTCCACCCTGACCTTGACCCTGATTCTGACCTCCACCCTGACCTTGACCCTGACCCTGACCTCCACTCTGACCTCGACCCTGACCCTGACCTCCACCCTTACCTTTACCCTGACCTTGACCACCACCCTGACCTTGACCCTGACCCTGACCTCCACCCTGACCTTGACCCTGACCCTGACCTCCACCCTGACATTGACCCTGACCCTGACCTCCACCCTGACCTTGACCTTGACCCTGACCTCCACCCTGACCTTGACCCTGACCCTGACCTCCACCCTGACATTGACCCTGACCCTGACCTCCACCCTGACTTTGACCCTGACCCTGACCTCCACCCTGACCTTGACCCTGACCCTGTTCTCCACTTTGACCTTGACCCTGACCCTGACCTCCACCCTGACCATGAACCTGACCCTGACCTCCACCCTGACCTTGACTGTGACCCTGACCTCCACCCTGACCTTGACTGTGACACTGACCTCCACCCTGACCTTGTCCCTGACCTTGACCCTGACCCTGACCTCGGCCCTGACCTTGACCCTGACCCTGACCTTCACCCTGACCTTGACTGAGACCGTGACCTCAACCCTGACCTCGACCCTGACCTTGACCCTGACCCTGACCTCCACCCTGACCTTGACCCTAACTCTGACCTCGGCCCTGACCTTGACCCTGACGCTGACCTCCACCCTGACCTCCACCCTGACCTTGACCCTGACCTTGACCTCCACCCCGACCTTGACACTGACCCTGACCTCCACCCTGAACTTGACCCTAACCCTGACCACTACTTTGACCTTGACCCTGACCCCGACCTCCACCCTGACCTTGACCCTGACCTCGACCTCCACCCTGACCTTGAATCTGACCCTGACCTTGTCCCTGACCTTGACCCTGACCCTGACCTCCACCCTGACATTGACCCTGACCCTGACCTCCACCCTGACCTTGACCCTGACCCTGACCTCCACCCTGACCTTGACTATGACCCTGACCTCCACCCTGACCTAGACTGTGACACTGACCTCCACCCTGACCTTGTCCCTGACCTTGACCCTGACCCTGACCTCGGCCCTGACCTTGACCCTGACCCTGACCTTCACCCTGACCTTGACTGAGACCGTGACCTCAACCCTGACCTCGACCCTGACCTTGACCCTGACCCTGACCTCCACCCTGACCTTGACCCTAACTCTGACCTCGGCCCTGACCTTGACCCTGACGCTGACCTCCACCCTGACCTCCACCCTGATCTTGACCCTGACCCTGACCTCCACTTTGACCTCGACGCTGATCCTGACCTCCACCCTGACCCCCACCCTGACCTTGACCGCGTTCCTGACCTCCACCCTGACCTTGACCCTGACCCTGACCTCCACCCTGACCTTGACCCTGACCCTGACCTCCACCCTGACCTTGACCCTGACCCTGTTCTCCACTTTGACCTTGACCCTGACCCTGACCTCCACCCTGACCATGAACCTGACCCTGACCTCCACCCTGACCTTGACTGTGACCCTGACCTCCACCCTGACCTTGACTGTGACACTGACCTCCACCCTGACCTTGTCCCTGACCTTGACCCTGACCCTGACCTCGGCCCTGACCTTGACCCTGACCCTGACCTTCACCCTGACCTTGACTGAGACCGTGACCTCAACCCTGACCTCGACCCTGACCTTGACCCTGACCCTGACCTCCACCCTGACCTTGACCCTAACTCTGACCTCGGCCCTGACCTTGACCCTGACGCTGACCTCCACCCTGACCTCCACCCTGACCTTGACCCTGACCTTGACCTCCACCCCGACCTTGACACTGACCCTGACCTCCACCCTGAACTTGACCCTAACCCTGACCACTACTTTGACCTTGACCCTGACCCCGACCTCCACCCTGACCTTGACCCTGACCCCGACCTCCACCCTGACCTTGACCCTGACCCTGACCTCCACCCTGACCTTGACCCTGACCCTGACCTCCACCCTGACATTGACCCTGACCCTGACCTCCACCCTGACCTTGACCCTGACCCTGACCTGCACCCTGACCTAGACCCAGACCCTGACCTCAACTTTGACATTGACCCTGACCCCGACCTCTACCCTGACCTTGACCCTGACCCTGACCTCCACCCTGACCTTGACCTTGACCCTGACCCCGACCTCTACCCTGACCTTGACCCTGACCCTGACCTCCACCCTGACCTTGACCTTGACCCTGACTTCCACCCTGACCTTGACCCTGACACTGACCTCCACCCTGAGCTTTACCCTGACCTTGACCACCACCCTGACCTTGACCCTGACCCTGACCTCCACCCTGACCTTGACACTGACCACGACCTCTACCCTGACCTTGACGCTGACCCCGAGCTTACCCTGACCTCCACCCTGACCTTGACCTCGTTCCTGACCTCCACCCTGACCTTGACCCTGACCCTGACATTCACCCTGACCTCCACCCTGACCTTGACCCTGACCCTGACCTCCACCCTGACCTTGACCCTGACCCTGACCTCGGCCCTGACCTTGACCCTGACCCTGACCTCCACCCTGACCTTGACTCTGACCCTGACGTCCACCCTGACCTCCACCCTGACCTTGACCCTGACCTTGACCTCCACCCTGACCTTGACACTGACCCTGACCTCAACTTTGACATTGACCCTGACCCCGACCTCCACCCTGACCTTGACCCTGACCCTGACCTCCACCCTGACCTTGACCTTGACCCTGACTTCCACCCTGACCTTGACCCTGACCCTGACCTCCACCCTGACCTTTACCCTGACCTTGACCACCACCCTGACCTTGACCCTGACCCTGACCTCCACCCTGACCTTGACACTGACCACGACCTCTACCCTGACCTTGACGCTGACCCCGAGCTTACCCTGACCTCCACCCTGACCTTGACCTCGTTCCTGACCTCCACCCTGACCTTGACCCTGACCCTGACATTCACCCTGACCTCCACCCTGACCTTGACCCTGACCCTGACCTCCACCCTGACCTTGACCCTGACCCTGACCTCGGCCCTGACCTTGACCCTGACCCTGACCTCCACCCTGACCTTGACCCTGACCCTGACCTGCACCCTGACCTAGACCCCGACCCTGACCTCAACTTTGACATTGACCCTGACCCCGACCTCCACCCTGACCTTGACCCTGACCCTGACCTCCACCCTGACCTTGACCTTGACCCTGACTTCCACCCTGACCTTGACCCTGACCCTGACCTCCACCCTGACCTTTACCCTGACCTTGACCACCACCCTGACCTTGACCCTGACCCTGACCTCCACCCTGACCTTGACACTGACCACGACCTCTACCCTGACCTTGACGCTGACCCCGAGCTTACCCTGACCTCCACCCTGACCTTGACCTCGTTCCTGACCTCCACCCTGACCTTGACCCTGACCCTGACATTCACCCTGACCTCCACCCTGACCTTGACCCTGACCCTGACCTCCACCCTGACCTTGACCCTGACCCTGACCTCGGCCCTGACCTTGACCCTGACCCTGACCTCCACCCTGACCTTGACTCTGACCCTGACGTCCACCCTGACCTCCACCCTGACCTTGACCCTGACCTTGACCTCCACCCTGACCTTGACACTGACCCTGACCGCCACCCTGACCTTGACCGTGACCCTGACCTCCACCCTGACCTTGACCCTGACCTTGACCATCACCTAGACCTTGAACCTGACCCTGACCTCTACTTTGACCTTGACCCTGACCCTGACCTCCACCCTGACCTTGACCCTGACCCTGACCTCCACCCTGACCTCCATCCTGACCTTGACCCCGACCCTGACCTCCACCCTGACATTGACCCTGACCCTGACCTCCACCCTGACCTTGACCCTGACCCTGACCTCCACCCTGACCTTGACCCCGACCCTGACCTCAATTTTGACCTTGACCCTGACCCCGACCTCGACCCTGACCTTGACCCTGACCCTGACCTCCACCCTGACCTTTACCCTGACCTTAACCACCACCCTGACCTTGACCCTGACCCTGACCTCCACCCTGACCTTGACACTGACCACGACCTCCACCCTGACCTCGACGCTGACCCCGAGCTTGCCCTGACCTCCACCCTGACCTTGACCTCGTTCCTGACCTCCACCCTGACCTTGACCCTCACCCTGACCTTCACCCTGACCTCCACCCTGACCTTGACCTTGACCCTGACCTCGACCCTGACCTTGACCCTGACCCTGACCTCCACCCCGACCTTGACCCTGACCTTCACCACAGCCCTGACCTTGACCCTGACCCTGACCTTCACCCTGACCTTGACTGAGACCGTGACCTCAACCCTGACCTCGACCCTGACCTGGACCCTGACCCTGACCTCCACCCTGACCTTGACCCTAACTCTGACCTCGGCCCTGACCTTGACCCTGACGCTGACCTCCACCCTGACCTCCACCCTGATCTTGACCCTGACCCTGACCTCCACTTCGACCTCGACGCTGATCCTGACCTCCACCCTGACCCCCACCCTGACCTTGACCGCGTTCCTGACCTCCACCCTGACCTTGACCCTGACCCTGACCTCCACCCTGACCTTGACCCTGACCCTGACCTCCACCCTGACCTTGACCCTGACCCTGTTCTCCACTTTGACCTTGACCCTGACCCTGACCTCCACCCTGACCATGAACCTGACCCTGACCTCCACCCTGACCTTGACCCTGACCCTGACCTCCACCCTGACCTTGACCCCGACCCTGACCTCAACTTTGACCTTGACCCTGACCCCGACCTCGACCCTGACCTTGACCCTGACCCTGACCTCCACCCTGACCTTTACCCTGACCTTGACCACCATCCTGACCTTGACCCTGACCCTGACCTCCACCCCGACCTTGACCCTGACCTTCACCACAGCCCTGACCTTGACCCTGACCCTGACCTCCACCCTGACCTTGACCGTGACCCTGACCTCCACCCTGACCTTGACCCTGACCTTGACCATCACCTAGACCTTGAACCTGACCCTGACCTCTACTTTGACCTTGACCCTGACCCTGACCTCCACCCTGACCTTGACCCTGACCCTGACCTCCACCCTGACCTCCATCCTGACCTTGACCCCGACCCTGACCTCCACCCTGACATTGACCCTGACCCTGACCTCCACCCTGACCTTGACCCTGACCCTGACCTCCACCCTGACCTTGACCCCGACCCTGACCTCAACTTTGACCTTGACCCTGACCCCGACCTCGACCCTGACCTTGACCCTGACCCTGACCTCCACCCTGACCTTTACCCTGACCTTGACCTCCACCCTGACCTTGACCGTGACCCTGACCTCCACCCTGACCTTGACCCTGACCTTGACCATCACCTAGACCTTGAACCTGACCCTGACCTCTACTTTGACCTTGACCCTGACCCTGACCTCCACCCTGACCTTGACCCTGACCCTGACCTCCACCCTGACCTCCATCCTGACCTTGACCCCGACCCTGACCTCCACCCTGACATTGACCCTGACCCTGACCTCCACCCTGACCTTGACCCTGACCCTGACCTCCACCCTGACCTTGACCCCGACCCTGACCTCAACTTTGACCTTGACCCTGACCCCGACCTCGACCCTGACCTTGACCCTGACCCTGACCTCCACCCTGACCTTTACCCTGACCTTGACCACCACCCTGACCTTGACCCTGACCCTGACCTCCACCCTGACCTTGACACTGACCACGACCTCCATTCTGACCTCGACGCTGACCCCGAGCTTGCCCTGACCTCCACCCTGACCTTGACCTCGTTCCTGACCTCCACCCTGACCTTGACCCTCACCCTGACCTTCACCCTGACCTCCACCCTGACCTTGACCTTGACCCTGACCTCGACCCTGACCTTGACCCTGACCCTGACCTCCACCCCGACCTTGACCCTGACCTTCACCACAGCCCTGACCTTGACCCTCACCCTGACCTCCACCCTGACCTCCACCCTGACCTTGACCCTGACCTTGCCCTCCACCCTGACCTTGACTGTGACCCTGACCTTCACTCTGACCTTGACCCTGACCCCGACCTCCACCCTGACCTCCACCCTGACCTTGACCTCCACCCTGATCTTGACCCTGACCCTGACCTCCACTTTGACCTCGACCCTGATCCTGACCTCCACCCTGACCCCCACCCTGACCTTGACCGCGTTCCTGACCTCCACCCTGACCTTGACCCTGACCCTGACCTCCACCCTGACCTTGACCCTGACCCTGACCTCCACCCTGACCTTGACCCTGACCCTGTTCTCCACTTTGACCTTGACCCTGACCCTGACCTCCACCCTGACCATGACCCTGACCCTGACCTCCACCCTGACCTTGACTGTGACCCTGACCTCCACCCTGACCTTGACTGTGACCCTGACCTCCACCCTGACCTTGACTGTGACCCTGACCTCCACCCTGACCTTGTCCCTGACCTTGACCCTGACCCTGACCTCGGCCCTGACCTTGACCCTGACCCTGACCTCCACCCTGACCTTGACTGAGACCGTGACCTCAACCCTGACCTCGACCCTGACCTTGACCCTGACCCTGACCTCCACCCTGACCTTGACCCTAACTCTGACCCCGACCCTGACCTCAACTTTGACATTGACCCTGACCCCGACCTCCACCCTGACCTTGACCCTGACCCTGACCTCCACCCTGACGTTGACCCTGACCCTGACCTCCACCCTGACATTGACCCTGACCCTGACCTCCACCCTGACCTTGACCTTGACCCTGACCTCCACCCTGACCTTGACCCTGACCCTGACCTCCACCCTGACCTTGACCCTGATTCTGACCTCCACCCTGACCTTGACCCTGACCCTGACCCCCACCCTGACCTCCACCCTGACCTTGACCCTGATTCTGACCTCCACCCTGACCTTGACCCTGACCCTGACCTCCACTCTGACCTCGACCCTGACCCTGACCTCCACCCTTAGCTTTACCCTGACCTTGACCACCACCCTGACCTTGACCCTGACCCTGACCTCCACCCTGACCTTAACACTGACCACGACCTTCACCCTGACCTTGACCCTGACCCCGAGCTTACCCTGACCTCCACTCTGACCTTGACTGTGACCGTCACCACGACCCTGACCTTGACCCTGACCCTGACCTCCACCCTGACCTTGACTGTGACCCTGACCTCTACCCTGACCTTGACCCTGACCTTGACCACCACCCTGACCTTGAATCTGACCCTGACCTTGTCCCTGACCTTGACCCTGACCCTGACCTCCACCCTGACATTGACCCTGACCCTGACCTCCACCCTGACCTTGACCCAGACCCTGACCTTCACCCTGACCTTGACCCTGACCCCGAGCTTACCCTGACCTCCACTCTGACCTTGACTGTGACCGTCACCACGACCCTGACCTTGACCCTGATCCTGACCTCCACCCTGACCTTGACTGTGACCCTGACCTCTACCCTGACCTTGACCCTGACCTTGACCACCACCCTGACCTTGAATCTGACCCTGACCTTGTCCCTGACCTTGACCCTGACCCTGACCTCCACCCTGACATTGACCCTGACCCTGACCTCCACCCTGACCTTGACCCTGACCCTGACCTCCACCCTGACCTAGACCCCGACCCTGACCTCAACTTTGACCTTGACCCTGACCCCGTGCTCCACCCTGACCTTGACCCTGACCCTGACCTCCACCCTGACCTTGACCTTGACCCTGACTTCCACCCTGACCTTGACCCCGACCCTGACCTCCACCCTGACCTTTACCCTGACCTTGACCACCACCCTGACCTTGACCCTGACCCTGACCTCCACCCTGACCTTGACACTGACCACGACCTCTACCCTGACCTCGACGCTGACCCCGAGCTTGCCCTGACCTCCACCCTGACCTTGACCTCGTTCCTGACCTCCACCCTGACCTTGACCCTCACCCTGACCTTCACCCTGACCTCCACCCTGACCTTGACCTTGACCCTGACCTCGACCCTGACCTTGACCCTGACCCTGACCTCCACCCCGACCTTGACCCTGACCTTCACTACCACCCTGACCTTGACCCTGACCCTGACCTCCACCCTGACCTCCACCCTGACCTTGACCCTGACCTTGCCCTCCACCCTGACCTTGACTGTGACCCTGACCTTCACTCTGACCTTGACCCTGACCCCGACCTCCACCCTGACCTCCACCCTGACCTTGACCCCCACCCTGATCTTGACCCTGACCCTGACCTCCACTTTGACCTCGACGCTGATCCTGACCTCTACCCTGACCCCCACCCTGACCTTGACCGCGTTCCTGACCTCCACTCTGACCTTGACCCTGACCCTGACCTCCACCCTGACCATGACCCTGACCCTGACCTCCACCCTGACCTTGACCCTGACCCTGTTCTCCACTTTGACTTTGACCCTGACCCTGACCTCCACCCTGACCATGAACCTGACCCTGACCTCCACCCTGACCTTGACTGTGACCCTGACCTCCACCCTGACCTTGACTGTGACCCTGACCTCCACCCTGACCTTGTCCCTGACCTTGACGCTGACCCCGAGCTTACCCTGACCTCCACCCTGACCTTGACCTCGTTCCTGACCTCCACCCTGACCTTGACCCTGACCCTGACATTCACCCTGACCTCCACCCTGACCTTGACCCTGACCCTGACCTCCACCCTGACCTTGACCCTGACCCTGACCTCGGCCCTGACCTTGACCCTGACCCTGACCTCCACCCTGACCTTGACTCTGACCCTGACGTCCACCCTGACCTCCACCCTGACCTTGACCCTGACCTTGACCTCCACCCTGACCTTGACACTGACCCTGACCTCCACCCTGACCTTGACCGTGACCCTGACCTCCACCCTGACCTTGACCCTGACCTTGACCATCACCTAGACCTTGAACCTGACCCTGACCTCTACTTTGACCTTGACCCTGACCCTGACCTCCACCCTGACCTTGACCCTGACCCTGACCTCCACCCTGACCTCCATCCTGACCTTGACCTTGACCCTGACCTCTACCCTGACCTTGACCCTGACCCTGACCTCCACCCTGAGCTTGACCCTGATTCTGACCTCTACCCCGACCTCCACCCTGACCTTGACCCCCACCCTGATCTTGACCCTGACCCTGACCTCCACTTTGACCTTGACCCCGACCCTGACTTCCACCCTGACATTGACCCTGACCCTGACCTCCACCCTGACCTTGACGATGACCCTGACCTCCACCCTGACCTTGACCCCGACCCTGACCTCAACTTTGACCTTGACCCTGACCCCGACCTCGACCCTGACCTTGACCCTGACCCTGACCTCCACCCTGACCTTTACCCTGACCTTGACCACCACCCTGACCTTGACCCTGACCCTGACCTCTACCCTGACCTTGACACTGACCACGACCTCCACCCTGACCTCGACGCTGACCCCGAGCTTGCCCTGACCTCCACCCTGACCTTGACCTCGTTCCTGACCTCCACCCTGACCTTGACCCTCACCCTGACCTTCACCCTGACCTCCACCCTGACCTTGACCTTGACCCTGACCTCGACCCTGACCTTGACCCTGACCCTGACCTCCACCCCGACCTTGACCCTGACCTTCACCACAGCCCTGACCTTGACCCTGACCCTGACCTCCACCCTGACCTCCACCCTGACCTTGACCCTGACCTTGACCTCCACCCCGAACTTGACACTGACCCTGACCTCCACCCTGACCTTGACCTCCACCCTGACCTCCACCCTGAACTTGACCCTGACCCTGACCACTACTTTGACCTTGACCCTGACCCCGACCTCCACCCTGACCTTGACCCTGACCCTGACCTCCACCCTGACCTTGACCCTGACCCTGACCTCCACCCTGACATTGACCCTGACCCTGACCTCCACCCTGACCTTGACCCTAACCCTGACCTCCACCCTGACCTAGACCCCGACCCTGACCTCAACTTTGACATTGACCCTGACCCCGACCTCCACCCTGACCTTGACCCTGACCCTGACCTCCACCCTGACCTTGACCCTGACCCTGACCTCCACCCTGACATTGACCCTGACCCTGACCTCCACCCTGACCTTGACCTTGACCCTGACCTCCACCCTGACCTTTACCCTGACCTTGACCACCACCCTGACCTTGACCCTGACCCTGACCTCCACCCTGACCTTGACACTGACCACGACCTCTACCCTGACCTTGACGCTGACCCCGAGCTTACCCTGACCTCCACCCTGACCTTGACCTCGTTCCTGACCTCCACCCTGACCTTGACCCTGACCCTGACATTCACCCTGACCTCCACCCTGACCTTGACCCTGACCCTGACCTCCACCCTGACCTTGACCCTGACCCTGACCTCGGCCCTGACCTTGACCCTGACCCTGACCTTCACCCTGACCTTGACTCTGACCCTGACGTCCACCCTGACCTCCACCCTGACCTTGACCCTGACCTTGACCTCCACCCTGACCTTGACCCTGACCCTGACCTCCACCCTGACCTCCATCCTGACCTTGACCCCGACCCTGACCTCCACCCTGACATTGACCCTGACCCTGACCTCCACCCTGACCTTGACCCTGACCCTGACCTCCACCCTGACCTTGACCCCGACCCTGACCTCAATTTTGACCTTGACCCTGACCCCGACCTCGACCCTGACCTTGACCCTGACCCTGACCTCCACCCTGACCTTTACCCTGACCTTAACCACCACCCTGACCTTGACCCTGACCCTGACCTCCACCCTGACCTTGACACTGACCACGACCTCCACCCTGACCTCGACGCTGACCCCGAGCTTGCCCTGACCTCCACCCTGACCTTGACCTCGTTCCTGACCTCCACCCTGACCTTGACCCTCACCCTGACCTTCACCCTGACCTCCACCCTGACCTTGACCTTGACCCTGACCTCGACCCTGACCTTGACCCTGACCCTGACCTCCACCCCGACCTTGACCCTGACCTTCACCACAGCCCTGACCTTGACCCTGACCCTGACCTTCACCCTGACCTTGACTGAGACCGTGACCTCAACCCTGACCTCGACCCTGACCTGGACCCTGACCCTGACCTCCACCCTGACCTTGACCCTAACTCTGACCTCGGCCCTGACCTTGACCCTGACGCTGACCTCCACCCTGACCTCCACCCTGATCTTGACCCTGACCCTGACCTCCACTTCGACCTCGACGCTGATCCTGACCTCCACCCTGACCCCCACCCTGACCTTGACCGCGTTCCTGACCTCCACCCTGACCTTGACCCTGACCCTGACCTCCACCCTGACCTTGACCCTGACCCTGACCTCCACCCTGACCTTGACCCTGACCCTGTTCTCCACTTTGACCTTGACCCTGACCCTGACCTCCACCCTGACCATGAACCTGACCCTGACCTCCACCCTGACCTTGACTGTGACCCTGACCTCCACCCTGACCTTGACTGTGACACTGACCTCCACCCTGACCTTGTCCCTGACCTTGACCCTGACCCTGACCTCGGCCCTGACCTTGACCCTGACCCTGACCTTCACCCTGACCTTGACTGAGACCGTGACCTCAACCCTGACCTCGACCCTGACCTTGACCCTGACCCTGACCTTCACCCTGACCTTGACCCTAACTCTGACCTCGGCCCTGACCTTGACCCTGACGCTGACCTCCACCCTGACCTCCACCCTGACCTTGACCCTGACCTTGACCTCCACCCCGACCTTGACACTGACCCTGACCTCCACCCTGAACTTGACCCTAACCCTGACCACTACTTTGACCTTGACCCTGACCCCGACCTCCACCCTGACCTTGACCCTGACCCCGACCTCCACCCTGACCTTGACCCTGACCCTGACCTCCACCCTGACCTTGACCCTGACCCTGACCTCCACCCTGACATTGACCCTGACCCTGACCTCCACCCTGACCTTGACCCTGACCCTGACCTGCACCCTGACCTAGACCCCGAGCCTGACCTCAACTTTGACATTGACCCTGACCCCGACCTCTACCCTGACCTTGACCCTGACCCTGACCTCCACCCTGACCTTGACCTTGACCCTGACTTCCACCCTGACCTTGACCCTGACCCTGACCTCCACCCTGACCTTTACCCTGACCTTGACCACCACCCTGACCTTGACCCTGACCCTGACCTCCACCCTGACCTTGACACTGACCACGACCTCTACCCTGACCTTGACGCTGACCCCGAGCTTACCCTGACCTCCACCCTGACCTTGACCTCGTTCCTGACCTCCACCCTGACCTTGACCCTGACCCTGACATTCACCCTGACCTCCACCCTGACCTTGACCCTGACCCTGACCTCCACCCTGACCTTGACCCTGACCCTGACCTCGGCCCTGACCTTGACCCTGACCCTGACCTCCACCCTGACCTTGACTCTGACCCTGACGTCCACCCTGACCTCCACCCTGACCTTGACCCTGACCTTGACCTCCACCCTGACCTTGACACTGACCCTGACCTCCACCCTGACCTTGACCGTGACCCTGACCTCCACCCTGACCTTGACCCTGACCTTGACCATCACCTAGAACTTGAACCTGACCCTGACTTCTACTTTGACCTTGACCCTGACCCTGACCTCCACCCTGACCTTGACCCTGACCCTGACCTCCACCCTGACCTCCACCCTGACCTTGACCTTGGCCCTGACCTCTACCCTGACCTTGACACTGACCCTGACCTCCACCCTGAGCTTGACCCTGATTCTGACCTCTACCCCGACCTCCACCCTGACCTTGACCCCCACCCTGATCTTGACCCTGACCCTGACCTCCACTTTGACCTTGACCCCGACCCTGACCTCCACCCTGACATTGACCCTGACCCTGACCTCCACCCTGACCTTGACCCTGACCCTGACCTCCACCCTGACCTTGACCCCGACCCTGACCTCAACTTTGACCTTGACCCTGACCCCGACCTCGACCCTGACCTTGACCCTGACCCTGACCTCCACCCTGACCTTTACCCTGACCTTGACCACCATCCTGACCTTGACCCTGACCCTGACCTCCACCCCGACCTTGACCCTGACCTTCACCACAGCCCTGACCTTGACCCTGACCCTGACCTCCACCCTGACCTTGACCGTGACCCTGACCTCCACCCTGACCTTGACCCTGACCTTGACCATCACCTAGACCTTGAACCTGACCCTGACCTCTACTTTGACCTTGACCCTGACCCTGACCTCCACCCTGACCTTGACCCTGACCCTGACCTCCACCCTGACCTCCATCCTGACCTTGACCCCGACCCTGACCTCCACCCTGACATTGACCCTGACCCTGACCTCCACCCTGACCTTGACCCTGACCCTGACCTCCACCCTGACCTTGACCCCGACCCTGACCTCAACTTTGACCTTGACCCTGACCCCGACCTCGACCCTGACCTTGACCCTGACCCTGACCTCCACCCTGACCTTTACCCTGACCTTGACCACCACCCTGACCTTGACCCTGACCCTGACCTCCACCCTGACCTTGACACTGACCACGACCTCCACCCTGACCTCGACGCTGACCCCGAGCTTGCCCTGACCTCCACCCTGACCTTGACCTCGTTCCTGACCTCCACCCTGACCTTGACCCTCACCCTGACCTTCACCCTGACCTCCACCCTGACCTTGACCTTGACCCTGACCTCGACCCTGACCTTGACCCTGACCCTGACCTCCACCCCGACCTTGACCCTGACCTTCACCACAGCCCTGACCTTGACCCTCACCCTGACCTCCACCCTGACCTCCACCCTGACCTTGACCCTGACCTTGCCCTCCACCCTGACCTTGACTGTGACCCTGACCTTCACTCTGACCTTGACCCTGACCCCGACCTCCACCCTGACCTCCACCCTGACCTTGACCTCCACCCTGATCTTGACCCTGACCCTGACCTCCACTTTGACCTCGACCCTGATCCTGACCTCCACCCTGACCCCCACCCTGACCTTGACCGCGTTCCTGACCTCCACCCTGACCTTGACCCTGACCCTGACCTCCACCCTGACCTTGACCCTGACCCTGACCTCCACCCTGACCTTGACCCTGACCCTGTTCCCCACTTTGACCTTGACCCTGACCCTGACCTCCACCCTGACCATGACCCTGACCCTGACCTCCACCCTGACCTTGACTGTGACCCTGACCTCCACCCTGACCTTGACTGTGACCCTGACCTCCACCCTGACCTTGACTGTGACCCTGACCTCCACCCTGACCTTGTCCCTGACCTTGACCCTGACCCTGACCTCGGCCCTGACCTTGACCCTGACCCTGACCTCCACCCTGACCTTGACTGAGACCGTGACCTCAACCCTGACCTCGACCCTGACCTTGACCCTGACCCTGACCTCCACCCTGACCTTGACCCTAACTCTGACCCCGACCCTGACCTCAACTTTGACATTGACCCTGACCCCGACCTCCACCCTGACCTTGACCCTGACCCTGACCTCCACCCTGACGTTGACCCTGACCCTGACCTCCACCCTGACATTGACCCTGACCCTGACCTCCACCCTGACCTTGACCTTGACCCTGACCTCCACCCTGACCTTGACCCTGACCCTGACCTCCACCCTGACCTTGACCCTGATTCTGACCTCCACCCTGACTTTGACCCTGACCCTGACGCCCACCCTGACCTCCACCCTGACCTTGACCCTGATTCTGACCTCCACCCTGACCTTGACCCTGACCCTGACCTCCACTCTGACCTCGACCCTGACCCTGACCTCCACCCTTACCTTTACCCTGACCTTGACCACCACCCTGACCTTGACCCTGACCCTGACCTCCACCCTGACCTTAACACTGACCACGACCTTCACCCTGACCTTGACCCTGACCCCGAGCTTACCCTGACCTCCACTCTGACCTTGACTGTGACCGTCACCACGACCCTGACCTTGACCCTGACCCTGACCTCCACCCTGACCTTGACTGTGACCCTGACCTCTACCCTGACCTTGACCCTGACCTTGACCACCACCCTAACCTTGAATCTGACCCTGACTTGTCCCTGACCTTGACCCTGACCCTGACCTCCACCCTGACATTGACCCTGACCCTGACCTCCACCCTGACCTTGACCCTGACCCTGACCTCCACCCTGACCTAGACCCCGACCCTGACCTCAACTTTGACCTTGACCCTGACCCCGTGCTCCACCCTGACCTTGACCCTGACCCTGACCTCCACCCTGACCTTGACTGTGACCCTGACCTCCACCCTGACCTTGACTGTGACCCTGACCTCCACCCTGACCTTGTCCCTGACCTTGACCCTGACCCTGACCTCGGCCCTGACCTTGACCCTGACCCTGACCTCCACCCTGACCTTGACTGAGACCGTGACCTCAACCCTGACCTCGACCCTGACCTTGACCCTGACCCTGACCTCCACCCTGACCTTGACCCTAACTCTGACCCCGACCCTGACCTCAACTTTGACATTGACCCTGACCCCGACCTCCACCCTGACCTTGACCCTGACCCTGACCTCCACCCTGACGTTGACCCTGACCCTGACCTCCACCCTGACATTGACCCTGACCCTGACCTCCACCCTGACCTTGACCTTGACCCTGACCTCCACCCTGACCTTGACCCTGACCCTGACCTCCACCCTGACCTTGACCCTGATTCTGACCTCCACCCTGACCTTGACCCTGACCCTGACCCCCACCCTGACCTCCACCCTGACCTTGACCCTGATTCTGACCTCCACCCTGACCTTGACCCTGACCCTGACCTCCACTCTGACCTCGACCCTGACCCTGACCTCCACCCTTACCTTTACCCTGACCTTGACCACCACCCTGACCTTGACCCTGACCCTGACCTCCACCCTGACCTTAACACTGACCACGACCTTCACCCTGACCTTGACCCTGACCCCGAGCTTACCCTGACCTCCACTCTGACCTTGACTGTGACCGTCACCACGACCCTCACCTTGACCCTGACCCTGACCTCCACCCTGACCTTGACTGTGACCCTGACCTCTACCCTGACCTTGACCCTGACCTTGACCACCACCCTAACCTTGAATCTGACCCTGACCTTGTCCCTGACCTTGACCCTGACCCTGACCTCCACCCTGACATTGACCCTGACCCTGACCTCCACCCTGACCTTGACCCTGACCCTGACCTCCACCCTGACCTAGACCCCGACCCTGACCTCAACTTTGACCTTGACCCTGACCCCGTGCTCCACCCTGACCTTGACCCTGACCCTGACCTCCACCCTGACCTTGACCTTGACCCTGACTTCCACCCTGACCTTGACCCCGACCCTGACCTCCACCCTGACCTTTACCCTGACCTTGACCACCACCCTGACCTTGACCCTGACCCTGACCTCCACCCTGACCTTGACACTGACCACGACCTCTACCCTGACCTCGACGCTGACCCCGAGCTTGCCCTGACCTCCACCCTGACCTTGACCTCGTTCCTGACCTCCACCCTGACCTTGACCCTCACCCTGACCTTCACCCTGACCTCCACCCTGACCTTGACCTTGACCCTGACCTCGACCCTGACCTTGACCCTGACCCTGACCTCCACCCCGACCTTGACCCTGACCTTCACTACCACCCTGACCTTGACCCTGACCCTGACCTCCACCCTGACCTCCACCCTGACCTTGACCCTGACCTTGCCCTCCACCCTGACCTTGACTGTGACCCTGACCTTCACTCTGACCTTGACCCTGACCCCGACCTCCACCCTGACCTCCACCCTGACCTTGACCCCCACCCTGATCTTGACCCTGACCCTGACCTCCACTTTGACCTCGACGCTGATCCTGACCTCTACCCTGACCCCCACCCTGACCTTGACCGCGTTCCTGACCTCCACTCTGACCTTGACCCTGACCCTGACCTCCACCCTGACCATGACCCTGACCCTGACCTCCACCCTGACCTTGACCCTGACCCTGTTCTCCACTTTGACTTTGACCCTGACCCTGACCTCCACCCTGACCATGAACCTGACCCTGACCTCCACCCTGACCTTGACTGTGACCCTGACCTCCACCCTGACCTTGACTGTGACCCTGACCTCCACCCTGACCTTGTCCCTGACCTTGACCCTGACCCTGACCTCCACCCTGACCTTGACACTGACCACGACCTCTACCCTGACCTTGACGCTGACCCCGAGCTTACCCTGACCTCCACCCTGACCTTGACCTCGTTCCTGACCTCCACCCTGACCTTGACCCTGACCCTGACATTCACCCTGACCTCCACCCTGACCTTGACCCTGACCCTGACCTCCACCCTGACCTTGACCCTGACCCTGACCTCGGCCCTGACCTTGACCCTGACCCTGACCTCCACCCTGACCTTGACTCTGACCCTGACGTCCACCCTGACCTCCACCCTGACCTTGACCCTGACCTTGACCTCCACCCTGACCTTGACACTGACCCTGACCTCCACCCTGACCTTGACCGTGACCCTGACCTCCACACTGACCTTGACCCTGACCTTGACCATCACCTAGACCTTGAACCTGACCCTGACCTCTACTTTGACCTTGACCCTGACCCTGACCTCCACCCTGACCTTGACCCTGACCCTGACCTCCACCCTGACCTCCATCCTGACCTTGACCTTGACCCTGACCTCTACCCTGACCTTGACCCTGACCCTGACCTCCACCCTGAGCTTGACCCTGATTCTGACCTCTACCCCGACCTCCACCCTGACCTTGACCCCCACCCTGATCTTGACCCTGACCCTGACCTCCACTTTGACCTTGACCCCGACCCTGACTTCCACCCTGACATTGACCCTGACCCTGACCTCCACCCTGACCTTGACGATGACCCTGACCTCCACCCTGACCTTGACCCCGACCCTGACCTCAACTTTGACCTTGACCCTGACCCCGACCTCGACCCTGACCTTGACCCTGACCCTGACCTCCACCCTGACCTTTACCCTGACCTTGACCACCACCCTGACCTTGACCCTGACCCTGACCTCTACCCTGACCTTGACACTGACCACGACCTCCACCCTGACCTCGACGCTGACCCCGAGCTTGCTCTGACCTCCACCCTGACCTTGACCTCGTTCCTGACCTCCACCCTGACCTTGACCCTCACCCTGACCTTCACCCTGACCTCCACCCTGACCTTTACCCTGACCTTGACCACCACCCTGACCTTGACCCTGACCCTGACCTCCACCCTGACCTTGACACTGACCACGACCTCTACCCTGACCTTGACGCTGACCCCGAGCTTACCCTGACCTCCACCCTGACCTTGACCTCGTTCCTGACCTCCACCCTGACCTTGACCCTGACCCTGACATTCACCCTGACCTCCACCCTGACCTTGACCCTGACCCTGACCTCCACCCTGACCTTGACCCTGACCCTGACCTCGGCCCTGACCTTGACCCTGACCCTGACCTCCACCCTGACCTTGACTCTGACCCTGACGTCCACCCTGACCTCCACCCTGACCTTGACCCTGACCTTGACCTCCACCCTGACCTTGACACTGACCCTGACCGCCACCCTGACCTTGACCGTGACCCTGACCTCCACCCTGACCTTGACCCTGACCTTGACCATCACCTAGACCTTGAACCTGACCCTGACCTCTCTTTTGACCTTGACCCTGACCCTGACCTCCACCCTGACCTTGACCCTGACCCTGACCTCCACCCTGACCTCCATCCTGACCTTGACCCCTACCCTGACCTCCACCCTGACATTGACCCTGACCCTGACCTCCACCCTGACCTTGACCCTGACCCTGACCTCCACCCTGACCTTGACCCCGACCCTGACCTCAATTTTGACCTTGACCCTGACCCCGACCTCGACCCTGACCTTGACCCTGACCCTGACCTCCACCCTGACCTTTACCCTGACCTTAACCACCACCCTGACCTTGACCCTGACCCTGACCTCCACCCTGACCTTGACACTGACCACGACCTCTACCCTGACCTCGACGCTGACCCCGAGCTTGCCCTGACCTCCACCCTGACCTTGACCTCGTTCCTGACCTCCACCCTGACCTTGACCCTCACCCTGACCTTCACCCTGACCTCCACCCTGACCTTGACCTTGACCCTGACCTCGACCCTGACCTTGACCCTGACCCTGACCTCCACCCCGACCTTGACCCTGACCTTCACCACAGCCCTGACCTTGACCCTGACCCTGACCTTCACCCTGACCTTGACTGAGACCGTGACCTCAACCCTGACCTCGACCCTGACCTGGACCCTGACCCTGACCTCCACCCTGACCTTGACCCTAACTCTGACCTCGGCCCTGACCTTGACCCTGACGCTGACCTCCACCCTGACCTCCACCCTGATCTTGACCCTGACCCTGACCTCCACTTCGACCTCGACGCTGATCCTGACCTCCACCCTGACCCCCACCCTGACCTTGACCGCGTTCCTGACCTCCACCCTGACCTTGACCCTGACCCTGACCTCCACCCTGACCTTGACCCTGACCCTGACCTCCACCCTGACCTTGACCCTGACCCTGTTCTCCACTTTGACCTTGACCCTGACCCTGACCTCCACCCTGACCATGAACCTGACCCTGACCTCCACCCTGACCTTGACTGTGACCCTGACCTCCACCCTGACCTTGACTGTGACACTGACCTCCACCCTGACCTTGTCCCTGACCTTGACCCTGACCCTGACCTCGGCCCTGACCTTGACCCTGACCCTGACCTTCACCCTGACCTTGACTGAGACCGTGACCTCAACCCTGACCTCGACCCTGACCTTGACCCTGACCCTGACCTTCACCCTGACCTTGACCCTAACTCTGACCTCGGCCCTGACCTTGACCCTGACGCTGACCTCCACCCTGACCTCCACCCTGACCTTGACCCTGACCTTGACCTCCACCCCGACCTTGACACTGACCCTGAACTCCACCCTGAACTTGACCCTAACCCTGACCACTACTTTGACCTTGACCCTGACCCCGACCTCCACCCTGACCTTGACCCTGACCCCGACCTCCACCCTGACCTTGACCCTGACCCTGACCTCCACCCTGACCTTGACCCTGACCCTGACCTCCACCCTGACATTGACCCTGACCCTGACCTCCACCCTGACCTTGACCCTGACCCTGACCTGCACCCTGACCTAGACCCCGAGCCTGACCTCAACTTTGACATTGACCCTGACCCCGACCTCTACCCTGACCTTGACCCTGACCCTGACCTCCACCCTGACCTTGACCTTGACCCTGACTTCCACCCTGACCTTGACCCTGACCCTGACCTCCACCCTGACCTTTACCCTGACCTTGACCACCACCCTGACCTTGACCCTGACCCTGACCTCCACCCTGACCTTGACACTGACCACGACCTCTACCCTGACCTTGACGCTGACCCCGAGCTTACCCTGACCTCCACCCTGACCTTGACCTCGTTCCTGACCTCCACCCTGACCTTGACCCTGACCCTGACATTCACCCTGACCTCCACCCTGACCTTGACCCTGACCCTGACCTCCACCCTGACCTTGACCCTGACCCTGACCTCGGCCCTGACCTTGACCCTGACCCTGACCTCCACCCTGACCTTGACTCTGACCCTGACGTCCACCCTGACCTCCACCCTGACCTTGACCCTGACCTTGACCTCCACCCTGACCTTGACACTGACCCTGACCTCCACCCTGACCTTGACCGTGACCCTGACCTCCACCCTGACCTTGACCCTGACCTTGACCATCACCTAGAACTTGAACCTGACCCTGACTTCTACTTTGACCTTGACCCTGACCCTGACCTCCACCCTGACCTTGACCCTGACCCTGACCTCCACCCTGACCTCCACCCTGACCTTGACCTTGACCCTGACCTCTACCCTGACCTTGACACTGACCCTGACCTCCACCCTGAGCTTGACCCTGATTCTGACCTCTACCCCGACCTCCACCCTGACCTTGACCCCCACCCTGATCTTGACCCTGACCCTGACCTCCACTTTGACCTTGACCCCGACCCTGACCTCCACCCTGACATTGACCCTGACCCTGACCTCCACCCTGACCTTGACCCTGACCCTGACCTCCACCCTGACCTTGACCCCGACCCTGACCTCAACTTTGACCTTGACCCTGACCCCGACCTCGACCCTGACCTTGACCCTGACCCTGACCTCCACCCTGACCTTTACCCTGACCTTGACCACCATCCTGACCTTGACCCTGACCCTGACCTCCACCCCGACCTTGACCCTGACCTTCACCACAGCCCTGACCTTGACCCTGACCCTGACCTCCACCCTGACCTTGACCGTGACCCTGACCTCCACCCTGACCTTGACCCTGACCTTGACCATCACCTAGACCTTGAACCTGACCCTGACCTCTACTTTGACCTTGACCCTGACCCTGACCTCCACCCTGACCTTGACCCTGACCCTGACCTCCACCCTGACCTCCATCCTGACCTTGACCCCGACTCTGACCTCCACCCTGACATTGACCCTGACCCTGACCTCCACCCTGACCTTGACCCTGACCCTGACCTCCACCCTGACCTTGACCCCGACCCTGACCTCAACTTTGACCTTGACCCTGACCCCGACCTCGACCCTGACCTTGACCCTGACCCTGACCTCCACCCTGACCTTTACCCTGACCTTGACCACCACCCTGACCTTGACCCTGACCCTGACCTCCACCCTGACCTTGACACTGACCACGACCTCCACCCTGACCTCGACGCTGACCCCGAGCTTGCCCTGACCTCCACCCTGACCTTGACCTCGTTCCTGACCTCCACCCTGACCTTGACCCTCACCCTGACCTTCACCCTGACCTCCACCCTGACCTTGACCTTGACCCTGACCTCGACCCTGACCTTGACCCTGACCCTGACCTCCACCCCGACCTTGACCCTGACCTTCACCACAGCCCTGACCTTGACCCTCACCCTGACCTCCACCCTGACCTCCACCCTGACCTTGACCCTGACCTTGCCCTCCACCCTGACCTTGACTGTGACCCTGACCTTCACTCTGACCTTGACCCTGACCCCGACCTCCACCCTGACCTCCACCCTGACCTTGACCTCCACCCTGATCTTGACCCTGACCCTGACCTCCACTTTGACCTCGACCCTGATCCTGACCTCCACCCTGACCCCCACCCTGACCTTGACCGCGTTCCTGACCTCCACCCTGACCTTGACCCTGACCCTGACCTCCACCCTGACCTTGACCCTGACCCTGACCTCCACCCTGACCTTGACCCTGACCCTGTTCTCCACTTTGACCTTGACCCTGACCCTGACCTCCACCCTGACCATGACCCTGACCCTGACCTCCACCCTGACCTTGACTGTGACCCTGACCTCCACCCTGACCTTGACTGTGACCCTGACCTCCACCCTGACCTTGACTGTGACCCTGACCTCCACCCTGACCTTGTCCCTGACCTTGACCCCGACCCTGACCTCGGCCCTGACCTTGACCCTGACCCTGACCTCCACCCTGACCTTGACTGAGACCGTGACCTCAACCCTGACCTCGACCCTGACCTTGACCCTGACCCTGACCTCCACCCTGACCTTGACCCTAACTCTGACCCCGACCCTGACCTCAACTTTGACATTGACCCTGACCCCGACCTCCACCCTGACCTTGACCCTGACCCTGACCTCCACCCTGACGTTGACCCTGACCCTGACCTCCACCCTGACATTGACCCTGACCCTGACCTCCACCCTGACCTTGACCTTGACCCTGACCTCCACCCTGACCTTGACCCTGACCCTGACCTCCACCCTGACCTTGACCCTGATTCTGACCTCCACCCTGACCTTGACCCTGACCCTGACCCCCACCCTGACCTCCACCCTGACCTTGACCCTGATTCTGACCTCCACCCTGACCTTGACCCTGACCCTGACCTCCACTTTGACCTCGACCCTGACCCTGACCTCCACCCTTACCTTTACCCTGACCTTGACCACCACCCTGACCTTGACCCTGACCCTGACCTCCACCCTGACCTTAACACTGACCACGACCTTCACCCTGACCTTGACCCTGACCCCGAGCTTACCCTGACCTCCACTCTGACCTTGACTGTGACCGTCACCACGACCCTGACCTTGACCCTGACCCTGACCTCCACCCTGACCTTGACTGTGACCCTGACCTCTACCCTGACCTTGACCCTGACCTTGACCACCACCCTGACCTTGAATCTGACCCTGACCTTGTCCCTGACCTTGACCCTGACCCTGACCTCCACCCTGACATTGACCCTGACCCTGACCTCCACCCTGACCTTGACCCTGACCCTGACCTCCACCCTGACCTAGACCCCGACCCTGACCTCAACTTTGACCTTGACCCTGACCCCGTGCTCCACCCTGACCTTGACCCTGACCCTGACCTCCACCCTGACCTTGACCTTGACCCTGACTTCCACCCTGACCTTGACCCCGACCCTGACCTCCACCCTGACCTTTACCCTGACCTTGACCACCACCCTGACCTTGACCCTGACCCTGACCTCCACCCTGACCTTGACACTGACCACGACCTCTACCCTGACCTCGACGCTGACCCCGAGCTTGCCCTGACCTCCACCCTGACCTTGACCTCGTTCCTGACCTCCACCCTGACCTTGACCCTCACCCTGACCTTCACCCTGACCTCCACCCTGACCTTGACCTTGACCCTGACCTCGACCCTGACCTTGACCCTGACCCTGACCTCCACCCCGACCTTGACCCTGACCTTCACTACCACCCTGACCTTGACCCTGACCCTGACCTCCACCCTGACCTCCACCCTGACCTTGACCCTGACCTTGCCCTCCACCCTGACCTTGACTGTGACCCTGACCTTCACTCTGACCTTGACCCTGACCCCGACCTCCACCCTGACCTCCACCCTGACCTTGACCCCCACCCTGATCTTGACCCTGACCCTGACCTCCACTTTGACCTCGACGCTGATCCTGACCTCTACCCTGACCCCCACCCTGACCTTGACCGCGTTCCTGACCTCCACTCTGACCTTGACCCTGACCCTGACCTCCACCCTGACCATGACCCTGACCCTGACCTCCACCCTGACCTTGACCCTGACCCTGTTCTCCACTTTGACTTTGACCCTGACCCTGACCTCCACCCTGACCATGAACCTGACCCTGACCTCCACCCTGACCTTGACTGTGACCCTGACCTCCACCCTGACCTTGACTGTGACCCTGACCTCCACCCTGACCTTGTCCCTGACCTTGACCCTGACCCTGACCTCCACCCTGACCTTGACACTGACCACGACCTCTACCCTGACCTTGACGCTGACCCCGAGCTTACCCTGACCTCCACCCTGACCTTGACCTCGTTCCTGACCTCCACCCTGACCTTGACCCTGACCCTGACATTCACCCTGACCTCCACCCTGACCTTGACCCTGACCCTGACCTCCACCCTGACCTTGACCCTGACCCTGACCTCGGCCCTGACCTTGACCCTGACCCTGACCTCCACCCTGACCTTGACTCTGACCCTGACGTCCACCCTGACCTCCACCCTGACCTTGACCCTGACCTTGACCTCCACCCTGACCTTGACACTGACCCTGACCTCCACCCTGACCTTGACCGTGACCCTGACCTCCACCCTGACCTTGACCCTGACCTTGACCATCACCTAGACCTTGAACCTGACCCTGACCTCTACTTTGACCTTGACCCTGACCCTGACCTCCACCCTGACCTTGACCCTGACCCTGACCTCCACCCTGACCTCCATCCTGACCTTGACCTTGACCCTGACCTCTACCCTGACCTTGACCCTGACCCTGACCTCCACCCTGAGCTTGACCCTGATTCTGACCTCTACCCCGACCTCCACCCTGACCTTGACCCCCACCCTGATCTTGACCCTGACCCTGACCTCCACTTTGACCTTGACCCCGACCCTGACTTCCACCCTGACATTGACCCTGACCCTGACCTCCACCCTGACCTTGACGATGACCCTGACCTCCACCCTGACCTTGACCCCGACCCTGACCTCAACTTTGACCTTGACCCTGACCCCGACCTCGACCCTGACCTTGACCCTGACCCTGACCTCCACCCTGACCTTTACCCTGACCTTGACCACCACCCTGACCTTGACCCTGACCCTGACCTCTACCCTGACCTTGACACTGACCACGACCTCCACCCTGACCTCGACGCTGACCCCGAGCTTGCCCTGACCTCCACCCTGACCTTGACCTCGTTCCTGACCTCCACCCTGACCTTGACCCTCACCCTGACCTTCACCCTGACCTCCACCCTGACCTTGACCTTGACCCTGACCTCGACCCTGACCTTGACCCTGACCCTGACCTCCACCCCGACCTTGACCCTGACCTTCACCACAGCCCTGACCTTGACCCTGACCCTGACCTACACCCTGACCTCCACCCTGACCTTGACCCTGACCTTGACCTCCACCCCGAACTTGACACTGACCCTGACCTCCACCCTGACCTTGACCTCCACCCTGACCTCCACCCTGAACTTGACCCTGACCCTGACCACTACTTTGACCTTGACCCTGACCCCGACCTCCACCCTGACCTTGACCCTGACCCTGACCTCCACCCTGACCTTGACCCTGACCCTGACCTCCACCCTGACATTGACCCTGACCCTGACCTCCACCCTGACCTTGACCCTAACCCTGACCTCCACCCTGACCTAGACCCCGACCCTGACCTCAACTTTGACATTGACCCTGACCCCGACCTCCACCCTGACCTTGACCCTGACCCTGACCTCCACCCTGACCTTGACCCTGACCCTGACCTCCACCCTGACATTGACCCTGACCCTGACCTCCACCCTGACCTTGACCTTGACCCTGACCTCCACCCTGACCTTGACCCTGACCCTGACCTCCATCCTGACCTTGACCCTGATTCTGACCTCCACCCTCACCTTGACCCTGACCCTGACCCCCACCCTGACCTCCACCCTGACCTTGACCCTGATTCTGACCTCCACCCTGACCTTGACCCTGACCCTGACCTCCACTCTGACCTCGACCCTGACCCTGACCTCCACCCTTACCTTTACCCTGACCTTGACCACCACCCTGACCTTGACCCTGACCCTGACCTCCACCCTGACCTTAACACTGACCACGACCTTCACCCTGACCTTGACCCTGACCCCGAGCTTACCCTGACCTCCACTCTGACCTTGACTGTGACCGTCACCTCGACCCTGACCTTGACCCTGACCCTGACCTCCACCCTGACCTTGACTGTGACCCTGACCTCTACCCTGACCTTGACCCTGACCTTGACCACCACCCTGACCTTGAATCTGACCCTGACCTTGTCCTGACCTTGACCCTGACCCTGACCTCCACCCTGACATTGACCCTGACCCTGACCTCCACCCTGACCTTGACCCTGACCCTGACCTCCACCCTGACCTAGACCCCGACCCTGACCTCAACTTTGACCTTGACCCTGACCCCGTCCTCCACCCTGACCTTGACCCTGACCCTGACCTCCACCCTGACCTTGACCTTGACCCTGACTTCCACCCTGACCTTGACCCCGACCCTGACCTCCACCCTGACCTTTACCCTGACCTTGACCACCACCCTGACCTTGACCCTGACCCTGACCTCCACCCTGACCTTGACCTCGTTCCTGACCTCCACCCTGACCTTGACCCTCACCCTGACCTTTACCCTGACCTCCACCCTGACCTTGACCTTGACCCTGACCTCGACCCTGACCTTGACCCTGACCCTGACCTCCACCCCGACCTTGACCCTGACCTTCACTACCACCCTGACCTTGACCCTGACCCTGACCTCCACCCTGACCTCCACCCTGACCTTGACCCTGACCTTGCCCTCCACCCTGACCTTGACTGTGACCCTGACCTTCACTCTGACCTTGACCCTGACCCCGACCTCCACCCTGACCTCCACCCTGACCTTGACCCCCACCCTGATCTTGACCCTGACCCTGACCTCCACTTTGACCTCGACGCTGATCCTGACCTCTACCCTGACCCCCACCCTGACCTTGACCGCGTTCCTGACCTCCACCCTGACCTTGACCCTGACCCTGACCTCCACCCTGACCATGACCCTGACCCTGACCTCCACCCTGACCTTGACCCTGACCCTGTTCTCCACTTTGACCTTGACCCTGACCCTGACCTCCACCCTGACCATGAACCTGACCCTGACCTCCACCCTGACCTTGACTGTGACCCTGACCTCCACCCTGACCTTGACTGTGACCCTGACCTCCACCCTGACCTTGTCCCTGACCTTGACCCTGACCCTGACCTCGGCCCTGACCTTGACCCTGACCCTGACCTTCACCCTGACCTTGACTGAGACCGTGACCTCAACCCTGACCTCGACCCTGACCTTGACCCTGACCTTGACCTCCACCCCGACCTTGACACTGACCCTGACCTCCACCCTGAACTTGACCCTGACCCTGACCACTACTTTGACCTTGACCCTGACCCCGACCTCCACCCTGACCTTGACCCTGACCCCGACCTCCACCCTGACCTTGACCCTGACCCTGACCTCCACCCTGACCTTGATCCTGACCCTGACCTCCACCCTGACATTGACCCTGACCCTGACCTCCACCCTGACCTTGACCCTGACCCTGACCTCCACCCTGACCTAGACCCCGACCCTGACCTCAACTTTGACATTGACCCTGACCCCGACCTCCACCCTGACCTTGACCCTGACCCTGACCTCCACCCTGACCTTGACCTTGACCCTGACTTCCACCCTGACCTTGACCCTGACCCTGACCTCCACCCTGACCTAGACCCCGACCCTGACCTCAACTTTGACATTGACCCTGACCCCGACCTCCACCCTGACCTTGACCCTGACCCTGACCTCCACCCTGACCTTTACCCTGACCCTGACCTCCACCCTGACCTTGACTCTGACCCTGACGTCCACCCTGACCTCCACCCTGACCTTGACCCTGACCTTGACCTCCACCCTGACCTTGACCCTGACCCTGACCTCCACCCTGACCTTGATCCTGACCCTGACCTCCACCCTGACATTGACCCTGACCCTGACCTCCACCCTGACCTTGACCCTGACCCTGACCTCCACCCTGACCTAGACCCCGACCCTGACCTCAACTTTGACATTGACCCTGACCCCGACCTCCACCCTGACCTTGACCCTGACCTTGACCATCACCTAGACCTTGAACCTGACCCTGACCTCTACTTTGACCTTGACCCTGACCCTGACCTCCACCCTGACCTTTACCCTGACCTTGACCACCATCCTGACCTTGACCCTGACCCTGACCTCCACCCCGACCTTGACCCTGACCTTCACCACAGCCCTGACCTTGACCCTGACCCTGACCTCCACCCTGACCTTGACCGTGACCCTGACCTCCACCCTGACCTTGACCCTGACCTTGACCATCACCTAGACCTTGAACCTGACCCTGACCTCTACTTTGACCTTGACCCTGACCCTGACCTCCACCCTGACCTTGACCCTGACCCTGACCTCCACCCTGACCTCCATCCTGACCTTGACCCCGACTCTGACCTCCACCCTGACATTGACCCTGACCCTGACCTCCACCCTGACCTTGACCCTGACCCTGACCTCCACCCTGACCTTGACCCCGACCCTGACCTCAACTTTGACCTTGACCCTGACCCCGACCTCGACCCTGACCTTGACCCTGACCCTGACCTCCACCCTGACCTTTACCCTGACCTTGACCACCACCCTGACCTTGACCCTGACCCTGACCTCTACCCTGACCTTGACACTGACCACGACCTCCACCCTGACCTCGACGCTGACCCCGAGCTTGCCCTGACCTCCACCCTGACCTTGACCTCGTTCCTGACCTCCACCCTGACCTTGACCCTCACCCTGACCTTCACCCTGACCTCCACCCTGACCTTGACCTTGACCCTGACCTCGACCCTGACCTTGACCCTGACCCTGACCTCCACCCCGACCTTGACCCTGACCTTCACCACAGCCCTGACCTTGACCCTCACCCTGACCTCCACCCTGACCTCCACCCTGACCTTGACCCTGACCTTGCCCTCCACCCTGACCTTGACTGTGACCCTGACCTTCACTCTGACCTTGACCCTGACCCCGACCTCCACCCTGACCTCCACCCTGACCTTGACCTCCACCCTGATCTTGACCCTGACCCTGACCTCCACTTTGACCTCGACCCTGATCCTGACCTCCACCCTGACCCCCACCCTGACCTTGACCGCGTTCCTGACCTCCACCCTGACCTTGACCCTGACCCTGACCTCCACCCTGACCTTGACCCTGACCCTGACCTCCACCCTGACCTTGACCCTGACCCTGTTCTCCACTTTGACCTTGACCCTGACCCTGACCTCCACCCTGACCATGACCCTGACCCTGACCTCCACCCTGACCTTGACTGTGACCCTGACCTCCACCCTGACCTTGACTGTGACCCTGACCTCCACCCTGACCTTGACTGTGACCCTGACCTCCACCCTGACCTTGTCCCTGACCTTGACCCCGACCCTGACCTCGGCCCTGACCTTGACCCTGACCCTGACCTCCACCCTGACCTTGACTGAGACCGTGACCTCAACCCTGACCTCGACCCTGACCTTGACCCTGACCCTGACCTCCACCCTGACCTTGACCTCGTTCCTGACCTCCACCCTGACCTTGACCCTCACCCTGACCTTCACCCTGACCTCCACCCTGACCTTGACCTTGACCCTGACCTCGACCCTGACCTTGACCCTGACCCTGACCTCCACCCCGACCTTGACCCTGACCTTCACTACCACCCTGACCTTGACCCTGACCCTGACCTCCACCCTGACCTCCACCCTGACCTTGACCCTGACCTTGCCCTCCACCCTGACCTTGACTGTGACCCTGACCTTCACTCTGACCTTGACCCTGACCCCGACCTCCACCCTGACCTCCACCCTGACCTTGACCCCCACCCTGATCTTGACCCTGACCCTGACCTCCACTTTGACCTTGACCCCGACCCTGACTTCCACCCTGACATTGACCCTGACCCTGACCTCCACCCTGACCTTGACGATGACCCTGACCTCCACCCTGACCTTGACCCCGACCCTGACCTCAACTTTGACCTTGACCCTGACCCCGACCTCGACCCTGACCTTGACCCTGACCCTGACCTCCACCCTGACCTTTACCCTGACCTTGACCACCACCCTGACCTTGACCCTGACCCTGACCTCCACCCTGACCTTGACACTGACCACGACCTCCACCCTGACCTCGACGCTGACCCCGAGCTTGCCCTGACCTCCACCCTGACCTTGACCTCGTTCCTGACCTCCACCCTGACCTTGACCCTCACCCTGACCTTCACCCTGACCTCCACCCTGACCTTGACCTTGACCCTGACCTCGACCCTGACCTTGACCCTGACCCTGACCTCCACCCCGACCTTGACCCTGACCTTCACCACAGCCCTGACCTTGACCCTGACCCTGACCTCCACCCTGACCTCCACCCTGACCTTGACCCTGACCTTGCCCTCCACCCTGACCTTGACTGTGACCCTGACATTCACTCTGACCTTGACCCTGACCCCGACCTCCACCCTGACCTCCACCCTGACCTTGACCCCCACCCTGATCTTGACCCTGACCCTGACCTCCACTTTGACCTCGACCCTGATCCTGACCTCCACCCTGACCCCCACCCTGACCTTGACCGCGTTCCTGACCTCCACCCTGACCTTGACCCTGACCCTGACCTCCACCCTGACCTTGACCCAGACCCTGACCTCCACCCTGACCTTGACCCTGACCCTGTTCTCCACTTTGACCTTGACCCTGACCCTGACCTCCACCCTGACCATGACCCTGACCCTGACCTCCACCCTGACCTTGACTGTGACCCTGACCTCCACCCTGACCTTGACTGTGACCCTGACCTCCACCCTGACCTTGTCCCTGACCTTGACCCTGACCCTGACCTCGGCCCTGACCTTGACCCTGACCCTGACCTCCACCCTGACCTTGACTGAGACCGTGACCTCAACCCTGACCTCGACCCTGACCTTGACCCTGACCCTGAACTCCACCCTGACCTTGACCCTAACTCTGACCTCGGCCCTGACCTTGACCCTGACGCTGACCTCCACCCTGACCTTGACCCTGACCCTGTTCTCCACTTTGACCTTGACCCTGACCCTGACCTCCACCCTGACCATGACCCTGACCCTGACCTCCACCCTGACCTTGACTGTGACCCTGACCTCCACCCTGACCTTGACTGTGACCCTGACCTCCACCCTGACCTTTACTCTGACCTTGACCCTTACCCCGACCTCCACCCCGACCTCCACCCTGACCTTGACCCCCACCCTGATCTTGACCCTGACCCTGACCTCCACTTTGACCTCGACCCTGATCCTGACCTCCACCCTGACCCCCACCCTGACCTTGACCGCGTTCCTGACCTCCACCCTGACCTTGACCCTGACCCTGACCTCCACCCTGACGTTGACCCTGACCCTGACCTCCACCCTGACCTTGACCCTGACCCTGTTCTCCACTTTGACCTTGACCCTGACCCTGACCTCCACCCTGACCATGACCCTGACCCTGACCTCCACCCTGACCTTGACTGTGACCCTGACCTCCACCCTGACCTTGACTGTGACCCTGACCTCCACCCTGACCTTGTCCCTGACCTTGACCCT
This sequence comes from Tenthredo distinguenda, assembly GCA_947538915.1. Classification (NCBI taxonomy): domain Eukaryota; kingdom Metazoa; phylum Arthropoda; class Insecta; order Hymenoptera; family Tenthredinidae; genus Tenthredo; species Tenthredo distinguenda. Next base: position 5,230,271 of record OX384536.1, on the reverse strand, counting down.
GACCCTGACCTCGGCCCTGACCTTGACCCTGACCCTGACCTCCACCCTGACCTTGACTGAGACCGTGACCTCAACCCTGACCTCGACCCTGACCTTGACCCTGACCCTGACCTCCACCCTGACCTTGACCCTAACTCTGACCTCGGCCCTGACCTTGACCCTGACGCTGACCTCCACCCTGACCTCCACCCTGACCTTGACCCTGACCTTGACCTCCACCCCGAACTTGACACTGACCCTGACCTCCACCCTGACCTTGACCGTGACCCTGACCTCCACCCTGAACTTGACCCTGACCCTGACCACTACTTTGACCTTGACCCTGACCCCGACCTCCACCCTGACCTTGACCCTGACCCTGACCTCCACCCTGACGTTGACGCTGACCCTGACCTCCACCCTGACATTGACCCTGACCCTGACCTCCACCCTGACCTTGACCCTGACCCTGACCTCCACCCTGACCTAGACCTCGACCCTGACCTCAACTTTGACATTGACCCTGACCCCGACCTCCACCCTGACCTTGACCCTGACCCTGACCTCCACTCTGACCTTGACCCTGACCCTGACCTCCACCCTGACATTGACCCTGACCCTGACCTCCACCCTGACCTTGACCCTGACCCTGACCTCGGCCCTGACCTTGACCCTGACCCTGACCACCACCCTGACCTTGAATCTGACCCTGACCTTGTCCCTGACCTTGACCCTGACCCTGACCTCCACCCTGACATTGACCCTGACCCTGACCTCCACCCTGACCTTGACCCTGACCCTGACCTCCACCCTGACCTAGACCCCGACCCTGACCTCAACTTTGACCTTGACCCTGACCCCGTCCTCCACCCTGACCTTGACCCTGACCCTGACCTCCACTTTGACCTTGACCTTGACCCTGACTTCCACCCTGACCTTGACCCCGACCCTGACCTCCACCCTGACCTTTACACTGACCTTGACCACCACCCTGACCTTGACCCTGACCCTGACCTCCACCCTGACCTTGACACTGACCACGACCTCTACCCTGACCTGGACGCTGACCCCGAGCTTGCCCTGACCTCCACCCTGACCTTGACCTCGTTCCTGACCTCCACCCTGACCTTGACCCTCACCCTGACCTTCACCCTGACCTCCACCCTGACCTTGACCTTGACCCTGACCCTGACCTCCACCCCGACCTTGACCCTGACCTTCACCACCACCCTGACCTTGACCCTGACCCTGACCTCCACCCTGACCTCCACCCTGACCTTGACCCTGACCTTGCCCTCCACCCTGACCTTGACTGTGACCCTGACCTTCACTCTGACCTTGACCCTGACCCCGACCTCCACCCTGACCTCCACCCTGACCTTGACCCCCACCCTGATCTTGACCCTGACCCTGACCTCCACTTTGACCTCGACGCTGATCCTGACCTCCACCCTGACCCCCACCCTGACCTTGACCGCGTTCCTGACATCCACCCTGACCTTGACCCTGACCCTGACCTCCACCCTGACCTTGACCCTGACCCTGACCTCCACCCTGACCTTGACTCTGACCCTGTTCTCCACTGTGACCTTGACCCTGATTCTGACCCTGACCTCCACCCTGACCATGAACCTGACCCTGACCTCCACCCTGACCTTGACTGTGACCCTGACCTCCACCCTGACCTTGACTGTGACCCTGACCTCCACCCTGACCTTGTCCCTGACCTTGACCCTGACCCTGACCTCGGCCCTGACCTTGACCCTGACCCTGACCTTCACCCTGACCTTGACTGAGACCGTGACCTCAACCCTGACCTCGACCCTGACCTTGACCCTGACCTTGACCTCCACCCCGACCTTGACACTGACCCTGACCTCCACCCTGAACTTGACCCTGACCCTGACCACTACTCTGACCTTGACCCTGACCCCGACCTCCACCCTGACCTTGAACCTGACCCCGACCTCCACCCTGACCTTGACCCTGACCCTGACCTCCACCCTGACCTTGACCCTGACCCTGACCTCCACCCCGATATTGACCCTGACCCTGACCTCCACCCTGACCTTGACCCTGACCCTGACCTCCACCCTGACCTAAACCCCGACCCTGACCTCAACTTTGACATTGACCCTGACCCCGACCTCCACCCTGACCTTGACCCTGACCCTGACCTCTACCCTGACCTTGACCTTGACCCTGACTTTCACCCTGACCTTGACCCTGACCCTGACCTCCACCCTGACCTTTACCCTGACCTTGACCACCACCCTGACCTTGACCCTGACCCTGACCTCCACCCTGACCTTGACACTGACCACGACCTCTACCCTGACCTTGACGCTGACCCCGAGCTTACCCTGACCTCCACCCTGACCTTGACCTCGTTCCTGACCTCCACCCTGACCTTGACCCTGACCCTGACATTCACCCTGACCTCCACCCTGACCTTGACCCTGACCCTGACCTCCACCCTGACCTTGACCCTGACCCAGACCTCGGCCCTGACCTTGACCCTGACCCTGACCTCCACCCTGACCTCCATCCTGACCTTGACCTTGACCCTGACCTCTACCCTGACCTTGACCCTGACCCTGACCTCCACCCTGAGCTTGACCCTGATTCTGACCTCTACCCCGACCTCCACCCTGACCTTGATCCCCACCCTGATCTTGACCCTGACCCTGACCTCCACTTTGACCTTGACCCCGACCCTGACCTCCACCCTGACATTGACCCTGACCCTGACCTCCACCGTGACCTTGACCCTGACCCTGACCTCCACCCTGACCTTGACCCCGACCCTGACCTCAACTTTGACCTTGACCCTGACCCCGACCTCCACCCTGACCTTGACCCTGACCCTGACCTCCACCCTGACCTTTACCCTGACCTTGACCACCACCCTGACCTTGACCCTGACCCTGACCTCCACCCTGACCTTGACACTGACCACGACCTCCACCCTGACCTCGACGCTGACCCCGAGCTTGCCCTGACCTCCACCCTGACCTTGACCTCGTTCCTGACCTCCACCCTGACCTTGACCCTCACCCTGACCTTCACCCTGACCTCCACCCTGACCTTGACCCTGACCCTGACCTCCACCCTGACCTCGACCCTGACCTTGACCCTGACCCTGACCTCCACCCCGACCTTGACCCTGACCTTCACCACAGCCCTGACCTTGACCCTGACCCTGACCTCCACCCTGACCTCCACCCTGACCTTGACCCTGACCTTGACTGTGACCCTGACCTTCACTCTGACCTTGACCCTGACCCCGACCTCCACCCTGACCTCCACCCTGACCTTGACCCCCACCCTGATCTTGACCCTGACCCTGACCTCCACTTTGACCTCGACCCTGATCCTGACCTCCACCCTGACCCCCACCCTGACCATGACCGCGTTCCTGACCTCCACCCTGACCTTGACCCTGACCCTGACCTCCACCCTGACCTTGACCCTGACCCTGACCTCCACCCTGACCTTGACCCTGACCCTGTTCTCCACTTTGACCTTGACCCTGACCCTGACCTCCACCCTGACCATGACCCTGACCCTGACCTCCACCCTGACCTTGACTGTGACCCTGACCTCCACCCTGACCTTGACTGTGACCCTGACCTCCACCCTGACCTTGTCCCTGACCTTGACCCTGACCCTGACCTCGGCCCTGACCTTGACCCTGACCCTGACCTCCACCCTGACCTTGACTGAGACCGTGACCTCAACCCTGACCTCGACCCTGACCTTGACCCTGACCCTGAACTCCACCCTGACCTTGACCCTAACTCTGACCTCGGCCCTGACCTTGACCCTGACGCTGACCTCCACCCTGACCTTGACCCTGACCCTGTTCTCCACTTTGACCTTGACCCTGACCCTGACCTCCACCCTGACCATGACCCTGACCCTGACCTCCACCCTGACCTTGACTGTGACCCTGACCTCCACCCTGACCTTGACTGTGACCCTGACCTCCACCCTGACCTTTACTCTGACCTTGACCCTTACCCCGACCTCCACCCCGACCTCCACCCTGACCTTGACCCCCACCCTGATCTTGACCCTGACCCTGACCTCCACTTTGACCTCGACCCTGATCCTGACCTCCACCCTGACCCCCACCCTGACCTTGACCGCGTTCCTGACCTCCACCCTGACCTTGACCCTGACCCTGACCTCCACCCTGACGTTGACCCTGACCCTGACCTCCACCCTGACCTTGACCCTGACCCTGTTCTCCACTTTGACCTTGACCCTGACCCTGACCTCCAACCTGACCATGACCCTGACCCTGACCTCCACCCTGACCTTGACTGTGACCCTGACCTCCACCCTGACCTTGACTGTGACCCTGACCTCCACCCTGACCTTGTCCCTGACCTTGACCCTGACCCTGACCTCGGCCCTGACCTTGACCCTGACCCTGACCTCCACCCTGACCTTGACTGAGACCGTGACCTCAACCCTGACCTCGACCCTGACCTTGACCCTGACCCTGACCTCCACCCTGACCTTGACCCTAACTCTGACCTCGGCCCTGACCTTGACCCTGACGCTGACCTCCACCCTGACCTCCACCCTGACCTTGACCCTGACCTTGACCTCCACCCCGAACTTGACACTGACCCTGACCTCCACCCTGACCTTGACCGTGACCCTGACCTCCACCCTGAACTTGACCCTGACCCTGACCACTACTTTGACCTTGACCCTGACCCCGACCTCCACCCTGACCTTGACCCTGACCCTGACCTCCACCCTGACGTTGACGCTGACCCTGACCTCCACCCTGACCTAAACCCCGACCCTGACCTCAACTTTGACATTGACCCTGACCCCGACCTCCACCCTGACCTTGACCCTGACCCCGACCTCTACCCTGACCTTGACCTTGACCCTGACTTTCACCCTGACCTTGACCCTGACCCTGACCTCCACCCTGACCTTTACCCTGACCTTGACCACCACCCTGACCTTGACCCTGACCCTGACCTCCACCCTGACCTTGACACTGACCACGACCTCTACCCTGACCTTGACGCTGACCCCGAGCTTACCCTGACCTCCACCCTGACCTTGACCTCGTTCCTGACCTCCACCCTGACCTTGACCCTGACCCTGACATTCACCCTGACCTCCACCCTGACCTTGACCCTGACCCTGACCTCCACCCTGACCTTGACCCTGACCCAGACCTCGGCCCTGACCTTGACCCTGACCCTGACCTCCACCCTGACCTTGACTCTGACCCTGACGTCCACCCTGACCTCCACCCTGACCTTGACCCTGACCTTGACCTCCACCCTGACCTTGACACTGACCCTGACCTCCACCCTGACCTTGACCGTGACCCTGACCTCCACCCTGACCTTGACCCTGACCTTGACCATCACCTAGACCTTGAACCTGACCCTGACCTCTACTTTGACCTTGACCCTGACCCTGACCTCCACCCTGACCTTGACCCTGACCCTGACCTCCACCCTGACCTCCATCCTGACCTTGACCTTGACCCTGACCTCTACCCTGACCTTGACCCTGACCCTGACCTCCACCCTGAGCTTGACCCTGATTCTGACCTCTACCCCGACCTCCACCCTGACCTTGACCCCCACCCTGATCTTGACCCTGACCCTGACCTCCACTTTGACCTTGACCCCGACCCTGACCTCCACCCTGACATTGACCCTGACCCTGACCTCCACCCTGACCTTGACCCTGACCCTGACCTCCACCCTGACCTTGACCCCGACCCTGACCTCAACTTTGACCTTGACCCTGACCCGGACCTCGACCCTGACCTTGACCCTGACCCTGACCTCCACCCTGACCTTTACCCTGACCTTGACCACCACCCTGACCTTGACCCTGACCCTGACCTCCACCCTGACCTTGACACTGACCACGACCTCCACCCTGACCTCGACGCTGACCCCGAGCTTGCCCTGACCTCCACCCTGACCTTGACCTCGTTCCTGACCTCCACCCTGACCTTGACCCTCACCCTGACCTTCACCCTGACCTCCACCCTGACCTTGACCTTGACCCTGACCTCGACCCTGACCTTGACCCTGACCCTGACCTCCACCCCGACCTTGACCCTGACCTTCACCACAGCCCTGACCTTGACCCTGACCCTGAACTCCACCCTGACCTCCACCCTGACCTTGACCCTGACCTTGCCCTCCACCCTGACCTTGACTGTGACCCTGACCTTTACTCTGGCCTTGACCCTGACCCCGACCTCCACCCTGACCTCCACCCTGACCTTGACCCCCACCCTGATCTTGACCCTGACCCTGACCTCCACTTTGACCTCGACCCTGATCCTGACCTCCACCCTGACCCCCACCCTGACCTTGACCGCGTTCCTGACCTCCACCCTGACCTTGACCCTGACCCTGACCTCCACCCTGACCTTGACCCTGACCCTGACCTCCACCCTGACCTTGACCCTGACCCTGTTCTCCACTTTGACCTTGACCGTGACCCTGACCTCCACCCTGAACTTGACCCTGACCCTGACCACTACTTTGACCTTGACCCTGACCCCGACCTCCACCCTGACCTTGACCCTGACCCTGACCTCCACCCTGACCTTGACCCTGACCTTGACCTCCACCCTGACCTAGACCCTGACCCTGACCTCAACTTTGACATTGACCCTGACCCCGACCTCCACCCTGACCTTGACCCTGACCCTGACCTCCACCCTGACCTTGACCCTGACCCTGACCTCCACCCTGACATTGACCCTGACCCTGACCTCCACCCTGACCTTGACCCTGACCCTGACCTCCACCCTGACCTAGACCCCGACCCTGACCTCAACTTTGACATTGACCCTGACCCCGACCTCTACCCTGACCTTGACCCTGACCCCGACCTCCACCCTGACCTTGACTGTGACCCTGACCTTCACCCTGACCTTGACCCTGACCCCGACCTCCACCCTGACCTTGACCCCCACCCTGACCTTGACCTTGACCCTGACTTCCACCCTGACCTTGACCCTGACCCTGACCTCCACCCTAACCTTTACCCTGACCTTGACCACCACCCTGACCTTGACCCTGACCCTGACCTTCACCCTGACCTGACCCTGACCCTGACCTCCACCCTGACCCTGAGCCTGACCCTGACCTCGGCCGTGACCTTGACCCTGACCCTGACCTCCACCCTGACCTTGACTGTGACTCTGACCTCCACCCTGACATTGACCCTGAACCCGACCTCCACCCTGACCTCCACCCTGACCTTGACCCTGACCCTGACCTCCACTCTGACCTTGACTGTGACCCTGACCTCCACCCTGACCTTGTCCCTGACCTTGACCCTGACCCTGACCTCGGCCCTGACCTTGACCCTGACCCTGTCCTCCACCCTGACCTCGACTGAGACCGTGACCTTCACCCTGACCTCGACCCTGACCTTGACCCTGACCCTGACCTCCACCCTGACCTTGACCCTGACCCTGACCTCGGCCCTGACCTTGACCCTGACCCTGACCTCCACCCTGACCTTGACTCTGACCCTGACCTCCACCCTGACCTCCACCCTGACCTTGACCCTGACCCTGACCTCCACCCTGACCTTGACCCTGACCCTGACCTAGACCCTGACATTGACCCTGACCCTGACCTCCACCCTGACCTTGACCCCGACCCTGACCTCAACTTTGACCTTGACCCTGACCCCGACCTCCACCCTGACCTTGACCCTGACCCTGACCTCCACCCTGACCTTGACCTTGACCCTGACTTCCACCCTGACCTTGACCCTGAACCTGACCTCCACCCTGACATTTACCCTGACCTTGACCACCACCCTGACCTTGACCCTGACCCTGACCTCCACCCTGACCTCGACACTGACCACGACCTCCACCCTGACCTGGACGCTGACCCCGAGCTTACCCTGACCTCCACCCTGACCTTGACCTCGTTCCTGACCTCCACCCTGACCTTGACCCTGACCCTGACCTCCACCCTGACCTTGACCCTGACCCTGACCTCCACCCTGACCTTGACCCTGACCCTGACCTCCACCCTGACCTTGACCCTGACCCTGACCTCCACCCTGACCTTGACCCTGACCCTGACCTCCACCCTGACCTTGACCCCGACCCTGACCTCAACTTCGACCTTGACCCTGACCCCGACCTCCACCCTGACCTTGACCCTGACCCTGACCGTCACCCTGACCTTGACCTTGACCCTGACTTCCACCCTGACCTTGACCCTGACCCTGACCTCCACCCTGACCTTTACCCTGACCTTGACCACCACCCCGACCTTGACCCTGACCCTGACCTCCACCCTGACCTTGACACTGACCACGACCTCCACCCTGACCTTGACCCTGACCCCGAGCTTACCCTGACCTCCACTCCGACCTTGACTGTAACCGTCACCTCGACCCTGACCTTGACCCTGACCCTGACCTCCACCCTGACCTTGACTGTGACCCTGACCTCTACACTGACCTTGACCTTGACCCCGACCTTCACCCTGACCTTGACCGTGACCCTGACCTCCACCTTGGCCTTGACTGTGACCCTGACCTTCACCCTTACCTTGACCCTGACCCTTACCTCCACCCTGACCTCCACCCTGACCTCGACCCTGACCCTGACCTTGACCCTGACACTGACCTCAACCCTGACCTCCACCCTGACCTTGACCCTGACCCTGACCTCCACCTTGACCTTGACCCTGACCCTGACCTCCACCCTGACCTTGACCCTGACCCTGACCTCCACTTTGACCTTGACTCTGACCCTGACCTCCACCCTGACCCTGACCTCCACCCTGACCATGACCCTGACCCTGACCTCAACCCTGACCTTCACCCTGACCTTGACCCTGACCCTGACCTCCACCCTGACCCTGAGCCTGACCCTGACCTCGGCCGTGACCTTGACCCTGACCCTGACCTCCACCCTGACCTTGACTGTGACTCTGACCTCCACTCTGACATTGACCCTGAACCCGACCTCCACCCTGACCTCCACCCTGACCTTGACCCTGACCCTGACCTCCACTCTGACCTTGACTGTGACCCTGACCTCCACCCTGACCTTGTCCCTGACCTTGACCCTGACCCTGACCTCCACTTTGACCTTGACTCTGATCCTGACCTCCACCCTGACCATGACCCTGACCCTGACCTCAACCCTGACCTCCACCCTGACCTTGACCCTGACCCTGACCTCCAAACTGACCTTGAGCCTGACCCTGACCTCGGCCCTGACCTTGACCCTGACCCTGACCTCCACCCTGACCTTGACCCTGACCCTGACCTCCACCCTGACCTTTACCCTGACCTTGAACACCACCCTGACCTTGACCCTGACCCTGACCTCCACCCTGACCTTGACCCTGACCCCGACCTCCACCCTGACCTTGACCCTGACCCTGACCTCCACCCTGACCTTGACCCTGACCCTGACCTCCACCCTGACATTGACCCTGACCCTGACCTCCACTCTGACCTTGACCCTGACCCTGACCTCCACCCTGACCTTGACCCCGACCCTGACCTCAACTTTGACCTTGACCCTGACCCCGACCTCCACCCTGACCTTGACCCTGACCCCGACCTTCACCCTGACCTTGACCTTGACCCTGACTTCCACCCTGACCTTGACCCTGACCCTGACCTCCACCCCGACCTTTACCCTGACCTTGACCACCACCCTGACCTTGACCCTGACCCTGACCTCCACCCTGACCTTGACACTGACCACGACCTCCACCCTGACCTTGACCCTGACCCCGAGCTTACCCTGACCTCCACTCCGACCTTGACTGTGACCGTCACCTCGACCCTGACCTTGACCCTGACCCTGACCTCCACCCTGACCTTGACTGTGACCCTGACCTCTACACTGACCTTGACCTTGACCCCGACCTTCACCCTGACCTTGACCGTGACCCTGACCTCCACCTTGGCCTTGACTGTGACCCTGACCTTCACCCTTACCTTGACCCTGACCCTTACCTCCACCCTGACCTCCACCCTGACCTCGACCCTGACCCTGACCTTGACCCTGACACTGACCTCAACCCTGACCTCCACCCTGACCTTGACCCTGACCCTGACCTCCACCCTGACCTTGACCCTGACCCTGACCTCCACCCTGACCTTGACCCTGACCCTGACCTCCACTTTGACCTTGACTCTGACCCTGACCTCCACCCTGACCATGACCCTGACCCTGACCTCAACCCTGACCTTCACCCTGACCTTGACCCTGACCCTGACCTCCACCCTGATCTTGAGCCTGACCCTGACCTCGGCCCTGACCTTGACCCTGACCCTGACCTCCACCCTGACCTTGACTGTGACTCTGACCTCCACCCTGACATTGACCCTGAACCCGACCTCCACCCTGACCTCCACCCTGACCTTGACCCTGACCCTGACCTCCACTCTGACCTTGACTGTGACCCTGACCTCCACCCTGACCTTGTCCCTGACCTTGACCCTGACCCTGACCTCGGCCCTGACCTTGACCCTGACCCTGTCCTCTACCCTGACCTCGACTGAGACCGTGACCTTCACCCTGACCTCGACCCTGACCTTGACCCTGACCCTGACCTCCACCCTGACCTTGACTGTGACCCTGACCTCCACCCTGACCTTGACTGTGACCCTGACCTCCACCCTGACCTTGTCCCTGACCTTGACTCTGACCCTGACCTCGGCCCTGAACTTGACCCTGACCCTGACCTCCACCCTGACCTTGACTGAGAGCGTGACCTCCACCCTGACCTCAACCCTGACCTTGACTGTGACCCTGACCTCCACCCTGACCTTGACCCGGACCCTGACCTCCACCCTGACTTTGACCTTGACCCTGACTTCCACACTGACCTTGACCCTGACCCTGACCTCCACCCTGACCTTGACCCTGACCCTGACCTCCACCCTGACCTTGACCCTGACCCTGACCTCCACCCTGACCTTGACCCTGACCCTGACCTCTACCCTGACATTGACCCTGACCCTAACCTCCACCCTGACCTTGACCCCGACCCCGACCTCCACCCTGACCTTGACCCCGACCCTGACCTTCACCCTGACCTCCACTCTGACCTTGACCCTGACCCTGACCCCCACCCTGACCTCCACCCTGAACTTGACCCTGACCCGGACCTCCACCCTGACCTTGACCCTGACCCTGACCTCCACCCTGACCTTGACCCTGACCCTGACCTCCACCCTGACCTTGACCCTGACCCTGACCTCCACCCTGACCTTGCCCTCCACCCTGACCTTGACTGTGACCCTGACCTTCACCCTGACCTTGACCCTGACCCCGACCTCCACCCTGACCTCCACCCTGACCTTGACCCCCACCCTGACCTTGACCTTGACCCTGACTTCCACCCTGACCTTGACCCTGACCCTGACCTTTACCCTGACCTTGACCACCACCCTGACCTTGACCCTGACCCTGACCTTGACCCTGACACTGACCTCAACCCTGACCTCCACCCTGACCTTGACCCTGACCCTGACCTCCACCTTGACCTTGACCCTGACCCTGACCTCCACCCTGACCTTGACCCTGACCCTGACCTCCACTTTGACCTTGACTCTGACCCTGACCTCCACCCTGACCCTGACCTCCACCCTGACCATGACCCTGACCCTGACCTCAACCCTGACCTTCACCCTGACCTTGACCCTGACCCTGACCTCCACCCTGACCCTGAGCCTGACCCTGACCTCGGCCGTGACCTTGACCCTGACCCTGACCTCCACCCTGACCTTGACTGTGACTCTGACCTCCACTCTGACATTGACCCTGAACCCGACCTCCACCCTGACCTCCACCCTGACCTTGACCCTGACCCTGACCTCCACTCTGACCTTGACTGTGACCCTGACCTCCACCCTGACCTTGTCCCTGACCTTGACCCTGACCCTGACCTCCACTTTGACCTTGACTCTGATCCTGACCTCCACCCTGACCATGACCCTGACCCTGACCTCAACCCTGACCTCCACCCTGACCTTGACCCTGACCCTGACCTCCAAACTGACCTTGAGCCTGACCCTGACCTCGGCCCTGACCTTGACCCTGACCCTGACCTCCACCCTGACCTTGACCCTGACCCTGACCTCCACCCTGACCTTTACCCTGACCTTGAACACCACCCTGACCTTGACCCTGACCCTGACCTCCACCCTGACCTTGACCCTGACCCCGACCTCCACCCTGACCTTGACCCTGACCCTGACCTCCACCCTGACCTTGACCCTGACCCTGACCTCCACCCTGACATTGACCCTGACCCTGACCTCCACTCTGACCTTGACCCTGACCCTGACCTCCACCCTGACCTTGACCCCGACCCTGACCTCAACTTTGACCTTGACCCTGACCCCGACCTCCACCCTGACCTTGACCCTGACCCCGACCTTCACCCTGACCTTGACCTTGACCCTGACTTCCACCCTGACCTTGACCCTGACCCTGACCTCCACCCCGACCTTTACCCTGACCTTGACCACCACCCTGACCTTGACCCTGACCCTGACCTCCACCCTGACCTTGACACTGACCACGACCTCCACCCTGACCTTGACCCTGACCCCGAGCTTACCCTGACCTCCACTCCGACCTTGACTGTGACCGTCACCTCGACCCTGACCTTGACCCTGACCCTGACCTCCACCCTGACCTTGACTGTGACCCTGACCTCTACACTGACCTTGACCTTGACCCCGACCTTCACCCTGACCTTGACCGTGACCCTGACCTCCACCTTGGCCTTGACTGTGACCCTGACCTTCACCCTTACCTTGACCCTGACCCTTACCTCCACCCTGACCTCCACCCTGACCTCGACCCTGACCCTGACCTTGACCCTGACACTGACCTCAACCCTGACCTCCACCCTGACCTTGACCCTGACCCTGACCTCCACCCTGACCTTGACCCTGACCCTGACCTCCACTTTGACCTTGACTCTGACCCTGACCTCCACCCTGACCATGACCCTGACCCTGACCTCAACCCTGACCTTCACCCTGACCTTGACCCTGACCCTGACCTCCACCCTGATCTTGAGCCTGACCCTGACCTCGGCCCTGACCTTGACCCTGACCCTGACCTCCACCCTGACCTTGACTGTGACTCTGACCTCCACCCTGACATTGACCCTGAACCCGACCTCCACCCTGACCTCCACCCTGACCTTGACCCTGACCCTGACCTCCACTCTGACCTTGACTGTGACCCTGACCTCCACCCTGACCTTGTCCCTGACCTTGACCCTGACCCTGACCTCGGCCCTGACCTTGACCCTGACCCTGTCCTCTACCCTGACCTCGACTGAGACCGTGACCTTCACCCTGACCTCGACCCTGACCTTGACCCTGACCCTGACCTCCACCCTGACCTTGACTGTGACCCTGACCTCCACCCTGACCTTGACTGTGACCCTGACCTCCACCCTGACCTTGTCCCTGACCTTGACTCTGACCCTGACCTCGGCCCTGAACTTGACCCTGACCCTGACCTCCACCCTGACCTTGACTGAGAGCGTGACCTCCACCCTGACCTCAACCCTGACCTTGACTGTGACCCTGACCTCCACCCTGACCTTGACCCGGACCCTGACCTCCACCCTGACTTTGACCTTGACCCTGACTTCCACACTGACCTTGACCCTGACCCTGACCTCCACCCTGACCTTGACCCTGACCCTGACCTCCACCCTGACCTTGACCCTGACCCTGACCTCCACCCTGACCTTGACCCTGACCCTGACCTCTACCCTGACATTGACCCTGACCCTAACCTCCACCCTGACCTTGACCCCGACCCCGACCTCCACCCTGACCTTGACCCCGACCCTGACCTTCACCCTGACCTCCACTCTGACCTTGACCCTGACCCTGACCCCCACCCTGACCTCCACCCTGAACTTGACCCTGACCCGGACCTCCACCCTGACCTTGACCCTGACCCTGACCTCCACCCTGACCTTGACCCTGACCCTGACCTCCACCCTGACCTTGACCCTGACCCTGACCTCCACCCTGACCTTGCCCTCCACCCTGACCTTGACTGTGACCCTGACCTTCACCCTGACCTTGACCCTGACCCCGACCTCCACCCTGACCTCCACCCTGACCTTGACCCCCACCCTGACCTTGACCTTGACCCTGACTTCCACCCTGACCTTGACCCTGACCCTGACCTTTACCCTGACCTTGACCACCACCCTGACCTTGACCCTGACCCTGACCTTGACCCTGACACTGACCTCAACCCTGACCTCCACCCTGACCTTGACCCTGACCCTGACCTCCACCTTGACCTTGACCCTGACCCTGACCTCCACCCTGACCTTGACCCTGACCCTGACCTCCACTTTGACCTTGACTCTGACCCTGACCTCCACCCTGACCCTGACCTCCACCCTGACCATGACCCTGACCCTGACCTCAACCCTGACCTTCACCCTGACCTTGACCCTGACCCTGACCTCCACCCTGACCCTGAGCCTGACCCTGACCTCGGCCGTGACCTTGACCCTGACCCTGACCTCCACCCTGACCTTGACTGTGACTCTGACCTCCACTCTGACATTGACCCTGAACCCGACCTCCACCCTGACCTCCACCCTGACCTTGACCCTGACCCTGACCTCCACTCTGACCTTGACTGTGACCCTGACCTCCACCCTGACCTTGTCCCTGACCTTGACCCTGACCCTGACCTCCACTTTGACCTTGACTCTGATCCTGACCTCCACCCTGACCATGACCCTGACCCTGACCTCAACCCTGACCTCCACCCTGACCTTGACCCTGACCCTGACCTCCAAACTGACCTTGAGCCTGACCCTGACCTCGGCCCTGACCTTGACCCTGACCCTGACCTCCACCCTGACCTTGACCCTGACCCTGACCTCCACCCTGACCTTTACCCTGACCTTGAACACCACCCTGACCTTGACCCTGACCCTGACCTCCACCCTGACCTTGACCCTGACCCCGACCTCCACCCTGACCTTGACCCTGACCCTGACCTCCACCCTGACCTTGACCCTGACCCTGACCTCCACCCTGACATTGACCCTGACCCTGACCTCCACTCTGACCTTGACCCTGACCCTGACCTCCACCCTGACCTTGACCCCGACCCTGACCTCAACTTTGACCTTGACCCTGACCCCGACCTCCACCCTGACCTTGACCCTGACCCCGACCTTCACCCTGACCTTGACCTTGACCCTGACTTCCACCCTGACCTTGACCCTGACCCTGACCTCCACCCCGACCTTTACCCTGACCTTGACCACCACCCTGACCTTGACCCTGACCCTGACCTCCACCCTGACCTTGACACTGACCACGACCTCCACCCTGACCTTGACCCTGACCCCGAGCTTACCCTGACCTCCACTCCGACCTTGACTGTGACCGTCACCTCGACCCTGACCTTGACCCTGACCCTGACCTCCACCCTGACCTTGACTGTGACCCTGACCTCTACACTGACCTTGACCTTGACCCCGACCTTCACCCTGACCTTGACCGTGACCCTGACCTCCACCTTGGCCTTGACTGTGACCCTGACCTTCACCCTTACCTTGACCCTGACCCTTACCTCCACCCTGACCTCCACCCTGACCTCGACCCTGACCCTGACCTTGACCCTGACACTGACCTCAACCCTGACCTCCACCCTGACCTTGACCCTGACCCTGACCTCCACCCTGACCTTGACCCTGACCCTGACCTCCACCCTGACCTTGACCCTGACCCTGACCTCCACTTTGACCTTGACTCTGACCCTGACCTCCACCCTGACCATGACCCTGACCCTGACCTCAACCCTGACCTTCACCCTGACCTTGACCCTGACCCTGACCTCCACCCTGATCTTGAGCCTGACCCTGACCTCGGCCCTGACCTTGACCCTGACCCTGACCTCCACCCTGACCTTGACTGTGACTCTGACCTCCACCCTGACATTGACCCTGAACCCGACCTCCACCCTGACCTCCACCCTGACCTTGACCCTGACCCTGACCTCCACTCTGACCTTGACTGTGACCCTGACCTCCACCCTGACCTTGTCCCTGACCTTGACCCTGACCCTGACCTCGGCCCTGACCTTGACCCTGACCCTGTCCTCTACCCTGACCTCGACTGAGACCGTGACCTTCACCCTGACCTCGACCCTGACCTTGACCCTGACCCTGACCTCCACCCTGACCTTGACTGTGACCCTGACCTCCACCCTGACCTTGACTGTGACCCTGACCTCCACCCTGACCTTGTCCCTGACCTTGACTCTGACCCTGACCTCGGCCCTGAACTTGACCCTGACCCTGACCTCCACCCTGACCTTGACTGAGAGCGTGACCTCCACCCTGACCTCAACCCTGACCTTGACTGTGACCCTGACCTCCACCCTGACCTTGACCCGGACCCTGACCTCCACCCTGACTTTGACCTTGACCCTGACTTCCACACTGACCTTGACCCTGACCCTGACCTCCACCCTGACCTTGACCCTGACCCTGACCTCCACCCTGACCTTGACCCTGACCCTGACCTCCACCCTGACCTTGACCCTGACCCTGACCTCTACCCTGACATTGACCCTGACCCTAACCTCCACCCTGACCTTGACCCCGACCCCGACCTCCACCCTGACCTTGACCCCGACCCTGACCTTCACCCTGACCTCCACTCTGACCTTGACCCTGACCCTGACCCCCACCCTGACCTCCACCCTGAACTTGACCCTGACCCGGACCTCCACCCTGACCTTGACCCTGACCCTGACCTCCACCCTGACCTTGACCCTGACCCTGACCTCCACCCTGACCTTGACCCTGACCCTGACCTCCACCCTGACCTTGCCCTCCACCCTGACCTTGACTGTGACCCTGACCTTCACCCTGACCTTGACCCTGACCCCGACCTCCACCCTGACCTCCACCCTGACCTTGACCCCCACCCTGACCTTGACCTTGACCCTGACTTCCACCCTGACCTTGACCCTGACCCTGACCTTTACCCTGACCTTGACCACCACCCTGACCTTGACCCCGACCCTGACCTCCACCCTGACCTTGACCCTGACCCCGACCTCCACCCTGACCTTGACCCTGACCCTGACCTCCACCCTGACCTTGACCCTGACCCTGACCTCCACCCTGACCTTGAGCCTGGCCCTGACCTCGGCCCTGACCTTGACCCTGACCCTGACCCCCACCCTGACCTTGACTGTGACCCTGACCTCCACCCTGACATTGACCCTGAACCCAACCTCCACCCTGACCTCCACCCTGACCTTGACCCTGACCCTGACCTCCACTCTGACCTTGACTGTGACCCTGACCTCCACCCTGACATTGACCCTGAACCCAACCTCCACCCTGACCTCCACCCTGACCTTGACCCTGACCCTGTCCTCCACCCTGACCTCGACTGAGACCGTGACCTCCACCCTGACCTCGACCCTGACCTTGACCCTGACCCTGACCTCCACCCTGACCTTGACCCTGACCCTGACCTCGGCCCTGACCTTGACCCTGACCCTGACCTCCACCCTGACCTTGACTCTGACCCTGACCTCCACCCTGACCTCCACCCTGACCTTGACCCTGACCTTGACCTCCACCCTGACCTTGACACTGACCCTGACCTCCACCCTGACCTTGACCGTGACCCTGACCTCCACCCTGACCTTGACCCTGACCTTGACCATCACCTAGACCTTGACCCTGACCCTGACCTCTACTTTGACCTTGACCCTGACCCTGACCTCCACCCTGACCTTGACCCTGACCCTGACCTCCACCCTGACCTCCACCCTGACCTTGACCTTGACCCTGACCTCCACCCTGACCTTGACCCTGACCCTGACCTCCACCCTGAGCTTGACCCTGATTCTGACCTCTACCCCGACCTCCACCCTGACCTTGACCCCCATCCTGATCTTGACCCTGACCCTGACCTCCACTTTGACCTTGACCCTGACCCTGACCTCCACCCTGACCTTGACCCTGACCCTGACCTCCACCCTGACATTTACCCTGACCTTGACCACCACCCTGACCTTGACCCTGACCCTGACCTCCACCCTGACCTTGACACTGACCACGACCTCTACCCTGACCTTGACGCTGACCCCGAGCTTACCCTGACCTCCACCCTGACCTTGACCTCGTTCCTGACCTCCACCCTGACCTTGACCCTGACCCTGACCTTCACCCTGACCTCCACCCTGACCTTGACCTTGACCCTGACCTCGACCCTGACCTTGACCCTGACCCTGACCTCCACCCCGACCTTGACCCTGACCTTCACCACCACCCTGACCGTGACCCTGACCCTGACCACCACCCTGACCTCCACCCTGACCTTGACCCTGACCTTGCCCTCCACCCTGACCTTGACTGTGACCCTGACCTTCACCCTGACCTTGACCTCGACCCCGACCTCCACCCTGACCTCCACCCTGACCTTGACCCCCACCCTGATCTTGACCCTGACCCTGACCTCCACTTTGACCTCGACCCTGATCCTGACCTCCACCCTGACCCCCACCCTGACCTTGTCCTCGTTCCTGACCTCCACCCTTACCTTGACCCTGACCCTGACCTCCACCCTGACCTTGACCCTGACAATGACTTCCACCCTGACCTCCACCCTGATCTTGACCCTGACCCTGACCTCCAACCTGACCTTGACCCTGACCCTGACCTCCACCCTGACCTTGACCCTGACCCTGACCTCCACTTTGACCTTGACTCTGACCCTGACCTCCACCCTGACCATGACCCTGACCCTGACCTCAACCCTGACCTCCACCCTGACCTTGACCCTGACCCTGACCTCCACCCTGACCTTGAGCCTGACCCTGACCTCGGCCCTGACCTTGACCCTGACCCTGACCTCCACCCTGACCTTGACCCTGACCCTGTTCTCCACTTTGACCTTGACCCTGAGCCTGACCTCCACCCTGACCATGACCCTGACCCTGACCTCCACCCTGACCATGACTGTGACCCTGACCTCCACCCTGACCTTGACTGTGACCCTGACCTCCACCCTGACCTTGTTCCTGACCTTGACTCTGACCCTGACCTCGGCCCTGACCTTGACCCTGACCCTGACCTCCACCCTGACCTTGACTGAGACCGTAACCTCCACCCTGACCTCCACCCTGACCTTGACTGAGACCGTAACCTCCACCCTGACCTCCACCCTGACCTTGACTGTGACCCTGACCGCCACCCTGACCTCGACCCGGACCCTGACCTCCACCCTGACATTGACCCTGACCCTGACCTCCACCCTGAACTTGACCCTGACCCCGACCTCCACCCTGACCATGACCCTGACCCTGACCGTCACCCTGACCTTGACCTTGACCCTGACTTCCACCCTGACCTTGACTCTGACCCTGACCTCGACCCTGACCTTTACCCTGACCTTGACCACCACCCCAACCTTGACCCTGACCCTGACCTCCACCCTGACCTTGACACTGACCACGACCTCCACCCTGACCTTGACCCTGACCCCGAGCTTACCCTGACCTCCACTCCGACCTTGACTGTGACCGTCACCTCGACCCTGACCTTGACCCTGACCCTGACCTCCACCCTGACCTTGACTGTGACCCTGACCTCTACACTGACCTTGACCTTGACCCCGACCTTCACCCTGACCTTGACCGTGACCCTGACCTCCACCTTGGCCTTGACTGTGACCCTGACCTTCACCCTTACCTTGACCCTGACCCTTACCTCCACCCTGACCTCCACCCTGACCTCGACCCTGACCCTGACCTTGACTCTGACACTGACCTCAACCCTGACCTCCACCCTGACCTTGACCCTGACCCTGACCTCCACCCTGACGTTGACCCTTACCCTAACCTCCACCCTGACCTTGACTGAGAGCGTGACCTCCACCCTGACCTCCACCCTGACCTTGACTGTGACCCTGACCTCCACCCTGACCTTGACCCGGACCCTGACCTCCACCCTGACATTGACCCTGACCCTGACCTCCACCCTGAACTTGACCCTGACCCTGACCTCCACCCTGACCTTGACCCTGACCCTGACCTCAACTTTGACCGTGACCCTGACCCCGACCTCCACCCTGACCTTGACCCTGACCCTGACCTCCACCCTGACTTTGACCTTGACCCTGACTTCCACACTGACCTTGACCCTGACCCTGACCTCCACCCTGACCTTGACCCTGACCCTGACCTCCACCCTGACCTTGACCCTGACCCTGACCTCCACCCTGACCTTGACCCTGACCCTGACCTCTACCCTGACATTGACCCTGACCCTCACCTTCACCCTGACCTTGACCCCGACCCCGACCTCCACCCTGACCTTGACCCCGACCCTGACCTTCACCCTGACCTCCACTCTGACCTTGACCCTGACCCTGACCCCCACCCTGACCTCCACCCTGAACTTGACCCTGACCCGGACCTCCACCCTGACCTTGACCCTGACCCTGACCTCCACCCTGACCTTGCCCTCCACCCTGACCTTGACTGTGACCCTGACCTTCACCCTGACCTTGACCCTGACCCCGACCTCCACCCTGACCTCCACCCTGACCTTGACCCCCACCCTGACCTTGACCTTGACCCTGACTTCCACCCTGACCTTGACCCTGACCCTGACCTCCACCCTGACCTTTACCCTGACCTTGACCACCACCCTGACCTTGACCCTGACCCTGACCTCCACCCTGACCTTGACCCTGACCCCGACCTCCACCCTGACCTTGACCCTGACCCTGACCTCCACCCTGACCTTGACCCTGACCCTGACCTCCACTTTGACCTTGACTCTGACCCTGACCTCCACCCTGACCCTGACCTCCACCCTGACCATGACCCTGACCCTGACCTCAACCCTGACCTTCACCCTGACCTTGACCCTGACCCTGACCTCCACCCTGACCTTGAGCCTGACCCTGACCTCGGCCCTGACCTTGACCCTGACCCTGACCTTCACCCTGACCTTGACTGTGACCCTGACCTCCACCCTGACATTGACCCTGAACCCAACCTCCACCCTGACCTCCACCCTGACCTTGACCCTGACCCTGACCTCCACTCTGACCTTGAACGTGACCCTGACCTCCACCCTGACCTTGTCCCTGACCTTGACCCTGACCCTGACCTCCACCCTGACCTTGACACTGACCACGACCTCCAACCTGACCTTGACGCTGACCCCGAGCTTACCCTGACCACCACCCTGACCTTGACCTCGTTCCTGACCTCCACCCTGACCTTGATCCTGACCCTGACCTCCACCCTGACCTTGACCCTGACCCCGACCTCCACCCTGACCTTGACCCTGACCCTGACCTCCACCCTGACCTTGACCCTGACCCTGACCTCCACTTTGACCTTGACTCTGACCCTGACCTCCACCCTGACTCTGACCTCCACCCTGACCATGACCCTGACTCTGACCTCAACCCTGACCTTCACGCTGACCTTGACCCTGACCCTGACCTCCACCCTGACCTTGAGCCTGACCCTGACCTCGGCCCTGACCTTGACCCTGACCCTGACCTTCACCCTGACCTTGACTGTGACCCTGACCTCCACCCTGACATTGACCCTGAACCCAACCTCCACCCTGACCTCCACCCTGACCTAGACCCTGACCCTGACCTCCACTCTGACCTTGACTGTGACCCTGACCTCCACCCTGACCTTGTCCCTGACCTTGACCCTGACCCTGACCTCGGCCCTGACCTTGACCCTGACCCTGTCCTCCACCCTGACCTCGACTGAGACCGTGACCTCCACCCTGACCTCGACCCTGACCTTGACCCTGACCCTGACCTCCACCCTGACCTTGACCCTGACCCTGACCTCGGCCCTGACCTTGACCCTGACCCTGACCTCCACCCTGACCTTGACTCTGACCCTGACCTCCACCCTGACCTCCACCCTGACCTTGACCCTGACCTTGACCTCCACCCTGACCTTGACACTGACCCTGACCTCCACCCTGACCTTGACCGTGACCCTGACCTCCACCCTGACCTTGACCCTGACCTTGACCATCACCTAGACCTTGACCCTGACCCTGACCTCCACTTTGACCTTGACCCTGACCCTGACCTCCACCCTGACCTTGACCCTGACCCTGACCTCCACCCTGACATTTACCCTGACCTTGACCACCACCCTGACCTTGACCCTGACCCTGACCTCCACCCTGACCTTGACACTGACCACGACCTCCACCCTGACCTTGACGCTGACCCCGAGCTTACCCTGACCTCCACCCTGACCTTGACCTCGTTCCTGACCTCCACCCTGACCTTGACCTCGTTCCTGACCTCCACCCTGACCTTGACCCTGACCCTGACCTTCACCCTGACCTCCACCCTGACCTTGACCTTGACCCTGACCTCGACCCTGACCTTGACCCTGACCCTGACCTCCACCCCGACCTTGAGCCTGACCCTGACCTCGGCCCTGACCTTGACCCTGACCCTGACCTTCACCCTGACCTTGACTGTGACCCTGACCTCCACCCTGACATTGACCCTGAACCCAACCTCCACCCTGACCTCCACCCTGACCTTGACCCTGACCCTGACCTCCACTCTGACCTTGAACGTGACCCTGACCTCCACCCTGACCTTGTCCCTGACCTTGACCCTGACCCTGACCTCCACCCTGACCTTGACACTGACCACGACCTCCAACCTGACCTTGACGCTGACCCCGAGCTTACCCTGACCACCACCCTGACCTTGACCTCGTTCCTGACCTCCACCCTGACCTTGATCCTGACCCTGACCTCCACCCTGACCTTGACCCTGACCCCGACCTCCACCCTGACCTTGACCCTGACCCTGACCTCCACCCTGACCTTGACCCTGACCCTGACCTCCACTTTGACCTTGACTCTGACCCTGACCTCCACCCTGACTCTGACCTCCACCCTGACCATGACCCTGACTCTGACCTCAACCCTGACCTTCACGCTGACCTTGACCCTGACCCTGACCTCCACCCTGACCTTGAGCCTGACCCTGACCTCGGCCCTGACCTTGACCCTGACCCTGACCTTCACCCTGACCTTGACTGTGACCCTGACCTCCACCCTGACATTGACCCTGAACCCAACCTCCACCCTGACCTCCACCCTGACCTAGACCCTGACCCTGACCTCCACTCTGACCTTGACTGTGACCCTGACCTCCACCCTGACCTTGTCCCTGACCTTGACCCTGACCCTGACCTCGGCCCTGACCTTGACCCTGACCCTGTCCTCCACCCTGACCTCGACTGAGACCGTGACCTCCACCCTGACCTCGACCCTGACCTTGACCCTGACCCTGACCTCCACCCTGACCTTGACCCTGACCCTGACCTCGGCCCTGACCTTGACCCTGACCCTGACCTCCACCCTGACCTTGACTCTGACCCTGACCTCCACCCTGACCTCCACCCTGACCTTGACCCTGACCTTGACCTCCACCCTGACCTTGACACTGACCCTGACCTCCACCCTGACCTTGACCGTGACCCTGACCTCCACCCTGACCTTGACCCTGACCTTGACCATCACCTAGACCTTGACCCTGACCCTGACCTCCACTTTGACCTTGACCCTGACCCTGACCTCCACCCTGACCTTGACCCTGACCCTGACCTCCACCCTGACATTTACCCTGACCTTGACCACCACCCTGACCTTGACCCTGACCCTGACCTCCACCCTGACCTTGACACTGACCACGACCTCCACCCTGACCTTGACGCTGACCCCGAGCTTACCCTGACCTCCACCCTGACCTTGACCTCGTTCCTGACCTCCACCCTGACCTTGACCTCGTTCCTGACCTCCACCCTGACCTTGACCCTGACCCTGACCTTCACCCTGACCTCCACCCTGACCTTGACCTTGACCCTGACCTCGACCCTGACCTTGACCCTGACCCTGACCTCCACCCCGACCTTGACCATGACCTTCACCACCACCCTGACCTTGACCCTGACCCTGACCACCACCCTGACCTCCACCCTGACCTTGACCCTGACCTTGCCCTCCACCCTGACCTTGACTGTGACCCTGACCTTCACCCTGACCTTGACCCTGACCCCGACCTCCACCCTGACCTCCACCCTGACCTTGACCCCCACCCTGACCTTGACCCTGACCCTGACCTCCACTTTGACCTCGACCCTGATCCTGACCTCCACCCTGACCCCCACCCTGACCTTGACCGCGTTCCTGACCTCCACCCTTACCTTGACCCTGACCCTGACCTCCACCCTGACCTTGACCCTGACCCTGACCTCCACCCTGACCTCCACCCTGATCTTGACCCTGACCCTGACCTCCACCCTGACCTTGACCCTGACCCTGACCTCCACCCTGACCTTGACCCTGACCCTGACCTCCACTTTGACCTTGACTCTGACCCTGACCTCGACCCCAAACATGACCCTGACCCTGACCTCAACCCTGACCTCCACCCTGACCTTGACCCTGACCCTGACCTCCACCCTGACCTTGAGCCTGACCCTGACCTCCACCCTGACCTTGACCCTGACCCGGACCTCCACCCTGACCTTGACCCTGACCCTGACCTCCACCCTGACCTTGACCCTGACCCTGACCTCCACCCTGACCTTGACCCTGACCCTGACCTCCACCCTGACCTTGCCCTCCACCCTGACCTTGACTGTGACCCTGACCTTCACCCTGACCTTGACCCTGACCTCGACCTCCACCCTGACCTCCACCCTGACCTTGACCCCCTACCCTGACCTTGACCTTGACCCTGACTTCCACCCTGACCTTGACCCTGACCCTGACCTTTACCCTGACCTTGACCACCACCCTGACCTTGACCCCGACCCTGACCTCCACCCTGACCTTGACCCTGACCCCGACCTCCACCCTGACCTTGACCCTGACCCTGACCTCCACCCTGACCTTGACCCTGACCCTGACCTCCACCCTGACCTTGAGCCTGGCCCTGACCTCGGCCCTGACCTTGACCCTGACCCTGACCCCCACCCTGACCTTGACTGTGACCCTGACCTCCACCCTGACATTGACCCTGAACCCAACCTGCACCCTGACCTCCACCCTGACCTTGACCCTGACCCTGACCTCCACTCTGACCTTGACTGTGACCCTGACCTCCACCCTGACATTGACCCTGAACCCAACCTCCACCCTGACCTCCACCCTGACCTTGACCCTGACCCTGTCCTCCACCCTGACCTCGACTGAGACCGTGACCTCCACCCTGACCTCGACCCTGACCTTGACCCTGACCCTGACCTCCACCCTGACCTTGACCCTGACCCTGACCTCGGCCCTGACCTTGACCCTGACCCTGACCTCCACCCTGACCTTGACTCTGACCCTGACCTCCACCCTGACCTCCACCCTGACCTTGACCCTGACCTTGACCTCCACCCTGACCTTGACACTGACCCTGACCTCCACCCTGACCTTGACCGTGACCCTGACCTCCACCCTGACCTTGACCCTGACCTTGACCATCACCTAGACCTTGACCCTGACCCTGACCTCTACTTTGACCTTGACCCTGACCCTGACCTCCACCCTGACCTTGACCCTGACCCTGACCTCCACCCTGACCTCCACCCTGACCTTGACCTTGACCCTGACCTCCACCCTGACCTTGACCTTGACCCTGACCTCCACCCTGACCTTGACCCTGACCCTGTTCTCCACTTTGACCTTGACCCTGAGCCTGACCTCCACCCTGACCATGACCCTGACCCTGACCTCCACCCTGACCATGACTGTGACCCTGACCTCCACCCTGACCTTGACTGTGACCCTGACCTCCACCCTGACCTTGTTCCTGACCTTGACTCTGACCCTGACCTCGGCCCTGACCTTGACCCTGACCCTGACCTCCACCCTGACCTTGACTGAGACCGTAACCTCCACCCTGACCTCCACCCTGACCTTGACTGAGACCGTAACCTCCACCCTGACCTCCACCCTGACCTTGACTGTGACCCTGACCGCCACCCTGACCTCGACCCGGACCCTGACCTCCACCCTGACATTGACCCTGACCCTGACCTCCACCCTGAACTTGACCCTGACCCCGACCTCCACCCTGACCATGACCCTGACCCTGACCGTCACCCTGACCTTGACCTTGACCCTGACTTCCACCCTGACCTTGACTCTGACCCTGACCTCGACCCTGACCTTTACCCTGACCTTGACCACCACCCCAACCTTGACCCTGACCCTGACCTCCACCCTGACCTTGACACTGACCACGACCTCCACCCTGACCTTGACCCTGACCCCGAGCTTACCCTGACCTCCACTCCGACCTTGACTGTGACCGTCACCTCGACCCTGACCTTGACCCTGACCCTGACCTCCACCCTGACCTTGACTGTGACCCTGACCTCTACACTGACCTTGACCTTGACCCCGACCTTCACCCTGACCTTGACCGTGACCCTGACCTCCACCTTGGCCTTGACTGTGACCCTGACCTTCACCCTTACCTTGACCCTGACCCTTACCTCCACCCTGACCTCCACCCTGACCTCGACCCTGACCCTGACCTTGACTCTGACACTGACCTCAACCCTGACCTCCACCCTGACCTTGACCCTGACCCTGACCTCCACCCTGACGTTGACCCTTACCCTAACCTCCACCCTGACCTTGACTGAGAGCGTGACCTCCACCCTGACCTCCACCCTGACCTTGACTGTGACCCTGACCTCCACCCTGACCTTGACCCGGACCCTGACCTCCACCCTGACATTGACCCTGACCCTGACCTCCACCCTGAACTTGACCCTGACCCTGACCTCCACCCTGACCTTGCCCTCCACCCTGACCTTGACTGTGACCCTGACCTTCACCCTGACCTTGACCCTGACCCCGACCTCCACCCTGACCTCCACCCTGACCTTGACCCCCACCCTGACCTTGACCTTGACCCTGACTTCCACCCTGACCTTGACCCTGACCCTGACCTCCACCCTGACCTTTACCCTGACCTTGACCACCACCCTGACCTTGACCCTGACCCTGACCTCCACCCTGACCTTGACCCTGACCCCGACCTCCACCCTGACCTTGACCCTTACCCTGACCTCCACCCTGACCTTGACCCTGACCCTGACCTCCACTTTGACCTTGACTCTGACCCTGACCTCCACCCTGACCCTGACCTCCACCCTGACCATGACCCTGACCCTGACCTCAACCCTGACCTTCACCCTGACCTTGACCCTGACCCTGACCTCCACCCTGACCTTGAGCCTGACCCTGACCTCGGCCCTGACCTTGACCCTGACCCTGACCTTCACCCTGACCTTGACTGTGACCCTGACCTCCACCCTGACATTGACCCTGAACCCAACCTCCACCCTGACCTCCACCCTGACCTTGACCCTGACCCTGACCTCCACTCTGACCTTGAACGTGACCCTGACCTCCACCCTGACCTTGTCCCTGACCTTGACCCTGACCCTGACCTCCACCCTGACCTTGACACTGACCACGACCTCCAACCTGACCTTGACGCTGACCCCGAGCTTACCCTGACCACCACCCTGACCTTGACCTCGTTCCTGACCTCCACCCTGACCTTGATCCTGACCCTGACCTCCACCCTGACCTTGACCCTGACCCCGACCTCCACCCTGACCTTGACCCTGACCCTGACCTCCACCCTGACCTTGACCCTGACCCTGACCTCCACTTTGACCTTGACTCTGACCCTGACCTCCACCCTGACTCTGACCTCCACCCTGACCATGACCCTGACTCTGACCTCAACCCTGACCTTCACCCTGACCTTGACCCTGACCCTGACCTCCACCCTGACCTTGAGCCTGACCCTGACCTCGGCCCTGACCTTGACCCTGACCCTGACCTTCACCCTGACCTTGACTGTGACCCTGACCTCCACCCTGACATTGACCCTGAACCCAACCTCCACCCTGACCTCCACCCTGACCTTGACCCTGACCCTGACCTCCACTCTGACCTTGACTGTGACCCTGACCTCCACCCTGACCTTGTCCCTGACCTTGACCCTGACCCTGACCTCGGCCCTGACCTTGACCCTGACCCTGTCCTCCACCCTGACCTCGACTGAGACCGTGACCTCCACCCTGACCTCGACCCTGACCTTGACCCTGACCCTGACCTCCACCCTGACCTTGACCCTGACCCTGACCTCGGCCCTGACCTTGACCCTGACCCTGACCTCCACCCTGACCTTGACTCTGACCCTGACCTCCACCCTGACCTCCACCCTGACCTTGACCCTGACCTTGACCTCCACCCTGACCTTGACACTGACCCTGACCTCCACCCTGACCTTGACCGTGACCCTGACCTCCACCCTGACCTTGGCCCTGACCTTGACCATCACCTAGACCTTGACCCTGACCCTGACCTCCACTTTGACCTTGACCCTGACCCTGACCTCCACCCTGACCTTGACCCTGACCACGACCTCCACCCTGACCTTGACCCTGACCCCGAGCTTACCCTGACCTCCACTCCGACCTTGACTGTGACCGTCACCTCGACCCTGACCTTGACCCTGACCCTGACCTCCACCCTGACCTTGACTGTGACCCTGACCTCTACACTGACCTTGACCTTGACCCCGACCTTCACCCTGACCTTGACCGTGACCCTGACCTCCACCTTGGCCTTGACTGTGACCCTGACCTTCACCCTTACCTTGACCCTGACCCTTACCTCCACCCTGACCTCCACCCTGACCTCGACCCTGACCCTGACCTTGACTCTGACACTGACCTCAACCCTGACCTCCACCCTGACCTTGACCCTGACCCTGACCTCCACCCTGACGTTGACCCTTACCCTAACCTCCACCCTGACCTTGACTGAGAGCGTGACCTCCACCCTGACCTCCACCCTGACCTTGACTGTGACCCTGACCTCCACCCTGACCTTGACCCGGACCCTGACCTCCACCCTGACATTGACCCTGACCCTGACCTCCACCCTGAACTTGACCCTGACCCTGACCTCCACCCTGACCTTGCCCTCCACCCTGACCTTGACTGTGACCCTGACCTTCACCCTGACCTTGACCCTGACCCCGACCTCCACCCTGACCTCCACCCTGACCTTGACCCCCACCCTGACCTTGACCTTGACCCTGACTTCCACCCTGACCTTGACCCTGACCCTGACCTCCACCCTGACCTTTACCCTGACCTTGACCACCACCCTGACCTTGACCCTGACCCTGACCTCCACCCTGACCTTGACCCTGACCCCGACCTCCACCCTGACCTTGACCCTTACCCTGACCTCCACCCTGACCTTGACCCTGACCCTGACCTCCACTTTGACCTTGACTCTGACCCTGACCTCCACCCTGACCCTGACCTCCACCCTGACCATGACCCTGACCCTGACCTCAACCCTGACCTTCACCCTGACCTTGACCCTGACCCTGACCTCCACCCTGACCTTGAGCCTGACCCTGACCTCGGCCCTGACCTTGACCCTGACCCTGACCTTCACCCTGACCTTGACTGTGACCCTGACCTCCACCCTGACATTGACCCTGAACCCAACCTCCACCCTGACCTCCACCCTGACCTTGACCCTGACCCTGACCTCCACTCTGACCTTGAACGTGACCCTGACCTCCACCCTGACCTTGTCCCTGACCTTGACCCTGACCCTGACCTCCACCCTGACCTTGACACTGACCACGACCTCCAACCTGACCTTGACGCTGACCCCGAGCTTACCCTGACCACCACCCTGACCTTGACCTCGTTCCTGACCTCCACCCTGACCTTGATCCTGACCCTGACCTCCACCCTGACCTTGACCCTGACCCCGACCTCCACCCTGACCTTGACCCTGACCCTGACCTCCACCCTGACCTTGACCCTGACCCTGACCTCCACTTTGACCTTGACTCTGACCCTGACCTCCACCCTGACCATGACCCTGACTCTGACCTCAACCCTGACCTTCACCCTGACCTTGACCCTGACCCTGACCTCCACCCTGACCTTGAGCCTGACCCTGACCTCGACCCTGACCTTGACCCTGACCCTGACCTCCACCCCGACCTTGACCATGACCTTCACCACCACCCTGACCTTGACCCTGACCCTGACCACCACCCTGACCTCCACCCTGACCTTGACCCTGACCTTGCCCTCCACCCTGACCTTGACTGTGACCCTGACCTTCACCCTGACCTTGACCCTGACCCCGACCTCCACCCTGACCTCCACCCTGACCTTGACCCCCACCCTGATCTTGACCCTGACCCTGACCTCCACTTTGACCTCGACCCTGATCCTGACCTCCACCCTGACCCCCACCCTGACCTTGACCGCGTTCCTGACCTCCACCCTTACCTTGACCCTGACCCTGACCTCCACCCTGACCTTGACCCTGACCCTGACCTCCACCCTGACCTCCACCCTGATCTTGACCCTGACCCTGACCTCCACCCTGACCTTGACCCTGACCCTGACCTCCACCCTGACCTTGACCCTGACCCTGACCTCCACTTTGACCTTGACTCTGACCCTGACCTCGACCCCAAACATGACCCTGACCCTGACCTCAACCCTGACCTCCACCCTGACCTTGACCCTGACCCTGACCTCCACCCTGACCTTGAGCCTGACCCTGACCTCGGCCCCGACCTTGACCCTGACCCTGACCTCCACCCTGACCTTGACCCTGACCCTGTTCTCCACTTTGACCTTGACCCTGACCCTGACCTCCACCCTGACCATGACCCTGACCCTGACCTCCACCCTGACCATGACTGTGACCCTGACCTCCACCCTGACCTTGACTGTGACCCTGACCTCCACCCTGACCTTGTCCCTGACCTTGACTCTGACCCTGACCTCGGCCCTGACCTTGACCCTGACCCTGACCTCCACCCTGACCTTGACTCTGACCCTGACCTCCACCCTGACCTCCACCCTGACCTTGACCCTGACCTTGACCTCCACCCTGACCTTGACACTGACCCTGACCTCCACCCTGACCTTGACCGTGACCCTGACCTCCACCCTGACCTTGACCCTGACCTTGACCATCACCTAGACCTTGACCCTGACCCTGACCTCTACTTTGACCTTGACCCTGACCCTGACCTCCACCCTGACCTTGACCCTGACCCTGACCTCCACCCTGACCTCCACCCTGACCTTGACCTTGACCCTGACCTCCACCCTGACCTTGACCCTGACCCTAACCTCCACCCTGAGCTTGACCCTGATTCTGACCTCTACCCCGACCTCCACCCTGACCTTGACCCCCATCCTGATCTTGACCCTGACCCTGACCTCCACTTTGACCTTGACCCTGACCCTGACCTCCACCCTGACCTTGACCCTGACCCTGACCTCCACCCTGACATTTACCCTGACCTTGACCACCACCCTGACCTTGACCCTGACCCTGACCTCCACCCTGACCTTGACTGAGAGCGTGACCTCCACCCTGACCTTCACCCTGACCTTGACTGTGACCCTGACCTCCACCCTGACCTTGACCCGGACCCTGACCTCCACCCTGACATTGACCCTGACCCTGACCTCCACCCTGAACTTGACCCTGACCCTGACCTCCACCCTGACCTTGACCCTGACCCTGACCTCAACTTTGACCTTGACCCTGACCCCGACCTTCACCCTGACCTTGACCCTGACCCTGACCTCCGCCCTGACTTTGACCTTGACCCTGACTTCCACACTGACCTTGACCCTGACCCTGACCTCCACCCTGACCTTGACCCTGACCCTGACCTCCACCCTGACCTTGACCCTGACCCTGACCTCCACCCCGACCTTGACCCTCACCCTGACCTCTACCCTGACATTGACCCTGACCCTCACCTTCGTCCTGACCTTGACCCCGACCCCGACCTCCACCCTGACCTTGACCCCGAAGCTGACCTTCACCCTGACCTCCACTCTGACCTTGACCCTGACCCTGACCCCCACCCTGACCTCCACCCTGAACTTGACCCTGACCCGGACCTCCACCCTGACCTTGACCCGGACCCTGACCTCCACCCTGACCTTGACCCTGACCCTGACCTCCACCCTGACCTTGACCCTGACCCTGACCTCCACCCTGACCTTGCCCTCCACCCTGACCTTGACTGTGACCCTGACCTTCACCCTGACCTTGACCCTGACCCCGACCTCCACCCTGACCTTGACCCTGACCCTGACCTCCACCCTGACCTTGACCCTGACCCTGACCTCCACTTTGACCTTGACTCTGACCCTGACCTCCACCCTGACCCTGACCTCCACCCTGACCATGACCCTGACCCTGACCTCAACCCTGACCTTCACCCTGACCTTGACTGTGACCCTGACCTCCACCCCGACCTTGACCCTGACCCTGACCTCAACCCTGACCTTCACCCTGACCTTGACTGTGACCCTGACCTCCACTCTGACCTTGACTCTGACCCTGACCTCCACCCTGACCCTGACCTCCACCCTGACCATGACCCTGACCCTGACCTCAACCCTGACCTTCACCCTGACCTTGACTGTGACCCTGACCTCCACTCTGACCTTGACCCGGACCCTGACCTCCACCCTGACATTGACCCTGACCCTGACCTACACCCTGAACTTGACCCTGACCCCGACCTCCACCCTGACCTTGACCCTGACCCTGACCGTCACCCTGACCTTGACCTTGACTCTGATTTCCACCCTGACCTTGACCCTGACCCTGACCTCCACCCTGACCTTTACCCTGACCTTGACCACCACCCCGACCTTAACCCTGACCCTGACCTCCACCCTGACCTTGACACTGACCACGACCTCCACCCTGACCTTGACCCTGACCCCGAGCTTACCCTGACCTCCACTCCGACCTTGACTGTGACCGTCACCTCGACCCTGACCTTGACCCTGACCCTGACCTCCACCCTGACCTTGACTGTGACCCTGACCTCTACACTGACCTTGACCTTGACCCCGACCTTCACCCTGACCTTGACCGTGACCCTGACCTCCTCCTTGGCCTTGACTGTGACCCTGACCTTCACCCTTACCTTGACCCTGACCCTTACCTCCACCCTGACCTCCACCCTGACCTCGACCCTGACCCTGACCTTGACCCTGACACTGACCTCAACCCTGACCTCCACCCTGACCTTGACCCTGACCCTGACCTCCACCCTGACCTTGACCCTGACCCTGACCTCAACTTTGACCTTGACCCTGACCCCGACCTCCACCCTGACCTTGACCCTGACCCTGACCTCCACCCTGACTTTGACCTTGACCCTGACTTCCACACTGACCTTGACCCTGACCCTGACCTCCACCCTGACCTTGACCCTGACCCTGACCTCCACCCTGACCTTGACCCTGACCCTGACCTCCACCCTGACCTTGACCCTGACCCTGACCTCTACCCTGACATTGACCCTGACCCTCACCTTCACCCCGACCTTGACCCCGACCCCGACCTCCACCCTGACCTTGACCCCGACCCTGACCTTCACCCTGACCTTGCCCTCCACCCTGACCTTGACTGTGACCCTGACCTTCACCCTGACCTTGACCCTGACCCCGACCTCCACCCTGACCTCCAGCCCGACCTTGACCCCCACCCTGACCTTGACCTTGACCCTGACTTCCACCCTGACCTTGACCCTGACCCTGACCTCCACCCTGACCTTCACCCTGACATTGACCACCACCCTGACCTTGACCCTGACCCTGACCTCCACCCTGACCTTGACCCTGACCCCGACCTCCACCCTGACCTTGACCCTGACCCTGACCTCCACCCTGACCTTGACCCTGACCCTGACCTCCACTTTGACCTTGACTCTGACCCTGACCTCCACCCTGACCCTGACCTCCACCCTGACCATGACCCTGACCCTGACCTCAACCCTGACCTTCACCCTGACCTTGACCCTGACCCTGACCCTGACCTCCACCCTGACCTTGAGCCTGACCCTGACCTCGGCCCTGACCTTGACCCTGACCCTGACCTCCACCCTGACCTTGACTGTGACCCTGACCTCCACCCTGACATTGACCCTGAACTAAACCTGCACCCTGACCTTCACCCTGACCTTGACCCTGACCCTGACCTCCACTCTGACCTTGACTGTGACCCTGACCTCCACCCTGACCTTGTCCCTGACCTTGACCCTGACCCTGACCTCGGCCCTGACCTTGACCCTGACCCTGTCCTCCACCCTGACCTCGACTGAGACCGTGACCTCCACCCTGACCTCGACCCTGACCTTGACCCTGACCCTGACCTCCACCCTGACCTTGACCCTGACCCTGACCTCGGCCCTGACCTTGACCCTGACCCTGACCTCCACCCTGACCTTGACTCTGACCCTGACCTCCACCCTGACCTTGACCCTGACCTTGACCTCCAGCCTGACCTTGACACTGACCCTGACCTCCACCCTGACCTTGACCGTGACTCTGACCTCCACCCTGACCTTGACCCTGACCTTGACCATCACCTAGACCTTGACCCTGACCCTGACCTCTACTTTGACCTTGACCCTGACCCTGACCTCCACCCTGACCTCCACCCTGACCTTGACCTTGACCCTGACCTCCACCCTGACCTTGACCCTGACCCTGACCTCCACCCTGAGCTGGACCCTGATTCTGACCTCTACCCCGACCTCCACCCTGACCTTGACCCCCATCCTGATCTTGACCCTGACCCTGACCTCCACTTTGACCTTGACCCTGACCCTGACCTCCACCCTGACCTTGACCCTGACCCTGACCTCCACCCTGACATTTACCCTGACCTTGACCACCACCCTGAACTTGACCCTGACCCTGACCTCCACCCTGACCTTGACACTGACCACGACCTCCACCCTGACCTTGACGCTGACCCCGAGCTTACCCTGACCTCCACCCTGACCTTGACCTCGTTCCTGACCTCCACCCTGACCTTGACCCTGACCCTGACCTTCACCCTGACCTCCACCCTGACCTTGACCTTGACCCTGACCTCGACCCTGACCTTGACCCTGACCCTGACCTCCACCCCGACCTTGACCCTGACCTTCACCACCACCCTGACCTTGACCCTGACCCTGACCACCACCCTGACCTCCACCCTGACCTTGACCCTGACCTTGCCCTCCACCCTGACCTTGACTGTGACCCTGACCTTCACCCTGACCTTGACCCTGACCCCGACCTCCACCCTGACCTCCACCCTGACCTTGACCCCCACCCTGATCTTGACCCTGACCCTGACCTCCACTTTGACCTCGACCCTGATCCTGACCTCCACCCTGACCCCCACCCTGACCTTGACCGCGTTCCCGACCTCCACCCTTACCTTGACCCTGACCCTGACCTCCACCCTGACCTTGACCCTGACCCTGACCTCCACCCTGACCCCCACCCTGATCTTGACCCTGACCCTGACCTCCACCCTGACCTTGACCCTGACCCTGACCTCCACCCTGACCTTGACCCTGACCCTGACCTCCACCCTGACCTTGAGCCTGACCCTGACCTCGGCCCTGACCTTGACCCTGACCCTGACCTCCACCCTGACCTTGACCCTGACCCTGTTCTCCACTTTGACCTTGACCCTGACCCTGACCTCCACCCTGACCATGACCCTGACCCTGACCTCCACCCTGACCATGACTGTGACCCTGACCTCCACCCTGACCTTGACTGTGACCCTGACCTCCACCCTGACCTTGTCCCTGACCCTGACCTCCACCCTGACCTTGACCCTGACCCTGACCTCCACCCTGACCTCCACCCTGACCTTGACTCTGACCCTGACCTCCACCCTGACCTTGACCCTGACCTTGACCTCCACCCTGACCTTGACACTGACCCTGACCTCCACCCTGACCTTGACCGTGACCCTGACCTCCACCCTGACCTTGACCCTGACCCTGACCTCCACTTTGACCTTGACTCTGACCCTGACCTCCACCCTGACCCTGACCTCCACCCTGACCATGACCCTGACCCTGACCTCAACCCTGACCTTCACCCTGACCTTGACTGTGACCCTGACCTCCACCCCGACCTTGACCCTGACCCTGACCTCAACCCTGACCTTCACCCTGACCTTGACTGTGACCCTGACCTCCACTCTGACCTTGACTCTGACCCTGACCTCCACCCTGACCCTGACCTCCACCCTGACCATGACCCTGACCCTGACCTCAACCCTGACCTTCACCCTGACCTTGACTGTGACCCTGACCTCCACTCTGACCTTGACCCGGACCCTGACCTCCACCCTGACATTGACCCTGACCCTGACCTCCACCCTGAACTTGACCCTGACCCCGACCTCCACCCTGACCTTGACCCTGACCCTGACCGTCACCCTGACCTTGACCTTGACCCTGATTTCCACCCTGACCTTGACCCTGACCCTGACCTCCACCCTGACCTTTACCCTGACCTTGACCACCACCCCGACCTTAACCCTGACCCTGACCTCCACCCTGACCTTGACACTGACCACGACCTACACCCTGACCTTGACCCTGACCCCGAGCTTACCCTGACCTCCACTCCGACCTTGACTGTGACCGTCACCTCGACCCTGACCTTGACCCTGACCCTGACCTCCACCCTGACCTTGACTGTGACCCTGACCTCTACACTGACCTTGACCTTGACCCCGACCTTCACCCTGACCTTGA
This sequence comes from Tenthredo distinguenda, assembly GCA_947538915.1. Classification (NCBI taxonomy): domain Eukaryota; kingdom Metazoa; phylum Arthropoda; class Insecta; order Hymenoptera; family Tenthredinidae; genus Tenthredo; species Tenthredo distinguenda. The sequence goes on along the minus strand of OX384536.1, from coordinate 5,193,500 downwards.
CCGTGACCCTGACCTCCTCCTTGGCCTTGACTGTGACCCTGACCTTCACCCTTACCTTGACCCTGACCCTTACCTCCACCCTGACCTCCACCCTGACCTCGACCCTGACCCTGACCTTGACCCTGACACTGACCTCAACCCTGACCTCCACCCTGACCTTGACCCTGACCCTGACCTCCACCCTGACCTTGACCCTGAGCCTGACCTCAACTTTGACCTTGACCTTGACCCCGACCTCCACCCTGACCTTGACCCTGACCCTGACCTCCACCCTGACTTTGACCTTGACCCTGACTTCCACACTGACCTTGACCCTGACCCTGACCTCCACCCTGACCTTGACCCTGACCCTGACCTCCACCCTGACCTTGACCCTGACCCTGACCTCCACCCTGACCTTGACCCTGACCCTGACCTCTACCCTGACATTGACCCTGACCCTCACCTTCACCCCGACCTTGACCCCGACCCCGACCTCCACCCTGACCTTGACCCCGACCCTGACCTTCACCCTGACCTTGCCCTCCACCCTGACCTTGACTGTGACCCTGACCTTCACCCTGACCTTGACCCTGACCCCGACCTCCACCCTGACCTCCACCCCGACCTTGACCCCCACCCTGACCTTGACCTTGACCCTGACTTCCACCCTGACCTTGACCCTGACCCTGACCTCCACCCTGACCTTCACCCTGACCTTGACCACCACCCTGACCTTGACCCTGACCCTGACCTCCACCCTGACCTTGACCCTGACCCCGACCTCCACCCTGACCTTGACCCTGACCCTGACCTCCACCCTGACCTTGACCCTGACCCTGACCTCCACTTTGACCTTGACTCTGACCCTGACCTCCACCCTGACCCTGACCTCCACCCTGACCATGACCCTGACCCTGACCTCAACCCTGACCTTCACCCTGACCTTGACCCTGACCCTGACCCTGACCTCCACCCTGACCTTGAGCCTGACCCTGACCTCGGCCCTGACCTTGACCCTGACCCTGACCTCCACCCTGACCTTGACTGTGACCCTGACCTCCACCCTGACATTGACCCTGAACTAAACCTGCACCCTGACCTTCACCCTGACCTTGACCCTGACCCTGACCTCCACTCTGACCTTGACTGTGACCCTGACCTCCACCCTGACCTTGTCCCTGACCTTGACCCTGACCCTGACCTCGGCCCTGACCTTGACCCTGACCCTGTCCTCCACCCTGACCTCGACTGAGACCGTGACCTCCACCCTGACCTCGACCCTGACCTTGACCCTGACCCTGACCTCCACCCTGACCTTGACCCTGACCCTGACCTCGGCCCTGACCTTGACCCTGACTCTGACCTCCACCCTGACCTTGACTCTGACCCTGACCTCCACCCTGACCTCCACCCTGACCTTGACCCTGACCTTGACCTCCACCCTGACCTTGACACTGACAATGACCTCCACCCTGACCTTGACCGTGACTCTGACCTCCACCCTGACCTTGACCCTGACCTTGACCATCACCTAGACCTTGACCCTGACCCTGACCTCTACTTTGACCTTGACCCTGACCCTGACCTCCACCCTGACCTTGACCCTGACCCTGACCTCCACCCTGACCTCCACCCTGACCTTGACCTTGACCCTGACCTCCACCCTGACCTTGACCCTGACCCTGACCTCCACCCTGAGCTGGACCCTGATTCTGACCTCTACCCCGACCTCCACCCTGACCTTGACCCCCATCCTGATCTTGACCCTGACCCTGACCTCCACTTTGACCTTGACCCTGACCCTGACCTCCACCCTGACCTTGACCCTGACCCTGACCTCCACCCTGACATTTACCCTGACCTTGACCACCACCCTGACCTTGACCACCACCCTGACCTTGACCCTGACCCTGACCTCCACCCTGACCTTGACACTGACCACGACCTCCACCCTGACCTTGACGCTGACCCCGAGCTTACCCTGACCTCCACCCTGACCTTGACCTCGTTCCTGACCTCCACCCTGACCTTGACCCTGACCCTGACCTTCACCCTGATCTCCACCCTGACCTTGACCTTGACCCTGACCTCGACCCTGACCTTGACCCTGACCCTGACCTCCACCCCGACCTTGACCCTGACCTTCACCACCACCCTGACCTTGACCCTGACCCTGACCACCACCCTGACCTCCACCCTGACCTTGACCCTGACCTTGCCCTCCACCCTGACCTTGACTGTGACCCTGACCTTCACCCTGACCTTGACCCTGACCCCGACCTCCACCCTGACCCTGACCTCCACCCTGACCATGACCCTGACCCTGACCTCAACCCTGACCTTCACCCTGACCTTGACTGTGACCCTGACCTCCACCCCGACCTTGACCCTGACCCTGACCTCAACCCTGACCTTCACCCTGACCTTGACTGTGACCCTGACCTCCACTCTGACCTTGACTCTGACCCTGACCTCCACCCTGACCCTGACCTCCACCCTGACCATGACCCTGACCCTGACCTCAACCCTGACCTTCACCCTGACCTTGACTGTGACCCTGACCTCCACTCTGACCTTAACCCGGACCCTGACCTCCACCCTGACATTGACCCTGACCCTGACCTCCACCCTGAACTTGACCCTGACCCCGACCTCCACCCTGACCTTGACCCTGATCCTGACCGTCACCCTGACCTTGACCTTGACCCTGATTTCCACCCTGACCTTGACCCTGACCCTGACCTCCACCCTGACCTTTACCCTGACCTTGACCACCACCCCGACCTTAACCCTGACCCTGACCTCCACCCTGACCTTGACACTGACCACGACCTCCACCCTGACCTTGACCCTGACCCCGAGCTTACCCTGACCTCCACTCCGACCTTGACTGTGACCGTCACCTCGACCCTGACCTTGACCCTGACCCTGACCTCCACCCTGACCTTGACTGTGACCCTGACCTCTACACTGACCTTGACCTTGACCCCGACCTTCACCCTGACCTTGACCGTGACCCTGACCTCCTCCTTGGCCTTGACTGTGACCCTGACCTTCACCCTTACCTTGACCCTGACCCTTACCTCCACCCTGACCTCCACCCTGACCTCGACCCTGACCCTGACCTTGACCCTGACACTGACCTCAACCCTGACCTCCACCCTGACCTTGACCCTGACCCTGACCTCCACCCTGACCTTGACCCTGAGCCTGACCTCAACTTTGACCTTGACCTTGACCCCGACCTCCACCCTGACCTTGACCCTGACCCTGACCTCCACCCTGACTTTGACCTTGACCCTGACTTCCACACTGACCTTGACCCTGACCCTGACCTCCACCCTGACCTTGACCCTGACCCTGACCTCCACCCTGACCTTGACCCTGACCCTGACCTCCACCCTGACCTTGACCCTGACCCTGACCTCTACCCTGACATTGACCCTGACCCTCACCTTCACCCCGACCTTGACCCCGACCCCGACCTCCACCCTGACCTTGACCCCGACCCTGACCTTCACCCTGACCTTGCCCTCCACCCTGACCTTGACTGTGACCCTGACCTTCACCCTGACCTTGACCCTGACCCCGACCTCCACCCTGACCTCCACCCCGACCTTGACCCCCACCCTGACCTTGACCTTGACCCTGACTTCCACCCTGACCTTGACCCTGACCCTGACCTCCACCCTGACCTTCACCCTGACCTTGACCACCACCCTGACCTTGACCCTGACCCTGACCTCCACCCTGACCTTGACCCTGACCCCGACCTCCACCCTGACCTTGACCCTGACCCTGACCTCCACCCTGACCTTGACCCTGACCCTGACCTCCACTTTGACCTTGACTCTGACCCTGACCTCCACCCTGACCCTGACCTCCACCCTGACCATGACCCTGACCCTGACCTCAACCCTGACCTTCACCCTGACCTTGACCCTGACCCTGACCCTGACCTCCACCCTGACCTTGAGCCTGACCCTGACCTCGGCCCTGACCTTGACCCTGACCCTGACCTCCACCCTGACCTTGACTGTGACCCTGACCTCCACCCTGACATTGACCCTGAACTAAACCTGCACCCTGACCTTCACCCTGACCTTGACCCTGACCCTGACCTCCACTCTGACCTTGACTGTGACCCTGACCTCCACCCTGACCTTGTCCCTGACCTTGACCCTGACCCTGACCTCGGCCCTGACCTTGACCCTGACCCTGTCCTCCACCCTGACCTCGACTGAGACCGTGACCTCCACCCTGACCTCGACCCTGACCTTGACCCTGACCCTGACCTCCACCCTGACCTTGACCCTGACCCTGACCTCGGCCCTGACCTTGACCCTGACCCTGACCTCCACCCTGACCTTGACTCTGACCCTGACCTCCACCCTGACCTTGACCCTGACCTTGACCTCCACCCTGACCTTGACACTGACCCTGACCTCCACCCTGACCTTGACCGTGACTCTGACCTCCACCCTGACCTTGACCCTGACCTTGACCATCACCTAGACCTTGACCCTGACCCTGACCTCTACTTTGACCTTGACCCTGACCCTGACCTCCACCCTGACCTTGACCCTGACCCTGACCTCCACCCTGACCTCCACCCTGACCTTGACCTTGACCCTGACCTCCACCCTGACCTTGACCCTGACCCTGACCTCCACCCTGAGCTGGACCCTGATTCTGACCTCTACCCCGACCTCCACCCTGACCTTGACCCCCATCCTGATCTTGACCCTGACCCTGACCTCCACTTTGACCTTGACCCTGACCCTGACCTCCACCCTGACCTTGACCCTGACCCTGACCTCCACCCTGACATTTACCCTGACCTTGACCACCACCCTGACCTTGACCCTGACCCTGACCTCCACCCTGACCTTGACACTGACCACGACCTCCACCCTGACCTTGACGCTGACCCCGAGCTTACCCTGACCTCCACCCTGACCTTGACCTCGTTCCTGACCTCCACCCTGACCTTGACCCTGACCCTGACCTTCACCCTGACCTCCACCCTGACCTTGACCTTGACCCTGACCTCGACCCTGACCTTGACCCTGACCCTGACCTCCACCCCGACCTTGACCCTGACCTTCACCACCACCCTGACCTTGACCCTGACCCTGACCACCACCCTGACCTCCACCCTGACCTTGACCCTGACCTTGCCCTCCACCCTGACCTTGACTGTGACCCTGACCTTCACCCTGACCTTGACCCTGACCCCGACCTCCACCCTGACCTCCACCCTGACCTTGACCCCCACCCTGATCTTGACCCTGACCCTGACCTCCACTTTGACCTCGACCCTGATCCTGACCTCCACCCTGACCCCCACCCTGACCTTGACCGCGTTCCCGACCTCCACCCTTACCTTGACCCTGACCCTGACCTCCACCCTGACCTTGACCCTGACCCTGACCTCCACCCTGACCTCCACCCTGATCTTGACCCTGACCCTGACCTCCACCCTGACCTTGACCCTGACCCTGACCTCCACCCTGACCTTGACCCTGACCCTGACCTCCACCCTGACCTTGAGCCTGACCCTGACCTCGGCCCTGACCTTGACCCTGACCCTGACCTCCACCCTGACCTTGACCCTGACCCTGTTCTCCACTTTGACCTTGACCCTGACCCTGACCTCCACCCTGACCATGACCCTGACCCTGACCTCCACCCTGACCATGACTGTGACCCTGACCTCCACCCTGACCTTGACTGTGACCCTGACCTCCACCCTGACCTTGTCCCTGACCTTGACTCTGACCCTGACCTCGGCCCTGACCTTGACCCTGACCCTGACCTCCACCCTGACCTTGACTGAGACCGTGACCTTCACCCTGACCTCGACCCTGACCTTGACCCTGACCCTGACCTCCACCCTGACCTTGACCCTGACCCTGACCTCGGCCCTGACCTTGACCCTGACCCTGACCTCCACCCTGACCTTGACTCTGACCCTGACCTCCACCCTGACCTCCACCCTGACCTTGACCCTGACCTTGACCTCCACCCTGACCTTGACACTGACCCTGACCTCCACCCTGACCTTGACCGTGACCCTGACCTCCACCCTGACCTTGACCCTGACCTTGAGCATCACCTAGACCTTGACCCTGACCCTGACCTCTACTTTGACCTTGACCCTGACCCTGACCTCCACCCTGACCTTGACCCTGACCCTGACCTCCACCCTGACCTCCACCCTGACCTTGACCTTGACCCTGACCTCCACCCTGACCTTGACCCTGACCCTAACCTCCACCCTGAGCTTGACCCTGATTCTGACCTCTACCCCGACCTCCACCCTGACCTTGACCCCCATCCTGATCTTGACCCTGACCCTGACCTCCACTTTGACCTTGACCCTGACCCTGACCTCCACCCTGACCTTGACCCTGACCCTGACCTCCACCCTGACATTTACCCTGACCTTGACCACCACCCTGACCTTGACCCTGACCCTGACCTCCACCCTGACCTTGACTGAGAGCGTGACCTCCACCCTGACCTTCACTCTGACCTTGACTGTGACCCTGACCTCCACCCTGACCTTGACCCGGACCCTGACCTCCACCCTGACATTGACCCTGACCCTGACCTCCACCCTGAACTTGACCCTGACCCTGACCTCCACCCTGACCTTGACCCTGACCCTGACCTCAACTTTGACCTTGACCCTGACCCCGACCTCCACCCTGACCTTGACCCTGACCCTGACCTCCGCCCTGACTTTGACCTTGACCCTGACTTCCACACTGACCTTGACCCTGACCCTGACCTCCACCCTGACCTTGACCCTGACCCTGACCTCCACCCTGACCTTGACCCTGACCCTGACCTCCACCCTGACCTTGACCCTGACCCTGACCTCTACCCTGACATTGACCCTGACCCTCACCTTCGTCCTGACCTTGACCCCGACCCCGACCTCCACCCTGACCTTGACCCCGAAGCTGACCTTCACCCTGACCTCCACTCTGACCTTGACCCTGACCCTGACCCCCACCCTGACCTCCACCCTGAACTTGACCCTGACCCGGACCTCCACCCTGACCTTGACCCGGACCCTGACCTCCACCCTGACCTTGACCCTGACCCTGACCTCCACCCTGACCTTGACCCTGACCCTGACCTCCACCCTGACCTTGCCCTCCACCCTGACCTTGACTGTGACCCTGACCTTCACCCTGACCTTGACCCTGACCCCGACCTCCACCCTGACCTCCACCCTGACCTTGACCCCCACCCTGACCTTGACCTTGACCCTGACTTCCACCCTGACCTTGACCCTGACCCTGACCTCCACCCTGACCTTTACCCTGACCTTGACCACCACCCTGACCTTGACCCTGACCCTGACCTTCACCCTGACCTTGACCCTGACCCCGACCTCCACCCTGACCTTGACCCTGACCCTGACCTCCACCCTGACCTTGACCCTGACCCTGACCTCCACTTTGACCTTGACTCTGACCCTGACCTCCACCCTGACCCTGACCTCCACCCTGACCATGACCCTGACCCTGACCTCAACCCTGACCTTCACCCTGACCTTGACTGTGACCCTGGCCTCCACTCTGACCTTGACCCGGACCCTGACCTCCACCCTGACATTGACCCTGACCCTGACCTCCACCCCGAACTTGACCCTGACCCCGACCTCCACCCTGACCTTGACCCTGACCCTGACCGTCACCCTGACCTTGACCTTGACCCTGATTTCCACCCTGACCTTGACCCTGACCCTGACCTCCACCCTGACCTTTACCCTGACCTTGACCACCACCCCGACCTTAACCCTGACCCTGACCTCCACCCTGACCTTGACACTGACCACGACCTCCACCCTGACCTTGACCCTGACCCCGAGCTTACCCTGACCTCCACTCCGACCTTGACTGTGACCGTCACCTCGACCCTGACCTTGACCCTGACCCTGACCTCCACCCTGACCTTGACTGTGACCCTGACCTCTACACTGACCTTGACCTTGACCCCGACCTTCACCCTGACCTTGACCGTGACCCTGACCTCCTCCTTGGCCTTGACTGTGACCCTGACCTTCACCCTTACCTTGACCCTGACCCTTACCTCCACCCTGACCTCCACCCTGACCTCGACCCTGACCCTGACCTTGACCCTGACACTGACCTCAACCCTGACCTCCACCCTGACCTTGACCCTGACCCTGACCTCCACCCTGACCTTGACCCTGACCCTGACCTCAACTTTGACCTTGACCCTGACCCCGACCTCCACCCTGACCTTGACCCTGACCCTGACCTCCACCCTGACTTTGACCTTGACCCTGACTTCCACACTGACCTTGACCCTGACCCTGACCTCCACCCTGACCTTGACCCTGACCCTGACCTCCACCCTGACCTTGACCCTGACCCTGACCTCCACCCTGACCTTGACCCTGACCCTGACCTCTACCCTGACATTGACCCTGACCCTCACCTTCACCCCGACCTTGACCCCGACCCCGACCTCCACCCTGACCTTGACCCCGACCCTGACCTTCACCCTGACCTTGCCCTCCACCCTGACCTTGACTGTGACCCTGACCTTCACCCTGACCTTGACCCTGACCCCGACCTCCACCCTGACCTCCACCCCGACCTTGACCCCCACCCTGACCTTGACCTTGACCCTGACTTCCACCCTGACCTTGACCCTGACCCTGACCTCCACCCTGACCTTCACCCTGACCTTGACCACCACCCTGACCTTGACCCTGACCCTGACCTCCAACCTGACCTTGACCCTGACCCCGACCTCCACCCTGACCTTGACCCTGACCCTGACCTCCACCCTGACCTTGACCCTGACCCTGACCTCCACTTTGACCTTGACTCTGACCCTGACCTCCACCCTGACCCTGACCTCCACCCTGACCATGACCCTGACCCTGACCTCAACCCTGACCTTCACCCTGACCTTGACCCTGACCCTTACCTCCACCCTGACCTTGAGCCTGACCCTGACCTCGGCCCTGACCTTGACCCTGACCCTGACCTCCACCCTGACCTTGACTGTGACCCTGACCTCCACCCTGACATTGACCCTGAACTAAACCTGCACCCTGACCTTCACCCTGACCTTGACCCTGACCCTGACCTCCACTCTGACCTTGACTGTGACCCTGACCTCCACCCTGACCTTGTCCCTGACCTTGACCCTGACCCTGACCTCGGCCCTGACCTTGACCCTGACCCTGTCCTCCACCCTGACCTCGACTGAGACCGTGACCTCCACCCTGACCTCGACCCTGACCTTGACCCTGACCCTGACCTCCACCCTGACCTTGACCACCACCCTGACCTTGACCCTGACCCTGACCTCCACCCTGACCTTGACACTGACCACGACCTCCACCCTGACCTTGACGCTGACCCCGAGCTTACCCTGACCTCCACCCTGACCTTGACCTCGTTCCTGACCTCCACCCTGACCTTGACCCTGACCCTGACCTTCACCCTGACCTCCACCCTGACCTTGACCTTGACCCTGACCTCGACCCTGACCTTGACCCTGACCCTGACCTCCACCCCGACCTTGACCCTGACCTTCACCACCACCCTGACCTTGACCCTGACCCTGACCACCACCCTGACCTCCACCCTGACCTTGACCCTGACCTTGCCCTCCACCCTGACCTTGACTGTGACCCTGACCTTCACCCTGACCTTGACCCTGACCCCGACCTCCACCCTGACCTCCACCCTGACCTTGACCCCCACCCTGATCTTGACCCTGACCCTGACCTCCACTTTGACCTCGACCCTGATCCTGACCTCCACCCTGACCCCCACCCTGACCTTGACCGCGTTCCTGACCTCCACCCTTACCTTGACCCTGACCCTGACCTCCACCCTGACCTTGACCCTGACAATGACCTCCACCCTGACCTCCACCCTGATCTTGACCCTGACCCTGACCTCCACCCTGACCTTGACCCTGACCCTGACCTCCACCCTGACCTTGACCCTGACCCTGACCTCCACTTTGACCTTGACTCTGACCCTGACCTCCACCCTGACCATGACCCTGACCCTGACCTCAACCCTGACCTCCACCCTGACCTTGACCCTGACCCTGACCTCCACCCTGACCTTGAGCCTGACCCTGACCTCGGCCCTGACCTTGACCCTGACCCTGACCTCCACCCTGACTTTGACCATGACCCTGTTCTCCACTTTGACCTTGACCCTGACCCTGACCTCCACCCTGACCATGACCCTGACCCTGACCTCCACCCTGACCATGACTGTGACCCTGACCTCCACCCTGACCTTGACTGTGACCCTGACCTCCACCCTGACCTTGTCCCTGACCTTGACTCTGACCCTGACCTCCACCCTGACCTTGACCCTGACCCTGACCTCCACCCTGACCTTGACCCTGACCCTGACCTCCACCCTGACCTTGACCCTGACCCTGACCTCCACCCTGACCTTGACCCTGACCCTGACCTTCACCCTGACCTTGACCCTGACCCCGACCTCCACCCTGACCTTGACCCTGACCCTGACCTCCACCCTGACCTTGACCCTGACCCTGACCTCCACTTTGACCTTGACTCTGACCCTGACCTCCACCCTGACCCTGACCTCCACCCTGACCATGACCCTGACCCTGACCTCAACCCTGACCTTCACCCTGACCTTGACTGTGACCCTGACCTCCACCCTGACCTTGACCCGGACCCTTACCTCCACCCTGACATTGACCCTGACCCTGACCTCCACCCTGAACTTGACCCTGACCCCGACCTCCACCCTGACCTTGACCCTGACCCTGACCGTCACCCTGACCTTGACCTTGACCCTGATTTCCACCCTGACCTTGACCCTGACCCTGACCTCCACCCTGACCTTTACCCTGACCTTGACCACCACCCCGACCTTGACCCTGACCCTGACCTCCACCCTGACCTTGACACTGACCACGACCTCCACCCTGACCTTGACCCTGACCCCGAGCTTACCCTGACCTTCACTCCGACCTTGACTGTGACCGTCACCTCGACCCTGACCTTGACCCTGACCCTGACCTCCACCCTGACCTTGACTGTGACCCTGACCTCTACACCGACCTTGACCTTGACCCCGACCTTCACCCTGACCTTGACCGTGACCCTGACCTCCTCCTTGGCCTTGACTGTGACCCTGACCATCACCCTTACCTTGACCCTGACCCTTACCTCCACCCTGACCTCCACCCTGACCTCGACCCTGACCCTGACCTCCACCCTGACATTGACCCTGACCCTGACCTCCACCCTGAACTTGACCCTGACCCTGACCTCCACCCTGACCTTGACCCTGACCCTGACCTCAACTTTGACCTTGACCCTGACCCCGACCTCCACCCTGACCTTGACCCTGACCCTGACCTCCGCCCTGACTTTGACCTTGACCCTGACTTCCGCACTGACCTTGACCCTGACCCTGACCTCCACCCTGACCTTGACCCTGACCCTGACCTCCACCCTGACCTTGACCCTGACCCTGACCTCCACCCTGACCTTGACCCTCACCCTGACCTCTACCCTGACATTGACCCTGACCCTCACCTTCGTCCTGACCTTGACCCCGACCCCGACCTCCACCCTGACCTTGACCCCGAAGCTGACCTTCACCCTGACCTCCACTCTGACCTTGACCCTGACCCTGACCCCCACCCTGACCTCCACCCTGAACTTGACCCTGACCCGGACCTCCACCCTGACCTTGACCCGGACCCTGACCTTCACCCTGACCTTGACCCTGACCCTGACCTCCACCCTGACCTTGACCCTGACCCTGACCTCCACCCTGACCTTGCCCTCCACCCTGACCTTGACTGTGACCCTGACCTTCACCCTGACCTTGACCCTGACCCCGACCTCCACCCTGACCTCCACCCTGACCTTGACCCCCACCCTGACCTTGACCTTGACCCTGACTTCCACCCTGACCTTGACCCTGACCCTGACCTCCACCCTGACCTTTACCCTGACCTTGACCACCACCCTGACCTTGACCCTGACCCTGACCTTCACCCTGACCTTGACCCTGACCCCGACCTCCACCCTGACCTTGACCCTGACCCTGACCTCCACCCTGACCTTGACCCTGACCCTGACCTCCACTTTGACCTTGACTCTGACCCTGACCTCCACCCTGACCCTGACCTCCACCCTGACCATGACCCTGACCCTGACCTCAACCCTGACCTTCACCCTGACCTTGACTGTGACCCTGACCTCCACCCCGACCTTGACCCTGACCCTGACCTCAACCCTGACCTTCACCCTGACCTTGACTGTGACCCTGACCTCCACTCTGACCTTGACTCTGACCCTGACCTCCACCCTGACCCTGACCTCCACCCTGACCATGACCCTGACCCTGACCTCAACCCTGACCTTCACCCTGACCTTGACTGTGACCCTGACCTCCACTCTGACCTTGACCCGGACCCTGACCTCCACCCTGACATTGACCCTGACCCTGACCTCCACCCTGAACTTGACCCTGACCCCGACCTCCACCCTGACCTTGACCCTGACCCTGACCGTCACCCTGACCTTGACCTTGACCCTGATTTCCACCCTGACCTTGACCCTGACCCTGACCTCCACCCTGACCTTTACCCTGACCTTGACCACCACCCCGACCTTAACCCTGACCCTGACCTCCACCCTGACCTTGACACTGACCACGACCTCCACCCTGACCTTGACCCTGACCCCGAGCTTACCCTGACCTCCACTCCGACCTTGACTGTGACCGTCACCTCGACCCTGACCTTGACCCTGACCCTGACCTCCACCCTGACCTTGACTGTGACCCTGACCTCTACACTGACCTTGACCTTGACCCCGACCTTCACCCTGACCTTGACCGTGACCCTGACCTCCTCCTTGGCCTTGACTGTGACCCTGACCTTCACCCTTACCTTGACCCTGACCCTTACCTCCACCCTGACCTCCACCCTGACCTCGACCCTGACCCTGACCTTGACCCTGACACTGACCTCAACCCTGACCTCTACCCTGACCTTGACCCTGACCCTGACCTCCACCCTGACCTTGACCCTGACCCTGACCTCAACTTTGACCTTGACCCTGACCCCGACCTCCACCCTGACCTTGACCCTGACCCTGACCTCCACCCTGACTTTGACCTTGACCCTGACTTCCACACTGACCTTGACCCTGACCCTGACCTCCACCCTGACCTTGACCCTGACCCTGACCTCCACCCTGACCTTGACCCTGACCCTGACCTCCACCCTGACCTTGACCCTGACCCTGACCTCTACCCTGACATTGACCCTGACCCTCACCTTCACCCCGACCTTGACCCCGACCCCGACCTCCACCCTGACCTTGACCCCGACCCTGACCTTCACCCTGACCTTGCCCTCCACCCTGACCTTGACTGTGACCCTGACCTTCACCCTGACCTTGACCCTGACCCCGACCTCCACCCTGACCTCCACCCCGACCTTGACCCCCACCCTGACCTTGACCTTGACCCTGACTTCCACCCTGACCTTGACCCTGACCCTGACCTCCACCCTGACCTTCACCCTGACCTTGACCACCACCCTGACCTTGACCCTGACCCTGACCTCCACCCTGACCTTGACCCTGACCCCGACCTCCACCCTGACCTTGACCCTGACCCTGACCTCCACCCTGACCTTGACCCTGACCCTGACCTCCACTTTGACCTTGACTCTGACCCTGACCTCCACCCTGACCCTGACCTCCACCCTGACCATGACCCTGACCCTGACCTCAACCCTGACCTTCACCCTGACCTTGACCCTGACCCTGACCCTGACCTCCACCCTGACCTTGAGCCTGACCCTGACCTCGGCCCTGACCTTGACCCTGACCCTGACCTCCACCCTGACCTTGACTGTGACCCTGACCTCCACCCTGACATTGACCCTGAACTAAACCTGCACCCTGACCTTCACCCTGACCTTGACCCTGACCCTGACCTCCACTCTGACCTTGACTGTGACCCTGACCTCCACCCTGACCTTGTCCCTGACCTTGACCCTGACCCTGACCTCGGCCCTGACCTTGACCCTGACCCTGTCCTCCACCCTGACCTCGACTGAGACCGTGACCTCCACCCTGACCTCGACCCTGACCTTGACCCTGACCCTGACCTCCACCCTGACCTTGACCCTGACCCTGACCTCGGCCCTGACCTTGACCGTGACCCTGACCTCCACCCTGACCTTGACTCTGACCCTGACCTCCACCCTGACCTTGACCCTGACCTTGACCTCCACCCTGACCTTGACACTGACCCTGACCTCCACCCTGACCTTGACCGTGACTCTGACCTCCACCCTGACCTTGACCCTGACCTTGACCATCACCTAGACCTTGACCCTGACCCTGACCTCTACTTTGACCTTGACCCTGACCCTGACCTCCACCCTGACCTTGACCCTGACCCTGACCTCCACCCTGACCTCCACCCTGACCTTGACCTTGACCCTGACCTCCACCCTGACCTTGACCCTGACCCTGACCTCCACCCTGAGCTGGACCCTGATTCTGACCTCTACCCCGACCTCCACCCTGACCTTGACCCCCATCCTGATCTTGACCCTGACCCTGACCTCCACTTTGACCTTGACCCTGACCCTGACCTCCACCCTGACCTTGACCCTGACCCTGACCTCCACCCTGACATTTACCCTGACCTTGACCACCACCCTGACCTTGACCCTGACCCTGACCTCCACCCTGACCTTGACACTGACCACGACCTCCACCCTGACCTTGACGCTGACCCCGAGCTTACCCTGACCTCCACCCTGACCTTGACCTCGTTCCTGACCTCCACCCTGACCTTGACCCTGACCCTGACCTTCACCCTGACCTCCACCCTGACCTCGACCTTGACCCTGACCTCGACCCTGACCTTGACCCTGACCCTGACCTCCACCCCGACCTTGACCCTGACCTTCACCACCACCCTGACCTTGACCCTGACCCTGACCACCACCCTGACCTCCACCCTGACCTTGACCCTGACCTTGCCCTCCACCCTGACCTTGACTGTGACCCTGACCTTCACCCTGACCTTGACCCTGACCCCGACCTCCACCCTGACCTTCACCCTGACCTTGACCCCCACCCTGATCTTGACCCTGACCCTGACCTCCACTTTGACCTCGACCCTGATCCTGACCTCCACCCTGACCCCCACCCTGACCTTGACCGCGTTCCTGACCTCCACCCTTACCTTGACCCTGACCCTGACCTCCACCCTGACCTTGACCCTGACCCTGACCTCCACCCTGACCTCCACCCTGATCTTGACCCTGACCCTGACCTCCACCCTGACCTTGACCCTGACCCTGACCTCCACCCTGACCTTGACCCTGACCCTGACCTCCACCCTGACCTTGAGCCTGACCCTGACCTCGGCCCTGACCTTGACCCTGACCCTGACCTCCACCCTGACCTTGACCCTGACCCTGTTCTCCACTTTGACCTTGACCCTGACCCTGACCTCCACCCTGACCATGACCCTGACCCTGACCTCCACCCTGACCATGACTGTGACCCTGACCTCCACCCTGACCTTGACTGTGACCCTGACCTCCACCCTGACCTTGTCCCTGACCTTGACTCTGACCCTGACCTCGGCCCTGACCTTGACCCTGACCCTGACCTCCACCCTGACCTTGACTGAGACCGTGACCTTCACCCTGACCTCGACCCTGACCTTGACCCTGACCCTGACCTCCACCCTGACCTTGACCCTGACCCTGACCTCGGCCCTGACCTTGACCCTGACCCTGACCTCCACCCTGACCTTGACTCTGACCCTGACCTCCACCCTGACCTCCACCCTGACCTTGACCCTGACCTTGACCTCCACCCTGACCTTGACACTGACCCTGACCTCCACCCTGACCTTGACCGTGACCCTGACCTCCACCCTGACCTTGACCCTGACCTTGAGCATCACCTAGACCTTGACCCTGACCCTGACCTCTACTTTGACCTTGACCCTGACCCTGACCTCCACCCTGACCTTGACCCTGACCCTGACCTCCACCCTGACCTCCACCCTGACCTTGACCTTGACCCTGACCTCCACCCTGACCTTGACCCTGACCCTAACCTCCACCCTGAGCTTGACCCTGATTCTGACCTCTACCCCGACCTCCACCCTGACCTTGACCCCCATCCTGATCTTGACCCTGACCCTGACCTCCACTTTGACCTTGACCCTGACCCTGACCTCCACCCTGACCTTGACCCTGACCCTGACCTCCACCCTGACATTTACCCTGACCTTGACCACCACCCTGACCTTGACCCTGACCCTGACCTCCACCCTGACCTTGACTGAGAGCGTGACCTCCACCCTGACCTTCACCCTGACCTTGACTGTGACCCTGACCTCCACCCTGACCTTGACCCGGACCCTGACCTCCACCCTGACATTGACCCTGACCCTGACCTCCACCCTGAACTTGACCCTGACCCTGACCTCCACCCTGACCTTGACCCTGACCCTGACCTCAACTTTGACCTTGACCCTGACCCCGACCTCCACCCTGACCTTGACCCTGACCCTGACCTCCGCCCTGACTTTGACCTTGACCCTGACTTCCACACTGACCTTGACCCTGACCCTGACCTCCACCCTGACCTTGACCCTGACCCTGACCTCCACCCTGACCTTGACCCTGACCCTGACCTCCACCCTGACCTTGACCCTGACCCTGACCTCTACCCTGACATTGACCCTGACCCTCACCTTCGTCCTGACCTTGACCCCGACCCCGACCTCCACCCTGACCTTGACCCCGAAGCTGACCTTCACCCTGACCTCCACTCTGACCTTGACCCTGACCCTGACCCCCACCCTGACCTCCACCCTGAACTTGACCCTGACCCGGACCTTCACCCTGACCTTGACCCGGACCCTGACCTCCACCCTGACCTTGACCCTGACCCTGACCTCCACCCTGACCTTGACCCTGACCCTGACCTCCACCCTGACCTTGCCCTCCACCCTGACCTTGACTGTGACCCTGACCTTCACCCTGACCTTGACCCTGACCCCGACCTCCACCCTGACCTCCACCCTGACCTTGACCCCCACCCTGACCTTGACCTTGACCCTGACTTCCACCCTGACCTTGACCCTGACCCTGACCTCCACCCTGACCTTTACCCTGACCTTGACCACCACCCTGACCTTGACCCTGACCCTGACCTTCACCCTGACCTTGACCCTGACCCCGACCTCCACCCTGACCTTGACCCTGACCCTGACCTCCACCCTGACCTTGACCCTGACCCTGACCTCCACTTTGACCTTGACTCTGACCCTGACCTCCACCCTGACCCTGACCTCCACCCTGACCATGACCCTGACCCTGACCTCAACCCTGACCTTCACCCTGACCTTGACTGTGACCCTGACCTCCACTCTGACCTTGACCCGGACCCTGACCTCCACCCTGACATTGACCCTGACCCTGACCTCCACCCTGAACTTGACCCTGACCCCGACCTCCACCCTGACCTTGACCCTGACCCTGACCGTCACCCTGACCTTGACCTTGACCCTGATTTCCACCCTGACCTTGACCCTGACCCTGACCTCCACCCTGACCTTTACCCTGACCTTGACCACCACCCCGACCTTAACCCTGACCCTGACCTCCACCCTGACCTTGACACTGACCACGACCTCCACCCTGACCTTGACCCTGACCCCGAGCTTACCCTGACCTCCACTCCGACCTTGACTGTGACCGTCACCTCGACCCTGACCTTGACCCTGACCCTGACCTCCACCCTGACCTTGACTGTGACCCTGACCTCTACACTGACCTTGACCTTGACCCCGACCTTCACCCTGACCTTGACCGTGACCCTGACCTCCTCCTTGGCCTTGACTGTGACCCTGACCTTCACCCTTACCTTGACCCTGACCCTTACCTCCACCCTGACCTCCACCCTGACCTCGACCCTGACCCTGACCTTGACCCTGACACTGACCTCAACCCTGACCTCCACCCTGACCTTGACCCTGACCCTGACCTCCACCCTGACCTTGACCCTGACCCTGACCTCAACTTTGACCTTGACCCTGACCCCGACCTCCACCCTGACCTTGACCCTGACCCTGACCTCCACCCTGACTTTGACCTTGACCCTGACTTCCACACTGACCTTGACCCTGACCCTGACCTCCACCCTGACCTTGACCCTGACCCTGACCTCCACCCTGACCTTGACCCTGACCCTGACCTCCACCCTGACCTTGACCCTGACCCTGACCTCTACCCTGACATTGACCCTGACCCTCACCTTCACCCCGACCTTGACCCCGACCCCGACCTCCACCCTGACCTTGACCCCGACCCTGACCTTCACCCTGACCTTGCCCTCCACCCTGACCTTGACTGTGACCCTGACCTTCACCCTGACCTTGACCCTGACCCCGACCTCCACCCTGACCTCCACCCCGACCTTGACCCCCACCCTGACCTTGACCTTGACCCTGACTTCCACCCTGACCTTGACCCTCACCCTGACCTCCACCCTGACCTTCACCCTGACCTTGACCACCACCCTGACCTTGACCCTGACCCTGACCTCCACCCTGACCTTGACCCTGACCCCGACCTCCACCCTGACCTTGACCCTGACCCTGACCTCCACCCTGACCTTGACCCTGACCCTGACCTCCACTTTGACCTTGACTCTGACCCTGACCTCCACCCTGACCCTGACCTCCACCCTGACCATGACCCTGACCCTGACCTCAACCCTGACCTTCACCCTGACCTTGACCCTGACCCTCACCTCCACCCTGACCTTGAGCCTGACCCTGACCTCGGCCCTGACCTTGACCCTGACCCTGACCTCCACCCTGACCTTGACTGTGACCCTGACCTCCACCCTGACATTGACCCTGAACTAAACCTGCACCCTGACCTTCACCCTGACCTTGACCCTGACCCTGACCTCCACTCTGACCTTGACTGTGACCCTGACCTCCACCCTGACCTTGTCCCTGACCTTGACCCTGACCCTGACCTCGGCCCTGACCTTGACCCTGACCCTGTCCTCCACCCTGACCTCGACTGAGACCGTGACCTCCACCCTGACCTCGACCCTGACCTTGACCCTGACCCTGACCTCCACCCTGACCTTGACCCTGACCCTGACCTCGGCCCTGACCTTGACCCTGACTCTGACCTCCACCCTGACCTTGACTCTGACCCTGACCTCCACCCTGACCTCCACCCTGACCTTGACCCTGACCTTGACCTCCACCCTGACCTTGACACTGACCCTGACCTCCACCCTGACCTTGACCGTGACTCTGACCTCCACCCTGACCTTGACCCTGACCTTGACCATCACCTAGACCTTGACCCTGACCCTGACCTCTACTTTGACCTTGACCCTGACCCTGACCTCCACCCTGACCTTGACCCTGACCCTGACCTCCACCCTGACCTCCACCCTGACCTTGACCTTGACCCTGACCTCCACCCTGACCTTGACCCTGACCCTGACCTCCACCCTGAGCTGGACCCTGATTCTGACCTCTACCCCGACCTCCACCCTGACCTTGACCCCCATCCTGATCTTGACCCTGACCCTGACCTCCACTTTGACCTTGACCCTGACCCTGACCTCCACCCTGACCTTGACCCTGACCCTGACCTCCACCCTGACATTTACCCTGACCTTGACCACCACCCTGACCTTGACCACCACCCTGACCTTGACCCTGACCCTGACCTCCACCCTGACCTTGACACTGACCACGACCTCCACCCTGACCTTGACGCTGACCCCGAGCTCACCCTGACCTCCACCCTGACCTTGACCTCGTTCCTGACCTCCACCCTGACCTTGACCCTGACCCTGACCTTCACCCTGACCTCCACCCTGACCTTGACCTTGACCCTGACCTCGACCCTGACCTTGACCCTGACCCTGACCTCCACCCCGACCTTGACCCTGACCTTCACCACCACCCTGACCTTGACCCTGACCCTGACCACCACCCTGACCTCCACCCTGACCTTGACCCTGACCTTGCCCTCCACCCTGACCTTGACTGTGACCCTGACCTTCACCCTGACCTTGACCCTGACCCCGACCTCCACCCTGACCTCCACCCTGACCTTGACCCCCACCCTGATCTTGACCCTGACCCTGACCTCCACTTTGACCTCGACCCTGATCCTGACCTCCACCCTGACCCCCACCCTGACCTTGACCGCGTTCCTGACCTCCACCCTTACCTTGACCCTGACCCTGACCTCCACCCTGACCTTGACCCTGACAATGACCTCCACCCTGACCTCCACCCTGATCTTGACCCTGACCCTGACCTCCACCCTGACCTTGACCCTGACCCTGACCTCCACCCTGACCTTGACCCTGACCCTGACCTCCACTTTGACCTTGACTCTGACCCTGACCTCCACCCTGACCATGACCCTGACCCTGACCTCAACCCTGACCTCCACCCTGACCTTGACCCTGACCCTGACCTCCACCCTGACCTTGAGCCTGACCCTGACCTCGGCCCTGACCTTGACCCTGACCCTGACCTCCACCCTGACTTTGACCATGACCCTGTTCTCCACTTTGACCTTGACCCTGACCCTGACCTCCACCCTGACCATGACCCTGACCCTGACCTTCACCCTGACCATGACTGTGACCCTGACCTCCACCCTGACCTTGACTGTGACCCTGACCTCCACCCTGACCTTGTCCCTGACCTTGACTCTGACCCTGACCTCCACCCTGACCTTGACCCTGACCCTGACCTCCACCCTGACCTTGACCCTGACCCTGACCTCCACCCTGACCTTGACCCTGACCCTGACCTCCACCCTGACCTTGACCCTGACCCTGACCTTCACCCTGACCTTGACCCTGACCCCGACCTCCACCCTGACCTTGACCCTGACCCTGACCTCCACCCTGACCTTGACCCTGACCCTGACCTCCACTTTGACCTTGACTCTGACCCTGACCTCCACCCTGACCCTGACCTCCACCCTGACCATGACCCTGACCCTGACCTCAACCCTGACCTTCACCCTGACCTTGACTGTGACCCTGACCTCCACCCTGACCTTGACCCGGACCCTTACCTCCACCCTGACATTGACCCTGACCCTGACCTCCACCCTGAACTTGACCCTGACCCCGACCTCCACCCTGACCTTGACCCTGACCCTGACCGTCACCCTGACCTTGACCTTGACCCTGATTTCCACCCTGACCTTGACCCTGACCCTGACCTCCACCCTGACCTTTACCCTGACCTTGACCACCACCCCGACCTTGACCCTGACCCTGACCTCCACCCTGACCTTGACACTGACCACGACCTCCACCCTGACCTTGACCCTGACCCCGAGCTTACCCTGACCTTCACTCCGACCTTGACTGTGACCGTCACCTCGACCCTGACCTTGACCCTGACCCTGACCTCCACCCTGACCTTGACTGTGACCCTGACCTCTACACCGACCTTGACCTTGACCCCGACCTTCACCCTGACCTTGACCGTGACCCTGACCTCCTCCTTGGCCTTGACTGTGACCCTGACCATCACCCTTACCTTGACCCTGACCCTTACCTCCACCCTGACCTCCACCCTGACCTCGACCCTGACCCTGACCTTGACCCTGACACTGACCTCAACCCTGACCTCCACCCTGACCTTGACCCTGACCCTGACCTCCACCCTGACCTTGACCCTGACCCTGACCTCAACTTTGACCTTGACCCTGACCCCGACCTCCACCCTGACCTTGACCCTGACCCTGACCTCCACCCTGACTTTGACCTTGACCCTGACTTCCACACTGACCTTGACCCTGACCCTGACCTCCACCCTGACCTTGACCCTGACCCTGACCTCCACCCTGACCTTGACCCTGACCCTGACCTCCACCCTGACCTTGACCCTGACCCTGACCTCTACCCTGACATTGACCCTGACCCTCACCTTCACCCCGACCTTGACCCCGACCCCGACCTCCACCCTGACCTTGACCCCGACCCTGACCTTCACCCTGACCTTGCCCTCCACCCTGACCTTGACTGTGACCCTGACCTTCACCCTGACCATGACCCTGACCCCGACCTCCACCCTGACCTCCACCCCGACCTTGACCCCCACCCTG
The DNA here is from genome assembly GCA_947538915.1 of Tenthredo distinguenda. NCBI lineage: Eukaryota > Metazoa > Arthropoda > Insecta > Hymenoptera > Tenthredinidae > Tenthredo > Tenthredo distinguenda. The sequence goes on along the minus strand of OX384536.1, from coordinate 5,171,276 downwards.
ACCTTGACCTTGACCCTGACTTCCACCCTGACCTTGACCCTGACCCTGACCTCCACCCTGACCTTTACCCTGACCTTGACCACCACCCTGACCTTGACCCTGACCCTGACCTCCACCCTGACCTTGACCCTGACCCCGACCTCCACCCTGACCTTGACCCTGACCCTGACCTCCACCCTGACCTTGACCCTGACCCTGACCTCCACTTTGACCTTGACTCTGACCCTGACCTCCACCCTGACCCTGACCTCCACCCTGACCATGACCCTGACCCTGACCTCAACCCTGACCTTCACCCTGACCTTGACCCTGACCCTGACCTCCACCCTGACCTTGAGCCTGACCCTGACCTCGACCCTGAGCTGGACCCTGATTCTGACCTCTACCCCGACCTCCACCCTGACCTTGACCCCCATCCTGATCTTGACCCTGACCCTGACCTCCACTTTGACCTTGACCCTGACCCTGACCTCCACCCTGACCTTGACCCTGACCCTGACCTCCACCCTGACATTTACCCTGACCTTGACCACCACCCTGACCTTGACCCTGACCCTGACCTCCACCCTGACCTTGACACTGACCACGACCTCCACCCTGACCTTGACGCTGACCCCGAGCTTACCCTGACCTCCACCCTGACCTTGACCTCGTTCCTGACCTCCACCCTGACCTTGACCCTGACCCTGACCTTCACCCTGACCTCCACCCTGACCTTGACCTTAACCCTGACCTCGACCCTGACCTTGACCCTGACCCTGACCTCCACCCCGACCTTGACCCTGACCTTCACCACCACCCTGACCTTGACCCTGACCCTGACCACCACCCTGACCTCCACCCTGACCTTGACTGTGACCCTGACCTTCACCCTGACCTTGACCCTGACCCCGACCTCCACCCTGACCTCCACCCTGACCTTGACCCCCACCCTGATCTTGACCCTGAGCCTGACCTCCACTTTGACCTCGACCCTGATCCTGACCTCCACCCTGACCCCCACCCTGACCTTGACCGCGTTCCTCACCTCCACCCTTACCTTGACCCTGACCCTGACCTCCACCCTGACCTTGACCCTGACAATGACCTCCACCCTGACCTCCACCCTGATCTTGACCCTGACCCTGACCTCCACCCTGACCTTGACCCTGACCCTGACCTCCACCCTGACCTTGACCCTGACCCTGACCTCCACTTTGACCTTGACTCTGACCCTGACCTCCACCCTGACCATGACCCTGACCCTGACCTCAACCCTGACCTCCACCCTGACCTTGACCCTGACCCTGACCTCCACCCTGACCTTGAGCCTGACCCTGACCTCGGCCCTGACCTTGACCCTGACCCTGACCTCCACCCTGACCTTGTCCCTGACCTTGACTCTGACCCTGACCTCCACCCTGACCTTGACCCTGACCCTGACCTCCGCCCTGACCTTGACCCTGACCCTGACCTTCACCCTGACCTCCACCCTGACCTTGACCTTAACCCTGACCTCGACCCTGACCTTGACCCTGACCCTGACCTCCACCCCGACCTTGACCCTGACCTTCACCACCACCCTGACCTTGACCCTGACCCTGACCACCACCCTGACCTCCACCCTGACCTTGACTGTGACCCTGACCTTCACCCTGACCTTGACCCTGACCCCGACCTCCACCCTGACCTCCACCCTGACCTTGACCCCCACCCTGATCTTGACCCTGAGCCTGACCTCCACTTTGACCTCGACCCTGATCCTGACCTCCACCCTGACCCCCACCCTGACCTTGACCGCGTTCCTCACCTCCACCCTTACCTTGACCCTGACCCTGACCTCCACCCTGACCTTGACCCTGACAATGACCTCCACCCTGACCTCCACCCTGATCTTGACCCTGACCCTGACCTCCACCCTGACCTTGACCCTGACCCTGACCTCCACCCTGACCTTGACCCTGACCCTGACCTCCACTTTGACCTTGACTCTGACCCTGACCTCCACCCTGACCATGACCCTGACCCTGACCTCAACCCTGACCTCCACCCTGACCTTGACCCTGACCCTGACCTCCACCCTGACCTTGAGCCTGACCCTGACCTCGGCCCTGACCTTGACCCTGACCCTGACCTCCACCCTGACCTTGTCCCTGACCTTGACTCTGACCCTGACCTCCACCCTGACCTTGACCCTGACCCTGACCTCCGCCCTGACCTTGACCCTGACCCTGACCTCCACCCTGACCTTGACCCCGACCCTGACCTCCACCCTGACCTTGACCCTGACCCTCACCTTCACCCTGACCTTGACCCCGACCCCGACCTCCACCCTGACCTTGACCCTGACCCTGACCTCCACCCTGACCTTGACCCTGACCCTGACCTCGGCCCTGACCTTGACCCTGAGCCTGACCCCCACCCTGACCTTGACTCCGACCCTGACCTCCACCCTGACCTCCACCCTGACCTTGACCCTGACCTTGACCTCCACCCTGACCCCGAGCTTACCCTGACCTCCACCCTGACCTTGACCTCGTTCCTGACCTCCACCCTGACCTTGACCCTGACCCTGACCTTCACCCTGACCTCTACTTTGACCTTGACCCTGACCCTGACCTCCACCCTGACCTTGACCCTGACCCTGACCTCCACCCCTACCTCCACCCTGACCTTGACCTTGACCCTGACCTCCACCCTGACCTCGACCCTGACCCTGACCTCCACCCTGAGCTTGACCCTGATTCTGACCTCTACCCCGACCTCCACCCTGATCTTGACCCTGACCCTGACCTCTACTTTGACCATGACCCTGACCCTGACCTCCACCCTGACATTGACCCTGACCCTGACCTCCACCCTGACCTTGACCCTGACCCTGACCTCCACCCTGACCTTGACCCCGACCCTGACCTCAACTTTGACCTTGACCCTGACCCCGACCTCGACTCTGACCTTGACCCTGACCCTGACCTCCACCCTGACCTTTACCCTGACCTTGACCACCACCCTGACCTTGACCCTGACCCTGACCTCCACCCTGACCTTAACACTGACCACGACCTCCACCCTGACCTTGACCCTGACCCCGAGCTTACCCTGACCTCCACTCTGACCTTGACTGTGACCGTCACCTCGACCCTGACCTTGTCCCTGACCTTGACCCTGACCCTGACCTCGGCCCTGACCTTGACCCTGACCCTGACCTCCACCCTGACCTTAACACTGACCACGACCTCCACCCTGACCTTGACCCTGACCCCGAGCTCACCCTGACCTCCACTCTGACCTTGACTGTGACCGTCACCTCGACCCTGACCTTGTCCCTGACCTTGACCCTGACCCTGACCTCGGCCCTGACCTTGACCCTGACCCTGACCTCTACCCTGACCTTGACTGAGACCGTGACCTCCACCCTGACCTCGACCCTGACCTTGACCCTGACCCTGACCTCCACCCTGAACTTGACCCTGACCCCGACCTCGACCCTGACCTTCACCATGACCCTGACCTCCACCCTGACCATGACTCTGACCCTGACCTCCACCCTGACCTCCACCCTGACCTTGACCCTGACCTTGACCTCCACCCTGACCTTGACACTGACCCTGACCTCCACCCTGACCTTGACCGTGACCCTGACCTCCACCCTGACCTTGACCCTGACCTTGACCATCACCTAGACCTTGACCCTGACCCTGACCTCTACTTTGACCTTGACCCTGACCCTGACCTCCACCCTGACCTTGACCTCCACCCTGACCTCCACCCTGACCTTGACCTTGACCCTGACCTCCACCCTGACCTTGACCCCGACCCTGACCTCCACCCTGACCTTGACCCTGATTCTGACCTCCACCCTGACCTTGACCCTGACCCTGACCCCCACCCTGACCTTGACCCTGACCCTGTTCTCCACTTTGACCTTGACCCTGACCCTGACCTCCACCCTGACCATGACCCTGACCCTGACCTCCACCCTGACCTTGACTGTGACCCTGACCTCTACCCCGATCTTGACCCTGACCCTGACCCCCACCCTGACCTCCACCCTGACCTTGACCCTGACCCTGACCTCCACCCTGACCTTGACCCTGACCCTGACCTCCACTCTGACCTCGACCCTGACCCTGACCTCCACCCTTACCTTTACCCTGACCTTGACCACCACCCTGACCTTGACCCTGACCCTGACCTCCACCCTGACCTTAACACTGACCACGACCTCCACCCTGACCTTGACCCTGACCCCGAGCTTACCCTGACCTCCACTCTGACCTTGACTGTGACCGTCACCTCGACCCTGACCTTGACCCTGACCCTGACCTCCACCCTGACCTTGACTGTGACCCTGACCTCTACCCTGACCTTGACCCTGACCTTGACCACCACCCTGACCTTGAATCTGACCCTGACCTTGTCCCTGACCTTGACCCTGACCCTGACCTCCACCCTGACCTTGACCCTGACCCTGACCTCCACCCTGACCTTGACCCTGACCCTGACCTCCACCCTGACCTTGACCCTGACCCTGACCTCTACCCTGACATTGACCCTGACCCTGACCTCCACCCTGACCTTGACCCCGACCCCGACCTCCACCCAGACCTTGACCCCGACCCTGACCTTCACCCTGACCTCCACTCTGACCTTGACCCTGACCCTGACCTCCACCCTGACCTTGACCCTGACCCTGACCTCCACCCTGACCTTTAGCCTGACCCTGACCTCGGCCCTGACCTTGACCCTGACCCTGACCTCCACCCTGACCTTGACCCTGACCCTGTTCTCCACTTTGACCTTGACCCTGACCCTGACCTCCGTCCTGACCATGACCCTGACCCTGACCTCCACCCTGACCATGACTGTGACCCTGACCTCCACCCTGACCTTGACTGTGACCCTGACCTCCACCCTGACCTTGTCCCTGACCTTGACTCTGACCCTGACCTCGGCCCTGACCTTGACCCTGACCCTGACCTCCACCCTGACCTTGACTGAGACCGTGACCTCCACCCTGACCTCCACCCTGACCTTGACCCTGACCCTGACCTCCACCCTGACCTTGACCCGGACCCTGACCTTCACCCTGACATTGACCCTGACCCTGACCTCCACCCTGAACTTGACCCTGACCCTGACCTCCACCCTGACCATGACCCTGACCCTGACCTCCACCCTGACCTTGACTGTGACCCTGACCTCCACCCTGACCTTGACCCTGAACCCGACCTCCACCCTGACCTCCACCCTGACCTTGACCCTGACCCTGACCTCCACCCTGACCTTGACTGTGACCCTGACCTCCACCCTGACCTTGTCCCTGACCTTGACCCTGACCCTGACCTCGGCCCTGACCTTGACTCTGACCCTGACCTCCACCCTGACCTTGACTGAGACCGTGACCTCCACCCTGACCTCGACCCTAACCTTCACCCTGACCCTGACCTCCGCTTTGACCTTGACCCTGACCCTGACCTTGACCCTGACCCTGACCTCCACCCTGACCTTGACCCTGACCCTGACCTTCACCCTGACCTTGACCCTGACCCTGACCTCCACCCTGACATTGACCCCGACCCTGACCTTCACCCTGACCTTGACCCTGACCCTGACCTCCACCCTGACCTTGACCCTGACCCTGACCTTCACCCTGTCCTTGACCTTGACCCTGACTTCCACCCTGACCTTGACCCTGACCCTGACCTCCACCCTGACCTTTACCCTGACCTTGACCACCACCCTGACCTTGACCCTGATCCTGACCTCCACCCTTACCTTGACACTGACCACGACCTCCACCCTGACCTTGACGCTGACCCCGAGCTTACCCTGACCTCCACCCTGACCTTGACCTCGTTCCTGACCTCCAGCCTGACCTTGACCCTGACCCTGACCTTCACCCTGACCTCCACCCTGACCTTGACCTTGACCCTGACCTCGACCTGACCTTGACCCTGACCCTGACCTCCACCCCGACCTTGACCCTGACCTTCACCACCACCCTGACCTTGACCCTGACCCTGACCTCCACCCTAACCTCCACCCTGACCTTGACCCTGACCTTGCCCTCCACCCTGACCTTGACTGTGACCCTGACCTTCACTCTGACCTTGACCCTGACCCCGACCTCCACCCTGACCACCACCCTGACCTTGACCCCCACCCTGATCTTGACCCTGACCCTGACCTCCACTTTGACCTCGACCCTGATCCTGACCTCCACCCTGACCCCCACCCTGACCTTGACCGCGTTCCTGACCTCCACCCGGACCTTGACCCTGACCCTGACCTCCACCCTGACCTTGACACTGACCACGACCTCCACCCTGACCTTGACCCTGACCCCGAGCTTACCCTGACCTCTACTCCGACCTTGACTGTGACCCTCACCTCCACCCTGACCTTGACCCTGACCTCCACTTTGACCATGACTCTGACCCTGACCTCCACCCTGACCCTGACCTCCACCCTGACCATGACCCTGACCCTGACCTCAACCCTGACCTCCACCCTGACCTTGACCCTGACCCTGACCTCCACCCTGACCTTGAGCCTGACCCTGACCTCGGCCCTGACCTTGACCCTGACCCTGACCTCCACCCTGACCTTGACTGTGACCCTGACCTCCACCCTGACATTGACCCTGAACCCGACCTCCACCCTGACCTCCACCCTGACCTTGACCCTGACCCTGACCTCCACTCTGACCTTGACTGTGACCCTGACCTCCACCCTGACCTTGTCCCTGACGTTGACCCTGACCTTGACCTCGGCCCTGACCTTGACCTTGACCCTGACCTCCACCCTGACCTTGACTGAGACCGTGACCTCCACCCTGACCTCGACCCTGACCTTGACCCTGACCCTGACCTCCACCCTGACCTTGACCCTGACCCTGACCTCGACCCTGACCTTGACCCTGACCCTGACCTCCACCCTGACCTTGACTCTGACCCTCGCCTCCACCCTGACCTCCACCCTGACCTTGACCTCCACCCTGACCTTGACACTGACCCTGACCTCCACCCTGACCTTGACCGTGACCCTGACCTCCACCCTGACCTTGACCCTGACCTTGACCATCACCTAGACCTTGACCCTCACCCTGAGCTCTATTTTGACCTTGACCCTGACCCTGACCTCCACCCTGACCTTGACCCTGACCCTGACCTTGGTCCCGAACTTGAGCCTGACCCTGACCTCCACCCTGACCCTGACCTTGACCGTGACCCCGACCTCCGCCCTGACCTTGACCCTGTCCTTGACTACCACCCTGACCTTGACCCGGACCCTGACCTCCACTTTGACCTTGACCCTGACCCTGACCTCTACCCCGATATTTACCCTGACCCTGACCCCCACCCTGACCTCCACTCTGACCTTGACCCTGACCCTGACCTCCACCCTGACCTTGACCCTGACCCTGACCTCCACCCTGACCTTGACCCTGACCCTGACCTCCACCCTGACCTTGACCCTGACCCTGACCTCCACTTCGACCTTGAATCTGACCCTGACCTCCACCCTGACCATGACCCTGACCTTGACCTCAACCCTGACCTCCACCCTGACCTTGACCCTGACCCTGACCTCCACCCTGACCTTGAGCCTGAGCCTGACCTCGGCCCTGACCTTGACCCTGACCCTGACCTCCACCCTGACCTCCACCCTGACCTTGACCCTGACCCTGACCTCCACCCTGACCTTGAGCCTGAGCCTGACCTCCACCCTGACCTTGACCCCGACCCTGACCTCAACTTTGACCTTGACCCTGACCCCGACCTCCACCCTGACCTTGACCCTGACCCTGACCTTCACCCTGACCTTGACCTTGACCCTGACTTCCATCCTGACCTTGACCCTGACCCTGACCTCCACCCTGACCTTTACCCTGACCTTGACCACCACCCTGACCTTGACCCCGACCCTGACCTCCACCCTGACCTTGACACTGACCACGACCTCCACCCTGACCTTGACCCTGGTCCCGAGCTTACCCTGACCTCCACTCTGACCTTGACTGTGACCGTCACCTCGACCCTGACCTTGACCCTAAACCTGACCTCCACCCTGACCTTGACTGTGACCCTGACCTCTACCCTGACCTTGACCCAGACCCCGACCTTCACCCTGACCTTGACCGTGACCCTGACCTCCACCTTGGCCTTGACTGTGACCCTGACCTCCACCCTTACCTTGACCCTGACCCTGACCTCCACCCTGACCTTAAGCCTGACCCTGACCTCGGCCCTGACCTTGACCCTGACCCTGACCTCCACTCTGACCTTGACCCTGACCCTGTTCTCCACTTTGACCTTGATCCTGACCCTGACCTCCACCCTGACCATGACCCTGACCCTGACCTCCACCCTGACCTTGACTGTGACCCTGACCTCCACCCTGACCTTGACCCTGAACCCGACCTCCATCCTGACCTCCACCCTGACCTTGACCCTGACCCTGACCTCCACCCTGACCTTGACTGTGACCCTGACCTCCACCCTGGCCTTGTCCCTGACCTTGACCCTAACCCTGACCTCGGCCCGGACCTTGACCCTGACCCTGACCTCCACCCTGACCTTGACTGAGACCGTGACCTCCACCCTGACCTCGACCCTGACCTTGACTGAGACCGTGACCTCCACCCTGACCTCGACCCTGACCTTGACCCCGACCCTGACCTCCACCCTGACCTTGACCCTGACCCTGACCTCGGCCCTGACCTTGACCCTGACCCTGACCTCCACGCTGACCTCCACCCTGACCTTGACCCTGACCTTGACCTCCACTCTGACCTTGACACTGACCCTGACCTCCACCCTGACCTTGACCGTGACCCTGACCTCCACCCTGACCTTGACCCTGACCCTGACCTCTACTTTGACCTTGACCCTGACCCTGACCTCCACCCTGACCTTGACCCTGACCCTGACCTCCACCCTGACCTTGACCCTGACCCTGACCTCCACCCTGACCTTGACCCTGACCCTGACCTCCACCCTGACATTGACCCTGACCCTGACCTCCACCCTGACCTTGACCCTGACCCTGACCTCTACCCTGACCTTGACCCCGACCCTGACCTCAACTTTGACCTTGACCCTGACCCCGACCTCCACCCTGACCTTGACCCTGACCCTGACCTCCACCCTGACCTTGACCTTGACCCTGACTTAAACCCTGACCTTGACCTTGACCCTGACCTCGACCCTGACCTTGACCCTGACCCTGACCTCCACCCCGACCTTGACCCTGACCTTCACCACCACCCTGACCTTGACCCTGACCCTGACCTCCACCCTGACCTCCACCCTGACCTTGACCCTGACCTTGCCCTCCACCCTGACCTTGACTGTGACCCTGACCTTCACCCTGACCTTGACCCTGACCCCGACCTCCACCCTGACCTCCACCCTGACCTTGACCCCCACCCTGATCTTGACCCTGACCCTGACCTCCACTTTGACCTCGACCCTGATCCTGACCTCCACCCTGACCCCCACCCTGACCTTGACCGCGTTCCTGACCTCCACCCTGACCTTGACCCTGACCCCGACCTCCATCCTGACCTTGACCCTGATCCTGACCTCCACCCTGACCTTGTCCCTGACCCTGACCTCCACCCTTACCTTGACCCCGACCCCGACCTCCACCCTGACCTCCACCCTGACCTTGACCCCCACCCTGATCTTGACCCTGACCCTGACCTCCACTTTGACCTCGACCCTGACCCTGACCTCCACCCTGACCCCCACCCTGACCTTGACCGCGTTCCTGACCTCCACCCTGACCTTGACCCTGACCCCGACCTCCACCCTGACCTTGACCGTGACCCTGACCTCTACCCTGACCTTCACCCTGACCCTGACCTCCACCCTGACCTCCACCCTGACCTTTACCCTGACCCTGACCTTGACCCTGACCCCGACCTCCACCCTGACCTTGACCCTGACCCTGACCTCCACCCTGACCTTGACCCTGACCCTGACCTCCACCCTGACCTTGACCCCGGCCCTGACCTCAACTTTGACCTTGACCCTGACCCCGACCTCCACCCTGACCTTGACCCTGACCCTGACCTTCACCCTGACCTTGACCTTGACCCTGACTTCCACCCTGACCTTGACCCTGACCCTGACCTCCACCCTGACCTTTACCCTGACCTTGACCACCACCCTGACCTTGACCCTGACCCTGACCTCCACCCTGACCTTGACACTGACCACGACCTCCACCCTGACCTTGACCCCGACCCTGACCTCCCCCCTGACCTTGACCCTGACCCTGACCTCGGCCCTGACCTTGACCCTGACCCTGACCTCCACGCTGACCTCCACCCTGACCTTGACCATGACCTTGACCTCCACTCTGACCTTGACACTAACCCTGACCTCCACCCTGACCTTGACCGTGACCCTGACCTCCACCCTGACCTTGACCCTGACCCTGACCTCTACTTTGACCTTGACCCTGACCCTGACCTCCACCCTGACCTTGACCCTGACCCTGACCGCCACCCTGACCTTGACCCTGACCCTGACCTCCACCCTGACCTTGACCCTGACCCTGACCTCCACCCTGACATTGACCCTGACCCTGACCTCCACCCTGACCTTGACCCTGACCTTGACTGTGACCCTGACCTTCACCCTGACCTTGACCCTGACCCCGACCTCCAACCTGACGTCCACCCTGACCTTGACCCTGACCCTGTTCTCCACTTTGACCTTGATCCTGACCCTGACCTCCACACTGACCCCCACCCTGACCTTGACCGCGTTTCTGACCTCCACCCTGACCTTGACCCTGACACTGACCTCCACCCTGACCTTGACCCTGATCCTGACCTCCACCCTGACCTTGTCCCTTACCCTGACCTCCACCCTTACCTTGACCCTGACCCCGACCTCCACCCTGACCTCCACCCTGACCTTGACCCCCACCCTGATCTTGACCCTGACCCTGACCTCCACTTTGACCTCGACCCTGACCCTGACCTCCACCCTGACCCCCACCCTGGCCTTGACCGCGTTCCTGACCTCCGGCCTGACCTTGACCCTGACCCCGACCTCCACCCTGACCTTGACCGTGACCCTGACCTCCACCCTGACCTTGACCCTGACCCTGACCTCCACCCTGACCTCCACCCTGACCTTTACCCTGACCCTGACCTTGACCACGACCCCGACCTTCACCCTGACCTTGACCCTGACCCTGACCTCCACCCTGACCTTGACCCTGACCCTGACCTCCACCCTGACATTGACCCTGACCCTGACCTCCACCCTGACCTTGACCCTGACCCTGACCTCCACCCTGACCTTGACCCCGACCCTGACCTCAACTTTGACCTTGACCCTGACCCCGACCTCCACCCTGACCTTGACCCTGACCCTGACCTTCACCCTGACCTTGACCTTGACCCTGACCTCAACTTTGACCTTGACCCAGACCCTGACCTCCACCCTGACATTGACCCTGACCCTGACCTCCACCCTGAACTTGAACCTGACCCTGACCTCCACCCTGACCTTGACCCCGACCCTGACCTCAACTTTGACCTTGACCCTGACCCCGACCTCCACCCTGACCTTGACCCTGACCCTGACCTCCACCCTGACCTTACCCTGACCCTGACCTCCACCCTGACCTTGACCCTGACCCTGACCTCCACTTTGACCTTGACTCTGACCCTGACCTCCACCCTGACCATGACCCTAACCCTTACCTCAACCCTGACCTCCACCCTGACCTTGACCCTGACCCTGACCTCCACCCTGACCTTGAGCCTGAGCCTGACCTCGGCCCTGACCTTGACCCTGACCCTGACCTCCACCCTGACCCCCACCCTGACCTTGACCCTGACCCTGTTCTCCACTTTGACCTTGACCCTGACCCTGACCTCCACCCTGACCATGACCCTGACCCTGACCTCCACCCTGACCTTGACTGTGACCCTGACCTCTACCCCGATCTTGACCCTGACCCTGACCCCCACCCTGACCTCCACCCTGACCTTGACCCTGACCCTGACCTCCACCCTGACCTTGACCCTGACCCTGACCTCCACTCTGACCTCGACCCTGACCCTGACCTCCACCCTTACCTTTACCCTGACCTTGACCACCACCCTGACCTTGACCCTGACCCTGACCTCCACCCTGACCTTAACACTGACCACGACCTCCACCCTGACCTTGACCCTGACCCCGAGCTTACCCTGACCTCCACTCTGACCTTGACTGTGACCGTCACCTCGACCCTGACCTTGACCCTGACCCTGACCTCCACCCTGACCTTGACTGTGACCCTGACCTCTACCCTGACCTTGACCCTGACCTTGACCACCACCCTGACCTTGAATCTGACCCTGACCTTGTCCCTGACCTTGACCCTGACCCTGACCTCCACCCTGACCTTGACCCTGACCCTGACCTCCACCCTGACCTTGACCCTGACCCTGACCTCCACCCTGACCTTGACCCTGACCCTGACCTCTACCCTGACATTGACCCTGACCCTGACCTCCACCCTGACCTTGACCCCGACCCCGACCTCCACCCAGACCTTGACCCCGACCCTGACCTTCACCCTGACCTCCACTCTGACCTTGACCCTGACCCTGACCTCCACCCTGACCTTGACCCTGACCCTGACCTCCACCCTGACCTTGAGCCTGACCCTGACCTCGGCCCTGACCTTGACCCTGACCCTGACCTCCACCCTGACCTTGACCCTGACCCTGTTCTCCACTTTGACCTTGACCCTGACCCTGACCTCCGTCCTGACCATGACCCTGACCCTGACCTCCACCCTGACCATGACTGTGACCCTGACCTCCACCCTGACCTTGACTGTGACCCTGACCTCCACCCTGACCTTGTCCCTGACCTTGACTCTGACCCTGACCTCGGCCCTGACCTTGACCCTGACCCTGACCTCCACCCTGACCTTGACTGAGACCGTGACCTCCACCCTGACCTCCACCCTGACCTTGACCCTGACCCTGACCTCCACCCTGACCTTGACCCGGACCCTGACCTTCACCCTGACATTGACCCTGACCCTGACCTCCACCCTGAACTTGACCCTGACCCTGACCTCCACCCTGACCATGACCCTGACCCTGACCTCCACCCTGACCTTGACTGTGACCCTGACCTCCACCCTGACCTTGACCCTGAACCCGACCTCCACCCTGACCTCCACCCTGACCTTGACCCTGACCCTGACCTCCACCCTGACCTTGACTGTGACCCTGACCTCCACCCTGACCTTGTCCCTGACCTTGACCCTGACCCTGACCTCGGCCCTGACCTTGACTCTGACCCTGACCTCCACCCTGACCTTGACTGAGACCGTGACCTCCACCCTGACCTCGACCCTAACCTTCACCCTGACCCTGACCTCCGCTTTGACCTTGACCCTGACCCTGACCTTGACCCTGACCCTGACCTCCACCCTGACCTTGACCCTGACCCTGACCTTCACCCTGACCTTGACCCTGACCCTGACCTCCACCCTGACATTGACCCCGACCCTGACCTTCACCCTGACCTTGACCCTGACCCTGACCTCCACCCTGACCTTGACCCTGACCCTGACCTTCACCCTGTCCTTGACCTTGACCCTGACTTCCACCCTGACCTTGACCCTGACCCTGACCTCCACCCTGACCTTTACCCTGACCTTGACCACCACCCTGACCTTGACCCTGATCCTGACCTCCACCCTTACCTTGACACTGACCACGACCTCCACCCTGACCTTGACGCTGACCCCGAGCTTACCCTGACCTCCACCCTGACCTTGACCTCGTTCCTGACCTCCAGCCTGACCTTGACCCTGACCCTGACCTTCACCCTGACCTCCACCCTGACCTTGACCTTGACCCTGACCTCGACCTGACCTTGACCCTGACCCTGACCTCCACCCCGACCTTGACCCTGACCTTCACCACCACCCTGACCTTGACCCTGACCCTGACCTCCACCCTAACCTCCACCCTGACCTTGACCCTGACCTTGCCCTCCACCCTGACCTTGACTGTGACCCTGACCTTCACTCTGACCTTGACCCTGACCCCGACCTCCACCCTGACCACCACCCTGACCTTGACCCCCACCCTGATCTTGACCCTGACCCTGACCTCCACTTTGACCTCGACCCTGATCCTGACCTCCACCCTGACCCCCACCCTGACCTTGACCGCGTTCCTGACCTCCACCCGGACCTTGACCCTGACCCTGACCTCCACCCTGACCTTGACACTGACCACGACCTCCACCCTGACCTTGACCCTGACCCCGAGCTTACCCTGACCTCTACTCCGACCTTGACTGTGACCCTCACCTCCACCCTGACCTTGACCCTGACCTCCACTTTGACCATGACTCTGACCCTGACCTCCACCCTGACCCTGACCTCCACCCTGACCATGACCCTGACCCTGACCTCAACCCTGACCTCCACCCTGACCTTGACCCTGACCCTGACCTCCACCCTGACCTTGAGCCTGACCCTGACCTCGGCCCTGACCTTGACCCTGACCCTGACCTCCACCCTGACCTTGACTGTGACCCTGACCTCCACCCTGACATTGACCCTGAACCCGACCTCCACCCTGACCTCCACCCTGACCTTGACCCTGACCCTGACCTCCACTCTGACCTTGACTGTGACCCTGACCTCCACCCTGACCTTGTCCCTGACGTTGACCCTGACCTTGACCTCGGCCCTGACCTTGACCTTGACCCTGACCTCCACCCTGACCTTGACTGAGACCGTGACCTCCACCCTGACCTCGACCCTGACCTTGACCCTGACCCTGACCTCCACCCTGACCTTGACCCTGACCCTGACCTCGACCCTGACCTTGACCCTGACCCTGACCTCCACCCTGACCTTGACTCTGACCCTCGCCTCCACCCTGACCTCCACCCTGACCTTGACCTCCACCCTGACCTTGACACTGACCCTGACCTCCACCCTGACCTTGACCGTGACCCTGACCTCCACCCTGACCTTGACCCTGACCTTGACCATCACCTAGACCTTGACCCTCACCCTGAGCTCTATTTTGACCTTGACCCTGACCCTGACCTCCACCCTGACCTTGACCCTGACCCTGACCTTGGTCCCGAACTTGAGCCTGACCCTGACCTCCACCCTGACCCTGACCTTGACCGTGACCCCGACCTCCGCCCTGACCTTGACCCTGTCCTTGACTACCACCCTGACCTTGACCCGGACCCTGACCTCCACTTTGACCTTGACCCTGACCCTGACCTCTACCCCGATATTTACCCTGACCCTGACCCCCACCCTGACCTCCACTCTGACCTTGACCCTGACCCTGACCTCCACCCTGACCTTGACCCTGACCCTGACCTCCACCCTGACCTTGACCCTGACCCTGACCTCCACCCTGACCTTGACCCTGACCCTGACCTCCACTTCGACCTTGAATCTGACCCTGACCTCCACCCTGACCATGACCCTGACCTTGACCTCAACCCTGACCTCCACCCTGACCTTGACCCTGACCCTGACCTCCACCCTGACCTTGAGCCTGAGCCTGACCTCGGCCCTGACCTTGACCCTGACCCTGACCTCCACCCTGACCTCCACCCTGACCTTGACCCTGACCCTGACCTCCACCCTGACCTTGAGCCTGAGCCTGACCTCCACCCTGACCTTGACCCCGACCCTGACCTCAACTTTGACCTTGACCCTGACCCCGACCTCCACCCTGACCTTGACCCTGACCCTGACCTTCACCCTGACCTTGACCTTGACCCTGACTTCCATCCTGACCTTGACCCTGACCCTGACCTCCACCCTGACCTTTACCCTGACCTTGACCACCACCCTGACCTTGACCCCGACCCTGACCTCCACCCTGACCTTGACACTGACCACGACCTCCACCCTGACCTTGACCCTGGTCCCGAGCTTACCCTGACCTCCACTCTGACCTTGACTGTGACCGTCACCTCGACCCTGACCTTGACCCTAAACCTGACCTCCACCCTGACCTTGACTGTGACCCTGACCTCTACCCTGACCTTGACCCAGACCCCGACCTTCACCCTGACCTTGACCGTGACCCTGACCTCCACCTTGGCCTTGACTGTGACCCTGACCTCCACCCTTACCTTGACCCTGACCCTGACCTCCACCCTGACCTTAAGCCTGACCCTGACCTCGGCCCTGACCTTGACCCTGACCCTGACCTCCACTCTGACCTTGACCCTGACCCTGTTCTCCACTTTGACCTTGATCCTGACCCTGACCTCCACCCTGACCATGACCCTGACCCTGACCTCCACCCTGACCTTGACTGTGACCCTGACCTCCACCCTGACCTTGACCCTGAACCCGACCTCCATCCTGACCTCCACCCTGACCTTGACCCTGACCCTGACCTCCACCCTGACCTTGACTGTGACCCTGACCTCCACCCTGGCCTTGTCCCTGACCTTGACCCTAACCCTGACCTCGGCCCGGACCTTGACCCTGACCCTGACCTCCACCCTGACCTTGACTGAGACCGTGACCTCCACCCTGACCTCGACCCTGACCTTGACTGAGACCGTGACCTCCACCCTGACCTCGACCCTGACCTTGACCCCGACCCTGACCTCCACCCTGACCTTGACCCTGACCCTGACCTCGGCCCTGACCTTGACCCTGACCCTGACCTCCACGCTGACCTCCACCCTGACCTTGACCCTGACCTTGACCTCCACTCTGACCTTGACACTGACCCTGACCTCCACCCTGACCTTGACCGTGACCCTGACCTCCACCCTGACCTTGACCCTGACCCTGACCTCTACTTTGACCTTGACCCTGACCCTGACCTCCACCCTGACCTTGACCCTGACCCTGACCTCCACCCTGACCTTGACCCTGACCCTGACCTCCACCCTGACCTTGACCCTGACCCTGACCTCCACCCTGACATTGACCCTGACCCTGACCTCCACCCTGACCTTGACCCTGACCCTGACCTCTACCCTGACCTTGACCCCGACCCTGACCTCAACTTTGACCTTGACCCTGACCCCGACCTCCACCCTGACCTTGACCCTGACCCTGACCTCCACCCTGACCTTGACCTTGACCCTGACTTAAACCCTGACCTTGACCTTGACCCTGACCTCGACCCTGACCTTGACCCTGACCCTGACCTCCACCCCGACCTTGACCCTGACCTTCACCACCACCCTGACCTTGACCCTGACCCTGACCTCCACCCTGACCTCCACCCTGACCTTGACCCTGACCTTGCCCTCCACCCTGACCTTGACTGTGACCCTGACCTTCACCCTGACCTTGACCCTGACCCCGACCTCCACCCTGACCTCCACCCTGACCTTGACCCCCACCCTGATCTTGACCCTGACCCTGACCTCCACTTTGACCTCGACCCTGATCCTGACCTCCACCCTGACCCCCACCCTGACCTTGACCGCGTTCCTGACCTCCACCCTGACCTTGACCCTGACCCCGACCTCCATCCTGACCTTGACCCTGATCCTGACCTCCACCCTGACCTTGTCCCTGACCCTGACCTCCACCCTTACCTTGACCCCGACCCCGACCTCCACCCTGACCTCCACCCTGACCTTGACCCCCACCCTGATCTTGACCCTGACCCTGACCTCCACTTTGACCTCGACCCTGACCCTGACCTCCACCCTGACCCCCACCCTGACCTTGACCGCGTTCCTGACCTCCACCCTGACCTTGACCCTGACCCCGACCTCCACCCTGACCTTGACCGTGACCCTGACCTCTACCCTGACCTTCACCCTGACCCTGACCTCCACCCTGACCTCCACCCTGACCTTTACCCTGACCCTGACCTTGACCCTGACCCCGACCTCCACCCTGACCTTGACCCTGACCCTGACCTCCACCCTGACCTTGACCCTGACCCTGACCTCCACCCTGACCTTGACCCCGGCCCTGACCTCAACTTTGACCTTGACCCTGACCCCGACCTCCACCCTGACCTTGACCCTGACCCTGACCTTCACCCTGACCTTGACCTTGACCCTGACTTCCACCCTGACCTTGACCCTGACCCTGACCTCCACCCTGACCTTTACCCTGACCTTGACCACCACCCTGACCTTGACCCTGACCCTGACCTCCACCCTGACCTTGACACTGACCACGACCTCCACCCTGACCTTGACCCCGACCCTGACCTCCCCCCTGACCTTGACCCTGACCCTGACCTCGGCCCTGACCTTGACCCTGACCCTGACCTCCACGCTGACCTCCACCCTGACCTTGACCATGACCTTGACCTCCACTCTGACCTTGACACTAACCCTGACCTCCACCCTGACCTTGACCGTGACCCTGACCTCCACCCTGACCTTGACCCTGACCCTGACCTCTACTTTGACCTTGACCCTGACCCTGACCTCCACCCTGACCTTGACCCTGACCCTGACCGCCACCCTGACCTTGACCCTGACCCTGACCTCCACCCTGACCTTGACCCTGACCCTGACCTCCACCCTGACATTGACCCTGACCCTGACCTCCACCCTGACCTTGACCCTGACCTTGACTGTGACCCTGACCTTCACCCTGACCTTGACCCTGACCCCGACCTCCAACCTGACGTCCACCCTGACCTTGACCCTGACCCTGTTCTCCACTTTGACCTTGATCCTGACCCTGACCTCCACACTGACCCCCACCCTGACCTTGACCGCGTTTCTGACCTCCACCCTGACCTTGACCCTGACACTGACCTCCACCCTGACCTTGACCCTGATCCTGACCTCCACCCTGACCTTGTCCCTTACCCTGACCTCCACCCTTACCTTGACCCTGACCCCGACCTCCACCCTGACCTCCACCCTGACCTTGACCCCCACCCTGATCTTGACCCTGACCCTGACCTCCACTTTGACCTCGACCCTGACCCTGACCTCCACCCTGACCCCCACCCTGGCCTTGACCGCGTTCCTGACCTCCGGCCTGACCTTGACCCTGACCCCGACCTCCACCCTGACCTTGACCGTGACCCTGACCTCCACCCTGACCTTGACCCTGACCCTGACCTCCACCCTGACCTCCACCCTGACCTTTACCCTGACCCTGACCTTGACCACGACCCCGACCTTCACCCTGACCTTGACCCTGACCCTGACCTCCACCCTGACCTTGACCCTGACCCTGACCTCCACCCTGACATTGACCCTGACCCTGACCTCCACCCTGACCTTGACCCTGACCCTGACCTCCACCCTGACCTTGACCCCGACCCTGACCTCAACTTTGACCTTGACCCTGACCCCGACCTCCACCCTGACCTTGACCCTGACCCTGACCTTCACCCTGACCTTGACCTTGACCCTGACCTCAACTTTGACCTTGACCCAGACCCTGACCTCCACCCTGACATTGACCCTGACCCTGACCTCCACCCTGAACTTGAACCTGACCCTGACCTCCACCCTGACCTTGACCCCGACCCTGACCTCAACTTTGACCTTGACCCTGACCCCGACCTCCACCCTGACCTTGACCCTGACCCTGACCTCCACCCTGACCTTACCCTGACCCTGACCTCCACCCTGACCTTGACCCTGACCCTGACCTCCACTTTGACCTTGACTCTGACCCTGACCTCCACCCTGACCATGACCCTAACCCTTACCTCAACCCTGACCTCCACCCTGACCTTGACCCTGACCCTGACCTCCACCCTGACCTTGAGCCTGAGCCTGACCTCGGCCCTGACCTTGACCCTGACCCTGACCTCCACCCTGACCTCCACCCTGACCTTGACCCTGACCCTGACCTCCACCCTGACCTTGAGCCTGAGCCTGACCTCCACCCTGACCTTGACCCCGACCCTGACCTCAACTTTGACCTTGACCCTGACCCCGACCTCCACCCTGACCTTGACCCTGACCCTGACCTTCACCCTGACCTTGACCTTGACCCTGACTTCCATCCTGACCTTGACCCTGACCCTGACCTCCACCCTGACCTTTACCCTGACCTTGACCACCACCCTGACCTTGACCCCGACCCTGACCTCCACCCTGACCTTGACACTGACCACGACCTCCACCCTGACCTTGACCCTGGTCCCGAGCTTACCCTGACCTCCACTCTGACCTTGACTGTGACCGTCACCTCGACCCTGACCTTGACCCTAAACCTGACCTCCACCCTGACCTTGACTGTGACCCTGACCTCTACCCTGACCTTGACCCAGACCCCGACCTTCACCCTGACCTTGACCGTGACCCTGACCTCCACCTTGGCCTTGACTGTGACCCTGACCTCCACCCTTACCTTGACCCTGACCCTGACCTCCACCCTGACCTTAAGCCTGACCCTGACCTCGGCCCTGACCTTGACCCTGACCCTGACCTCCACTCTGACCTTGACCCTGACCCTGTTCTCCACTTTGACCTTGATCCTGACCCTGACCTCCACCCTGACCATGACCCTGACCCTGACCTCCACCCTGACCTTGACTGTGACCCTGACCTCCACCCTGACCTTGACCCTGAACCCGACCTCCATCCTGACCTCCACCCTGACCTTGACCCTGACCCTGACCTCCACCCTGACCTTGACTGTGACCCTGACCTCCACCCTGGCCTTGTCCCTGACCTTGACCCTAACCCTGACCTCGGCCCGGACCTTGACCCTGACCCTGACCTCCACCCTGACCTTGACTGAGACCGTGACCTCCACCCTGACCTCGACCCTGACCTTGACTGAGACCGTGACCTCCACCCTGACCTCGACCCTGACCTTGACCCCGACCCTGACCTCCACCCTGACCTTGACCCTGACCCTGACCTCGGCCCTGACCTTGACCCTGACCCTGACCTCCACGCTGACCTCCACCCTGACCTTGACCCTGACCTTGACCTCCACTCTGACCTTGACACTGACCCTGACCTCCACCCTGACCTTGACCGTGACCCTGACCTCCACCCTGACCTTGACCCTGACCCTGACCTCTACTTTGACCTTGACCCTGACCCTGACCTCCACCCTGACCTTGACCCTGACCCTGACCTCCACCCTGACCTTGACCCTGACCCTGACCTCCACCCTGACCTTGACCCTGACCCTGACCTCCACCCTGACATTGACCCTGACCCTGACCTCCACCCTGACCTTGACCCTGACCCTGACCTCTACCCTGACCTTGACCCCGACCCTGACCTCAACTTTGACCTTGACCCTGACCCCGACCTCCACCCTGACCTTGACCCTGACCCTGACCTCCACCCTGACCTTGACCTTGACCCTGACTTAAACCCTGACCTTGACCTTGACCCTGACCTCGACCCTGACCTTGACCCTGACCCTGACCTCCACCCCGACCTTGACCCTGACCTTCACCACCACCCTGACCTTGACCCTGACCCTGACCTCCACCCTGACCTCCACCCTGACCTTGACCCTGACCTTGCCCTCCACCCTGACCTTGACTGTGACCCTGACCTTCACCCTGACCTTGACCCTGACCCCGACCTCCACCCTGACCTCCACCCTGACCTTGACCCCCACCCTGATCTTGACCCTGACCCTGACCTCCACTTTGACCTCGACCCTGATCCTGACCTCCACCCTGACCCCCACCCTGACCTTGACCGCGTTCCTGACCTCCACCCTGACCTTGACCCTGACCCCGACCTCCATCCTGACCTTGACCCTGATCCTGACCTCCACCCTGACCTTGTCCCTGACCCTGACCTCCACCCTTACCTTGACCCCGACCCCGACCTCCACCCTGACCTCCACCCTGACCTTGACCCCCACCCTGATCTTGACCCTGACCCTGACCTCCACTTTGACCTCGACCCTGACCCTGACCTCCACCCTGACCCCCACCCTGACCTTGACCGCGTTCCTGACCTCCACCCTGACCTTGACCCTGACCCCGACCTCCACCCTGACCTTGACCGTGACCCTGACCTCTACCCTGACCTTCACCCTGACCCTGACCTCCACCCTGACCTCCACCCTGACCTTTACCCTGACCCTGACCTTGACCCTGACCCCGACCTCCACCCTGACCTTGACCCTGACCCTGACCTCCACCCTGACCTTGACCCTGACCCTGACCTCCACCCTGACCTTGACCCCGGCCCTGACCTCAACTTTGACCTTGACCCTGACCCCGACCTCCACCCTGACCTTGACCCTGACCCTGACCTTCACCCTGACCTTGACCTTGACCCTGACTTCCACCCTGACCTTGACCCTGACCCTGACCTCCACCCTGACCTTTACCCTGACCTTGACCACCACCCTGACCTTGACCCTGACCCTGACCTCCACCCTGACCTTGACACTGACCACGACCTCCACCCTGACCTTGACCCCGACCCTGACCTCCCCCCTGACCTTGACCCTGACCCTGACCTCGGCCCTGACCTTGACCCTGACCCTGACCTCCACGCTGACCTCCACCCTGACCTTGACCATGACCTTGACCTCCACTCTGACCTTGACACTAACCCTGACCTCCACCCTGACCTTGACCGTGACCCTGACCTCCACCCTGACCTTGACCCTGACCCTGACCTCTACTTTGACCTTGACACTGACCACGACCTCCACCCTGACCTTGACCCCGACCCTGACCTCCCCCCTGACCTTGACCCTGACCCTGACCTCGGCCCTGACCTTGACCCTGACCCTGACCTCCACGCTGACCTCCACCCTGACCTTGACCATGACCTTGACCTCCACTCTGACCTTGACACTAACCCTGACCTCCACCCTGACCTTGACCGTGACCCTGACCTCCACCCTGACCTTGACCCTGACCCTGACCTCTACTTTGACCTTGACCCTGACCCTGACCTCCACCCTGACCTTGACCCTGACCCTGACCGCCACCCTGACCTTGACCCTGACCCTGACCTCCACCCTGACCTTGACCCTGACCCTGACCTCCACCCTGACATTGACCCTGACCCTGACCTCCACCCTGACCTTGACCCTGACCTTGACTGTGACCCTGACCTTCACCCTGACCTTGACCCTGACCCCGACCTCCAACCTGACGTCCACCCTGACCTTGACCCTGACCCTGTTCTCCACTTTGACCTTGATCCTGACCCTGACCTCCACACTGACCCCCACCCTGACCTTGACCGCGTTTCTGACCTCCACCCTGACCTTGACCCTGACACTGACCTCCACCCTGACCTTGACCCTGATCCTGACCTCCACCCTGACCTTGTCCCTTACCCTGACCTCCACCCTTACCTTGACCCTGACCCCGACCTCCACCCTGACCTCCACCCTGACCTTGACCCCCACCCTGATCTTGACCCTGACCCTGACCTCCACTTTGACCTCGACCCTGACCCTGACCTCCACCCTGACCCCCACCCTGGCCTTGACCGCGTTCCTGACCTCCGGCCTGACCTTGACCCTGACCCCGACCTCCACCCTGACCTTGACCGTGACCCTGACCTCCACCCTGACCTTGACCCTGACCCTGACCTCCACCCTGACCTCCACCCTGACCTTTACCCTGACCCTGACCTTGACCACGACCCCGACCTGCACCCTGACCTTGACCCTGACCCTGACCTCCACCCTGACCTTGACCCTGACCCTGACCTCCACCCTGACATTGACCCTGACCCTGACCTCCACCCTGACCTTGACCCTGACCCTGACCTCCACCCTGACCTTGACCCCGACCCTGACCTCAACTTTGACCTTGACCCTGACCCCGACCTCCACCCTGACCTTGACCCTGACCCTGACCTTCACCCTGACCTTGACCTTGACCCTGACCTCAACTTTGACCTTGACCCAGACCCTGACCTCCACCCTGACATTGACCCTGACCCTGACCTCCACCCTGAACTTGAACCTGACCCTGACCTCCACCCTGACCTTGACCCCGACCCTGACCTCAACTTTGACCTTGACCCTGACCCCGACCTCCACCCTGACCTTGACCCTGACCCTGACCTCCACCCTGACCTTACCCTGACCCTGACCTCCACCCTGACCTTGACCCTGACCCTGACCTCCACTTTGACCTTGACTCTGACCCTGACCTCCACCCTGACCATGACCCTAACCCTTACCTCAACCCTGACCTCCACCCTGACCTTGACCCTGACCCTGACCTCCACCCTGACCTTGAGCCTGAGCCTGACCTCGGCCCTGACCTTGACCCTGACCCTGACCTCCACCCTGACCTCCACCCTGACCTTGACCCTGACCCTGACCTCCACCCTGACCTTGAGCCTGAGCCTGACCTCCACCCTGACCTTGACCCCGACCCTGACCTCAACTTTGACCTTGACCCTGACCCCGACCTCCACCCTGACCTTGACCCTGACCCTGACCTTCACCCTGACCTTGACCTTGACCCTGACTTCCATCCTGACCTTGACCCTGACCCTGACCTCCACCCTGACCTTTACCCTGACCTTGACCACCACCCTGACCTTGACCCCGACCCTGACCTCCACCCTGACCTTGACACTGACCACGACCTCCACCCTGACCTTGACCCTGGTCCCGAGCTTACCCTGACCTCCACTCTGACCTTGACTGTGACCGTCACCTCGACCCTGACCTTGACCCTAAACCTGACCTCCACCCTGACCTTGACTGTGACCCTGACCTCTACCCTGACCTTGACCCAGACCCCGACCTTCACCCTGACCTTGACCGTGACCCTGACCTCCACCTTGGCCTTGACTGTGACCCTGACCTCCACCCTTACCTTGACCCTGACCCTGACCTCCACCCTGACCTTAAGCCTGACCCTGACCTCGGCCCTGACCTTGACCCTGACCCTGACCTCCACTCTGACCTTGACCCTGACCCTGTTCTCCACTTTGACCTTGATCCTGACCCTGACCTCCACCCTGACCATGACCCTGACCCTGACCTCCACCCTGACCTTGACTGTGACCCTGACCTCCACCCTGACCTTGACCCTGAACCCGACCTCCATCCTGACCTCCACCCTGACCTTGACCCTGACCCTGACCTCCACCCTGACCTTGACTGTGACCCTGACCTCCACCCTGGCCTTGTCCCTGACCTTGACCCTAACCCTGACCTCGGCCCGGACCTTGACCCTGACCCTGACCTCCACCCTGACCTTGACTGAGACCGTGACCTCCACCCTGACCTCGACCCTGACCTTGACTGAGACCGTGACCTCCACCCTGACCTCGACCCTGACCTTGACCCCGACCCTGACCTCCACCCTGACCTTGACCCTGACCCTGACCTCGGCCCTGACCTTGACCCTGACCCTGACCTCCACGCTGACCTCCACCCTGACCTTGACCCTGACCTTGACCTCCACTCTGACCTTGACACTGACCCTGACCTCCACCCTGACCTTGACCGTGACCCTGACCTCCACCCTGACCTTGACCCTGACCCTGACCTCTACTTTGACCTTGACCCTGACCCTGACCTCCACCCTGACCTTGACCCTGACCCTGACCTCCACCCTGACCTTGACCCTGACCCTGACCTCCACCCTGACCTTGACCCTGACCCTGACCTCCACCCTGACATTGACCCTGACCCTGACCTCCACCCTGACCTTGACCCTGACCCTGACCTCTACCCTGACCTTGACCCCGACCCTGACCTCAACTTTGACCTTGACCCTGACCCCGACCTCCACCCTGACCTTGACCCTGACCCTGACCTCCACCCTGACCTTGACCTTGACCCTGACTTAAACCCTGACCTTGACCTTGACCCTGACCTCGACCCTGACCTTGACCCTGACCCTGACCTCCACCCCGACCTTGACCCTGACCTTCACCACCACCCTGACCTTGACCCTGACCCTGACCTCCACCCTGACCTCCACCCTGACCTTGACCCTGACCTTGCCCTCCACCCTGACCTTGACTGTGACCCTGACCTTCACCCTGACCTTGACCCTGACCCCGACCTCCACCCTGACCTCCACCCTGACCTTGACCCCCACCCTGATCTTGACCCTGAACCTGACCTCCACTTTGACCTCGACCCTGATCCTGACCTCCACCCTGACCCCCACCCTGACCTTGACCGCGTTCCTGACCTCCACCCTGACCTTGACCCTGACCCCGACCTCCATCCTGACCTTGACCCTGATCCTGACCTCCACCCTGACCTTGTCCCTGACCCTGACCTCCACCCTTACCTTGACCCCGACCCCGACCTCCACCCTGACCTCCACCCTGACCTTGACCCCCACCCTGATCTTGACCCTGACCCTGACCTCCACTTTGACCTCGACCCTGACCCTGACCTCCACCCTGACCCCCACCCTGACCTTGACCGCGTTCCTGACCTCCACCCTGACCTTGACCCTGACCCCGACCTCCACCCTGACCTTGACCGTGACCCTGACCTCTACCCTGACCTTCACCCTGACCCTGACCTCCACCCTGACCTCCACCCTGACCTTTACCCTGACCCTGACCTTGACCCTGACCCCGACCTCCACCCTGACCTTGACCCTGACCCTGACCTCCACCCTGACCTTGACCCTGACCCTGACCTCCACCCTGACCTTGACCCCGGCCCTGACCTCAACTTTGACCTTGACCCTGACCCCGACCTCCACCCTGACCTTGACCCTGACCCTGACCTTCACCCTGACCTTGACCTTGACCCTGACTTCCACCCTGACCTTGACCCTGACCCTGACCTCCACCCTGACCTTTACCCTGACCTTGACCACCACCCTGACCTTGACCCTGACCCTGACCTCCACCCTGACCTTGACACTGACCACGACCTCCACCCTGACCTTGACCCCGACCCTGACCTCCCCCCTGACCTTGACCCTGACCCTGACCTCGGCCCTGACCTTGACCCTGACCCTGACCTCCACGCTGACCTCCACCCTGACCTTGACCATGACCTTGACCTCCACTCTGACCTTGACACTAACCCTGACCTCCACCCTGACCTTGACCGTGACCCTGACCTCCACCCTGACCTTGACCCTGACCCTGACCTCTACTTTGACCTTGACCCTGACCCTGACCTCCACCCTGACCTTGACCCTGACCCTGACCGCCACCCTGACCTTGACCCTGACCCTGACCTCCACCCTGACCTTGACCCTGACCCTGACCTCCACCCTGACATTGACCCTGACCCTGACCTCCACCCTGACCTTGACCCTGACCTTGACTGTGACCCTGACCTTCACCCTGACCTTGACCCTGACCCCGACCTCCAACCTGACGTCCACCCTGACCTTGACCCTGACCCTGTTCTCCACTTTGACCTTGATCCTGACCCTGACCTCCACACTGACCCCCACCCTGACCTTGACCGCGTTTCTGACCTCCACCCTGACCTTGACCCTGACACTGACCTCCACCCTGACCTTGACCCTGATCCTGACCTCCACCCTGACCTTGTCCCTTACCCTGACCTCCACCCTTACCTTGACCCTGACCCCGACCTCCACCCTGACCTCCACCCTGACCTTGACCCCCACCCTGATCTTGACCCTGACCCTGACCTCCACTTTGACCTCGACCCTGACCCTGACCTCCACCCTGACCCCCACCCTGGCCTTGACCGCGTTCCTGACCTCCGGCCTGACCTTGACCCTGACCCCGACCTCCACCCTGACCTTGACCGTGACCCTGACCTCCACCCTGACCTTGACCCTGACCCTGACCTCCACCCTGACCTCCACCCTGACCTTTACCCTGACCCTGACCTTGACCACGACCCCGACCTTCACCCTGACCTTGACCCTGACCCTGACCTCCACCCTGACCTTGACCCTGACCCTGACCTCCACCCTGACATTGACCCTGACCCTGACCTCCACCCTGACCTTGACCCTGACCCTGACCTCCACCCTGACCTTGACCCCGACCCTGACCTCAACTTTGACCTTGACCCTGACCCCGACCTCCACCCTGACCTTGACCCTGACCCTGACCTTCACCCTGACCTTGACCTTGACCCTGACCTCAACTTTGACCTTGACCCAGACCCTGACCTCCACCCTGACATTGACCCTGACCCTGACCTCCACCCTGAACTTGAACCTGACCCTGACCTCCACCCTGACCTTGACCCCGACCCTGACCTCAACTTTGACCTTGACCCTGACCCCGACCTCCACCCTGACCTTGACCCTGACCCTGACCTCCACCCTGACCTTACCCTGACCCTGACCTCCACCCTGACCTTGACCCTGACCCTGACCTCCACTTTGACCTTGACTCTGACCCTGACCTCCACCCTGACCATGACCCTAACCCTTACCTCAACCCTGACCTCCACCCTGACCTTGACCCTGACCCTGACCTCCACCCTGACCTTGACCCTGACCCTGACCTCCACCCTGACCTTGACCCTAACCCTGACCTCTACTCTGACCTTGACCCTGACCCTGACCTCCACCCTGACCTTGACCCCGACCCTGACCTCCACTTTGACCTTGACTCTGACCCTGACCTCCACCCTGACCCTGACCTCCACCCTGACCATGACCCTAACCCTGACCTCAACCCTGACCTCCACCCTGACCTCGACCCTGACCCTGACCTCCACACTGACCTTGAGCCTGACTTTGACCTCGGCCCTGACCTTGACCCTGACCCTGACCTCTACCCTGACCTGGACTGTGACCCTGACCTCCACCCTGACCTTGACCCTGAACCCGTCCTCCACCCTGACCTCCACCCTGACCTTGACCCTGACCCTGACCCCCACCCTGACCTTGACTGTGACCCTGACCTCCACCCTGACCCTGACCTCGGCCCTGACCTTAACCCTGACCCTGACCTCCACCCTGACCTTGACTGAGACCGTGACCTCCACCCTGACCTCGACCCTGACCTTGACCCTGACCCTGACCTCCACCCTGACCTTGACCCTCACCTTGACTATCACCTAGACCTTGACCCTGACCCTGACCTCTACTTTGACCTTGACCCTGACCCTGACCTCCACCCTGACCTTGACCCTGACCCTGACCTCCACCCTGACCTCCACCCTGACCTTGACGTTGACCCTGACCTCCACCCTGACCTTGACCCTGACCCTGACCTCCACCCTGAGCTTGACCCTGACTCTGACTTCTACCCCGACCTCCACCCTGACCCCGACCCCCACCCTGATCTTGACCCTGACCCTGACCTCCACTTTGACCTTGACCCTGACCCTGACCTCCACCCTGACATTGACCCTGACCCTGACCTCCACCCTGACCTTGACCCTGACCCTGACCTCCACCCTGACCTTGACCCCGACCCTGATCTCAACTTTAACCTTGACCCTGACCCCGACCTCGACCCTGACCTTGACCCTGACCCTGACCTTCACTCTGACCTTTACCCTGACCTTGACCACCACCCTGACCTTGACCCTGACCCTGACCTCCACCCTGACCTTAACACTGACCACGACCTCCACCCTGACCTTGACTCTGACCCCGAGCTTACCCTGACCTCCACCCTGACATTGACCCTGACCCTGACCTCCACCCTGACCTTGACCCTGACCCTGACCTCCACCCTGACCTTGACCCCGACCCTGACCTCAACTTTGACCTTGACCCTGACCCCGACCTCGACCCTGACCTTGACCCTGACCCTGACCTCCACCCTGACCTTTACCCTGACCTTGACCACCACCCTGACCTTGACCCTGACCCTGACCTCCACCCTGACCTTAACACTGACCACGACCTCCACCCTGACCTTGACCCTGACCCCGAGCTTACCCTGACCTCCACTCTGACCTTGACTGTGACCGTCACCTCGACCCTGACCTTGACCCCGACCCTGACCTCCACTCTGACCTTGACTGTGACCCTGACCTTTACCCTGACCTTGACCCTGACCCCGAACTCCACCCTGACCTTGACCGTGACCCTGACCTCCACCCCGACCTTGACTGTGACCCTGACCTCCGTCCTGACCTTGACCCTGAGCCTGACCTCCACCCTGACCTCCACCCTGACCTTGACCCTGACCCTGACCTTGACCGTGACCCCGACCTCCACCCTGACCTTGACCCTGTCCTTGACTACCACCCTGACCTTGACCCGGACCCTGACCTCCACTTTGACCTTGACCCTGACCCTGACCTCTACCCCGATCTTGACCCTGATCCTGACCCCCACCCTGACCTCCACCCTGAACTTGATCCTGACCCTGACCTCCACCCTGACCTTGACCCTGACCCTGACCTCCACCCTGACCTTGACCCTGACCCTGACCTCCACCCTGACCTTGACCCTGACCCTGAGCTCCACCCTGACATTGACCCTGACCCTGACCTCCACCCTGAACTTTACCCTGACCCTGACCTCAACCCTGACCTTGACCCCGACCCTGACCTCAACTTTGACCTTGACCCTGACCCCGACCTCCACCCTGACCTTGACCCTGACCCTGACCTCCACCCTGACTTTGACCCTGACCCTGACTTCCACACTGACCTTGACCCTGACCCTGACCTCCACCCGGACCTTTACCCTGACCTTGACCACCACCCTGACCTTGACCCTGACCCTGAACTCCACCCTGACCTTGACACTGACCACGACCTCCACCCTGACCTTGACCCTGACCCCGAGCTTACCCTGACCTCCACTCTGACCTTGACTGTGACCGTCACCTCGACCCTGACCTTGACCCTGACCCTGACCTGTACCCTGACCTTGACCCTGACTCTGACCTCCACCCTGACCTTGACCCTGACCCTGACCTCCACCCTGACCTTGACCCTGACCCTGACCTCCACCCTGACCTTGACCCTCACCCTGACCTCCACCCTGACATTGACCCTGACCCTGACCTCTACCCTGACCTTGACCCTGACCCTGACCTCCACCCTGACCTCGACCCCGACCCTGACCTCAACTTTGACCTTGACCCTGACCCCGACCTCCACCCTGACCTTGACTGTGACCGTCACCTCGACCCTGACCTTGACCCTGACCCTGACCTCCACCCTGACCTTGACTGTGACCCTGACCTCTACCCTGACCTTGACCCTGACCACGACCTCCACCCTGAACTTGACCCTGACCCCGACCTCCACCCTGACCTTGACTGTGACCGTCACCTCGTCCCTGACCTTGACCCTGACCCTGACCTCCACCCTGACCTTGACCCTGACCCTGACCTCCACCCTGACATTGACCCTGACCCTGACCTCCACCCTGACCTTGACCCTGACCCTGACCTCCACCCTGACCTTGACCCTGACCCTGACCTCCACCCTGACCTTGACCCTGACCCTGACCTCCACCCTGACCTTGACCCCCACCCTGATCTTGACCCTGACCCTGACCTCCACTTTGACCTCGACCCTGACCCTGACCTCCACCCTGACCCCCACCCTGACCTTGACCGCGTTCCTGACCTCCACCCTGACCTTGACCCTGACCCTGACCTCCACCCTGACCTTGACCCTGACCCTGACCTCCACCCTGACCTTGACCCTGACCCTGACCTCCACCCTGACCTTGACCCTGACCCTGACCTCCAGCCTGACATTGACCCTGACCCTGACCTCCACCCTGAACTTGACCCTGACCCTGACCTCCACCCTGACCTTGACCCCGACCCTGACCTTAACTTTGACCTTGACCCTGACCCCGACCTCCACCCTGACCTTGACACTGACCCTGACCTTCACCCTGACCTTGACCTTGACCCCGACTTCCACCCTGACCTTGACCCTGACCCTGACCTCCACCCTGACATTTACCCTGACCTTGACCACCACCCTGACCTTGACCCCGACCCTGACCTCCACCCTGACCTTGACACTGACCACGACCTCCACCCTGACCTTGACCCTGACCCCGAGCTTACCCTGACCTCCACTCTGACCTTGACTGTGACCGTCACCTCGACCCTGACCTTGACCCTGACCCTGACCTCCACCCTGACCTTGACTGTGACCCTGACCTCTACCCTGACCTTAACCCAGACCCCGACCTTCACCCTGACCTTGACCGTGACCCTGACCTCCACCCTGACCTTGACCCTGACCCTGACCTCCACCCTGACCTTGACCCTGACCCTGACCTCCACCCTGACCTTGACTGTGACCCTGACCTCTACCCTGACCTTGACCCTGACCCCGACCTCCACCCTGACCTTGACCCTGACCCTGACCTCCACCCTGACCTTGACCCTGACCCTGACCTCCACCCTGACCTTGACCCTGACCCTGAGCTCCACCCTGACATTGACCCTGACCCTGACCTCCACCCTAAATTTGACCCTGACCCTGACCTCCACCCTGACCTTGACCCCGACCCTGACCTCAACTTTGACCTTGACCCTGACCCCGACCTCCACCCTGACCTTGACCCTGACCCTGACCTCCACCCTGACTTTGACCTTGACCCTGACTTCCACACTGACCTTGACCCTGACCCTGACCTCCACCCGGACCTTTGCCCTGACCTTGACCACCACCCTGACCTTGACCCTGACCCTGAACTCCACCCTGACCTTGACACTGACCACGACCTCCACCCTGACCTTGACCCTGACCCCGAGCTTACCCTGACCTCCACTCTGACCTTGACTGTGACCGTCACCTCGACCCTGACCTTGACCCTGACCCTGACCTGTACCCTGACCTTGACCCTGACCCTGACCTCCACCCTGACCTTGACCCTGACCCTGACCTCCACCCTGACCTTGACCCTGACCCTGACCTCCACCCTGACCTTGACCCTGACCCTGACCTCCACCCTGACCTTGACCCTGACCCTGACCTCCACCCTGACCTTGACCCTGACCCTGACCTCCACCCTGACCTTGACCCTGACCCTGACCTCCAGCCTGACATTGACCCTGACCCTGACCTCTACCCTGAACTTGACCCTGACCCTGACCTCCACCCTGACCTTGACCCCGACCCTGACCTCAACTTTGACCTTGACCCTGACCCCGACCTCCACCCTGACCTTGACACTGACCCTGACCTTCACCCTGACCTTGACCTTGACCCCGACTTCGACCCTGACCTTGACCCTGACCCTGACCTCCACCCTGACATTTACCCTGACCTTGACCACCACCCTGACCTTGACCCCGACCCTGACCTCCACCCTGACCTTGACACTGACCACGACCTCCACCCTGACCTTGACCCTGACCCCGAGCTTACCCTGACCTCCACTCTGACCTTGACTGTGACCGTCACCTCGACCCTGACCTTGACCCTGACCCTGACCTCCACCCTGACCTTGACCCCGACCCTGATCTCAACTTTAACCTTGACCCTGACCCCGACCTCGACCCTGACCTTGACCCCGACCCTAACCTCCACCCTGACCTTTACCCTGACCTTGACCACCACCCTGACCTTGACCCTGACCCTGACCTCCACCCTGACCTTAACACTGACCACGACCTCCACCCTGACCTTGACTCTGACCCCGAGCTTACCCTGACCTCCACCCTGACATTGACCCTGACCCTGACCTCCACCCTGACCTTGACCCTGACCCTGACCTCCACCCTGACCTTGACCCCGACCCTGACCTCAACTTTGACCTTGACCCTGACCCCGACCTCGACCCTGACCTTGACCCTGACCCTGACCTCCACCCTGACCTTGACTGTGACCCTGACCTCTACCCTGACCTTGACCCTGACCCCGACCTCCACCCTGACCTTGACCCTGACCCTGACCTCCACCCTGACCTTGACCCTGACCCTGACCTCCACCCTGACCTTGACCCTGACCCTGAGCTCCACCCTGACATTGACCCTGACCCTGACCTCCACCCTGAATTTGACCCTGACCCTGACCTCCACCCTGACCTTGACCCCGACCCTGACCTCAACTTTGACCTTGACCCTGACCCCGACCTCCACCCTGACCTTGACCCTGACCCTGACCTCCACCCTGACTTTGACCTTGACCCTGACTTCCACACTGACCTTGACCCTGACCCTGACCTCCACCCGGACCTTTGCCCTGACCTTGACCACCACCCTGACCTTGACCCTGACCCTGAACTCCACCCTGACCTTGACACTGACCACGACCTCCACCCTGACCTTGACCCTGACCCCGAGCTTACCCTGACCTCCACTCTGACCTTGACTGTGACCGTCACCTCGACCCTGACCTTGACCCTGACCCTGACCTGTACCCTGACCTTGACCCTGACCCTGACCTCCACCCTGACCTTGACCCTGACCCTGACCTCCACCCTGACCTTGACCCTGACCCTGACCTCCACCCTGACCTTGACCCTCACCCTGACCTCCACCCTGACATTGACCCTGACCCTGACCTCTACCCTGACCTTGACCCTGACCCTGACCTCCACCCTGACCTCGACCCCGACCCTGACCTCAACTTTGACCTTGACCCTGACCCCGACCTCCACCCTGACCTTGACTGTGACCGTCACCTCGACCCTGACCTTGACCCTGACCCTGACCTCCACCCTGACCTTGACCCTGACCCTGACCTCTACCCTGAACTTGACCCTGACCCTGACCTCCACCCTGACCTTGACCCCGACCCTGACCTCAACTTTGACCTTGACCCTGACCCCGACCTCCACCCTGACCTTGACACTGACCCTGACCTTCACCCTGACCTTGACCTTGACCCCGACTTCTACCCTGACCTTGACCCTGACCCTGACCTCCACCCTGACATTTACCCTGACCTTGACCACCACCCTGACCTTGACCCCGACCCTGACCTCCACCCTGACCTTGACACTGACCACGACCTCCACCCTGACCTTGACCCTGACCCCGAGCTTACCCTGACCTCCACTCTGATCTTGACTGTGACCGTCACCTCGACCCTGACCTTGACCCTGACCCTGACCTCCACCCTGACCTTGACCCCGACCCTGATCTCAACTTTAACCTTGACCCTGACCCCGACCTCGACCCTGACCTTGACCCTGACCCTGACCTCCACCCTGACCTTTACCCTGACCTTGACCACCACCCTGACCTTGACCCTGACCCTGACCTCCACCCTGACCTTAACACTGACCACGACCTCCACCCTGACCTTGACTCTGACCCCGAGCTTACCCTGACCTCCACCCTGACATTGACCCTGACCCTGACCTCCACCCTGACCTTGACCCTGACCCTGACCTCCACCCTGACCTTGACCCCGACCCTGACCTCAACTTTGACCTTGACCCTGACCCCGACCTCGACCCTGACCTTGACCCTGACCCTGACCTCCACCCTGACCTTTACCCTGACCTTGACCACCACCCTGACCTTGACCCTGACCCTGACCTCCACCCTGACCTTAACACTGACCACGACCTCCACCCTGACCTTGACCCTGACCCCGAGCTTACCCTGACCTCCACTCTGACCTTGACTGTGACCGTCACCTCGACCCTGACCTTGACCCCGACCCTGACCTCCACTCTGACCTTGACTGTGACCCTGACCTCTACCCTGACCTTGACCCTGACCCCGACCTCCACCCTGACCTTGACCGTGACCCTGACCTCCACCCTGACCTTGACTGTGACCCTGACCTCCGTCCTGACCTTGACCCTGAGCCTGACCTCCACCCTGACCTCCACCCTGACCTTGACCCTGACCCTGACCTTGACCGTGACCCCGACCTCCACCCTGACCTTGACCCTGTCCTTGACTACCACCCTGACCTTGACCCGGACCCTGACCTCCACTTTGACCTTGACCCTGACCCTGACCTCTACCCCGATCTTGACCCTGACCCTGACCCCCACCCTGACCTCCACCCTGAACTTGATCCTGACCCTGACCTCCACCCTGACCTTGACCCTGACCCTGACCTCCACCCTGACCTTGACCCTGACCCTGACCTCCACCCTGACCTTGACCCTGACCCTGAGCTCCACCCTGACATTGACCCTGACCCTGACCTCCACCCTGAACTTGACCCTGACCCTGACCTCAACCCTGACCTTGACCCCGACCCTGACCTCAACTTTGACCTTGACCCTGACCCCGACCTCCACCCTGACCTTGACCCTGACCCTGACCTCCACCCTGACTTTGACCTTGACCCTGACTTCCACACTGACCTTGACCCTGACCCTGACCTCCACCCGGACCTTTACCCTGACCTTGACCACCACCCTGACCTTGACCCTGACCCTGAACTCCACCCTGACCTTGACACTGACCACGACCTCCACCCTGACCTTGACCCTGACCCCGAGCTTACCCTGACCTCCACTCTGACCTTGACTGTGACCGTCACCTCGACCCTGACCTTGACCCTGACCCTGACCTGTACCCTGACCTTGACCCTGACCCTGACCTCCACCCTGACCTTGACCCTGACCCTGACCTCCACCCTGACCTTGACCCTGACCCTGACCTCCACCCTGACCTTGACCCTCACCCTGACCTCCACCCTGACATTGACCCTGACCCTGACCTCTACCCTGACCTTGACCCTGACCCTGACCTCCACCCTGACCTCGACCCCGACCCTGACCTCAACTTTGACCTTGACCCTGACCCCGACCTCCACCCTGACCTTGACTGTGACCGTCACCTCGACCCTGACCTTGACCCTGACCCTGACCTCCACCCTGACCTTGACTGTGACCCTGACCTCTACCCTGACCTTGACCCTGACCCCGACCTCCACCCTGAACTTGACCCTGAACCCGACCTCCACCCTGACCTTGACTGTGACCGTCACCTCGTCCCTGACCTTGACCCTGACCCTGACCTCCACCCTGACCTTGACCCTGACCCTGACCTCCACCCTGACATTGACCCTGACCCTGACCTCCACCCTGACCTTGACCCTGACCCTGACCTCCACCCTGACCTTGACCCTGACCCTGACCTCCACCCTGACCTTGACCCTGACCCTGACCTCCACCCTGACCTTGACCCCCACCCTGATCTTGACCCTGACCCTGACCTCCACTTTGACCTCGACCCTGACCCTGACCTCCACCCTGACCCCCACCCTGAACTTGACCCTGACCCTGACCTCCACCCTGACCTTGACCCCGACCCTGACCTCAACTTTGACCTTGACCCTGACCCCGACCTCCACCCTGACCTTGACACTGACCCTGACCTTCACCCTGACCTTGACCTTGACCCCGACTTCCACCCTGACCTTGACCCTGACCCTGACCTCCACCCTGACATTTACCCTGACCTTGACCACCACCCTGACCTTGACCCCGACCCTGACCTCCACCCTGACCTTGACACTGACCACGACCTCCACCCTGACCTTGACCCTGACCCCGAGCTTACCCTGACCTCCACTCTGACCTTGACTGCGACCGTCACCTCGACCCTGACCTTGACCCTGACCCTGACCTCCACCCTGACCTTGACTGTGACCCTGACCCCGACCCTGACCTCCACCCTGACCTTGACACTGACCACGACCTCCACCCTGACCTTGACCCTGACCCCGAGCTTACCCTGACCTCCACTCTGACCTTGACTGTGACCGTCACCTCGACCCTGACCTTGACCCTGACCCTGACCTCCACCCTGACCTTGACTGTGACCCTGACCTCTACCCTGACCTTAACCCAGACCCCGACCTTCACCCTGACCTTGACCGTGACCCTGACCTCCACCTTGGCCTTGACTGTGACCCTGACCTCCACCCTTACCTTGACCCTGACCCTGACCTCCACCCTGACCTTGAGCCTGACCCTGACCTCGGCCCTGACCTTGACCCTGACCCTGACCTCCACCCTGACCTTGACCCTGACCCTGTTCTCCACTTTGACCTTGATCCTGACCCTGACCTCCACCCTGACCATGACCCTGACCCTGACCTCCACCCTGACCTTGACTGTGACCCTGACCTCCACCCTGACCTTGACCCTGAACCCGACCTCCATCCTGACCTCCACCCTGACCTTGACCCTGACCCTGACCTCCACCCTGACCTTGACTGTGACCCTGACCTCCACCCTGGCCTTGTCCCTGACCTTGACCCTGACCCTGACCTCGGCCCGGACCTTGACCCTGACCCTGACCTCCACCCTGACCTTGACTGAGCCCGTGACCTCCACCCTGACCTCGACCCTGACCTTGACTCCGACCCTGACCTCCACCCTGACCTTGACCCTGACCCTGACCTCGGCCCTGACCTTGACCCTGACCCTGACCTCCACGCTGACCTCCACCCTGACATTGACCCTGACCTTGACCTCCACTCTGACCTTGACACTGACCCTGACCTCCACCCTGACCTTGACCGTGACCCTGACCTCCACCCTGACCTTGACCCTGACCCTGACCTCTACTTTAACCTCGACCCTGATCCTGACCTCCACCCTGACCCCCACCCTGACCTTGACCGCGTTTCTGACCTCCACCCTGACCTTGACCCTGACCCTGACCTCCACCCTGACCTTGACCCTGATCCTGACCTCCACCCTGACCTTGTCCCTGACCCTGACCTCCACCCTTACCTTGACCCTGACCCCGACCTCCACCCTGACCTCCACCCTCACCTTGACCCCCACCCTGATCTTGACCCTGACCCTGACCTCCACCCTGACCTCGACCCTGACCTTGACCCCGACCCTGACCCCCACCCTGACCTTGACCGCGTTCCTGACCTCCACCCTGACCTTGACCCTGACCCCGACCTCCACCCTGACCTTGACCGTGACCCTGACCTCCACCCTGACCTTGACCCTGACCCTGACCTCTACTTTAACCTCGACCCTGATCCTGACCTCCACCCTGACCCCCACCCTGACCTTGACCGCGTTTCTGACCCCCACCGTGATCTTGACCCTGACCCTGACCTCCTCTTTGACCTCGACCCTGACCCTGACCTCCACCCTGACCCCCACCCTGACCTTGACCGCGTTCCTGACCTCCACCCTGACCTTGACCCTGACCCTGACCTCCACCCTGACCTTGACCCTGACCCTGACCTCCACCCTGACCTTGACCCTGACCCTGACCTCCACCCTGACCTTGACCCTGACCCTGACCTCCACCCTGACCTTGACCCTGACCCTGACCTCCAGCCTGACATTGACCCTGACCCTGACCTCTACCCTGAACTTGACCCTGACCCTGACCTCCACCCTGACCTTGACCACCACCCTGACCTTGACCCCGACCCTGACCTCCACCCTGACCTTGACACTGACCACGACCTTCACCCTGACCTTGACCCTGACCCCGAGCTTACCCTGACCTCCACTCTGACCTTGACTGTGACCGTCACCTCGACCCTGACCTTGACCCTGACCCTGACCTCCACCCTGACCTTGACTGTGACCCTGACCTCTACCCTGACCTTAACCCAGACCCCGACCTTCACCCTGACCTTGACCGTGACCCTGACCTCCACCTTGGCCTTGACTGTGACCCTGACCTCCACCCTTACCTTGACCCTGACCCTCACCTCCACCCTGACCTTGAGCCTGACCCTGACCTCGGCCCTGACCTTGACCCTGACCCTGACCTCCACCCTGACCTTGACCCTGACCCTGTTCTCCACTTTGACCTTGATCCTGACCCTGACCTCCACCCTGACCATGACCCTGACCCTGACCTCCACCCTGACCTTGACTGTGACCCTGACCTCCACCCTGACCTTGACCCTGAACCCGACCTCCATCCTGACCTCCACCCTGACCTTGACCCTGACCCTGACCTCCACCCTGACCTTGACTGTGACCCTGACCTCCACCCTGGCCTTGTCCCTGACCTTGACCCTGACCCTGACCTCGGCCCGGACCTTGACCCTGACCCTGACCTCCACCCTGACCTTGACTGAGACCGTGACCTCCACCCTGACCTCGACCCTGACCTTGACCCCGACCCTGACCTCCACCCTGACCTTGACCCTGACCCTGACCTCGGCCCTGACCTTGACCCTGACCCTGACCTCCACGCTGACCTCCACCCTGACATTGACCCTGACCTTGACCTCCACTCTGACCTTGACACTGACCCTGACCTCCACCCTGACCTTGAGCGTGACCCTGACCTCCACCCTGACCTTGACCCTGACCCTGACCTCTACTTTAACCTCGACCCTGATCCTGACCTCCACCCTGACCCCCACCCTGACCTTGACCGCGTTTCTGACCTCCACCCTGACCTTGACCCTGACCCTGACCTCCACCCTGACCTTGACCCTGATCCTGACCTCCACCCTGACCTTGTCCCTGACCCTGACCTCCACCCTTACCTTGACCCTGACCCCGACCTCCACCCTGACCTCCACCCTCACCTTGACCCCCACCCTGATCTTGACCCTGACCCTGACCTCCACTTTGACCTCGACCCTGACCCTGACCTCCACCCTGACCCCCACCCTGACCTTGACCGCGTTCCTGACCTCCACCCTGACCTTGACCCTGACCCTGACCTCCACCCTGACCTTGACTGTGACCCTGACCTCCACCCTGGCCTTGTCCCTGACCTTGACCCTGACCCTGACCTCGGCCCGGACCTTGACCCTGACCCTGACCTCCACCCTGACCTTGACTGAGACCGTGACCTCCACCCTCACCTCGACCCTGACCTTGACCCCGACCCTGACCTCCACCCTCACCTTGACCCCCACCCTGATCTTGACCCTGACCCTGACCTCCACTTTGACCTCGACCCTGACCCTGACCTCCACCCTGACCCCCACCCTGACCTTGACCGCGTTCCTGACCTCCACCCTGACCTTGACCCTGACCCCGACCTCCACCCTGACCTTGACCGTGACCCTGACCTCCACCCTGACCTTGACCCTGACCCTGACCCCCACCCTGACCTTGACTGTGACCCTGACCTCCACCCTGACCTTGACCCTGAACCCGACCTCCATCCTGACCTCCACCCTGACCTTGACCCTGACCCTGACCTCCACCCTGACCTTGACTGTGACCCTGACCTCCACCCTGGCCTTGTCCCTGACCTTGACCCTGACCCTGACCTCGGCCCGGACCTTGACCCTGACCCTGACCTCCACCCTGACCTTGACTGAGACCGTGACCTCCACCCTGACCTCGACCCTGACCTTGACCCCGACCCTGACCTCCACCCTGACCTTGACCCTGACCCTGACCTCGGCCCTGACCTTGACCCTGACCCTGACCTCCACCCTGACCTTGACCCTGACCCTGACCTCAACCCTGACCTCCACCCTAACCTCGACCCTGACCCTGACCTCCACACTGACCTTGAGCCTGACTTTGACCTCGGCCCTGACCTTGACCCTG
This sequence comes from Tenthredo distinguenda, assembly GCA_947538915.1. Classification (NCBI taxonomy): domain Eukaryota; kingdom Metazoa; phylum Arthropoda; class Insecta; order Hymenoptera; family Tenthredinidae; genus Tenthredo; species Tenthredo distinguenda. Next base: position 5,130,055 of record OX384536.1, on the reverse strand, counting down.
ACCCTGACCTCTACCCTGACCTGGACTGTGACCCTGACCTCCACCCTGACCTTGACCCTGAACCCGTCCTCCACCCTGACCTCCACCCTGACCTTGACCCTGACCCTGACCCCCACCCTGACCTTGACTGTGACCCTGACCTCCACCCTGACCTTGTCCCTGACCTTGACCCTGACCCTGACCTCGGCCCTGACCTTAACCCTGACCCTGACCTCCACCCTGACCTTGACTGAGACCGTGACCTCCACCCTGACCTCGACCCTGACCTTGACCCTGACCCTGACCTCCACCCTGACCTTGATCCTGACCCTGACCTCCACCCTGACCTTGACCCTGATCCTGACCTCCACCCTGACCTTGTCCCTGACCCTGACCTCCACCCTTACCTTGACCCTGACCCCGACCTCCACCCTGACCTCCACCCTGACCTTGACCCCAACCCTGATCTTGACCCTGACCCTGACCTCCACTTTGACCTCGACCCTGACCCTGACCTCCACCCTGACCCCCACCCTGGCCTTGACCGCGTTCCTGACCTCCGGCCTGACCTTGACCCTGACCCCGACCTCCACCCTGACCTTGACCGTGACCCTGACCTCCACCCTGACCTTGACCCTGACCCTGACCTCCACCCTGACCTCCACCCTGACCTTTACCCTGACCCTGACCTTGACCACGACCCCGACCTTCACCCTGACCTTGACCCTGACCCTGACCTCCACCCTGACCTTGACCCTGACCCTCACCTTCACCCTGACATTGACCCTGACCCTGACCTCCACCCTGAACTTGACCCTGACCCTGACCTCCACCCTGACCTTGACCCCGACCCTGACCTCAACTTTGACCTTGACCCTGACCCCGACCTCCACCCTGACCTTGACCCTGACCCTGACCTCCACCCTGACCTTGACCCTGACCCTGACCTCCACCCTGACCTTGACCCTGACCCTGACCTCCAGCCTGACATTGACCCTGACCCTGACCTCTACCCTGAACTTGACCCTGACCCTGACCTCCACCCTGACCTTGACCCCGACCCTGACCTCAACTTTGACCTTGACCCTGACCCCGACCTCCACCCTGACCTTGACACTGACCCTGACCTTCACCCTGACCTTGACCTTGACCCCGACTTCCACCCTGACCTTGACCCTGACCCTGACCTCCACCCTGACATTTACCCTGACCTTGACCACCACCCTGACCTTGACCCCGACCCTGACCTCCACCCTGACCTTGACACTGACCACGACCTCCACCCTGACCTTGACCCTGACCCCGAGCTTACCCTGACCTCCACTCTGACCTTGACTGTGACCGTCACCTCGACCCTGACCTTGACCCTGACCCTGACCTCCACCCTGACCTTGACCCCGACCCTGATCTCAACTTTAACCTTCACCCTGACCCCGACCTCGACCCTGACCTTGACCCTGACCCTGACCTCCACCCTGACCTTTACCCTGACCTTGACCACCACCCTGACCTTGACCCTGACCCTGACCTCCACCCTGACCTTAACACTGACCACGACCTCCACCCTGACCTTGACTCTGACCCCGAGCTTACCCTGACCTCCACCCTGACATTGACCCTGACCCTGACCTCCACCCTGACCTTGACCCTGACCCTGACCTCCACCCTGACCTTGACCCCGACCCTGACCTCAACTTTGACCTTGACCCTGACCCCGACCTCGACCCTGACCTTGACCCTGACCCTGACCTCCACCCTGACCTTTACCCTGACCTTGACCACCACCCTGACCTTGACCCTGACCCTGACCTCCACCCTGACCTTAACACTGACCACGACCTCCACCCTGACCTTGACCCTGACCCCGAGCTTACCCTGACCTCCACTCTGACCTTGACTGTGACCGTCACCTCGACCCTGACCTTGACCCCGACCCTGACCACCACTCTGACCTTGACTGTGACCCTGACCTCTACCCTGACCTTGACCCTGACCCCGACCTCCACCCTGACCTTGACCGTGACCCTGACCTCCACCCTGACCTTGACTGTGACCCTGACCTCCGTCCTGACCTTGACCCTGAGCCTGACCTCCACCCTGACCTCCACCCTGACCTTGACCCTGACCCTGACCTTGACCGTGACCCCGACCTCCACCCTGACCTTGACCCTGTCCTTGACTACCACCCTGACCTTGACCCGGACCCTGACCTCCACTTTGACCTTGACCCTGACCCTGACCTCTACCCCGATCTTGACCCTGACCCTGACCCCCACCCTGACCTCCACCCTGAACTTGATCCTGACCCTGACCTCCACCCTGACCTTGACCCTGACCCTGACCTCCACCCTGACCTTGACCCTGACCCTGACCTCCACCCTGACCTTGACCCTGACCCTGAGCTCCACCCTGACATTGACCCTGACCCTGACCTCCACCCTGAACTTGACCCTGACCCTGACCTCAACCCTGACCTTGACCCCGACCCTGACCTCAACTTTGACCTTGACCGTGACCCCGACCTCCACCCTGACCTTGACCCTGACCCTGACCTCCACCCTGACTTTGACCTTGACCCTGACTTCCACACTGACCTTGACCCTGACCCTGACCTCCACCCGGACCTTTACCCTGACCTTGACCACCACCCTGACCTTGACCCTGACCCTGAACTCCACCCTGACCTTGACACTGACCACGACCTCCACCCTGACCTTGACCCTGACCCCGAGCTTACCCTGACCTCCACTCTGACCTTGACTGTGACCGTCACCTCGACCCTGACCTTGACCCTGACCCTGACCTGTACCCTGACCTTGACCCTGACCCTGACCTCCACCCTGACCTTGACCCTGACCCTGACCTCCACCCTGACCTTGACCCTGACCCTGACCTCCACCCTGACCTTGACCCTCACCCTGACCTCCACCCTGACATTGACCCTGACCCTGACCTCTACCCTGACCTTGACCCTGACCCTGACCTCCACCCTGTCCTCGACCCCGACCCTGACCTCAACTTTGACCTTGACCTTGACCCCGACCTCCACCCTGACCTTGACTGTGACCGTCACCTCGACCCTGACCTTGACCCTGACCCTGACCTCCACCCTGACCTTGATTGTGACCCTGACCTCTACCCTGACCTTGACCCTGACCCCGACCTCCACCCTGAACTTGACCCTGACCCCGACCTCCACCCTGACCTTGACTGTGACCGTCACCTCGTCCCTGACCTTGACCCTGACCCTGACCTCCACCCTGACCTTGACCCTGACCCTGACCTCCACCCTGACATTGACCCTGACCCTGACCTCCACCCTGACCTTGACCCTGACCCTGACCTCCACCCTGACCTTGACCCTGACCCTGACCTCCACCCTGACCTTGACCCTGACCCTGACCTCCACCCTGACCTTGACCCCCACCCTGATCTTGACCCTGACCCTGACCTCCACTTTGACCTCGACCCTGACCCTGACCTCCACCCTGACCCCCACCCTGACCTTGACCGCGTTCCTGACCTCCACCCTGACCTTGACCCTGACCCTGACCTCCACCCTGACCTTGACCCTGACCCTGACCTCCACCCTGACCTTGACCCTGACCCTGACCTCCACCCTGACCTTGACCCTGACCCTGACCTCCAGCCTGACATTGACCCAGACCCTGACCTCCACCCTGAACTTGACCCTGACCCTGACCTCCACCCTGACCTTGACCCCGACCCTGACCTCAACTTTGACCTTGACCCTGACCCCGACCTCCACCCTGACCTTGACACTGACCCTGACCTTCACCCTGACCTTGACCTTGACCCCGACTTCCACCCTGACCTTGACCCTGACCCTGACCTCCACCCTGACATTTACCCTGACCTTGACCACCACCCTGACCTTGACCCCGACCCTGACCTCCACCCTGACCTTGACACTGACCACGACCTCCACCCTGACCTTGACCCTGACCCCGAGCTTACCCTGACCTCCACTCTGACCTTGACTGTGACCGTCACCTCGACCCTGACCTTGACCCTGACCCTGACCTCCACCCTGACCTTGACTGTGACCCTGACCTCTACCCTGACCTTAACCCAGACCCCGACCTTCACCCTGACCTTGACCGTGACCCTGACCTCCACCTTGGCCTTGACTGTGACCCTGACCTCCACCCTTACCTTGACCCTGACCCTGACCTCCACCCTGACCTTGACCCTAACCCTGACCTCTACTTTGACCTTGACCCTGACCCTGACCTCCACCCTGACCTTGACCCTGACCCTGACCTCCACTTTGACCTCCACCCTGACCCTGACCTCCACCCTGACCATGACCCTGACCTTGACCCTGACCCTGACCTCGGCCCTGACCTTGACCCTGACCCTGACCTCCACCCTGACCTTGACCCTGACCCTGACCTCCACCCTGACCTCCACCCTGACCTTGACCCTGACCTTGACCTCCACCCTGACCTTGACACTGACCCTGACCTCCACCCTGACCTTGACCGTGACCCTGACCTTCACCCTGACCTTGACCCTGACCTTGACCATCACCTAGACCTTGACCCTGACCCTGACCTCTACTTTGACCTTGACCCTGACCCTGACTTCCACCCTGACCTTGACCCTGACCCTCACCTCCACCCTGACCTTCACCCTGACCTTGACCTTGACCCTGACCTCCACCCTGACCTTGACCCTGACCCTGACCTCTACCCTGACCTTGACCCTGATTCTGACCTCTACCACGACCTCCGGCCTGACCTTGACCCCCACCCTGATCTTGACCCTGACCCTGACCTCCTCTTTGACCTCGACCCTGACCCTGACCTCCACCCTGACCCCCACCCTGACCTTGACCGCGTTCCTGACCTCCACCCTGACCTTGACCCTGACCCTGACCTCCACCCTGACCTTGACCCTAACCCTGACCTCCACCCTGACCTTGACCCTGACCCTGACCTCCACCCTGACCTTGACCCCGACCCTGACCTCCACCCTGACCTTGACACTGACCACGACCTCCACCCTGACCTTGACCCTGACCCCGAGCTTACCCTGACCTCCACTCTGACCTTGACTGTGACCGTCACCTCGACCCTGACCTTGACCCTGACCCTGACCTCCACCCTGACCTTGACTGTGACCCTGACCTCTACCCTGACCTTAACCCAGACCCCGACCTTCACCCTGACCTTGACCGTGACCCTGACCTCCACCTTGGCCTGGACTGTGACCCTGACCTCCACCCTTACCTTGACCCTGACCCTGACCTCCACCCTGACCTTGAGCCTGACCCTGACCTCGGCCCTGACCTTGACCCTGACCCTGACCTCCACCCTGACCTTGACCCTGACCCTGTTCTCCACTTTGACCTTGATCCTGACCCTGACCTCCACCCTGACCATGACCCTGACCCTGACCTCCACCCTGACCTTGACTGTGACCCTGACCTCCACCCTGACCTTGACCCTGAACCCGACCTCCATCCTGACCTCCACCCTGACCTTGACCCTGACCCTGACCTCCACCCTGACCTTGACTGTGACCCTGACCTCCACCCTGGCCTTGTCCCTGACCTTGACCCTGACCCTGACCTCGGCCCGGACCTTGACCCTGACCCTGACCTCCACCCTGACCTTGACTGAGACCGTGACCTCCACCCTGACCTCGACCCTGACCTTGACCCCGACCCTGACCTCCACCCTGACCTTGACCCTGACCCTGACCTCGGCCCTGACCTTGACCCTGACCCTGACCTCCACGCTGACCTCCACCCTGACATTGACCCTGACCTTGACCTCCACTCTGACCTTGACACTGACCCTGACCTCCACCCTGACCTTGACCGTGACCCTGACCTCCACCCTGACCTTGACCCTGACCCTGACCTCTACTTTAACCTCGACCCTGATCCTGACCTCCACCCTGACCCCCACCCTGACCTTGACCGCGTTTCTGACCTCCACCCTGACCTTGACCCTGACCCTGACCTCCACCCTGACCTTGACCCTGATCCTGACCTCCACCCTGACCTTGTCCCTGACCCTGACCTCCACCCTTACCTTGACCCTGACCCCGACCTCCACCCTGACCTCCACCCTCACCTTGACCCCCACCCTGATCTTGACCCTGACCCTGACCTCCACTTTGACCTCGACCCTGACCCTGACCTCCACTCTGACCCCCACCCTGACCTTGACCGCGTTCCTGACCTCCACCCTGACCTTGACCCTGACCCCGACCTCCACCCTGACCTTGACCGTGACCCTGACCTCCACCCTGACCTTGACCCTGACCCTGACCCCCACCCTGACCTTGACTGTGACCCTGACCTCCACCCTGACCTTGACCCTGAACCCGACCTCCACCCTGACCTTGACCCTGACCCTGACCTCCACCCTGACCTTGACTGTGACCCTGACCTCCACCCTGGCCTTGTCCCTGACCTTGACCCTGACCCTGACCTCGGCCCGGACCTTGACCCTGACCCTGACCTCCACCCTGACCTTGACTGAGACCGTGACCTCCACCCTGACCTCGACCCTGACCTTGACCCCGACCCTGACCTCCACCCTGACCTTGACCCTGACCCTGACCTCGGCCCTGACCTTGACCCTGACCCTGACCTCCACGCTGACCTCCACCCTGACCTTGACCATGACCTTGACCTCCACTCTGACCTTGACACTAACCCTGACCTCCACCCTGACCTTGACCGTGACCCTGACCTCCACCCTGACCTTGACCCTGACCCTGACCTCTACTTTGACCTTGACCCTGACCCTGACCTCCACCCTGACCTTGACCCTGACCCTGACCGCCACCCTGACCTTGACCCTGACCCTGACCTCCACCCTGACCTTGACCCTGACCCTGACCTTACCCTGACATTGACCCTGACCCTGACCTCCACCCTGACCTTGACCCTGACCTTGACTGTGACCCTGACCTTCACCCTGACCTTGACCCTGACCCCGACCTCCAAGCTGACGTCCACCCTGACCTTGACCCTGACCCTGTTCTCCACTTTGACCTTGATCCTGACCCTGACCTCCACCCTGACCTTGACCCTGATCCTGACCTCCACCCTGACCTTGTCCCTGACCCCGACCTCCACCCTTACCTTGACCCTGACCCCGACCTCCACCCTGACCTCCACCCTGACCTTGACCCCCACCCTGATCTTGACCCTGACCCTGACCTCCACTTTGACCTCGACCCTGACCCTGACCTCCACCCTGACCCCCACCCTGGCCTTGACCGCGTTCCTGACCTCCGGCCTGACCTTGACCCTGACCCCGACCTCCACCCTGACCTTGACCGTGACCCTGACCTCCACCCTGACCTTGACCCTGACCCTGACCTCCACCCTGACCTCCACCCTGACCTTTACCCTGACCCTGACCTTGACCACGACCCCGACCTTCACCCTGACCTTGACCCTGACCCTGACCTCCACCCTGACCTTGACCCTGACCCTGTCCTCCACCCTGATATTGACCCTGACCCTGACCTAAACCCTGACCTTGACCCTGACCCTGACCTCCACCCTGACCTTGACCCCGACCCTGACCTCAACTTTGACCTTGACCCTGACCCCGACCTCCACCCTGACCTTGACCCTGACCCTGACCTTCACCCTGACCTTGACCTTGACCCTGACCTCAACTTTGACCTTGACCCAGACCCTGACCTCCACCCCGACATTGACCCTGACCCTGACCTCCACCCTGAACTTGAACCTGACCCTGACCTCCACCCTGACCTTGACCCCGACCCTGACCTCAACTTTGACCTTGACCCTGACCCCGACCTCCACCCTGACCTTGACCCTGACCCTGACCTCCACCCTGACCTTACCCTGACCCTGACCTCCACCCTGACCTTGACCCTGACCCTGACCTCCACTTTGACCTTGACTCTGACCCTGACCTCCACCCTGACCATGACCCTAACCCTTACCTCAACCCTGACCTCCACCCTGACCTTGACCCTGACCCTGACCTCCACCCTGACCTTGACCCTGATTCTGACCTCAACCCTGACCTCCACCCTAACCTCGACCCTGACCCTGACCTCCACACTGACCTTGAGCCTGACTTTGACCTCGGCCCTGACCTTGACCCTGACCCTGACCTCTACCCTGACCTGGACTGTGACCCTGACCTCCACCCTGACCTTGACCATGAACCCGTCCTCCACCCTGACCTCCACCCTGACCTTGACCCTGACCCTGACCCCCACCCTGACCTTGACTGTGACCCTGACCTCCACCCTGACCTTGTCCCTGACCTTGACCCTGACCCTGACCTCGGCCCTGACCTTAACCCTGACCCTGACCTCCACCCTGACCTTGACTGAGACCGTGACCTCCACCCTGACCTCGACCCTGACCTTGACCCTGACCCTGACCTCCACCCTGACCTTGACCCTCACCTTGACTATCACCTAGACCTTGACCCTGACCCTGACCTCTACTTTGACCTTGACCCTGACCCTGACCTCCACCCTGACCTTGACCCTGACCCTGACCTCCACCCTGACCTCCACCCTGACCTTGACGTTGACCCTGACCTCCACCCTGACCTTGACCCTGACCCTGACCTCCACCCTGAGCTTGACCCTGACTCTGACTTCTACCCCGACCTCTACCCTTACCCCGACCCCCACCCTGATCTTGACCCTGACCCTGACCTCCACTTTGACCTTGACCCTGACCCTGACCTCCACCCTGACATTGACCCTGACCCTGACCTCCACCCTGACCTTGACCCTGACCCTGACCTCCACCCTGACCTTGACCCCGACCCTGATCTCAACTTTGACCTTGACCCTGACCCCGACCTCGACCCTGACCTTGACCCTGACCCTGACCTCCACTCTGACCTTTACCCTGACCTTGACCACCACCCTGACCTTGACCCTGACCCTGACCTCCACCCTGACCTTAACACTGACCACGACCTCCACCCTGACCTTGACTCTGACCCCGAGCTTACCCTGACCTCCACCCTGACATTGACCCTGACCCTGACCTCCACCCTGACCTTGACCCTGACCCTGACCTCCACCCTGACCTTGACCCCGACCCTGACCTCAACTTTGACCTTGACCCTGACCCCGACCTCGACCCTGACCTTGACCCTGACCCTGACCTCCACCCTGACCTTTACCCTGACCTTGACCACCACCCTGACGTTGACCCTGACCCTGACCTCCACCCTGACCTTAACACTGACCACGACCTCCACCCTGACCTTGACCCTGACCCCGAGCTTACCCTGACCTCCACTCTGACCTTGACTGTGACCGTCACCTCCACCCTGACCTTGACCCCGACCCTGACCTCCACCCTGACCTTGACCCTGACCCTGAGCTCCACCCTGACATTGACTCTGACCCTGACCTCCACCCTGAATTTGACCCTGACCCTGACCTCCACCCTGACCTTGACCCCGACCCTGACCTCAACTTTGACCTTGACCCTGACCCCGACCTCCACCCTGACCTTGACCCTGACCCTGACCTCCACCCTGACTTTGACCTTGACCCTGACTTCCACACTGACCTTGACCCTGACCCTGACCTCCACCCGGACCTTTGCCCTGACCTTGACCACCACCCTGACCTTGACCCTGACCCTGAACTCCACCCTGACCTTGACACTGACCACGACCTCCACCCTGACCTTGACCCTGACCCCGAGCTTACCCTGACCTCCACTCTGACCTTGACTGTGACCGTCACCTCGACCCTGACCTTGACCCTGACCCTGACCTGTACCCTGACCTTGACCCTGACCCTGACCTCCACCCGGACCTTGACCCTGACCCTGACCTCCACCCTGACCTTGACCCTGACCCTGACCTCCACCCTGACCTTGACCCTCACCCTGACCTCCACCCTGACATTGACCCTGACCCTGACCTCTACCCTGACCTTGACCCTGACCCTGACCTCCACCCTGACCTCGACCCCGACCCTGACCTCAACTTTGACCTTGACCCTGACCCCGACCTCCACCCTGACCTTGACTGTGACCGTCACCTCGACCCTGACCTTGACCCTGACCCTGACCTCCACCCTGACCTTGACTGTGACCCTGACTTCTACCCTGACCTTGACCCTGACCCCGACCTCCACCCTGACCTTGACCCTGACCCCGACCTCCACCCTGACCTTGACTGTGACCGTCACCTCGTCCCTGACCTTGACCCTGACCCTGACCTCCACCCTGACCTTGACCCTGACCCTGACCTCCACCCTGACATTGACCCTGACCCTGACCTCCACCCTGACCTTGACCCTGACCCTGACCTCCACCCTGACCTTGACCCTGACCCTGACCTCCACCCTGACCTTGACCCTGACCCTGACCTCCACCCTGACCTTGACCCCCACCCTGATCTTGACCCTGACCCTGACCTCCACTTTGACCTCGACCCTGACCCTGACCTCCACCCTGACCCCCACCCTGACCTTGACCGCGTTCCTGACCTCCACCCTGACCTTGACCCTGACCCTGACCTCCACCCTGACCTTGACCCTGACCCTGACCTCCACCCTGACCTTGACCCTGACCCTCACCTTCACCCTGACATTGACCCTGACCCTGACCTCCACCCTGAACTTGACCCTGACCCTGACCTCCACCCTGACCTTGACCCCGACCCTGACCTCAACTTTGACCTTGACCCTGACCCCGACCTCCACCCTGACCTTGACCCTGACCCTGACCTCCACCCTGACCTTGACCCTGACCCTGACCTCCACCCTGACCTTGACCCTGACCCTGACCTCCAGCCTGACATTGACCCTGACCCTGACCTCTACCCTGAACTTGACCCTGACCCTGACCTCCACCCTGACCTTGACCCCGACCCTGACCTCAACTTTGACCTTGACCCTGACCCCGACCTCCACCCTGACCTTGACACTGACCCTGACCTTCACCCTGACCTTGACCTTGACCCCGACTTCCACCCTGACCTTGACCCTGACCCTGACCTCCACCCTGACATTTACCCTGACCTTGACCACCACCCTGACCTTGACCCCGACCCTGACCTCCACCCTGACCTTGACACTGACCACGACCTCCACCCTGACCTTGACCCTGACCCCGAGCTTACCCTGACCTCCACTCTGACCTTGACTGTGACCGTCACCTCGACCCTGACCTTGACCCTGACCCTGACCTCCACCCTGACCTTGACCCCGACCCTGATCTCAACTTTAACCTTCACCCTGACCCCGACCTCGACCCTGACCTTGACCCTGACCCTGACCTCCACCCTGACCTTTACCCTGACCTTGACCACCACCCTGACCTTGACCCTGACCCTGACCTCCACCCTGACCTTAACACTGACCACGACCTCCACCCTGACCTTGACTCTGACCCCGAGCTTACCCTGACCTCCACCCTGACATTGACCCTGACCCTGACCTCCACCCTGACCTTGACCCTGACCCTGACCTTCACCCTGACCTTGACCCCGACCCTGACCTCAACTTTGACCTTGACCCTGACCCCGACCTCGACCCTGACCTTGACCCTGACCCTGACCTCCACCCTGACCTTTACCCTGACCTTGACCACCACCCTGACCTTGACCCTGACCCTGACCTCCACCCTGACCTTAACACTGACCACGACCTCCACCCTGACCTTGACCCTGACCCCGAGCTTACCCTGACCTCCACTCTGACCTTGACTGTGACCGTCACCTCGACCCTGACCTTGACCCCGACCCTGACCTCCACTCTGACCTTGACTGTGACCCTGACCTCTACCCTGACCTTGACCCTGACCCCGACCTCCACCCTGACCTTGACCGTGACCCTGACCTCCACCCTGACCTTGACTGTGACCCTGACCTCCGTCCTGACCTTGACCCTGAGCCTGACCTCCACCCTGACCTCCACCCTGACCTTGACCCTGACCCTGACCTTGACCGTGACCCCGACCTCCACCCTGACCTTGACCCTGTCCTTGACTACCACCCTGACCTTGACCCGGACCCTGACCTCCACTTTGACCTTGACCCTGACCCTGACCTCTACCCCGATCTTGACCCTGACCCTGACCCCCACCCTGACCTCCACCCTGAACTTGATCCTGACCCTGACCTCCACCCTGACCTTGACCCTGACCCTGACCTCCACCCTGACCTTGACCCTGACCCTGACCTCCACCCTGACCTTGACCCTGACCCTGAGCTCCACCCTGACATTGACCCTGACCCTGACCTCCACCCTGAACTTGACCCTGACCCTGACCTCAACCCTGACCTTGACCCCGACCCTGACCTCAACTTTGACCTTGACCGTGACCCCGACCTCCACCCTGACCTTGACCCTGACCCTGACCTCCACCCTGACTTTGACCTTGACCCTGACTTCCACACTGACCTTGACCCTGACCCTGACCTCCACCCGGACCTTTACCCTGACCTTGACCACCACCCTGACCTTGACCCTGACCCTGAACTCCACCCTGACCTTGACACTGACCACGACCTCCACCCTGACCATGACCCTGACCCCGAGCTTACCCTGACCTCCACTCTGACCTTGACTGTGACCGTCACCTCGACCCTGACCTTGACCCTGACCCTGACCTGTACCCTGACCTTGACCCTGACCCTGACCTCCACCCTGACCTTGACCCTGACCCTGACCTCCACCCTGACCTTGACCCTGACCCTGACCTCCACCCTGACCTTGACCCTCACCCTGACCTCCACCCTGACATTGACCCTGACCCTGACCTCTACCCTGACCTTGACCCTGACCCTGACCTCCACCCTGTCCTCGACCCCGACCCTGACCTCAACTTTGACCTTGACCCTGACCCCGACCTCCACCCTGACCTTGACTGTGACCGTCACCTCGACCCTGACCTTGACCCTGACCCTGACCTCCACCCTGACCTTGACTGTGACCCTGACCTCTACCCTGACCTTGACCCTGACCCCGACCTCCACCCTGAACTTGACCCTGACCCCGACCTCCACCCTGACCTTGACTGTGACCGTCACCTCGTCCCTGACCTTGACCCTGACCCTGACCTCCACCCTGACCTTGACCTTGACCCCGACTTCCACCCTGACCTTGACCCTGACCCTGACCTCCACCCTGACATTTACCCTGACCTTGACCACCACCCTGACCTTGACCCCGACCCTGACCTCCACCCTGACCTTGACACTGACCACGACCTCCACCCTGACCTTGACCCTGACCCCGAGCTTACCCTGACCTCCACTCTGACCTTGACTGTGACCGTCACCTCGACCCTGACCTTGACCCTGACCCTGACCTCCACCCTGACCTTGACCCCGACCCTGATCTCAACTTTAACCTTCACCCTGACCCCGACCTCGACCCTGACCTTGACCCTGACCCTGACCTCCACCCTGACCTTTACCCTGACCTTGACCACCACCCTGACCTTGACCCTGACCCTGACCTCCACCCTGACCTTAACACTGACCACGACCTCCACCCTGACCTTGACTCTGACCCCGAGCTTACCCTGACCTCCACCCTGACATTGACCCTGACCCTGACCTCCACCCTGACCTTGACCCTGACCCTGACCTTCACCCTGACCTTGACCCCGACCCTGACCTCAACTTTGACCTTGACCCTGACCCCGACCTCGACCCTGACCTTGACCCTGACCCTGACCTCCACCCTGACCTTTACCCTGACCTTGACCACCACCCTGACCTTGACCCTGACCCTGACCTCCACCCTGACCTTAACACTGACCACGACCTCCACCCTGACCTTGACCCTGACCCCGAGCTTACCCTGACCTCCACTCTGACCTTGACTGTGACCGTCACCTCGACCCTGACCTTGACCCCGACCCTGACCTCCACTCTGACCTTGACTGTGACCCTGACCTCTACCCTGACCTTGACCCTGACCCCGACCTCCACCCTGACCTTGACCGTGACCCTGACCTCCACCCTGACCTTGACTGTGACCCTGACCTCCGTCCTGACCTTGACCCTGAGCCTGACCTCCACCCTGACCTCCACCCTGACCTTGACCCTGACCCTGACCTTGACCGTGACCCCGACCTCCACCCTGACCTTGACCCTGTCCTTGACTACCACCCTGACCTTGACCCGGACCCTGACCTCCACTTTGACCTTGACCCTGACCCTGACCTCTACCCCGATCTTGACCCTGACCCTGACCCCCACCCTGACCTCCACCCTGAACTTGATCCTGACCCTGACCTCCACCCTGACCTTGACCCTGACCCTGACCTCCACCCTGACCTTGACCCTGACCCTGACCTCCACCCTGACCTTGACCCTGACCCTGAGCTCCACCCTGACATTGACCCTGACCCTGACCTCCACCCTGAACTTGACCCTGACCCTGACCTCAACCCTGACCTTGACCCCGACCCTGACCTCAACTTTGACCTTGACCGTGACCCCGACCTCCACCCTGACCTTGACCCTGACCCTGACCTCCACCCTGACTTTGACCTTGACCCTGACTTCCACACTGACCTTGACCCTGACCCTGACCTCCACCCGGACCTTTACCCTGACCTTGACCACCACCCTGACCTTGACCCTGACCCTGAACTCCACCCTGACCTTGACACTGACCACGACCTCCACCCTGACCATGACCCTGACCCCGAGCTTACCCTGACCTCCACTCTGACCTTGACTGTGACCGTCACCTCGACCCTGACCTTGACCCTGACCCTGACCTGTACCCTGACCTTGACCCTGACCCTGACCTCCACCCTGACCTTGACCCTGACCCTGACCTCCACCCTGACCTTGACCCTGACCCTGACCTCCACCCTGACCTTGACCCTCACCCTGACCTCCACCCTGACATTGACCCTGACCCTGACCTCTACCCTGACCTTGACCCTGACCCTGACCTCCACCCTGTCCTCGACCCCGACCCTGACCTCAACTTTGACCTTGACCCTGACCCCGACCTCCACCCTGACCTTGACTGTGACCGTCACCTCGACCCTGACCTTGACCCTGACCCTGACCTCCACCCTGACCTTGACTGTGACCCTGACCTCTACCCTGACCTTGACCCTGACCCCGACCTCCACCCTGAACTTGACCCTGACCCCGACCTCCACCCTGACCTTGACTGTGACCGTCACCTCGTCCCTGACCTTGACCCTGACCCTGACCTCCACCCTGACCTTGACCCTGACCCTGACCTCCACCCTGACATTGACCCTGACCCTGACCTCCACCCTGACCTTGACCCTGACCCTGACCTCCACCCTGACCTTGACCCTGACCCTGACCTCCACCCTGACCTTGACCCTGACCCTGACCTCCACCCTGACCTTGACCCCCACCCTGATCTTGACCCTGACCCTGACCTCCACTTTGACCTCGACCCTGACCCTGACCTCCACCCTGACCCCCACCCTGACCTTGACCGCGTTCCTGACCTCCACCCTGACCTTGACCCTGACCCTGACCTCCACCCTGACCTTGACCCTGACCCTGACCTCCACCCTGACCTTGACCCTGACCCTGACCTCCACCCTGACCTTGACCCTGACCCTGACCTCCAGCCTGACATTGACCCTGACCCTGACCTCCACCCTGAACTTGACCCTGACCCTGACCTCCACCCTGACCTTGACCCCGACCCTGACCTCAACTTTGACCTTGACCCTGACCCCGACCTCCACCCTGACCTTGACACTGACCCTGACCTTCACCCTGACCTTGACCTTGACCCCGACTTCCACCCTGACCTTGACCCTGACCCTGACCTCCACCCTGACATTTACCCTGACCTTGACCACCACCCTGACCTTGACCCCGACCCTGACCTCCACCCTGACCTTGACACTGACCACGACCTCCACCCTGACCTTGACCCTGACCCCGAGCTTACCCTGACCTCCACTCTGACCTTGACTGTGACCGTCACCTCGACCCTGACCTTGACCCTGACCCTGACCTCCACCCTGACCTTGACTGTGACCCTGACCTCTACCCTGACCTTAACCCAGACCCCGACCTTCACCCTGACCTTGACCGTGACCCTGACCTCCACCTTGGCCTTGACTGTGACCCTGACCTCCACCCTTACCTTGACCCTGACCCTGACCTCCACCCTGACCTTGACCCTAACCCTGACCTCTACTTTGACCTTGACCCTGACCCTGACCTCCACCCTGACCTTGACCCTGACCCTGACCTCCACTTTGACCTCCACCCTGACCCTGACCTCCACCCTGACCATGACCCTGACCTTGACCCTGACCCTGACCTCGGCCCTGACCTTGACCCTGACCCTGACCTCCACCCTGACCTTGACCCTGACCCTGACCTCCACCCTGACCTCCACCCTGACCTTGACCCTGACCTTGACCTCCACCCTGACCTTGACACTGACCCTGACCTCTACCCTGACCTTGACCGTGACCCTGACCTTCACCCTGACCTTGACCCTGACCTTGACCATCACCTAGACCTTGACCCTGACCCTGACCTCTACTTTGACCTTGACCCTGACCCTGACTTCCACCCTGACCTTGACCCTGACCCTCACCTCCACCCTGACCTCCACCCTGACCTTGACCCCGACCCTGACCTCAACTTTGACCTTGACCCTGACCCCGACCTCCACCCTGACCTTGACACTGACCCTGACCTTCACCCTGACCTTGACCTTGACCCCGACTTCCACCCTGACCTTGACCCTGACCCTGACCTCCACCCTGACATTTACCCTGACCTTGACCACCACCCTGACCTTGACCCCGACCCTGACCTCCACCCTGACCTTGACACTGACCACGACCTCCACCCTGACCTTGACCCGGACCCCGAGCTTACCCTGACCTCCACTCTGACCTTGACTGTGACCGTCACCTCGACCCTGACCTTGACCCTGACCCTGACCTCCACCCTGACCTTGACTGTGACCCTGACCTCTACCCTGACCTTAACCCAGACCCCGACCTTCACCCTGACCTTGACCGTGACCCTGACCTCCACCTTGGCCTTGACTGTGACCCTGACCTCCACCCTTACCTTGACCCTGACCCTGACCTCCACCCTGACCTTGACCCTAACCCTGACCTTTACTTTGACCTTGACCCTGACCCTGACCTCCACCCTGACCTTGACCCTGACCCTGACCTCCACTTTGACCTCCACCCTGACCCTGACCTCCACCCTGACCATGACCCTGACCTTGACCCTGACCCTGACCTCGGCCCTGACCTTGACCCTGACCCTGACCTCCACCCTGACCTTGACCCTGACCCTGACCTCCACCCTGACCTCCACCCTGACCTTGACCCTGACCTTGACCTCCACCCTGACCTTGACACTGACCCTGACCTCTACCCTGACCTTGACCGTGACCCTGACCTTCACCCTGACCTTGACCCTGACCTTGACCATCACCTAGACCTTGACCCTGACCCTGACCTCTACTTTGACCTTGACCCTGACCCTGACTTCCACCCTGACTTTGACCCTGACCCTCACCTCCACCCTGACCTTCACCCTGACCTTGACCTTGACCCTGACCTCCACCCTGACCTTGACCCTGACCCTGACCTCTACCCTGACCTTGACCCTGATTCTGACCTCTACCACGACCTCCACCCTGACCTTGACCCCCACCCTGATCTTGACCCTGACCCTGACCTCCTCTTTGACCTCGACCCTGACCCTGACCTCCACCCTGACCCCCACCCTGACCTTGACCGCGTTCCTGACCTCCACCCTGACCTTGACCCTGACCCTGACCTCCACCCTGACCTTGACCCTGACCCTGACCTCCACCCTGACCTTGACCCTGACCCTGACCTCCACCCTGACCTTGACCCTGACCCTGACCTCCACCCTGACCTTGACCCTGACCCTGACCTCCAGCCTGACATTGACCCTGACCCTGACCTCTACCCTGAACTTGACCCTGACCCTGACCTCCACCCTGACCTTGACCACCACCCTGACCTTGACCCTGACCCTGACCTCCACCCTGACCTTGACACTGACCACGACCTCCACCCTGACCTTGACCCTGACCCCGAGCTTACCCTGACCTCCACTCTGACCTTGACTGTGACCGTCACCTCGACCCTGACCTTGACCCTGACCCTGACCTCCACCCTGACCTTGACTGTGACCCTGACCTCTACCCTGACCTTAACCCAGACCCCGACCTTCACCCTGACCTTGACCGTGACCCTGACCTCCACCTTGGCCTGGACTGTGACCCTGACCTCCACCCTTACCTTGACCCTGACCCTGACCTCCACCCTGACCTTGAGCCTGACCCTGACCTCGGCCCTGACCTTGACCCTGACCCTGACCTCCACCCTGACCTTGACCCTGACCCTGTTCTCCACTTTGACCTTGATCCTGACCCTGACCTCCACCCTGACCATGACCCTGACCCTGACCTCCACCCTGACCTTGACTGTGACCCTGACCTCCACCCTGACCTTGACCCTGAACCCGATCTCCATCCTGACCTCCACCCTGACCTTGACCCTGACCCTGACCTCCACCCTGACCTTGACTGTGACCCTGACCTCCACCCTGGCCTTGTCCCTGACCTTGACCCTGACCCTGACCTCGGCCCGGACCTTGACCCTGACCCTGACCTCCACCCTGACCTTGACTGAGACCGTGACCTCCACCCTGACCTCGACCCTGACCTTGACCCCGACCCTGACCTCCACCCTGACCTTGACCCTGACCCTGACCTCGGCCCTGACCTTGACCCTGACCCTGACCTCCACGCTGACCTCCACCCTGACATTGACCCTGACCTTGACCTCCACTCTGACCTTGACACTGACCCTGACCTCCACCCTGACCTTGACCGTGACCCTGACCTCCACCCTGACCTTGACCCTGACCCTGACCTCTACTTTAACCTCGACCCTGATCCTGACCTCCACCCTGACCCCCACCCTGACCTTGACCGCGTTTCTGACCTCCACCCTGACCTTGACCCTGACCCTGACCTCCACCCTGACCTTGACCCTGATCCTGACCTCCACCCTGACCTTGTCCCTGACCCTGACCTCCACCCTTACCTTGACCCTGACCCCGACCTCCACCCTGACCTCCACCCTCACCTTGACCCCCACCCTGATCTTGACCCTGACCCTGACCTCCACTTTGACCTCGACCCTGACCCTGACCTCCACTCTGACCCCCACCCTGACCTTGACCACGTTCCTGACCTCCACCCTGACCTTGACCCTGACCCCGACCTCCACCCTGACCTTGACCGTGACCCTGACCTCCACCCTGACCTTGACCCTGACCCTGACCCCCACCCTGACCTTGACTGTGACCCTGACCTCCACCCTGACCTTGACCCTGAACCCGACCTCCATCCTGACCTCCACCCTGACCTTGACCCTGACCCTGACCTCCACCCTGACCTTGACTGTGACCCTGACCTCCACCCTGGCCTTGTCCCTGACCTTGACCCTGACCCTGACCTCGGCCCGGACCTTGACCCTGACCCTGACCTCCACCCTGACCTTGACTGAGACCGTGACCTCCACCCTGACCTCGACCCTGACCTTGACCCCGACCCTGACCTCCACCCTGACCTTGACCCTGACCCTGACCTCGGCCCTGACCTTGACCCTGACCCTGACCTCCACGCTGACCTCCACCCTGACCTTGACCATGACCTTGACCTCCACTCTGACCTTGACACTAACCCTGACCTCCACCCTGACCTTGACCGTGACCCTGACCTCCACCCTGACCTTGACCCTGACCCTGACCTCTACTTTGACCTTGACCCTGACCCTGACCTCCACCCTGACCTTGACCCTGACCCTGACCGCCACCCTGACCTTGACCCTGACCCTGACCTCCACCCTGACCTTGACCCTGACCCTGACCTTACCCTGACATTGACCCTGACCCTGACCTCCACCCTGACCTTGACCCTGACCTTGACTGTGACCCTGACCTTCACCCTGACCTTGACCCTGACCCCGACCTCCAACCTGACGTCCACCCTGACCTTGACCCTGACCCTGTTCTCCACTTTGACCTTGATCCTGACCCTGACCTCCACCCTGACCTTGACCCTGATCCTGACCTCCACCCTGACCTTGTCCCTGACCCCGACCTCCACCCTGACCTTGACCGTGACCCTGACCTCCACCCTGACCTTGACCCTGACCCTGACCTCCACCCTGACCTCCACCCTGACCTTTACCCTGACCCTGACCTTGACCACGACCCCGACCTTCACCCTGACCTTGACCCTGACCCTGACCTCCACCCTGACCTTGACCCTGACCCTGACCTCCACCCTGACATTGACCCTGACCCTGACCTAAACCCTGACCTTGACCCTGACCCTGACCTCCACCCTGACCTTGACCCCGACCCTGACCTCAACTTTGACCTTGACCCTGACCCCGACCTCCACCCTGACCTTGACCCTGACCCTGACCTTCACCCTGACCTTGACCTTGACCCTGACCTCAACTTTGACCTTGACCCAGACCCTGACCTCCACCCTGACATTGACCCTGACCCTGACCTCCACCCTGAACTTGAACCTGACCCTGACCTCCACCCTGACCTTGACCCCGACCCTGACCTCAACTTTGACCTTGACCCTGACCCCGACATCCACCCTGACCTTGACCCTGACCCTGACCTCCACCCTGACCTTACCCTGACCCTGACCTCCACCCTGACCTTGACCCTGACCCTGACCTCCACTTTGACCTTGACTCTGACCCTGACCTCCACCCTGACCATGACCCTAACCCTTACCTCAACCCTGACCTCCACCCTGACCTTGACCCTGACCCTGACCTCCACCCTGACCTTGACCCTGACCCTGACCTCAACCCTGACCTCCACCCTGACCTCGACCCTGACCCTGACCTCCACACTGACCTTGAGCCTGACTTTGACCTCGGCCCTGACCTTGACCCTGACCCTGACCTCTACCCTGACCTGGACTGTGACCCTGACCTCCACCCTGACCTTGACCCTGAACCCGTCCTCCACCCTGACCTCCACCCTGACCTTGACCCTGACCCTGACCCCCACCCTGACCTTGACTGTGACCCTGACCTCCACCCTGACCTTGTCCCTGACCTTGACCCTGACCCTGACCTCGGCCCTGACCTTAACCCTGACCATGACCTCCACCCTGACCTTGACTGAGACCGTGACCTCCACCCTGACCTCGACCCTGACCTTGACCCTGACCCTGACCTCCACCCTGACCTTGACCCTCACCTTGACTATCACCTAGACCTTGACCCTGACCCTGACCTCTACTTTGACCTTGACCCTGACCCTGACCTCCACCCTGACCTTGACCCTGACCCTGACCTCCACCCTGACCTCCACCCTGACCTTGACGTTGACCCTGACCTCCACCCTGACCTTGACCCTGACCCTGACCTCCACCCTGAGCTTGACCCTGACTCTGACTTCTACCCCAACCTCCACCCTGACCCCGACCCCCACCCTGATCTTGACCCTGACCCTGACCTCCACTTTGACCTTGACCCTGACCCTGACCTCCACCCTGACATTGACCCTGACCCTGACCTCCACCCTGACCTTGACCCTGACCCTGACCTCCACCCTGACCTTGACCCCGACCCTGATCTCAACTTTAACCTTGACCCTGACCCCGACCTCGACCCTGACCTTGACCCTGACCCTGACCTCCACTCTGACCTTTACCCTGACCTTGACCACCACCCTGACCTTGACCCTGACCCTGACCTCCACCCTGACCTTAACACTGACCACGACCTCCACCCTGACCTTGACTCTGACCCCGAGCTTACCCTGACCTCCACCCTGACATTGACCCTGACCCTGACCTCCACCCTGACCTTGACCCTGACCCTGACCTCCACCCTGACCTTGACCCCGACCGTGACCTCAACTTTGACCTTGACCCTGACCCCGACCTCGACCCTGACCTTGACCCTGACCCTGACCTCCACCCTGACCTTTACCCTGACCTTGACCACCACCCTGACGTTGACCCTGACCCTGACCTCCACCCTGACCTTAACACTGACCACGACCTCCACCCTGACCTTGACCCTGACCCCGAGCTTACCCTGACCTCCACTCTGACCTTGACTGTGACCGTCACCTCGACCCTGACCTTGACCTCGACCCTGTCCTCCACTCTGACCTTGACTGTGACCCTGACCTTTACCCTGACCTTGACCCTGACCCCGACCTCCACCCTGACCTTGACCGTGACCCTGACCTCCACCCTGACCTTGACTGTGACGCTGACCTCCGTCCTGACCTTGACCCTGAGCCTGACCTCCACCCTGACCTCCACCCTGACCTTGACCCTGACCCTGACCTTGACCGTGACCCCGACCTCCACCCTGACCTTGACCCTGTCCTTGACTACCACCCTGACCTTGACCCGGACCCTGACCTCCACTTTGACCTTGACCCTGACCCTGACCTCTACCCCGATCTTGACCCTGACCCTGACCCCCACCCTGACCTCCACCCTGAACTTGATCCTGACCCTGACCTCCACCCTGACCTTGACCCTGACCCTGACCTCCACCCTGACCTTGACCCTGACCCTGACCTCCACCCTGACCTTGACCCTGACCCTGAGCTCCACCCTGACATTGACCCTGACCCTGACCTCCACCCTGACCTTGACCCTGACCCTGACCTTACCCTGACATTGACCCTGACCCTGACCTCCACCCTGACCTTGACCCTGACCTTGACTGTGACCCTGACCTTCACCCTGACCTTGACCCTGACCCCGACCTCCAACCTGACGTCCACCCTGACCTTGACCCTGACCCTGTTCTCCACTTTGACCTTGATCCTGACCCTGACCTCCACCCTGACCTTGACCCTGATCCTGACCTCCACCCTGACCTTGTCCCTGACCCTGACCTCCACCCTTACCTTGACCCTGACCCCGACCTCCACCCTGACCTCCACCCTGACCTTGACCCCCACCCTGATCTTGACCCTGACCCTGACCTCCACTTTGACCTCGACCCTGACCCTGACCTCCACCCTGACCCCCACCCTGGCCTTGACCGCGTTCCTGACCTCCGGCCTGACCTTGACCCTGACCCCGACCTCCACCCTGACCTTGACCGTGACCCTGACCTCCACCCTGACCTTGACCCTGACCCTGACCTCCACCCTGACCTCCACCCTGACCTTTACCCTGACCCTGACCTTGACCACGACCCCGACCTTCACCCTGACCTTGACCCTGACCCTGACCTCTACCCTGACCTTGACCCTGACCCTGACCTCCACCCTGACATTGACCCTGACCCTGACCTAAACCCTGACCTTGACCCTGACCCTGACCTCCACCCTGACCTTGACCCCGACCCTGACCTCAACTTTGACCTTGACCCTGACCCCGACCTCCACCCTGACCTTGACCCTGACCCTGACCTTCACCCTGACCTTGACCTTGACCCTGACCTCAACTTTGACCTTGACCCAGACCCTGACCTCCACCCTGACATTGACCCTGACCCTGACCTCCACCCTGAACTTGAACCTGACCCTGACCTCCACCCTGACCTTGACCCCGACCCTGACCTCAACTTTGACCTTGACCCTGACCCCGACCTCCACCCTGACCTTGACCCTGACCCTGACCTCCACCCTGACCTTACCCTGACCCTGACCTCCACCCTGACCTTGACCCTGACCCTGACCTCCACTTTGACCTTGACTCTGACCCTGACCTCCACCCTGACCATGACCCTAACCCTTACCTCAACCCTGACCTCCACCCTGACCTTGACCCTGACCCTGACCTCCACCCTGACCTTGACCCTGACCCTGACCTCAACCCTGACCTCCACCCTGACCTCGACCCTGACCCTGACCTCCACACTGACCTTGAGCCTGACTTTGACCTCGGCCCTGACCTTGACCCTGACCCTGACCTCTACCCTGACCTGGACTGTGACCCTGACCTCCACCCTGACCTTGACCCTGAACCCGTCCTCCACCCTGACCTCCACCCTGACCTTGACCCTGACCCTGACCCCCACCCTGACCTTGACTGTGACCCTGACCTCCACCCTGACCTTGTCCCTGACCTTGACCCTGACCCTGACCTCGGCCCTGACCTTAACCCTGACCATGACCTCCACCCTGACCTTGACTGAGACCGTGACCTCCACCCTGACCTCGACCCTGACCTTGACCCTGACCCTGACCTCCACCCTGACCTTGACCCTCACCTTGACTATCACCTAGACCTTGACCCTGACCCTGACCTCTACTTTGACCTTGACCCTGACCCTGACCTCCACCCTGACCTTGACCCTGACCCTGACCTCCACCCTGACCTCCACCCTGACCTTGACGTTGACCCTGACCTCCACCCTGACCTTGACCCTGACCCTGACCTCCACCCTGAGCTTGACCCTGACTCTGACTTCTACCCCAACCTTCACCCTGACCCCGACCCCCACCCTGATCTTGACCCTGACCCTGACCTCCACTTTGACCTTGACCCTGACCCTGACCTCCACCCTGACATTGACCCTGACCCTGACCTCCACCCTGACCTTGACCCTGACCCTGACCTCCACCCTGACCTTGACCCCGACCCTGATCTCAACTTTAACCTTGACCCTGACCCCGACCTCGACCCTGACCTTGACCCTGACCCTGACCTCCACTCTGACCTTTACCCTGACCTTGACCACCACCCTGACCTTGACCCTGACCCTGACCTCCACCCTGACCTTAACACTGACCACGACCTCCACCCTGACCTTGACTCTGACCCCGAGCTTACCCTGACCTCCACCCTGACATTGACCCTGACCCTGACCTCCACCCTGACCTTGACCCTGACCCTGACCTCCACCCTGACCTTGACCCCGACCCTGACCTCAACTTTGACCTTGACCCTGACCCCGACCTCGACCCTGACCTTGACCCTGACCCTGACCTCCACCCTGACCTTTACCCTGACCTTGACCACCACCCTGACGTTGACCCTGACCCTGACCTCCACCCTGACCTTAACACTGACCACGACCTCCACCCTGACTTTGACCCTGACCCCGAGCTTACCCTGACCTCCACTCTGACCTTGACTGTGACCGTCACCTCGACCCTGACCTTGACCCCGACCCTGTCCTCCACTCTGACCTTGACTGTGACCCTGACCTTTACCCTGACCTTGACCCTGACCCCGACCTCCACCCTGACCTTGACCGTGACCCTGACCTCCACCCTGACCTTGACTGTGACCCTGACCTCCGTCCTGACCTTGACCCTGAGCCTGACCTCCACCCTGACCTCCACCCTGACCTTGACCCTGACCCTGACCTTGACCGTGACCCCGACCTCCACCCTGACCTTGACCCTGTCCTTGACTACCACCCTGACCTTGACCCGGACCCTGACCTCCACTTTGACCTTGACCCTGACCCTGACCTCTACCCCGATCTTGACCCTGACCCTGACCCCCACCCTGACCTCCACCCTGAACTTGATCCTGACCCTGACCTCCACCCTGACCTTGACCCTGACCCTGACCTCCACCCTGACCTTGACCCTGACCCTGACCTCCACCCTGACCTTGACCCTGACCCTGAGCTCCACCCTGACATTGACCCTGACCCTGACCTCCACCCTGAACTTGACCCTGTCCCTGACCTCAACCCTGACCTTGACCCCGACCCTGACCTCAACTTTGACCTTGACCCTGACCCCGACCTCAACCCTGACCTTGACCCTGACCCTGACCTCCACCCTGACTTTGACCTTGACCCTGACTTCCACACTGACCTTGACCCTGACCCTGACCTCCACCCGGACCTTTACCCTGACCTTGACCACCACCCTGACCTTGACCCTGACCCTGAACTCCACCCTGACCTTGACACTGACCACGACCTCCACCCTGACCTTGACCCTGACCCCGAGCTTACCCTGACCTCCACTCTGACCTTGACTGTGACCGTCACCTCGACCCTGACCTTGACCCTGACCCTGACCTGTACCCTGACCTTGACCCTGACCCTGACCTCCACCCTGACCTTGACCCTGACCCTGACCTCCACCCTGACCTTGACCCTGACCCTGACCTCCACCCTGACCTTGACCCTCACCCTGACCTCCACCCTGACATTGACCCTGACCCTGACCTCTACCCTGACCTTGACCCTGACCCTGACCTCCACCCTGACCTTGACTGTGACCGTCACCTCGACCCTGACCTTGACCCTGACCCTGACCTCCACCCTGACCTTGACTGTGACCCTGACCTCTACCCTGACCTTGACCCTGACCCCGACCTCCACCCTGAACTTGACCCTGACCCCGACCTCCACCCTGACCTTGACTGTGAACGTCACCTCGTCCCTGACCTTGACCCTGACCCTGACCTCCACCCTGACCTTGACCCTGACCCTGACCTCCACCCTGACATTAACCCTGACCCTGACCTCCACCCTGACCTTGACCCTGACCCTGACCTCCACCCTGACCTTGACCCTGACCCTGACCTCCACCCTGACCTTGACCCTGACCCTGACCTCCACCCTGACCTTGACCCCCACCCTGATCTCGACCCTGACCCTGACCTCCACTTTGACCTCGACCCTGACCCTGACCTCCACCCTGACCCCCACCCTGACCTTGACCGCGTTCCTGACCTCCACCCTGACCTTGACCCTGACCCTGACGTCCACCCTGACCTTGACCCTGACCCTGACCTCCACCCTGACCTTGACCCTGACCCTGACCTCCACCCTGACCTTGACCCTGACCCTGACCTCCAGCCTGACATTGACCCTGACCCTGACCTCCACCCTGAACTTGACCCTGACCCTGACCTCCACCCTGACCTTGACCCCGACCCTGACCTTAACTTTGACCTTGACCCTGACCCCGACCTCCACCCTGACCTTGACACTGACCCTGACCTTCACCCTGACCTTGACCTTGACCCCGACTTCCACCCTGACCTTGACCCTGACCCTGACCTCCACCCTGACATTTACCCTGACCTTGACCACCACCCTGACCTTGACCCCGACCCTGACCTCCACCCTGACCTTGACACTGACCACGACCTCCACCCTGACCTTGACCCTGACCCCGAGCTTACCCTGACCTCCACTCTGACCTTGACTGTGACCGTCACCTCGACCCTGACCTTGACCCTGACCCTGACCTCCACCCTGACCTTGACTGTGACCCTGACCTCTACCCTGACCTTAACCCAGACCCTGACCTTCACCCTGACCTTGACCGTGACCCTGACCTCCACCCTGACCTTGACCCTGACCCTGACCTCCACCCTGACCTTGACCCTGACCCTGACCTCCACCCTGACCTTGACCCTGACCCTGAGCTCCACCCTGACATTGACCCTGACCCTGACCTCCACCCTGAATTTGACCCTGACCCTGACCTCCACCCTGACCTTGACCCCGACCCTGACCTCAACTTTGACCTTGACCCTGACCCCGACCTCCACCCTGACCTTGACCCTGACCCTGACCTCCACCCTGACTTTGACCTTGACCCTTACTTCCACACTGACCTTGACCCTGACCCTGACCTCCACCCGGACCTTTGCCCTGACCTTGACCACCACCCTGACCTTGACCCTGACCCTGAACTCCACCCTGACCTTGACACTGACCACGACCTCCACCCTGACCTTGACCCTGACCCCGAGCTTACCCTGACCTCCACTCTGACCATGACTGTGACCGTCACCTCGACCCTGACCTTGACCCTGACCCTGACCTGTACCCTGACCTTGACCCTGACCCTGACCTCCACCCTGACCTTGACCCTGACCCTGACCTCCACCCTGACCTTGACCCTGACCCTGACCTCCACCCTGACCTTGACCCTCACCCTGACCTCCACCCTGACATTGACCCTGACCCTGACCTCTACCCTGACCTTGACCCTGACCCTGACCTCCACCCTGACCTCGACCCCGACCCTGACCTCAACTTTGACCTTGACCCTGACCCCGACCTCCACCCTGACCTTGACTGTGACCGTCACCTCGACCCTGACCTTGACCCTGACCCTGACCTCCACCCTGACCTTGACTGTGACCCTGACCTCTACCCTGACCTTGACCCTGACCCCGACCTCCACCCTGACCTTGACCCTGACCCCGACCTCCACCCTGACCTTGACTGTGACCGTCACCTCGTCCCTGACCTTGACCCTGACCCTGACCTCCACCCTGACCTTGACCCTGACCCTGACCTCCACCCTGACATTGACCCTGACCCTGACCTCCACCCTGACCTTGACCCTGACCCTGACCTCCACCCTGACCTTGACCCTGACCCTGACCTCCACCCTGACCTTGACCCTGACCCTGACCTCCACCCTGACCTTGACCGCCACCCTGATCTTGACCCTGACCCTGACCTCCACTTTGACCTCGACCCTGACCCTGACCTCCACCCTGACCCCCACCCTGACCTTGACCGCGTTCCTGACCTCCACCCTGACCTTGACCCTGACCCTGACCTCCACCCTGACCTTGACCCTGACCCTGACCTCCACCCTGACCTTGACCCTGACCCTGACCTCCACCCTGACCTTGACCCTGACCCTGACCTCCACCCTGACCTTGACCCTGACCCTGACCTCCAGCCTGACATTGACCCTGACCCTGACCTCTACCCTGAACTTGACCCTGACCCTGACCTCCACCCTGACCTTGACCCCGACCCTGACCTCAACTTTGACCTTGACCCTGACCCCGACCTCCACCCTGACCTTGACACTGACCCTGACCTTCACCCTGACCTTGACCTTGACCCCGACTTCCACCCTGACCTTGACCCTGACCCTGACCTCCACCCTGACATTTACCCTGACCTTGACCACCACCCTGACCTTGACCCCGACCCTGACCTCCACCCTGACTTTGACACTGACCACGACCTCCACCCTGACCTTGACCCTGACCCCGAGCTTACCCTGACCTCCACTCTGACCTTGACTGTGACCGTCACCTCGACCCTGACCTTGACCCTGACCCTGACCTCCACCCTGACCTTGACCCCGACCCTGATCTCAACTTTAACCTTGACCCTGACCCCGACCTCGACCCTGACCTTGACCCTGACCCTGACCTCCACCCTGACCTTTACCCTGACCTTGACCACCACCCTGACCTTGACCCTGACCCTGACCTCCACCCTGACCTTAACACTGACCACGACCTCCACCCTGACCTTGACTCTGACCCCGAGCTTACCCTGACCTCCACCCTGACATTGACCCTGACCCTGACCTCCACCCTGACCTTGACCCTGACCCTGACCTCCACCCTGACCTTGACCCCGACCCTGACCTCAACTTTGACCTTGACCCTGACCCCGACCTCGACCCTGACCTTGACCCTGACCCTGACCTCCACCCTGACCTTGACTGTGACCCTGACCTCTACCCTGACCTTGACCCTGACCCCGACCTCCACCCTGACCTTGACCCTGACGCTGACCTCCACCCTGACCTTGACCCTGACCCTGACCTCCACCCTGACCTTGACCCTGACCCTGAGCTCCACCCTGACATTGACCCTGACCCTGACCTCCACCCTGAATTTGACCCTGACCCTGACCTCCACCCTGACCTTGACCCCGACCCTGACCTCAACTTTGACCTTGACCCTGACCCCGACCTCCACCCTGACCTTGACCCTGACCCTGACCTCCACCCTGACTTTGACCTTGACCCTGACTTCCACACTGACCTTGACCCTGACCCTGACCTCCACCCGGACCTTTGCCCTGACCTTGACCACCACCCTGACCTTGACCCTGACCCTGAACTCCACCCTGACCTTGACACTGACCACGACCTCCACCCTGACCTTGACCCTGACCCCGAGCTTACCCTGACCTCCACTCTGACCTTGACTGTGACCGTCACCTCGACCCTGACCTTGACCCTGACCCTGACCTGTACCCTGACCTTGACCCTGACCCTGACCTCCACCCTGACCTTGACCCTGACCCTGACCTCCACCCTGACCTTGACCCTGACCCTGACCTCCACCCTGACCTTGACCCTCACCCTGACCTCCACCCTGACATTGACCCTGACCCTGACCTCTACCCTGACCTTGACCCTGACCCTGACCTCCACCCTGACCTCGACCCCGACCCTGACCTCAACTTTGACCTTGACCCTGACCCCGACCTCCACCCTGACCTTGACTGTGACCGTCACCTCCACCCTGACCTTGACCCTGACCCTGACCTCCACCCTGACCTTGACCCTGACCCTGACCTCCACCCTGACCTTGACCCTTACCCTGACCTCCACCCTGACATTGACCCTGACCCTGACCTCTACCCTGACCTTGACCCTGACCCTGACCTCCACCCTGACCTTGACCCCCACCCTGATCTTGAGCCTGACCCTGACCTCCACTTTGACCTCGACCCTGACCCTGACCTCCACCCTGACCCCCACCCTGACCTTGACCGCGTTCCTGACCTCCACCCTGACCTTGACCCTGACCCTGACCTCCACCCTGACCTTGACCCTGACCCTGACCTCCACCCTGACCTTGACCCTGACCCTGACCTCCACCCTGACCTTGACCCTGACCCTGACCTCCACCCTGACCTTGACCCTGACCCTGACCTCCAGCCTGACATTGACCCTGATCCTGACCTCTACCCTGAACTTGACCCTGACCCTGACCTCCACCCTGACCTTGACCCCGACCCTGACCTCAACTTTGACCTTGACCCTGACCCCGACCTCCACCCTGACCTTGACACTGACCCTGACCTTCACCCTGACCTTGACCTTGACCCCGACTTCCGCCCTGACCTTGACCCTGACCCTGACCTCCACCCTGACATTTACCCTGACCTTGACCACCACCCTGAGCTTGACCCCGACCCTGACCTCCACCCTGACCTTGACACTGACCACGACCTCCACCCTGACCTTGACCCTGACCCCGAGCTTACCCTGACCTCCACTCTGACCTTGACTGTGACCGTCACCTCGACCCTGACCTTGACCCTGACCCTGACCTCCACCCTGACCTTGACCCCGACCCTGATCTCAACTTTAACCTTGACCCTGACCCCGACCTCGACCCTGAACTTGACCCTGACCCTGACCTCCACCCTGACCTTTACCCTGACCTTGACCACCACCCTGACCTTGACCCTGACCCTGACCTCCACCCTGACCTTAACACTGACCACGACCTCCACCCTGACCTTGACTCTGACCCCGAGCTTACCCTGACCTCCACCCTGACATTGACCCTGACCCTGACCTCCACCCTGACCTTGACCCTGACCCTGACCTCCACCCTGACCTTGACCCCGACCCTGACCTCAACTTTGACCTTGACCCTGACCCCGACCTCGACCCTGACCTTGACCCTGACCCTGACCTCCACCCTGACCTTTACCCTGACCTTGACCACCACCCTGACCTTGACCCTGACCCTGACCTCCACCCTGACCTTGACCCTGACCCTGACCTCCACCCTGACCTTGACCCTGACCCTGAGCTCCACCCTGACATTGACCCTGACCCTGACCTCCACCCTGAACTTGACCCTGACCCTGACCTCAACCCTGACCTTGACCCCGACCCTGACCTCAACTTTGACCTTGACCCTGACCCCGACCTCCACCCTGACCTTGACCCTGACCCTGACCTCCACCCTGACTTTGACCTTGACCCTGACTTCCACACTGACCTTGACCCTGACCCTGACCTCCACCCGGACCTTTACCCTGACCTTGACCACCACCCTGACCTTGACCCTGACCCTGAACTCCACCCTGACCTTGACACTGACCACGACCTCCACCCTGACCTTGACCCTGACCCCGAGCTTACCCTGACCTCCACTCTGACCTTGACTGTGACCGTCACCTCGACCCTGACCTTGACCCTGACCCTGACCTGTACCCTGACCTTGACCCTGACCCTGACCTCCACCCTGACCTTGACCCTGACCCTGACCTCCACCCTGACCTTGACCCTGACCCTGACCTCCACCCTGACCTTGACCCTCACCCTGACCTCCACCCTGACATTGACCCTGACCCTGACCTCTACCCTGACCTTGACCCTGACCCTGACCTCCACCCTGACCTCGACCCCGACCCTGACCTCAACTTTGAACTTGACCCTGACCCCGACCTCCACCCTGACCTTGACTGTGACCGTCACCTCGACCCTGACCTTGACCCTGACCCTGACCTCCACCCTGACCTTGACTGTGACCCTGACCTCTACCCTGACCTTGACCCTGACCCCGACCTCCACCCTGAACTTGACCCTGACCCCGACCTCCACCCTGACCTTGACTGTGACCGTCACCTCGTCCCTGACCTTGACCCTGACCCTGACCTCCACCCTGACCTTGACCCTGACCCTGACCTCCACCCTGACATTGACCCTGACCCTGACCTCCACCCTGACCTTGACCCTGACCCTGACCTCCACCTTGGCCTTGACTGTGACCCTGACCTCCACCCTGACATTGACCCTGACCCCGACTTCCACCCTGACCTTGACCCTGACCCTGACCTCCACCCTGACATTTACCCTGACCTTGACCACCACCCTGACCTTGACCCCGACCCTGACCTCCACCCTGACCTTGACACTGACCACGACCTCTACCCTGACCTTGACCCTGACCCCGAGCTTACCCTGACCTCCACTCTGACCTTGACTGTGACCGTCACCTCGACCCTGACCTTGACCCTGACCCTGACCTCCACCCTGACCTTGACTGTGACCCTGACCTCTACCCTGACCTTAACCCAGACCCCGACCTTCACCCTGACCTTGACCGTGACCCTGACCTCCACCTTGGCCTTGACTGTGACCCTGACCTCCACCTTTACCTTGACCCTGACCCTGACCTCGACCCTGACCCTGACCTCCACCCTGACCCCCACCCTGACCTTGACCGCGTTCCTGACCTCCACCCTGACCTTGACCCTGACCCCGACCTCCACCCTGACCTTGACCGTGACTCTGACCTCCACCCTGACCTTGACCCTGACCCTGACCCCCACCCTGACCTTGACTGTGACCCTGACCTCCACCCTGACCTTGACCCTGAACCCGACCTCCATCCT
Organism: Tenthredo distinguenda; assembly: GCA_947538915.1. Taxonomy (NCBI): domain Eukaryota; kingdom Metazoa; phylum Arthropoda; class Insecta; order Hymenoptera; family Tenthredinidae; genus Tenthredo; species Tenthredo distinguenda. The sequence goes on along the minus strand of OX384536.1, from coordinate 5,096,892 downwards.
GACCTCCACCCTGACCTTGACCCTGACCCTGACCTCCACCCTGACCTTGACTGTGACCCTGACCTCCACCCTGGCCTTGTCCCTGACCTTGACCCTGACCCTGACCTCGGCCCGGACCTTGACCCTGACCCTGACCTCCACCCTGACCTTGACTGAGACCGTGACCTCCACCCTGACCTCGACCCTGACCTTGACCCCGACCCTGACCTCCACCCTGACCTTGACCCTGACCCTGACCTCGGCCCTGACCTTGACCCTGACCCTGACCTCCACGCTGACCTCCACCCTGACCTTGACCATGACCTTGACCTCCACTCTGACCTTGACACTAACCCTGACCTCCACCCTGACCTTGACCGTGACCCTGACCTCCACCCTGACCTTGACCCTGACCCTGACCTCTACTTTGACCTTGACCCTGACCCTGACCTCCACCCTGACCTTGACCCTGACCCTGACCGCCACCCTGACCTTGACCCTGACCCCGACCTCCACCCTGACCTTGACCGTGACCCTGACCTCCACCCTGACCTTGACCCTGACCCTGACCTCCACCCTGACCTCCACCCTGACCTTTACCCTGACCCTGACCTTGACCCTGACCCCGACCTTCACCCTGACCTTGACCCTGACCCTGACCTCCACCCTGACCTTGACCCTGACCCTGACCTCCACCCTGACATTGACCCTGACCCTGACCTCCACCCTGACCTTGACCCTGACCCTGACCTCCACCCTGACCTTGACCCCGACCCTGACCTCAACTTTGACCTTGACCCTGACCCCGACCTCCACCCTGACCTTGACCCTGACCCTGACCTTCACCCTGACCTTGACCTTGACCCTGACCTCAACTTTGACCTTGACCCTGATTCTGACCTCCACCCTGACATTGACCCTGACCCTGACCTCCACCCTGAACTTGACCCTGACCCTGACCTCCACCCTGACCTTGACCCCGACCCTGACCTCAACTTTGACCTTGACCCTGACCCCGACCTCCACCCTGACCTTGACCCTGACCCTGACCTCCACCCTGACCTTACACTGACCCTGACCTCCACCCTGACCTTGACCCTGACCCTGACCTCCACTTTGACCTTGACTCTGACCCTGACCTCCACCCTGACCATGACCCTAACCCTTACCTCAACCCTGACCTCCACCCTGACCTTGACCCTGACCCTGACCTCCACCCTGACCTTGACCCTGACCCTGACCTCCACCCTGACCTTGACCCTCACCCTGACCTCCACCCTGACATTGACCCTGACCCTGACCTCTACCCTGACCTTGACCCTGACCCTGACCTCCACCCTGACCTCGACCCCGACCCTGACCTCAACTTTGAACTTGACCCTGACCCCGACCTCCACCCTGACCTTGACTGTGACCGTCACCTCGACCCTGACCTTGACCCTGACCCTGACCTCCACCCTGACCTTGACTGTGACCCTGACCTCTACCCTGACCTTGACCCTGACCCCGACCTCCACCCTGAACTTGACCCTGACCCCGACCTCCACCCTGACCTTGACTGTGACCGTCACCTCGTCCCTGACCTTGACCCTGACCCTGACCTCCACCCTGACCTTGACCCTGACCCTGACCTCCACCCTGACATTGACCCTGACCCTGACCTCCACCCTGACCTTGACCCTGACCCTGACCTCCACCTTGGCCTTGACTGTGACCCTGACCTCCACCCTGACATTGACCCTGACCCCGACTTCCACCCTGACCTTGACCCTGACCCTGACCTCCACCCTGACATTTACCCTGACCTTGACCACCACCCTGACCTTGACCCCGACCCTGACCTCCACCCTGACCTTGACACTGACCACGACCTCCACCCTGACCTTGACCCTGACCCCGAGCTTACCCTGACCTCCACTCTGACCTTGACTGTGACCGTCACCTCGACCCTGACCTTGACCCTGACCCTGACCTCCACCCTGACCTTGACTGTGACCCTGACCTCTACCCTGACCTTAACCCAGACCCCGACCTTCACCCTGACCTTGACCGTGACCCTGACCTCCACCTTGGCCTTGACTGTGACCCTGACCTCCACCTTTACCTTGACCCTGACCCTGACCTCGACCCTGACCCTGACCTCCACCCTGACCCCCACCCTGACCTTGACCGCGTTCCTGACCTCCACCCTGACCTTGACCCTGACCCCGACCTCCACCCTGACCTTGACCGTGACTCTGACCTCCACCCTGACCTTGACCCTGACCCTGACCCCCACCCTGACCTTGACTGTGACCCTGACCTCCACCCTGACCTTGACCCTGAACCCGACCTCCATCCTGACCTTGACCCTGACCCTGACCTCCACCCTGACCTTGACTGTGACCCTGACCTCCACCCTGGCCTTGTCCCTGACCTTGACCCTGACCCTGACCTCGGCCCGGACCTTGACCCTGACCCTGACCTCCACCCTGACCTTGACTGAGACCGTGACCTCCACCCTGACCTCGACCCTGACCCTGACCCCGACCCTGACCTCCACCCTGACCTTGACCCTGACCCTGACCTCGGCCCTGACCTTGACCCTGACCCTGACCTCCACGCTGACCTCCACCCTGACCTTGACCATGACCTTGACCTCCACTCTGACCTTGACACTAAACCTGACCTCCACCCTGACCTTGACCGTGACCCTGACCTCCACCCTGACCTTGACCCTGACCCTGACCTCTACTTTGACCTTGACCCTGACCCTGACCTCCACCCTGACCTTGACCCTGACCCTGACCGCCACCCTGACCTTGACCCTGACCCCGACCTCCACCCTGACCTTGACCGTGACCCTGACCTCCACCCTGACCTTGACCCTGACCCTGACCTCCACCCTGACCTCCACCCTGACCTTTACCCTGACCCTGACCTTGACCCTGACCCCGACCTTCACCCTGACCTTGACCCTGACCCTGACCTCCACCCTGACCTTGACCCTGACCCTGACCTCCACCCTGACATTGACCCTGACCCTGACCTCCACCCTGACCTTGACCCTGACCCTGACCTCCACCCTGACCTTGACCCCGACCCTGACCTCAACTTTGACCTTGACCCTGACCCCGACCTCCACCCTGACCTTGACCCTGACCCTGACCTTCACCCTGACCTTGACCTTGACCCTGACCTCAACTTTGACCTTGACCCTGATTCTGACCTCCACCCTGACATTGACCCTGACCCTGACCTCCACCCTGAACTTGACCCTGACCCTGACCTCCACCCTGACCTTGACCCCGACCCTGACCTCAACTTTGACCTTGACCCTGACCCCGACCTCCACCCTGACCTTGACCCTGACCCTGACCTCCACCCTGACCTTACCCTGACCCTGACCTCCACCCTGACCTTGACCCTGACCCTGACCTCCACTTTGACCTTGACTCTGACCCTGACCTCCACCCTGACCATGACCCTAACCCTTACCTCAACCCTGACCTCCACCCTGACCTTGACCCTGACCCTGACCTCCACCCTGACCTTGACCCTGACCCTGACCTCCACCCTGACCTTGACCCTAACCCTGACCTCTACTTTGACCTTGACCCTGACCCTGACCTCCACCCTGACCTTGACCCCGACCCTGACCTCCACTTTGACCTTGACTCTGACCCTGACCTCCACCCTGACCCTGACCTCCACCCTGACCATGACCCTGACCCTGACCTCAACCCTGACCTCCACCCTGACCTCGACCCTGACCCTGACCTCCACACTGACCTTGAGCCTGACTTTGACCTCGGCCCTGACCTTGACCCTGACCCTGACCTCTACCCTGACCTGGACTGTGACCCTGACCTCCACCCTGACCTTGACCCTGAACCCGTCCTCCACCCTGACCTCCACCCTGACCTTGACCCTGACCCTGACCCCCACCCTGACCTTGACTGTGACCCTGACCTCCACCCTGACCTTGTCCCTGACCTTGACCCTGACCCTGACCTCGGCCCTGACCTTAACCCTGACCCTGACCTCCACCCTGACCTTGACTGAGACCGTGACCTCCACCCTGACCTCGACCCTGACCTTGACCCTGACCCTGACCTCCACCCTGACGTTGACCCTCACCTTGACTATCACCTAGACCTTGACCCTGACCCTGACCTCTACTTTGACCTTGACCCTGACCCTGACCTCCACCCTGACCTTGACCCTGACCCTGACCTCCACCCTGACCTCCACCCTGACCTTGACGTTCACCCTGACCTCCACCCTGAGCTTGACCCTGACCCTGACCTCCACCCTGACCTTGACCCTGATCCTGACCTCCACCCTGACCTTGTCCCTGACCCTGACCTCCACCCTTACCTTGACCCTGACCCCGACCTCCACCCTGACCTCCACCCTGACCTTGACCCCCACCCTGATCTTGACCCTGACCCTGACCTCCACTTTGACCTCGACCCTGACCCTGACCTCCACCCTGACCCCCACCCTGGCCTTGACCGCGTTCCTGACCTCCGGCCTGACCTTGACCCTGACCCCGACCTCCACCCTGACCTTGACCGTGACCCTGACCTCCACCCTGACCTTGACCCTGACCCTGACCTCCACCCTGACCTCCACCCTGACCTTTACCCTGACCCTGACCTTGACCCTGACCCCGACCTTCACCCTGACCTTGACCCTGACCCTGACCTCCACCCTGACCTTGACCCTGACCCTGACCTCCACCCTGACATTGACCCTGACCCTGACCTCCACCCTGACCTTGACCCTGACCCTGACCTCCACCCTGACCTTGACCCCGACCCTGACCTCAACTTTGACCTTGACCCTGACCCCGACCTCCACCCTGACCTTGACCCTGACCCTGACCTTCACCCTGACCTTGACCTTGACCCTGACCTCAACTTTGACCTTGACCCTGATTCTGACCTCCACCCTGACATTGACCCTGACCCTGACCTCCACCCTGAACTTGACCCTGACCCTGACCTCCACCCTGACCTTGACCCCGACCCTGACCTCAACTTTGACCTTGACCCTGACCCCGACCTCCACCCTGACCTTGACCCTGACCCTGACCTCCACCCTGACCTTACCCTGACCCTGACCTCCACCCTGACCTTGACCCTGACCCTGACCTCAACTTTGACCTTGACCCTGACCCCGACCTCGACCCTGACCTTGACCCTGACCCTGACCTCCACCCTGACCTTTACCCTGACCTTGACCACCACCCTGACCTTGACCCTGACCCTGACCTCCACCCTGACCTTAACACTGACCACGACCTCCACCCTGACCTTGACCCTGACCCCGAGCTCACCCTGACCTCCACTCTGACCTTGACTGTGACCGTAACCTCGACCCTGACCTTGACCCCGACCCTGACCTCCACTCTGACCTTGACTGTGACCCTGACCTCTACCCTGACCTTGACCCTGACCCCGACCTCCACCCTGACCTTGACCGTGACCCTGACCTCCACCCTGACCTTGACTGTGACCCTGACCTCCGTCCTGACCTTGACCCTGAGCCTGACCTCCACCCTGACCTCCACCCTGACCTTGACCCTGACCCTGACCTTGACCGTGACCCCGACCTCCACCCTGACCTTGACCCTGTCCTTGACTACCACCCTGACCTTGACCCGGACCCTGACCTCCACTTTGACCTTGACCCTGACCCTGACCTCTACCCCGATCTTGACCCTGACCCTGACCCCCACCCTGACCTCCACCCTGAACTTGATCCTGACCCTGACCTCCACCCTGACCTTGACCCTGACCCTGACCTCCACCCTGACCTTGACCCTGACCCTGACCTCCACCCTGACCTTGACCCTGACCCTGAGCTCCACCCTGACATTGACCCTGACCCTGACCTCCACCCTGAACTTGACCCTGACCCTGACCTCAACCCTGACCTTGACCCCGACCCTGACCTCAACTTTGACCTTGACCCTGACCCCGACGTCCACCCTGACCTTGACCCTGACCCTGACCTCCACCCTGACTTTGACCTTGACCCTGACTTCCACACTGACCTTGACCCTGACCCTGACCTCCACCCGGACCTTTACCCTGACCTTGACCACCACCCTGACCTTGACCCTGACCCTGAACTCCACCCTGACCTTGACACTGACCACGACCTCCACCCTGACCTTGACCCTGACCCCGAGCTTACCCTGACCTCCACTCTGACCTTGACTGTGACCGTCACCTCGACCCTGACCTTGACCCTGACCCTGACCTGTACCCTGACCTTGACCCTGACCCTGACCTCCACCCTGACCTTGACCCTGACCCTGACCTCCACCCTGACCTTGACCCTGACCCTGACCTCCACCCTGACCTTGACCCTCACCCTGACCTCCACCCTGACATTGACCCTGACCCTGTCCTCTACCCTGACCTTGACCCTGACCCTGACCTCCACCCTGACCTCGACCCCGACCCTGACCTCAACTTTGACCTTGACCCTGACCCCGACCTCCACCCTGACCTTGACTGTGACCGTCACCTCGACCCTGACCTTGACCCTGACCCTGACCTCCACCCTGACCTTGACTGTGACCCTGACCTCTACCCTGACCTTGACCCTGACCCCGACCTCCACCCTGACCTTGACTGTGACCGTCACCTCGTCCCTGACCTTGACCCTGACCCTGACCTCCACCCTGACCTTGACCCTGACCCTGACCTCCACCCTGACATTGACCCTGACCTCCACCCTGACATTGACCCTGACCCTGACCTCCACCCTGACCTTGACCCTGACCCTGACCTCCACCCTGACCTTGACCCTGACCCTGACCTCCACCCTGACCTTGACCCTGACCCTGACCTCCACCCTGACCTTGACCCCCACCCTGATCTTGACCCTGACCCTGACCTCCACTTTGACCTCGACCCTGACCCTGACCTCCACCCTGACCCCCACCCTGACCTTGACCGCGTTCCTGACCTCCACCCTGACCTTGACCCTGACCCTGACCTCCACCCTGACCTTGACCCTGACCCTGACCTCCACCCTGACCTTGACCCTGACCCTGACCTCCACCCTGACCTTGACCCTGACCCTGACCTCCAGCCTGACATTGACCCTGACCCTGACCTCCACCCTGAACTTGACCCTGACCCTGACCTCCACCCTGACCTTGACCCCGACCCTGACCTCAACTTTGACCTTGACCCTGACCCCGACCTCCACCCTGACCTTGACACTGACCCTGACCTTCACCCTGACCTTGACCTTGACCCCGACTTCCACCCTGACCTTGACCCTGACCCTGACCTCCACCCTGACATTTACCCTGACCTTGACCACCACCCTGACCTTGACCCCGACCCTGACCTCCACCCTGACCTTGACACTGACCACGACCTCCACCCTGACCTTGACCCTGACCCCGAGCTTACCCTGACCTCCACTCTGACCTTGACTGTGACCGTCACCTCGACCCTGACCTTGACCCTGACCCTGACCTCCACCCTGACCTTGACTGTGACCCTGACCTCTACCCTGACCTTAACCCAGACCCCGACCTTCACCCTGACCTTGACCGTGACCCTGACCTCCACCCTGACCTTGACCCTGACCCTGACCTCCACCCTGACCTTGACCCTGACCCTGACCTCCACCCTGACCTTGACCCTGACCCTGACCTCCACCCTGACCTTGACCCCCACCCTGATCTTGACCCTGACCCTGACCTCCACTTTGACCTCGACCCTGACCCTGACCTCCACCCTGACCCCCACCCTGACCTTGACCGCGTTCCTGACCTCCACCCTGACCTTGACCCTGACCCTGACCTCCACCCTGACCTTGACCCTGACCCTGACCTCTACCCTGACCTTGACCCTGACCCTGACCTCCACCCTGACCTTGACCCTGACCCTGACCTCCAGCCTGACATTGACCCTGACCCTGACATCCACCCTGAACTTGACCCTGACCCTGACCTCCACCCTGACCTTGACCCTGACCCTGACCTCCACCCTGACCTTGACCCTAACCCTGACCTCTACTTTGACCTTGACCCTGACCCTGACCTCCACCCTGACCTTGACCCCGACCCTGACCTCCACTTTGACCTTGACTCTGACCCTGACCTCCACCCTGACCCTGACCTCCACCCTGACCATGACCCTGACCCTGACCTCAACCCTGACCTCCACCCTGACCTCGACCCTGACCCTGACCTCCACACTGACCTTGAGCCTGACTTTGACCTCGGCCCTGACCTTGACCCTGAACCCGTCCTCCACCCTGACCTCCACCCTGACCTTGACCCTGACCCTGACCCCCACCCTGACCTTGACTGTGACCCTGACCTCCACCCTGACCTTGTCCCTGACCTTGACCCTGACCCTGACCTCGGCCCTGACCTTAACCCTGACCCTGACCTCCACCCTGACCTTGACTGAGACCGTGACCTCCACCCTGACCTCGACCCTGACCTTGACCCTGACCCTGACCTCCACCCTGACCTTGACCCTCACCTTGACTATCACCTAGACCTTGACCCTGACCCTGACCTCTACTTTGACCTTGACCCTGACCCTGACCTCCACCCTGACCTTGACCCTGACCCTGACCTCCACCCTGACCTCCACCCTGACCTTGACGTTGACCCTGACCTCCACCCTGACCTTGACCCTGATCCTGACCTCCACCCTGAGCTTGACCCTGACTCTGACCTCTACCCCGACCTCCACCCTGACCCCGACCCCCACCCTGATCTTGACCCTGACCCTGACCTCCACTTTGACCTTGACCCTGACCCTGACCTCCACCCTGACATTGACCCTGACCCTGACCTCCACCCTGACCTTGACCCTGACCCTGACCTCCACCCTGACCTTGACCCCGACCCTGATCTCAACTTTAACCTTGACCCTGACCCCGACCTCGACCCTGACCTTGACCCTGACCCTGACCTCCACCCTGACCTTTACCCTGACCTTGACCACCACCCTGACCTTGACCCTGACCCTGACCTCCACCCTGACCTTACCACTGACCACGACCTCCACCCTGACCTTGACTCTGACCCCGAGCTTACCCTGACCTCCACCCTGACATTGACCCTGACCCTGACCTCCACCCTGACCTTGACCCTGACCCTGACCTCCACCCTGACCTTGACCCCGACCCTGACCTCAACTTTGACCTTGACCCTGACCCCGACCTCGACCCTGACCTTGACCCTGACCCTGACCTCCACCCTGACCTTTACCCTGACCTTGACCACCACCCTGACCTTGACCCTGACCCTGACCTCCACCCTGACCTTAACACTGACCACGACCTCCACCCTGACCTTGACCCTGACCCCGAGCTTACCCTGACCTCCACTCTGACCTTGACTGTGACCGTAACCTCGACCCTGACCTTGACCCCGACCCTGACCTCCACTCTGACCTTGACTGTGACCCTGACCTCTACCCTGACCTTGACCCTGACCCCGACCTCCACCCTGACCTTGACCGTGACCCTGACCTCCACCCTGACCTTGACTGTGACCCTGACCTCCGTCCTGACCTTGACCCTGAGCCTGACCTCCACCCTGACCTCCACCCTGACCTTGACCCTGACCCTGACCTTGACCGTGACCCCGACCTCCACCCTGACCTTGACCCTGTCCTTGACTACCACCCTGACCTTGACCCGGACCCTGACCTCCACTTTGACCTTGACCCTGACCCTGACCTCTACCCCGATCTTGACCCTGACCCTGACCCCCACCCTGACCTCCACCCTGAACTTGATCCTGACCCTGACCTCCACCCTGACCTTGACCCTGACCCTGACCTCCACCCTGACCTTGACCCTGACCCTGACCTCCACCCTGACCTTGACCCTGACCCTGAGCTCCACCCTGACATTGACCCTGACCCTGACCTCCACCCTGAACTTGACCCTGACCCTGACCTCAACCCTGACCTTGACCCCGACCCTGACCTCAACTTTGACCTTGACCCTGACCCCGACCTCCACCCTGACCTTGACCCTGACCCTGACCTCCACCCTGACTTTGACCTTGACCCTGACTTCCACACTGACCTTGACCCTGACCCTGACCTCCACCCGGACCTTTACCCTGACCTTGACCACCACCCTGAACTTGACCCTGACCCTGACCTCAACCCTGACCTTGACCCCGACCCTGACCTCAACTTTGACCTTGACCCTGACCCCGACCTCCACCCTGACCTTGACCCTGACCCTGACCTCCACCCTGACTTTGACCTTGACCCTGACTTCCACACTGACCTTGACCCTGACCCTGACCTCCACCCTGACCTTGACCCTCACCTTGACTATCACCTAGACCTTGACCCTGACCCTGACCTCTACTTTGACCTTGACCCTGACCCTGACCTCCACCCTGACCTTGACCCTGACCCTGACCTCCACCCTGACCTCCACCCTGACCTTGACGTTGACCCTGACCTCCACCCTGACCTTGACCCTGATCCTGACCTCCACCCTGAGCTTGACCCTGACTATGACCTCTACCCCGACCTCCACCCTGACCCCGACCCCCACCCTGATCTTGACCCTGACCCTGACCTCCACTTTGACCTTGACCCTGACCCTGACCTCCACCCTGACATTGACCCTGACCCTGACCTCCACCCTGACCTTGACCCTGACCCTGACCTCCACCCTGACCTTGACCCCGACCCTGATCTCAACTTTAACCTTGACCCTGACCCCGACCTCGACCCTGACCTTGACCCTGACCCTGACCTCCACCCTGACCTTTACCCTGACCTTGACCACCACCCTGACCTTGACCCTGACCCTGACCTCCACCCTGACCTTAACACTGACCACGACCTCCACCCTGACCTTGACTCTGACCCCGAGCTTACCCTGACCTCCACCCTGACATTGACCCTGACCCTGACCTCCACCCTGACCTTGACCCTGACCCTGACCTCCACCCTGACCTTGACCCCGACCCTGACCTCAACTTTGACCTTGACCCTGACCCCGACCTCGACCCTGACCTTGACCCTGACCCTGACCTCCACCCTGACCTTTACCCTGACCTTGACCACCACCCTGACCTTGACCCTGACCCTGACCTCCACCCTGACCTTAACACTGACCACGACCTCCACCCTGACCTTGACCCTGACCCCGAGCTTACCCTGACCTCCACTCTGACCTTGACTGTGACCGTAACCTCGACCCTGACCTTGACCCCGACCCTGACCTCCACTCTGACCTTGACTGTGACCCTGACCTCTACCCTGACCTTGACCCTGACCCCGACCTCCACCCTGACCTTGACCGTGACCCTGACCTCCACCCTGACCTTGACTGTGACCCTGACCTCCGTCCTGACCTTGACCCTGAGCCTGACCTCCACCCTGACCTCCACCCTGACCTTGACCCTGACCCTGACCTTGACCGTGACCCCGACCTCCACCCTGACCTTGACCCTGTCCTTGACTACCACCCTGACCTTGACCCGGACCCTGACCTCCACTTTGACCTTGACCCTGACCCTGACCTCTACCCCGATCTTGACCCTGACCCTGACCCCCACCCTGACCTCCACCCTGAACTTGATCCTGACCCTGACCTCCACCCTGACCTTGACCCTGACCCTGACCTCCACCCTGACCTTGACCCTGACCCTGACCTCCACCCTGACCTTGACCCTGACCCTGAGCTCCACCCTGACATTGACCCTGACCCTGACCTCCACCCTGAACTTGACCCTGACCCTGACCTCAACCCTGACCTTGACCCCGACCCTGACCTCAACTTTGACCTTGACCCTGACCCCGACCTCCACCCTGACCTTGACCCTGACCCTGACCTCCACCCTGACTTTGACCTTGACCCTGACTTCCACACTGACCTTGACCCTGACCCTGACCTCCACCCGGACCTTTACCCTGACCTTGACCACCACCCTGACCTTGACCCTGACCCTGAACTCCACCCTGACCTTGACACTGACCACGACCTCCACCCTGACCTTGACCCTGACCCTGACCTCGGCCCTGACCTTAACCCTGACCCTGACCTCCACCCTGACCTTGACTGAGACCGTGACCTCCACCCTGACCTCGACCCTGACCTTGACCCTGACCCTGACCTCCACCCTGACCTTGACCCTCACCTTGACTATCACCTAGACCTTGACCCTGACCCTGACCTCTACTTTGACCTTGACCCTGACCCTGACCTCCACCCTGACCTTGACCCTGACCCTGACCTCCACCCTGACCTCCACCCTGACCTTGACGTTGACCCTGACCTCCACCCTGACCTTGACCCTGATCCTGACCTCCACCCTGAGCTTGACCCTGACTCTGACCTCTACCCCGACCTCCACCCTGACCCCGACCCCCACCCTGATCTTGACCCTGACCCTGACCTCCACTTTGACCTTGACCCTGACCCTGACCTCCACCCTGACATTGACCCTGACCCTGACCTCCACCCTGACCTTGACCCTGACCCTGACCTCCACCCTGACCTTGACCCCGACCCTGATCTCAACTTTAACCTTGACCCTGACCCCGACCTCGACCCTGACCTTGACCCTGACCCTGACCTCCACCCTGACCTTTACCCTGACCTTGACCACCACCCTGACCTTGACCCTGACCCTGACCTCCACCCTGACCTTAACACTGACCACGACCTCCACCCTGACCTTGACTCTGACCCCGAGCTTACCCTGACCTCCACCCTGACATTGACCCTGACCCTGACCTCCACCCTGACCTTGACCCTGACCCTGACCTCCACCCTGACCTTGACCCCGACCCTGACCTCAACTTTGACCTTGACCCTGACCCCGACCTCGACCCTGACCTTGACCCTGACCCTGACCTCCACCCTGACCTTTACCCTGACCTTGACCACCACCCTGACCTTGACCCTGACCCTGACCTCCACCCTGACCTTAACACTGACCACGACCTCCACCCTGACCTTGACCCTGACCCCGAGCTTACCCTGACCTCCACTCTGACCTTGACTGTGACCGTAACCTCGACCCTGACCTTGACCCCGACCCTGACCTCCACTCTGACCTTGACTGTGACCCTGACCTCTACCCTGACCTTGACCCTGACCCCGACCTCCACCCTGACCTTGACCGTGACCCTGACCTCCACCCTGACCTTGACTGTGACCCTGACCTCCGTCCTGACCTTGACCCTGAGCCTGACCTCCACCCTGACCTCCACCCTGACCTTGACCCTGACCCTGACCTTGACCGTGACCCCGACCTCCACCCTGACCTTGACCCTGTCCTTGACTACCACCCTGACCTTGACCCGGACCCTGACCTCCACTTTGACCTTGACCCTGACCCTGACCTCTACCCCGATCTTGACCCTGACCCTGACCCCCACCCTGACCTCCACCCTGAACTTGATCCTGACCCTGACCTCCACCCTGACCTTGACCCTGACCCTGACCTCCACCCTGACCTTGACCCTGACCCTGACCTCCACCCTGACCTTGACCCTGACCCTGAGCTCCACCCTGACATTGACCCTGACCCTGACCTCCACCCTGAACTTGACCCTGACCCTGACCTCAACCCTGACCTTGACCCCGACCCTGACCTCAACTTTGACCTTGACCCTGACCCCGACCTCCACCCTGACCTTGACCCTGACCCTGACCTCCACCCTGACTTTGACCTTGACCCTGACTTCCACACTGACCTTGACCCTGACCCTGACCTCCACCCGGACCTTTACCCTGACCTTGACCACCACCCTGAACTTGACCCTGACCCTGACCTCAACCCTGACCTTGACCCCGACCCTGACCTCAACTTTGACCTTGACCCTGACCCCGACCTCCACCCTGACCTTGACCCTGACCCTGACCTCCACCCTGACTTTGACCTTGACCCTGACTTCCACACTGACCTTGACCCTGACCCTGACCTCCACCCTGACCTTGACCCTCACCTTGACTATCACCTAGACCTTGACCCTGACCCTGACCTCTACTTTGACCTTGACCCTGACCCTGACCTCCACCCTGACCTTGACCCTGACCCTGACCTCCACCCTGACCTCCACCCTGACCTTGACGTTGACCCTGACCTCCACCCTGACCTTGACCCTGATCCTGACCTCCACCCTGAGCTTGACCCTGACTCTGACCTCTACCCCGACCTCCACCCTGACCCCGACCCCCACCCTGATCTTGACCCTGACCCTGACCTCCACTTTGACCTTGACCCTGACCCTGACCTCCACCCTGACATTGACCCTGACCCTGACCTCCACCCTGACCTTGACCCTGACCCTGACCTCCACCCTGACCTTGACCCCGACCCTGATCTCAACTTTAACCTTGACCCTGACCCCGACCTCGACCCTGACCTTGACCCTGACCCTGACCTCCACCCTGACCTTTACCCTGACCTTGACCACCACCCTGACCTTGACCCTGACCCTGACCTCCACCCTGACCTTAACACTGACCACGACCTCCACCCTGACCTTGACTCTGACCCCGAGCTTACCCTGACCTCCACCCTGACATTGACCCTGACCCTGACCTCCACCCTGACCTTGACCCTGACCCTGACCTCCACCCTGACCTTGACCCCGACCCTGACCTCAACTTTGACCTTGACCCTGACCCCGACCTCGACCCTGACCTTGACCCTGACCCTGACCTCCACCCTGACCTTTACCCTGACCTTGACCACCACCCTGACCTTGACCCTGACCCTGACCTCCACCCTGACCTTAACACTGACCACGACCTCCACCCTGACCTTGACCCTGACCCCGAGCTTACCCTGACCTCCACTCTGACCTTGACTGTGACCGTAACCTCGACCCTGACCTTGACCCCGACCCTGACCTCCACTCTGACCTTGACTGTGACCCTGACCTCTACCCTGACCTTGACCCTGACCCCGACCTCCACCCTGACCTTGACCGTGACCCTGACCTCCACCCTGACCTTGACTGTGACCCTGACCTCCGTCCTGACCTTGACCCTGAGCCTGACCTCCACCCTGACCTCCACCCTGACCTTGACCCTGACCCTGACCTTGACCGTGACCCCGACCTCCACCCTGACCTTGACCCTGTCCTTGACTACCACCCTGACCTTGACCCGGACCCTGACCTCCACTTTGACCTTGACCCTGACCCTGACCTCTACCCCGATCTTGACCCTGACCCTGACCCCCACCCTGACCTCCACCCTGAACTTGATCCTGACCCTGACCTCCACCCTGACCTTGACCCTGACCCTGACCTCCACCCTGACCTTGACCCTGACCCTGACCTCCACCCTGACCTTGACCCTGACCCTGAGCTCCACCCTGACATTGACCCTGACCCTGACCTCCACCCTGAACTTGACCCTGACCCTGACCTCAACCCTGACCTTGACCCCGACCCTGACCTCAACTTTGACCTTGACCCTGACCCCGACCTCCACCCTGACCTTGACCCTGACCCTGACCTCCACCCTGACTTTGACCTTGACCCTGACTTCCACACTGACCTTGACCCTGACCCTGACCTCCACCCGGACCTTTACCCTGACCTTGACCACCACCCTGACCTTGACCCTGACCCTGAACTCCACCCTGACCTTGACACTGACCACGACCTCCACCCTGACCTTGACCCTGACCCCGAGCTTACCCTGACCTCCACTCTGACCTTGACTGTGACCGTCACCTCGACCCTGACCTTGACCCTGACCCTGACCTGTACCCTGACCTTGACCCTGACCCTGACCTCCACCCTGACCTTGACCCTGACCCTGACCTCCACCCTGACCTTGACTGTGACCCTGACCTCTACCCTGACCTTGACCCTGACCCCGACCTCCACCCTGACCTTGACCCTGACCCCGACCTCCACCCTGACCTTGACTGTGACCGTCACCTCGTCCCTGACCTTGACCCTGACCCTGACCTCCACCCTGACCTTGACTGTGACCCTGACCTCTACCCTGACCTTGACCCTGACCCCGACCTCCACCCTGACCTTGACCCCGACCCTGATCTCAACTTTAACCTTGACCCTGACCCCGACCTCGACCCTGACCTTGACCCTGACCCTGACCTCCACCCTGACCTTTACCCTGACCTTGACCACCACCCTGACCTTGACCCTGACCCTGACCTCCACCCTGACCTTGACTGTGACCGTCACCTCGTCCCTGACCTTGACCCTGACCCTGACCTCCACCCTGACCTTGACCCTGACCCTGACCTCCACCCTGACATTGACCCTGACCCTGACCTCCACCCTGACCTTGACCCTGACCCTGACCTCCACCCTGACCTTGACCCTGACCCTGACCTCCACCCTGACCTTGACCCTGACCCTGACCTCCACCCTGACCTTGACCCCCACCCTGATCTTGACCCTGACCCTGACCTCCACTTTGACCTCGACCCTGACCCTGACCTCCACCCTGACCCCCACCCTGACCTTGACCGCGTTCCTGACCTCCACCCTGACCTTGACCCTGACCCTGACCTCCACCCTGACCTTGACCCTGACCCTGACCTCTACCCTGACCTTGACCCTGACCCTGACCTCCACCCTGACCTTGACCCTGACCCTGACCTCCAGCCTGACATTGACCCTGACCCTGACATCCACCCTGAACTTGACCCTGACCCTGACCTACACCCTGACCTTGACCCTGACCCTGACCTCCACCCTGACCTTGACCCTAACCCTGACCTCTACTTTGACCTTGACCCTGACCCTGACCTCCACCCTGACCTTGACCCCGACCCTGACCTCCACTTTGACCTTGACTCTGACCCTGACCTCCACCCTGACCCTGACCTCCACCCTGACCATGACCCTGACCCTGACCTCAACCCTGACCTCCACCCTGACCTCGACCCTGACTCTGACCTCCACACTGACCTTGAGCCTGACTTTGACCTCGGCCCTGACCTTGACCCTGACCCTGACCTCTACCCTGACCTGGACTGTGACCCTGACCTCCACCCTGACCTTGACCCTGAACCCGTCCTCCACCCTGACCTCCACCCTGACCTTGACCCTGACCCTGACCCCCACCCTGACCTTGACTGTGACCCTGACCTCCACCCTGACCTTGTCCCTGACCTTGACCCTGACCCTGACCTCGGCCCTGACCTTAACCCTGACCCTGACCTCCACCCTGACCTTGACTGAGACCGTGACCTCCACCCTGACCTCGACCCTGACCTTGACCCTGACCCTGACCTCCACCCTGACCTTGACCCTCACCTTGACTATCACCTAGACCTTGACCCTGACCCTGACCTCTACTTTGACCTTGACCCTGACCCTGACCTCCACCCTGACCTTGACCCTGACCCTGACCTCCACCCTGACCTCCACCCTGACCTTGACGTTGACCCTGACCTCCACCCTGACCTTGACCCTGATCCTGACCTCCACCCTGAGCTTGACCCTGACTCTGACCTCTACCCCGACCTCCACCCTGACCCCGACCCCCACCCTGATCTTGACCCTGACCCTGACCTCCACTTTGACCTTGACCCTGACCCTGACCTCCACCCTGACATTGACCCTGACCCTGACCTCCACCCTGACCTTGACCCTGACCCTGACCTCCACCCTGACCTTGACCCCGACCCTGATCTCAACTTTAACCTTGACCCTGACCCCGACCTCGACCCTGACCTTGACCCTGACCCTGACCTCCACCCTGACCTTTACCCTGACCTTGACCACCACCCTGACCTTGACCCTGACCCTGACCTCCACCCTGACCTTACCACTGACCACGACCTCCACCCTGACCTTGACTCTGACCCCGAGCTTACCCTGACCTCCACCCTGACATTGACCCTGACCCTGACCTCCACCCTGACCTTGACCCTGACCCTGACCTCCACCCTGACCTTGACCCCGACCCTGACCTCAACTTTGACCTTGACCCTGACCCCGACCTCGACCCTGACCTTGACCCTGACCCTGACCTCCACCCTGACCTTTACCCTGACCTTGACCACCACCCTGACCTTGACCCTGACCCTGACCTCCACCCTGACCTTAACACTGACCACGACCTCCACCCTGACCTTGACCCTGACCCCGAGCTTACCCTGACCTCCACTCTGACCTTGACTGTGACCGTAACCTCGACCCTGACCTTGACCCCGACCCTGACCTCCACTCTGACCTTGACTGTGACCCTGACCTCTACCCTGACCTTGACCCTGACCCCGACCTCCACCCTGACCTTGACCGTGACCCTGACCTCCACCCTGACCTTGACTGTGACCCTGACCTCCGTCCTGACCTTGACCCTGAGCCTGACCTCCACCCTGACCTCCACCCTGACCTTGACCCTGACCCTGACCTTGACCGTGACCCCGACCTCCACCCTGACCTTGACCCTGTCCTTGACTACCACCCTGACCTTGACCCGGACCCTGACCTCCACTTTGACCTTGACCCTGACCCTGACCTCTACCCCGATCTTGACCCTGACCCTGACCCCCACCCTGACCTCCACCCTGAACTTGATCCTGACCCTGACCTCCACCCTGACCTTGACCCTGACCCTGACCTCCACCCTGACCTTGACCCTGACCCTGACCTCCACCCTGACCTTGACCCTGACCCTGAGCTCCACCCTGACATTGACCCTGACCCTGACCTCCACCCTGAACTTGACCCTGACCCTGACCTCAACCCTGACCTTGACCCCGACCCTGACCTCAACTTTGACCTTGACCCTGACCCCGACCTCCACCCTGACCTTGACCCTGACCCTGACCTCCACCCTGACTTTGACCTTGACCCTGACTTCCACACTGACCTTGACCCTGACCCTGACCTCCACCCGGACCTTTACCCTGACCTTGACCACCACCCTGAACTTGACCCTGACCCTGACCTCAACCCTGACCTTGACCCCGACCCTGACCTCAACTTTGACCTTGACCCTGACCCCGACCTCCACCCTGACCTTGACCCTGACCCTGACCTCCACCCTGACTTTGACCTTGACCCTGACTTCCACACTGACCTTGACCCTGACCCTGACCTCCACCCTGACCTTGACCCTCACCTTGACTATCACCTAGACCTTGACCCTGACCCTGACCTCTACTTTGACCTTGACCCTGACCCTGACCTCCACCCTGACCTTGACCCTGACCCTGACCTCCACCCTGACCTCCACCCTGACCTTGACGTTGACCCTGACCTCCACCCTGACCTTGACCCTGATCCTGACCTCCACCCTGAGCTTGACCCTGACTCTGACCTCTACCCCGACCTCCACCCTGACCCCGACCCCCACCCTGATCTTGACCCTGACCCTGACCTCCACTTTGACCTTGACCCTGACCCTGACCTCCACCCTGACATTGACCCTGACCCTGACCTCCACCCTGACCTTGACCCTGACCCTGACCTCCACCCTGACCTTGACCCCGACCCTGATCTCAACTTTAACCTTGACCCTGACCCCGACCTCGACCCTGACCTTGACCCTGACCCTGACCTCCACCCTGACCTTTACCCTGACCTTGACCACCACCCTGACCTTGACCCTGACCCTGACCTCCACCCTGACCTTAACACTGACCACGACCTCCACCCTGACCTTGACTCTGACCCCGAGCTTACCCTGACCTCCACCCTGACATTGACCCTGACCCTGACCTCCACCCTGACCTTGACCCTGACCCTGACCTCCACCCTGACCTTGACCCCGACCCTGACCTCAACTTTGACCTTGACCCTGACCCCGACCTCGACCCTGACCTTGACCCTGACCCTGACCTCCACCCTGACCTTTACCCTGACCTTGACCACCACCCTGACCTTGACCCTGACCCTGACCTCCACCCTGACCTTAACACTGACCACGACCTCCACCCTGACCTTGACCCTGACCCCGAGCTTACCCTGACCTCCACTCTGACCTTGACTGTGACCGTAACCTCGACCCTGACCTTGACCCCGACCCTGACCTCCACTCTGACCTTGACTGTGACCCTGACCTCTACCCTGACCTTGACCCTGACCCCGACCTCCACCCTGACCTTGACCGTGACCCTGACCTCCACCCTGACCTTGACTGTGACCCTGACCTCCGTCCTGACCTTGACCCTGAGCCTGACCTCCACCCTGACCTCCACCCTGACCTTGACCCTGACCCTGACCTTGACCGTGACCCCGACCTCCACCCTGACCTTGACCCTGTCCTTGACTACCACCCTGACCTTGACCCGGACCCTGACCTCCACTTTGACCTTGACCCTGACCCTGACCTCTACCCCGATCTTGACCCTGACCCTGACCCCCACCCTGACCTCCACCCTGAACTTGATCCTGACCCTGACCTCCACCCTGACCTTGACCCTGACCCTGACCTCCACCCTGACCTTGACCCTGACCCTGACCTCCACCCTGACCTTGACCCTGACCCTGAGCTCCACCCTGACATTGACCCTGACCCTGACCTCCACCCTGAACTTGACCCTGACCCTGACCTCAACCCTGACCTTGACCCCGACCCTGACCTCAACTTTGACCTTGACCCTGACCCCGACCTCCACCCTGACCTTGACCCTGACCCTGACCTCCACCCTGACTTTGACCTTGACCCTGACTTCCACACTGACCTTGACCCTGACCCTGACCTCCACCCGGACCTTTACCCTGACCTTGACCACCACCCTGACCTTGACCCTGACCCTGAACTCCACCCTGACCTTGACACTGACCACGACCTCCACCCTGACCTTGACCCTGACCCTGACCTCGGCCCTGACCTTAACCCTGACCCTGACCTCCACCCTGACCTTGACTGAGACCGTGACCTCCACCCTGACCTCGACCCTGACCTTGACCCTGACCCTGACCTCCACCCTGACCTTGACCCTCACCTTGACTATCACCTAGACCTTGACCCTGACCCTGACCTCTACTTTGACCTTGACCCTGACCCTGACCTCCACCCTGACCTTGACCCTGACCCTGACCTCCACCCTGACCTCCACCCTGACCTTGACGTTGACCCTGACCTCCACCCTGACCTTGACCCTGATCCTGACCTCCACCCTGAGCTTGACCCTGACTCTGACCTCTACCCCGACCTCCACCCTGACCCCGACCCCCACCCTGATCTTGACCCTGACCCTGACCTCCACTTTGACCTTGACCCTGACCCTGACCTCCACCCTGACATTGACCCTGACCCTGACCTCCACCCTGACCTTGACCCTGACCCTGACCTCCACCCTGACCTTGACCCCGACCCTGATCTCAACTTTAACCTTGACCCTGACCCCGACCTCGACCCTGACCTTGACCCTGACCCTGACCTCCACCCTGACCTTTACCCTGACCTTGACCACCACCCTGACCTTGACCCTGACCCTGACCTCCACCATGACCTTAACACTGACCACGACCTCCACCCTGACCTTGACTCTGACCCCGAGCTTACCCTGACCTCCACCCTGACATTGACCCTGACCCTGACCTCCACCCTGACCTTGACCCTGACCCTGACCTCCACCCTGACCTTGACCCCGACCCTGACCTCAACTTTGACCTTGACCCTGACCCCGACCTCGACCCTGACCTTGACCCTGACCCTGACCTCCACCCTGACCTTTACCCTGACCTTGACCACCACCCTGACCTTGACCCTGACCCTGACCTCCACCCTGACCTTAACACTGACCACGACCTCCACCCTGACCTTGACCCTGACCCCGAGCTTACCCTGACCTCCACTCTGACCTTGACTGTGACCGTAACCTCGACCCTGACCTTGACCCCGACCCTGACCTCCACTCTGACCTTGACTGTGACCCTGACCTCTACCCTGACCTTGACCCTGACCCCGACCTCCACCCTGACCTTGACCGTGACCCTGACCTCCACCCTGACCTTGACTGTGACCCTGACCTCCGTCCTGACCTTGACCCTGAGCCTGACCTCCACCCTGACCTCCACCCTGACCTTGACCCTGACCCTGACCTTGACCGTGACCCCGACCTCCACCCTGACCTTGACCCTGTCCTTGACTACCACCCTGACCTTGACCCGGACCCTGACCTCCACTTTGACCTTGACCCTGACCCTGACCTCTACCCCGATCTTGACCCTGACCCTGACCCCCACCCTGACCTCCACCCTGAACTTGATCCTGACCCTGACCTCCACCCTGACCTTGACCCTGACCCTGACCTCCACCCTGACCTTGACCCTGACCCTGACCTCCACCCTGACCTTGACCCTGACCCTGAGCTCCACCCTGACATTGACCCTGACCCTGACCTCCACCCTGAACTTGACCCTGACCCTGACCTCAACCCTGACCTTGACCCCGACCCTGACCTCAACTTTGACCTTGACCCTGACCCCGACCTCCACCCTGACCTTGACCCTGACCCTGACCTCCACCCTGACTTTGACCTTGACCCTGACTTCCACACTGACCTTGACCCTGACCCTGACCTCCACCCGGACCTTTACCCTGACCTTGACCACCACCCTGAACTTGACCCTGACCCTGACCTCAACCCTGACCTTGACCCCGACCCTGACCTCAACTTTGACCTTGACCCTGACCCCGACCTCCACCCTGACCTTGACCCTGACCCTGACCTCCACCCTGACTTTGACCTTGACCCTGACTTCCACACTGACCTTGACCCTGACCCTGACCTCCACCCTGACCTTGACCCTCACCTTGACTATCACCTAGACCTTGACCCTGACCCTGACCTCTACTTTGACCTTGACCCTGACCCTGACCTCCACCCTGACCTTGACCCTGACCCTGACCTCCACCCTGACCTCCACCCTGACCTTGACGTTGACCCTGACCTCCACCCTGACCTTGACCCTGATCCTGACCTCCACCCTGAGCTTGACCCTGACTCTGACCTCTACCCCGACCTCCACCCTGACCCCGACCCCCACCCTGATCTTGACCCTGACCCTGACCTCCACTTTGACCTTGACCCTGACCCTGACCTCCACCCTGACATTGACCCTGACCCTGACCTCCACCCTGACCTTGACCCTGACCCTGACCTCCACCCTGACCTTGACCCCGACCCTGATCTCAACTTTAACCTTGACCCTGACCCCGACCTCGACCCTGACCTTGACCCTGACCCTGACCTCCACCCTGACCTTTACCCTGACCTTGACCACCACCCTGACCTTGACCCTGACCCTGACCTCCACCCTGACCTTAACACTGACCACGACCTCCACCCTGACCTTGACTCTGACCCCGAGCTTACCCTGACCTCCACCCTGACATTGACCCTGACCCTGACCTCCACCCTGACCTTGACCCTGACCCTGACCTCCACCCTGACCTTGACCCCGACCCTGACCTCAACTTTGACCTTGACCCTGACCCCGACCTCGACCCTGACCTTGACCCTGACCCTGACCTCCACCCTGACCTTTACCCTGACCTTGACCACCACCCTGACCTTGACCCTGACCCTGACCTCCACCCTGACCTTAACACTGACCACGACCTCCACCCTGACCTTGACCCTGACCCCGAGCTTACCCTGACCTCCACTCTGACCTTGACTGTGACCGTAACCTCGACCCTGACCTTGACCCCGACCCTGACCTCCACTCTGACCTTGACTGTGACCCTGACCTCTACCCTGACCTTGACCCTGACCCCGACCTCCACCCTGACCTTGACCGTGACCCTGACCTCCACCCTGACCTTGACTGTGACCCTGACCTCCGTCCTGACCTTGACCCTGAGCCTGACCTCCACCCTGACCTCCACCCTGACCTTGACCCTGACCCTGACCTTGACCGTGACCCCGACCTCCACCCTGACCTTGACCCTGTCCTTGACTACCACCCTGACCTTGACCCGGACCCTGACCTCCACTTTGACCTTGACCCTGACCCTGACCTCTACCCCGATCTTGACCCTGACCCTGACCCCCACCCTGACCTCCACCCTGAACTTGATCCTGACCCTGACCTCCACCCTGACCTTGACCCTGACCCTGACCTCCACCCTGACCTTGACCCTGACCCTGACCTCCACCCTGACCTTGACCCTGACCCTGAGCTCCACCCTGACATTGACCCTGACCCTGACCTCCACCCTGAACTTGACCCTGACCCTGACCTCAACCCTGACCTTGACCCCGACCCTGACCTCAACTTTGACCTTGACCCTGACCCCGACCTCCACCCTGACCTTGACCCTGACCCTGACCTCCACCCTGACTTTGACCTTGACCCTGACTTCCACACTGACCTTGACCCTGACCCTGACCTCCACCCGGACCTTTACCCTGACCTTGACCACCACCCTGACCTTGACCCTGACCCTGAACTCCACCCTGACCTTGACACTGACCACGACCTCCACCCTGACCTTGACCCTGACCCCGAGCTTACCCTGACCTCCACTCTGACCTTGACTGTGACCGTCACCTCGACCCTGACCTTGACCCTGACCCTGACCTGTACCCTGACCTTGACCCTGACCCTGACCTCCACCCTGACCTTGACCCTGACCCTGACCTCCACCCTGACCTTGACTGTGACCCTGACCTCTACCCTGACCTTGACCCTGACCCCGACCTCCACCCTGACCTTGACCCTGACCCCGACCTCCACCCTGACCTTGACTGTGACCGTCACCTCGTCCCTGACCTTGACCCTGACCCTGACCTCCACCCTGACCTTGACTGTGACCCTGACCTCTACCCTGACCTTGACCCTGACCCCGACCTCCACCCTGACCTTGACCCCGACCCTGATCTCAACTTTAACCTTGACCCTGACCCCGACCTCGACCCTGACCTTGACCCTGACCCTGACCTCCACCCTGACCTTTACCCTGACCTTGACCACCACCCTGACCTTGACCCTGACCCTGACCTCCACCCTGACCTTGACTGTGACCGTCACCTCGTCCCTGACCTTGACCCTGACCCTGACCTCCACCCTGACCTTGACCCTGACCCTGACCTCCACCCTGACATTGACCCTGACCCTGACCTCCACCCTGACCTTGACCCTGACCCTGACCTCCACCCTGACCTTGACCCTGACCCTGACCTCCACCCTGACCTTGACCCTGACCCTGACCTCCACCCTGACCTTGACCCCCACCCTGATCTTGACCCTGACCCTGACCTCCACTTTGACCTCGACCCTGACCCTGACCTCCACCCTGACCCCCACCCTGACCTTGACCGCGTTCCTGACCTCCACCCTGACCTTGACCCTGACCCTGACCTCCACCCTGACCTTGACCCTGACCCTGACCTCTACCCTGACCTTGACCCTGACCCTGACCTCCACCCTGACCTTGACCCTGACCCTGACCTCCAGCCTGACATTGACCCTGACCCTGACATCCACCCTGAACTTGACCCTGACCCTGACCTACACCCTGACCTTGACCCTGACCCTGACCTCCACCCTGACCTTGACCCTAACCCTGACCTCTACTTTGACCTTGACCCTGACCCTGACCTCCACCCTGACCTTGACCCCGACCCTGACCTCCACTTTGACCTTGACTCTGACCCTGACCTCCACCCTGACCCTGACCTCCACCCTGACCATGACCCTGACCCTGACCTCAACCCTGACCTCCACCCTGACCTCGACCCTGACTCTGACCTCCACACTGACCTTGAGCCTGACTTTGACCTCGGCCCTGACCTTGACCCTGACCCTGACCTCTACCCTGACCTGGACTGTGACCCTGACCTCCACCCTGACCTTGACCCTGAACCCGTCCTCCACCCTGACCTCCACCCTGACCTTGACCCTGACCCTGACCCCCACCCTGACCTTGACTGTGACCCTGACCTCCACCCTGACCTTGTCCCTGACCTTGACCCTGACCCTGACCTCGGCCCTGACCTTAACCCTGACCCTGACCTCCACCCTGACCTTGACTGAGACCGTGACCTCCACCCTGACCTCGACCCTGACCTTGACCCTGACCCTGACCTCCACCCTGACCTTGACCCTCACCTTGACTATCACCTAGACCTTGACCCTGACCCTGACCTCTACTTTGACCTTGACCCTGACCCTGACCTCCACCCTGACCTTGACCCTGACCCTGACCTCCACCCTGACCTCCACCCTGACCTTGACGTTGACCCTGACCTCCACCCTGACCTTGACCCTGATCCTGACCTCCACCCTGAGCTTGACCCTGACTCTGACCTCTACCCCGACCTCCACCCTGACCCCGACCCCCACCCTGATCTTGACCCTGACCCTGACCTCCACTTTGACCTTGACCCTGACCCTGACCTCCACCCTGACATTGACCCTGACCCTGACCTCCACCCTGACCTTGACCCTGACCCTGACCTCCACCCTGACCTTGACCCCGACCCTGATCTCAACTTTAACCTTGACCCTGACCCCGACCTCGACCCTGACCTTGACCCTGACCCTGACCTCCACCCTGACCTTTACCCTGACCTTGACCACCACCCTGACGTTGACCCTGACCCTGACCTCCACCCTGACCTTACCACTGACCACGACCTCCACCCTGACCTTGACTCTGACCCCGAGCTTACCCTGACCTCCACCCTGACATTGACCCTGACCCTGACCTCCACCCTGACCTTGACCCTGACCCTGACCTCCACCCTGACCTTGACCCCGACCCTGACCTCAACTTTGACCTTGACCCTGACCCCGACCTCGACCCTGACCTTGACCCTGACCCTGACCTCCACCCTGACCTTTACCCTGACCTTGACCACCACCCTGACCTTGACCCTGACCCTGACCTCCACCCTGACCTTAACACTGACCACGACCTCCACCCTGACCTTGACCCTGACCCCGAGCTTACCCTGACCTCCACTCTGACCTTGACTGTGACCGTAACCTCGACCCTGACCTTGACCCCGACCCTGACCTCCACTCTGACCTTGACTGTGACCCTGACCTCTACCCTGACCTTGACCCTGACCCCGACCTCCACCCTGACCTTGACCGTGACCCTGACCTCCACCCTGACCTTGACTGTGACCCTGACCTCCGTCCTGACCTTGACCCTGAGCCTGACCTCCACCCTGACCTCCACCCTGACCTTGACCCTGACCCTGACCTTGACCGTGACCCCGACCTCCACCCTGACCTTGACCCTGTCCTTGACTACCACCCTGACCTTGACCCGGACCCTGACCTCCACTTTGACCTTGACCCTGACCCTGACCTCTACCCCGATCTTGACCCTGACCCTGACCCCCACCCTGACCTCCACCCTGAACTTGATCCTGACCCTGACCTCCACCCTGACCTTGACCCTGACCCTGACCTCCACCCTGACCTTGACCCTGACCCTGACCTCCACCCTGACCTTGACCCTGACCCTGAGCTCCACCCTGACATTGACCCTGACCCTGACCTCCACCCTGAACTTGACCCTGACCCTGACCTCAACCCTGACCTTGACCTCGACCCTGACCTCAACTTTGACCTTGACCCTGACCCCGACCTCCACCCTGACCTTGACCCTGACCCTGACCTCCACCCTGACTTTGACCTTGACCCTGACTTCCACACTGACCTTGACCCTGACCCTGACCTCCACCCGGACCTTTACCCTGACCTTGACCACCACCCTGACCTTGACCCTGACCCTGAACTCCACCCTGACCTTGACACTGACCACGACCTCCACCCTGACCTTGACCCTGACCCCGAGCTTACCCTGACCTCCACTCTGACCTTGACTGTGACCGTCACCTCGACCCTGACCTTGACCCTGACCCTGACCTGTACCCTGACCTTGACCCTGACCCTGACCTCCACCCTGACCTTGACCCTGACCCTGACCTCCACCCTGACCTTGACCCTGACCCTGACCTCCACCCTGACCTTGACCCTCACCCTGACCTCCACCCTGACATTGACCCTGACCCTGACCTCTACCCTGACCTTGACCCTGACCCTGACCTCCACCCTGACCTCGACCCCGACCCTGACCTCAACTTTGACCTTGACCCTGACCCCGACCTCCACCCTGACCTTGACTGTGACCGTCACCTCGACCCTGACCTTGACCCTGACCCTGACCTCCACCCTGACCTTGACTGTGACCCTGACCTCTACCCTGACCTTGACCCCGACCCCGACCTCCACCCTGACCTTGACTGTGACCGTCACCTCGTCCCTGACCTTGACCCTGACCCTGACCTCCACCCTGACCTTGACCCTGACCCTGACCTCCACCCTGACATTGACCCTGACCTCCACCCTGACATTGACCCTGACCCTGACCTCCACCCTGACCTTGACCCTGACCCTGACCTCCACCCTGACCTTGACCCTGACCCTGACCTCCACCCTGACCTTGACCCTGACCCTGACCTCCACCCTGACCTTGACCCCCACCCTGATATTGACCCTGACCCTGACCTCCACTTTGACCTCGACCCTGACCCTGACCTCCACCCTGACCCCCACCCTGACCTTGACCGCGTTCCTGACCTCCACCCTGACCTTGACCCTGACCCTAACCTCCACCCTGACCTTGACCCTGACCCTGACCTCCACCCTGACCTTGACCCTGACCCTGACCTCCACCCTGACCTTGACCCTGACCCTGACCTCCAGCCTGACATTGACCCTGACCCTGACCTCCACCCTGAACTTGACCCTGACCCTGACCTCCACCCTGACCTTGACCCCGACCCTGACCTCAACTTTGACCTTGACCCTGACCCCGACCTCCACCCTGACCTTGACACTGACCCTGACCTTCACCCTGACCTTGACCTTGACCCCGACTTCCACCCTGACCTTGACCCTGACCCTGACGTCCACCCTGACATTTACCCTGACCTTGACCACCACCCTGACCTTGACCCCGACCCTGACCTCCACCCTGACCTTGACACTGACCACGACCTCCACCCTGACCTTGACCCTGACCCTGACCTCAACCCTGACCTCCACCCTGACCTCGACCCTGACCCTGACCTCCACCCTGACCTTGAGCCTGACTTTGACCTCGGCCCTGACCTTGACCCTGACCCTGACCTCTACCCTGACCTGGACTGTGACCCTGACCTCCACCCTGACCTTGACCCTGAACCCGTCCTCCACCCTGACCTCCACCCTAACCTTGACCCTGACCCTGACCCCCACCCTGACCTTGACTGTGACCCTGACCTCCACCCTGACCTTGTCCCTGACCTTGACCCTGACCCTGACCTCGGCCCTGACCTTAACCCTGACCCTGACCTCCACCCTGGCCTTGACTGAGACCGTGACCTCCACCCTGACCTCGACCCTGACCTTGACCCTGACCCTGACCTCCACCCTGACCTTGACCCTGACCCTGACCTCGGCCCTGACCTTGACCCTGACCCGGACCTCCACCCTGACCTTGACCCTGACCCTGACCTCCACCCTGACCTCCACCCTGACCTTGACCCTGACCTTGACCTCCACCCTGACCTTGACACTGACCCTGACCTCCACCCTGACCTTGACCGTGACCCTGACCTCCACCCTAACCTTGACCCTCACCTTGACTATCACCTAGACCTTGACCCTGACCCTGACCTCTACTTTGACCTTGACCCTGACCCTGACCTCCACCCTGACCTTGACCCTGAACCCGTCCTCCACCCTGACCTCCACCCTGACCTTGACCCTGACCCCGACCTCCACCCTGACCCCGACCCCCACCCTGATCTTTACCCTGACGCTGACCTCCACTTTGACCTTGACCCTGACCCTGACCTCCACCCTGACATTGACCCTGACCCTGACCTCCACCCTGACCTTGACCCTGACCCTGACCTCCACCCTGACCTTGACCCCGACCCTGATCTCAACTTTAACCTTGACCCTGACCCCGACCTCGACCCTGACCTTGACCCTGACCCTGACCTCCACCCTGACCTCCACCCTGACCTTGACCCTGACCCTGACCTTGACCCTGACACTGACCTCAACCCTGACCTCCACCCTAACCTTGACCCTGACCCTGACCTCCACCCTGACTTTACCCTGACCCTGACCTCCACCCTGACCTTGACCCTGACCCTGACCTCCACTTTGACCTTGACTCTGACCCTGACCTCCACCCTGACCATGACCCTAACCCTTACCTCAACCCTGACCTCCACCCTGACCTTGACCCTGACCCTGACCTCCACCCTGACCTTGACCCTGACCCTGACCTCCACCCTGACCTTGACCCTAACCCTGACCTCTACTTTGACCTTGACCCTGACCCTGACCTCCACCCTGACCTTGACCCCCACCCTGATCTTGACCCTGACCCTGACCTCCACTTTGACCTCGACCCTGACCCTGACCTCCACCCTGACCCCCACCCTGACCTTGACCGCGTTCCTGACCTCCACCCTGACCTTGACCCTGACCCTGACCTCCACCCTGACCTTGACCCTGACCCTGACCTCCACCCTGACCTTGACCCTGACCCTGACCTCCACCCTGACCTTGACCCTGACCCTGACCTCCAGCCTGACATTGACCCTGACCCTGACCTCCACCCTGAACTTGACCCTGACCCTGACCTCCACCCTGACCTTGACCCCGACCCTGACCTCAACTTTGACCTTGACCCTGACCCCGACCTCCACCCTGACCTTGACACTGACCCTGACCTTCACCCTGACCTTGACCTTGACCCCGACTTCCACCCTGACCTTGACCCTGACCCTGACCTCCACCCTGACATTTACCCTGACCTTGACCACCACCCTGACCTTGACCCCGACCCTGACCTCCACCCTGACCTTGACACTGACCACGACCTCCACCCTGACCTTGACCCTGACCCCGAGCTTACCCTGACCTCCACTCTGACCTTGACTGTGACCGTCACCTCGACCCTGACCTTGACCCTGACCCTGACCTCCACCCTGACCTTGACTGTGACCCTGACCTCTACCCTGACCTTAACCCAGACCCCGACCTTCACCCTGACCTTGACCGTGACCCTGACCTCCACCCTGACCTTGACCCTGACCCTGACCTCCACCCTGACCTTGACCCTGACCCTGACCTCCACCCTGACCTTGACCCTGACCCTGACCTCCACCCTGACCTTGACCCCCACCCTGATCTTGACCCTGACCCTGACCTCCACTTTGACCTCGACCCTGACCCTGACCTCCACCCTGACCCCCACCCTGACCTTGACCGCGTTCCTGACCTCCACCCTGACCTTGACCCTGACCCTGACCTCCACCCTGACCTTGACCCTGACCCTGACCTCTACCCTGACCTTGACCCTGACCCTGACCTCCACCCTGACCTTGACCCTGACCCTGACCTCCAGCCTGACATTGACCCTGACCCTGACATCCACCCTGAACTTGACCCTGACCCTGACCTCCACCCTGACCTTGACCCTGACCCTGACCTCCACCCTGACCTTGACCCTAACCCTGACCTCTACTTTGACCTTGACCCTGACCCTGACCTCCACCCTGACCTTGACCCCGACCCTGACCTCCACTTTGACCTTGACTCTGACCCTGACCTCCACCCTGACCCTGACCTCCACCCTGACCATGACCCTGACCCTGACCTCAACCCTGACCTCCACCCTGACCTCGACCCTGACCCTGACCTCCACACTGACCTTGAGCCTGACTTTGACCTCGGCCCTGACCTTGACCCTGAACCCGTCCTCCACCCTGACCTCCACCCTGACCTTGACCCTGACCCTGACCCCCACCCTGACCTTGACTGTGACCCTGACCTCCACCCTGACCTTGTCCCTGACCTTGACCCTGACCCTGACCTCGGCCCTGACCTTAACCCTGACCCTGACCTCCACCCTGACCTTGACTGAGACCGTGACCTCCACCCTGACCTCGACCCTGACCTTGACCCTGACCCTGACCTCCACCCTGACCTTGACCCTCACCTTGACTATCACCTAGACCTTGACCCTGACCCTGACCTCTACTTTGACCTTGACCCTGACCCTGACCTCCACCCTGACCTTGACCCTGACCCTGACCTCCACCCTGACCTCCACCCTGACCTTGACGTTGACCCTGACCTCCACCCTGACCTTGACCCTGATCCTGACCTCCACCCTGAGCTTGACCCTGACTCTGACCTCTACCCCGACCTCCACCCTGACCCCGACCCCCACCCTGATCTTGACCCTGACCCTGACCTCCACTTTGACCTTGACCCTGACCCTGACCTCCACCCTGACATTGACCCTGACCCTGACCTCCACCCTGACCTTGACCCTGACCCTGACCTCCACCCTGACCTTGACCCCGACCCTGATCTCAACTTTAACCTTGACCCTGACCCCGACCTCGACCCTGACCTTGACCCTGACCCTGACCTCCACCCTGACCTTTACCCTGACCTTGACCACCACCCTGACCTTGACCCTGACCCTGACCTCCACCCTGACCTTACCACTGACCACGACCTCCACCCTGACCTTGACTCTGACCCCGAGCTTACCCTGACCTCCACCCTGACATTGACCCTGACCCTGACCTCCACCCTGACCTTGACCCTGACCCTGACCTCCACCCTGACCTTGACCCCGACCCTGACCTCAACTTTGACCTTGACCCTGACCCCGACCTCGACCCTGACCTTGACCCTGACCCTGACCTCCACCCTGACCTTTACCCTGACCTTGACCACCACCCTGACCTTGACCCTGACCCTGACCTCCACACTGACCTTAACACTGACCACGACCTCCACCCTGACCTTGACCCTGACCCCGAGCTTACCCTGACCTCCACTCTGACCTTGACTGTGACCGTAACCTCGACCCTGACCTTGACCCCGACCCTGACCTCCACTCTGACCTTGACTGTGACCCTGACCTCTACCCTGACCTTGACCCTGACCCCGACCTCCACCCTGACCTTGACCGTGACCCTGACCTCCACCCTGACCTTGACTGTGACCCTGACCTCCGTCCTGACCTTGACCCTGAGCCTGACCTCCACCCTGACCTCCACCCTGACCTTGACCCTGACCCTGACCTTGACCGTGACCCCGACCTCCACCCTGACCTTGACCCTGTCCTTGACTACCACCCTGACCTTGACCCGGACCCTGACCTCCACTTTGACCTTGACCCTGACCCTGACCTCTACCCCGATCTTGACCCTGACCCTGACCCCCACCCTGACCTCCACCCTGAACTTGATCCTGACCCTGACCTCCACCCTGACCTTGACCCTGACCCTGACCTCCACCCTGACCTTGACCCTGACCCTGACCTCCACCCTGACCTTGACCCTGACCCTGAGCTCCACCCTGACATTGACCCTGACCCTGACCTCCACCCTGAACTTGACCCTGACCCTGACCTCAACCCTGACCTTGACCCCGACCCTGACCTCAACTTTGACCTTGACCCTGACCCCGACCTCCACCCTGACCTTGACCCTGACCCTGACCTCCACCCTGACTTTGACCTTGACCCTGACTTCCACACTGACCTTGACCCTGACCCTGACCTCCACCCGGACCTTTACCCTGACCTTGACCACCACCCTGAACTTGACCCTGACCCTGACCTCAACCCTGACCTTGACCCCGACCCTGACCTCAACTTTGACCTTGACCCTGACCCCGACCTCCACCCTGACCTTGACCCTGACCCTGACCTCCACCCTGACTTTGACCTTGACCCTGACTTCCACACTGACCTTGACCCTGACCCTGACCTCCACCCTGACCTTGACCCTCACCTTGACTATCACCTAGACCTTGACCCTGACCCTGACCTCTACTTTGACCTTGACCCTGACCCTGACCTCCACCCTGACCTTGACCCTGACCCTGACCTCCACCCTGACCTCCACCCTGACCTTGACGTTGACCCTGACCTCCACCCTGACCTTGACCCTGATCCTGACCTCCACCCTGAGCTTGACCCTGACTCTGACCTCTACCCCGACCTCCACCCTGACCCCGACCCCCACCCTGATCTTGACCCTGACCCTGACCTCCACTTTGACCTTGACCCTGACCCTGACCTCCACCCTGACATTGACCCTGACCCTGACCTCCACCCTGACCTTGACCCTGACCCTGACCTCCACCCTGACCTTGACCCCGACCCTGATCTCAACTTTAACCTTGACCCTGACCCCGACCTCGACCCTGACCTTGACCCTGACCCTGACCTCCACCCTGACCTTTACCCTGACCTTGACCACCACCCTGACCTTGACCCTGACCCTGACCTCCACCCTGACCTTAACACTGACCACGACCTCCACCCTGACCTTGACTCTGACCCCGAGCTTACCCTGACCTCCACCCTGACATTGACCCTGACCCTGACCTCCACCCTGACCTTGACCCTGACCCTGACCTCCACCCTGACCTTGACCCCGACCCTGACCTCAACTTTGACCTTGACCCTGACCCCGACCTCGACCCTGACCTTGACCCTGACCCTGACCTCCACCCTGACCTTTACCCTGACCTTGACCACCACCCTGACCTTGACCCTGACCCTGACCTCCACCCTGACCTTAACACTGACCACGACCTCCACCCTGACCTTGACCCTGACCCCGAGCTTACCCTGACCTCCACTCTGACCTTGACTGTGACCGTAACCTCGACCCTGACCTTGACCCCGACCCTGACCTCCACTCTGACCTTGACTGTGACCCTGACCTCTACCCTGACCTTGACCCTGACCCCGACCTCCACCCTGACCTTGACCGTGACCCTGACCTCCACCCTGACCTTGACTGTGACCCTGACCTCCGTCCTGACCTTGACCCTGAGCCTGACCTCCACCCTGACCTCCACCCTGACCTTGACCCTGACCCTGACCTTGACCGTGACCCCGACCTCCACCCTGACCTTGACCCTGTCCTTGACTACCACCCTGACCTTGACCCGGACCCTGACCTCCACTTTGACCTTGACCCTGACCCTGACCTCTACCCCGATCTTGACCCTGACCCTGACCCCCACCCTGACCTCCACCCTGAACTTGATCCTGACCCTGACCTCCACCCTGACCTTGACCCTGACCCTGACCTCCACCCTGACCTTGACCCTGACCCTGACCTCCACCCTGACCTTGACCCTGACCCTGAGCTCCACCCTGACATTGACCCTGACCCTGACCTCCACCCTGAACTTGACCCTGACCCTGACCTCAACCCTGACCTTGACCCCGACCCTGACCTCAACTTTGACCTTGACCCTGACCCCGACCTCCACCCTGACCTTGACCCTGACCCTGACCTCCACCCTGACTTTGACCTTGACCCTGACTTCCACACTGACCTTGACCCTGACCCTGACCTCCACCCGGACCTTTACCCTGACCTTGACCACCACCCTGACCTTGACCCTGACCCTGAACTCCACCCTGACCTTGACACTGACCACGACCTCCACCCTGACCTTGACCCTGACCCCGAGCTTACCCTGACCTCCACTCTGACCTTGACTGTGACCGTCACCTCGACCCTGACCTTGACCCTGACCCTGACCTGTACCCTGACCTTGACCCTGACCCTGACCTCCACCCTGACCTTGACCCTGACCCTGACCTCCACCCTGACCTTGACTGTGACCCTGACCTCTACCCTGACCTTGACCCTGACCCCGACCTCCACCCTGACCTTGACCCTGACCCCGACCTCCACCCTGACCTTGACTGTGACCGTCACCTCGTCCCTGACCTTGACCCTGACCCTGACCTCCACCCTGACCTTGACTGTGACCCTGACCTCTACCCTGACCTTGACCCTGACCCCGACCTCCACCCTGACCTTGACCCCGACCCTGATCTCAACTTTAACCTTGACCCTGACCCCGACCTCGACCCTGACCTTGACCCTGACCCTGACCTCCACCCTGACCTTTACCCTGACCTTGACCACCACCCTGACCTTGACCCTGACCCTGACCTCCACCCTGACCTCGACTGTGACCGTCACCTCGTCCCTGACCTTGACCCTGACCCTGACCTCCACCCTGACCTTGACCCTGACCCTGACCTCCACCCTGACATTGACCCTGACCCTGACCTCCACCCTGACCTTGACCCTGACCCTGACCTCCACCCTGACCTTGACCCTGACCCTGACCTCCACCCTGACCTTGACCCTGACCCTGACCTCCACCCTGACCTTGACCCCCACCCTGATCTTGACCCTGACCCTGACCTCCACTTTGACCTCGACCCTGACCCTGACCTCCACCCTGACCCCCACCCTGACCTTGACCGCGTTCCTGACCTCCACCCTGACCTTGACCCTGACCCTGACCTCCACCCTGACCTTGACCCTGACCCTGACCTCTACCCTGACCTTGACCCTGACCCTGACCTCCACCCTGACCTTGACCCTGACCCTGACCTCCAGCCTGACATTGACCCTGACCCTGACATCCACCCTGAACTTGACCCTGACCCTGACCTACACCCTGACCTTGACCCTGACCCTGACCTCCACCCTGACCTTGACCCTAACCCTGACCTCTACTTTGACCTTGACCCTGACCCTGACCTCCACCCTGACCTTGACCCCGACCCTGACCTCCACTTTGACCTTGACTCTGACCCTGACCTCCACCCTGACCCTGACCTCCACCCTGACCATGACCCTGACCCTGACCTCAACCCTGACCTCCACCCTGACCTCGACCCTGACTCTGACCTCCACACTGACCTTGAGCCTGACTTTGACCTCGGCCCTGACCTTGACCCTGACCCTGACCTCTACCCTGACCTGGACTGTGACCCTGACCTCCACCCTGACCTTGACCCTGAACCCGTCCTCCACCCTGACCTCCACCCTGACCTTGACCCTGACCCTGACCCCCACCCTGACCTTGACTGTGACCCTGACCTCCACCCTGACCTTGTCCCTGACCTTGACCCTGACCCTGACCTCGGCCCTGACCTTAACCCTGACCCTGACCTCCACCCTGACCTTGACTGAGACCGTGACCTCCACCCTGACCTCGACCCTGACCTTGACCCTGACCCTGACCTCCACCCTGACCTTGACCCTCACCTTGACTATCACCTAGACCTTGACCCTGACCCTGACCTCTACTTTGACCTTGACCCTGACCCTGACCTCCACCCTGACCTTGACCCTGACCCTGACCTCCACCCTGACCTCCACCCTGACCTTGACGTTGACCCTGACCTCCACCCTGACCTTGACCCTGATCCTGACCTCCACCCTGAGCTTGACCCTGACTCTGACCTCTACCCCGACCTCCACCCTGACCCCGACCCCCACCCTGATCTTGACCCTGACCCTGACCTCCACTTTGACCTTGACCCTGACCCTGACCTCCACCCTGACATTGACCCTGACCCTGACCTCCACCCTGACCTTGACCCTGACCCTGACCTCCACCCTGACCTTGACCCCGACCCTGATCTCAACTTTAACCCTGACCCTGACCCCGACCTCGACCCTGACCTTGACCCTGACCCTGACCTCCACCCTGACCTTTACCCTGACCTTGACCACCACCCTGACCTTGACCCTGACCCTGACCTCCACCCTGACCTTAACACTGACCACGACCTCCACCCTGACCTTGACTCTGACCCCGAGCTTACCCTGACCTCCACCCTGACATTGACCCTGACCCTGACCTCCACCCTGACCTTGACCCTGACCCTGACCTCCACCCTGACCTTGACCCCGACCCTGACCTCAACTTTGACCTTGACCCTGACCCCGACCTCGACCCTGACCTTGACCCTGACCCTGACCTCCACCCTGACCTTTACCCTGACCTTGACCACCACCCTGACCTTGACCCTGACCCTGACCTCCACCCTGACCTTAACACTGACCACGACCTCCACCCTGACCTTGACCCTGACCCCGAGCTTACCCTGACCTCCACTCTGACCTTGACTGTGACCGTAACCTCGACCCTGACCTTGACCCCGACCCTGACCTCCACTCTGACCTTGACTGTGACCCTGACCTCTACCCTGACCTTGACCCTGACCCCGACCTCCACCCTGACCTTGACCGTGACCCTGACCTCCACCCTGACCTTGACTGTGACCCTGACCTCCGTCCTGACCTTGACCCTGAGCCTGACCTCCACCCTGACCTCCACCCTGACCTTGACCCTGACCCTGACCTTGACCGTGACCCCGACCTCCACCCTGACCTTGACCCTGTCCTTGACTACCACCCTGACCTTGACCCGGACCCTGACCTCCACTTTGACCTTGACCCTGACCCTGACCTCTACCCCGATCTTGACCCTGACCCTGACCCCCACCCTGACCTCCACCCTGAACTTGATCCTGACCCTGACCTCCACCCTGACCTTGACCCTGACCCTGACCTCCACCCTGACCTTGACCCTGACCCTGACCTCCACCCTGACCTTGACCCTGACCCTGAGCTCCACCCTGACATTGACCCTGACCCTGACCTCCACCCTGAACTTGACCCTGACCCTGACCTCAACCCTGACCTTGACCTCGACCCTGACCTCAACTTTGACCTTGACCCTGACCCCGACCTCCACCCTGACCTTGACCCTGACCCTGACCTCCACCCTGACTTTGACCTTGACCCTGACTTCCACACTGACCTTGACCCTGACCCTGACCTCCACCCGGACCGTTACCCTGACCTTGACCACCACCCTGACCTTGACCCTGACCCTGAACTCCACCCTGACCTTGACACTGACCACGACCTCCACCCTGACCTTGACCCTGACCCCGAGCTTACCCTGACCTCCACTCTGACCTTGACTGTGACCGTCACCTCGACCCTGACCTTGACCCTGACCCTGACCTGTACCCTGACCTTGACCCTGACCCTGACCTCCACCCTGACCTTGACCCTGACCCTGACCTCCACCCTGACCTTGACCCTGACCCTGACCTCCACCCTGACCTTGACCCTCACCCTGACCTCCACCCTGACATTGACCCTGACCCTGACCTCTACCCTGACCTTGACCCTGACCCTGACCTCCACCCTGACCTCGACCCCGACCCTGACCTCAACTTTGACCTTGACCCTGACCCCGACCTCCACCCTGACCTTGACTGTGACCGTCACCTCGACCCTGACCTTGACCCTGACCCTGACCTCCACCCTGACCTTGACTGTGACCCTGACCTCTACCCTGACCTTGACCCCGACCCCGACCTCCACCCTGACCTTGACTGTGACCGTCACCTCGTCCCTGACCTTGACCCTGACCCTGACCTCCACCCTGACCTTGACCCTGACCCTGACCTCCACCCTGACATTGACCCTGACCTCCACCCTGACATTGACCCTGACCCTGACCTCCACCCTGACCTTGACCCTGACCCTGACCTCCACCCTGACCTTGACCCTGACCCTGACCTCCACCCTGACCTTGACCCTGACCCTGACCTCCACCCTGACCTTGACCCCCACCCTGATATTGACCCTGACCCTGACCTCCACTTTGACCTCGACCCTGACCCTGACCTCCACCCTGACCCCCACCCTGACCTTGACCGCGTTCCTGACCTCCACCCTGACCTTGACCCTGACCCTAACCTCCACCCTGACCTTGACCCTGACCCTGACCTCCACCCTGACCTTGACCCTGACCCTGACCTCCACCCTGACCTTGACCCTGACCCTGACCTCCAGCCTGACATTGACCCTGACCCTGACCTCCACCCTGAACTTGACCCTGACCCTGACCTCCACCCTGACCTTGACCCCGACCCTGACCTCAACTTTGACCTTGACCCTGACCCCGACCTCCACCCTGACCTTGACACTGACCCTGACCTTCACCCTGACCTTGACCTTGACCCCGACTTCCACCCTGACCTTGACCCTGACCCTGACGTCCACCCTGACATTTACCCTGACCTTGACCACCACCCTGACCTTGACCCCGACCCTGACCTCCACCCTGACCTTGACACTGACCACGACCTCCACCCTGACCTTGACCCTGACCCTGACCTCAACCCTGACCTCCACCCTGACCTCGACCCTGACCCTGACCTCCACCCTGACCTTGAGCCTGACTTTGACCTCGGCCCTGACCTTGACCCTGACCCTGACCTCTACCCTGACCTGGACTGTGACCCTGACCTCCACCCTGACCTTGACCCTGAACCCGTCCTCCACCCTGACCTCCACCCTGACCTTGACCCTGACCCTGACCCCCACCCTGACCTTGACTGTGACCCTGACCTCTACCCTGACCTTGTCCCTGACCTTGACCCTGACCCTGACCTCGGCCCTGACCTTAACCCTGACCCTGACCTCCACCCTGGCCTTGACTGAGACCGTGACCTCCACCCTGACCTCGACCCTGACCTTGACCCTGACCCTGACCTCCACCCTGACCTTGACCCTGACCCTGACCTCGGCCCTGACCTTGACCCTGACCCGGACCTCCACCCTGACCTTGACCCTGACCCTGACCTCCACCCTGACCTCCACCCTGACCTTGACCCTGACCTTGACCTCCACCCTGACCTTGACACTGACCCTGACCTCCACCCTGACCTTGACCGTGACCCTGACCTCCACCCTAACCTTGACCCTCACCTTGACTATCACCTAGACCTTGACCCTGACCCTGACCTCTACTTTGACCTTGACCCTGACCCTGACCTCCACCCTGACCTTGACCCTGAACCCGTCCTCCACCCTGACCTCCACCCTGACCTTGACCCTGACCCCGACCTCCACCCTGACCCCGACCCCCACCCTGATCTTTACCCTGACGCTGACCTCCACTTTGACCTTGACCCTGACCCTGACCTCCACCCTGACATTGACCCTGACCCTGACCTCCACCCTGACCTTGACCCTGACCCTGACCTCCACCCTGACCTTGACCCCGACCCTGATCTCAACTTTAACCTTGACCCTGACCCCGACCTCGACCCTGACCTTGACCCTGACCCTGACCTCCACCCTGACCTCCACCCTGACCTTGACCCTGACCCTGACCTTGACCCTGACACTGACCTCAACCCTGACCTCCACCCTAACCTTGACCCTGACCCTGACCTCCACCCTGACTTTACCCTGACCCTGACCTCCACCCTGACCTTGACCCTGACCCTGACCTCCACTTTGACCTTGACTCTGACCCTGACCTCCACCCTGACCATGACCCTAACCCTTACCTCAACCCTGACCTCCACCCTGACCTTGACCCTGACCCTGACCTCCACCCTGACCTTGACCCTGACCCTGACCTCCACCCTGACCTTGACCCTAACCCTGACCTCTACTTTGACCTTGACCCTGACCCTGACCTCCACCCTGACCTTGACCCTGACCCTGGCCTCCACTTTGACCTTGACTCTGACCCTGACCTCCACCCTGACCCTGACCTCCACCCTGACCATGACCCTGACCCTGACCTCAACCCTGACCTCCACCCTGACCTCGACCCTGACCCTGACCTCCACCCTGACCTTGAGCCTG
Source organism: Tenthredo distinguenda (assembly GCA_947538915.1). Classification (NCBI taxonomy): domain Eukaryota; kingdom Metazoa; phylum Arthropoda; class Insecta; order Hymenoptera; family Tenthredinidae; genus Tenthredo; species Tenthredo distinguenda. The sequence goes on along the minus strand of OX384536.1, from coordinate 5,055,428 downwards.
ACTTTGACCTCGGCCCTGACCTTGACCCTGACCCTGACCTCTACCCTGACCTGGACTGTGACCCTGACCTCCACCCTGACCTTGACCCTGAACCCGTCCTCCACCCTGACCTCCACCCTGACCTTGACCCTGACCCTGACCCCCACCCTGACCTTGACTGTGACCCTGACCTCCACCCTGACCTTGTCCCTGACCTTGACCCTGACCCTGACCTCGGCCCTGACCTTAACCCTGACCCTGACCTCCACCCTGGCCTTGACTGAGACCGTGACCTCCACCCTGACCTCGACCCTGACCTTGACCCTGACCCTGACCTCCACCCTGACCTTGACCCTGACCCTGACCTCGGCCCTGACCTTGACCCTGACCCGGACCTCCACCCTGACCTTGACCCTGACCCTGACCTCCACCCTGACCTCCACCCTGACCTTGACCCTGACCTTGACCTCCACCCTGACCTTGACACTGACCCTGACCTCCACCCTGACCTTGACCGTGACCCTGACCTCCACCCTAACCTTGACCCTCACCTTGACTATCACCTAGACCTTGACCCTGACCCTGACCTCTACTTTGACCTTGACCCTGACCCTGACCTCCACCCTGACCTTGACCCTGACCCTGACCTCCACCCTGACCTCCACCCTGACCTCCACCCTGACCTTGACGTTGACCCTGACCTCCACTCTGACCTTGACCCTGACCCTGACCTCCACCCTGAGCTTGACCCTGACTCTGACCTCTACCCCGACCTCCACCCTGACCCCGACCCCCACCCTGATCTTGACCCTGACCCTGACCTCCACTTTGACCTTGACCCTGACCCTGACCTCCACCCTGACATTGACCCTGACCCCGACCTCGACCCTGACCTTGACCCTGACCCTGACCTCCACCCTGACCTTTACCCTGACCTTGACCACCACCCTGACCTTGACCCTGACCCTGACCTCCACCCTGACCTTAACACTGACCACGACCTCCACCCTGACCTTGACCCTGACCCCGAGCTTACCCTGACCTCCACTCTGACCTTGACTGTGACCGTAACCTCGACCCTGACCTTGACCCCGACCCTGACCTCCACTCTGACCTTGACTGTGACCCTGACCTCTACCCTGACCTTGACCCTGACCCCGACCTCCACCCTGACCTTGACCGTGACCCTGACCTCCACCCTGACCTTGACTGTGACCCTGACCTCCGTCCTGACCTTGAACCTGAGCCTGACCTCTACCCTGACCTCCACCCTGACCTTGACCCTGACCCTGACCTTGACCGTGACCCCGACCTTCACCCTGACCTTGACCCTGTCCTTGACTACCACCCTGACCTTGACCCGGACCCTGACCTCCACTTTGACCTTGACCCTGACCCTGACCTCTACCCCGATCTTGACCCTGACCCTGACCCCCACCCTGACCTCCACCCTGAACTTGATCCTGACCCGGACCTCCACCCTGACCTTGACCCTGACCCTGACCTCCACCCTGACCTTGACCCTGACCCTGACCCCCACCCTGATCTTGACCCTGACCCTGACCTCCACTTTGACCTCGACCCTGACCCTGACCTCCACCCTGACCCCCACCCTGACCTTGACCGCGTTCCTGACCTCCACCCTGACCTTGACCCTGACCCTGACCTCCACCCTGACCTTGACCCTGACCCTGACCTCCACCCTGACCTTGACCCTGACCCTGACCTCCACCCTGACCTTGACCCTGACCCTGACCTCCAGCCTGACATTGACCCTGACCCTGACCTCCACCCTGAACTTGACCCTGACCCTGACCTCCACCCTGACCTTGACCCCGACCCTGACCTCAACTTTGACCTTGACCCTGACCCCGACCTCCACCCTGACCTTGACACTGACCCTGACCTTCACCCTGACCTTGACCTTGACCCCGACTTCCACCCTGACCTTGATCCTGACCCTGACCTCCACCCTGACATTTACCCTGACCTTGACCACCACCCTGACCTTGACCCCGACCCTGACCTCCACCCTGACCTTGACACTGACCACGACCTCCACCCTGACCTTGACCCTGACCCCGAGCTTACCCTGACCTCCACTCTGACCTTGACTGTGACCGTCACCTCGACCCTGACCTTGACCCTGACCCTGACCTCCACCCTGACCTTGACTGTGACCCTGACCTCTACCCTGACCTTAACCCAGACCCCGACCTTCACCCTGACCTTGACCGTGACCCTGACCTCCACCCTGACCTTGACCCTGACCCTGACCTCCACCCTGACCTTGACCCTGACCCTGACCTCCACCCTGACCTTGACTGTGACCCTGACCTCTACCCTGACCTTGACCCTGACCCCGACCTCCACCCTGACCTTGACCCTGACCCCGACCTCCACCCTGACCTTGACTGTGACCGTCACCTCGTCCCTGACCTTGACCCTGACCCTGACCTCCACCCTGACCTTGACCCTGACCCTGACCTCCACCCTGACATTGACCCTGACCCTGACCTCCACCCTGACCTTGACCCTGACCCTGACCTCCACCCTGACCTTGACCCTGACCCTGACCTCCACCCTGACCTTGACCCTGACCCTGACCTCCACCCTGACCTTGACCCCTACCCTGATCTTGACCCTGACCCTGACCTCCACTTTGACCTCGACCCTGACCCTGACCTCCACCCTGACCCCCACCCTGACCTTGACCGCGTTCCTGACCTCCACCCTGACCTTGACCCTGACCCTGACCTCCACCCTGACCTTGACCCTGACCCTGACCTCCACCCTGACCTTGACCCTGACCCTGACCTCCAGCCTGACATTGACCCTGACCCTGACATCCACCCTGAACTTGACCCTGACCCTGACCTACACCCTGACCTTGACCCTGACCCTGACCTCCACCCTGACCTTGACCCTAACCCTGACCTCTACTTTGACCTTGACCCTGACCCTGACCTCCACCCTGACCTTGACCCCGACCCTGACCTCCACTTTGACCTTGACTCTGACCCTGACCTCCACCCTGACCCTGACCTCCACCCTGACCATGACCCTGACCCTGACCTCAACCCTGACCTCCACCCTGACCTCGACCCTGACTCTGACCTCCACACTGACCTTGAGCCTGACTTTGACCTCGGCCCTGACCTTGACCCTGACCCTGACCTCTACCCTGACCTGGACTGTGACCCTGACCTCCACCCTGACCTTGACCCTGAACCCGTCCTCCACCCTGACCTCCACCCTGACCTTGACCCTGACCCTGACCCCCACCCTGACCTTGACTGTGACCCTGACCTCCACCCTGACCTTGTCCCTGACCTTGACCCTGACCCTGACCTCGGCCCTGACCTTAACCCTGACCCTGACCTCCACCCTGACCTTGACTGAGACCGTGACCTCCACCCTGACCTCGACCCTGACCTTGACCCTGACCCTGACCTCCACCCTGACCTTGACCCTCACCTTGACTATCACCTAGACCTTGACCCTGACCCTGACCTCTACTTTGACCTTGACCCTGACCCTGACCTCCACCCTGACCTTGACCCTGACCCTGACCTCCACCCTGACCTCCACCCTGACCTTGACGTTGACCCTGACCTCCACCCTGACCTTGACCCTGATCCTGACCTCCACCCTGAGCTTGACCCTGACTCTGACCTCTACCCCGACCTCCACCCTGACCCCGACCCCCACCCTGATCTTGACCCTGACCCTGACCTCCACTTTGACCTTGACCCTGACCCTGACCTCCACCCTGACATTGACCCTGACCCTGACCTCCACCCTGACCTTGACCCTGACCCTGACCTCCACCCTGACCTTGACCCCGACCCTGATCTCAACTTTAACCCTGACCCTGACCCCGACCTCGACCCTGACCTTGACCCTGACCCTGACCTCCACCCTGACCTTTACCCTGACCTTGACCACCACCCTGACCTTGACCCTGACCCTGACCTCCACCCTGACCTTAACACTGACCACGACCTCCACCCTGACCTTGACTCTGACCCCGAGCTTACCCTGACCTCCACCCTGACATTGACCCTGACCCTGACCTCCACCCTGACCTTGACCCTGACCCTGACCTCCACCCTGACCTTGACCCCGACCCTGACCTCAACTTTGACCTTGACCCTGACCCCGACCTCGACCCTGACCTTGACCCTGACCCTGACCTCCACCCTGACCTTTACCCTGACCTTGACCACCACCCTGACCTTGACCCTGACCCTGACCTCCACCCTGACCTTAACACTGACCACGACCTCCACCCTGACCTTGACCCTGACCCCGAGCTTACCCTGACCTCCACTCTGACCTTGACTGTGACCGTAACCTCGACCCTGACCTTGACCCCGACCCTGACCTCCACTCTGACCTTGACTGTGACCCTGACCTCTACCCTGACCTTGACCCTGACCCCGACCTCCACCCTGACCTTGACCGTGACCCTGACCTCCACCCTGACCTTGACTGTGACCCTGACCTCCGTCCTGACCTTGACCCTGAGCCTGACCTCCACCCTGACCTCCACCCTGACCTTGACCCTGACCCTGACCTTGACCGTGACCCCGACCTCCACCCTGACCTTGACCCTGTCCTTGACTACCACCCTGACCTTGACCCGGACCCTGACCTCCACTTTGACCTTGACCCTGACCCTGACCTCTACCCCGATCTTGACCCTGACCCTGACCCCCACCCTGACCTCCACCCTGAACTTGATCCTGACCCTGACCTCCACCCTGACCTTGACCCTGACCCTGACCTCCACCCTGACCTTGACCCTGACCCTGACCTCCACCCTGACCTTGACCCTGACCCTGAGCTCCACCCTGACATTGACCCTGACCCTGACCTCCACCCTGAACTTGACCCTGACCCTGACCTCAACCCTGACCTTGACCTCGACCCTGACCTCAACTTTGACCTTGACCCTGACCCCGACCTCCACCCTGACCTTGACCCTGACCCTGACCTCCACCCTGACTTTGACCTTGACCCTGACTTCCACACTGACCTTGACCCTGACCCTGACCTCCACCCGGACCTTTACCCTGACCTTGACCACCACCCTGACCTTGACCCTGACCCTGAACTCCACCCTGACCTTGACACTGACCACGACCTCCACCCTGACCTTGACCCTGACCCCGAGCTTACCCTGACCTCCACTCTGACCTTGACTGTGACCGTCACCTCGACCCTGACCTTGACCCTGACCCTGACCTGTACCCTGACCTTGACCCTGACCCTGACCTCCACCCTGACCTTGACCCTGACCCTGACCTCCACCCTGACCTTGACCCTGACCCTGACCTCCACCCTGACCTTGACCCTCACCCTGACCTCCACCCTGACATTGACCCTGACCCTGACCTCTACCCTGACCTTGACCCTGACCCTGACCTCCACCCTGACCTCGACCCCGACCCTGACCTCAACTTTGACCTTGACCCTGACCCCGACCTCCACCCTGACCTTGACTGTGACCGTCACCTCGACCCTGACCTTGACCCTGACCCTGACCTCCACCCTGACCTTGACTGTGACCCTGACCTCTACCCTGACCTTGACCCCGACCCCGACCTCCACCCTGACCTTGACTGTGACCGTCACCTCGTCCCTGACCTTGACCCTGACCCTGACCTCCACCCTGACCTTGACCCTGACCCTGACCTCCACCCTGACATTGACCCTGACCTCCACCCTGACATTGACCCTGACCCTGACCTCCACCCTGACCTTGACCCTGACCCTGACCTCCACCCTGACCTTGACCCTGACCCTGACCTCCACCCTGACCTTGACCCTGACCCTGACCTCCACCCTGACCTTGACCCCCACCCTGATATTGACCCTGACCCTGACCTCCACTTTGACCTCGACCCTGACCCTGACCTCCACCCTGACCCCCACCCTGACCTTGACCGCGTTCCTGACCTCCACCCTGACCTTGACCCTGACCCTAACCTCCACCCTGACCTTGACCCTGACCCTGACCTCCACCCTGACCTTGACCCTGACCCTGACCTCCACCCTGACCTTGACCCTGACCCTGACCTCCAGCCTGACATTGACCCTGACCCTGACCTCCACCCTGAACTTGACCCTGACCCTGACCTCCACCCTGACCTTGACCCCGACCCTGACCTCAACTTTGACCTTGACCCTGACCCCGACCTCCACCCTGACCTTGACACTGACCCTGACCTTCACCCTGACCTTGACCTTGACCCCGACTTCCACCCTGACCTTGACCCTGACCCTGACGTCCACCCTGACATTTACCCTGACCTTGACCACCACCCTGACCTTGACCCCGACCCTGACCTCCACCCTGACCTTGACACTGACCACGACCTCCACCCTGACCTTGACCCTGACCCTGACCTCAACCCTGACCTCCACCCTGACCTCGACCCTGACCCTGACCTCCACCCTGACCTTGAGCCTGACTTTGACCTCGGCCCTGACCTTGACCCTGACCCTGACCTCTACCCTGACCTGGACTGTGACCCTGACCTCCACCCTGACCTTGACCCTGAACCCGTCCTCCACCCTGACCTCCACCCTGACCTTGACCCTGACCCTGACCCCCACCCTGACCTTGACTGTGACCCTGACCTCCACCCTGACCTTGTCCCTGACCTTGACCCTGACCCTGACCTCGGCCCTGACCTTAACCCTGACCCTGACCTCCACCCTGGCCTTGACTGAGACCGTGACCTCCACCCTGACCTCGACCCTGACCTTGACCCTGACCCTGACCTCCACCCTGACCTTGACCCTGACCCTGACCTCGGCCCTGACCTTGACCCTGACCCGGACCTCCACCCTGACCTTGACCCTGACCCTGACCTCCACCCTGACCTCCACCCTGACCTTGACCCTGACCTTGACCTCCACCCTGACCTTGACACTGACCCTGACCTCCACCCTGACCTTGACCGTGACCCTGACCTCCACCCTAACCTTGACCCTCACCTTGACTATCACCTAGACCTTGACCCTGACCCTGACCTCTACTTTGACCTTGACCCTGACCCTGACCTCCACCCTGACCTTGACCCTGAACCCGTCCTCCACCCTGACCTCCACCCTGACCTTGACCCTGACCCCGACCTCCACCCTGACCCCGACCCCCACCCTGATCTTTACCCTGACGCTGACCTCCACTTTGACCTTGACCCTGACCCTGACCTCCACCCTGACATTGACCCTGACCCTGACCTCCACCCTGACCTTGACCCTGACCCTGACCTCCACCCTGACCTTGACCCCGACCCTGATCTCAACTTTAACCTTGACCCTGACCCCGACCTCGACCCTGACCTTGACCCTGACCCTGACCTCCACCCTGACCTCCACCCTGACCTTGACCCTGACCCTGACCTTGACCCTGACACTGACCTCAACCCTGACCTCCACCCTAACCTTGACCCTGACCCTGACCTCCACCCTGACTTTACCCTGACCCTGACCTCCACCCTGACCTTGACCCTGACCCTGACCTCCACTTTGACCTTGACTCTGACCCTGACCTCCACCCTGACCATGACCCTAACCCTTACCTCAACCCTGACCTCCACCCTGACCTTGACCCTGACCCTGACCTCCACCCTGACCTTGACCCTGACCCTGACCTCCACCCTGACCTTGACCCTAACCCTGACCTCTACTTTGACCTTGACCCTGACCCTGACCTCCACCCTGACCTTGACCCTGACCCTGACCTCCACTTTGACCTTGACTCTGACCCTGACCTCCACCCTGACCCTGACCTCCACCCTGACCATGACCCTGACCCTGACCTCAACCCTGACCTCCACCCTGACCTCGACCCTGACCCTGACCTCCACCCTGACCTTGAGCCTGACTTTGACCTCGGCCCTGACCTTGACCCTGACCCTGACCTCTACCCTGACCTGGACTGTGACCCTGACCTCCACCCTGACCTTGACCCTGAACCCGTCCTCCACCCTGACCTCCACCCTGACCTTGACCCTGACCCTGACCCCCACCCTGACCTTGACTGTGACCCTGACCTCCACCCTGACCTTGTCCCTGACCTTGACCCTGACCCTGACCTCGGCCCTGACCTTAACCCTGACCCTGACCTCCACCCTGGCCTTGACTGAGACCGTGACCTCCACCCTGACCTCGACCCTGACCTTGACCCTGACCCTGACCTCCACCCTGACCTTGACCCTGACCCTGACCTCGGCCCTGACCTTGACCCTGACCCGGACCTCCACCCTGACCTTGACCCTGACCCTGACCTCCACCCTGACCTCCACCCTGACCTTGACCCTGACCTTGACCTCCACCCTGACCTTGACACTGACCCTGACCTCCACCCTGACCTTGACCGTGACCCTGACCTCCACCCTAACCTTGACCCTCACCTTGACTATCACCTAGACCTTGACCCTGACCCTGACCTCTACTTTGACCTTGACCCTGACCCTGACCTCCACCCTGACCTTGACCCTGACCCTGACCTCCACCCTGACCTCCACCCTGACCTCCACCCTGACCTTGACGTTGACCCTGACCTCCACTCTGACCTTGACCCTGACCCTGACCTCCACCCTGAGCTTGACCCTGACTCTGACCTCTACCCCGACCTCCACCCTGACCCCGACCCCCACCCTGATCTTGACCCTGACCCTGACCTCCACTTTGACCTTGACCCTGACCCTGACCTCCACCCTGACATTGACCCTGACCCCGACCTCGACCCTGACCTTGACCCTGACCCTGACCTCCACCCTGACCTTTACCCTGACCTTGACCACCACCCTGACCTTGACCCTGACCCTGACCTCCACCCTGACCTTAACACTGACCACGACCTCCACCCTGACCTTGACCCTGACCCCGAGCTTACCCTGACCTCCACTCTGACCTTGACTGTGACCGTCACCTCGACCCTGACCTTGACCCCGACCCTGACCTCCACTCTGACCTTGACTGTGACCCTGACCTCTACCCTGACCTTGACCCTGACCCCGACCTCCACCCTGACCTTGACCGTGACCCTGACCTCCACCCTGACCTTGACTGTGACCCTGACCTCCGTCCTGACCTTGAACCTGAGCCTGACCTCTACCCTGACCTCCACCCTGACCTTGACCCTGACCCTGACCTTGACCGTGACCCCGACCTTCACCCTGACCTTGACCCTGTCCTTGACTACCACCCTGACCTTGACCCGGACCCTGACCTCCACTTTGACCTTGACCCTGACCCTGACCTCTACCCCGATCTTGACCCTGACCCTGACCCCCACCCTGACCTCCACCCTGAACTTGATCCTGACCCGGACCTCCACCCTGACCTTGACCCTGACCCTGACCTCCACCCTGACCTTGACCCTGACCCTGACCCCCACCCTGATCTTGACCCTGACCCTGACCTCCACTTTGACCTCGACCCTGACCCTGACCTCCACCCTGACCCCCACCCTGACCTTGACCGCGTTCCTGACCTCCACCCTGACCTTGACCCTGACCCTGACCTCCACCCTGACCTTGACCCTGACCCTGACCTCCACCCTGACCTTGACCCCGACCCTGACCTCAACTTTGACCTTGACCCTGACCCCGACCTCGACCCTGACCTTGACCCTGACCCTGACCTCCACCCTGACCTTTACCCTGACCTTGACCACCACCCTGACCTTGACCCTGACCCTGACCTCCACCCTGACCTTAACACTGACCACGACCTCCACCCTGACCTTGACCCTGACCCCGAGCTTACCCTGACCTCCACTCTGACCTTGACTGTGACCGTAACCTCGACCCTGACCTTGACCCCGACCCTGACCTCCACTCTGACCTTGACTGTGACCCTGACCTCTACCCTGACCTTGACCCTGACCCCGACCTCCACCCTGACCTTGACCGTGACCCTGACCTCCACCCTGACCTTGACTGTGACCCTGACCTCCGTCCTGACCTTGACCCTGAGCCTGACCTCCACCCTGACCTCCACCCTGACCTTGACCCTGACCCTGACCTTGACCGTGACCCCGACCTCCACCCTGACCTTGACCCTGTCCTTGACTACCACCCTGACCTTGACCCGGACCCTGACCTCCACTTTGACCTTGACCCTGACCCTGACCTCTACCCCGATCTTGACCCTGACCCTGACCCCCACCCTGACCTCCACCCTGAACTTGATCCTGACCCTGACCTCCACCCTGACCTTGACCCTGACCCTGACCTCCACCCTGACCTTGACCCTGACCCTGACCTCCACCCTGACCTTGACCCTGACCCTGAGCTCCACCCTGACATTGACCCTGACCCTGACCTCCACCCTGAACTTGACCCTGACCCTGACCTCAACCCTGACCTTGACCTCGACCCTGACCTCAACTTTGACCTTGACCCTGACCCCGACCTCCACCCTGACCTTGACCCTGACCCTGACCTCCACCCTGACTTTGACCTTGACCCTGACTTCCACACTGACCTTGACCCTGACCCTGACCTCCACCCGGACCTTTACCCTGACCTTGACCACCACCCTGACCTTGACCCTGACCCTGAACTCCACCCTGACCTTGACACTGACCACGACCTCCACCCTGACCTTGACCCTGACCCCGAGCTTACCCTGACCTCCACTCTGACCTTGACTGTGACCGTCACCTCGACCCTGACCTTGACCCTGACCCTGACCTGTACCCTGACCTTGACCCTGACCCTGACCTCCACCCTGACCTTGACCCTGACCCTGACCTCCACCCTGACCTTGACCCTGACCCTGACCTCCACCCTGACCTTGACCCTCACCCTGACCTCCACCCTGACATTGACCCTGACCCTGACCTCTACCCTGACCTTGACCCTGACCCTGACCTCCACCCTGACCTCGACCCCGACCCTGACCTCAACTTTGACCTTGACCCTGACCCCGACCTCCACCCTGACCTTGACTGTGACCGTCACCTCGACCCTGACCTTGACCCTGACCCTGACCTCCACCCTGACCTTGACTGTGACCCTGACCTCTACCCTGACCTTGACCCCGACCCCGACCTCCACCCTGACCTTGACTGTGACCGTCACCTCGTCCCTGACCTTGACCCTGACCCTGACCTCCACCCTGACCTTGACCCTGACCCTGACCTCCACCCTGACATTGACCCTGACCTCCACCCTGACATTGACCCTGACCCTGACCTCCACCCTGACCTTGACCCTGACCCTGACCTCCACCCTGACCTTGACCCTGACCCTGACCTCCACCCTGACCTTGACCCTGACCCTGACCTCCACCCTGACCTTGACCCCCACCCTGATATTGACCCTGACCCTGACCTCCACTTTGACCTCGACCCTGACCCTGACCTCCACCCTGACCCCCACCCTGACCTTGACCGCGTTCCTGACCTCCACCCTGACCTTGACCCTGACCCTAACCTCCACCCTGACCTTGACCCTGACCCTGACCTCCACCCTGACCTTGACCCTGACCCTGACCTCCACCCTGACCTTGACCCTGACCCTGACCTCCAGCCTGACATTGACCCTGACCCTGACCTCCACCCTGAACTTGACCCTGACCCTGACCTCCACCCTGACCTTGACCCCGACCCTGACCTCAACTTTGACCTTGACCCTGACCCCGACCTCCACCCTGACCTTGACACTGACCCTGACCTTCACCCTGACCTTGACCTTGACCCCGACTTCCACCCTGACCTTGACCCTGACCCTGACGTCCACCCTGACATTTACCCTGACCTTGACCACCACCCTGACCTTGACCCCGACCCTGACCTCCACCCTGACCTTGACACTGACCACGACCTCCACCCTGACCTTGACCCTGACCCTGACCTCAACCCTGACCTCCACCCTGACCTCGACCCTGACCCTGACCTCCACCCTGACCTTGAGCCTGACTTTGACCTCGGCCCTGACCTTGACCCTGACCCTGACCTCTACCCTGACCTGGACTGTGACCCTGACCTCCACCCTGACCTTGACCCTGAACCCGTCCTCCACCCTGACCTCCACCCTGACCTTGACCCTGACCCTGACCCCCACCCTGACCTTGACTGTGACCCTGACCTCCACCCTGACCTTGTCCCTGACCTTGACCCTGACCCTGACCTCGGCCCTGACCTTAACCCTGACCCTGACCTCCACCCTGGCCTTGACTGAGACCGTGACCTCCACCCTGACCTCGACCCTGACCTTGACCCTGACCCTGACCTCCACCCTGACCTTGACCCTGACCCTGACCTCGGCCCTGACCTTGACCCTGACCCGGACCTCCACCCTGACCTTGACCCTGACCCTGACCTCCACCCTGACCTCCACCCTGACCTTGACCCTGACCTTGACCTCCACCCTGACCTTGACACTGACCCTGACCTCCACCCTGACCTTGACCGTGACCCTGACCTCCACCCTAACCTTGACCCTCACCTTGACTATCACCTAGACCTTGACCCTGACCCTGACCTCTACTTTGACCTTGACCCTGACCCTGACCTCCACCCTGACCTTGACCCTGAACCCGTCCTCCACCCTGACCTCCACCCTGACCTTGACCCTGACCCCGACCTCCACCCTGACCCCGACCCCCACCCTGATCTTTACCCTGACGCTGACCTCCACTTTGACCTTGACCCTGACCCTGACCTCCACCCTGACATTGACCCTGACCCTGACCTCCACCCTGACCTTGACCCTGACCCTGACCTCCACCCTGACCTTGACCCCGACCCTGATCTCAACTTTAACCTTGACCCTGACCCCGACCTCGACCCTGACCTTGACCCTGACCCTGACCTCCACCCTGACCTCCACCCTGACCTTGACCCTGACCCTGACCTTGACCCTGACACTGACCTCAACCCTGACCTCCACCCTAACCTTGACCCTGACCCTGACCTCCACCCTGACTTTACCCTGACCCTGACCTCCACCCTGACCTTGACCCTGACCCTGACCTCCACTTTGACCTTGACTCTGACCCTGACCTCCACCCTGACCATGACCCTAACCCTTACCTCAACCCTGACCTCCACCCTGACCTTGACCCTGACCCTGACCTCCACCCTGACCTTGACCCTGACCCTGACCTCCACCCTGACCTTGACCCTAACCCTGACCTCTACTTTGACCTTGACCCTGACCCTGACCTCCACCCTGACCTTGACCCTGACCCTGACCTCCACTTTGACCTTGACTCTGACCCTGACCTCCACCCTGACCCTGACCTCCACCCTGACCATGACCCTGACCCTGACCTCAACCCTGACCTCCACCCTGACCTCGACCCTGACCCTGACCTCCACCCTGACCTTGAGCCTGACTTTGACCTCGGCCCTGACCTTGACCCTGACCCTGACCTCTACCCTGACCTGGACTGTGACCCTGACCTCCACCCTGACCTTGACCCTGAACCCGTCCTCCACCCTGACCTCCACCCTGACCTTGACCCTGACCCTGACCCCCACCCTGACCTTGACTGTGACCCTGACCTCCACCCTGACCTTGTCCCTGACCTTGACCCTGACCCTGACCTCGGCCCTGACCTTAACCCTGACCCTGACCTCCACCCTGGCCTTGACTGAGACCGTGACCTCCACCCTGACCTCGACCCTGACCTTGACCCTGACCCTGACCTCCACCCTGACCTTGACCCTGACCCTGACCTCGGCCCTGACCTTGACCCTGACCCGGACCTCCACCCTGACCTTGACCCTGACCCTGACCTCCACCCTGACCTCCACCCTGACCTTGACCCTGACCTTGACCTCCACCCTGACCTTGACACTGACCCTGACCTCCACCCTGACCTTGACCGTGACCCTGACCTCCACCCTAACCTTGACCCTCACCTTGACTATCACCTAGACCTTGACCCTGACCCTGACCTCTACTTTGACCTTGACCCTGACCCTGACCTCCACCCTGACCTTGACCCTGACCCTGACCTCCACCCTGACCTCCACCCTGACCTCCACCCTGACCTTGACGTTGACCCTGACCTCCACTCTGACCTTGACCCTGACCCTGACCTCCACCCTGAGCTTGACCCTGACTCTGACCTCTACCCCGACCTCCACCCTGACCCCGACCCCCACCCTGATCTTGACCCTGACCCTGACCTCCACTTTGACCTTGACCCTGACCCTGACCTCCACCCTGACATTGACCCTGACCCCGACCTCGACCCTGACCTTGACCCTGACCCTGACCTCCACCCTGACCTTTACCCTGACCTTGACCACCACCCTGACCTTGACCCTGACCCTGACCTCCACCCTGACCTTAACACTGACCACGACCTCCACCCTGACCTTGACCCTGACCCCGAGCTTACCCTGACCTCCACTCTGACCTTGACTGTGACCGTCACCTCGACCCTGACCTTGACCCCGACCCTGACCTCCACTCTGACCTTGACTGTGACCCTGACCTCTACCCTGACCTTGACCCTGACCCCGACCTCCACCCTGACCTTGACCGTGACCCTGACCTCCACCCTGACCTTGACTGTGACCCTGACCTCCGTCCTGACCTTGAACCTGAGCCTGACCTCTACCCTGACCTCCACCCTGACCTTGACCCTGACCCTGACCTTGACCGTGACCCCGACCTTCACCCTGACCTTGACCCTGTCCTTGACTACCACCCTGACCTTGACCCGGACCCTGACCTCCACTTTGACCTTGACCCTGACCCTGACCTCTACCCCGATCTTGACCCTGACCCTGACCCCCACCCTGACCTCCACCCTGAACTTGATCCTGACCCGGACCTCCACCCTGACCTTGACCCTGACCCTGACCTCCACCCTGACCTTGACCCTGACCCTGACCCCCACCCTGATCTTGACCCTGACCCTGACCTCCACTTTGACCTCGACCCTGACCCTGACCTCCACCCTGACCCCCACCCTGACCTTGACCGCGTTCCTGACCTCCACCCTGACCTTGACCCTGACCCTGACCTCCACCCTGACCTTGACCCTGACCCTGACCTCCACCCTGACCTTGACCCTGACCCTGACCTCCACCCTGACCTTGACCCTGACCCTGACCTCCACCCTGACCTTGACCCTGACCCTGACCTCCAGCCTGACATTGACCCTGACCCTGACCTCCACCCTGAACTTGACCCTGACCCTGACCTCCACCCTGACCTTGACCCCGACCCTGACCTCAACTTTGACCTTGACCCTGACCCCGACCTCCACCCTGACCTTGACACTGACCCTGACCTTCACCCTGACCTTGACCTTGACCCCGACTTCCACCCTGACCTTGATCCTGACCCTGACCTCCACCCTGACATTTACCCTGACCTTGACCACCACCCTGACCTTGACCCCGACCCTGACCTCCACCCTGACCTTGACACTGACCACGACCTCCACCCTGACCTTGACCCTGACCCCGAGCTTACCCTGACCTCCACTCTGACCTTGACTGTGACCGTCACCTCGACCCTGACCTTGACCCTGACCCTGACCTCCACCCTGACCTTGACTGTGACCCTGACCTCTACCCTGACCTTAACCCAGACCCCGACCTTCACCCTGACCTTGACCGTGACCCTGACCTCCACCCTGACCTTGACCCTGACCCTGACCTCCACCCTGACCTTGACCCTGACCCTGACCTCCACCCTGACCTTGACTGTGACCCTGACCTCTACCCTGACCTTGACCCTGACCCCGACCTCCACCCTGACCTTGACCCTGACCCCGACCTCCACCCTGACCTTGACTGTGACCGTCACCTCGTCCCTGACCTTGACCCTGACCCTGACCTCCACCCTGACCTTGACCCTGACCCTGACCTCCACCCTGACATTGACCCTGACCCTGACCTCCACCCTGACCTTGACCCTGACCCTGACCTCCACCCTGACCTTGACCCTGACCCTGACCTCCACCCTGACCTTGACCCTGACCCTGACCTCCACCCTGACCTTGACCCCTACCCTGATCTTGACCCTGACCCTGACCTCCACTTTGACCTCGACCCTGACCCTGACCTCCACCCTGACCCCCACCCTGACCTTGACCGCGTTCCTGACCTCCACCCTGACCTTGACCCTGACCCTGACCTCCACCCTGACCTTGACCCTGACCCTGACCTCCACCCTGACCTTGACCCTGACCCTGACCTCCACCCTGACCTTGACCCTGACCCTGACCTCCACCCTGACCTTGACCCTGACCCTGACCTCCAGCCTGACATTGACCCTGACCCTGACCTCCACCCTGAACTTGACCCTGACCCTGACCTCCACCCTGACCTTGACCCCGACCCTGACCTCAACTTTGACCTTGACCCTGACCCCGCCCTCCACCCTGACCTTGACACTGACCCTGACCTTCACCCTGACCTTGACCTTGACCCCGACTTCCACCCTGACCTTGACCCTGACCCTGACCTCCACCCTGACATTTACCCTGACCTTGACCACCACCCTGACCTTGACCCCGACCCAGACCTCCACCCTGACCTTGACACTGACCACGACCTCCACCCTGACCTTGACCCTGACCCCGAGCTTACCCTGACCTCCACTCTGACCTTGACTGTGACCGTCACCTCGACCCTGACCTTGACCCTGACCCTGACCTCCACCCTGACCTTGACTGTGACCCTGACCTCTACCCTGACCTTAACCCAGACCCCGACCTCCACCCTGACCTTGACCGTGACCCTGACCTCCACCCTGACCTTGACCCTGACCCTGACCTCCACCCTGACCTCCACCCTGACCTTTACCCTGACCCTGACCTCCACCCTGACCTTGACCCTGACCCTGACCTCCACCCTGACCTTGACTGTGACCCTGACCTTCACCCTGACCTTGACCCTGACCCCGACCTCCAACCTGACGTCCACCCTGACCTTGACCCTGACCCTGTTCTCCACTTTGACCTTGATCCTGACCCTGACCTCCACCCTGACCCCCACCCTGACCTTGACCGCGTTCCTGACCTCCACCCTGACCTTGACCCTGACCCTGACCTCCACCCTGACCTTGACCCTGATCCTGACCTCCACCCTGACCTTGTCCCCGACCCTGACCTCCACCCTTACCTTGACCCTGACCCCGACCTCCACCCTGACCTCCACCCTGACCTTGACCCCCACCCTGATCTTGACCCTGACCCTGACCTCCACTTTGACCTCGACCCTGACCCTGACCTCCACCCTGACCCCCACCCTGGCCTTGACCGCGTTCCTGACCTCCGGCCTGACCTTGACCCTGACCCCGACCTCCACCCTGACCTTGACCGTGACCCTGACCTCCACCCTGACCTTGACCCTGACCCTGACCTCCACCCTGACCTCCACCCTGACCTTTACCCTGACCCTGACCTTGACCCTGACCCCGACCTTCACCCTGACCTTGACCCTGACCCTGACCTCCACCCTGACCTTGACCCTGACCCTGACCTCCACCCTGACATTGACCCTGACCCTGACCTCCACCCTGACCTTGACCCTGACCCTGACCTCCACCCTGACCTTGACCCCGACCCTGACCTCAACTTTGACATTGACCCTGACCCCGACCTCCACCCTGACCTTGACCCTGACCCTGACCTTCACCCTGACCTTGACCTTACCCTGACTTCCACCCTGACCTTGACCCTGACCCTGACCTCCACCCTGACCTTCACCCTGACCTTGACCACCACCCTGACCTTGACCCTGACCCTGACCTCCACCCTGACCTTGACACTGACCACGACCTCCACCCTGACCTTGACCCTGACCCAGAGCTTACCCTGACCTCCACTCTGACCTTGACTGTGACCGTCACCTCGACCCTGACCTTGACCCTGACCTTGACTGTGACCCTGACCTCTACCCTGACCTTGACCCTGACCCCGACCTTCACACTGACCTTGACCGTGACCCTGACCTCCACCTTGGCCTTGACTGTGACCCTAACCTCCACCCTTACCTTGACCCTGACCCTGACCTCCACCCTGACCTCCACCCTGACCTTGACCCTGACCCTGACCTTGACCCTGACACTGACCTCAACCCTGACCTCCACCCTAACCTTGACCCTGACCCTGACCTCCACCCTGACCTTACCCTGACCCTGACCTCCACCCTGACCTTGACCCTGACCCTGACCTCCACTTTGACCTTGACTCTGACCCTGACCTCCACCCTGACCATGACCCTAACACTTACCTCAACCCTGACCTCCACCCTGACCTTGACCCTGACTTGGACCTCCACCCTGACCTTGACCCTGACCCTGACCTCCACCCTGACCTTGACCCTGACCCTGACCTCCACCCTGACCTTGACCCTGACTCTGACCTCTACCCCGACCTCCACCCTGACCCCGACCCCCACCCTGATCTTGACCCTGACCCTGACCTCCACTTTGACCTTGACCCTGACCCTGACCTCCACCCTGACATTGACCCTGACCCTGACCTCCACCCTGACCTTGACCCTGACCCTGACCTCCACCCTGACCTTGACCCCGACCCTGATCTCAACTTTAACCTTGACCCTGACCCCGACCTCGACCCTGACCTTGACCCTGACCCTGACCTCCACCCTGACCTCCACCCTGACCTTGACCCTGACCCTGACCTTGACCCTGACACTGACCTCAACCCTGACCTCCACCCTAACCTTGACCCTGACCCTGACCTCCACCCTGACCTTACCCTGACCCTGACCTCCACCCTGACCTTGACCCTGACCCTGACCTCCACTTTGACCTTGACTCTGACCCTGACCTCCACCCTGACCATGACCCTAACCCTTACCTCAACCCTGACCTCCACCCTGACCTTGACCCTGACCCTGACCTCCACCCTGACCTTGACCCTCACCCTGACCTCCACCCTGACCTTGACCCTCACCCTGACCTCCACCCTGACATTGACCCTGACCCTGACCTCCACCCTGACCTTGACCCTGACCCTGACCTCCACCCTGACCTCGACCCCGACCCTGACCTCAACTTTGACCTTGACCCTGACCCCGACCTTCACCCTGACCTTGACTGTGACCGTCACCTCGACCCTGACCTTGACCCTGACCCTGACCTCCACCCTGACCTTGACTGTGACCCTGACCTCTACCCTGACCTTGACCCTGACCTTGACCCTGACCCCGACCTCTACCCTGACCTTGACTGTGACCGTCACCTCGACCCTGACCTTGACCCTGACCCTGACCTCCACCCTGACCTTGACCCTGACCCTGACCTCCACCCTGACATTGACCCTGACTCTGACCTCCACCCTGACCTTGACCCTGACCCTGACCTCCACCCTGACCTTGACCCCGACCCTGACCTCAACTTTGACCTTGACCCTGACCCCGACCTCCACCCTGACCTTGACCCTGACCCTGACCTTCACCCTGACCTTGACCTTGACCCTGACTTCCACCCTGACCTTGACCCTGACCCTGACCTCCACCCTGACCTTTACCCTGACCCTGACCTCGGCCCTGACCTTGACCCTGACCCTGACCTCTACCCTGACCTTGACTGTGACCCTGACCTCCACCCTGACCTTGACCCTGAACCCGACCTCCACCCTGACCTCCACCCTGACCTTGACCCTGACCCTGACCTCCACCCTGACCTTGACTGTGACCCTGACCTCCACCCTGGCCTTGTCCCTGACCTTGACCCTGACCCTGACCTCGGCCCGGACCTTGACCCTGACCCTGACCTCCACCCTGACCTTGACTGAGACCGTGACCTCCACCCTGACCTCGACCCTGACCTTGACCCCGACCCTGACCTCCACCCTGACCTTGACCCTGACCCTGACCTCGGCCCTGACCTTGACCCTGACCCTGACCTCCACGCTGACCTCCACCCTGACCTTGACCATGACCTTGACCTCCACTCTGACCTTGACACTAACCCTGACCTCCACCCTGACCTTGTCCGTGACCCTGACCTCCAGCCTGACCTTGACCCTGACCCTGACCTCTACTTTGACCTTGACCCTGACCCTGACCTCCACCCTGACGTTGACCCTGACCCTGACCGCCACCCCGACCTTGACCCTGACCCTGACCTCCACCCTGACCTTGACCCTGACCCTGACCTCCACCCTGACATTGACCCTGACCCTGACCTCCACCCTGACCTTGACCCTGACCCTGACCTCCACCCTGACCTTGACTGTGACCCTGACCTTCACCCTGACCTTGACCCTGACCCCGACCTCCAACCTGACGTCCACCCTGACCTTGACCCTGACCCTGTTCTCCACTTTGACCTTGATCCTGACCCTGACCTCCACCCTGACCCCCACCCTGACCTTGACCGCGTTCCTGACCTCCACCCTGACCTTGACCCTGACCCTGACCTCCACCCTGACCTTGACCCTGATCCTGACCTCCACCCTGACCTTGTCCCCGACCCTGACCTCCACCCTTACCTTGACCCTGACCCCGACCTCCACCCTGACCTCCACCCTGACCTTGACCCCCACCCTGATCTTGACCCTGACCCTGACCTCCACTTTGACCTCGACCCTGACCCTGACCTCCACCCTGACCCCCACCCTGGCCTTGACCGCGTTCCTGACCTCCGGCCTGACCTTGACCCTGACCCCGACCTCCACCCTGACCTTGACCGTGACCCTGACCTCCACCCTGACCTTGACCCTGACCCTGACCTCCACCCTGACCTCCACCCTGACCTTTACCCTGACCCTGACCTTGACCCTGACCCCGACCTTCACCCTGACCTTGACCCTGACCCTGACCTCCACCCTGACCTTGACCCTGACCCTGACCTCCACCCTGACATTGACCCTGACCCTGACCTCCACCCTGACCTTGACCCTGACCCTGACCTCCACCCTGACCTTGACCCCGACCCTGACCTCAACTTTGACCTTGACCCTGACCCCGACCTCCACCCTGACCTTGACCCTGACCCTGACCTTCACCCTGACCTTGACCTTGACCCTGACTTCCACCCTGACCTTGACCCTGACCCTGACCTCCACCCTGACCTTCACCCTGACCTTGACCACCACCCTGACCTTGACCCTGACCCTGACCTCCACCCTGACCTTGACACTGACCACGACCTCCACCCTGACCTTGACCCTGACCCAGAGCTTACCCTGACCTCCACTCTGACCTTGACTGTGACCGTCACCTCGACCCTGACCTTGACCCTGACCTTGACTGTGACCCTGACCTCTACCCTGACCTTGACCCTGACCCCGACCTTCACACTGACCTTGACCGTGACCCTGACCTCCACCTTGGCCTTGACTGTGACCCTAACCTCCACCCTTACCTTGACCCTGACCCTGACCTCCACCCTGACCTCCACCCTGACCTTGACCCTGACCCTGACCTTGACCCTGACACTGACCTCAACCCTGACCTCCACCCTAACCTTGACCCTGACCCTGACCTCCACCCTGACCTTACCCTGACCCTGACCTCCACCCTGACCTTGACCCTGACCCTGACCTCCACTTTGACCTTGACTCTGACCCTGACCTCCACCCTGACCATGACCCTAACACTTACCTCAACCCTGACCTCCACCCTGACCTTGACCCTGACCCTGACCTCCACCCTGACCTTGACCCTGACCCTGACCTCCACCCTGACCTTGACCCTGACCCTGACCTCCACCCTGACCTTGACCCTGACTCTGACCTCTACCCCGACCTCCACCCTGACCCCGACCCCCACCCTGATCTTGACCCTGACCCTGACCT
The DNA here is from genome assembly GCA_947538915.1 of Tenthredo distinguenda. Classification (NCBI taxonomy): domain Eukaryota; kingdom Metazoa; phylum Arthropoda; class Insecta; order Hymenoptera; family Tenthredinidae; genus Tenthredo; species Tenthredo distinguenda. The sequence continues at coordinate 5,033,675 of OX384536.1, read as the reverse complement.
CCACTTTGACCTTGACCCTGACCCTGACCTCCACCCTGACATTGACCCTGACCCTGACCTCCACCCTGACCTTGACCCTGACCCTGACCTCCACCCTGACCTCGACCCCGACCCTGACCTCAACTTTGACCTTGACCCTGACCCCGACCTTCACCCTGACCTTGACTGTGACCGTCACCTCGACCCTGACCTTGACCCTGACCCTGACCTCCACCCTGACCTTGACTGTGACCCTGACCTCTACCCTGACCTTGACCCTGACCTTGACCCTGACCCCGACCTCTACCCTGACCTTGACTGTGACCGTCACCTCGACCCTGACCTTGACCCTGACCCTGACCTCCACCCTGACCTTGACCCTGACCCTGACCTCCACCCTGACATTGACCCTGACCCTGACCTCCACCCTGACCTTGACCCTGACCCTGACCTCCACCCTGACCTTGACCCCGACCCTGACCTCAACTTTGACCTTGACCCTGACCCCGACCTCCACCCTGACCTTGACCCTGACCCTGACCTTCACCCTGACCTTGACCTTGACCCTGACTTCCACCCTGACCTTGACCCTGACCCTGACCTCCACCCTGACCTTTACCCTGACCCTGACCTCGGCCCTGACCTTGACCCTGACCCTGACCTCTACCCTGACCTTGACTGTGACCCTGACCTCCACCCTGACCTTGACCCTGAACCCGACCTCCACCCTGACCTCCACCCTGACCTTGACCCTGACCCTGACCTCCACCCTGACCTTGACTGTGACCCTGACCTCCACCCTGACCTTGTCCCTGACCTTGACCCTGACCCTGACCTCGGCCTTGACCTTAACCTTGACCCTGACCTCCACCCTGACCTTGACTGAGACCGTGACCTCCACCCTGACTTCGACCCTGACCTTGACCCTGACCCTGACCTCCACCCTGACCTTGACCCTGACCCTGACCTCGGCCCTGACCTTGACCCTGACCCTGACCTCCACCCTGATCTTGACCCTGACCCTGACCTCCACCCTGACCTCCACCCTGACCTTGACCCTGACCTTGATCTCCACCCTGACTTCGACACTGACCCTGACCTCTACTTTGACCTTGACCCTGACCCTGACTTCCACCCTGACCTTGACCCTGACCCTGACCTCCACCCTGACCTTCACCCTGACCTTGACCCCGACCCTGACCTCAACTTTGACCTTGACCCTGACCCCGACCTCCACCCTGACCTTGACACTGACCCTGACCTTCACCCTGACCTTGACCTTGACCCCGACTTCCACCCTGACCTTGACCCTGACCCTGACCTCCACCCTGACATTTACCCTGACCTTGACCACCACCCTGACCTTGACCCCGACCCAGACCTCCACCCTGACCTTGACACTGACCACGACCTCCACCCTGACCTTGACCCTGACCCCGAGCTTACCCTGACCTCCACTCTGACCTTGACTGTGACCGTCACCTCGACCCTGACCTTGACCCTGACCCTGACCTCCACCCTGACCTTGACTGTGACCCTGACCTCTACCCTGACCTTAACCCAGACCCCGACCTCCACCCTGACCTTGACCGTGACCCTGACCTCCACCCTGACCTTGACCCTGACCCTGACCTCCACCCTGACCTCCACCCTGACCTTTACCCTGACCCTGACCTTGACCCTGACCCTGACCTCCACCCTGACCTTGACCCTGACCCTGTTCTCCACTTTGACCTTGATCCTGACCCTGACCTCCACCCTGACCATGACCCTGACCCTGACCCCCACCCTGACCTTGACTGTGACCCTGACCTCCACCCTGACCTTGACCCTGAACCCGACCTCCATCCTGACCTCCACCCTGACCCTGACCCTGACCCTGACCTCCACCCTGACCTTGACTGTGACCCTGACCTCCACCCTGGCCTTGTCCCTGACCTTGACCCTGACCCTGACCTCGGCCCGGACCTTGACCCTGACCCTGACCTCCACCCTGACCTTGACTGAGACCGTGACCTCCACCCTGACCTCGACCCTGACCTTGACCCCGACCCTGACCTCCACCCTGACCTTGACCCTGACCCTGACCTCGGCCCTGACCTTGACCCTGACCCTGACCTCCACGCTGACCTCCACCCTGACCTTGACCATGACCTTGACCTCCACTCTGACCTTGACACTAACCCTGACCTCCACCCTGACCTTGTCCGTGACCCTGACCTCCAGCCTGACCTTGACCCTGACCCTGACCTCTACTTTGACCTTGACCCTGACCCTGACCTCCACCCTGACGTTGACCCTGACCCTGACCGCCACCCCGACCTTGACCCTGACCCTGACCTCCACCCTGACCTTGACCCTGACCCTGACCTCCACCCTGACATTGACCCTGACCCTGACCTCCACCCTGACCTTGACCCTGACCCTGACCTCCACCCTGACCTTGACTGTGACCCTGACCTTCACCATGACCTTGACCCTGACCCCGACCTCCAACCTGACGTCCACCCTGACCTTGACCCTGACCCTGTTCTCCACTTTGACCTTGATCCTGACCCTGACCTCCACCCTGACCCCCACCCTGACCTTGACCGCGTTCCTGACCTCCACCCTGACCTTGACCCTGACCCTGACCTCCACCCTGACCTTGACCCTGATCCTGACCTCCACCCTGACCTTGTCCCCGACCCTGACCTCCACCCTTACCTTGACCCTGACCCCGACCTCCACCCTGACCTCCACCCTGACCTTGACCCCCACCCTGATCTTGACCCTGACCCTGACCTCCACTTTGACCTCGACCCTGACCCTGACCTCCACCCTGACCCCCACCCTGGCCTTGACCGCGTTCCTGACCTCCGGCCTGACCTTGACCCTGACCCCGACCTCCACCCTGACCTTGACCGTGACCCTGACCTCCACCCTGACCTTGACCCTGACCCTGACCTCCACCCTGACCTCCACCCTGACCTTTACCCTGACCCTGACCTTGACCCTGACCCCGACCTTCACCCTGACCTTGACCCTGACCCTGACCTCCACCCTGACCTTGACCCTGACCCTGACCTCCACCCTGACATTGACCCTGACCCTGACCTCCACCCTGACCTTGACCCTGACCCTGACCTCCACCCTGACCTTGACCCCGACCCTGACCTCAACTTTGACCTTGACCCTGACCCCGACCTCCACCCTGACCTTGACCCTGACGCTGACCTTCACCCTGACCTTGACCTTGACCCTGACTTCCACCCTGACCTTGACCCTGACCCTGACCTCCACCCTGACCTTCACCCTGACCTTGACCACCACCCTGACCTTGACCCTGACCCTGACCTCCACCCTGACCTTGACACTGACCACGACCTCCACCCTGACCTTGACCCTGACCCAGAGCTTACCCTGACCTCCACTCTGACCTTGACTGTGACCGTCACCTCGACCCTGACCTTGACCCTGACCTTGACTGTGACCCTGACCTCTACCCTGACCTTGACCCTGACCCCGACCTTCACACTGACCTTGACCGTGACCCTGACCTCCACCTTGGCCTTGACTGTGACCCTAACCTCCACCCTTACCTTGACCCTGACCCTGACCTCCACCCTGACCTCCACCCTGACCTTGACCCTGACCCTGACCTTGACCCTGACACTGACCTCAACCCTGACCTCCACCCTAACCTTGACCCTGACCCTGACCTCCACCCTGACCTTACCCTGACCCTGACCTCCACCCTGACCTTGACCCTGACCCTGACCTCCACTTTGACCTTGACTCTGACCCTGACCTCCACCCTGACCATGACCCTAACACTTACCTCAACCCTGACCTCCACCCTGACCTTGACCCTGACCCTGACCTCCACCCTGACCTTGACCCTGACCCTGACCTCCACCCTGACCTTGACCCTGACCCTGACCTCCACCCTGACCTTGACCCTGACTCTGACCTCTACCCCGACCTCCACCCTGACCCCGACCCCCACCCTGATCTTGACCCTGACCCTGACCTCCACTTTGACCTTGACCCTGACCCTGACCTCCACCCTGACATTGACCCTGACCCTGACCTCCACCCTGACCTTGACCCTGACCCTGACCTCCACCCTGACCTTGACCCCGACCCTGATCTCAACTTTAACCTTGACCCAGACCCCGACCTCGACCCTGACCTTGACCCTGACCCTGACCTCCACCCTGACCTCCACCCTGACCTTGACCCTGACCCTGACCTTGACCCTGACACTGACCTCAACCCTGACCTCCACCCTAACCTTGACCCTGACCCTGACCTCCACCCTGACCTTACCCTGACCCTGACCTCCACCCTGACCTTGACCCTGACCCTGACCTCCACTTTGACCTTGACTCTGACCCTGACCTCCACCCTGACCATGACCCTAACCCTTACCTCAACCCTGACCTCCACCCTGACCTTGACCCTGACCCTGACCTCCACCCTGACCTTGACCCTCACCCTGACCTCCACCCTGACCTTGACCCTCACCCTGACCTCCACCCTGACATTGACCCTGACCCTGACCTCCACCCTGACCTTGACCCTGACCCTGACCTCCACCCTGACCTCGACCCCGACCCTGACCTCAACTTTGACCTTGACCCTGACCCCGACCGTCACCCTGACCTTGACTGTGACCGTCACCTCGACCCTGACCTTGACCCTGACCCTGACCTCCACCCTGACCTTGACTGTGACCCTGACCTCTACCCTGACCTTGACCCTGACCTTGACCCTGACCCCGACCTCTACCCTGACCTTGACTGTGACCGTCACCTCGACCCTGACCTTGACCCTGACCCTGACCTCCACCCTGACCTTGACCCTGACCCTGACCTCCACCCTGACATTGACCCTGACCCTGACCTCCACCCTGACCTTGACCCTGACCCTGACCACCACCCTGACCTTGACTGAGACCGTGACCTCCACCCTGACTTCGACCCTGACCTTGACCCTGACCCTGACCTCCACCCTGACCTTGACCCTGACCCTGACCTCGGCCCTGACCTTGACCCTGACCCTGACCTCCACCCTGATCTTGACCCTGATCCTGACCTCCACCCTGACCTCCACCCTGACCTTGACCCTGACCTTGATCTCCACCCTGACTTCGACACTGACCCTGACCTCTACTTTGACCTTGACCCTGACCCTGACTTCCACCCTGACCTTGACCCTGACCCTGACCTCCACCCTGACCTTCACCCTGACCTTGACCTTGACCCTGACCTCCACCCTGACCTTGACCCTGACCCTGACCTCCACCCTGACCTTGAACCTGATTCTGACCTCTACCCCGACCTCCACCCTGACCTTGAACCCCACCCTGATCTTGACCCTGACCCTGACCTCAACTTTGACCTTGACCCTGACCCCGACCTCGACCCTGACCTTGACCCTGACTCTGACCTTCACCCTGACCTTGACCTTGACCCTGACTTTTACCCTGCTCTTGACCCTGACCCTGACCTCCACCCTGACCTTTACCCTGACCTTGACCACCACCCTGACCTTGACCCTGACCCTGACCTCCACCCTGACCTTGACACTGACCACGACCTCCACCCTGACCTTGAACCTGACCCCGAGCCAACCCTGACCTCCACTTTGACCTTGACTGTGACCGTCACCTCGACCCTGACCTTGACCCTGACCATGACCTCCACCCTGACCTTGACTGTGACCCTGACCTCTACCCTGACCTTGAACCTGACCCCGACCTTCACCCTGACCTTGACCGTGACCCTGACCTCCACCTTGTCCTTGACTGTGACCCTGACCTCCACCCTTACCTTGACCCTGACCCTGACCTCCACCCTGACCTCCACCCTGACCTTGACCCTGACCCTGGCCTTGACCCTGACACTGACCTCAACCCTGACCTCCACCCTGACCTTGACCCTGACCCTGACCTCCACCCTGACCTTGAGCCTGACCCTGACCTCGGCCCTGACCTTGACCCTGACCCTGACCTGCACCCTGACCTTGACCCTGACCCTGTTCTCCACTTTGACCTTGACCCTGACCCTGACCTCGACCCTGACCATGACCCTGACCCTGACCTCCACCCTGACCTTGACTGTGACCCTGACCTCCGTCCTGACCTTGACCCTGACGCTGACCTCCACCCTGACCTCCACCCTGACCTTGACCGTGACCCCGACCTCCACCCTGACCTTGACCCTGTCCTTGACTACCACCCTGACCTTGACCCGGACCCTGACCTCCACTTTGACCTTGACCCTGACCCTGACCTCTACCCCGATCTTGACCCTGACGCTGACCCCCACCCTGACCTCCACCCTGAACTTGACCCTGACCCTGACCACCACCCTGACCTTGACCCTGACCCTGACCTCCACCCTGACCTTGACCCTGACCCTGACCTCCACCCTGACCTCCACCCTGACCTTGACCCTGACCCCGACCTCCACCCTCACATCCACCCTGACCTTGACCCCCACCCTGATCTTGACCCTGACCCCGACCTCCACTTTGACCTCGACCCTGACCCCGAGCTCCACCCTGACCTCCACCCTGACCTTGACCTCGTTCCTGACCTCCACCCTGAACTTGACCCTGACCCTGACCTCCACCCTGACCTTGACCCCGACCCTGACCTCAACTTTGACCTTGACCCTGACCCCGACCTCCACCCTGACCTTGACACTGACCCTGACCTTCACCCTGACCTTGACCTTGACCCCGACTTCCACCCTGACCTTGACCCTGACCCTGACCTCCACCCTGACATTTACCCTGACCTTGACCACCACCCTGACCTTGACCCCGACCCAGACCTCCACCCTGACCTTGACACTGACCACGACCTCCACCCTGACCTTGACCCTGACCCCGAGCTTACCCTGACCTCCACTCTGACCTTGACTGTGACCGTCACCTCGACCCTGACCTTGACCCTGACCCTGACCTCCACCCTGACCTTGACTGTGACCCTGACCTCCACCCTGACCTTGACCCTGAACCCGACCTCCTTCCTGACCTTCACCCTGACCCTGACCCTGACCCTGACCTCCACCCTGACCTTGACTGTGACCCTGACCTCCACCCTGGCCTTGTCCCTGACCTTGACCCTGACCCTGACCTCGGCCCGGACCTTGACCCTGACCCTGACCTCCACCCTGACCTTGACTGAGACCGTGACCTCCACCCTGACCTCGACCCTGACCTTGACCCCGACCCTGACCTCCACCCTGACCTTGACCCTGACCCTGACCTCGGCCCTGACCTTGACCCTGACCCTGACCTCCACGCTGACCTCCACCCTGACCTTGACCATGACCTTGACCTCCACTCTGACCTTGACACTAACCCTGACCTCCACCCTGACCTTGTCCGTGACCCTGACCTCCACCCTGACCTTGACCCTGACCCTGACCTCTACTTTGACCTTGACCCTGACCCTGACCTCCACCCTGACGTTGACCCTGACCCTGACCGCCACCCCGACCTTGACCCTGACCCTGACCTCCACCCTGACCTTGACCCTGACCCTGACCTCCACCCTGACATTGACCCTGACCCTGACCTCCACCCTGACCTTGACCCTGACCCTGACCTCCACCCTGACCTTGACACTGACCCTGACCTTCACCCTGACCTTGACCTTGACCCCGACTTCCACCCTGACCTTGACCCTGACCCTGACCTCCACCCTGACATTTACCCTGACCTTGACCACCACCCTGACCTTGACCCCGACCCAGACCTCCACCCTGACCTTGACACTGACCACGACCTCCACCCTGACCTTGACCGTGACCCCGAGCTTACCCTGACCTCCACTCTGACCTTGACTGTGACCGTCACCTCGACCCTGACCTTGACCCTGACCCTGACCTCCACCCTGACCTTGACTGTGACCCTGACCTCTACCCTGACCTTAACCCAGACCCCGACCTCCACCCTGACCTTGACCGTGACCCTGACCTCCACCCTGACCTTGACCCTGACCCTGACCTCCACCCTGACCTCCACCCTGACCTTTACCCTGACCCTGACCTTGACCCTGACCCTGACCTCCACCCTGACCTTGACCCTGACCCTGTTCTCCACTTTGACCTTGATCCTGACCCTGACCTCCACCCTGACCATGACCCTGACCCTGACCCCCACCCTGACCTTGACTGTGACCCTGACCTCCACCCTGACCTTGACCCTGAACCCGACCTCCATCCTGACCTTCACCCTGACCCTGACCCTGACCCTGACCTCCACCCTGACCTTGACTGTGACCCTGACCTCCACCCTGGCCTTGTCCCTGACCTTGACCCTGACCCTGACCTCGGCCCGGACCTTGACCCTGACCCTGACCTCCACCCTGACCTTGACTGAGACCGTGACCTCCACCCTGACCTCGACCCTGACCTTGACCCCGACCCTGACCTCCACCCTGACCTTGACCCTGACCCTGACCTAGGCCCTGACCTTAAACCTGACCCTGACCTCCACGCTGACCTCCACCCTGACCTTGACCATGACCTTGACCTCCACTCTGACCTTGACACTAACCCTGACCTCCACCCTGACCTTGTCCGTGACCCTGACCTCCACCCTGACCTTGACCCTGACCCTGACCTCTACTTTGACCTTGACCCTGACCCCGACCTCGACCCTGACCTTGACCCTGACTCTGACCTTCACCCTGACCTTGACCTTGACCCTGACTTTTACCCTGCTCTTGACCCTGACCCTGACCTCCACCCTGACCTTTACCCTGACCTTGACCACCACCCTGACCTTGACCCTGACCCTGACCTCCACCCTGACCTTGACACTGACCACGACCTCCACCCTGACCTTGAACCTGACCCCGAGCCAACCCTGACCTCCACTTTGACCTTGACTGTGACCGTCACCTCGACCCTGACCTTGACCCTGACCATGACCTCCACCCTGACCTTGACTGTGACCCTGACCTCTACCCTGACCTTGAACCTGACCCCGACCTTCACCCTGACCTTGACCGTGACCCTGACCTCCACCTTGTCCTTGACTGTGACCCTGACCTCCACCCTTACCTTGACCCTGACCCTGACCTCCACCCTGACCTCCACCCTGACCTTGACCCTGACCCTGGCCTTGACCCTGACACTGACCTCAACCCTGACCTCCACCCTGACCTTGACCCTGACCCTGACCTCCACCCTGACCTTGAGCCTGACCCTGACCTCGGCCCTGACCTTGACCCTGACCCTGACCTGCACCCTGACCTTGACCCTGACCCTGTTCTCCACTTTGACCTTGACCCTGACCCTGACCTCGACCCTGACCATGACCCTGACCCTGACCTCCACCCTGACCTTGACTGTGACCCTGACCTCCGTCCTGACCTTGACCCTGACGCTGACCTCCACCCTGACCTCCACCCTGACCTTGACCGTGACCCCGACCTCCACCCTGACCTTGACCCTGTCCTTGACTACCACCCTGACCTTGACCCGGACCCTGACCTCCACTTTGACCTTGACCCTGACCCTGACCTCTACCCCGATCTTGACCCTGACGCTGACCCCCACCCTGACCTCCACCCTGAACTTGACCCTGACCCTGACCACCACCCTGACCTTGACCCTGACCCTGACCTCCACCCTGACCTTGACCCTGACCCTGACCTCCACCCTGACCTCCACCCTGACCTTGACCCTGACCCCGACCTCCACCCTCACATCCACCCTGACCTTGACCCCCACCCTGATCTTGACCCTGACCCCGACCTCCACTTTGACCTCGACCCTGACCCCGAGCTCCACCCTGACCTCCACCCTGACCTTGACCTCGTTCCTGACCTCCACCCTGAACTTGACCCTGACCCTGACCTCCACCCTGACCTTGACCCCGACCCTGACCTCAACTTTGACCTTGACCCTGACCCCGACCTCCACCCTGACCTTGACACTGACCCTGACCTTCACCCTGACCTTGACCTTGACCCCGACTTCCACCCTGACCTTGACCCTGACCCTGACCTCCACCCTGACATTTACCCTGACCTTGACCACCACCCTGACCTTGACCCCGACCCAGACCTCCACCCTGACCTTGACACTGACCACGACCTCCACCCTGACCTTGACCCTGACCCCGAGCTTACCCTGACCTCCACTCTGACCTTGACTGTGACCGTCACCTCGACCCTGACCTTGACCCTGACCCTGACCTCCACCCTGACCTTGACTGTGACCCTGACCTCCACCCTGACCTTGACCCTGAACCCGACCTCCTTCCTGACCTTCACCCTGACCCTGACCCTGACCCTGACCTCCACCCTGACCTTGACTGTGACCCTGACCTCCACCCTGGCCTTGTCCCTGACCTTGACCCTGACCCTGACCTCGGCCCGGACCTTGACCCTGACCCTGACCTCCACCCTGACCTTGACTGAGACCGTGACCTCCACCCTGACCTCGACCCTGACCTTGACCCCGACCCTGACCTCCACCCTGACCTTGACCCTGACCCTGACCTCGGCCCTGACCTTGACCCTGACCCTGACCTCCACGCTGACCTCCACCCTGACCTTGACCATGACCTTGACCTCCACTCTGACCTTGACACTAACCCTGACCTCCACCCTGACCTTGTCCGTGACCCTGACCTCCACCCTGACCTTGACCCTGACCCTGACCTCTACTTTGACCTTGACCCTGACCCTGACCTCCACCCTGACGTTGACCCTGACCCTGACCGCCACCCCGACCTTGACCCTGACCCTGACCTCCACCCTGACCTTGACCCTGACCCTGACCTCCACCCTGACATTGACCCTGACCCTGACCTCCACCCTGACCTTGACCCTGACCCTGACCTCCACCCTGACCTTGACACTGACCCTGACCTTCACCCTGACCTTGACCTTGACCCCGACTTCCACCCTGACCTTGACCCTGACCCTGACCTCCACCCTGACATTTACCCTGACCTTGACCACCACCCTGACCTTGACCCCGACCCAGACCTCCACCCTGACCTTGACACTGACCACGACCTCCACCCTGACCTTGACCGTGACCCCGAGCTTACCCTGACCTCCACTCTGACCTTGACTGTGACCGTCACCTCGACCCTGACCTTGACCCTGACCCTGACCTCCACCCTGACCTTGACTGTGACCCTGACCTCTACCCTGACCTTAACCCAGACCCCGACCTCCACCCTGACCTTGACCGTGACCCTGACCTCCACCCTGACCTTGACCCTGACCCTGACCTCCACCCTGACCTCCACCCTGACCTTTACCCTGACCCTGACCTTGACCCTGACCCTGACCTCCACCCTGACCTTGACCCTGACCCTGTTCTCCACTTTGACCTTGATCCTGATCCTGACCTCCACCCTGACCATGACCCTGACCCTGACCCCCACCCTGACCTTGACTGTGACCCTGACCTCCACCCTGACCTTGACCCTGAACCCGACCTCCATCCTGACCTTCACCCTGACCCTGACCCTGACCCTGACCTCCACCCTGACCTTGACTGTGACCCTGACCTCCACCCTGGCCTTGTCCCTGACCTTGACCCTGACCCTGACCTCGGCCCGGACCTTGACCCTGACCCTGACCTCCACCCTGACCTTGACTGAGACCGTGACCTCCACCCTGACCTCGACCCTGACCTTGACCCCGACCCTGACCTCCACCCTGACCTTGACCCTGACCCTGACCTAGGCCCTGACCTTAAACCTGACCCTGACCTCCACGCTGACCTCCACCCTGACCTTGACCATGACCTTGACCTCCACTCTGACCTTGACACTAACCCTGACCTCCACCCTGACCTTGTCCGTGACCCTGACCTCCACCCTGACCTTGACCCTGACCCTGACCTCTACTTTGACCTTGACCCTGACCCTGACCTCCACCCTGACGTTGACCCTGACCCTGACCGCCACCCCGACCTTGACCCTGACCCTGACCTCCACCCTGACCTTGACCCTGACCCTGACCTCCACCCTGACATTGACCCTGACCCTGACCTCCACCCTGACCTTGACCCTGACCCTGACCTCCACCCTGACCTTGACTGTGACCCTGACCTTCACCCTGACCTTGACCCTGACCCCGACCTCCAACCTGACGTCCACCCTGACCTTGACCCTGACCCTGTTCTCCACTTTGACCTTGATCCTGACCCTGACCTCCACCCTGACCCCCACCCTGACCTTGACCGCGTTCCTGACCTCCACCCTGACCTTGACCCGGACCCTGACCTCCACCCTGACCTTGACCCTGATCCTGACCTCCACCCTGACCTTGTCCCCGACCCTGACCTCCACCCTTACCTTGACCCTGACCCCGACCTCCACCCTGACCTCCACCCTGACCTTGACCCCCACCCTGATCTTGACCCTGACCCTGACCTCCACTTTGACCTCGACCCTGACCCTGACCTCCACCCTGACCCCCACCCTGGCCTCGACCGCGTTCCTGACCTCCGGCCTGACCTTGACCCTGACCCCGACCTCCACCCTGACCTTGACCGTGACCCTGACCTCCACCCTGACCTTGACCCTGACCCTGACCTCCACCCTGACCTCCACCCTGACCTTTACCCTGACCCTGACCTTGACCCTGACCCCGACCTTCACCCTGACCTTGACCCTGACCCTGACCTCCACCCTGACATTGACCCTGACCCTGACCTCCACCCTGACCTTGACCCTGACCCTGACCTCCACCCTGACCTTGACCCCGACCCTGACCTCAACTTTGACCTTGACCCTGACCCCGACCTCCACCCTGACCTTGACCCTGACCCTGACCTTCACCCTGACCTTGACCTTGACCCTGACTTCCACCCTGACCTTGACCCTGACCCTGACCTCCACCCTGACCTTCACCCTGACCTTGACCACCACCCTGACCTTGACCCTGACCCTGACCTCCACCCTGACCTTGACACTGACCACGACCTCCACCCTGACCTTGACCCTGACCCAGAGCTTACCCCGACCTCCACTCTGACCTTGACTGTGACCGTCACCTCGACCCTGACCTTGACCCTGACCTTGACTGTGACGCTGACCTCCACCCTGACCATGACCCTAAGACTTACCTCAACCCTGACCTCCACCCTGACCTTGACCCTGACCCTGACCTCCACCCTGACCTTGACCCTGACCCTGACCTCCACCCTGACCTTGACCCTAACTATGACCTCTACTTTGACCTTGACCCTGACCCTGACCTCCACCCTAACCTTGACCCTGACCCTGACCTCCACTTTGACCTTGACTCTGACCCTGACCTCCACCCTGACCCTGACCTCCACCCTGACCATGACCCTGACCCTGACCTCAACCCTAAACTCCACCCTGACCTCGACCCTGACCCTGACCTCCACCCTGACCTTGAGCCTGACTTTGACCTCGGCTCTGACCTTGACCCTGACCCTGACCTCTACCCTGACCTGGACTGTGACCCTGACCTCCACCCTGACCTTGACCCTGAACCCGTCCTCCACCCTGACCTCCACCCTGACCTTGACCCTGACCCTGACCCCCACCCTGACCTTGACTGTGACCCTGACCTCCACCCTGACCTTGTCCCTGACCTTGACCCTGACCCTGACCTCGGCCCTGACCTCAACCCTGACCCTGACCTCCACCCTGACCTTGACTGAGACCGTCACCTCCACCCTGACCTCGACCCTGACCTTGACCCTGACCCTGACCTCCACCCTGACCTTGACCCTGACCCTGACCTTGACCCTGACACTGACCTCAACCCTGACCTCCACCCTAACCTTGACCCTGACCCTGACCTCCACCCTGACCTTACCCTGACCCTGACCTCCACCCTGACCTTGACCCTGACCCTGACCTCCACTTTGACCTTGACTCTGACCCTGACCTCCACCCTGACCATGACCCTAACCCTTACCTCAACCCTGACCTCCACCCTGACCTTGACCCTGACCCTGACCTCCACCCTGACCTTGACCCTCACCCTGACCTCCACCCTGACCTTGACCCTCACCCTGACCTCCACCCTGACATTGACCCTGACCCTGACCTCCACCCTGACCTTGACCCTGACCCTGACCTCCACCCTGACCTCGACCCCGACCCTGACCTCAACTTTGACCTTGACCCTGACCCCGACCTTCACCCTGACCTTGACTGTGACCGTCACCTCGACCCTGACCTTGACCCTGACCCTGACCTCCACCCTGACCTTGACTGTGACCCTGACCTCTACCCTGACCTTGACCCTGACCTTGACCCTGACCCCGACCTCTACCCTGACCTTGACTGTGACCGTCACCTCGACCCTGACCTTGACCCTGACCCTGACCTCCACCCTGACCTTGACCCTGACCCTGACCTCCACCCTGACATTGACCCTGACCCTGACCTCCACCCTGACCTTGACCCTGACCCTGACCTCCACCCTGACCTTGACTGAGACCGTGACCTCCACCCTGACTTCGACCCTGACCTTGACCCTGACCCTGACCTCCACCCTGACCTTGACCCTGACCCTGACCTCGGCCCTGACCTTGACCCTGACCCTGACCTCCACCCTGATCTTGACCCAGACCCTGACCTCCACCCTGACCTCCACCCTGACCTTGACCCTGACCTTGACCTCTACTTTGACCTTGACCCTGACCCTGACTTCCACCCTGACCTTGACCCTGACCCTGACCTCCACCCTGACCTTCACCCTGACCTTGACCTTGACCCTGACCTCCACCCTGACCTTGACCCTGACCCTGACCTCCACCCTGACCTTGAACCTGATTCTGACCTCTACCCCGACCTCCACCCTGACCTTGAACCCCACCCTGATCTTGACCCTGACCCTGACCTCAACTTTGACCTTGACCCTGACCCCGACCTCGACCCTGACCTTGACCCTGACTCTGACCTTCACCCTGACCTTGACCTTGACCCTGACTTTTACCCTGCTCTTGACCCTGACCCTGACCTCCACCCTGACCTTTACCCTGACCTTGACCACCACCCTGACCTTGACCCTGACCCTGACCTCCACCCTGACCTTGACACTGACCACGACCTCCACCCTGACCTTGAACCTGACCCCGAGCCAACCCTGACCTCCACTTTGACCTTGACTGTGACCGTCACCTCGACCCTGACCTTGACCCTGACCCTGACCTCCACCCTGACCTTGACTGTGACCCTGACCTCTAGCCTGACCTTGAACCTGACCCCGACCTTCACCCTGACCTTGACCGTGACCCTGACCTCCACCTTGTCCTTGACTGTGACCCTGACCTCCACCCTTACCTTGACCCTGACCCTGACCTCCACTTTGACCTTGACCCTGACCCTGACCTCTACCCCGATCTTGACCCTGACCCTGACCCCCACCCTGACCTCCACCCTGAACTTGACCCTGACCCTGACCACCACCCTGACCTTGACCCTGACCCTGACCTCCACCCTGACCTTGACCCTGACCCTGACCTCCACCCTGACCTCCACCCTGACCTTGACCCTGACCCCGACCTCCACCCTCACATCCACCCTGACCTTGACCCCCACCCTGATCTTGACCCTGACCCCGACCTCCACTTTGACCTCGACCCTGACCCCGAGCTCCACCCTGACCTCCACCCTGACCTTGACCTCGTTCCTGACCTCCACCCTGAACTTGACCCTGACCCTGACCTCCAACCTGACCTTGACCCCGACCCTGACCTCAACTTTGACCTTGACCCTGACCCCGACCTCCACCCTGACCTTGACACTGACCCTGACCTTCACCCTGACCTTGACCTTGACCCCGACTTCCACCCTGACCTTGACCCTGACCCTGACCTCCACCCTGACATTTACCCTGACCTTGACCACCACCCTGACCTTGACCCCGACCCAGACCTCCACCCTGACCTTGACACTGACCACGACCTCCACCCTGACCTTGACCCTGACCCCGAGCTTACCCTGACCTCGACTCTGACCTTGACTGTGACCGTCACCTCGACCCTGACCTTGACCCTGACCCTGACCTCCACCCTGACCTTGACTGTGACCCTGACCTCCACCCTGACCTTGACCCTGAACCCGACCTCCTTCCTGACCTTCACCCTGACCCTGACCCTGACCCTGACCTCCACCCTGACCTTGACTGTGACCCTGACCTCCACCCTGGCCTTGTCCCTGACCTTGACCCTGACCCTGACCTCGGCCCGGACCTTGACCCTGACCCTGACCTCCACCCTGACCTTGACTGAGACCGTGACCTCCACCCTGACCTCGACCCTGACCTTGACCCCGACCCTGACCTCCACCCTGACCTTGACCCTGACCCTGACCTCGGCCCTGACCTTGACCCTGACCCTGACCTCCACGCTGACCTCCACCCTGACCTTGACCATGACCTTGACCTCCACTCTGACCTTGACACTAACCCTGACCTCCACCCTGACCTTGTCCGTGACCCTGACCTCCACCCTGACCTTGACCCTGACCCTGACCTCTACTTTGACCTTGACCCTGACCCTGACCTCCACCCTGACGTTGACCCTGACCCTGACCGCCACCCCGACCTTGACCCTGACCCTGACCTCCACCCTGACCTTGACCCTGACCCTGACCTCCACCCTGACATTGACCCTGACCCTGACCTCCACCCTGACCTTGACCCTGACCCTGACCTCCACCCTGACCTTGACACTGACCCTGACCTTCACCCTGACCTTGACCTTGACCCCGACTTCCACCCTGACCTTGACCCTGACCCTGACCTCCACCCTGACATTTACCCTGACCTTGACCACCACCCTGACCTTGACCCCGACCCAGACCTCCACCCTGACCTTGACACTGACCACGACCTCCACCCTGACCTTGACCGTGACCCCGAGCTTACCCTGACCTCCACTCTGACCTTGACTGTGACCGTCACCTCGACCCTGACCTTGACCCTGACCCTGACCTCCACCCTGACCTTGACTGTGACCCTGACCTCTACCCTGACCTTAACCCAGACCCCGACCTCCACCCTGACCTTGACCGTGACCCTGACCTCCACCCTGACCTTGACCCTGACCCTGACCTCCACCCTGACCTCCACCCTGACCTTTACCCTGACCCTGACCTTGACCCTGACCCTGACCTCCACCCTGACCTTGACCCTGACCCTGTTCTCCACTTTGACCTTGATCCTGACCCTGACCTCCACCCTGACCATGACCCTGACCCTGACCCCCACCCTGACCTTGACTGTGACCCTGACCTCCACCCTGACCTTGACCCTGAACCCGACCTCCATCCTGACCTTCACCCTGACCCTGACCCTGACCCTGACCTCCACCCTGACCTTGACTGTGACCCTGACCTCCACCCTGGCCTTGTCCCTGACCTTGACCCTGACCCTGACCTCGGCCCGGACCTTGACCCTGACCCTGACCTCCACCCTGACCTTGACTGAGACCGTGACCTCCACCCTGACCTCGACCCTGACCTTGACCCCGACCCTGACCTCCACCCTGACCTTGACCCTGACCCTGACCTAGGCCCTGACCTTGACCCTGACCCTGACCTCCACGCTGACCTCCACCCTGACCTTGACCATGACCTTGACCTCCACTCTGACCTTGACACTAACCCTGACCTCCACCCTGACCTTGTCCGTGACCCTGACCTCCACCCTGACCTTGACCCTGACCCTGACCTCTACTTTGACCTTGACCCTGACCCTGACCTCCACCCTGACGTTGACCCTGACCCTGACCGCCACCCCGACCTTGACCCTGACCCTGACCTCCACCCTGACCTTGACCCTGACCCTGACCTCCACCCTGACATTGACCCTGACCCTGACCTCCACCCTGACCTTGACCCTGACCCTGACCTCCACCCTGACCTTGACTGTGACCCTGACCTTCACCCTGACCTTGACCCTGACCCCGACCTCCAACCTGACGTCCACCCTGACCTTGACCCTGACCCTGTTCTCCACTTTGACCTTGATCCTGACCCTGACCTCCACCCTGACCCCCACCCTGACCTTGACCGCGTTCCTGACCTCCACCCTGACCTTGACCCGGACCCTGACCTCCACCCTGACCTTGACCCTGATCCTGACCTCCACCCTGACCTTGTCCCCGACCCTGACCTCCACCCTTACCTTGACCCTGACCCCGACCTCCACCCTGACCTCCACCCTGACCTTGACCCCCACCCTGATCTTGACCCTGACCCTGACCTCCACTTTGACCTCGACCCTGACCCTGACCTCCACCCTGACCCCCACCCTGGCCTCGACCGCGTTCCTGACCTCCGGCCTGACCTTGACCCTGACCCCGACCTCCACCCTGACCTTGACCGTGACCCTGACCTCCACCCTGACCTTGACCCTGACCCTGACCTCCACCCTGACCTCCACCCTGACCTTTACCCTGACCCTGACCTTGACCCTGACCCCGACCTTCACCCTGACCTTGACCCTGACCCTGACCTCCACCCTGACATTGACCCTGACCCTGACCTCCACCCTGACCTTGACCCTGACCCTGACCTCCACCCTGACCTTGACCCCGACCCTGACCTCAACTTTGACCTTGACCCTGACCCCGACCTCCACCCTGACCTTGACCCTGACCCTGACCTTCACCCTGACCTTGACCTTGACCCTGACTTCCACCCTGACCTTGACCCTGACCCTGACCTCCACCCTGACCTTCACCCTGACCTTGACCACCACACTGACCTTGACCCTGACCCTGACCTCCACCCTGACCTTGACACTGACCACGACCTCCACCCTGACCTTGACCCTGACCCAGAGCTTACCCCGACCTCCACTCTGACCTTGACTGTGACCGTCACCTCGACCCTGACCTTGACCCTGACCTTGACTGTGACCCTGACCTCCACCCTGACCATGACCCTAAGACTTACCTCAACCCTGACCTCCACCCTGACCTTGACTGTGACCCTGACCTCCACCCTGACCATGACCCTAAGACTTACCTCAACCCTGACCTCCACCCTGACCTTGACCCTGACCCTGACCTCCACCCTGACCTTGACCCTGACCCTGACCTCCACCCTGACCTTGACCCTAACTATGACCTCTACTTTGACCTTGACCCTGACCCTGACCTCCACCCTAACCTTGACCCTGACCCTGACCTCCACTTTGACCTTGACTCTGACCCTGACCTCCACCCTGACCCTGACCTCCACCCTGACCATGACCCTGACCCTGACCTCAACCCTAAACTCCACCCTGACCTCGACCCTGACCCTGACCTCCACCCTGACCTTGAGCCTGACTTTGACCTCGGCTCTGACCTTGACCCTGACCCTGACCTCTACCCTGACCTGGACTGTGACCCTGACCTCCACCCTGACCTTGACCCTGAACCCGTCCTCCACCCTGACCTCCACCCTGACCTTGACCCTGACCCTGACCCCCACCCTGACCTTGACTGTGACCCTGACCTCCACCCTGACCTTGTCCCTGACCTTGACCCTGACCCTGACCTCGGCCCTGACCTCAACCCTGACCCTGACCTCCACCCTGACCTTGACTGAGACCGTCACCTCCACCCTGAACTCGACCCTGACCTTGACCCTGACCCTGACCTCCACCCTGACCTTGACCCTGACCCTGACCTCGGCCCTGACCTTGACCCTGACCCTGACCTCCACCCTGACCTTGACCCTGACCCTGACCTCCACCATGACCTCCACCCTGACCTTGACCCTGACCTTGACCTCCACCCTGACCTTGACACTGACCCTGACCTCCACCCTGACCTTGACCCTGACCCTGACCGCCACCCCGACCTTGACCCTGACCCTGACCTCCACCCTGACCTTGACCCTGACCCTGACCTCCACCCTGACATTGACCCTGACCCTGACCTCCACCCTGACCTTGACCCTGACCCTGACCTCCACCCTGACCTTGACACTGACCCTGACCTTCACCCTGACCTTGACCTTGACCCCGACTTCCACCCTGACCTTGACCCTGACCCTGACCTCCACCCTGACATTTACCCTGACCTTGACCACCACCCTGACCTTGACCCCGACCCAGACCTCCACCCTGACCTTGACACTGACCACGACCTCCACCCTGACCTTGACCGTGACCCCGAGCTTACCCTGACCTCCACTCTGACCTTGACTGTGACCGTCACCTCGACCCTGACCTTGACCCTGACCCTGACCTCCACCCTGACCTTGACTGTGACCCTGACCTCTACCCTGACCTTAACCCAGACCCCGACCTCCACCCTGACCTTGACCGTGACCCTGACCTCCACCCTGACCTTGACCCTGACCCTGACCTCCACCCTGACCTCCACCCTGACCTTTACCCTGACCCTGACCTTGACCCTGACCCTGACCTCCACCCTGACCTTGACCCTGACCCTGTTCTCCACTTTGACCTTGATCCTGACCCTGACCTCCACCCTGACCATGACCCTGACCCTGACCCCCACCCTGACCTTGACTGTGACCCTGACCTCCACCCTGACCTTGACCCTGAACCCGACCTCCATCCTGACCTTCACCCTGACCCTGACCCTGACCCTGACCTCCACCCTGACCTTGACTGTGACCCTGACCTCCACCCTGGCCTTGTCCCTGACCTTGACCCTGACCCTGACCTCGGCCCGGACCTTGACCCTGACCCTGACCTCCACCCTGACCTTGACTGAGACCGTGACCTCCACCCTGACCTCGACCCTGACCTTGACCCCGACCCTGACCTCCACCCTGACCTTGACCCTGACCCTGACCTAGGCCCTGACCTTGACCCTGACCCTGACCTCCACGCTGACCTCCACCCTGACCTTGACCATGACCTTGACCTCCACTCTGACCTTGACACTAACCCTGACCTCCACCCTGACCTTGTCCGTGACCCTGACCTCCACCCTGACCTTGACCCTGACCCTGACCTCTACTTTGACCTTGACCCTGACCCTGACCTCCACCCTGACGTTGACCCTGACCCTGACCGCCACCCCGACCTTGACCCTGACCCTGACCTCCACCCTGACCTTGACCCTGACCCTGACCTCCACCCTGACATTGACCCTGACCCTGACCTCCACCCTGACCTTGACCCTGACCCTGACCTCCACCCTGACCTTGACTGTGACCCTGACCTTCACCCTGACCTTGACCCTGACCCCGACCTCCAACCTGACGTCCACCCTGACCTTGACCCTGACCCTGTTCTCCACTTTGACCTTGATCCTGACCCTGACCTCCACCCTGACCCCCACCCTGACCTTGACCGCGTTCCTGACCTCCACCCTGACCTTGACCCGGACCCTGACCTCCACCCTGACCTTGACCCTGATCCTGACCTCCACCCTGACCTTGTCCCCGACCCTGACCTCCACCCTTACCTTGACCCTGACCCCGACCTCCACCCTGACCTCCACCCTGACCTTGACCCCCACCCTGATCTTGACCCTGACCCTGACCTCCACTTTGACCTCGACCCTGACCCTGACCTCCACCCTGACCCCCACCCTGGCCTCGACCGCGTTCCTGACCTCCGGCCTGACCTTGACCCTGACCCCGACCTCCACCCTGACCTTGACCGTGACCCTGACCTCCACCCTGACCTTGACCCTGACCCTGACCTCCACCCTGACCTCCACCCTGACCTTTACCCTGACCCTGACCTTGACCCTGACCCCGACCTTCACCCTGACCTTGACCCTGACCCTGACCTCCACCCTGACATTGACCCTGACCCTGACCTCCACCCTGACCTTGACCCTGACCCTGACCTCCACCCTGACCTTGACCCCGACCCTGACCTCAACTTTGACCTTGACCCTGACCCCGACCTCCACCCTGACCTTGACCCTGACCCTGACCTTCACCCTGACCTTGACCTTGACCCTGACTTCCACCCTGACCTTGACCCTGACCCTGACCTCCACCCTGACCTTCACCCTGACCTTGACCACCACACTGACCTTGACCCTGACCCTGACCTCCACCCTGACCTTGACACTGACCACGACCTCCACCCTGACCTTGACCCTGACCCAGAGCTTACCCCGACCTCCACTCTGACCTTGACTGTGACCGTCACCTCGACCCTGACCTTGACCCTGACCTTGACTGTGACCCTGACCTCCACCCTGACCATGACCCTAAGACTTACCTCAACCCTGACCTCCACCCTGACCTTGACTGTGACCCTGACCTCCACCCTGACCATGACCCTAAGACTTACCTCAACCCTGACCTCCACCCTGACCTTGACCCTGACCCTGACCTCCACCCTGACCTTGACCCTGACCCTGACCTCCACCCTGACCTTGACCCTAACTATGACCTCTACTTTGACCTTGACCCTGACCCTGACCTCCACCCTAACCTTGACCCTGACCCTGACCTCCACTTTGACCTTGACTCTGACCCTGACCTCCACCCTGACCCTGACCTCCACCCTGACCATGACCCTGACCCTGACCTCAACCCTAAACTCCACCCTGACCTCGACCCTGACCCTGACCTCCACCCTGACCTTGAGCCTGACTTTGACCTCGGCTCTGACCTTGACCCTGACCCTGACCTCTACCCTGACCTGGACTGTGACCCTGACCTCCACCCTGACCTTGACCCTGAACCCGTCCTCCACCCTGACCTCCACCCTGACCTTGACCCTGACCCTGACCCCCACCCTGACCTTGACTGTGACCCTGACCTCCACCCTGACCTTGTCCCTGACCTTGACCCTGACCCTGACCTCGGCCCTGACCTCAACCCTGACCCTGACCTCCACCCTGACCTTGACTGAGACCGTCACCTCCACCCTGAACTCGACCCTGACCTTGACCCTGACCCTGACCTCCACCCTGACCTTGACCCTGACCCTGACCTCGGCCCTGACCTTGACCCTGACCCTGACCTCCACCCTGACCTTGACCCTGACCCTGACCTCCACCATGACCTCCACCCTGACCTTGACCCTGACCTTGACCTCCACCCTGACCTTGACACTGACCCTGACCTCCACCCTGACCTTGACCGTGACCCTGACCTCCACCCTGACCTTGACCCTCACCTTGACTATCACCTAGACCTTGACCCTGACCCTGACCTCTACTTTGACCTTGACCCTGACCCTGACCTCCACCCTGACCTTGACCCTGACCCTGACCTCCACCCTGACCTCCACCCTGACCATGACGTTGACCCTGACCTCCACCCTGACCTTTACCCTGACCCTGACCTCGGCCCTGACCTTGACCCTGACCCTGACCTCTACCCTGACCTTGACTGTGACCCTGACCTCCACCCTGACCTTGACCCTGAACCCGACCTCCACCCTGACCTCCACCCTGACCTTGACCCTGACCCTGACCTCCACCCTGACCTTGACTGTGACCCTGACCTCCACCCTGACCTTGTCCCTGACCTTGACCCTGACCCTGACCTCGGCCTTGACCTTAACCTTGACCCTGACCTCCACCCTGACCTTGACTGAGACCGTGACCTCCACCCTGACTTCGACCCTGACCTTGACCCTGACCCTGACCTCCACCCTGACCTTGACCCTGACCCTGACCTCGGCCCTGACCTTGACCCTGACCCTGACCTCCACCCTGATCTTGACCCTGACCCTGACCTCCACCCTGACCTCCACCCTGACCTTGACCCTGACCTTGATCTCCACCCTGACTTCGACACTGACCCTGACCTCTACTTTGACCTTGAACCTGACCCTGACTTCCACCCTGACCTTGACCCTGACCCTGACCTCCACCCTGACCTTCACCCTGACCTTGACCTCGACCCTGACCTCCACCCTGACCTTGACCCTGACCCTGACCTCCACCCTGACCTTGAACCTGATTCTGACCTCTACCCCGACCTCCACCCTGACCTTGAACCCCACCCTGATCTTGACCCTGACCCTGACCTCAACTTTGACCTTGACCCTGACCCCGACCTCGACCCTGACCTTGACCCTGACTCTGACCTTCACCCTGACCTTGACCTTGACCCTGACTTTTACCCTGCTCTTGACCCTGACCCTGACCTCCACCCTGACCTTTACCCTGACCTTGACCACCACCTTGACCTTGACCCTGACCCTGACCTCCACCCTGACCTTGACACTGACCACGACCTCCACCCTGACCTTGAACCTGACCCCGAGTTAACCCTGACCTCCACTTTGACCTTGACTGTGACCGTCACCTCGACCCTGACCTTGACCCTGACCCTGACCTCCACCCTGACCTTGACTGTGACCCTGACCTCTACCCTGACCTTGAACCTGACCCCGACCTTCACCCTGACCTTGACCGTGACCCTGACCTCCACCTTGTCCTTGACTGTGACCCTGACCTCCACCCTTACCTTGACCCTGACCCTGACCTCCACCCTGACCTCCACCCTGACCTTGACCCTGACCCTGGCCTTGACCCTGACACTGACCTCAACCCTGACCTCCACCCTGACCTTGACCCTGACCCTGACCTCCACCCTGACCTTGAGCCTGACCCTGACCTCGGCCCTGACCTTGACCCTGACCCTGACCTGCACCCTGACCTTGACCCTGACCCTGTTCTCCACTTTGACCTTGACCCTGACCCTGACCTCGACCCTGACCATGACCCTGACCCTGACCTCCACCCTGACCTTGACTGTGACCCTGACCTCCGTCCTGACCTTGACCCTGACGCTGACCTCCACCCTGACCTCCACCCTGACCTTGACCGTGACCCCGACCTCCACCCTGACCTTGACCCTGTCCTTGACTACCACCCTGACCTTGACCCGGACCCTGACCTCCACTTTGACCTTGACCCTGACCCTGACCTCTACCCCGATCTTGACCCTGACCCTGACCCCCACCCTGACCTCCACCCTGAACTTGACCCTGACCCTGACCTCCACCCTGACCTTGACTGTGACCCTGACCTCTACCCTGACCTTAACCCAGACCCCGACCTCCACCCTGACCTTGACCGTGACCCTGACCTCCACCCTGACCTTGACCCTGACCCTGACCTCCACCCTGACCTCCACCCTGACCTTTACCCTGACCCTGACCTTGACCCTGACCCTGACCTCCACCCTGACCTTGACCCTGACCCTGTTCTCCACTTTGACCTTGATCCTGACCCTGACCTCCACCCTGACCATGACCCTGACCCTGACCCCCACCCTGACCTTGACTGTGACCCTGACCTCCACCCTGACCTCGACCCTGAACCCGACCTCCATCCTGACCTTCACCCTGACCCTGACCCTGACCCTGACCTCCACCCTGACCTTGACTGTGACCCTGACCTCCACCCTGGCCTTGTCCCTGACCTTGACCCTGACCCTGACCTCGGCCCGGACCTTGACCCTGACCCTGACCTCCACCCTGACCTTGACTGAGACCGTGACCTCCACCCTGACCTCGACCCTGACCTTGACCCCGACCCTGACCTCCACCCTGACCTAGACCCTGACCCTGACCTAGGCCCTGACCTTGACCCTGACCCTGACCTCCACGCTGACCTCCACCCTGACCTTGACCATGACCTTGACCTCCACTCTGACCTTGACACTAACCCTGACCTCCACCCTGACCTTGTCCGTGACCCTGACCTCCACCCTGACCTTGACCCTGACCCTGACCTCTACTTTGACCTTGACCCTGACCCTGACCTCCACCCTGACGTTGACCCTGACCCTGACCGCCACCCCGACCTTGACCCTGACCCTGACCTCCACCCTGACCTTGACCCTGACCCTGACCTCCACCCTGACATTGACCCTGACCCTGACCTCCACCCTGACCTTGACCCTGACCCTGACCTCCACCCTGACCTTGACTGTGACCCTGACCTTCACCCTGACCTTGACCCTGACCCCGACCTCCAACCTGACGTCCACCCTGACCTTGACCCTGACCCTGTTCTCCACTTTGACCTTGATCCTGACCCTGACCTCCACCCTGACCCCCACCCTGACCTTGACCGCGTTCCTGACCTCCACCCTGACCTTGACCCGGACCCTGACCTCCACCCTGACCTTGACCCTGATCCTGACCTCCACCCTGACCTTGTCCCCGACCCTGACCTCCACCCTTACCTTGACCCTGACCCCGACCTCCACCCTGACCTCCACCCTGACCTTGACCCCCACCCTGATCTTGACCCTGACCCTGACCTCCACTTTGACCTCGACCCTGACCCTGTCCTCCACCCTGACCCCCACCCTGGCCTCGACCGCGTTCCTGACCTCCGGCCTGACCTTGACCCTGACCCCGACCTCCACCCTGACCTTGACCGTGACCCTGACCTCCACCCTGACCTTGACCCTGACCCTGACCTCCACCCTGACCTCCACCCTGACCTTTACCCTGACCCTGACCTTGACCCTGACCCCGACCTTCACCCTGACCTTGACCCTGACCCTGACCTCCACCCTGACATTGACCCTGACCCTGACCTCCACCCTGACCTTGACCCTGACCCTGACCTCCACCCTGACCTTGACCCCGACCCTGACCTCAACTTTGACCTTGACCCTGACCCCGACCTCCACCCTGACCTTGACCCTGACCCTGACCTTCACCCTGACCTTGACCTTGACCCTGAGTTCCACCCTGACCTTGACCCTGACCCTGACCTCCACCCTGACCTTCACCCTGACCTTGACCACCACCCTGACCTTGACCCTGACCCTGACCTCCACCCTGACCTTGACACTGACCACGACCTCCACCCTGACCTTGACCCTGACCCAGAGCTTACCCCGACCTCCACTCTGACCTTGACTGTGACCGTCACCTCGACCCTGACCTTGACCCTGACCTTGACTGTGACCCTGACCTCCACCCTGACCATGACCCTAAGACTTACCTCAACCCTGACCTCCACCCTGACCTTGACCCTGACCCTGACCTCCACCCTGACCTTGACCCTGACCCTGACCTCCACCCTGACATTGACCCTGACCCTGACCTCCACCCTGACCTTGACCCTGACCCTGACCTCCACCCTGACCTTGACTGTGACCCTGACCTTCACCCTGACCTTGACCCTGACCCCGACCTCCAATCTGACGTCCACCCTGACCTTGACCCTGACCCTGTTCTCCACTTTGACCTTGATCCTGACCCTGACCTCCACCCTGACCCCCACCCTGACCTTGACCGCGTTTCTGACCTCCACCCTGACCTTGACCCTGACCCTGACCTCCACCCTGACCTTGACCCTGATCCTGACCTTCACCCTGACCTTGTCCCCGATCCTGACCTCCACCCTTACTTTGACCCTGACCCCGACCTCCACCCTGACCTCCACCCTGACCTTGACCCCCACCCTGATCTTGACCCTGACCCTGACCTCCACTTTGACCTCGACCCTGACCCTGACCTCCACCCTGACCCCCACCCTGGCCTCGACCGCGTTCCTGACCTCCGGCCTGACCTTGACCCTGACCCCGACCTCCACCCTGACCTTGACCGTGACCCTGACCTCCACCCTGACCTTGACCCTGACCCTGACCTCCACCATGACCTTGACCCTGACCCTGACCTCCACCCTGACCTCCACCCTGACCTTGACGTTGACCCTGACCTCCACCCTGACCTTTACCCTGACCCTGACCTCGGCCCTGACCTTGACCCTGACCCTGACCTCTACCCTGACCTTGACTGTGACCCTGACCTCCACCCTGACCTTGACCCTGAACCCGACCTCCACCCTGAGCTCCACCCTGACCTTGACCCTGACCCTGACCTCCACCCTGACCTTGACTGTGGCCCTGACCTCCACCCTGACCTTGTCCCTGACCTTGACCCTGACCCTGACCTCGGCCTTGACCTTAACCTTGACCCTGACCTCCACCCTGACCTTGACTGAGACCGTGACCTCCACCCTGACTTCGACCCTGACCTTGACCCTGACCCTGACCTCCACCCTGACCTTGACCCTGACCCTGACCTCGGCCCTGACCTTGACCCTGACCCTGACCTCCACCCTGATCTTGACCCTGACCCTGACCTCCACCCTGACCTCCACCCTGACCTTGACCCTGACCTTGATCTCCACCCTGACTTCGACACTGACCCTGACCTCTACTTTGACCTTGACCCTGACCCTGACTTCCACCCTGACCTTGACCCTGACCCTGACCTCCACCCTGACCTTCACCCTGACCTTGACCTTGACCCTGACCTCCACCCTGACCTTGACCCTGACCCTGACCTCCACCCTGACCTTGAACCTGATTCTGACCTCTACCCCGACCTCCACCCTGACCTTGAACCCCACCCTGATCTTGACCCTGACCCTGACCTCAACTTTGACCTTGACCCTGACCCCGACCTCGACCCTGACCTTGACCCTGACTCTGACCTTCACCCTGACCTTGACCTTGACCCTGACTTTTACCCTGCTCTTGACCCTGACCCTGACCTCCACCCTGACCTTTACCCTGACCTTGACCACCACCCTGACCTTGACCCTGACCCTGACCTCCACCCTGACCTTGACACTGACCACGACCTCCACCCTGACCTTGAACCTGACCCCGAGTTAACCCTGACCTCCACTTTGACCTTGACTGTGACCGTCACCTCGACCCTGACCTTGACCCTGACCCTGACCTCCACCCTGACCTTGACTGTGACCCTGACCTCTACCCTGACCTTGAACCTGACCCCGACCTTCACCCTGACCTTGACCGTGACCCTGACCTCCACCTTGTCCTTGACTGTGACCCTGACCTCCACCCTTACCTTGACCCTGACCCTGACCTCCACCCTGACCTCCACCCTGACCTTGACCCTGACCCTGGCCTTGACCCTGACACTGACCTCAACCCTGACCTCCACCCTGACCTTGACCCTGACCCTGACCTCCACCCTGACCTTGAGCCTGACCCTGACCTCGGCCCTGACCTTGACCCTGACCCTGACCTGCACCCTGACCTTGACCCTGACCCTGTTCTCCACTTTGACCTTGACCCTGACCCTGACCTCGACCCTGACCATGACCCTGACCCTGACCTCCACCCTGACCTTGACTGTGACCCTGACCTCCGTCCTGACCTTGACCCTGACGCTGACCTCCACCCTGACCTCCACCCTGACCTTGACCGTGACCCCGACCTCCACCCTGACCTTGACCCTGTCCTTGACTACCACCCTGACCTTGACCCGGACCCTGACCTCCACTTTGACCTTGACCCTGACCCTGACCTCTACCCCGATCTTGACCCTGACCCTGACCCCCACCCTGACCTCCACCCTGAACTTGACCCTGACCCTGACCACCACCCTGACCTTGACCCTGACCCTGACCTCCACCCTGACCTTGACCCTGACCCTGACCTCCACCCTGACCTCCACCCTGACCTTGACCCTGACCCCGACCTCCACCCTCACATCCACCCTGACCTTGACCCCCACCCTGATCTTGACCCTGACCCCGACCTCCACTTTGACCTCGACCCTGACCCCGAGCTCCACCCTGACCTCCACCCTGACCTTGACCTCGTTCCTGACCTCCACCCTGAACTTGACCCTGACCCTGACCTCCACCCTGACCTTGACCCCGACCCTGACCTCAACTTTGACCTTGACCCTGAGCCCAACCTCCACCCTGACCTTGACACTGACCCTGACCTTCACCCTGACCTTGACCTTGACCCCGACTTCCACCCTGACCTTGACCCTGACCCTGACCTCCACCCTGACATTTACCCTGACCTTGACCACCACCCTGACCTTGACCCCGACCCAGACCTCCACCCTGACCTTGACACTGACCACGACCTCCACCCTGACCTTGACCCTGACCCCGAGCTTACCCTGACCTCCACTCTGACCTTGACTGTGACCGTCACCTCGACCCTGACCTTGACCCTGACCCTGACCTCCACCCTGACCTGGACTGTGACCCTGACCTCTACCCTGACCTTAACCCAGACCCCGACCTCCACCCTGACCTTGACCGTGACCCTGACCTCCACCCTGACCTTGACCCTGACCCTGACCTCCACCCTGACCTCCACCCTGACCTTTACCCTGACCCTGACCTTGACCCTGACCCTGACCTCCACCCTGACCTTGACCCTGACCCTGTTCTCCACTTTGACCTTGATCCTGACCCTGACCTCCACCCTGACCATGACCCTGACCCTGACCCCCACCCTGACCTTGACTGTGACCCTGACCTCCACCCTGACCTTGACCCTGAACCCGACCTCCATCCTGACCTTCACCCTGACCCTGACCCTGACCCTGACCTCCACCCTGACCTTGACTGTGACCCTGACCTCCACCCTGGCCTTGTCCCTGACCTTGACCCTGACCCTGACCTCGGCCCGGACCTTGACCCTGACCCTGACCTCCACCCTGACCTTGACTGAGACCGTGACCTCCACCCTGACCTCGACCCTGACCTTGACCCCGACCCTGACCTCCACCCTGACCTTGACCCTGACCCTGACCTCGGCCCTGACCTTGACCCTGACGCTGACCTCCACGCTGACCTCCACCCTGACCTTGACCATGACCTTGACCTCCACTCTGACCTTGACACTAACCCTGACCTCCACCCTGACCTTGTCCGTGACCCTGACCTCCACCCTGACCTTGACCCTGACCCTGACCTCTACTTTGACCTTGACCCTGACCCTGACCTCCACCCTGACGTTGACCCTGACCCTGACCGCCACCCCGACCTTGACCCTGACCCTGACCTCCACCCTGACCTTGACCCTGACCCTGACCTCCACCCTGACATTGACCCTGACCCTGACCTCCACCCTGACCTTGAACCTGACCCTGACCTCCACCCTGACCTTGACTGTGACCCTGACCTTCACCCTGACCTTGACCCTGACCCCGACCTCCAATCTGACGTCCACCCTGACCTTGACCCTGACCCTGTTCTCCACTTTGACCTTGATCCTGACCCTGACCTCCACCCTGACCCCCACCCTGACCTTGACCGCGTTCCTGACCTCCACCCTGACCTTGACCCTGACCCTGACCTCCACCCTGACCTTGACCCTGATCCTGACCTTCACCCTGACCTTGTCCCCGATCCTGACCTCCACCCTTACCTTGACCCTGACCCCGACCTCCACCCTGACCTCCACCCTGACCTTGACCCCCACCCTGATCTTGACCCTGACCCTGACCTCCACTTTGACCTCGACCCTGACCCTGACCTCCACCCTGACCCCCACCCTGGCCTCGACCGCGTTCCTGACCTCCGGCCCGACCTTGACCCTGACCCCGACCTCCACCCTGACCTTGACCGTGACCCTGACCTCCACCCTGACCTTGACCCTGACCCTGACCTCCACCCTGACCTCCACCCTGACCTTTACCCTGACCCTGACCTTGACCCTGACCCTGACCTTCACCCTGACCTTGACCCTGACCCTGACCTCCACCCTGACCTTGACCCTGACCCTGACCTCCACCCTGACATTGACCCTGACCCTGACCTCCACCCTGACCTTGACCCTGACCCTGACCTCCACCCTGACCTTGACCCCGACCCTGACCTCAACTTTGACCTTGACCCTGACCCCGACCTCCACCCTGACCTTGACCCTGACCCTGACCTTCACCCTGACCTTGACCTTGACCCTGACTTCCACCCTGACCTTGACCCTGACCCTGACCTCCACCCTGACCTTCACCCTGACCTTGACCACCACCCTGACCTTGACCCTGACCCTGACCTCCACCCTGACCTTGACACTGACCACGACCTCCACCCTGACCTTGACCCTGACCCAGAGCTTACCCCGACCTCCACTCTGACCTTGACTGTGACCGTCACCTCGACCCTGACCTTGACCCTGACCTTGACTGTGACCCTGACCTCTACCCTGACCTTGACCCTGACCCCGACCTTCACCCTGACCTTGACCGTGACCCTGACCTCCACCTTGGCCTTGACTGTGACCCTAACCTCCACCCTTACCTTGACCCTGACCCTGACCTCCACCCTGACCTCCACCCTGACCTTGACCCTGACCCTGACCTCCACCCTGACCTTACCCTGACCCTGACCTCCACCCTGACCTTGACCCTGACCCTGACCTCCACTTTGACCTTGACTCTGACCCTGACCTCCACCCCGACCATGACCCTAACACTTACCTCAACCCTGACCTCCACCCTGACCTTGACCCTGACCCTGACCTCCACCCTGACCTTGACCCTGACCCTGACCTCCACCCTGACCTTGACCCTAACCCTGACCTCTACTTTGACCTTGACCCTGACCCTGACCTCCACCCTAACCTTGACTCTGACCCTGACCTCCACTTTGACCTTGACTCTGACCCTGACCTCCACCCTGACCCTGACCTCCACCCTGACCATGACCCTGACCCTGCCCTCAACCCTAAACTCCACCCTGACCTCGACCCTGACCCTGACCTCCACCCTGACCTTGAGCCTGACTTTGACCTCGGCTCTGACCTTGACCCTGACCCTGACCTCTACCCTGACCTGGACTGTGACCCTGACCTCCACCCTGACCTTGACCCTGAACCCGTCCTCCACCCTGACCTCCACCCTGACCTTGACCCTGACCCTGACCCCCACCCTGACCTTGACTGTGACCCTGAAACCAACCCTGACCTTGTCCCTGACCTTGACCCTGACCCTGACCTCGGCCCTGACCTCAACCCTGACCCTGACCTCCACCCTGACCTTGACTGAGACCGTCACCTCCACCCTGACCTCGACCCTGACCTTGACCCTGACCCTGACCTCCACCCTGACCTTGACCCTGACCCTGACCTCGGCCCTGACCTTGACCCTGACCCTGACCTCCACCCTGACCTTGACCCTGACCCTGACCTCCACCATGACCTCCACCCTGACCTTGACCCTGACCCTGACCTCCACCCTGACCATGACCCTGACCCTGACCTCAACCCTAAACTCCACCCTGACCTCGACCCTGACCCTGACCTCCACCCTGACCTTGAGCCTGACTTTGACCTCGGCTCTGACCTTGACCCTGACCCTGACCTCTACCCTGACCTGGACTGTGACCCTGACCTCCACCCTGACCTTGACCCTGAACCCGTCCTCCACCCTGACCTCCACCCTGACCTTGACCCTGACCCTGACCCCCACCCTGACCTTGACTGTGACCCTGACCTCCACCCTGACCTTGTCCCTGACCTTGACCCTGACCCTGACCTCGGCCCTGACCTCAACCCTGACCCTGACCTCCACCCTGACCTTGACTGAGACCGTCACCTCCACCCTGACCTCGACCCTGACCTTGACCCTGACCCTGACCTCCACCCTGACCTTGACCCTGACCCTGACCTCGGCCCTGACCTTGACCCTGACCCTGACCTGCACCCTGACCTTGACCCTGACCCTGACCTCCACCATGACCTCCACCCTGACCTTGACCCTGACCTTGACCTCCACCCTGACCTTGACACTGACCCTGACCTCCACCCTGACCTTGACCGTGACCCTGACCTCCACCCTGACCTTGACCCTCACCTTGACTATCACCTAGACCTTGACCCTGACCCTGACCTCTACTTTGACCTTGACCCTGACCCTGACCTCCACCCTGACCTTGACCCTGACCCTGACCTCCACCCTGACCTCCACCCTGACCTTGACGTTGACCCTGACCTCCACCCTGACCTTTACCCTGACCCTGACCTCGGCCCTGACCTTGACCCTGACCCTGACCTCTACCCTGACCTTGACTGTGACCCTGACCTCCACCCTGACCTTGACCCTGAACCCGACCTCCACCCTGACCTCCACCCTGACCTTGACCCTGACCCTGACCTCCACCCTGACCTTGACTGTGACCCTGACCTCCACCCTGACCTTGTCCCTGACCTTGACCCTGACCCTGACCTCGGCCTTGACCTTAACCTTGACCCTGACCTCCACCCTGACCTTGACTGAGACCGTGACCTCCACCCTGACTTCGACCCTGACCTTGACCCTGACCCTGACCTCCACCCTGACCTTGACCCTGACCCTGACCTCGGCCCTGACCTTGACCCTGACCCTGACCTCCACCCTGATCTTGACCCTGACCCTGACCTCCACCCTGACCTCCACCCTGACCTTGACCCTGACCTTGATCTCCACCCTGACTTCGACACTGACCCTGACCTCTACTTTGACCTTGACCCTGACCCTGACTTCCACCCTGACCTTGACCCTGACCCTGACCTCCACCCTGACCTTCACCCTGACCTTGACCTTGACCCTGACCTCCACCCTGACCTTGACCCTGACCCTGACCTCCACCCTGACCTTGAACCTGATTCTGACCTCTACCCCGACCTCCACCCTGACCTTGAACCCCACCCTGATCTTGACCCTGACCCTGACCTCAACTTTGACCTTGACCCTGACCCCGACCTCGACCCTGACCTTGACCCTGACTCTGACCTTCACCCTGACCTTGACCTTGACCCTGACTTTTACCCTGCTCTTGACCCTGACCCTGACCTCCACCCTGACCTTTACCCTGACCTTGACCACCACCCTGACCTTGACCCTGACCCTGACCTCCACCCTGACCTTGACACTGACCACGACCTCCACCCTGACCTTGAACCTGACCCCGAGTTAACCCTGACCTCCACTTTGACCTTGACTGTGACCGTCACCTCGACCCTGACCTTGACCCTGACCCTGACCTCCACCCTGACCTTGACTGTGACCCTGACCTCTACCCTGACCTTGAACCTGACCCCGACCTTCACCCTGACCTTGACCGTGACCCTGACCTCCACCTTGTCCTTGACTGTGACCCTGACCTCCACCCTTACCTTGACCCTGACCCTGACCTCCACCCTGACCTCCACCCTGACCTTGACCCTGACCCTGGCCTTGACCCTGACACTGACCTCAACCCTGACCTCCACCCTGACCTTGACCCTGACCCTGACCTCCACCCTGACCTTGAGCCTGACCCTGACCTCGGCCCTGACCTTGACCCTGACCCTGACCTGCACCCTGACCTTGACCCTGACCCTGTTCTCCACTTTGACCTTGACCCTGACCCTGACCTCGACCCTGACCATGACCCTGACCCTGACCTCCACCCTGACCTTGACTGTGACCCTGACCTCCGTCCTGACCTTGACCCTGACGCTGACCTCCACCCTGACCTCCACCCTGACCTTGACCGTGACCCCGACCTCCACCCTGACCTTGACCCTGTCCTTGACTACCACCCTGACCTTGACCCGGACCCTGACCTCCACTTTGACCTTGACCCTGACCCTGACCTCTACCCCGATCTTGACCCTGACCCTGACCCCCACCCTGACCTCCACCCTGAACTTGACCCTGACCCTGACCACCACCCTGACCTTGACCCTGACCCTGACCTCCACCCTGACCTTGACCCTGACCCTGACCTCCACCCTGACCTCCACCCTGACCTTGACCCTGACCCCGACCTCCACCCTCACATCCACCCTGACCTTGACCCCCACCCTGATCTTGACCCTGACCCCGACCTCCACTTTGACCTCGACCCTGACCCCGAGCTCCACCCTGACCTCCACCCTGACCTTGACCTCGTTCCTGACCTCCACCCTGAACTTGACCCTGACCCTGACCTCCACCCTGACCTTGACCCCGACCCTGACCTCAACTTTGACCTTGACCCTGACCCCGACCTCCACCCTGACCTTGACACTGACCCTGACCTTCACCCTGACCTTGACCTTGACCCCGACTTCCACCCTGACCTTGACCCTGACCCTGACCTCCACCCTGACATTTACCCTCACCTTGACCACCACCCTGACCTTGACCCCGACCCAGACCTCCACCCTGACCTTGACACTGACCACGACCTCCACCCTGACCTTGACCCTGACCCCGAGCTTACCCTGACCTCCACTCTGACCTTGACTGTGACCGTCACCTCGACCCTGACCTTGACCCTGACCCTGACCTCCACCCTGACCTTGACTGTGACCCTGACCTCTACCCTGACCTTAACCCAGACCCCGACCTCCACCCTGACCTTGACCGTGACCCTGACCTCCACCCTGACCTTGACCCTGACCCTGACCTCCACCCTGACCTCCACCCTGACCTTTACCCTGACCCTGACCTTGACCCTGACCCTGACCTCCACCCTGACCTTGACCCTGACCCTGTTCTCCACTTTGACCTTGATCCTGACCCTGACCTCCACCCTGACCATGACCCTGACCCTGACCCCCACCCTGACCTTGACTGTGACCCTGACCTCCACCCTGACCTTCACCCTGAACCCGACCTCCATCCTGACCTTCACCCTGACCCTGACTTTGACCCTGACCTCCACCCTGACCTTGACTGTGACCCTGACCTCCACCCTGGCCTTGTCCCTGACCTTGACCCTGACCCTGACCTCGGCCCGGACCTTGACCCTGACCCTGACCTCCACCCTGACCTTGACTGAGACCGTGACCTCCACCCTGACCTCGACCCTGACCTTGACCCCGACCCTGACCTCCACCCTGACCTTGACCCTGACCCTGACCTCGGCCCTGACCTTGACCCTGACCCTGACCTCCACGCTGACCTCCACCCTGACCTTGACCATGACCTTGACCTCCACTCTGACCTTGACACTAACCCTGACCTCCACCCTGACCTTGTCCGTGACCCTGACCTCCACCCTGACCTTGACCCTGACCCTGACCTCTACTTTGACCTTGACCCTGACCCTGACCTCCACCCTGACGTTGACCCTGACCCTGACCGCCACCCCGACCTTGACCCTGACCCTGACCTCCACCCTGACCTTGACCCTGACCCTGACCTCCACCCTGACATTGACCCTGACCCTGACCTCCACCCTGACCTTGACCCTGACCCTGACCTCCACCCTGACCTTGACTGTGACCCTGACCTTCACCCTGACCTTGACCCTGACCCCGACCTCCAATCTGACGTCCACCCTGACCTTGACCCTGACCCTGTTCTCCACTTTGACCTTGATCCTGACCCTGACCTCCACCCTGACCCCCACCCTGACCTTGACCGCGTTCCTGACCTCCACCCTGACCTTGACCCTGACCCTGACCTCCACCCTGACCTTGACCCTGATCCTGACCTTCACCCTGACCTTGTCCCCGATCCTGACCTCCACCCTTACTTTGACCCTGACCCCGACCTCCACCCTGACCTCCACCCTGACCTTGACCCCCACCCTGATCTTGACCCTGACCCTGACCTCCACTTTGACCTCGACCCTGACCCTGACCTCCACCCTGACCCCCACCCTGGCCTCGACCGCGTTCCTGACCTCCGACCTGACCTTGACCCTGACCCCGACCTCCACCCTGACCTTGACCGTGACCCTGACCTCCACCCTGACCTTGACCCTGACCCTGACCTCCACCCTGACCTCCACCCTGACCTTTACCCTGACCCTGACCTTGACCCTGACCCCGACCTTCACCCTGACCTTGACCCTGACCCTGACCTCCACCCTGACCTTGACCCTGACCCTGACCTCCACCCTGACATTGACCCTGACCCTGACCTCCACCCTGACCTTGACCCTGACCCTGACCTCCACCCTGACCTTGACCCCGACCCTGACCTCAACTTTGACCTTGACCCTGACCCCGACCTCCACCCTGACCTTGACCCTGACCCTGACCTTCACCCTGACCTTGACCTTGACCCTGACCTTGACCCTGACCCTGACCACCACCCTGACCTTCACCCTGACCTTGACCACCACCCTGACCTTGACCCTGACCCTGACCTCCACCCTGACCTTGACTGTGACCGTCACCTCGACCCTGACCTTGACCCTGACCTTGACTGTGACCCTGACCTCTACCCTGACCTTGACCCTGACCCCGACCTTCACCCTGACCTTGACCGTGACCCTGACCTCCACCTTGGTCTTGACTGTGACCCTAACCTCCACCCTTACCTTGACCCTGACCCTGACCTCCACCCTGACCTCCACCCTGACCTTGACCCTGACCCTGACCTTGACCCTGACACTGACCTCAACCCTGACCTCCACCCTAACCTTGACCCTGACCCTGACCTCCACCCTGACCTTACCCTGACCCTGACCTCCACCCTGACCTTGACCCTGACCCTGACCTCCACTTTGACCTTGACTCTGACCCTGACCTCCACCCTGACCATGACCCTAACACTTACCTCAACCCTGACCTCCACCCTGACCTTGACCCTGACCCTGACCTCCACCCTGACCTTGACCCTGACCCTGACCTCCACCCTGACCTTGACCCTAACCCTGACCTCTACTTTGACCTTGACCCTGACCCTGACCTCCACCCTAACCTTGACCCTGACCCTGACCTCCACTTTGACCTTGACTCTGACCCTGACCTCCACCCTGACCCTGACCTCCACCCTGACCATGACCCTGACCCTGACCTCAACCCTAAACTCCACCCTGACCTCGACCCTGACCCTGACCTCCACCCTGACCTTGAGCCTGACTTTGACCTCGGCTCTGACCTTGACCCTGACCCTGACCTCTACCCTGACCTGGACTGTGACCCTGACCTCCACCCTGACCTTGACCCTGAACCCGTCCTCCACCCTGACCTCCACCCTGACCTTGACCCTGACCCTGACCTCCACCCTGACCTCCACCCTGACCTTGACGTTGACCCTGACCTCCACCCTGACCTTGACCCTGACCCTGACCTCCACCCTGACCTTGACCCTGACTCTGACCTCTACCCCGACCTCCACCCTGACCCCGACCCCCACCCTGATCTTGACCCTGACCCTGACCTCC
This sequence comes from Tenthredo distinguenda, assembly GCA_947538915.1. Classification (NCBI taxonomy): domain Eukaryota; kingdom Metazoa; phylum Arthropoda; class Insecta; order Hymenoptera; family Tenthredinidae; genus Tenthredo; species Tenthredo distinguenda. The sequence goes on along the minus strand of OX384536.1, from coordinate 4,994,898 downwards.
ACTTTGACCTTGACCCTGACCCTGACCTCCACCCTGACATTGACCCTGACCCTGACCTCCACCCTGACCTTGACCCTGACCCTGACCTCCACCCTGACCTTGACCCCGACCCTGATCTCAACTTTAACCTTGACCCTGACCCCGACCTCGACCCTGACCTTGACCCTGACCCTGACCTCCACCCTGACCTCCACCCTGACCTTGACCCTGACCCTGACCTTGACCCTGACACTGACCTCAACCCTGACCTCCACCCTAACCTTGACCCTGACCCTGACCTCCACCCTGACCTTACCCTGACCCTGACCTCCACCCTGACCTTGACCCTGACCCTGACCTCCACTTTGACCTTGACTCTGACCCTGACCTCCACCCTGACCATGACCCTAACCCTTACCTCAACCCTGACCTCCACCCTGACCTTGACCCTGACCCTGACCTCCACCCTGACCTTGACCCTGACCCTGACCTCCACCCTGACCTTGACCCTCACCCTGACCTCCACCCTGACATTGACCCTGACCCTGACCTCCACCCTGACCTTGACCCTGACCCTGACCTCCACCCTGACCTCGACCCCGACCCTGACCTCAACTTTGACCTTGACCCTGACCCCGACCTTCACCCTGACCTTGACTGTGACCGTCACCTCGACCCTGACCTTGACCCTGACCCTGACCTCGACCCTGACCTTGACTGTGACCCTGACCTCTACCCTGACCTTGACCCTGACCTTGACCCTGACCCCGACCTCTACCCTGACCTTGACTGTGACCGTCACCTCGACCCTGACCTTGACCCTGACCCTGACCTCCACCCTAACCTTGACCCTGACCCTGACCTCCACCCTGACATTGACCCTGACCCTGACCTCCACCCTGACCTTGACCCTGACCCTGACCTCCACCCTGACCTTGACCCCGACCCTGACCTCAACTTTGACCTTGACCCTGACCCCGACCTCCACCCTGACCTTGACCCTGACCCTGACCTCAACCCTGACCTCCACCCTGACCTTGACCCTGACCCTGACCTCCACCCTGACCTTGAGCCTGACCCTGACCTCAGCCCTGACCTTGACCCTGACCCTGACCTCCACCCTGACCTTGACCCTGACCCTGTTCTCCACTTTGACCTTGACCCTGACCCTGACCTCCACCCTGACCATGACCCTGACCCTGACCTCCACCCTGACCTTGACTGTGACCCTGACCTCCACCCTGACCTTGACCCTGAACCCGACCTCCACCCTGACCTCCACCCTGACCTTGACCCTGACCCTGACCTCCACCCTGACCTTGACTGTGACCCTGACCTCCACCCTGACCTTGTCCCTGACCCTGACCTCCACCCTGACGTTGACTGTGACCCTGACCTCCACCCTGACGTTGACCCTGACCCTGACCTCTACCCTGACATTGACCCTGACCCTGACCTCCACCCTGACCTTGACCCCGACCTCGACCTCCACCCTGACCTTGACCCCGACCCTGACCTTCACCCTGACCTCCACTCTGACCTTGACCCTGACCCTGACCTCCACCCTGACCTTGACCCTGACCCTGACCTTGGTCCTGACCTTGACCCTGACCCTGACCTCCACCCTGACCTTGACCCTGACCCTGACCTTGGTCCTGACCTTGACCCTGACCCTGACCTCCACCCTGACCTTGACCCTGACCCTGACCTCCACTTTGACCTTGACCCTGACCCTGACCTCCACCCTGACCATGACCCTGACCTTGACCGTGACCCTGACCTCCACCCTGACCTTGACCCTGACCCTGACCTCCACCCTGACCTCCACCCTGACCTTTACCCTGACCCTGACCTTGACCCTGACCCTGACCTCCACCCTGACCTTGACCCTGACCCTGTTCTCCACTTTGACCTTGATCCTGACCCTGACCTCCACCCTGACCATGACCCTGACCCTGACCCCCACCCTGACCTTGACTGTGACCCTGACCTCCACCCTGACCTTCACCCTGAACCCGACCTCCATCCTGACCTTCACCCTGACCCTGACCCTGACCCTGACCTCCACCCTGACCTTGACTGTGACCCTGACCTCCACCCTGGCCTTGTCCCTGACCTTGACCCTGACCCTGACCTCGGCCCGGACCTTGACCCTGACCCTGACCTCCACCCTGACCTTGACTGAGACCGTGACCTCCACCCTGACCTCGACCCTGACCTTGACCCCGACCCTGACCTCCACCCTGACCTTGACCCTGACCCTGACCTCGGCCCTGACCTTGACCCTGACCCTGACCTCCACGCTGACCTCCACCCTGACCTTGACCATGACCTTGACCTCCACTCTGACCTTGACACTAACCCTGACCTCCACCCTGACCTTGTCCGTGACCCTGACCTCCACCCTGACCTTGACCCTGACCCTGACCTCTACTTTGACCTTGACCCTGACCCTGACCTCCACCCTGACGTTGACCCTGACCCTGACCGCCACCCCGACCTTGACCCTGACCCTGACCTCCACCCTGACCTTGACCCTGACCCTGACCTCCACCCTGACATTGACCCTGACCCTGACCTCCACCCTGACCTTGACCCTGACCCTGACCTCCACCCTGACCTTGACTGTGACCCTGACCTTCACCCTGACCTTGACCCTGACCCCGACCTCCAATCTGACGTCCACCCTGACCTTGACCCTGACCCTGTTCTCCACTTTGACCTTGATCCTGACCCTGACCTCCACCCTGACCCCCACCCTGACCTTGACCGCGTTCCTGACCTCCACCCTGACCTTGACCCTGACCCTGACCTCCACCCTGACCTTGACCCTGATCCTGACCTTCACCCTGACCTTGTCCCCGATCCTGACCTCCACCCTTACTTTGACCCTGACCCCGACCTCCACCCTGACCTCCACCCTGACCTTGACCCCCACCCTGATCTTGACCCTGACCCTGACCTCCACTTTGACCTCGACCCTGACCCTGACCTCCACCCTGACCCCCACCCTGGCCTCGACCGCGTTCCTGACCTCCGGCCTGACCTTGACCCTGACCCCGACCTCCACCCTGACCTTGACCGTGACCCTGACCTCCACCCTGACCTTGACCCTGACCCTGACCTCCACCCTGACCTCCACCCTGACCTTTACCCTGACCCTGACCTTGACCCTGACCCCGACCTTCACCCTGACCTTGACCCTGACCCTGACCTCCACCCTGACCTTGACCCTGACCCTGACCTCCACCCTGACATTGACCCTGACCCTGACCTCCACCCTGACCTTGACCCTGACCCTGACCTCCACCCTGACCTTGACCCCGACCCTGACCTCAACTTTGACCTTGACCCTGACCCCGACCTCCACCCTGACCTTGACCCTGACCCTGACCTTCACCCTGACCTTGACCTTGACCCTGACCTTGACCCTGACCCTGACCTCCACCCTGACCTTCACCCTGACCTTGACCACCACCCTGACCTTGACCCTGACCCTGACCTCCACCCTGACCTTGACTGTGACCGTCACCTCGACCCTGACCTTGACCCTGACCTTGACTGTGACCCTGACCTCTACCCTGACCTTGACCCTGACCCCGACCTTCACCCTGACCTTGACCGTGACCCTGACCTCCACCTTGGTCTTGACTGTGACCCTAACCTCCACCCTTACCTTGACCCTGACCCTGACCTCCACCCTGACCTCCACCCTGACCTTGACCCTGACCCTGACCTTGACCCTGACACTGACCTCAACCCTGACCTCCACCCTAACCTTGACCCTGACCCTGACCTCCACCCTGACCTTACCCTGACCCTGACCTCCACCCTGACCTTGACCCTGACCCTGACCTCCACTTTGACCTTGACTCTGACCCTGACCTCCACCCTGACCATGACCCTAACACTTACCTCAACCCTGACCACCACCCTGACCTTGACCCTGACCCTGACCTCCACCCTGACCTTGACCCTGACCCTGACCTCCACCCTGACCTTGACCCTAACCCTGACCTCTACTTTGACCTTGACCCTGACCCTGACCTCCACCCTAACCTTGACCCTGACCCTGACCTCCACTTTGACCTTGACTCTGACCCTGACCTCCACCCTGACCCTGACCTCCACCCTGACCATGACCCTGACCCTGACCTCAACCCTAAACTCCACCCTGACCTCGACCCTGACCCTGACCTCCACCCTGACCTTGAGCCTAACTTTGACCTCGGCTCTGACCTTGACCCTGACCCTGACCTCTACCCTGACCTGGACTGTGACCCTGACCTCCACCCTGACCTTGACCCTGAACCCGTCCTCCACCCTGACCTCCACCCTGACCTTGACCCTGACCCTGACCTCCACCCTGACCTCCACCCTGACCTTGACGTTGACCCTGACCTCCACCCTGACCTTGACCCTGACCCTGACCTCCACCCTGACCTTGACCCTGACTCTGACCTCTACCCCGACCTCCACCCTGACCCCGACCCCCACCCTGATCTTGACCCTGACCCTGACCTCCACTTTGACCTTGACCCTGACCCTGACCTCCACCCTGACATTGACCCTGACCCTGACCTCCACCCTGACCTTGACCCTGACCCTGACCTCCACCCTGACCTTGACCCCGACCCTGATCTCAACTTTAACCTTGACCCTGACCCCGACCTCGACCCTGACCTTGACCCTGACCCTGACCTCCACCCTGACCTCCACCCTGACCTTGACCCTGACCCTGACCTTGACCCTGACACTGACCTCAACCCTGACCTCCACCCTAACCTTGACCCTGACCCTGACCTCCACCCTGACCTTACCCTGACCCTGACCTCCACCCTGACCTTGACCCTGACCCTGACCTCCACTTTGACCTTGACTCTGACCCTGACCTCCACCCTGACCATGACCCTAACCCTTACCTCAACCCTGACCTCCACCCTGACCTTGACCCTGACCCTGACCTCCACCCTGACCTTGACCCTGACCCTGACCTCCACCCTGACCTTGACCCTCACCCTGACCTCCACCCTGACATTGACCCTGACCCTGACCTCCACCCTGACCTTGACCCTGACCCTGACCTCCACCCTGACCTCGACCCCGACCCTGACCTCAACTTTGACCTTGACCCTGACCCCGACCTTCACCCTGACCTTGACTGTGACCGTCACCTCGACCCTGACCTTGACCCTGACCCTGACCTCGACCCTGACCTTGACTGTGACCCTGACCTCTACCCTGACCTTGACCCTGACCTTGACCCTGACCCCGACCTCTACCCTGACCTTGACTGTGACCGTCACCTCGACCCTGACCTTGACCCTGACCCTGACCTCCACCCTGACCTTGACCCTGACCCTGACCTCCACCCTGACATTGACCCTGACCCTGACCTCCACCCTGACCTTGACCCTGACCCTGACCTCCACCCTGACCTTGACCCCGACCCTGACCTCAACTTTGACCTTGACCCTGACCCCGACCTCCACCCTGACCTTGACCCTGACCCTGACCTCAACCCTGACCTCCACCCTGACCTTGACCCTGACCCTGACCTCCACCCTGACCTTGAGCCTGACCCTGACCTCAGCCCTGACCTTGACCCTGACCCTGACCTCCACCCTGACCTTGACCCTGACCCTGTTCTCCACTTTGACCTTGACCCTGACCCTGACCTCCACCCTGACCATGACCCTGACCCTGACCTCCACCCTGACCTTGACTGTGACCCTGACCTCCACCCTGACCTTGACCCTGAACCCGACCTCCACCCTGACCTCCACCCTGACCTTGACCCTGACCCTGACCTCCACCCTGACCTTGACTGTGACCCTGACCTCCACCCTGACCTTGTCCCTGACCCTGACCTCCACCCTGACGTTGACTGTGACCCTGACCTCCACCCTGACGTTGACCCTGACCCTGACCTCTACCCTGACATTGACCCTGACCCTGACCTCCACCCTGACCTTGACCCCGACCTCGACCTCCACCCTGACCTTGACCCCGACCCTGACCTTCACCCTGACCTCCACTCTGACCTTGACCCTGACCCTGACCTCCACCCTGACCTTGACCCTGACCCTGACCTTGGTCCTGACCTTGACCCTGACCCTGACCTCCACCCTGACCTTGACCCTGACCCTGACCTTGGTCCTGACCTTGACCCTGACCCTGACCTCCACCCTGACCTTGACCCTGACCCTGACCTCCACTTTGACCTTGACCCTGACCCTGACCTCCACCCTGACCATGACCCTGACCCTGACCTCAACCCTGACCTCCACCCTGACCTTGACCCTGACCCTGACCTCCACCCTGACCTTGAGCCTGACCCTGACCTCAGCCCTGACCTTGACCCTGACCCTGACCTCCACCCTGACCTTGACCCTGACCCTGTTCTCCACTTTGACCTTGACCCTGACCCTGACCTCCACCCTGACCTTGACACTGACCACGACCTCCACCCTGACCTTGAACCTGACCCCGAGCCAACCCTGACCTCCACTTTGACCTTGACTGTGACCGTCACCTCGACCCTGACCTTAACCCTGACCCTGACCTCCACCCTGACCTTGACTGTGACCCTGACCTCTACCCTGACCTTGAACCTGACCCCGACCTTCACCCTGACCTTGACCGTGACCCTGACCTCCACCTTGTCCTTGACTGTGACCCTGACCTCCACCCTTACCTTGACCCTGACCCTGACCTCCACCCTGACCTCCACCCTGACCTTGACCCTGACCCTGGCCTTGACCCTGACACTGACCTCAACCCTGACCTCCACCCTGACCTTGACCCTGACCCTGACCTCCACCCTGACCTTGAGCCTGACCCTGACCTCGGCCCTGACCTTGACCCTGACCCTGACCTGCACCCTGACCTTGACCCTGACCCTGTTCTCCACTTTGACCTTGACCCTGACCCTGACCTCGACCCTGACCATGACCCTGACCCTGACCTCCACCCTGACCTTGACTGTGACCCTGACCTTCACCCTGACCTTGACCCTGAACCCGACCTCCACCCTGACCTCCACCCTGACGTTGACCCTGAACCTGACCTCCACCCTGACCTTGACTGTGACCCTGACCTCCACCCTGACTTGTCCCTGACCTTGACCCTGACCCTGACCTCTACCCTGACCTTGACCCTGACCCCGACCTCCACCCTGACCTTGACCGTGACCCTGACCTCCACCCTGACCTTGACTGTGACCCTGACCTCCGTCCTGACCTTGACCCTGACGCTGACCTCCACCCTGACCTCCACCCTGACCTTGACCGTGACCCCGACCTCCACCCTGACCTTGACCCTGTCCTTGACTACCACCCTGACCTTGACCCGGACCCTGACCTCCACTTTGACCTTGACCCTGACCCTGACCTCTACCCCGATCTTGACCCTGACCCTGACCCCCACCCTGACCTCCACCCTGAACTTGACCCTGACCCTGACCACCACCCTGACCTTGACCCTGACCCTGACCTCCACCCTGACCTTGACCCTGACCCTGACCTCCACCCTGACCTCCACTCTGACCTTGACCCTGACCCCGACCTCCACCCTCACATCCACCCTGACCTTGACCCCCACCCTGATCTTGACCCTGACCCCGACCTCCACTTTGACCTCGACCCTGACCCCGAGCTCCACCCTGACCTCCACCCTGACCTTGACCTCGTTCCTGACCTCCACCCTGACCTTGACCCTGACCCTGACTTCCACCCTGACCTTGACTCTGACCTTGACCACCACCCTGACCTTGAATCTGACCCTGACCTTGTCCCTGACCTTGACCCTGACCCTGACCTCCACCCTGACCTTGACCCTGACCCTGACCTCCACTCTGACCTTGACCCTGACCCTGACCTCCACCCTGACCTTGACCCTGACCCTGACCTCTACCCTGACATTGACCCTGACCCTGACCTCCACCCTGACCTTGACCCCGACCTCGACCTCCACCCTGACCTTGACCCCGACCCTGACCTTCACCCTGACCTCCACTCTGACCTTGACCCTGACCCTGACCTCCACCCTGACCTTGACCCTGACCCTGACCTTGGTCCTGACCTTGACCCTGACCCTGACCTCCACCCTGACCTTGACCCTGACCCTGACCTTGGTCCTGACCTTGACCCTGACCCTGACCTCCACCCTGACCTTGACCCTGACCCTGACCTCCACTTTGACCTTGACCCTGACCCTGACCTCCACCCTGACCATGACCCTGACCCTGACCTCAACCCTGACCTCCACCCTGACCTTGACCCTGACCCTGACCTCCACCCTGACCTTGAGCCTGACCCTGACCTCAGCCCTGACCTTGACCCTGACCCTGACCTCCACCCTGACCTTGACCCTGACCCTGTTCTCCACTTTGACCTTGACCCTGACCCTGACCTCCACCCTGACCATGACCCTGACCCTGACCTCCACCCTGACCTTGACTGTGACCCTGACCTCCACCCTGACCTTGACCCTGACCCTGACCTCCACCCTGACCTTGACTGTGACCCTGACCTCCACCCTGACCTTGTCCCTGACCCTGACCTCCACCCTGACGTTGACTGTGACCCTGACCGCCACCCTGATCTTGACCGTGACCCTGACCTACACGTTGACCTTCACCCTGACCCTGACCTCCACTTTGAACTTGACCCTGACCCTGACCTCGACCCTGACCATGATCCTGACCCTGACCTCCACCCTGACCTTGACTGTGACCCTGACCTCCACTCTGACCTCCACCCTGACCTTGACCCTGACCCTGACCTCCACCCTAACCTTGACTGAGACCCTGACCTCCACCTTGACCTTGACCCTGACCCCGACCTCCACCCTGACCTTGACCTCGACCCTGACCTCCACCCTGAGCTTGATCCTGACCCTGACCTCCACCCCGACCTCCACCCCGACCTTGTCCCTGACCTTGACCCTGACCCTGACCTCCACCCTGACCTTGACCCTGACCCTGACCTCCACCCTGACCTTGTCCCTGACCTTGACCCTGACCCTGACCTCCACCCTGACCTTGACCCTGACCCTGACCTCCACCCGACCTTGACCCTGACCCTGACCTCCACCCTGACCTTGACCCTGACCCTGACCTCCACTTTGACGTTGACCCTGACGCTGACCTCCACCCGACCTTGATCCTGACCCTGACCTCCACCCTGACCTCCACCCTGACCTTGTCCCTGACCTTGACCCTGACCCTGACCTCCACCCTGACCTTGACCCTGACCCTGACCTCCACCCTGACCTTGTTCCTGACCTTGACCCTGACCCTGACCTCCACCCTGACCTTGACCCTGACCCTGACCTCCACCCGACCTTGACCCTGACCCTGACCTCCACCCTGACCTTGACCCTGACCCTGACCTCCACCCTGACATTGACCCTGACCCTGACCTCCACCCTGACCTTGACCCTGACCCTGACCTCCACCCTGACCTTGACTGTGACCCTGACCTTCACCCTGACCTTGACCCTGACCCCGACCTCCAACCTGACGTCCACCCTGACCTTGACACTGACCCTGTTCTCCACTTTGACCTTGATCCTGACCCTGACCTCCACCCTGACCCCCACCCTGACCTTGACCGGGTTCCTGACCTCCACCCTGACCTTGACCCTGACCCTGACCTCCACCCTGACCTTGACTCTGATCCTGACCTCCACCCTGACCTTGTTCCTGACCCTGACCTCCACCCTTACCTTGACCCTGACCCCGACCTCCACCCTGACCTCCACCCTGACCTTGACCCCCACCCTGATCTTGACCCTGACCCTGACCTCCACTTTGACCTCGACCCTGACCCTGACCTCCACCCTAACCCCCACCCTGGCCTTGACCGCGTTCCTGACCTCCGGCCTGACCTTGACCCTGACCCCGACCTCCACCCTGACCTTGACCGTGACCCTGATCTCCACCCTGACCTTGACCCTGACCCTGACCTCTACCCTGACCTCCACCCTGACCTTTACCCTGACCCTGACCTTGACCCTGACCCCGACCTTCACCCTGACCTTGACCCTGACCCTGACCTCCACCCTGACCTTGACCCTGACCCTGACCTCCACCCTGACATTAACCCTGACCCTGACCTCCACCCTGACCTTGACCCTGACCCTGACCTCCACCCTGACCTTGACCCCGACCCTGACCTCAACTTTGACCTTGATCCTGACCTCGACCTCCACCCTGACCTTGACCCTGACCCTGACCTTCACCCTGACCTTGACCTTGACACTGACTTCCACCCTGACCTTGACCCTGACCCTGACCTCCACCCTGACCTTCACCCTGACCTTGACCACCACCCTGACCTTGACCCTGACCCTGACCTCCACCCTGACCTTGACACTGAACACGACCTCCACCTTGACCTTGACCCTGACCCCGAGCTTACCCTGACCTCCACTCTGACCTTGACTGTGACCGTCACCTCGACCCTGACCTTGACCCTGACCTTGACTGTGACCCTGACCTCTACCCTGACCTTGACCCTGACCCCGACCTTCACCCTGACCTTGACCGTGACCCTGACCTCCACCTTTGCCTTGACTGTGACCCTAACCTCCACCCTTACCTTGACCCTGACCCTGACCTTAACCCTGACCTCCACCCTGACCTTGACCCTGACCCTGACCTTGACCCTGACACTGACCTCAACCCTGACCTCCACCCTAACCTTGACCCTGACCCTGACCTCCACCCTGACCTTACCCTGACCCTGACCTCCACCCTGACCTTGACCCTGACCCTGACCTCCACTTTGACCTTGACTCTGACCCTGACCTCCACCCTGACCATGACCCTAACCCTTACCTCAACCCTGACCTCCACCCTGACCTTGACCCTGACCCTGACCTCCACCCTGACCTTGACCCTGACCCTGACCTCCACCCTGACCTTGACCCTAACCCTGACCTCTACTTTGACCTTGACCCTGACCCTGACCTCCACCCTGACCTTGACCCTGACCCTGACCTCCACTTTGACCTTGACTCTGACCCTGACCTCCACCCTGACCCTGACCTCCACCCTGACCATGACCCTGACCCTGACCTCAACCCTGACCTCCACCCTGACCTCGACCCTGACCCTGACCTCCACCCTGACCTTGAGCCTGACATTGACCTCGGCCCTGACCTTGACCCTGACCCTGACCTCTACCCTGACCTGGACTGTGACCCTGACCTCCACCCTGACCTTGACCCTGAACCCGTCCTCCACCCTGACCTCCACCCTGACCTTGACCCTGACCCTGGCCCCCACCCTGACCTTGACTGTGACCCTGACCTCCACCCTGACCTTGTCCCTGACCTTGACCCTGACCCTGACCTCGGCCCTGACCTTAACCCTGACCCTGACCTCCACCCTGACCTTGACTGAGACCGTGACCTCCACCCTGACCTCGACCCTGACCTTGACCCTGACCCTGACCTCCACCCTGACCTTGACCCTGACCCTGACCTCGGCCCTGACCTTGACCCTGACCCTGACCTCCACCCTGACCTTGACCCTGACCCTGACCTCCACCCTGACCTCCACCCTGACCTTGACCCTGACCTTGACCTCCACCCTGACCTTGACACTGACCCTGACCTCCACCCTGACCTTGACCGTGACCCTGACCTCCACCCTGACCTTGACCCTCACCTTGACTATCACCTAGACCTTGACCCTGACCCTGACCTCTGCTTTGACCTTGACCCTGACCCTGACCTCCACCCTGACCTTGACCCTGACCCTGACCTCCACCCTGACCTCCACCCTGACCTTGACGTTGACCCTGACCTCCACCCTGACCTTGACCCTGACCCTGACCTCCACCCTGACCTTGACCCTGACTCTGACCTCTACCCCGACCTCCACCCTGACCCCGACCCCCACCCTGATCTTGACCCTGACCCTGACCTCCACTTTGACCTTGACCCTGACCCTGACCTCCACCCTGACATTGACCCTGACCCTGACCTCCACCCTGACCTTGACCCTGACCCTAACCTCCACCCTGACCTTGACCACGACCCTGATCTCAACTCTAACCTTGACCCTGACCCCGACCTCGACCCTGACCTTGACCCTGACCCTGACCTCCACCCTGACCTCCACCCTGACCTTGACCCTGACCCTGACCTTGACCCTGACACTGACCTCAACCCTGACCTCCACCCTAACCTTGACCCTGACCCTAACCTCCACCCTGACCTTACCCTGACCTTGACCCCCACCCTGATCTTGACCCTGACCCCGACCTCCACTTTGACCTCGACCCTGACCCCGAGCTCCACCCTGACCTCCACCCTGACCTTGACCTCGTTCCTGACCTCCACCCTGACCTTGACCCTGACCCTGACTTCCACCCTGACCTTGACTTTGACCTTGACCACCACCCTGACCTTGAATCTGACCCTGACCTTGTCCCTGACCTTGACCCTGACCCTGACCTCCACCCTGACCTTGACCCTGACCCTGACCTCCACCCTGACCTTGACCCTGACCCTGACCTCCACCCTGACCTTGACCCTGACCCTGACCTCTACCCTGACATTGACCCTGACCCTGACCTCCACCCTGACCTTGACCCCGACCCCGACCCCCACCCTGACCTTGACCCCGACCCTGACCTTCACCCTGACCTCCACTCTGACCTTGACCCTGACCCTGACCTCCACCCTGACCTTGACCCTGACCCTGACCTTGGTCCTGACCTTGACCCTGACCCTGACCTCCACCCTGACCTTGACCCTGACCCTGACCTCCACTTTGACCTTGACCCTGACCCTGACCTCCACCCTGACCATGACCCTGACCCTGACCTCAACCCTGACCTCCACCCTGACCTTGACCCTGACCCTGACCTCCACCCTGACCTTGACTGTGACCCTGACCTCCACCCTGACCTTGACCCTGAACCCGACCTCCACCCTGACCTCCACCCTGACCTTGACCCTGACCCTGACCTCCACCCTGACCTTGACCCTGAACCCGACCTCCACCCTGACCTCCACCCTGACCTTGACCCTGACCCTGACCTCCACCCTGACCTTGACTGTGACCCTGACCTCCACCATGACCTTGTCCCTGACCCTGATCTTGACCGTGACCCTGACCTACACGTTGACCTTTACCCTGACCCTGACCTCCACTTTGACCTTGACCTTGACCCTGACCTCGACCCTGACCATGATCCTGACCCTGACCTCCACCCTGACCTTGACTGTGACCCTGACCTCCACTCTGACCTCCACCCTGACCTTGACCCTGACCCTGACCTTCACCCTAACCTTGACTGAGACCCTGACCTCCACCTTGACCTTGACCCTGACCCCGACCTCCACCCTGACCTTGACCTCGACCCTGACCTCCACCCTGAGCTTGATCCTGACCCTGACCTCCACCCCGACCTCCACCCCGACCTTGTCCCTGACCTTGACCCTGACCCTGACCTCCACCCTGACCTTGACCCTGACCCTGACCTCCACCCTGACCTTGTCCCTGACCTTGACCCTGACCCTGACCTCCACCCTGACCTTGACCCTGACCCTGACCTCCACCCGACCTTGACCCTGACCCTGACCTCCACCCTGACCTTGACCCTGACCCTGACCTCCACTTTGACGTTGACCCTGACGCTGACCTCCACCCGACCTTGATCCTGACCCTGACCTCCACCCTGACCTCCACCCTGACCTTGTCCCTGACCTTGACCCTGACCCTGACCTCCACCCTGACCTTGACCCTGACCCTGACCTCCACCCTGACCTTGTTCCTGACCTTGACCCTGACCCTGAGCTCCACCCTGACCTTGACCCTGACCCTGACCTCCACCCGACCTTGACCCTGACCCTGACCTCCACCCTGACCTTGACCCTGACCCTGACCTCCACCCTGACATTGACCCTGACCCTGACCTCCACCCTGACCTTGACCCTGACCCTGACCTCCACCCTGACCTTGACTGTGACCCTGACCTTCACCCTGACCTTGACCCTGACCCCGACCTCCAACCTGACGTCCACCCTGACCTTGACACTGACCCTGTTCTCCACTTTGACCTTGATCCTGACCCTGACCTCCACCCTGACCCCCACCCTGACCTTGACCGGGTTCCTGACCTCCACCCTGACCTTGACCCTGACCCTGACCTCCACCCTGACCTTGACTCTGATCCTGACCTCCACCCTGACCTTGTCCCTGACCCTGACCTCCACCCTTACCTTGACCCTGACCCCGACCTCCACCCTGACCTCCACCCTGACCTTGACCCCCACCCTGATCTTGACCCTGACCCTGACCTCCACTTTGACCTCGACCCTGACCCTGACCTCCACCCTAACCCCCACCCTGGCCTTGACCGCGTTCCTGACCTCCGGCCTGACCTTGACCCTGACCCCGACCTCCACCCTGACCTTGACCGTGACCCTGATCTCCACCCTGACCTTGACCCTGACCCTGACCTCTACCCTGACCTCCACCCTGACCTTTACCCTGACCCTGACCTTGACCCTGACCCCGACCTTCACCCTGACCTTGACCCTGACCCTGACCTCCACCCTGACCTTGACCCTGACCCTGACCTCCACCCTGACATTAACCCTGACCCTGACCTCCACCCTGACCTTGACCCTGACCCTGACCTCCACCCTGACCTTGACCCCGACCCTGACCTCAACTTTGACCTTGATCCTGACCTCGACCTCCACCCTGACCTTGACCCTGACCCTGACCTTCACCCTGACCTTGACCTTGACACTGACTTCCACCCTGACCTTGACCCTGACCCTGACCTCCACCCTGACCTTCACCCTGACCTTGACCACCACCCTGACCTTGACCCTGACCCTGACCTCCACCCTGACCTTGACACTGAACACGACCTCCACCTTGACCTTGACCCTGACCCCGAGCTTACCCTGACCTCCACTCTGACCTTGACTGTGACCGTCACCTCGACCCTGACCTTGACCCTGACCTTGACTGTGACCCTGACCTCTACCCTGACCTTGACCCTGACCCCGACCTTCACCCTGACCTTGACCGTGACCCTGACCTCCACCTTTGCCTTGACTGTGACCCTAACCTCCACCCTTACCTTGACCCTGACCCTGACCTTAACCCTGACCTCCACCCTGACCTTGACCCTGACCCTGACCTTGACCCTGACACTGACCTCAACCCTGACCTCCACCCTAACCTTGACCCTGACCCTGACCTCCACCCTGACCTTACCCTGACCCTGACCTCCACCCTGACCTTGACCCTGACCCTGACCTCCACTTTGACCTTGACTCTGACCCTGACCTCCACCCTGACCATGACCCTAACCCTTACCTCAACCCTGACCTCCACCCTGACCTTGACCCTGACCCTGACCTCCACCCTGACCTTGACCCTGACCCTGACCTCCACCCTGACCTTGACCCTAACCCTGACCTCTACTTTGACCTTGACCCTGACCCTGACCTCCACCCTGACCTTGACCCTGACCCTGACCTCCACTTTGACCTTGACTCTGACCCTGACCTCCACCCTGACCCTGACCTCCACCCTGACCATGACCCTGACCCTGACCTCAACCCTGACCTCCACCCTGACCTCGACCCTGACCCTGACCTCCACCCTGACCTTGAGCCTGACATTGACCTCGGCCCTGACCTTGACCCTGACCCTGACCTCTACCCTGACCTGGACTGTGACCCTGACCTCCACCCTGACCTTGACCCTGAACCCGTCCTCCACCCTGACCTCCACCCTGACCTTGACCCTGACCCTGGCCCCCACCCTGACCTTGACTGTGACCCTGACCTCCACCCTGACCTTGTCCCTGACCTTGACCCTGACCCTGACCTCGGCCCTGACCTTAACCCTGACCCTGACCTCCACCCTGACCTTGACTGAGACCGTGACCTCCACCCTGACCTCGACCCTGACCTTGACCCTGACCCTGACCTCCACCCTGACCTTGACCCTGACCCTGACCTCGGCCCTGACCTTGACCCTGACCCTGACCTCCACCCTGACCTTGACCCTGACCCTGACCTCCACCCTGACCTCCACCCTGACCTTGACCCTGACCTTGACCTCCACCCTGACCTTGACACTGACCCTGACCTCCACCCTGACCTTGACCGTGACCCTGACCTCCACCCTGACCTTGACCCTCACCTTGACTATCACCTAGACCTTGACCCTGACCCTGACCTCTGCTTTGACCTTGACCCTGACCCTGACCTCCACCCTGACCTTGACCCTGACCCTGACCTCCACCCTGACCTCCACCCTGACCTTGACGTTGACCCTGACCTCCACCCTGACCTTGACCCTGACCCTGACCTCCACCCTGACCTTGACCCTGACTCTGACCTCTACCCCGACCTCCACCCTGACCCCGACCCCCACCCTGATCTTGACCCTGACCCTGACCTCCACTTTGACCTTGACCCTGACCCTGACCTCCACCCTGACATTGACCCTGACCCTGACCTCCACCCTGACCTTGACCCTGACCCTAACCTCCACCCTGACCTTGACCACGACCCTGATCTCAACTCTAACCTTGACCCTGACCCCGACCTCGACCCTGACCTTGACCCTGACCCTGACCTCCACCCTGACCTCCACCCTGACCTTGACCCTGACCCTGACCTTGACCCTGACACTGACCTCAACCCTGACCTCCACCCTAACCTTGACCCTGACCCTAACCTCCACCCTGACCTTACCCTGACCTTGACCCCCACCCTGATCTTGACCCTGACCCCGACCTCCACTTTGACCTCGACCCTGACCCCGAGCTCCACCCTGACCTCCACCCTGACCTTGACCTCGTTCCTGACCTCCACCCTGACCTTGACCCTGACCCTGACTTCCACCCTGACCTTGACTTTGACCTTGACCACCACCCTGACCTTGAATCTGACCCTGACCTTGTCCCTGACCTTGACCCTGACCCTGACCTCCACCCTGACCTTGACCCTGACCCTGACCTCCACCCTGACCTTGACCCTGACCCTGACCTCCACCCTGACCTTGACCCTGACCCTGACCTCTACCCTGACATTGACCCTGACCCTGACCTCCACCCTGACCTTGACCCCGACCCCGACCCCCACCCTGACCTTGACCCCGACCCTGACCTTCACCCTGACCTCCACTCTGACCTTGACCCTGACCCTGACCTCCACCCTGACCTTGACCCTGACCCTGACCTTGGTCCTGACCTTGACCCTGACCCTGACCTCCACCCTGACCTTGACCCTGACCCTGACCTCCACTTTGACCTTGACCCTGACCCTGACCTCCACCCTGACCATGACCCTGACCCTGACCTCAACCCTGACCTCCACCCTGACCTTGACCCTGACCCTGACCTCCACCCTGACCTTGACTGTGACCCTGACCTCCACCCTGACCTTGACCCTGAACCCGACCTCCACCCTGACCTCCACCCTGACCTTGACCCTGACCCTGACCTCCACCCTGACCTTGACCCTGAACCCGACCTCCACCCTGACCTCCACCCTGACCTTGACCCTGACCCTGACCTCCACCCTGACCTTGACTGTGACCCTGACCTCCACCATGACCTTGTCCCTGACCCTGATCTTGACCGTGACCCTGACCTACACGTTGACCTTTACCCTGACCCTGACCTCCACTTTGACCTTGACCTTGACCCTGACCTCGACCCTGACCATGATCCTGACCCTGACCTCCACCCTGACCTTGACTGTGACCCTGACCTCCACTCTGACCTCCACCCTGACCTTGACCCTGACCCTGACCTTCACCCTAACCTTGACTGAGACCCTGACCTCCACCTTGACCTTGACCCTGACCCCGACCTCCACCCTGACCTTGACCTCGACCCTGACCTCCACCCTGAGCTTGATCCTGACCCTGACCTCCACCCTGACCTCCACCCTGACCTTGTCCCTGACCTTGACCCTGACCCTGACCTCCACCCTGACCTTGACCCTGACCCTGACCTCCACCCTGACCTTGTCCCTGACCTTGACCCTGACCCTGACCTCCACCCTGACCTTGACCCTGACCCTGACCTCCACCCGACCTTGACCCTGACCCTGACCTCCACCCTGACCTTGACCCTGACCCTGACCTCCACTTTGACGTTGACCCTGACGCTGACCTCCACCCGACCTTGATCCTGACCCTGACCTCCACCCTGACCTCCACCCTGACCTTGTCCCTGACCTTGATTCTGACCCTGACCTCCACCCTGACCATGACCCTGACCCTGACCTCCACCCTGACCTTGTTCCTGACCTTGACCCTGACCCTGACCTCCACCCTGACCTTGACCCTGACCCTGACCTCCACCCGACCTTGACCCTGACCCTGACCTCCACCCTGACCTTGACACTGACCCTGACCTCCACTTTGACGTTGACCCTGACCCTGACCTCCACCCTGACCTTGACGCTGACCCTGACCCCCACCCTGACCTTGACCCTGACCCTGACCTCCACCCTGACCTTGACCCTGACCCTGAGCTCCACCCTGACCTTGACCTCCACCCTGACCGCCACCCTGACCTTGACCCTGACCCTTACCTCCACCCTGACCTTGACCCTGACTCTGACCTCCACCCTGACCTTGACTGTGACCGTGATCTCCACCCTGACATTCAGACTGACCCTGACCTCCACCCTGACATTGTCCCTGACCCTGACCTTGACCTCCACCCTGACCTTGACTGAGACCATGACCTCCACCCTGACCTTGACTGAGACCGTGACCTCAACCCTGACCTTGACCCTGACCCTGACCTCCACCATGACCTTGACCCTGACCCTGACCTCCACCCTGACCTCTACCCTGACCTTGACGCTGACCCTGACCTTCACCCTGACCTTGACCCTGACCCTTACCTCCACTCTGACCTTGACTGTGACCGTGACCTTCACCCTGACGTTGACCCCGTCCGTGACCTCCACCCTGACCTCTACCCTGACCTTCGCCGTTAATCTGACCTTGACCTTGACCCTGACCTTCACCCCGACCTTGACACGTACCCTGACCTCGACCCCAACCCTGACCCTAACCCTAACCTCCACCCTGACCTTGACCCTGACCCTGACCTCCACCCCGACCTTGACCCTGACCCTGACCTCCACCCTGACCTTGACCCTGACCCTGACCTCCACCCTGACTTTCACCCTGACCTTGACCTCCACCCTGACCTTGACCGTGACCCTGACCTTCACCCTGACCTCTACCCTGACCTCGACCCCGACCCTGACCTCCGACCTGACCTCGACCCTGACCTTGACCTTGACCCTGACCTACACCCTGACCTTGACCCTGACCCTGACCTCCACCCTGACGTTGACTGTGACCCTGACCTCTACCCTGACCTTGACCCTGACCCTGACCTTCACCCTGACCTTGACATACACCCTGACCTTCACCCTGATCTCGAACCTGGCCTTGACCCTGACTCTGACCTCCACCCTGACCTTGACCCTGACCCTGACCTTCACCCTGACCTTGACCCCCACCGTGACCTCCACCCTGACCTTTACCCTGACCTTGACCGTTAATTTGACCTTGACCTTGACCCTGACCTCCACCCTGACCTCGACCCTCACCCCGACCTTCACCCTGACCTCTAACCTGACCTTGACCCTGACCCTGACTTTTACCCTGACCTTGACCCTGACGCTAACCTCCACCCTGACCCTGACCCTGACCTTGACCCTGACCCAGACTTCCACCCTGACCTTGACCCTGACGCTAACCTCCACCCTAACCCTGACCCTGACCCTGACGCTAACCTCCACCCTAACCCTGACCCTGACCCTGACCTGTCTGACCTGACCCCGACCGTGACTCTGACCCTGACCTCCACCCTGACCCTGACTCTGCCACTGCGACTGCCACCGCCTCTGCCTCTGCCACTGCCACTGCCGCTGCCTCTGCCTCTGCCTCTGCCTTCGCCTCTGCCTCTGCCTCTGCCTCTGCCTCTGCCTCTGCCTCTGTCTCTCTTTTTGCCTTTGCCTCTGCCTCTGCCTTTGCCTCTGCCTCTGCCTTCGCCTCTGCCTCTGCCTCTGCTTTTCCCTCTGCCTCTGCCTCTGCCTCTGCCTTTGCCTCTGCCTCTGCCTCTGCCTCTGCCTCTGCCTCTGCCTCTGCCTCTGCCTTCGCCTCTGCCTCTGCCTTTGCCTCTGCCTCTGCCTCTGCCTTTCCCTCTGCCTTTGCTTCTTCCTTTGCCTCTGCCTCTGCCTCTGCCTCTGCCTCTGCCCTTGCCTCTGCCTCTGCCTCTGCCTCTGCCTCCGCCTCTGCCTTTGCTTCTGCCTCTTGCTCTGCCTCTACCTCTGCCTCTTCCACTGCCTTTGCCTATGCCTCTGCCTCTGCCTCTGCCTCTGCTCCTGCACTTGCCTTTTCCTCTGCCTCTGCCTTTCCCTCTGCCTCTGCCTTTTCCTCTGCCTCTGCCTCTGCAGCTGACCCTTACCCTGACTTTGACCCTGACCTGACCTGACCCCGGCTCTGACTCTGACCCTGACCCTAACCCTGATCCTGACCGTGACCCAGCACCTGCCTCCGGCCTTAAGAGATTCCATTTCTTGTCCAAGTGTTCTTAGTCCTTCGGCTAATGTTTGTACAGGATCTGCACTGGGTAATGAGACTTGGTTTTGTGGAGAAATGCTCGCCGAGTTGGGTGGAGAATTGGTTGGTGGTATAATAGGGTTTGAGGCAGGTCTAGTAGATAAAATGGACGTTGCCTCTGTTCCTGACATGCTGGTTTGATTCGAAGGTACGGTTTCAGGGTTTCCAAGGATCATAGGTTCTCGACTGGTCATGGTCCTTGTTGGTTAGGCACTTGAGGATTCCCAATTTTTTCCTTGAGTTTTTGTATTTCTGATTCCAGTTCTTTTCGTTTTTCCGTTCGTACTCGAAATGCCTCTAGTCGTCTCTGCAAATCATTATTTCTTTCTATTAATCTTAGTCTGTTTCCCTGATGGGCTTGTTCTTCCGCGGCTACTGACTTTTGCATATTGAGAAGTTCTGTTTCCCTTGTTTTCATTAACTTCTCTTCTTCTGATTATTCCAAGTTCAAACGAGCCAGTTCGTCGGCGTTCAAGGCTTTGCTCCTTGTTCCAGTAGCCATTTTGTTTTGTGTTTGTCACGCTGTCACCAAAAATATGAACGTACGTTGTTACGGCCTGACTCGGAAAAGAGGAGATAATGGGAAGATACTGAATATTTTGGACCTAAGCCCTAACACCGGTGGTCTAACCTATCAGCTGTTCCACACTCAGGTTCAACGTAGCCTTCCTCAAAATCCTTATGGAAGGTTGATGGAATTAATCGTTATTTCATGCGTGATGAATGTATATGATTGAGGTTCAAGTTAATTAATAGTTGTTGGTATGTATTATGTGTCGGTATGTGTTGATCGTTGGTAAATGGTTCGACGGTCTGTAAGTGTCGACTGTCGATATATGTCTCGACTTTCGGTAAGTGTCGACGGTCGGTAAATGTTTCGACTGTCGGTAAGTGTCGACGGTCGGTATATGTTTCGACTGTCGGTAAGTGTCGACGGTCGGTATATGTCTCGACTATCGGTAAGTATCGATGGTCGGTTATAGTTTGATTGTAGTTAAGTATCTTGATTATTGGTAAGTAAGTTGGTTGTAGGTAAGTAGTTTGATTATAAGTAAGTATCTCGACTGTCGGTAAGTGTCGACGGTCGGTAAATGTCTCGACTGTCGATAAGTGTCGACGATCGGTATGTGATTTGACTGTAGGTAATCATCTTGAATGTTGATAAGTGAATTGATTGTCAGTAAATGTTTTGACGGTCGGTAAGCCTCAGCGGTCGGTATATAGTAATTGAAGGTAACTATCTCGACTGTCGGTAAGTCTTAGCGGTCGGTATGTAATTTGATTGTAAGTCAATATCGCGACTTACTCTTTTTAATACAACTCGGTGATTTTGATGTAGTTAGGGGTAGCGGGTTAAGGATTTCGGCAAGCGTCCGTAGTCCGAGTTGAATATTGAGTCTTCCAATTCAATTTGATGATCCTGTAGATATTAAGCGTAGCGGGTTGAAGATATTGAACTGGCCCAGAAACGTTTAACTGTGTTTATTCAGTAGTTGAATACAATGTTATTATTGAGCGAAATTTACTAGGGTGTTTCCATTTTCAAGTGAGATCACTACTATATTTCTTTTACAGCGTCAATAATAACTTGCACGACTCAGGAGAAATAATAATAAGCACTCTCTTTAACTATTCCAAGGGGTTCTAGCAAATTAAACCGCGGTAGTCGACGGCTGACCAGGCGAATTAAGCGCGGGTGCTGATTGAATAATAATTGAAAACCGTTATATAGTAAACCGCGGTGGTCGAAGGCTGACCAGGCGAATTAAGCGCTGGTGTATTGTATATTCAACGGTAAATTCTGTATTTCTGATAATTTACACCGCGGTAGTCGACGGCTGACCAGGCGAATTAAGCGCGGGTATATATTGAATGAATAACGGAGCAAGACGCTTGAAAGACTGAACAAAGACTGTTGAAGCGCGTATGTGCAAGTGATCATGGACCTATATTAAGACTTAATATTAGGAAGTGGGGGTGTTCATGCCTAGGGCGCATTCCGATCCCACGGTGTTATTTTATAAACAGTAGCGCGGTTGGGATTCCTAGTATTGTTTGTATGAAATGATATACTAGCGATAAGCCTTGAGGCTTGGTATTTCTTATGCTAGGGTGTATAAAGTTTGGGCAAGAGATGGCGTTGTGTTGTAGGTATGTTATCGAGCGTTGATATTCCATTGGTTGTCGAGTTGTTACCGGCTCTTGACAAGCTACCATTCCTTGTTGGTGTATTACCGACTGTTGGCAGGTTACCCTTCCCTGTCGGTGCATTGCCGACTGTTGGTAAGTTATCTTTAAGTTGATTAGTTACCTTCTCTTGCTCAAATTATTGTTAGTTAGGTATCTCATACGTGGGTAATATCAGCAGGGGTTACAGTGAATATCTTATATTGAAGAATTTATCTCTTTAGGATAAAGAAGGTTTCTTATGGGTGTGCGTGGGTAAATGTCTGTTCTTGTGGGTAAGTAGGTGAAAACGTCACACTGCGTACAGTTTTAGGGTGATTATCTGTTGCTTCGGGGGATGATCGAAGCATACAGCAATGAAATTGATAAGCCTAGATTTATCAGCTAGTCAATAATCATAGAAGACTAATGAAATGCAGTACAAATAATTAACTTTTATAATTACATGCAGGGTTGACAATTTAGTTTGGAAAATATGTCATGTCATTATAAGTACGCTCAGTTCCGGGATAGACACCGTATAGAATAGTGGAGTGTGAAAAGCGGAGTGAAAGAAAATATGAAATACGGTGAATCAAAGCTGAAAGAGAGAGGAAAAAGAACAGAGGGAGCAGTCAAGGAGAGGAGAAGAAAAACAGGAAAGAAAAAGAGGGTACAAAGAGAAAGAAAAAGGAGTAGAACAGCAAATGAAATTTAGCGCATAACTAAAGCACCGGCACGAAAACCTGAAATCTGACAAGCAGACAAAGGCGGCAAGCATATGGCAAGGGAAGCGGAAAGGTGGAAGCTCGGAGACACGAGACAAGAGGAAAGCGAAGGAGAACAAACAGAGGAGTGGGAAACGCCGTTAGGCTCGCCAGACAAACGGAAAAGGGGAAGACCACTAAAGGCAAAGACCTGGCTAAGGAAGCGATCGGCATCAGACGGATCGATAATAGAAAGCTTCAGGAAAAGGAAAGCAAGGGAGGAAGAAACAGTAGAAGACGAAGAAGAGAAGAGAAGAGTAAAGTAAAGCAACATGCCCATGCAGAGGACACCCCCAAGGGAGGAAGGGACGGAAGAGCGTGGGGGAGAAACGAGGAAGGTCCATGGAAGAGAGGAGAGAACAGAAGTCAGAGAGAAAGGTGAACCGGAATGGGTGAAAACAATTGTGGAACAAATGTACTAAGGAATGAAAAGCATGACAGAAGAAATCAAGAAAATGAGGGAGGAAATGGAAACAGGAAGCGCAGAGGCGAAAGAGGAAGCAACAAAAATAAGAAAGGAGATTGAAGAAATAAGAAAACAGGGGGCAGAGGAGAGAAGAAAACTAGAAGAACGAGTTGAGAGACTTGAAGAGGAAAGGAAAAAAAGAGAAGAAGAGGAAAAAGAGCGAGAAGAGACAGAAGAGAGAATCGAAAGAATGATAAAAGAAGCAAAAGAGAGGGAAAGAAGAGAAAAAGGAGAGCAAGAAAGAAGAATGAAAGAACTCGAAGAGGTTGTAACGGGTAATTCCTGGACTCGGGTGATCCAGGAACGGAAGCCGGCTACAAACCTGGGTCGCCTAGGGAACTGTTGAGTTGGGCGCCAGACTCCGGGCTCGAAGTCCTCTCTCACTCTCTCGTTGCCAACTAGCTTCTTAACCTACGGTAGAGGGATTTCGTGGGGGCGTAGAATAAAGACACCGGTGGTTCGAGAAATTAGAAGATTTATTAAAAAAAGAAAAAAAGAAAAGGTCGCGAATTTAGGCCACGCCCGCTACCTGGCGTATAGGGAGATATAAATGTGACTCTACTCTACTCGACTCTACTTAACGCAAGGAAATAAATAAATTCAAAAGTGACTCTACTATCTTCAAATTAAAGCAAATTAAATTCGCTGCGAAGACTCGTCTCGCAGTCGTCTCGCAGGCTCCTCTCACACGCTCGCTCGATCGCCGTAGGCCAGCGAGTCAGCTGTCACTTGGCGTGGCTCTCTCGAGCGCTCGCTAGCAAGTGACACTGCGCGGACTAGACGGGGAGGGGAGGGGTGGTAGGGATTGTCGGAGCGCTGTCTCGCAGCAGCCGAGTGCGTCGCGTGACGACAGCGCTCGGGTAATATGGCGCCGACACCGAATCGTCTGTCGCCTGCGCAGCGGTTACCGATACGGCACGGCTAGCGCAGAACAAACAACACGTGATCGGGGCTTGAGTCGTTTGAAAGCAACGGCTCGCGGGTAGCCGTCGGAGACGTCCCAGCGGGTTGGTTTCTCTGACTCGTAGGGTAGCTTCTCGGGACGGGAGGATCGGAGGGTTCCTACCTTTTGCTGGCTGCTCTCTACTTTCCACCGGGACGACGGGGAAAAACCACCGTTCTTCGCACGCGGTCCGGATATCAGCAGGCGTCAGACTTACTCCAGCGATAGCCCAAGATCCGTATCGTCAGTCCGAGGGAATTGGGGGGGGGGCAAACTCCACGGGAAAACTCCACGGGAAAACTCACTCTCACTTTCGGGAAACTCACTCTCACTCTCACTCTCTCGGTCCGTAACGTGCTCGACGCACTCGTCACGGGACTCCACCATAGACTGAGGGTCGCTTCCGTTATCGCTAGTACCTATCTTTGGCGTTCGTCCTGCGAGCGCTAATCATTGCCGGTCAGCTGCGAACAGCCACGCGCGGTCAAGAGGCTACGCTAGAGGAAGGCGGCAAGGATTCAAGTACCGAAATCGGTGCGCGACGCTCGGCAAGTTTGTTAGGCTGGGAAGGAGGAGGTCCTAACGTTTTGCCACGTTACAAGGTATACGAAAGGAAAGAGAAACAAGAAAGAAGAAACGACATTATAATAAGAGGGGAAGATACAGAGGGAGAGATGGCAGCCGAACGAATGGCCAGCTCCATAATAAAAGAGTTCACGGGAGAGAGGGCGATCATGAAGGAAGTCGCGGAGATTGGAAGAGTAAAAAGAGCCATAATGGTGCAGCTAGCAACCTGGGAGAACAAGAAGAAGGTGATGAGAATAAAAGGAAAACTGAGAAGAAGAAAAATCTACATCGATGACGACCTCACTAAAAAAGAAAGGGAGGTTCAAAACGAATTACGGGACAGGGCAACAAAGGAAAGAGAAAAAGGCAAAAGAACAAAAGTAGGATACAAGAAGATATGAATAGGAGAAGAACTATGGGAATGGGAGGAACAAAGAAGACAACTAGTCGAAAGAACTCAAAGCACACGACGAAAGGAGAGAGGAAGAGGATGAGGAAGAGAAGGAAGAGGAAATAGATAGGTAAACGAAGGAGAAAAGGGTGCAAAAATGATATTCTGGAACATAGCAGGAATGAAAGAAAAAGACGAAGAATTCTGGGAGTATGTGACAGGTTTCGACATAGTAGGAATGACCGAAACATGGCTAGAAGAAAAAGAATGGGAGAGATGGAAGAAGAAAATGCCAAAGGGATGGAAATGGGAATGCCAAGGTGCAGAGAGGATAGAAAAAAGAGGAAGAGCGAGAGGAGGAATAATTACGGGGGTGAGAGAAGAGATTGACGTGGAAGTCAGAGAAGGAACGAAAGAAGAAGGAGTACAAGAAAGAAAAGCGAAGATAGGGGAAAAAATATGGAGAATAGTGACAATATACAATAGAGGAGAAAGCCCCGAAAAGATCAAGAAGCTAGAGGAGATAATAGGAGAAGAGGAGGATGAAGGAAAGTTAGTAATAGGGGGAGACCTTAATGCAAGAATAGGAAAACGAGGAAGCAGAGAAGAAGGAAAAGAAAAGGGGGAAACAAAGAGAAAGACAAAAGACCAAAAAGTGAACAAAGAGAGGGAAGTGCTAATGGAAATGGTAAAGAGAAAGGGGTGGACAATACTGAACGGAAACATGAGGGGAAACGAGGAAGGGGAAGCAACGTATAGCAGGAACAGAGTAGAGACGACGATAGACTACGGGATAGTGAATGGAGAGATATGGGAAGAGATAGAAAGACTAAACGAGAAGAAGGGAAAGGTGTACATGACATTTGAAGATCTGAAAGCAGAGGAATGAAGGAACAGCTCATAGAAAAGGTAAATGAAATCTACAAAGAAACGAGATGCAGCGAAAGAGTAGGAAACCCCGAAAGATTCTGGGTGAACAAAGGAGTGAGACATGGATGCCCACCAAGTCTAACGCTTTTTAACATCTATATCGCAGACCCAGAGGAAACAATGAGAAAAGCACAGGACGGCGGAACAGTGATAGGGAAAGAAAAAATATGAACGCTGGGATATGCAGACGACGTAGTGCTGATAGCAGAAGAAGAGAAAGAGATGAGGGAAATGATAAACAGAGCAGACAGATACTTCAAAAGAAAAAAACTGGAGGTAAATCAAGAAAAAACGAAAATAATGATCCTTAGTACAGTGTGGAATTCAAGAAGTGTAACGAGATATAAAGAGATAAGGCTAATAGCAAAGCCAAGATACATGAAAGGGAAAAGAGGAAGAAAAGAAAGCGAAGTAACGATAATTGCAAGACTGAGATGCGGAAACGAAGAAAGAGGAAGAAAATACTGGATAAAAGAAGAAAAGAGAATATTCCGGATGTGCAGGAAGCAAACGGAGACGCTAGAACACTTGGTAGAAAGATGCAGCGAGATGGAGGTTGTAGAGGGAAATCTAGAAGAAATACTAAGCGACGAGGGAAAAGGGGCAAGATGGGGGAAAATGCTGAAAGGAAGAAGAGACAGAGTAGAAAAAAAGGAGAGGGAACAATGCGAAGACTAGGAGGAAGAAAACAAAGAAAAGAAGATAGGAAGAAAGGAAAGATGTGAAAGAAATCTTGTAACTGTTACGAACGGCCCCTTTCGGTATTTTTTCCAAATTCCAATTCTACTGCAAGTTATGCAATCAGCGCATTCCTACACGCGCGCGCCCGACCGAAAGCAGAGCAGGGAACGAGCCAGGGGCGCGCGGGCCCCCCGCAACCGCCAATTCAGCGAGTTGCGGAAAACCCCACTGTCGATCACCCGAGGTTTCCTTATCGAAACCCAGGTGATTGACAGGCAGTCGTTTTTAAATTACCGAAGGCTACGCAAAGTGCGCACCCTCCAACGTCACCACCGGCCACAACTAATCGACAACGGGACTCTGCACGAAGGACGAAAGGTGTAAAGCAAACCAGGGCACGGAACAGTTGGAGGTCCATCAACAAGACAGCTGACGCTGACCGAAACGCCCGGCATAAGCTGCACGGAGTAACCAGAGCTAAAAGTCTCCTGCCGGTTGTTTCTTGGAGTTGGCCCGGGTGTCGTTCAGGAGTAAATTCGATAGACTGAATTCCCACTTTATCTTCCTTTTCATTATCAAACTTTATGTTATATATGTACCTTTCCTTGTGTTCAATTTACCTCTGTTATACATTTTATCGAGAATTAGTCTCTAGCACAGTTTATTATATCGTATTATCAGTCTTGAAATATTTTCTAATTGTTATATTTGAATAAACCTAGATCCATATCACTACGTCCTAGTCAAATCACAGATTGTGCAGGTGTCCTTAGGACTTAGTTCAAGCGAACCCAGGAGAATAATCTTCAGCCGCTGGGAGATTATTCTCTTAAATTATATAAGAACTCGACACCCGAAGCCTTCAGCTCGGTTGCCCATAACATAACAAACGGAACAAGTAGAAATGATTTATAGTTTGTAAAATGGAAATAAATGAAGTATGGAATGAGATAAAGAAAAAACAATGTAACGCCGAAAGGCAAATATTGGGAGTAAATAAATATTATATCTATACAAGTACGCTCATTTCCCTAGAACTGCAGGTAGTTTGTATCGTCTCGATGACACTCGCTGAGTTATTAAAGCGTTCTTAGTCTACCTTGCATTATGAGTTGTAGGATAGTTGATATAAGTACGTTGATATTTCAAATGATTTTTACAAATACATTATTCCCTCTCGGCCAGCATGAGAAAATGAAGCAGGAGATAAAATTACTATACAGGGTGTCTGGAAATTCGCGCACCATCGGCATACTGGCGGATTCCTTGCGAAAAATTAGGACGAAACTTACCAATAAAAAAAAATCCGCAACGGCTTAGTTTTCCTGTAAAATCATTTAATAACGAATCAATCAGCGTTCAGCTTTAGGAAAGAATGGTTAGAACATTGCATAGCCGTCCACCCCACTCCTGGGCAAAGCGGGGAACACCACACATTTATTGTCTCGATCTCGGTAGTGGGGCGGACGGCGAAGCGGAGCTTTAGCCAGTCTTTCTCAAAACCGATGCTGATTGGTCCGTTATTTAGTGCTTTTACACGAAAACTAAGTCCTTGCGGACTTTTTTGCATAGGTAACTTTCGTCTCAATTTTTCGCAAGGAATCCGGCAGTATGCCGATGGTGCGCGAATTTCCAGACACCCTGTATGTTGTGGCAGTCATAACACTTACAAATATATGAACTACCTATTTAAACTGTAGCAAATGTTATTCATTCCAATGTGAATGAATATCCAGCTGAACGGTGCAAAAAGTAGTGAAATCCCCCCAAAAACGCCTCACGTGCAAAAACCTTGCGCCAAGTACATACATTAACGTGGGTGTAACGACCTGGCGAGTCAGTCAGTTTTCTGAGATTAATGTTTATAACACGAACTATCGAACTAACGTGCGACCCGCGTCAAACGCAGCCCAGAATGAAAAGACTTTACTTCGCGCGTTACCGGTAAAGAAATACTCCCTTTCAAATACACATGTATTGGGATTCGGGGAGTAAAGGAGAAAACTTCCTTATCGAGGAAAAACAAGATGTTAAAGTAGGAAAAATATTTTATAAAGTTTTCTTACCTTATGTGATAGGATGACTCAGTGGTTAATGTGGATTACAGATGACAGAGTCAGCCAGTTGTTTGAGGATGTCGTCAGATAATACGGATAGAGGATCTTGCAAATTGAGAATTGATTTAGCTATCTCCAGATAGAAATCTTCCTCTTCCAAGGGGTTTGTTCCCGTGTTTGATGGTTCTTTTTGAGAAATTGTGTAGGTAGGAGGGCGATTGTGCGTGGTTAAGGGCGTTGCGGGATGTTGAGCTATTAAAGAATTATCCGCGTGATCGCGCGATGGTTTTTTCGTCAAATCTAGTGGGTATGAAGGTTCGTCGGGAATTGAAGGATGTGGGGAAGGTGAGCTTGAGTGCGAAGCAAGGTTTTGAGGGATAAGTCTCACACTCAATGTATGCGGTTGAGAACAAAAAGGAATTTCGGTTACTAGTTGCGTAGTCCCCGTTCGAGCTGGTGTTGGGATAAGTTTGGGAATTGAAGTTATAGGAATATTATCTGCTTGATTATTTAGTTTTAAGCCGGAAAATGATTCCTTAGTGTGTTGAATTACTTCAGTAAGAACTTGTGAAACGTCTTCAAGACTTTCAAGGAGTCGGTTTAGTATTCTCCTTACTTCGGCAGATATTTTGATTGCTTTAGGTTTTCTAATAGCGACTTCTTGAATCACTGGCGTTCCTTTAGGCATCAGGAAGGTTAATTGTGAATAAAATAATAGGATAATTAAGGACTCACTTCAGGTGACAACTTAAGGTGCGACCAAGGATATTCTTCTAGGTGTTTACCCCGTGACCAGAGATATTGTCTCTAGGTGTCAAGGCTGAAGGAGGGTTTTGGGTATGGTAGATGAGACTGTTAACGGAGTAGGGAAACTGTATAATATAATCAGGAGAAATTAGGAAAAGTAAGGACTCACTTCAGGTGACAACTTAAGGTGCGACCAAGGATATTCTCCTCGGTGTTTACCCCGTGACCAGAGATATTGTCTCTAGGTGTCAAGGCTGAAGGGGGGTTTTTGAATACTAACCTTGGCAGGTCTCGTTAAGGGAGCGAAAGTGCGAAAGACCGCTGAGGTCATGAGTGAATGTACCCGCGTATAGGGAAATTTATCTCCGAGAGGCGACCGTGACCGACTTAGGCTTTTGATTTGAGTCTTATTTTTTTTTGTTCTTTTCCATACTCTCTGTTATGTACGCGGGGAGCCAAAAATTTCCCAGATCGAGGACTTGGCTGCGAATCCCGACACGAGGGGTAAAAAGCGACGTTCGAAGCAAGTCTGGGACGGTGATTCAACCTGGAGGAACGCGGAGGAGTGCCTAGGGTACTCAGCAACGTGGGAAATCGGCGGTGGAGGAGATTCCCGCCGCCACCAAGAGCCTGCGAGCCGCGTTCCCTGCCTTCCCGAAGGATTTTCTACGAAAATCGGCGAGGGACAACTGGACACACGACGAGCGCCTAACGTAGCGCAACCCCCCCCCCCGATCAATTTTGAGGATCAAAGGTCGATATTGCGCAAATTGAGAGCGCAATGACACGAGCGATTTTCGAGGAAGACACTCTGCCGTAGGCCTGCTTAGCAGGCAGAGCCTCGAGCTCTGATTTGAGTTAATTAGTTTGTTAAGCCGCGAGGCTATTTTTGCGACTCCCCTACGTGGGACTTTTTGAGTTTTGCGTTTCGAGTTTTGAGTCTGTAGCGTGTGCTTGAGTGCAATTTTGGAGCATCGCTTCTGTACGTGAGGTGGCTGGACTACGGTAAGCTTCACCTTACTTAGCCCAAAATTTTCGAACCCGGCAAACGGCCATCCGCCATATTGCCTTTGATCCACGCCACGAGCGATTTCTTAATTTTGAGGGTTGATTAAGCCGAACTGCGAGTCGATAGGCCGTAGCCAGTGTTCTGAGGAAAAATATTGAGTTTGGAAATATCGTTTGGAGGCCTAAAAAGTGGTCAATTAGTAATCACGTCTAGGTGTACGAAGGCTCGCCTATGAGAGCGAGCGAGAAAATCTAAGTCGGTTGCCGTCTCCCTCTCCAACGTACGGAGATTCGAATTTAGCTGATTATTGTCGAGTCCACTTTTGTTTTGTATTTACGCGTCAAGGTCCCGTGGACTTGCCTACGCGGCAGAGTTAGGATTAAGTTATTGTTAAGATTTATTGTAGAAATCGGGAAAATTATTTATTATCACCTCGCGGTGGTGATTCCGCCTTCTACCCGTTATCATGGTTCCGCGAGGCACTAATTCGTCAAGCTCTTGATTCTTTTTATTTTGGTATTGTTTTTTTTGTTATTGCGCTCCCACGTGGAAACTTGTATTTTTGTCAAATTTGTGAAACGTGGCGAGACCGCCTATACACGGTCCTCGGCCACAACTAACCCGCGGGGGAGTACCCCCGGGTACACGATTACTCTTTACTTATTTTATCTTAATTTGTTTTTTTCTTCACATTTTTTTTATTGAATAAATTCGTTATATTTCTTTGTTAAATTTAACTCCACGAGTCGTTATTTAACGCCTAGCTAATCCTCAATCTTAATCCCCCCTGCTCAAAATCCCAGACACAAATCGACAGGGGCGGATAGCTTTCCGGACAAGTTTCCATGTCTGTCCGTGGTCGGTACGCTATCCGGACCAAAATTCCTGTCTGGATTGTGTGCGGGCCTTGTCTGCATTCAGTCCGGCTCGGAAAATTTGCGACGGGGTAACTTATCTGGACCAATCGGCATCTTATCGGTTGAAAAAATAAGTATGGTTGTCTGACTGGTTTTGTCTGGACTGTTTCTGGAACAAGCGGATCACCCATCCGGAAGTCCGTCCGGTTGAATACGCATCGTATTCGGCGGTTCAAGCAATCTGTTTCGTATGAACTGCCCTGTACGGTCCCGTCCGGTTTTTTGTCCGAACGTCCCGACACTAAGAATTCATGCCGAAATATTCAAAGTCCACGACGGCGCCCTGTACGGTCCCGTCCGGTTTTTTGTCCGAACGTCCCGACACTAAGAATTCATGCCGAAATATTCAAAGTCCACGACGGCGCCCTGTACGGTCCCGTCCGGTTTTTTGTCCGAACGTCCCGACACTAAGAATTCATGCCGAAATATTCAAAGTCCACGACGGCGCCCTGTACGGTCCCGTCCGGTTTTTTGTCCGAACGTCCCGACACTAAGAATTCATGCCAAAATATATTCAAAGTCCACGACGGCGCCCCGTCAAAATATTCCAAGTCCCTGTCGGGGCTCTGTACGAACCTAACCGTAAACCGTCGATTTATCATACATATACATACTTTTTGCATAAAATTGTAATATATTCGCAGTGGGCATATTCATACATCATTATCATAATATTAGCAAATAAGCAGATAATGGTATAGTAATTGCGGAAAATAACTAGTCACATAAACGACGCTTCCGAAGAATATTGCAAAGCCATGTTCGCTCGCACGTAAACCCGCATCGTGACGTCAGAGCAACTACCTGATCGTGTATATAACCGCTCAGTTCAAGCTGAACACTGTGAATATTCTTTTTCGTATGCGTATGTACGTATTTACGACAGTGATACCCATAAATGTAATTAATCAATTTTATTGTACTCGTACAGTAAGTAAACATCGCCCGCGTTGGCGTTTTATACCGCGTCCGAAACGATCACACTGGTGACAGTTTGATCAGTTAGGTACACGCGGCATCCGTTTACAACGAGCAAGATCATTCACTTGCATATGGCGGCCGACGAAGTTGTAGTGATGGTGTGAAGTGAATGTGATGCTATGCATTAAGTGTTTAGAAATTGTGCGGATAATCCTGGAAAGTACATAAAATATCTAATTCTGAAGAAGCTAATATATACCGAAGAAAAGCATCAGGGTATAATACACTGCCGTATATCGTTCCCAGCAGCAAATTGACGAAACGGAATTAAACCATTGTCCGAGTAAAATCAAGATGGCCGAAAACACACGAGGCCATCTCGCATTTCGTCGTGAAATGGGTTTGTTAATTGACGCCATGCTCGCCACCATGGAATCCCATGTTACTCAGCGCGTACAACAGTCTGTGGAGTCGTAGACACAGGACCTTCACCACATGCGAGGTCGAGTGACTCAACTTGGTTCTCAGATTGATGCATTAAGTCAAACAATTATTTCAGTCCAGCAGGCTCCACCAACAGTACCTGACGTCGCTGAAGATATCAAAAGATTGAGGGATCGGCTGGAACGAAGAAGGCACTCATGGAGAAGAAAGCCGAAGTCGAGTCGCAGTTCGGTCTTGTTATAGAGCACGACATGACTTATAAGGAAAGACAAACTCGACACAACTGATGTTGAAGAAAATCTAGATGACGCGAAACGCAACTCGGAGGACGATCAGGATGATCGTGATATTGAGCCAGCTGACGTATCAATGGAATCGGAGACTGAATACGATGGAGATGCAACAGCTATAACAGACACAGATAGCCAAGAACCTTGGGTATGAATATGATTTAATAGCATTCTACATATATATCGTAATTATGGTGAATCAATTATGAGGGCTTGCATTAGAACCTGCAGCATCTGACTTCATCCCTACCGCAAATATCGAATGTGTAATTTTTAAAAACCAAAAATATTTTTTTTCGTTAAATCACCCAAATAGTGATAATATTCTTCACAGCATCCCTTTGTTGTATGACATATATTCTTTGACTCGTTGGGTTAACCAAGTTTTGTTTCAATATATTACAGATTTTCGGTGCGAGGAATGCGTGACATACCTAAATGTACAGAGTGCGTATATCACACCGTTGAAGGGAGACGTTTTATTTTTTGGAGTTTATTATACTGTAAGTCTAAATATGAATATTTGTACCTGATGGTATATTATGTAACTTTCACATCATACGCATTGTGCAGATGATTCCTATTAATAGCATATGTATTATACCTGAATGTATAGAGTGAATATCACACAGTTGAAGGGGGATATTGTATTTTTTGGAGTTTGTCATACTTTTAGTATAAATATGAATAATTGTACCAGCTGATGGTATATATTGTAACTTTTTTGGGGTTGCTCGGATCGCGGCACTGAAGGTGATGCGATCTGGTAGTTACTTGTAAGTTCTTTGTCTTGAAATTTTAATCAGGACTTCCCGAAATAGGTAGATGTTAGACCCTAATACAGACTAGGGCGGAGCGAATCTCGCCGTAGCTGCCTCCCTCAGACCTGGATGCGGTATTCCGCACCAAGGCTGTATCAGACTTGGATCGGCGTTATCTCACCAAGACAGTACCCTGACTTGGATGCAGCTAGTGCACCAAAGCAGGCATCTGATCCGGGCAGCGTTTGCCTGACCGAAGCTGTATGTTAGCTATGGATTGATTAGTAGAATAGAGGAAAGAAAGATGTTCTGAGATGGATTTTAGCTGATCAGTTAAATTATAATTTAATCTATAAAAATTACGAACAAAAATAATACAAAAAGAAAATCATTACAAAAGAAAATATTAACCTAAGAGTTAAGTAATAAGCGAACCTAAGTTTTTAATGTGTTTAGTGTTTTGGCTAAGCCACGAAATTGTCGTTAAGAATGAGTAAAGCAAATGGATAAGATGTTAAATGATTGAATATTAATTTGGAATTGAAT
Source organism: Tenthredo distinguenda (assembly GCA_947538915.1). NCBI lineage: Eukaryota > Metazoa > Arthropoda > Insecta > Hymenoptera > Tenthredinidae > Tenthredo > Tenthredo distinguenda. The sequence goes on along the minus strand of OX384536.1, from coordinate 4,959,666 downwards.
AATTTGATTCTAGACGTAAGTTCCTGCTGTAGGTAACTCCGTTACGCAAAGTGATTCTAATAAGGCACCTGGGCTCTATGCCTGTCAGGTCCTGGCTAAGTGATGAGTAGTGAGTCGCACCGGTGCTATACCTGGAATGCGCTGCTCTGCCGAGCAGCACCGCTCGTTATATAGCGCTTTGTGACGTCAGTTGTTATGCGTGAAGGGGGATGCGCGATTGTCTCATGTATTCGTATCAGGCATAACGCCTGATACGTTACAATATATATATATATCTGTCACATCACGAGCTTGCAGATGAGATATAAATATCTAATAAACTTATTGACGTGTGAATATTAGAAATTGTTTTATTCTTATCATTAACACCCTATATGATATAATAACACTGACAAATATTTTTTTATCATAAATACCATGTAATTGTTGCCCTCGTATAATAACGACTCCCTTTTAGGCACGTCAATCAACGGGGTGTACATCCTGCAACCCAAAAGGTATCAAGCGGGCCCCCGCTGAAATTTGAACTGAAAATGATTTTTCATTTTTGGTGCGATTGTAATTGGAACATTCGGATCTCCTGTGCTGCAATTTTGGGTCTTCTGATTGTGCCGATTATGATCATTTCAGAAATCATTAATCGATCCATTCCAAATTACAGTGGAGGCCCCCCTAGTACCTTTCGGCTTACGGGATTGATGTTCCGGATAGGACCGTATACGGAGCGTACCTAGCGCGGGAATATGTTCCGGATAGGACCGTATATAGAGCGTACCTAGCGCGGGAATATGTTTCGGATAGGACCGTATATAGAGCGTACCTAGCGCGGGAATATGTTCCGGATAGGACCGAATAGAAATGCTGACACGAAAACATGTTTTACCGTCAAAATTTCGGACAGGACCAGATGATCTCAGGTACACAAATACCGTACACAACCAGACAAAGTTCCGCCTATCCGGTTTTCTGTCTGGGATTTCGTGCAGGGCCGACCCCTCTCCGCGGTACTGTTGCTAGCCGCCGCTTAGGTTACCGTTAGTCTTTTGTTTTGTTGTGGAAATTTTGAAAGTGGCGAAGATAGTTCGCCTGGCGCCCAAACCAATTTGAATTTTTGAAGTATAGCTGTGTGCACCGTTGGATCGACCCCGGAGTCTGGCTATCCGGTCCAGATCCGAGGGTCTAACAAAAATCCACGTCACAAAGTATAACAACAACAATAATGATAACGTATTATTAATAAACGTAATTACAATTTTGCTTATTCATCAATGCTCATATTCATTCGTTTCTGTGGTTTTCAACCGTTTCGTGAAAAACCGACGAATACGAATATTCAAACTTGCCGCACTACAGAGCGAGGTACATGAAGTGCGCTGGGTCGGATCCGCAGCCTATATCCGTGCATAAGCGCGGGAATCTGCAACTTCACGTCCTCTCGTGCGGCAGCGTATATGTATACTGTACTGTCTATACTATACGACTGATTTTGAGAGCTTCTGATTTGTGATTGTTTTAAATATCGAGCACAGCGATGGATCTCTGTAATCACTGGGATAAAAACACGATTATACCAGATTCTGATTCTGAATCGTCCCCACACAATTCAGGATCTTTTCGTTTCGAAAAATGCCGCGCCATCGGCAGTTCCTACGGTGCTGGCGAACCGTCATTCAAATCATGTACTTCACCACTGCCGTGCTGTTCAAAAATTGTGGAAAACGCAGATTTAATTGAAAATTCTGTTTCGGCCGCTTCGATAGGAGAATTATCTCATAGCCTATCGTTTATGAGCTTTGAACGGAATGGCAATTCTAAATCGAATGACGTTACTCAACAAAGCGGTGATTATGAGGCGTCAACTTCGCAAACAATCACCAATCGACGCAAGCGTCGGAGGATTGCCGAACCTGCGGAGTGGAAAAAAAATAAAAGAAAAATAGCTCGCAATCGTGGTATGCCATATACTGTGGGAGAAGACACAGTGAAGCCGGCAAAGAGACTAAAATCTCCGTGTTCGTGCGTGATGGGCTGTCGTTTTAAAATTACGGAACGTCGGCGGCTACGTATATTCGATGGATACTGGGAGTTAGGCGACGTAAACCGCCAGCGCGAACTTATTGGCAAATTAATAATTTTGAAGAGTGTTCAAAGACGTCGCACACATGGTCGATCGCGGCGACAGTAAGTTTACTTGTTATTACTTGTTTACTTGAAATTGTTATTTTTTCGCAAACTCAGCATGTTCCATCTTTCTGTAATTTGTACAGATTTTTTTCTTGATATATCGCGTCTAATGGTATAAGGTCATATCCGCCATTTTTTTTTTTTTCCGGAAACGCTCCAAAAACTTCTGAAACGCAAAGATACATCGATCTTTCAGAAAAGTAGGAAATTTTTTTATTTAAAAAAAAAAAAATTCGAAACTAATGGTATTAGGGCGCGGGACCTGGACGACTAAAACTACGGAGCGAAGAACCTGGACGACTAAAACTACGGAGCGGAGGACCTGGACGACTAAAACTACGAGGCGAAGGACCTGGACGACTCAAACTACGGTGTGGAGAACCTGGACTACAAGAACTACGAAGCGCAGGACCTGGACGACTCAAACTACGGAGTGGAGGACCTGGACGACTGAAACTATGAAGCAGAGGATCAGGACGACGAGAACGGAGGTGAATGCCGTACGAAGACATCTCCAGGAGGCGACGCTGTCATACTCATCTAGAAATCGAACTGAAACGTCGTACAATAAAAATCGAACCGCCGCGGGCACTGCTCGACTTACACTCTTGAACCGACCCTGTCTACGTCACTCATAAGCCCTGTGATTGGTCAACTAAGATCTTCCGTAGCTCCCAAACCGTGAATCCCTCGAAGTTTTGGTATAGGAAATTTAGTCTTAGATTTCCAGGAGGAATACACCCACGTCAGGTGGTGCGCCCAACCTGAATCACCCTGTATACTAGATACGGACATACAAAATATGTTATACCGGGAGGATTCGTGGAAATTACAGGTTCCAAGCGCACAGGCGCTGATTTATTCGTATATTACGAGCCCGCCAATTTCAGACTTGCGACGAATATCCTCAAAGTCCGTCTGCTATTTAATTTCGATTGTTGTGAAACAAAAATGGCGCTGCTAGCGCGATTCTATCACCAAGGATATTCGAATGAATCAGCGCCTGTGCGCTTGGAACCTGTAATTTCCACGAATCCTCCCGGTATAAAGCATTCCAAGCCACTTCAGCCACTCCAAAAGTATATCTCAACAGATGTTCGAAAATCAAGTTTCACGAATAGGTATCCTACTCTAAACCACGATATTATTATGTTCTTTCATTTTTCCTCTGAAACATAGCCAATATCTTCGGAACGGTGCATCGTATTTACAGCTTTGATTCCCGAGAATTCGCATTTTTTATGCCCGATAATGATAAAATATTTATCAATGTGATTAAGAGGTATTCCATGCCATCTCGACCAATGATTTTCCCTTACCATTTTCAATTTGATTCACAATTTTTCATACGGTAACCCCAACTCTAACACGCACTCATGAATTTTTTCAGATTTTCTTTCCGAACCGTAAAATAAATATATGGAAAATAGTTTCCACTTTCGAATAGGGGTCAAAATGATCGTCTACGAACACAGGATTTTTTAGATTTTTTTTCAAAAAAATCGAAGGTGTCTCTCTGTTTAAAGTTCTGAAAACTCATGAATAAATAACGGTTCGGAAAGAAAATCTGAAAAAATTCATGAGTGCGTGTTAGAGTTGGGGTTACCGTATGAAAAATTATGAATCAAATTAGAAATGGTAAGGGAAAATCATTGGTCGAGATGGCATGGAATACCTCTTAAATAGTTTTTTTGACAAAAAAAAAGGCAAAATATTTGGAGCCATGTACATCATTTTCAGTTTGCATGTTTTTGTATAATTGTGTAAATCCGCTGTGTGTGGTATACACGAGTAAGAGCGCGGCTTGCAGCGTAAAAAAATTTAGCTTGATGGCGCAAACATTTTACCGTCATAGAGGTTTTATTTCATTTTATTTTTCACAAATTCAAAATTCCATAAAATTTCAACCCCGTTGTTGACTATTACCAAATTCAATACCAAGTGTTTCCTAACGCATTTGTGGTTTTGGTTCATTAGTTACAAATTTCCGGAAGTCAGAGCAGTCGCGAATATTTTGAAGAATGTAGTGGCTTAGAATGCCCCATATATTAGATATTCATCAAACATTATTGTAAATATAAAACAATCGATAGAGATAAAACTTGGGTATTGCAATTTTATACTTTATTGCGTGAAATATTGTCTCCGCCGTTATATATTATGATATAAAGAGAAAATTTTCTTCGAAGGATATTGTTACATGTGGCCAGAGACTTCTGGACACAAAGGTTCCCAAGAAGTTTCCACATGCCTGGAAAAATTTATAATTCACGAGGTATCCACAGACGTGAAAAAATTGAATTTCTTTGCCGATAATTGCGCCGGTAAATAGGACCATCATAATTTATTTCCATCCTCCTTATGAACGATACCTCAATTTCTTCACCTAGTTCACAACTAAATGATCTACATTGGCGGGATATTGGATGCGTATTCATTTTGTTCATAGTTAGGTGTTCATTTCGTAGGTCAAAATAAAAATTCATTGGTCGTCACAATGTTGGGCAACGCGTTGCAAGCGCACCGATCACTGCAGGAGATCAATCTCAAGTTTTTGGAATCCGGCCACACCTACATGGAGTGCGACACAATACATTCAGTTATAGAACGCGCTGCCCGTGATCAAAACATCTTTGTTCCGGATGACTGGATGGATATTGCGCATCACGCAAAAAAGACGGGAAAGCAATATTCTGTGCATTCGATGAAGTTTGCGGACTTTTTGAATTTCAAACAATTGAAAGAAAAGGTAAAATACATAAATAAGTTTTTATCTATACTATTCGAAGCACATACTCGACCGCCCTCACACACGAGTTCAAACAAAACCGTTGTACAGATCTTTTCGAAAACTCCACGATTCACTGACGGCAGCAAGCTCAAATGTGAAATGGCGATCGGCAAAATGGATTCAACTGCGCAAAGACCACAGAGAGTAAGTATATAATATCGACGCTGCTTACGAAAAGTAGCACGTTTCAAATTTCTTACGAAAACTAGCATGTTTCGATATTCACCGCGAAAACTCGCATGTTTCGATAAAACTAGCATGTTATCATTTAAAATGTCTGTAAAATGTGAATACCTATCAAACTGGGGCAATTTGAAATTATTCAATCAAGAAAGTGCAGGATAAAAGATGCAAGTTGAAAGTTGTGCATTGTTTTCGCATCATTTCGTACGTTCATCGAGTTTCTTAATCTATACGAGAACAAAAATTAACAAAGTCTGTTATTCGTCCAAGAAGCTTCGCGAATGTTTGAGACCTGTGAGGAAGCAAGGTGTGGAGATTTTTGCTACGATACCGAATTGATCAAATTACGAATAATTTTTTTTTCACCTTCATCTAGATCCATTTTTGTGAAAAACGAATATTGGGAGCCGTTTAAGGAAGTTGTTCTTCTGAAGCCATTTAAAGCACGTCGTCCGAGCCCATTGTACGGCAGTGCACTCCCGATTTCTAGGGCGCAATACCGCGACTTAACGTCTCTGTGCCAGGCTAAAATCATTCCGAGGACATTTCGATCTTTCTACTATAACTTACCAGTCGAAGACGGTGATTTTTTTATAAACTCTTCATAACAGGAACCCAAAATTTATTAATTATTCTCATCCATATTGTTTTCAATTTGTAGATGTCGATGACACAAGCGTACGGGATGGTCGGTTCACTCATCAATAAAAATCGATGAAATAGAATATTTCCGATAAGTATATGAGGTAATTCCGGTGAAGATGGCCGTACGGGAGCGATGGCCAGCATTCATATTTCTTACATAAAACAATTTCGTTGCTTCAATAAATAATGCTTTGCTATAGTGTAATCAAACATTCTTATTTTTTTTAAGCGGTAGAATATGTTGACGTTCACACAAGACACAAACCTTGAGTTTTGCCGGATACGTCCTTCTGGCATTAGCTGACATAATTTTTTCCGTAAAGTTAATGCCAAAAGGGCGTATCCGCTAAAATTAAAGTTTGAAAAAAGAATTGAACATTTTTGGCGGATACGCCCTTCTGGCATTAGCTGACATGATTCTTTCCGTAAAGTTAATGCCGAAAGGGCGTATCCGCCAAAATTAAAGTTTCAAAAAGATTTCAACATTTTTGGCGGATAAGCCCCTCTGACATTAGCTGACATGATTTTTTCGGTAAAGTTAATACCAAAAGGGCGTATCAACCAAAAATATTCAATTCTTCGTTAAACTTTAATTTTGGTGATACGCCCTTTTGGTATTAGTCCGAAAATTGGTTAATGGCAGAAGAGCGTATCGGCGGCGCTTGTGCCCTTCTGCCTTTAGGTTTTTAGCTTGAAAAAAAACAGCGGCTTTTTTCGTTTTGACAGTTTTCTGATCGAATGGCAAAAAAAAAAAAAAATATACGCCCTTTTGCCACTTAAATCGCCCTTTTCGTCGCTTACGACCTTTTGCCATTAGTCACGCGATATATATATATATACAGGGTGACCCAAAATTCCCGCACCACCTTGAATAGGCAGGTACCTTATCGAATTCTAAGACGAAAGTTCCTTTAGTTCCTTTTTTTTTTTTTTTGTTAGACCCTCGGATCTGGACCGGATAGCCAGACTCCGGGGTCGATCCAACGTGCACACAGCTATACCCGAGATCTCGAATTTAATATGTTGGGCGCCAGGCGACTTCTCGCCACTTTCAAAATTCTCTAAACAAACAAAACAAAAGCCTAACGGAATTTTATGCGGCGGCTAGCTTCAGTACCGCGGAAGGGGTCGGGATCAAATGAAGGATGAGCTCGGCGCAGAATAATTACTCGTGGAGTTGAGTTTAACAGAAATATAAAAATTTATTTAATAAAATGGAAAAAAAAACGGATTTGAAAAGAATAACAATAATCGTGCGTACCCGGGGGTACTCCCCCTCGGGTACTAGTCGGCTGCAGGCCGTGTAAAGGCGGCCTCGCCTCGATTTGCGAGTCTTACACCAATGCTAGAAAAACTAGAGTTTCCACGTAGGACAGCAATAACAGAAAAATAAGGACCAATAATTAACTCGTCAAATCAGTACCTCGCGGGACAATATCACAATTAATAAACAGAATAATCACCACGAGGTGTTCATAAATAATTACCTAACATCTAATAAAGTAACAATAACAAGAAAATGATCTGGCCGTCGGTCGTGTATAGGCGACCGGCGAGCCTACGGGAGGCTAGGCCTCCTAGTTAATTGAATATTTACAAAATTGGACCTTAACACTAACTTAACCTAACTCTGCCTGCTGAGGCTAACGGCAATTTGAAATAATAAAAGAAAGAGAGACGACAAAAACAAAGCAGGCTCACGCCTGAGCTCGACAACTAGGCCTCCTCGCAGGAGGAAGAGAGACGGCGACAGTGCCGAACTAAGACTGTCCTTCTCGCACTCGTGTGCGGCAGGACATAACGCGACAAAATTCTAAATCTCGACTCGAAAAACCGTACTTAAAATACAACGCGAAAATTCTCTATTAAAGTGAGGACACTGGTGACGGCCTACCGACTCGGGGGTCGTCTTTATTCGAATCCCAAAATTCTAAAGAGCCTCGTGGCTTGACTGGTGGCAAGATGGCAGACGGCCGTTGCCGGATTCCAATCAGAGAATGGGTAAAGTTGGCTAACGCTTACCGCTTTCCAGCCACCTCAAAAATTCCTCCGCCTCGTAGGCAAAATCCATCGTCTATTCCCGAAGAATATCCCTTCGAGGGCTCACACACTCCCTACGATACAGAACTCTACCGAACTACAACACAACGAAAGCTCTGGATATCTCTTACTATATCGCCGGCCTAACGCAGAGTGATCTAGCGAGACCGCATGGCGCCGGTGTTGCGCACCCTCGGTGATTAGGCGATTATCGATCTGTCTATGGAATGCTAGATCGCCTTACATGGCGGTTTGGCCGCACTACGCGCGAAACTTGAAAGTCGTGAGGGGTGATCCTCGAGGATTCTTCGGACGGAACGCGGTTCGCTGGCTCTTGGGGGTGGCGGGAATCACCTCCACCACCGTGTTCCCTCGTAGCTAAGTGCCCTCGGCACTCCTCCGCGTTCTCGCTGGCTGTTCCGTTGGCTGACGTAGTGTTAGGCCCCCAGAAGCGTAGTGGCCTTCAGTTTAGGTGGGCCTTATACTGTCCAGATCGTCCACGTAAGTTTAGGTCGGTCGTGTCAGGTCGGACTCCACCAACAGTTTGGCCATGTCTCCCACATAATAGAGAAAGTGAAAAAGAAAACAAACAAAATCAGAAATAAAGCCAACCGTCTTAGTGCAGTCACGGTCGCCTCTCGGAGATTATATTAGCCTCGTGGCTATCCTATTGCATTCGTGCTTTCCACATTCACTCCCAATTACTTAATTACGGCCGTCTAAGGGTTCGGGAGCTGATTGTAACGGCAGGTGCACCTTGCAATGTTACAATATATATTGTAACGCAGTTTTCTTTATAGTAAGAGGAAAACCACTACTACGCTACAATTCGACGCTTACTCGTGTTACTTACTCCAAAACTTACTTGAATGTTGGGCGCCAGACGCAGATGCGTCGTTTCTTTAACAAAATTTTTACGATACCGTAGACCAGAACGACAAGCCAAAATTTGCGAGAATGCGACGAGCGATAACTCAACTAGCTCAGTAATGAAGCCTTAGATAGAGGGGCAGGGTACACCATACACAAATTATCAATGCAACGATAGTATTTGAGGTAACATCAATCAATTATTTTTATTCAGTGAAAGTCGATAATTATTCGAGATCGATAACAGAAATGGACAGTAACTATATCAGTTTGCTACGGTAGGTTTCCTACGTGTCGGAACAGATTTTACGCGTGTTACTACGCAAGATCAGTCATAGGCGCGTTAGAGGTGACTCGATATAAAACAATTTACTAGACTCCAGACTCGGTATCACAGAGCGATACTTCGTACCCGAATGCAAAATTATTCTTTCTAAACGCCGCCTAGGCCGATAATTTATTTGCTGTTTTAGCTGACAAAGCTCGATAACAACGATACTGTATTTACGATAGGGGCTCGCTAGACTTTATTATTACGATATTCTAAGAATCGATTAATTTTTCAGGGACCGCATGGTCACTCAGAAAACGGCTTAGCAGAGCAACGTTAACAAATTAAACTGAGAAAGATATTATTAACCAAATTTCATACGATACGATACTCGATGATACGATATTAATTTATCCAGAACGATACTCGACTTATGAAACGATATTACGGTATACCAAACGAAATTATTACCAAATTACGACAGAATCGTCACTATAAACCAGAATTTAACAGAATTATTACTAAATATAACGCCCCTAAGGCCCACGCGGCTATCCTCGCTCAGGGTTCTCCAGGAAAAGTATTTTCTACGATATTCATGCACAATGATAAATATTTAACATACTAAATATAAGAAAGCCATACGATAGAAATAAGCAAAAAGCAAGATAGGCGATAGATAATAGCCAGAAAGCGATATAAAGTCTACGAATTCAGCCAGACTCGAGGTTGTGCGATAAATTAACCAAAAACGAGCTTCTTAGCTCAAAATACCATACGATACGACAAACTTTTATACGAACTACCTCGTGCCTTCACATAAAGAAATCAAGACCTTACCTTAAATTGCTTCAGTAGAACACAAGCACTATTTTAAATATACTCGATAGACGATAGACGATAGACGGTACGATAGTCGATACTCGCTGTACGATACGATAGGTGCGATACGATAGGTGATAACGATACACGAGGTACGATACGAGGTGTAGCGCAGACGGAGCGAAGAGTAGGCCGATTAGCCTACGTATCCTCCTTATATGTATAGTCCTTATTTTCGCTCGTACAGACTTTTGACGGGTCACGTGGCTCATCACCTTCCTAATTGGTTGTCATCGTTTTCGGTAGTTTCGACGGACGCTAGCTGTTGGTGCGATTTACAGGTGTTTCTAGCCTACCCTTGCCGTTGTTTCTCACCCCTCTTCCTGCCGCCTTCCGTTGGAACCCCCTGGCGCTGGACCCATAAGAAATCTCGCTCGCCAGAGCTATTCATTAATTCTATTAGGCCTTACATTAAAGTCAATCCTTAAGAAGTTAATTAATAACTTCGTGCTGGGCATACTAGGGCCTCGTTCACGATAGAATTCTTCCGGTAGGAGCGCTGTACCGAGGGTTTTCTGGACCAACCCGGCCGCGATAACGGTTTCAGAGACAGTTTAGATGTTCGATACCTGCGACAGCTGACAACTCATCAGATGGGAGGCTGCGAGATTACTCTCACATAACCCTATACTCCATCCTCATTTCAGTAGCGCAGATAATGTAGACGGTAGCTTCGTCGGATGACGGGAGGATTTTTCGGTGCTTCACGCACATCCCTATACGCCGCCAGCCCGAATCGTTGAGAGCAGTAGATCGTCCTGTTCGAGAGGAGGCGCTGACCTTGCCGCTTTCTTGACGAAACAAAGGTTTGCGCGCCGATCGAGACGTCGATGATGACTGTAGGTGTTGTTGTTTCAGGATGCCGTAGTTTTTCCAGTAGTTCCCACGACGGTGGATGCCTCGTAGAAGATGTACATGATTTACAAAAATAAAATAGTGCGTTAGTTTAATCTAATTTTGTTCCCTAAATTTTTCCTTTTCCTGGAGACCCTTGTCTGCGCTACGCATCGCCGTATTTTTCGATAGTGTGCCCTTGTAACGGGTCTTTACGAAATACACACGATCACTAGAGACAAGAAATCTACGTTACCTACAGCTGCACTAGTAGTACGATCAAATAATGTTCTTTTCTTTTACCAATGACCATATGTAGGCCTTATGCCATAAATGGATAAATGTTACTTTGAGATATTGCAGAGCCCGCAAGGGAATAACTCAATTTACCTATAAATAATGGACGACCAAACACACCCTCAGGAATTTAATCCATGAAATGGTTAATAAAAACCTCGATGAGTATTCCCTTCCGGGTAAAACAATCAATAAACGATATGTTATCATTTAGTTATAAAACCTATTAACCCCAGATTTAACAATAATAAAAATAATAAATAGTTAGAGTAATGATGCTAGTTGATAAAGGTGTTGGGAAAGCCATGCGGACGTCATCCAATTTTATACACATTTCATCCACATTGGGACAAGTCCTTGTGACGGACCAACAAATGTATGGATAAGAAACCAAATTTATGAACAAGAAATTTCGTTAAACTATGACGCAATCTAAAACGGACGCCATGGTAGAAGAACTAGAAATTAGCAATAACATATATATATATATATGCATATACAAAACATAAATCCACAGCCCAACATATAGATATATATATATATATATATATATATCTCTGTATATCACGATTCTAAGAACTAATAGAAGGAATATGATATACAAACCCGCGAGAGACGCATAGGCCCTACCCGCCGATCGACTATCATTGGTTACGCATTCAAATACTTTGAGGGGAAGAACGTTCCTCATAAGCTAAGCTAAACTCTTTCAGACTGTACTTATAAGTAAGTGACTGTACTCGCGAGTAAGTAATTGACCAATGAGATTTAGGCCAGTAAAAACCCCACTCTTACGAAAAAACTTCTATAAAGGATGACGCAAAAGTAGTACTTCGCCGGCTGGCGGTTGCCACTTCTAATTGTTCGCGCGGAGTTTTCGGTTATGGTAACACTCGCAGTCAAAATCGAGATCAGATAAATCCAAAACAGTTAAATGAAAGAATTTATAATAAAAGAATTTCGAGCCTAACAATTCAACACAAAACTATTACTGGGTTTATCCGGTAATATTCAACTCAATCCACTCATTTCTGAAATCTCTTGATCAAATACATTGATACTTTGAAGAAAATAATTTTAATTCCAAGTGTACACACCAGAAGTGAAATAAAACAATATTATATTAAAGAACGAGTGATTTAACTTCCCCTACGTAAGTAGTTCTTGACTTTTTCCAATTACTGGCAATTCTTCTATACCAGCTCAACTACCCATCATCATTAATAATCTCATTAACTAAATCCAGAAACCTCCTTCAGCCTTGACACCTAGAGACAATATCTCTGGTCACGGGGTAAACACCGAGGAGAATATCCTTAATCGCACCTTAAGTTGTCGACTGAAGTGAGTCCTTTACTTTTCCCAACTCTTTTCCAATATCATTAATAATCCCATTAACTAAACCCATAAACCTCCTTCAGCCTTGACACCTAGAGACAATATCTCTGGTCACGGGGTAAACACCGAGGAGAATATCCTTGGTTGCACCTTAAGTTGTCACCTGAAGCGAGTCCTTAACCACCCTATCATTTTTCATTCATAATTAACCTTCCTGATGCCTAAAGAAACACCAGTAATTCGAAAAGCCGTTACTAGAAAATCTAAACCAATCAAAATATCTGCCGAAGCAAAGAGAACACTAAACCAGCTCTTTCAAAGTCTTAAAGACATTTCACATCTACTTACTGAAGTAGTTCAACAGGCTAAGCAGTCATTGTCCATCCCAAAACCAAATAATCAACCAGACAATACGCCTATAACTTTAATCCCGCAACTTCGAACGGGCACTACGCAATTAGTGACCGAAATACCTTTCTGTTTTCAACCACATACATTGAGTGTGCAACTTATCCCCCAAAACCTCCCTTCGCACCCAAGCTCCCCTTCCCCACCTCCTCTAATTCCTGAGGAACCTTCATATCCACTAGATTTGACGATAAAACTACCGCGCGATCACGCGGAAAATACTTCAATAGCTCAACAACCCGCAACGCCCATAACCACGCTCAACCACCCTTTTACTTATACATCTACTCAAGAAAAAGCATCGAGCACGGGAGCTTTTCCTTTGGAAGAAGAAGATTTCTATCTGGAGATAGCTAAATCAATCCTCAAATTGCAAGATCCTCTACCCGTATTATCTGCCGACATCCTCGAACAATTGGGTGACGTTGACATCTGTAATAGAACTACATCTTATCTTATAACATACTCATCTTATCACATAAGGTAAGCAAGCTTTATAAATTTTCTTTTCCCACTTCGATATTTTGTTTTCCTCGATAAGGAAGATTTCTCCTTTACTCCCCGAATCCCAATACATGTGTATTTAAAAGGGAGTTTTTCTTTACCGGTAACGCGCGAAGTAAAGTCTTTTCATTCTGGGCTGCGTTTGATCCGTCTCGCATGTTTGTTCGATAGATCGTGTTATAAACAATAGTCTCAGAAAAATCGACTGACTCGCCAGGTCGTTACACAGGTCACTCAAAATACAAGAAATTTCTACAAAATTTGACTTTAGTGTGAGTTACAGTCAAGTCGCGATGGGCACTTTTGTAGAGCGCTCAATGCTGAGTAATTTGCAACTTTGGGCGATACAATAGCATAAAATGCCACCGAGTTATAGAAGTTTGAAAAAAAATAATTTCAATTTCCATGTAATTTAAATGGGAAAGGGACTTCAATAACGGTTATTGGGACTTTTATGAAAACTTCCAATTTTTGGGTTAAGTTTATCATCCGTGAACATAGTATCGAGCTTTCATAGATTGATAAATTAGCTGATTTGATCAACGATTTTGCTTCGGTCATTTGTCTGAAAATCGTCAATTGACGTTTACATGAATTTTGGGGTTTCCGTTGACTCCTTGAAATCTTTCTTTTGTCTATTAATGATATTTATTTGTTCTCTTTGGGAATGACATCTTACGGGCGTTGTTTGAAAACGTTTCATTGCTAGCTTGTTTGAGAGATCCGAATAGGATTTCGAATTTAATTGTTAGTTTAAGTAACTAATTTAATACGAGATTTTCAGAGCTGGATTTATCTAGTATTCTGAGGTTGGGAAATCAAAGCGGAAAGCATCCTATTCTGGACCTATTTATCCTGTTTTCCTGCTTCCCCTCAGATAAGATCGTTCCATTTTCATAAACCTGATTAATTGTGATTATATCCCACATTAACCTTTAAAAAAAAGGTATTTTTCTTGTTTCACGTTTTCTACGTGTTCAATGTGTTTTACGTGTAAAGCGCATATTTGTCCTCCTATATAGGTCGTTCACTAAAAAAACTTTTGAAGAGGCTTGGATCGAGCGATTTTGGAACCAAAGTTCGCATTTTTTAAATACTCCAGAGCTTCCCCCCTTTTACGCCCTCCTGTCGCCTCCTTTTGCAGATTACAGGATCTAACCACAATACCGTTCGTTTTGAATTCTTCTTTCAAGATAGAACAACTTTGAAGAACATTTTTATATTCAATTTCACACTTTGATTGGTTAAGGCTCAACTATCTTCTCAAGTTCTTTTGTGTGGTTTTTTCTTGAGAGTGAAGGCAAATGCCGGATAGTTTTTGGAAAAGAGTTCTTCAAATTTTTAATCCACCACACTAACTTTCCCTATTAGAGCAAGTACACCCAATTTGACTACTAGACTTTTCGTTTTTCTTTCAATTTTTGCATTTCGAGAGTCGGGTCGACTCTTTTACTAGGGGGGGGGGGGGGGGGGGGGGGGGTAGTGTTACAAAGGTCGAAAAAAACCTCATATTCAATTTGCAAGGTCTAGTAGTCATCTAAGATAAAAGATGTTAACATTTGATAAATGATAAACGGTTACTCCTCACAACGACATTATTGTAACAGCAGTCTTGTTTTAACTTTAAGCTAGACTAGACGTGTATTTCCAAAAACAACCCAATTATCTATTTCATCTTATTTCGTTTCCTGGTCACCTCATTTCTCTCGGGAACCCACATTTAATTACCTTAAATGATCGCGAGCCTAATTTCGCAACAATATGTATAAACAATTAAACAGACGACTTTTCGAAACAGTGCCCGCATATTCACTGTAAAAGGAGTTTTCCTGATAATTTTTATCAAAGTTACCTCGGAGACATTGCAGCGTATACAGAAGTGTAGAGGCGTTCCGAATATTTCTGACGCCCATTTTTCCCGTAATTATGAGACATTGTATCATTGACCACTTCTCACGGTAAAAGTCATATAAATATCAAAATCTCCATTTAATTTCAGAAATACTCAAATACAGTTCGTCACGCTGTTCATTCCATTATTATAGTCTTTGTTACAGTAGACGAATGATTTCGAAATAAAATCGTTTCCTTGTGGTTTCTTGATGGAATCTAGAATGACTAGCTCACTCGCGCGCTTCGCGCGCGTCATTGACTGATTTTCTCAGCTTGCCAATAATATTAGGGTATTGATTGACTAAATTTTGTCCGGTCGGCACTACTATTCAAAAATACAGGGTTCTAGAAAGAATTCGGTTTGTCTGTCTGTGTTGCTCCGCCTGAAAAATTTTCAGAATGATTTCGTAGTAGACTTGATGTAAAAATTTCAAATTCACTGAGGCATACAAGCGAATAGAACTTCGACTTACAATTTTCTATCAACGACACATTTCTTTGGCTTGAATCCATGCTTGCGCGAATATCTCGTAAACAGTGGTACGCGACAAAATATGAGATTCCCATTCAGACAAATGTCAATGTACAGATTACGGATGACACGCATACAAATTACGCGCGCTTGACAACACGACCGATCGAAGCTGCGCTGCGATTATCTCGAACCTCGCACCTCGAAAATAAACGCCCAATCAGAACACGAATAAAATGCTGACGGGATTTCGATTCCTTCTCCTTTTTAATAACGGACTTTAATGACTTCAGTCATTGAATTATTTCGCACGATTTGAATTGCTCAGATTATCACATCTGGCAGTAAATTATTAAGTGATAATTGAATCAGGATTATTATGGATTTGGTTGAAATATTGAAGAACACAAGAGTAGTCAGAATAAATGATTTACTTTTTCATAAATGCCATCAATAATTTCCGGCTGTTCCGGCTGATTATTTATTAACTACCACAATTTAATTTTTTAACCAGAACACGAAAGATGAAAAAAGTAGATTGGCTGCACAATGGGAGAACCTGAGAATGCGGGAGGAGATAATGAAGAAAGAGCTGGAGGAATTTTCAAAAATGAGGCAAGAACCCGCCGAAAAATTGGCGGAAGCCAGAGCTACGACAGCGGAGAGAGAAGAGGTAAATGAGGCAAATGTAGAGCTCTAGACAACACACGTTTTTCATGTATTTATATTCCGCAAAATCGACGACTGACAAACTTTTTATCTGCGGAGTTAATTTCAATCACGAGATACTTCCTTCTCAACTGTTACTCTGATATACTTTTTTTCGAACGGAGCGCGTCAATATGTAGCCATTTTCATTCATAAATTCGTGATTCTTGATATGCTAATTATTTTTTGCATGAATTTCTATCGCTTTAAACTACATGAACATGGCAGTCTGAGAATCTCTGTTTTCTTGACCTCGTCAATATCAAATTTTTTATCACCTTCTCATTGCTGCTCGTTACGAGCCACCGGCTTGACATTTTATTATCTTCTGTAATTCGTACTTTTATTCGCTTTCATGAATATATTTGTGTTCGACTAGCCCAGGGAAAACATACGTGGCAGGTCGCGGAGCAGGATAGTGGATGGGAGGAGTGACGAGGCCAGGAGTGATGAGGGTAGGAGCGAGGAGGGCAGGAAGAAGGAGGGCAGGAGTAATTAGGGCAGGAGCGAGGAGGGCAGGAAGAAGGAGAGCAGGAGTGATAAAGGCAGGAGTGTTGAGGGCAGGAGGAAGGAGAGCAGAAGGGAAGAGGGCAGGAAGGCGGAGGGCAAAAAGAAGGAGGGCAGGAAGGAGGAGGCTCAGAAGGAGAATAATCAAAAAAATACAAAAAAACAGAAGCGAGATGAAAAGTGAGCATACATACGCGCATGAAAATAAATTTTCAGGTACTTGATCTTTCATCGTGTCAACTTAAAATTGTTAAGGAGTAGCACCGCATTGTGAGCCCTATTGTGTGGGGGATTAATTTTGACTCCAGTATTGTTAAAAAAATATCACGTATGATGAGTGATGTTAGAACATACAGCAAAGATTAAATAACACATAACTCACATTTAAATATTTACTTGAGTATTTTGAGGTACGACCGCTTCCATATACAGGGTGTCTGGAAATTTGCGCACCATTGGCATACTCGCGGATTCTTTGCGAAACATTGAGACGAAAGTTACCAATAAAAAAAATTCCGCAACGGCTTAGTTTTCCTGTAAAATCATTTAATAACGAACCAATCAGCGTTCAGCTTTAGGAAATAGTGATTAGAACATTGCATTGCCGTCCGCCCCGCTCCTAGGCGAAGCGGGGAACACCACACATTATTGTCTCGATCTCGGTAGTGGGGCGAACGGCGATGCGGAGCTTTAGCCAGTCTTTCTTAAAGCCAAACGCTGATTGGTCCGTTATTAAGTGCTTTCACTCGAAAACTAAATCCTCGCGGACTTTTTTGCATAGCTAACTTGTGTCTTAATTTTTCGCAAGGAATCCTGTATCCTGTATATCACGCCATTCAGAAAATATTAGCAATTGGCAATATTAGCAGAATGAATATTAATAATAATTTCTCGCAACTTTTTATCTAAATATGTATTATGTGGGGCATTCCATGCCAAACCAGTCAACTTCTGGGCCTGATCCCCTTTGGATGTTGCTCGCGATTTTTTGAAGTAATCACCCGACTAAAATAAGTATGTACATTGTACAAGTTTGTTTTTTTTTTCTTTCCTCAAGTAGTGATCGAGATATCAATTTGAAAAACTTGAAAACTTTCTTAATCGGAAGATTTGCAAATGTCTGTAACTACTTTCACTTGACAGATTTAAAGCAATGACCCAAAAAAAAATGTCAAACCAGAATATTTCATACAGCTCCATCTTGACAATCATATTTATTTGTTCGCTTAAAACATGAAAATTAAATTTTCAAGAAGTATGTCACAATTGATTTTGATCGAAGTAATGTAGAAGATTCGCGCATCAATAACGAATATAGGCATATAATTTTCGGATTTTGAATATTTTCAATTTTTTAAAATTCACATCCACTTCAGATAAAATTCGAATATAAAAATCTCAAATACTTGTTTCAGTAGGGTGACTACTATAAAGTATTGGGAGTGAATTCGAAGGGGGTCAAGCCTAGGAGTTTAGCGATTTTGTTTGGAATGCCCAAGGTACAGTCTTTCTTGAGTTACAAATCGTTGACTGAAAGCAATTTCCTCGCGCCTATAAAGTATACAAATCAAATTATACAGTCAGTGAAAATTAGGTATACGAAAGCTATACTATGTGGCGTCAAAGTTTGTATATAATCAACTAATAATGTGGCGTCTGTTTCAGGTATAAATGGTCTAATCGCCGCAATTGGGGCGATAGAGGCGATCGCGACGGCGGCCGAGAGGGAAGAGACGGCCGACAGCGCGGAAATATATACATTTTCGCGCGTTGAAAATGTATACATCTATATTGTAACGTGGCGAACGTTCGACCTCCTCCTCCCCAGCCTTACCGACGCGAGCTCCGCCGCACGATTTAAATCGGTGCCGCCTCGCCGAAATACTGTCGCACGCAGCGAACCGGCAACCGCCAGCGCTCGCAGACCTAACGGAGCCGGCTGGTACTAGAGATAGCGGAAATCACCCTCATTGCTTTTTGACCCGTTTTCGAGTGAACCTCGTGCGAGTGTAGAGAGAGAGAGAGAGAAGAGTTTTTTTTGGTGAGAGAGAGTGAATTTTTGTCGTGTGTGAGCCAAAAGTGTTTTGTGTTGACCCGTGCTACCCCTCTGGATTTTGAGCTTGAATTGATTGGACTACCGCCGCTTGATTATACGACCCTCGCCTTCCCCCGGACCACGTGTTGCCTTACCGATCCATCAGGTAGTATCCATCCGATCTGAGTTCTATCCACCCCCCTAACAACCCTCTACCCTTAAAGTAAACCCCTTGAGCCTCGCGTCGTTCCAGCGTAAAAAGTTCTACCGTTCCCCGCGAACCGTTGAATTTGTCCGTTCGAACGAGTCACGTGGTATTTGCCGGGCGCGTAGCCGTGCCAGTTTTGGTCACCGCTGCGCCGATCTCCGAGAACACCGGGCCGACGCACCAAAGCCACGGCCTCCTGACGTCACGCGTCGCCCTCAGCTGCTGCGAGTCAGAGCGCCGCCGCTTTCCCCTAGCCATCCCCACCACTTCCCCGCCGCCGCTAGAGAGCGAGCCGCGTCACTCCGTCGTGAGACGTCGAGCCAGCCACGCAATCCTGCTACAGTGACAGCTGACTGTCACGGAGCCGGAGAGCAAGCATATGAGTCTAGTCTGGTCGTAGGATTCAGTCAGAGTTTATTGTGATTGATAATTTAGAGTAAAGTCGAGTTAGAGTAAATTCACATAATTTATAATTTCCATACGCCAGGTAGCGAGCGTGACCTAAATTTGCGACCTTTTTTTTTTTTAATAAACATTTCTATTTTCTCTAATACATTTGTGTCTTTATTCTACGCCCCCACGAAATCCCTCTACCCTAGCGAGTTAGTCGGAAGGCTCCAAGAGAGCGAGAGAGGACTTCTCCCCCGAAGTCTGGCGCCCAACAACCCCTAGGATTCCGTGGTCCCAGGTTTGTAGCCGGCTTCCTTTCCCGGATCACCCGAGTCCAGGAAATACCCATTACAATATATTTTATATTACCTGTTATAACGCTTACCTGATAAGTATACTTATTTACGATGATAATTTTATCATACACTCACCTTGTATACTGAATATACTGGTCGGTATCTAGAGTTTTCATAACTTTACGAAGATAACTTGATAGAAATAAATATTCAGATGAAGGTGAGAAGAAGAAGACGTCAGCACGTCCAAGCGTAAGGAGGGACCCATCCATAAGATGGTATACCCATGCCCATCATTGAATTTTCGGCCTATAGATCGAAAATGTTGGGGTTCGAAATTATTCTAGCTACGGCTGAAAATCGAATCAGTAGTCTATTACAATATGCCAAGACAGGAGTAATGGAAAGAGGCTAAGCGCGCAGGTACATACATCGATACATATTGATACGAACGGGGCAGGTCCATCAATACGTATTGATCCGTACTATCATTCGATTTAATCTCAGTTTTAGTTATCATTAATACTCACCTGACGATGAAAATCATTCGACCTTCAATCAAAAGGCGCTATCTGGAAGATAACAATTTATAATTATCATTCAAGTTCATATATATTTTATATTACCTGTTATAATGCTTACCTGATAAGTATACGTGTTTACGATGATAATTTTATCATACACTCACCTTGTGTACCGTATATACTTACCATTGTGACGCGGTACTTATAATCTTAATCTTAGAGTGGTGTAAGTATGTAAGTAAGTATTTCACCCAAAACAACTGATTACCACATATACAGAATATAACTACGCATCTGACAACGAATAAATAGAATGTTTATTTCATATATTTTTGATTCATAATTCTAGTGGGATAACTTCACCGTCATATGGCGCGTGTATGTTATAAATTGAAATACGTTCTCGTGCACACCCGTATTCCAAATTGCAGATAACATTTGGGCGCATGTAGCAATGACATCTACTTAGCTGAATTATTTGAAATGCTTCGACTGCACGAATTCTATATAGTTTCTATACCTGTGTTGTTATATTACTTATAATATGAGCTGGTGGCTTTTCTATCACAAGATATATTCCTTAGTCACGTAATCATACTTCAATTTCAGTACCTGATATAGAGAATGTTATTTGATATGATGCACTCTAGTGTCGAGTCGAGAGTCTCAGATCAATTTTGCATGATCAATTTTTGTTACTCAACGCGTCATTATTGCACATATAACACTTATCTGATTTATGTCGTCATGAATATACTGTTATAAAATAGCCATACCTAAGATAGGTAGTGGGCTAGATTACCTTCCATGGGAAGAAACTGAAGAGAAAATTCAACAAATATTTGTAATCCCATTTTCCATTAAAATCTATACAAACCAAAAGGCCTCGCCGAACTCAAGAGCTGACAAAATGAGGGAAACCTCAAAGATGATTAACATCACAGAAAAACGAAATCTACGGGACATGAAAATTCTCCATATGCCTATGTACCACACATATAGAAATGTTTGTACTCCGCCAATGCTGAAAAACAGGTCAGTACTGGCACTATTGGGGATGCCGACCGTATTCTTTTGATGGCTTAGGCCACTGTAGCGGGGGAAAAAATAAGTATATTTTGGGAATTTTCGCAGCGGAACAATGAAATGGTTCAAAATTCTGAAAAAGGTCCTTTATTGTATATATCATAAACTAAATAAATTATTTTTCTCAAAGTGATATCAGATAAAATGGCGGCTGCACAGCTTTTCTTTTGGCGCGGCTGGACCAATTTTCAATTTACGGTGAATGAAAAAATTTCCAGAGTCCAGCCGACTTGAAAAATGTAATTTCAATAAAAACGCGTTTGAAGTTTTCGGTACGGGGAAATCAGTGATAAATTTTACATACTTTTAGTCAACGATGCCTGCGCCATACAATCGGCCTTCCAAATTAACGTCCTGCTCGAGCTCTTCTTTTCTGTACGCTTTTAAAGCGATCGGTGCCTTTTGGAAATTTCTACAGTGGCCTAACCCCTTAACGTTGGCCCCCAATCTTGGCCGTCATGTCTACGTACAACTGCGCTGATACTGGGCCATTCGTGAACAACCACAGTCATCTGTTTAGTGTTGGGCCGAAGTTGTGCCAATGCTGAATGTTAATGTCGGCACAAAATTTGAAACAACAGTTTGCCGAGCGTCGGGCCAGTCTCGTACCAATTCTGGGCCGTTGGGCAAATTATGTAGCCTGTTTGGTAATCGATACAAGTCGTTCGCTGAGTGTCGGCGCTACGTTGTACAGATGCTGGACCATGAGTGAGTTCTTCGTCCGGCGCACAATCGCCGCAGGTCACCGGCCATTTGTCGGCACAACGTCGCACCGATGCTGGGCCGTTCGTGAGTTTTTCGTCCGGCGGACGATCGACACAACCCGTTCGCCGAGCGTCGACGCTACATTGTACCGATGCTGGACCATCGCCGGCCATTCGTTGGCGCAACGTCGCACTGATGCTGGGCCGTTAGTGAGTCTTTCAGTCGGTTGGTAATCAACAAAAGTCGTTCATCGGCGCCATGTTGCACTGATGCTGGACCGTTGAATTATTATTTATTATTTATTTATACATAGTTCTTGCCTTCCGGCTTAGAACGCCTCCATCTTTTCCCTTATACCTATTATTTCTTATTTCTATGTTATCTAGATCTATATTTATCTATCTATATGTCGGAGGGGCGAACTGAGGCGACCTCATGGTCGCGCGAGAGCGACCCGCACTCGCCCTCGTTGTTGTCGCGTTCGCTCGTGTTCATCTATCTTATAGCTTTTGGTTAGCTGGAGCCCCTTATGACTGGCGCTTAGGTTCGCTCGTCTTGCTGGACAAGCGACCACTGCTGATCCAAGGGAGGTTGTCGATCGTGATTAACTTATGCCGTCATAATTACCCAAATCCTTTGTTGACGTATCGGAACAATGGTCGACCTCGCGTCAACAACAGGCAGTGTTGTTACACGGTCTGTCTGACACCGACGTATAGTCGGTCTCACGCCGACATATACGTTTATACTTTATATTACTCATCTTTACACTGAAAATCTCATATTGGTGTCGGACTGATACAGAATTATCAATAATTTCAAATGCTCCGTGAACAATACTTATAGTTATCGCAACAAAACTGAATAGGAGTTACATCGAAAACGTTCAGTTTGCCCTCTTAGCAATTTCGTTTCGTTCTAATAAGCATGTATTGTATTGGCACGATAGGTATAAAAGGTGGATCGTTCCGCCACCTGAGTGTATAGTTGTGGCAGCTATACCATTTTGCTGCAATGCCCAGAAGTAGCGCTACGACGGTAACTACTACGCGTAACTGAATTACCGCGGAACCACATATAACCTCAAAACGCGTCTAAAGTGTATGTATACGATACGAAGACTTGCTTTACTACCTTGACAGATGAAAATATACTAATGTGCGATTTATTTGAATGGATCAGTGGGTAGAAAAAAAACTTAACGATTGGGGATCGACAAAATACATTGATTTGTTCAAAGGTAAGTATAAAATGCTATAAGATGTGGCGCTCACAGCGCTCAAAGCGTGCTCCCCGAACGCACCCTATATCGTGATCGTAACCGAATTATATTTCTCTAGTAGCGATACGGCGCTACTAATGACTGTATTGCTGCTGCACCTATACCGTTATAGCTGCAACAGCCATACGTTTTTGTGTTGTGTACAGAGCAATACCATAACGTTCTGTGGACTCAAATATGGCTACCACAGCGATATTGGATTTTCAGTGTATATTTTCGTCTATCTTGTAGCAATTGGCTCGGGTTATTTCATCGGCCTAAACTATCATATGGTACAGTAATGATCATGGTTTCTGTCGCACTGGAAATATGCAACCGAGGGTACATGCTTTTTTTAAGTTGGCAATACCGTAAGCAACAATAATTAATAATTGCCACTCACCGTCGCGAAGGCACTCAAGTCAGCTACTGCCAGCTATTGCCAACTTAAAAAAAACATGTATCTTCGGTTGCATATTTCCGGTGTGACAGAAACCGTGATCATTACTGTAGATTTCACTTATCACATTTTGAGTATTGTCTGTTTTAGTTTGCTTTCCTCATTTTGTACGGTATTATTTTCTTCCTCTGTGTCTCGACTTCTCTCTATTCTATCCTGTTCTTCTTTTCTTTCTGTCTCTCTTCCCTTTTTCTTCTCTTTATTGTTTTTATGCCCTGTCCTTCTGCTCCCAGCACTACTCTTACGTCTTGATCCGTTTTTGTTCTCTGGCATTCTTCCAGTACGTGCCTTATGTTTTCCTGCTCCTTTCCGCAGATTCTGCATTTCTTTTCCTCATCCCCTTTCCAATATTCCCTTGTCTTCACCCAAGCATGAAAGAACTATTGGCCCAGGGTCAGCTGGGGCCTGGCGCCACGACTATCGAGCCTCGTGCGGAGCTCGGCGGCCGGCGCTGGCTCAGCGCTGGAATGATAACAACGTACCAGTAATGGCCACTGGTCACTGCCAAGCAACCGTAACCAGGCGTTGCCTAGGGCTGGCCCAATGGTCATGTCGGATGTAAAATTCTTGCTATACTCAGGTTTGGAATGGAAATAAAAATCATAGAACACATGAAGTTATGAAAATACCCTTCTTTTTTATTTCTGGTCAGCATCTTTGGTCGAGTTTGCATTGATACGCTTATATTTAAATAAGATAATCAGATAAGATAAAACTTAATGATAGAATATTATAACAACGCAATCTTGACATACGTAAGGTGATAACGTATTGTTATCACGCAATAAAGTACGTTAACGTGAAGCTAATACAGCTCTGTCAAGTCCGAAAAGCAACCGAAGGAAACACTATGAACTATTCATGATCATAGCACATAGACGCAGGTACAAAAGAATTAAAACAGCTTTGTTGGTAAAGCTGTAATATATCATGCCTGAGCAAACTTAGACAATAAAATTTGTATCGAAATCACTAGGATTAATACTCTGACTAGAATTTTGTTAAATAACAACGAAAACGTGAACAGCTACTAAATATTTCTCATACTTATATCGACACAGCTTGCATAATTCCGTATGAATTGTGACGGGCAAGACCGAGGATTGGGGGGGGGGGGGGGGGGTTTGTTATCGAGGTCAGCTACGTTCACAACACCAGGCGATCCCACCGTTTGGTAAATTGAGATAATAACTAATTATTCAACAAACAAAATCTGTGTACAATATAAGGTTGGGCGCCAGGTACCTAGGGTACCGCGGTAATGAAAAGAATAAAATAATTAAAAAAAAAAGAAATGAAATGTGGTTTTCAAAATTTAAATAACTCAATCAATACGATAACCTGAGACGGGACTAGTCGGCGAGTTCAGGGTGAGGGAAACGTAGGGGCGAATAATATAGACGAATCGGTACAATTAGGGTTTATGGCAAAATCACAAAGAAACCAAATTTATTTTATCGTTAACTATAATCAAACAGGGGGGGCTGTGACCGAATGACCGAAATTGACAAACAACTGATAGACTACGAGGTATGTGGGTCACCAGCAAGGAGGTAACAGTTAGGCTGATATAGAACAATTCACAAAACAAAGAAAAGAACTACCTTAGGGTACGAACTCTCACGGACATGCACGAATACAACCACACAAAGCACGCTATGCCATGGGGCAACACACAATAATCGTTAATGAATAAAGAAATTACAAGAAGGGACTATAAATAATACTATCCAAAAATCTTAAATAAATCAGCTCAGAGTCCCGAAGAATTTTTAGGGGGTTTCTAATCAGGATGGGGGGGGGGGGGGGGGGGGGTGTATACAAGTTTGGGGAAGAATCTTATCGGGAAGGCGTTGGTCGATCTTTCCAGAGACACGTGGCTAGGTAACGGCTCAAACAATAACAAAGGACAAAACCCAAGCTTTCAATGCAGGGATAGAAAAGACGCTATATTTTGGGGCCAAAGGCTTTCTAGAAAAATCGATCCAACGATACACACTTACCAATAAGATAATTTTCAGAGAATTACAAAGAATCAGGGAAAACCGAAACACAACAATTCGATAAGATTTTAAAGGAATTTAAATTCGGATAATTTAATTTGGATATTATCGGAAGATCGTCAAAGGCTGGAAGCTTACCTTAGGTGTACGGACTCGACGGCACAAACACAAATAATAATAACAAAAAAAAAAAAAAATAAAGAAAAGACCAAAACGAACAAATACCAAAAGACACACACAAGGAAAATATATAAGTAACAGAACGGAAACAAAAAAAAAAAATTAATCAGTAAGGGTAATCGTTAGGATAAAAATCGCAACAAACAAACGGAAGATAATGCTTTAGATGCCACGGTATCCAAACAAGAAGTGGCGTGTTTCCGCCTGTTACTACCCAAATTAAAAAATTATTGGGAGGGGGGGGGGGGGGTAAGACAAATGCATGCGATGCATTTAATTGGTGGACGGTTTTTCTCTTCTTTCTTCGATGACGAGATGGCGGGCCTGACAGGGCCTTTGGCACTCAGAGCTTTTGCCAGGGGGTTGATAGATGGCATCTCAGGTTTCGCGATACCCTGGAAGGCGGAAATATCTGCATGTGGACCGGTGAACCAGGCCGGGATGAGACAGATGGGGAGGGGAGCGGGATATACTTGGAGATGGGAAGATCTTTATGCAGCGCTCTTCCAGGCGTATCTCTGGATATGATGATCTTGGCCGCCCCGGCTACTGACTCTGAGGCTTCCAGGTGACCTGCCAGGTGTAGTGGGATTGAGGGATGATCTCCCTCGTTGATCCGGTCGAGACGGCACGTACAGTATTAGAGAGGGGCGGGAAAAACAAAGGATTATAAATGATAGAAATTAAATTAGGGAACCTTCGGAACCTGAGCTGGGAACTCCTTGTTTCGATTTGTTTCTATTTTTCTCGGGGTCGCTTTCGTCTGAGGAGGAGTCGATTGTTCCATTACGAGGCAAATAATTTGCCTCGTTACAGAATATACTATACTATACTAGATTGATGTTACGACTAATAGGATGCGTGCGTGCAATTGCAATCTGTATATGACACGTACATAATACCTTAACGAAAAAAATTATCCAAATAATCTTAGCATCCCTTAAAATGCTATGGCAGTAAAAACTCATAAAACGAAATTAAACTCAAAATCAAAATTGAAGTTGAAAGAATCACATGCTTCATCTCACGACTCTCGCCTGTCTTCCACCTTTTCTGTCATGCGCTCTAGACAGCCACAAACTGGTCAAAGATTTGATCACACTTGTTTCAGCATTTTTCTTTACCTTCAAAAAATCTACAAGTGAAGAACAAAATAATTAGATACTTCATTTGTCTCACACTGATAAGTTGAATTTACCTTGCATACAGGTGTAAATGTTTGTGGCACTAAAATTTTTCTTGCCAGTTCCCTTCACTATTCTTACTTGACCGCTAAAATAATACCTGCACATTTTTAGCCATGATTGAGGTCAGGATTTCTGCAATGGAATCCTTGATGCCCGCAGTCAAGTTGGTACACATAAATCGTCTCTAGAATATTAATTAATTTCCGTTGCAACAGGACTTGAAAGAGTTCTTTAAACCGTTGTTCTGGCAATAATTGTTCACACATACTAATTATTGTACAATTCATGTTAAGTCTTACTAAATTTGATTGATTTTGATGTAGCTCAAATTTGAAAAATTGAAAAATAAATTTGTAATTCAAAATATATGACCACAAATAGTACAAAAGCATCTCTATTATACATTCTCGGATACATTTTCTGAGGAAACAATCGAAGTCTTGGTGAACATTGATGGCTTGCCATTATACCAAAAGTCCACAAAACAGTGTTGGCCGATATTAGTGCAAGTTTATTCTGCTACACACACCAGCAGTCCGTTTGTAGTTGGTATGTTTTCTAGAGATTCAAAGCCAGCTAGTGTAAATGCTTATTTAGAAGATTTTGTATTAGAAGCTGCATATTTAACGCATCGTGGCATACAAATTCAAGGAAAGAGCTACAGTTTCAAAATCAAAGCCTTTATTTGCGACACACCTGCACGTGCATTTATTAAATGCGTCAAAAGTCATGGTGGTTTTTCTGCATGCGAAAGATGCACAGTTAAAGGAATATCAGTTAATTCTCGAAGAGTTTATAGTAGAACCAATTGTACTTTGCGTACTGTAACTTTTCGGGTGCTTTACGCGACACAGAAGGTGTCGCGTACGGCTAGTTACTTGTGAGTGTCTTTACTCTAGATTAATTTCTAGGGCTCCTTGGTAGAGGTAATCAATTTGTTAGTCCCTGATACAGACTAGGGTGGAGCGAATCACACCGTAGCTGCCTCCCTCAGACCTGGATGCTGCAAGCAGCACCGAGGCTGTATCAGACTTGGGATTCAACGCACTTGCCGAGACAGTATCTCGACTTGGATGCGCAAAGCGCACCGAAGCGAGTATCTGAACTGGGCAGTGCAGTCGTCACCGAAGCTGTATATTAGCTAATTAAATATAAAGTGTTAGTCAGGTCAGTTCAGCCTATGGAGAAAAAGGTTTTAAAGAAAAGGAAACCGTCCCGATTAACACAAAGTTTTAATTAATCAAATAATTCATAATAAATTGGAGTGGTTGCAACCGGAAAATTAGTCTATAAATTATATTACATATGTTTAATCAAGAATTGTAGATTTAGCTAAGCAACGAATCTACGATCGCTATATAAATCAAATTATAGTTATATTGGAGATAAATGAAGTATGAAGTAAGATGTAATGAACAAAAGAAAATAAGGAAAGTAGTTGACTCGAAACTTAAAACGCCGCTATGGTCGTTTCCGTGTGCAAATTAATGACTCGAAAGAGTACCAGAGCGCTTTGCCTGTCTGGCCTCGGAAAGAATAGGATTGTGAGTCAGCGTGGCGCTTTGCCTAACACTGCTGAGGAGCCATGTTAGCGCTGCGCGTATATAGTCACCGATTGACGTCACTTGTTGTGCGCGGTTGATGGTGCGCGTTGTGACGTATTGTTTCGGGTGTAGATCACCCGATCCGTTACAGTACACATGATGACTTTGTAGCTTAGAGCGATCAAAACCATCATATGCCAGGTTTGGAATCGCCACTATTAGGTATTCCCAATTTTGATATTGTGCGCTTAGTATTATTGGATAGTATGCGTTTATTGTTCCTTGGTGTGATGAAAGCCTTACTCTACAAGTGGACAGCTGGAAACCCACTATCTAGAGTGAGTGTACCATCAAGGCTAGCCTTAGCAGAAATGTTCTATGCGTTGGAGTCGCACATTCCAGCAGAATTTCAAAGGAAAACATTCGACGTGAAAAATTTGTCGAACTGGAAAGCCACGCAGTTTCGGTTTTTCTTATTATACTGTGGCCCATTGGTGCTCGGAGATGTGCTAACGGATGATAAGTATAAACACTTTTTGCTTTTGCACACAGCTTGCTGCATGCTGTGCACTGCGGACTGAGCTGTTGCCTCAGTAGACTATGCCAAAATACTATTGGTCAAGTTTTGTGAACTTATGCCTACTTTATATGGCACTGATTCTCAGGTGATGAATTTCCACAAAGTAACCCACGTCGCGGATGATGTTGAGCACATGGGAGCTGCGTTGTCATAATTCACTGCATTTCCGTTTGAAAATTGCTTGGGAAAAATAAAACGTTTAGTGCGAACACCTAATCTGCCACTTTCTCAGATTTTTAGGCGCCTCTCAGAACTAGAGGCTGCACCAGATATTGTGGTAAGGCCACATTCTCTGCTCAACAAATGTGAATCGAAAGAGGAATTCGTTGATTATCATCAAGGTGATGTAGAGTACAAAAAGGTAGTTCTCAAAGGCATGGTACTAAAAACTACCCACCCCGACAACCTCGTACTTTTACATAATCAAAACCATTTTGAAATGAGCAAAATTTTTTCACGCGAAAAACGAATTCCAAAAGATATAGGAGACCTGTATGTAACAGGCCGAATGATTGCAAGTGATGGAAATGTGTTCGATTATCTGTGAATCTGAACGATTAGGTATTCATATGCTTGGTTTGTACGCAGATATACATAAAACAATTGCGTTAAGTGAAATTATGAGTAAATGTGTAAATTTACCGATTAATAATAAGCATTATTCCGTAACATTACTCCACTTGCAGGAATAAAGATTTTTCTCAGAGAATTTATTTATACAGGGTGTCTGGAAATTCGCGCACCATCGGCATACTGGCGCATTCCTTGCGCAAAATTGAGACGAAAGTTATCAATTAAAAAAAGTCCGCAACGGCTTAGTTTTCCTGTAAAATCGTTTAATAACGAACCAATCAGCGTTCAACTTTAGGAAAGAATGGTTAGAACTTTGCATAGCCGTCCGCCCCACTCCTGCGCGAAGCGGGGAATACCACACATTATTGTCTCGATCTCGGTAGTAGGGGGGACGGCGATGCGGAGCTTTAGCCAGTCTTTCTTAAAACCGATGCTGATTGGTCCGTTATTTAGTGCTTTTACGCGAAAACTAAGTCCTTGCGGATTTTTTCGCATAGGTAACTTTCGTCTCAATTTTTCGCAAGGAATCCGGCAGTATACCGATGGTGCGCGAATTTCCAGACACCCTGTATACATTCTTGTATAATAATAAATGTATTATTCACTTTGAATATAATTGATTTACATCTCCATCATATTTATCCTGCATATCCACTACCGCAAGCTATAATTATGTACTTCGTGCATTTTCGGAAGAAAATTTTCTAAAAGCATTCGACCGTTTTGTCATACCGAATTATATTATACTATATTTTTCTTAAGGCTACCAATGTGCTAAGTGTAGCCCACGACTGGAACTGGGCTTTATGCAAGACCATCGTGCCAGTCTCGGCCCAGGATTAGTGACCAAGCTTCGCTCAAGACTATCGTACCAGAGTAGATATTCTAGGAGAGTTCTGGACCAACGCGTGTTAGTGCACACACGCACGCACGCACACACGCGCACCTCCCCGTGTCCGTGTGAGGCGGTGGGGAGGGGCGACGAAGGGTATCAGGTTTCACGACGTCACGCCTACGTCATGTGACGTCACGCTACGTCACGTGACGTCGCAGCTACGTCACGTCAGCGACGCGTCGGCTCGATCGGGGCCCTGCAAGGACGTCACATACCCTCGAATTAACGTCACACACCCCAAAAATAAGATTCCAAACCCCGAGTCAGGCTGGTAGGTTCGCCCTTCCGGAATCCGTGAGGTAGGGGGTGGTGCGGAGACCCGTTCGAGCAGCTTCAACGGGTCGCGACTTGTTTTTTACGCCGGGACGCTCCTTATCGTTTGTAACCCGACACCTCCGATGAGCTCGCCGGATTCGGATGATCAGTTCCCGGAACGCTAAGAACGACCTTGGGCGCGCTTCGCCTCAAGCTTCTGGCACGTAGTAGCGCTCGATAATGACTCTTAGAATTTTTCAGACAAACAATGATGAACATGCGGATGCGAGTCCGATAACTAACAATTCGTGGAATTTCTCAAAGCAAACAGTTTCTGGTGTGTCCTTCGTATCGCTCGTCGAGGATCGGGACGAGAACGTCACCTGTAACGAAGAGTTTCTCGAAACCTACCGGCGAGAGACTTTTCGAATGGAACGATGCCACAGCTAGAGGGGTAGGAGGTATCCGGGAAAGGTGTTCGGAAAGGATGTGGTTCGCGAGGGAACGAATTGATGAAACGAGTAAAATTTGGTTTTCGCTCTTTATTCACATATGCTCATTGAAGCAATCGTACAATTTTCTTACATTTTGTAAAGCGCAAGTAGTGTTTTTCGAGGAATTCGCATGAATGAAACACTCGCGGGTCGATAGCGGTGGTAATTTAGTCAGCGACGGACAGCAAAAGTCTCCGAGATCCAGAACAACTTCAACGTTGTCCCCCATCGAGTGTTTCAATCACTCTACCTTCTCTGCTCCTTTCACGTACACCGTTTTGGCGGTAGATAAGATAGTGCGGAGGATCTCCTTCGCTTTCGAATAAGGGACGTATCCGAAATCCCACGGTAGTCCTTGGTGATTGCGTGTGCACCGGGCGTTCATCGCTCGATACTTGACAGGTAAATCGGTCCACGCGTACGGTGGTTCGAAAAAGAATACCGATGGGTATTCTCCGTCTGTAGCAATTACGGCTAGTTCCTTAACCACGAAACGATTCTCTGGTTCTTTGAACCCCTGCAGGTCAACGATGTATTCCATGTTCAGACGTTGACGCGAAGAGTGTTCACGTAAGACTAACGAAAATCAACGGATTCTTCTCATTTAAGGAATCCTCCATCCTTTGAAAAAAGTTATACTCAAACGATGATGCTTTTTCTCGAATGATCGGCTGTGAAGCGTACGTGAAATGTACAGTGTCCCACTGTTTTGTGTAACCCGAAACCAGCCCGCGTCGCTAAGAATATAGGTACGCATGCACTTGTCTCGATTATCCTCTGTGGCGTGATGAGATTTGACCATCCTTTTTCAATTAATAAACATAAATATTCGAATCATATAAAAGAGCTCCAAGCTCCCATCTGCAGAACATTCCACGTTCGAGTTTAGAGCACACACCTCTTGATATAACTGTGAAAAAGTTTTAAATTGTTAAAATGACCGACCAGGAAGTAGTGTGTGACAAATACATTTACAATTAGTGAACGTGCATATTTCATATTTGAACTCCTACGTCTGATTCAAATTCTAGAAACTATGAACAAATATCGCAATTGGTGTACGTTCCTCACGAGTGGATGAACGGTGACAGGTTCCTCCTGTTATGTGGCGTATGGCTCGCCCTACGCCACTATCAACAGGGGGAGAATGTCATCTTAATCGTTAATGAGGTAGCAACCGAAGTCTCCATAGAAGACGGATTAATATTCTTTCGAAGGATGGAAGCCGAGGAATAAAATTGGATTTTGTAAGTATTGATCACTAAGATCATGTGATTACGTATACATATGTTATGTTATTCTGAAACATTTTTTCATTTTTACAGTATTCAACATAGGATCCATTTTCTTCTGCTTCTGACTTCATTCCCGTCTACGATTAAAATTCAAGTTTTGAATTTTTTATTTATTTTCATAATGCTTAAAACAAATTATCACCCTAGTTTTATAATACCATCTGTAGATAAATGAAATAATTAGACTTATACAATTTAAAACTAAATTATCACCCTAGTTTTATAATACCATCTGTAAATAAATCAATGAATATAATGAAATAATTAGACTCATACGATTTGAAACTAAATTATAACCCCAAGTTCCTTAACTTACTGTTAGTATAGTTTTACATCAATTTGCGGACTCCGCTGCTGAGCGGATTGTACTCCACTATACGATCGTGTAGAATCAGACAGTAGGCTGAAGTCTGCGTCAGAAACTGGGCTTCCGACTCAAACTCGATACGGATATCCACAGGTCCGGATTTCAGGGCCTCGTTTTGCTTGGAGCAGTCGATGACGACGAGTGGGGCGCGTTGCAGGAATTGCGTTCTCCTCAGCAGCGGTTCGGGTTCTTTGCCGTAGTACGAGGCCTGGAAGGTCGTGTACATCTCGTAGAGTACAGCGTACTGATTACGACCGATGTCGCAATTCAAATTCGCGTAGGGAACAACTTGACGTCTCTGAGGCTGCAGTGGTCGAAAGCTGGCGTTTTTGGTCCCGGTGTTTTTTCTAGCGGTTTGAAATCCCAGAATGACGTACCGCGGTTTCTCGAGCTGCGTCGACGTCTTCACGGCCCAGACGTGTTTCGTGGTCGTCGGTAGCAAGGGGTACTCGTACATTTCCCAGGTACGGAAACTCACGGGGATAGGTGGATGGCGATGTAATCGAGCAGTTGGATCTTCTGTTTGTCGGAGACTTTGATGTAGGGTATCATCCATTCGATTTTTCTGAGTGAAATTTTAACATTCTCCGCAACGGTTTGCACCACGGCGTTCGTATCGGTATTAGCTCTCGTGAGGATCAATTCGTGCTTGGCGTTGACGATGATTTTACGGTAATCCTCGGCGAATCCCAGTAGCAAGCTCAGGGGTACGGACACGTCGAAGTATCCGTCCGCATTGGTTAATTTATCGTTGTCCTCGTTCAACCAACCAGCGTTCTCGGAGAGATGTTTTTGACCGGCGCTCAGAGATACGTAGCTCTTCATGAGACTCGTGAGCCCGACGTTCTTGTTCCGATCGATCTCAACAGCGTTCAGTTTGTAACGCAGTTCCTCGAACAGATGGCAGACAGCCGTGTTGACCATAGCCGCATGCGGGGTTGCGGTAGCTCCATCGGTCTTGGTTAATCTACCGTAGATGTGCAGCGAGCTTTTACTCGGCAGCAGACACAAGTCCTGGTGTTGAACGGTGATCCGAATTTCGTCGCTGTTGTTGAAGGTCGACGACGCGTAAGGTTGGTGCGTGTGGATCTCGCAGTGTTCGACGGATTCGTCGAAGACGACAGACTTCTGTATCGTTAAGATTTCTTCCATAGTAACACGCACAAAAGACAGCAGAAACGGATTTTCACTTTTCCAAATTCCCACGAGATCTGAGACCTAGACTCCTCAGAAACTGAACGTTCCGGCATGTTAGCTCCTTGCGAGGTGCGCGATGACTGACGTGTCTTAGGCATATCGGTTCGCTCTTATAACTTCTGTCAACGGTTTTCGTCTCGAACACAATTCCCATTATCACATTGTCTTCACGTGCAATCTGATCGTGATAATTTCACCACGGAAATTCACCAATTCTCCGTCTTGGTCGACTATCTTCAACCGGAGATGATGTATCGCGCGGACGGCGATCGGGAGATAAATGACGTGCGACGGCACTTCGATGATCTTATATCCCGGTGGAACGACCGGGAAAAATTCGTGAACGGTGTGTACTCGTCGTTCGTTGATGTAGGCGCCCGTCGTGATGTTGCACTCGACTCGCAGGGCGTTGATTTTCAAAATGGCCACCGGTGAATCGGATTTGTGAGTGATATTGGGTTCCAAGATGCGTGGTGTGAATCTCAGCAGTCGACCGATCGAGTCTTCGGGTATGAAATTTACACGTCCGCTGCACTTGATTTCGCTGCGTAACTCGTTGTTGTTGGGCTTGATGCTGACGGAGACGTCGGGTAGTACTTTTTGCAGGTACCTTTCGATATCTTCGATCTCGTAGCTACCGGTGGGTACAGTGACGACTCGATTTTCCACGTGGAACTTGTTGTTACCCTCGTCGATGTTAGGAATCTAGTTGAAAGTCAGCAATTCGATGAGTCCCAGAGCGTAATTTTTCGTCGGCGACAAGTCGATGGGTGGGAAATATTGGGCCTCCAGGACGGAGGACGTTCCCGACAGCGTCAAGGTGAACGAATCGTCCATGACTGTCGCCGCGTCGTTGCGTCGCGTTGACTTTATAATTGTCCGCTGAGGAACTTGAGGCACAGGTGTCCGCATACGACCGTGTCGTAGTTCTGGTAACTTTCGTGATTGTATTTTACGCTACCAACGCCGAGATAGTCTATCAGATCTTTCGGTGGTCGTAGGATGCCGAAACTGTCGAAGTAGCCGACGTCGTTGCCGCTCTCCCGGTACGCGACCCAGTGCGTCCCCGGCCCAGTCTTGTCGTCGAGATTAACGATACCGACTCGTTCTCCCGCGGACCGGACTCGGGTAGATCGTTTCTCATGAAAACACCGCGGAAGTGCGGGATTTTCATAATTTGGCATACTTTTCCAGATCGACGTCGGTCAGTGCTCGGCGCGGTAGCTTCACGCGTTTTTTGGCTTCAGATAGAGTCCCATGCCTTTTTTGTAGGGTTTGAGGAACAAACCTTTGCCCAGAGCGATAGCTTCCATCGTCTCGTTGTGCCGTCTACTTTCCTCCAATCCTCGTTTGGCCCCGCTGGCGTCATTCACGGCTTTCGCTATACCCGCCGCACCACCGGCCAGCGCTCCGGTGGCACTCAGACCGGCGAAAATCGGTATAAGGAAGGGTAAAAAGCCCCCCACTTTCGAGGTTACGGGTAAGACGCGCGGTGATCACACCTTCCTCCTTCCACCGGCTCTCCTGACAGCTTCGCGGGCACTCCGGAGCACGAA
Organism: Tenthredo distinguenda; assembly: GCA_947538915.1. NCBI lineage: Eukaryota > Metazoa > Arthropoda > Insecta > Hymenoptera > Tenthredinidae > Tenthredo > Tenthredo distinguenda. The sequence continues at coordinate 4,923,748 of OX384536.1, read as the reverse complement.
CTTGACGGGATCCGCGCCCGGACGCATCGACTCCTTCGCCGACTTGACGATTTGTTTTAAGGTCGTCGTCGTCACAGGAGCGTTTTTCTTCTTCAGACCCATTCCGAGCTTAGCCTTGACTTTCATGGTGTTGGCTATCCCCCAGGCTGCGGCTTTCTCACCGATGCTCGCGTCTTTGGCGAAGACTAGTCGCCAGGCTCGGTCGGCAAGCACCCCGTCCGCCTGGTTTCTCGTGGCGACGTGCTCCCGATTCGTCGAGTACGCGATGTCGTGCTCTTTGCACGCGGCGTCGAGAGGATTGATGCCGGGATCGCCGCGTGCTAACCTCTCCGCTAATTTCGTACCGGGTCCGCAGTACTGGTAGCCGGGTATATGTAATTCAACCGGAAGTTTGTATATGATGCTGTTGATCAACCCTTTGCCGCGTCGTCGTTGGTGCTTGCGTCTGTGCACAATCATCGTCACATCACAACTGACTCCGACTCTATGAGACGTCGGTTTATATATTGTTGCGAAATTAGGTTCGCGATTATTAATATAATTAAATGTGGGTACCCGAGAGAAATAAGTTGAACAGGAAACAAAATAATGGGAAATAAATATTGGGTTGTATTTAGGAAAATACACGTCCGTTTAAGCCCAAAGCTAAAACAAGACTGTTTTTACAATAATGCGGTTGTGATTAGTAACCGCTATCTTTTATCACATGTTAACATCATTTATCTCAGATGACCACTAGACCTTGCAAATTAAATATGAGGGGTGTTTTTCGACCTTTGTAACACTACCCCCCCCCCCCCCCCCCCCCCTTAGGAAAAGAGTCGACCCGACTCTCGAAATGCAAAAATTGAAAGAAAAACGAAAAGTCTAGTAGTCAAATTGTGTGTGCTTGCTCTAATAGGGAAAGTTAGCGTGGTGGATTAAAAATTTTAAGAATTCTTTCCCAAAAACTATCCGGCATTTGCCTTCACTCTCAAGGAAAAACCACACAAAAGAACTTGAGAAGATAGTCGAGCCTTAACCAATCAAAGTGAAAAATTTAGTATAAAAATGTTCTTCAAAGTTTCTCCATCTTGAAAGAAGAATCCAAAAGGAACAGGATCAGGATGTGAGCGGTATTGTGGTTAGATCCTGCAATCTACAAAAGGAGGCGACAGGAGGGCGTGAAAGGGAGGGAGCTCTGGATCATTCCAAAAACATAGCACTGGTCCCAAAATCGCTCGATCCAAGCCTCTTCAAAAGTTTTTTTAGTAAACGACCTATATAGGAGGACAAATATGAGTTTTACACGTAAAACACATTGAACACGTAGAAAACGTGAAACAAGAAAAATCCTTTTTTTTTTTTTTCAAGGTTAAAATGTGAAATATAATCACAATTAATCAGGGTAATAAAAATGGAACGATCTTATCTGAGGGGTAGCAGGAAAACAGGATAAATAGGTCCAGGATGGGATGCTTCCGCTTTGACTTCCCAACCTCAGAATACTAGATAAATGCAGCTCTGAAAATCTTGTATTAAATTAGTTGCTTAAACTAACGATTAAATTGAAAATCCTATTCGGATCTCTCAAACAAGCTGGCAATGAAACGTTTTCAAACAACACCTGTAAGATGCCTCTTCAAAAGAGAACAAATCTATCGTTTGACAAATAAAAGGCTATCTTCTTGAAACTACTCCATCTACTATAAAGGGAGATTACTAATAAACAATCAAATGTTGAAACAAATTGTTAAATAAATGAATAGAAGTTTGTCAACAAAAGTTTCAAAGATGCCAAGGAATAAGGACGCGAAACTTTTCAAGAGACTCCTCGACGAGGAAGAAATTATTAACGTTGGGATCCTCGCTTTGCAGAAATTTTCTAAGGAAAAGTATTGTGGGCGAGCCACTGTATTAAAAGAAAAAGAAAGTGGAAAGATAGTGTGTCTTGAGTGTTTCATTCGCGGGTTAGTAATGACTTGAAATATTTAATTTTTTTTTTTTTTTATGGAAAATAATGCTAATTCCATAATCCTTTTTCCTTTATCTATCTCAAGAGCGCCAGAACGATCAGATATATACCGTTCGGTTCTACATAGAACAATCTACGAAATCGGACGGAACGGATCGAGAGACAAGAAAGATCGGTGCATCGATTGTGGCTGCACCCCAGTGCTCAGGGTCCGACCTGTGGCGGAATGCCGTCGTTGCGAGAGAGTCGGCGACTTAGTCGATGAAATTTCCGAAAGGACAACTGGGGGTTCCGGCCCTATTATTTTATTTAAAATGACCCTTTCAGTCATTTCTTTCTTTCTGTTCTAAATAAAAACAATTTAAAAATCCTCTAAATTACTCTCCCTTGATTTCATTAATCTTTAAGTCAGCCATTAAAAACCATACCATCGTGGACTTAATCGAAAATCAAAGATCGATCTGAAAATCGATCATCGATTCCGATGTTGTCGAGGAGGACTTTCTTCTTTACCTTCCGAATTTCTATAACTTCACTAATTGGCGTGAGAAGAATAGTCGATTATAATTTTATCGATATGACTCCCTTCCTTCTAGGTTTTTATAACCTCACAAAATCTCGTATAAACTTCGTCAGCTGATTTTTCGGCATCGAGAATTAAAACTGGAGCTGGTCGGAGAGAAAATAACCTATTTATCAACCAGTCCTCATGAACTTTATGTAAGATTTTCAAATAATTCAGGGGAATCGAGTCTTCTTCAAGTCGCGAACGAGATGATACTCGCGAGTAAGAGGTTTCTGGACTTGACCTCAAATAAATTACGAGGTCTACTTTGAAATTGGAAGAACTCTCGACTAATATCCTGATGTTTTCAGATAAAAGGTGAGCTTCGAAATCTTCGAACTCTCTGGATCTACGGCGAGCCTCTATAAAACAATTGGCACTAAAAATCGACCTTTCCATGATTTTAACAGGTTTCGAAGTTTGAATTAAATGTTTCTTTCTCATCACCATCGAAGCGTGATGTTGAAAATGGTAAGCATATTTTTTAGGATCCCTGTACATCTTTTCTAACAAATTCACCCCTAATACGTTTCTAAATTCTTCTACTGGTTCCAAAAGAGTCAAAATATTCTCATCTTCTAGGAATTTCTTAGTGAAAGTGCTCTTTCCGCACCCTATATTACCTTCTACTATGAACGTCAGGGGTCTGTTAGGGCTTTGCTTGATCCCAAATGATTGTAATCCAGACCACCTGAAAACAGAAAAGACAAGAACCTGAAGGATTCAAAAGAGAAGAGTGAGTTCAACATCTCCCAAGTCAGTCGTTTTGGAAAGGTTGTCTTTGTTCGTAAGGAGCTAGACGGTCTAAGTGAACTACCTTAGGTTTAGTACGTTTTGAACGTTGTATTCTGTAGACTACGTCGTTAATTCGATTTTTAATTTCATAAGGTCCTTCCCAATTGGACTGTAACTTGGGACAGCGTCCCTTCTCTCTTCTGGGTTGAAAGAACCAAACTAAATCCCCAGTTCTAAATTGAAGGTTACGAGTTCTAATGTCGTACCTAGCTTTCGTCCGATCTGAAACTACTTGAATTTTATCTCTAGCAAATTTATGGATTTCTTCCAGTTTTTCCTGAAGAGATAAACCGAAACTTGAGTCTAATGATTCTTCCGAAGGAAAAGGTCCCTTTTCTAAATCCGAAGGAAGTCTAAGGTCCCTCCCCATGAGCATGGAAGCAGGAGTTTGACCAGTTGTATCATGAACAGCTGATCTATAGGATAGAAGAAATAGAGGGATCCAGTCATCCCAATTCCTATGATCTTTGTCCACGTAGGAAGAAAGATACCGAAGGAGAGTTCTGTTCAATCATTCTACCATCCCATCCGATTCGGGATGTAAGGAAGTCGTTCTTGTTTTCTTTATCCCTAAAACCTTTAAAACTTCAGCTACAAGAAATGATTCAAAATTTCGACCTTAGTTTGTATGGAGTTCTAATGGGGAACCGTATCGAGAAATAAATTCTTTGACAAAAACCTGAGCTACCGTTTCAGCTTCTTGATTTGGAATTGGTATCACTTCAGGCCATTTGGTGAAGTAATCCGAAATAACTAAAGCGTAACGGTTTCCAGAATGGGAAAGAGGTAAAAGACCGAGGATGTCCATAGCTACTCTTTCAAATGGAGCGCCAACATTATAAATCTGAAAATTACTAGTCCCTTTCTCTCTTGGTCCTTTCTTAGCTATACAAACGTCGCAAGTGCGACACCAATTTTCTACGTCTGAACGGCAACGCGCCCAAAAGTATTTCTCCCTAATCCTACCAAGAGTTTTATTGGCTGCGAAATGTCCTCCGGAAGGGGCGTTGTGATGTTCCAGGAGGACGTCCGGAATCTTCTTTGAAGGGACCAGAAGTTGCCATCGAAGCTGTCTTGCATCTGGGGATTCCCATTTTCGGTAAAGTAGATCCTGAAGTATATAGATGGAATCTCATTTCCCCTATAAATTTTTAGTTGTTGGCTAGCTGAAGACACTTCTTGCCAATCTGGTCGTGATCCCGAGTCTTTCCACGTCCTGATTTGAGAAAGAATAATATCTTCTTTCTGTAGGGTCTGCCATTCTTGAGCATCTCCTCCGAGGAAAATCAAACGTACCTTAACAGAAGGTATTCGTTGACCTTCAAGACGTGTGCATTGTTTACAATTTATTAGGTCTTCGCAGGGTCTCCTGGAGAGGGCGTCTGCGTTTCCGTGTAGGATTCCTGGGCGATGTTGAATATCGAAATCATATTGACCTAAAGTCTCTAACCATCTAGCTACTTGACCTTCAGGAGCCTTGAAAGAGAGTAACCACCTTAACGAAGCGTGATCGGTTCGAACAAGAAACTTTCTCCCATACAAATAGTGATGAAAATGAGACACCGTTTTCACAACAGCTAGAAGTTCCCTACGGGTGACGCATAATTCCTTTCAGTTTTGCTAAGAACTCGACTAAAATAACTAATTACTCTTTCTTGCCCTTCTTGAATTTGAGATAAAACCCCACCTATTCCTGTAAGTGAAGCGTCTGTGTCTAATATTTATGCTTGTAGTTATGGAGAGAAACACGCATAGCGCTAATCAAATCTCGACGATTGTAAGAACCCATGGATGATAGATTCACACTCGTATACATTCATACACTATATGAAGCTTTCTGTACCAAATCGGTGGACTTTTTGCTTGATTGTTTGTAGGAATAGGAATTATCAAAATACAAATATCTAAATTTTCACAGATTTTCATCATTCAGGTGGTGTTAGAGATATAACTGATCAAAGATGCAAAATTCTGACGACGGATTTCACAATACGACTAAATAAAATTTATCGAAACATTTTTGACCAATCTATAAATGTCTTTAGTCTGAAAGACCTAAAAAAAATGTTAGTTATGTCATCAAAGAAGCATAAAATAAATCAAATATGTGATACTTCACATATAATTTGCTACACACATTTGTGATAATAATTTGGAGAGAGAACAAACACTTTTTTTTTTAATTATTGAAAGAATTTTGAAACCAATTATGATTGATGGGTGTATGTGTTCATAAATGATTAAGGCTGTTGAAGGGGGTCCCATGGTGCGGGTAACGGCACATACACATGTACACACCTACGAGTGAATTTCGCATGGTAAATTCTCGAGAATAAAGAATTATTTCGAGAATCTGATGTGTACGAAATGTTCCTTGATTAAAATTGTTTTGGGTGAAATAGCGGAGGTTAACCACAAATAAGCCTGGAGTTCTAATAAAATCTTTATATAATATCCTCGTGACAGCTGGCACATGGATACACACACTGACACAGTAAACATGGCTGCCCAGTGAGACGAGTGACACCTAATTTACACAATCACACACATTTCCATCTTATACAAAACGCACACTATGACGGCTCAAACAGTGGACTTCGTGAATATGCTACAGATTGGAGCTCGTGTCACGGTTTTTGGCATCAATAACTTGCTCAGATGCTGTCAAAATTGATTCAGCAGATTATTGTTAATGATAAGCACGGAAGATCTTACAAAAAAATCGGGATAGGCACCAATAGTAGTATACTCGAATCATAGCCATGATTAACTGCCAATTCAGCGTGCAGAATGTATAAAACAAACATGATGTAACATGATGATGAATAAAAAATTATTCTGACTACACCAATGATACACGAAGAAACATTTCTAGTTCTAATTATGTTAGGTAGAAGAGAATCGCGAAATTGTTCTCGTGTTTTCTGATTTACTACATTCCACTTGCAGAGCTACTCATAGATTGTACGATACCTATGAAACTATGATGTGAAGCATTTCACGCAGAGATGGCAATATAATATAAAATAAATAATAATTAATTATCCTGCTTGTTCCGAATAATCAAAACGTGGGTTGTAGGTGATAAGACTCAGGATATCAATATTTTTGAAAAGTATCCTTTATTATAAAATATTATTATTATTATCATTATTATTGCCACCGCCTCGATGCTGCTGCTGTTGTTGCTGTTGTTGTTGCTGCTGCTGCGGCTGCTGCCGCTGCCCCAGGACTAACGTCCTTAGGGCAGCCACCTCAGCTAACAGCTGGGCTATCGGGTTAGCCTGTAAATAATCACACAAGTCAGGGCTGAGAATATGTATAGAACTGTTTGGATAAAAATTGGTAAGGCTTGGAGAGCACATACTTCCACATCGGGCGGTGGCAGAACGGCGTCATCGGGCGGCGGGTCTAGCACCACCGCCGCCTCGTCGGCCGCAGCATCTGGGATGATGTTATTGTCTGAAACAATAAAATGTAATATCAATTAACACTGCATAAACTGCTTTGTATGGCACTGATATATGGTGCCAGGCCAGCTGATTTACATGAACGTTGATTTTATTTATGAATTTCATTGAAATTGTGTTGCCACTTCATGTGATGAAACTACAGACTACAAACAATACCCGCGATCACCGGCGAAATCGTCGGAAGTCTTAGGTTATGTTGTAATCTGAAAACCTGGTACAGAGCGATCGCGAGATTGTATTAAAATTCTGAAAATATGAATTCGTATCTGCGACATTTCACTTATAGAGCTTCATAACAGCAATAGATATTACGTCGACTATATAAGATCAACAGAATATGTAGGTAAAGAAAATAAGAAATACTTACTCTCCATGCTGCGGCTCGAGGCTCGTGGTGGATGGTGGTGGAATGGCTGTTCCGCAGGGCTGCCAACTGAACTTTTTCGGCCTGCGTTCGAGCAATCGGAACGTAGGTATGATCTCCGTAAGAAAATCAGTTGGCAGGACTGCGAATTATTCCGACCACTTTGAAGAATCGTCGCATTCTTCTATCGTTGCACGTGTTTGAATTCGGTACGCACTGTGGTATCCCAGCATCGTGGCGTGGGTCGCGTAAATTTCGACGGAAAACGCGTTTTTAGTAGTTGTCGCATCGTAATTCACAGTACATGCACCGAAGTGTGTAATTTAATTTTGTCGAATTTTCCGAAGTGTAAAGTGCAAACGTTACAAGTAATACTTGGTCAAAAAATCATTCGACAATGGTAAAACGTGTTGATAAAGGACATGGTAGATATTGGCTGTCCACCAAACCACCAAGTCGGAAAAAAAAAAAACACGCCAACGCAGATCAATGATACGAGATGCACCGGCAGCGGTCAGCGAATGTGAAGTCCAGCTGGCACCAACGGAGATGGATCTGACGGACTTTGTGGGCGCAGCAACATCCGATTTTCATGGTACTGATGTCCCTACTGCAGAAGACGTTTCAGGTCATTTAACAGCAAAAGCTTCAGTAGCAATGGAACAGCAGCGAATACCTACTGGCACTGCTGAACAGACAACCGCAGATTTCATGGATGACCTCCAAATCGAATCGTCGGAGGATGGATCTAACACGTACCAAGCAGATGACGCATTAGATCTCCTCGACAATCAGGAACCATTGCCGGCACCTGCCAGTTCTGATGAAAGTCTGCCGGATTTGATCGTTGAGAAGGAGAAAGAGCAGACGAAGGAGTTCGAATCTCCTGCAACTCGGCATGTGGTTGATGTTGGATATATGTTTTCTGAGTTACAACAGCAATTCGCCAACCACAATCCACCTCTTCGCTGCACACTGGATCAAGTGCACTTGATCTCCACTGAACGTATCGGACTGTTACCAAGATTCACGTTCCAGTGTTAGATGTGTATGCAGACAAGATTCATCATGTCTGAATCTCAAAAATCCAATATCCTTTCGATCAATGAAAGCATAGTAGCCGGAACAGTTTCTGTAGGTGTCGGATATTCACAATCGAAAGAAATCTTCAATGCGATGAATATTCCATTTATGTCACATGGCACTTATCAACAGTACCATGATAAAATTGCCTCAGCATTCGATAAGGCAGCAGAGGAAGAAATGAGATTGGCTGGTGAAGAGGAAAAACGGCTTGCGATAGAACGTGGAGATGTCAAGAATGGAATACCACACATTCCGGTAATAGCAGACGAAAGCTGGATGAAAAGGTCATATAAAATATGACTCAGCGTCTGGCGTAGGCATCATTGTGGGTTTTCATACGAACAAGGTTTTGTTTGCTGCAGTACGCAATAAATACTGCACAATTTGTTCGATTGGAGAAAAAAACCACGAACCCCCCAGAGAACATGCTTGCTTCAAAAACTGGGGGAGCAATCATAGTTCTTCAAGCATGGAGAGTAGTGCCATCGCTGAAGGATTCCTCAAAAGTTTGCAAATGCACGGGCTAGTCTTCTCATCATTGATAGCAGACGGTGATAGCAGCGTGTATAAGAAGATCCTGGATTGCAACCCATACGACGATACGTATGTGAAGAATGTTGAGTGTACGAACCACCTGTTGCGAAACCTCACCACAAAAATTAAGGACGTGGCTAAAACGAAACTGAAGCCAGATTTGAAAAATAAAATCAAAGAGATGTCCAAATCAAAGAAATCGATTGGACAATGGCGAAAGGTCATCGAAGGCAGTACCCTGAGGATACGGACAGCTGTGGTGAAAGCAAGCAAATACCGCATGGCTGAGGAAGTTCCTCAATCCGAAAAAGTGGTACGCCTCGTAAAAGATTTGGTCAATATTCCAAGTCATGTGTTTGGCGAACACAAGAAGTGCGCTGAATTGGGCTACTTCTGTGATGGTACTCCAAAAGATCAAGAAGAAAACGCAGTACCAATATTGATGGAGTTAGATGGAGATATATGACAAAATCTGCGATGCCATCACTCAACTAAGTTGGAGAGCCGAGAGCCTGTTGTTCAACGTCATTAGCAACACCGTTGAAAACTACAATGCTATCGTTAGCAAATTCCTCGGCGGAAAGCGTGTCCACTTCGGGAAAAGGAACTCTTACAACGCCCGAGTTGCTGGCTCCGTTATGCAATTCAACTCACAGGAGTCGTATGAGAAGTTGAGTGCTGCGATGGGTAAGGTGCCAACTGCAATGGTCCACGAATTGCAAAAACAACGAAAGGCATACAACCTAAAACGGCTAACATCAGCCAAGGACAAGAACGACGAATCTAGACGAACATGTTCGTCTGCGGGACCCTCTAGCGAGAAGTCTAATTCGAACCGAGACTATGGTCAGAATTGCAACCAGATCTTCATGAGGACGAATATAAAGTGCAAGTTGAATTGCACTTTCAAAAACTGGCCGAGCAGCAGGCAGAACGAGACCTCATCGAAGCTCGCACGAGAAGTCAAAGTGATAGCGGAGAATGGAAATCCTTGCGGAGAAGGCTGCTTACAGCTTCCAATTTTGGCAAGGTTTGTCGCATGAGGCCAACTACACCTTCGGCGAACACGGTCAAAACTATCGTGTATCCGCAAGACCTACCTCTACCTGCTCTGCAATACGGCAAGCAGAACGAAGTAAAAGCGCGTAAACAATTCGAAGAAACCAACGGGTTACGCGTTGCAGAGTCTGGCCTTTTCATCGATTCAGAACACTGCTACTTGGCAGCGTCTCCTGATGGATCGATCGGCCACGATGGCATTATTGAGATCAAATGCCCTTACAGCGCGAGAGACGTCACTCCGGAGCAAGCAATCGAACAGAAGCTCGGAGACATGCATAGGGTCTATGACAAAAGCAGCCTTGACAGGATGAATGCAAATCATCCTTATTTCTACCAAGTTCAAGGTCAACTGCATATCGCACAAAAAGAATATTGTGCCTTTGTCGTGTGGACGCCAAAAGGTATGAAAACAATCAAAGTTTTTAGAGATGATATCTTCTGGCAAAACAAAATGTTGCCTTACTTATCTAGATTTTATGAGTCTTGCATGCTCTCAGAGATTATAGATGGTAGACATTTGAGAAATATGGAACTTAGAGAACCACAGTACATACTCGATGCACGAAACAAGACTAAATGAAGTAACACATGTATAAGTAGACAAATAGTGAGATGAATGTGTCAATCTATAAAAAAAAGTATTGTGGAGTCGTCTATTTTTTGTATTATATTGCAAAAAGGGAACGTCGAACTCATAGCTGCTCTAATCCTCTTGAGAGTACAGGGTGGACTAACCTAGCAACAGTCGTATTGCAGGGATCAGCACTCATGTCACATAACAACTTCAAACTATGAGTTTGGCTGAAGTTCTTGTACGACTCCACAATATGAAAAAAGTCAGTTGAGCTAAACTTTTTCACAACCATATAATTCAAAAGTATAAAAATATAAGTAATAAACTTTTACACACGCTCAAAAATAATCACAAAACTAATAAGGAAAGTTATTGATGTAAATTTCAAAGATAGTGATCCATTTGACATGACTCAAATGTGACACTGTCACCCTGTGATATGACTGTTCTGCTAGGAATAGTTTGCCCTGTACTTTCAGGCAGGATTAGAGCATTACAATTATCAACTGACGCACATTCATCCTACACCTTTTCTGTTATCCTATTAGAGCAGAATTCATTTGATAGATCATGATATTTTGGTTCTCTAGTAGGTATCTCGCGTCTTACAACCTCCTCGCACGTTGTGAACAAACAGAATTATGCATGATAATTTTGTAGTTTTTTAATTATACATTTTCAAGTTATACGCCTGTCCGGCGACAGTCCGTACAATCGATACACGTTTACTTGTTGTCAGGTGGTACATTTGAGGTGTCTGACAAAAGTAAATCTGTTTCGAGTGTTGCGTGCTAGCTGCTCTCCAATAGGGCATGACGATTATGGTCTTCGATTACGTATGTATACGCATGTAGCGATGGGATTATTTATGAGAGTGTATATGTATATTCAAACTACAGTAAACTATATCCGATAATTAATGAGTATCCTTCGGTTCGAGAAACAGAAACGGTTGATGATACTCCAACTCAACCAGACGATAAGAGGGATGGCAAATAAGTTGGTCTACAGCAGAGCAGAACCACAGAGAGCAACGACATTTCCATATTATTAAAAATTGCTTGTGCCGCTATGTAAGTGTAATAGACTTCCAAGACTCATGCAATTGAAAAACAATTGCGAAAGCTGGTTTTACAATGATCATACCAGTCTTATCGAGAAGAACTGGGTCAATGGTATGAAATTTAAAACAAATCTCAATACGCTAGGCACCAATCCATAAGTTCATTGTATGGAAAGCTACAAAAATTGACTTTGGAAGAACTAATTTAACTATTTTTTTTCACAGGTACAGGTACCTGTCGATACCAGAGGACCTGACTTGTGCTGACTAAGGATGATGAGATCAACCCTGAAGCAATTATACTACTAATTAATTAATTAATTTATATGGTTAGCCGCATTGAATCATACTCGTAGACAAATTGTCTGTGCTCAATAATGTAAATGTGTATAAACTGTGTTGCGCATTTTGTACATAATCTCATGTAACATAGGCATATTAGATATCTTCATTCGGATGAAACTGCTATGCACCCTCGTTTCTTATCAAGTGACAGGAAACGCCACTGAAACTTCAATGCAGGGCATTTTTTATATTCACAAATTACTATAAAAGGTCCGACCAAAAAACACTCACTACAATTCTTACTTCATGGTGAGTTCTTATTGAAAAATATATTTAAACGTTCTGCGATGAAATTTGAGCGCAGGAAACCTTGGCGGCAATACATAGGAGACCTTCTGCGAAAGGTTCCCTGCGCATACAATAGCATTGCAGAACATTGAGATTTATGTTCCAATACATATACTTCCATATTCAAAAATTGTAGAAACATGATACATGTAGACAAAGTATAGAATTCGATACATAAAATGTCAATTTCAGATATAATCTCATATAGACGAGTTTGTGCCCAGATAAATGATGAAATGCGTTATCGTGCGCAACACTGTGTATGCACTGTCTTCACATAACATATTGCACTCCTCGTTTGAATCTATGTAATTAAAGCTCGTATATGTTAAAATGCATGGAAATTTAAGCTGTTATCATCTAACGTATATTGTATTGTATCCTTTTAGTCATTTTGACTATGCGGATCATTCAAAATCTTATATTAGTTGTGACGCTGCAGAGTAGCTGCCGTCACAGTCAAGATGAATAAACTAAAAATGATACGTCACTATTTTTTCCAATACTCGCAATTACTTTAATTTCCTTCATTGTAATTATTGAAACAATCAGACGTTTAATTGGAAATTTAGAATCCTCCGGACGATAACTGCAAGTAGAATTACTGGATCAAAGTTTTAAGAATTTAGATTGAAGAAATATTCTCAATTGACAACAAATTGTGTGAAATTTGGGGCCTTCTGATTTGCACCCATATTTTGTATCAGCACGGTCCTGACGAGTTTAGTTCGAAAACTCTACGCGTAGTGGCGCTACGAACAGTCAACAAAAATGGCCGGACCCCCTTCAACAGCCTTAACGAATTTTCGAATGAATTTTCTTCGAAATCAATTCGGTCGTATTTTTAGAAAATTTAATTGTCAAGTTTCGGATAAAAATATGATACCGTGAGCACAACTGTGAAAGTATTTTTCTGAAAGTACATTCTTTTCCGAACCGATTACCGTTGAATTCAAAATTTTTGGGATTTCAAGATCTTGAATTCTTTAAAATTCATATCTCTAATACCGGTTAATATACAAATCTGCCCAAATTCCCAGATGTTTATGCCCCTGGATTGATTATTATAAAAAATCACGCGAAAAATCCGTGGGGGTCAGGACAAAGAGTGGACCGATTTGGCATGAAAAAAATTCATATGCCTATACTCACGCTAGATACTGTAGCGGAGCAAGGTGTAATGTTCGGAAAATTTTAATCTCATAAACTATGATTGACCATTTTAATATTATTATTCACTACATAGGGTACACAAAAGACGAGTAGTATCCGGAACAGCACGAGACCAGTTGGTCTAGATCAGGATTACGTACCCTAATTTTTTTAATTTCTCCTAAACTACGGTTCATTAGATATGATTTTAAAGGTTTATCGAAAATTTTAGACGATTGAGAAAAGTAATTACACTTTCACTATTTTGTTCTTAACTCGCGCTTTACTCCAAAATGTCATAGCTGATACGAAATTAATTTTTGGATTCATAGCGTGTAAAATTAATGTTTTTGATATAGGTATTCCTATTGCCTATAATTTCTATACGTTGAGTTCCATATAAAATTCAAAATTCGCTGCTCACAGCCCCTCTAACATTTTTTATGAATTAACGATGCCAAAATTTCAATTAGAACGATTTTTCTGAATTATGAAAGTTCTTTCATTCACTGGTCTAAATAATTAGGTCTGCGTTTTTGGAAAATCGGAATTTATGAAAAGTAATCCAACTTTCAGAATTGTGTTGATCCACTATACTGTCAATAAAAATTATGCTTCTACGTACTTTTTCACATACGCGTTGAAAAAAAATGTGACTACGTCACAGGCAATTATTTAATTGTGATAACAAATCTATGCATTTTAGTGACAATTGTCTTAGAAAATTTTAATCACAGGTTTGACGGAGATTGACCCCGCGTAATGGTCGTTGCGAATTCTGTTATATTCTGTATATCTATAATCCACGCTTCCATAAACGTTTTTTTTCAAACCAACGTATGTACGAAACGATGAATACGTTTTCTTCTGTACAGATGCAATAATTGTAGAATACAATAAATTCTGTAATATTTACTTACTTGGCATGATTGTTGATAAATGATGATTCCGTCGTGGCAGTTGAGTCACGACTGTCTCAGTTTGGAGCAACGTACGATCTCGCAGTCGACACAGCGGTCGAAGCGCGCGATGCTTTCCACAAAGTAACGTAGCTTGAGCAACGAAACAACAGTGTCTTCATCGTTAGATATTATTTTATTGGGTTCACGTTAACATTTTTATTGTAAATTGTGTTCTGGAGTTATCATTATGGATAAAAAATTTCGTCGCGGTGATCCAGAACGCAAACGATATCGTCTAGGTGGAAAACGGCTTTCCTTATCGAAAGCTGCACGCAACAGGTTAGTGTGTCATAATTGGGGATTTTTATTGAATATTTTCTTTTATTAACTTAAAATAATTAGGTAATATTTTTTCTTCGATGTTCGGAATAATAATTGCTAATGTTACAGGCAATTGAATTTGTACGATTATGCTATATTATATATCTTAGCACGGGTGACATGATATTGTTCTGATTCTCAATCTGCTGAAAATTGTCATGAATTGACAAAATTTCATTATCCAAGATTGCAGGAATACATGATGTATAAATTCATACAAAGAATGTATCGTATTACACACTGAAACTCGAGCCATGATTATTTCTCGAACCTATTTCATTCGGTTACATGCATATTACATTTTCAATTATTTTATTAAAATTCGGATAAACTACAAATTATCGAAAAACTTTCACATAAATCCATGATCTCGGAATGAAATAACTTCCAATCGAATCGTTATAATCATGTGAAATAAAAATGGAGCAACGATCGTATCGACGATATTTTTAATTTAAAGAATTTCATGACTGCTGAGTAACTGTGCTGATTACGTACTTATTCGAACAACGATCGAGGGTTACACTTACATAATCATGCTATGTTTCAATCGCCGTATACAGGGGGTACTGTATATTTTTTCTAGTCCATACATGATTTCTTCGAATCTAGATCATCTTCTAAACCAAATAATCGTTCACTACGCACTGAAATCCTGCTGGATAAATTTCAATGAAAAATCACGATAAAAAAATGTTATTTCCCAAAAATACCGTAACAAATAATCACGTAATCTACAAAAACTCGTATACTATGCATTTTTTACTGGAAGCAGCTCTGTAACAAATATTTCGAAATCACCTTGCGGGACCTTCTCATCATATAAAAACATTGGGTTGCGCTGGTCAGTTCGAAGATACCGGGTATTTCGTGAAAGCAGATGTGACACCCGTGAGATTTTTTATTTTATCCATCGATAGTCCTTGAAGAACTTACTGATGCTGCGAAATTGATTAAGATATTTGCCATTCCAAATGTGCGAAGATTTTGAAAATAAAATGATAACGGTCACTGATTTATATTAGACCGAAACTGGTTATTTCGATTCACGACGAGTGTAATGGATTTAGAAAAATTACAAAATACATGATTGCATAAAAGTGAATTTTTGAATCGAATATTTGTCTGCGCTCCAAGAATTAGGAATAAATAAAATTTGATTCGAAAGTTTCTTGTAGTTCTATAGATAACATGCTTCCAAACTTGTGGTGTGCGAAAATCTGGCGTACCAGCTGATCAACCTGTCATGCACTTGCTCCTCCACGTATATTTTACAGCGGCGCGTGAATTTACGAGATGATGCCGAAGATATCGATGCATACCTGTATGTTAGAAAACGTGTTTTCTGTTTGCGTACTTGTATCCGTAGCTTGACTTCAAGTCGTCGCCATTTCGTTTCTAATAGTATTGATAATTTAAAATAATTCCCACATACTCCTTAGAATCTGATGCGTAGTATGCTGTTCTAAAAATCTACAAATGATGAAAGCCACGACGGCTACAAGCAATAATCAGCGGAGTAGTCATCTTGACCACTTGGACTGTCAGCCGAAAGTGATGAGTTCTACAATTTTCGATAAAAAAAAAAAAAACAATTCGAATCTGTAACCAGTATATCGATCGCAAGTATGGTTACTTAGTACATTTGGTCATTCATCGGCTCGACGTGGTTCTCCGGCTGTAATGGGGCACTTCGTGACCGCTACCCCTCTTCCCATACGTTGTAGAGAAAAATCAGTTAACCTGGTTTAGCATATTGATAACCGTCGCAGAATTATATTGTTTTCATATTTTCTAACTCATAATTGTTATAGTGGGCGCGAAGCATCCCACTTCGATGGGCAAACCACGTCGAACCGCATCTGCAGACGATTAATTAAAACTTAATTTACTAATGTAAGTAACTGTACTTGCGATCGATTTACCGGTTACGGATTTCAATTTTTTTGTTGTGTTGCCAGAAAATTTTAGATATCACTACTTTCGGCTTACAGCACCAGTAGCCAAGATGACCACTCCGCCGATTATTGCCTGTACCTGTCATGGTGTCCAATATTTTAAGAGTTTTGAAACGGCATACTACGCATGAGATTCTAAGGAATACGAAGGAATCATTTCAAATGTTCAATATTATTATACAAGTTTTCCAACATATAGTATGGACCGATATCTCTAGGCCTGAATTTTTCACAACAATTATACAGTAATACCTTGACGCGGCAGGCTCCACAATTCCAGAAACTGTATCGCACGATGCATCACGAGTATTTCGCGAACAGCTATTGTATTCCAAACCCACGCGTATTGATTGAATGTCCCGATAGTTTATTATCACTGATACTTCGATTATAATTTTCAATGAGTTTTTTTTTTACGCTTCCGAGATGCTTTATTTTGTGCGAATTGCATCCCATTTTTGACTCGTGACACTTTATATGATTACATATAAGCTACAATTACCATCTCAATTTCTAAAATTGTCTCTATATTGAATCTGTATCGAAATATTTCGCTAAGGAAAAACATTACCTCTACGTTGGTAAATAATAATTCATAGTGATAATTTTCGCGCATACGTGCCATTCTTTGAACAATTCTAAATAGCTCTAAACATTTTAATAATCGACTGGATCTACGGTTGTAAAATGCATGCGAAACAGCGACCGCAGCTGATCAAGAGACGCGCAGTGGGCTGTCGCGTATTCAGATACGTTGGGTCGGGACGCAAGATTTGTGCGCCCCGCAAACTTTGAAAAACTGAAGGACTCTTCAAAATACATATTTTTGTTTTTATAATTTTCGGAGCTGGATAAGCGAGTTCCAAAAAAAATTAAGAAATGTATTCTGAAATAATCAATAAATTCATTTTTATGCAATTACATATTTTTAATTTATAAATCTGTTGTACTTTTTCTGCGTCAAACGTAAAAGAAAGTTGTGCTCTAACATGAGTTACGGATTGTATTGAACTAAATTCAAAATTTTCTTTTTGAAATATTTCAATGAATATTGCGCCGGCACGATAATCTATTTACAAAAACATCTGCCTCACATAAAGCGATATGGGTAATACGAATATGAATCACCGTGGATTTATGTACCGGGAAGTTTCTTCAATAATGTGTTTATATCTATTATAACTATTTATTTCGGATCAAATTCATAAATATGCACCAAAATAGCTACCTTTTCCGTGAAAATAATAGCAGATTTTCTGTGTGGTTCATAATGACTTGAAAATAACATTGTGGGCTCATTGGGTTACTTTAGACGACAAAATTCCAACGATCTGGACGGCTCATCGACTGATGTCGATAGCTCGATTTTCGTTGCCGAGACCTGTACCAATTCAGTTGCCGAGTTCGACAAAAACGATGCTGATTTCTTCAGTGGCAATCTTCTATTCGCCGAAAAAAATGGATCGAGGGAAATGGACATCCCTGCCCATTGTGGCGTAGAAGAGATTGCGTCCGTCGCAGAAAATCTGTGTGCTTTGAGCATAGATACGGAAATCGCATTAGAAGAAGTTGAACCTAATTATGAATCGAGGCAGAAAAGTTGCCCGAGGATCGTCAGAGGTTCATTTCATCAAGGCGACTCTAGGTTTTCGTGGCGTAGTCGAGGAAAGCAGTGTACTGCAAATGCCGCAGCAGCCCTGGCTATGTGCAAGAACACACATCCCAATTTATGGACCCCAGCACTTGTCGATTCCGTACTCATGACAGGCGATAAACTGTACACAGACAGCATGACAGCCCGAAATGACGTTGATCCCGATGAAGAGCATACGGAATTTTTGACGGCTACGGAGCTGAAGACGAAAATTGATATCCACTCTGACAAATACATTCTCCTCGTTAAACCTGAGTGAATATGCGGTCATTTGGATAACGATTATCCTGACGATGGATTTCCAAATTTGAGGAATCGAATCTGAGACTTTTCATCTGGAGAAAAATTAGGCATTTTAACTTCAAATTCAGTTTCCGTCGCTGTTTTCAAAATGGGAGGTACAGTGTGGATGTTCGATTCACATAGTAGAAGTCAAGCAGGAGAAGTTTCCTCCGATGGTCGAGCCTGATTGATGGAATTCCCCGACGTGGAGTCCTTGTCCGAACTGCTTCGAAAAAACATTCCCGCTGGGAGACCAGATGACCCATCGCAGGATACTTATGATCTTACAGAAGTTGAATTACAACGTGAGCGTGATGACGAACAACTGTCTGTACAGGTTAAAGCAGCATCCAACCCGCGTAGTTCACCTCAAATGGAATGCGATAAACTTCCGGAGGCCTATCGAGAAGAAGGGTTGCATTTGGAAGAAATGTCGATCGAAAAACGCAATCTTGCAATAGAAATGGCAAACATAGTCGAAGAAGAACGATTAACCGACAAACATGAAGTAGTAGTAAGCCACGATGCGATAAACGAAGGCTTGCAGGATGTCAGCGGGCTAGAAAAAGGAGTGTATTCGTTTCTCCATGTCTGGAATAAGCTGCATGCGCTATTCGATGAGCATGAGAGAGGCGTAGAATGTCATTTCCGTGACCTACGACTTGTCGGATATCGCTATGTTGGACTGAAGACATCATTGCACTTCAAGTGCGCAATGTGTTCTTTCCAAACATCTATTATGAGTGAGCCCGAGGATGAGAATGTGTTGGACATCAATACAGCGGCCGTATTGGGGAGTCTGTGTGCAGGAATAGGACACTCTCAGCTGGAACAGCTTCTAGGTGCGATGGATGTGAAATGTATGGCTGCTACAACATTTCGACGCGCACACGACACGGTTTACGATGGATTAGTACGAACCGCAGCATCGGAGATGAAGTTAGCTGGTGACGAAGAGCGAGAACTTGCCATACAGAGAAACGACATAATCAACGGGATTCCACATATACCCGTGGTAGCTGATGGCAGTTGGATGAAAAGATCGTACAAATTGGGGAAGTACGATTCATCATCTGGCTTAGGAGCGATCGTCGGCTTTCACTCAAAAAAAGTGTTGTTTGTCGGAGTGAGGAATAAATTTTGCTCAATCTGCGAACCGGCGATGAAAAAAGGCGCAACTCCTAGAGAACATACGTGCTACAGGAATTGGGGTCGCAACGCAAGTTCGACCAGTATGGAAGGCGACGCGATCCTCGAAGGATTCAAGAACAGCTTAGATCAACATGGGCTGATATACTCCGTTCTTATAGCGGATGGAGATAGCAGTGTCTATAAAAAAATAACTGACTACAATCCGTATCGTAATCAAGACGTATACGTGAAAAAAGTGGAATGTGGAAACCACTTGGTAAGGAATGTCGGGAGTAAAGTGAAGGAACTTGCTAGAAGAAAGGGAATACCCGGCCCCTTACGTAGGAGGATAACCGACAGTGTACCAAGGTTCAATGTTGCCATCCGAAAAGCTGTTCAGTATAGACTGCAGCAGAACATGTCGGCGACTGAGACGAACAAGATGCTGAAGAACGACATTTTGAACATTCCTAGTCACATTTTCGGAGAACATGCAAAATGCGCCTCTATTGGGTATTTCTGTAACGGTGTACCCAAATTGAATGAGGAAAATGTTGTTCCGGAGATGAAAGGATTAGGACTATTCGATGCACTGGAAGACACTGTGTCACGTCTGAGTCACCATACTGATAGCTTGCTCTATAACGTGAATAACAATACTGTTGAATCGTACAACGGCATAGTGGCTAAATTTATAGGTGGAAAGCGCATCAACTACGGCAAGAGAAATTCTTACAATGCGCGGAGCCTAGGGGCTGCTGTACAATTCAACAGTAAGAAAGTTGTAACGCGCTTCAGAGAGGTGGCAGGTAAAGAGCCGTCACAGGTAGCGAGCGCCATGGAGAGTAACAGAGCAAGGTGGAAAGAGTTACAGAAAGAACGCATCGCGCGTGCGAAAGAAACTAACGTCGTCAGACGGGCAGAGATAAAACAGCAAACAGTGGACAAAGATTACGGTCAAGCTATGTTGCTGAATTTGACCGACATACCGCAAGATTGAAAGCTTTCCAACAGAATCGAATTACTCTGGAAAGGGAAACTGTCGATCAGGCGAATAGCACGCAGTGGTTGTCTACGAGACGAAAGCTGCTTACCGCGTCTAAATTCGGTAAAGTGTGTCACATGCGGAAAAACACGTCTTGTAAATCTACCGTGCAGGCAATATTATATTCAAATACTTTGAACAATGTACCTGCTGTAGAATACGGACGAAAAAACGAAAAACACGCTCGCTTAGACCTCGAAAGGCAAGCAAATGTCCAGGTGCGCGAATGCGGTTTATTCGTGGACACCGAAATTCTTGGTTTGGGCGCTTCACCTGACCGTCTCATTGGCGATGACGGAATCGTAGAAATAAAATGTCCGTATTCCGCCCGTGAGTTAACGCCAGACGAAGCTATTGCCCAGAAAAATATCTCTGTGCGCAGAATATTTAAAAATGTCGACGCTACTGAGATGAATGAGAACCATGAGTACTATTATCAGGTACAAGGGCAGTTACATATTACTGGGAGAGACTACTGTCTCTTCATGATGTGGACGCCGAAGGGTTCGAAAATAAAAGTAGTCAGAGATGACGAATTCTGGAACAAAAAAATGAAATCTTGTCTGCTACAGTTCTACGAAAGCTGTTTAGTCCCTGAAATAGTGTACAGTCGCTCTGTTAGGAGTATGCCTATAAGGGACCCACCTCACATACTCGAGGCACAGGAAGTAGCCGCCAAACGAAGGCAACAGAATGAAGCAAAAGTGATAGCGAAAAAAAAGAGGTAGATGAAGGGGATCCGCGCTAAATTTTAGCGCGATGTTACTTGTGACGGCGTGTGCATGTATTGCGTTGAGTTTCGCGCAAGGAAGGTGCAAACGCCTGAAAAGTAAAACTGTACACAAATGTTGCATGCAAGCGCGCAATGTGTCTGTACTTTTGAGCCGAAGCTATACGTGCCGCACAAATATTGCGTTGAGATTTCGCGCAAGTCGCGAGCACGCGTAGTAAAACAGCCGTACATATATACAAATATGGTTCATCCGGCAGCACTTTCATATATTGCGTTGATTTTCGCGCAATGAAGATGCAACTGCTGGAAGAGTAATATACGTACACAAATATTGCGTGCCGAAGCGCGCAATGTGTCTGTACTCTTGAGCACGCGTAGTAAAACAGCCGTACATATATACAAATATGGTTCATTCGGCAGCACTTTCATATATTGCGTTGATTTTCGCGCAATGAAGATGCAACTGCTGGAAGAGTAATATACGTACACAAATATTGCGTGCCGAAGCGCGCAATGTGTCTGTACTCTTGAGCACGCGTAGTAAAACAGCCGTACATATATACAAATATGGTTCATCCGGCAGCACTTTCATATATTGCGTTGATTTTCGCGCAACGAAGATGCAAGCAATCGCACCACTTTTGCTATCACCTGTATACCCCCTACCTGATGGAAGACATCCCACCACCTTTTCGTGGTTTCCGTCGAGCAGTAGCACTTGTACATAACACTGAATCATTTATTGTATAGGGAAGACCGGGAAAACTGTGCACCTCTGCTGAAAAATGATCCAAAGAAAATGTACTTTGTTCAGGGCTATTTACGATCGTTTGAATAGAATCATTTTGAATCCATGTAAAATAATAAATCCTGATTTAAAATTTCTCCCGAGATTTACCACCATAACAAATCGAAGTATCAATAATGAAAACCTATAATATCGCGAAAACACTGGGTTGAACTGAAAATCGATATTTTGAAAAGATAATTGAAAAATGGTCTCCCCTATTTCAACAGCAATATTTCTCAATACGTATCATTCAAAATGTACAATTGGTATTGGCCAAAAGTGGGACTCCCTGTTACTAATGTATGTGGAAATAATGATTGAAAATGTATGTTGTATGTATGTTATTGGAACCGAAACATGTACAATAAATCTAAGCTAAAATAAACTTGTAAATGAATATACGAATGTACAAGTCAATAAATCTGTTGTTCTATATTCAGCTCCAGCAAGATCGTATAAATATAATTCATGCTCTATACTGTAACTTTTCGGGTGCTGTACGCGACACAGAAGGTGTCGCGTATGGCTAGTTACTTGTGAGTGTCTTTACTCTAGATTAATTTCTAGGGCTCCTTGGTAGAGGCAATCAATTTGTTAGTCCCTGATACAGACTAGGGTGGAGCGAATCACACCGTAGCTGCCTTCCTCAGACCTGGATGTTGCAAGCAGCACCGAGGCTGTATCAGACTTCGGATTCGACGCACTTGCCGAGACAGTATCTCGACTTGGATGCGCAAAGCGCACCGAAGCGAGTATCTGATCTGTGCAGTGCAGTCGTCACCGAAGCTGTATATTAGCTAATTAAATAAAAGATGTTAGTCAGGTCAGTTCAGCCTACTGAGAAAAGGTTCTGAAGAAAAGCAAACCGTTCCGATTAACATAAATTTTGATTAATTAAATAAATTCATAATAGGTGAAATGGTTGCAACCGAAAATGTGTTATAAAATTAAATTACATAAATTTACTCGAAATTCGTAGATTTAGCTAAGCAACGATTCTACAGTCGTTTATAAATCAAATTCTAGTGAAATTGTGAGATTGGATATAAATTAAGTAAAGAGTAAATTATAATGACGAAAAGAAAACAAAGAAAATAATTGACTCGAAGACGTAAAACGCCGCTATGGCCGTTTCCGTATGCAAAAAGAGAATCTAGAGAGTACCGTGGCGCTTTGCCTGTACGGCCTCGGAAAATAAGAGTGTGAGTCAGCGTGGCGCTTTGCCTAACACTGTTTCAATGAATAGAACGATCTGGTTACTTTGCCTAGTATCGGGGATAAGTTATTGAGTCAGCGTGGCGCTTTGCCTAGCACTGCTGATTAGCCTGGTTAGCGCTGCGCTTAAATAGTCACCGATTGACGTCACTGGTTGTGCGCGGTTGATGGTGCGCGTCGTGACGTATTGTCTCGGGCTTAGATCACCCGATCCGTTACAATATATAGATATATATATATGTATGTACGACCGTGTAAGAATCGGTTATAATCGTATGGCTTCCCCAATATTTTTATCAAATTCTTATATTTTAAAATGTTTGTTATAATTATTAGTGTTACATTGATGATTATTTAATGTTAGTAAATTCTACGACTATTGGTAACATATGGTTTATTGGTTGCTTCACCCGGAAGGAATATTCATGCTTAGGGTTTCTATTGACTGCCCGATGCGTTAAATTTTATAATATTAATTTATCAATGAACATTTCGAATTCGTTTCCTTGCAGGCTCTGCAATACCTTTTCCTAAATAATGTTTGTCTATGTAGGATAAGTTATTGGAAATGTAGGTCAGTAAATTGTCAAGGTGTTGACGTTTCGGCCCGGGTGTGGGCCCTCCTCAGAACAGTTTTATTACAGTATCTGTCAAGTAGAACAAGAAAATTCAAATTGACCGTTACAGCAGGAAATATTCCGCAGAATGATAGTTAACTCACCTTAAATTAAACTTAAAAGCTATAAGTAAAGTGAAAAATCATGGCCAAGTTGGTGTCAGACGTTTTAAAAAGCCAAAGCGATTCTAATCTCCCAGTTCTCCATTGAAATAAAATAAATATGTCAGAAATTAAAAGGCTGTCAGAAATTAAAAGGCTGTTGACAAGTCACAAGCGGGGAGACTGTCGCAGAAAGTGGGCATAGAATAACCAAATATTGATAGGTGGAAACAATAGATACACAGGCCGAGCCGTAAGTAGAGTCAAGGACGGTCGGTAAAGACTAATTAGCAAATCTCACACAGTTAGACCCGACTACGTTTAGTGATCGCCGGAGTGTAGATAGTGCTGAGATGCTCTATGTCCTGTCGGAGATTGACGGAGTTAGGATCGCACGCTATATTGCACATTTCTATTAATAATCTCCTGTAATACACAGGGTCTTCATCAAGAATTCGGGCCTGGTCATAATTAAAACAATGGTCCTTATCAACTATATGTTTCGTCAAAGCCGTGTGCCTATCGGAGCTGTCTAAAATATTCCTTTTATGTTCTTTAATCCTAGTATGTAACTGTCTGCTTGTCTGTCCGATGTATACTTGGTTACAGTCTTTACAGGGAAACTCGTATATTACGTTCGAACGTCTATCCAACAGTAGGGAATCCTTCCCGGAGTCAAAAACAGAACTCAGATCGTGTGCATTTTTTCCTACAAATTGGATGCTGTATTTGTTAAAAAACTGTTCTGAGGAGGGCCCACACCTGGGCCGAAACGTCAACACCTTGACAATTTACTGACCTACATTTCCAATAACTTATCCTACATAATATATACGAAGGTCAAGAATACTCATTTTCATACACTTCGGAATAAATCTTGGGAAACATGGGCTTCTTTCATGATGTGTCGCTCTCACACGGCAGAAGAGTGGCTAACGACCTTAGACTCTGGACGTCGACGGCACTGAAGTTATCGAAGCTGAAGAATCACCGAATCTTCCTCATTCGATGCAAGAAATCGGACATACTGCCTTCACATTTGAGGTTCCCAAAGCTAGTCTCTAACAATTTTAATTTTAATTTGTCTAAGTCAAGAACTAAATTCAAACACGTTACGACGAGATTTCAATCTTTCTTGTTAAATCTAGAAATCAGTGATGCACATGCATCTATCATTTCATCTGAAAAACTTTTAACACGCCTTAAAGACTCTTTCACAACTGTTCTTTCACCGAGCATGGCCCACAAGTTCTTTGAAACTCAGTCTCGCAAACTGGACGCTCTGTTTGATAAGCATAGATCAGCCAATATCAACAAATTAGCTAGACTCATTTCGCAAAAAGAAAAAAACAGTAAGCCTCCACTTAATTCGGATAAGAAGTGGCTGTTGAACGTTAGCGATGAACAAATACCGAACAATGTAGCTGAAGTCGTTGAACTAGGCCCCAAATTCGGGCTACCTTTTAAGAATGATAGGATCCCGACAAACAAGCTGATAGCACATTTTGAGTCCAACATATTGCATATACCCCAGGAGTTCAGAAATGAAGCGAGGCTAGAATTCACGAATGAGTTGAAGAGGTTTCGGAATAAACCTGCTATGCCGAGTAGTTTGAAACATTTTGACAAGAAATTAGCTGAAACTATAGCCTTCCGCAGATCCCACCCTGACTTGATGTTCGTCAAAGCAGATAAAGGCAACACTACGGTAGCGATCCCTAGATCTTTGTACATTCAAAAGATGAATAAGCAGCTTGACGATAGCAATACTTATAAAATTGTCAAACACGATCTCACTTACACGTTACAACAGTCTGTCAGCCAATTAACTGATTCCTGGGTTAAACGAAAGTTTATTAGCGATAAGGTTAAGGCCTCTATATCGAAAAGCGATTGTGTCCCGCCGAGAGCATACGGCTTACCAAAGATCCATAAAGCGAATGTCCCCTTTAGGATTATTGTTTCCTTTATCAATAGTCCTACCTACCACCTAGCTGGAACTCTAAACTCTTGGATAAGCAGAAATGTGACGCCTCCCCGATCTCGTGTTAAAGATAGTTTTTGCTTCGTTAATTCCATCCAAGATATTGTGTTACCACCAAACTACGTGTTAATTTCTCTCGATGTGATCTCCCTTTTCACGAATGTACCACTTGATCTGGCTATCGGCTGCATCAAAAAACGATGGGGGGAACTTCACACTAACATCCCTATACCACAGGTTGAGCTAATTAAGGCACTGAACATCTGTTTTAAGGCAGCCATTTTCAAATATGATGATAAGATCTTTGCCCAGCAGTTTGGTCTCCCAATGGGATCCCCTCTTTCGCCAATTTTGTCTGATCTGGTCATGGATGACCTTGAACAATTCTGTATCGGTAGTCTGGACTTCGATCTTCCTTTCTATTTTAGGTATGTTGATGATATACTGACTGCAGTCCCCTCTGATAAAGTGGACACCATCCTCAACACATTCAACCAATTCCACCCTAGACTGCAGTTCACTATAGAAAAAGAAGTTGATGGCAAAATCAGCTTTCTTGATGTGCTTGTTGTCAAAGACAACCAGTGAATTAAGACTGATTGGTTCCGCAAGCAGACCTGGTCACAAAGATATCTCAATTTTCATTCTCACCATGCTAGATCTTACAAAATTGGCACAATTCTTAACTTAGTAGACAGAGGGATTAGATTATCCAGCACGGAATTTCATCAAAAAAACCTGGACCTTATTTTTAATGTACTACGTTCGAACGGCTATCCACCTCTCCTGCTGAAGAAACACATACATAAAAAACATAGCCTGATTATGAGTTCTTCTGGCGACAACAACAATGACAGGGCTGTAGGCGACACTAACGTACATCCAAAAAAGTTTATAGCGATCCCATATGTCGCGGGTCTATTCGAATCTCTGAACAGAATTTTTAACAAATACGACATCCAATTTGTAGGAAAAAATGCACACGATCTGAGTTCTGTTTTTGACTCCGGGAAGGATTCCCTACCGTTGGATAGACTTTCGAACGTCATATACGAGATTCCCTGTAAAGACTGTAACCAAGTATACATCGGACAGACAAGCAGACAGTTACATACTAGGATTAAAGAACATAAAAGGAATATTTTAGACAGCTCCGATAGGCACACGGCTTTGACGAAACATATAGTTGATAAGGACCATTGTTTTAATTATGACCAGGCCCGAATTCTTGATGAAGACCCTGTGTATTACAGGAGATTATTAATAGAAATGTGCAATATAGCGTGCGATCCTAACTCCGTCAATCTCCGACAGGACATAGAGCATCTCAGCACTATCTACACTCCGGCGATCACTAAACGTAATCGGGTCTAACTGTGTGAGATTTGCTAATTAGTCTTTACCGACCGTCCTTGACTCTACTTACGGCTCGGCCTGTGTATCTATTGTTTCCACCTATCAATATTTGGTTATTCTATGCCCACTTTCTGCGACAGTCTCCCCGCTTGTGACTTGTCAACAGCCTTTTAATTTCTGACAGCCTTTTAATTTCTGACATATTTATTTTATTTCAATGGAGAACTGGGAGATTAGAATCGCTTTGGCTTTTTAAAACGTCTGACACCAACTTGGCCATGATTTTTCACTTTACTTATAGCTTTTAAGTTTAATTTAAGGTGAGTTAACTATCATTCTGCGGAATATTTCCTGCTGTAACGGTCAATTTGAATTTTCTTGTTCTACTTGACAGATACTGTAATAAAACTGTTCTGAGGAGGGCCCACACCCGGGCCGAAACGTCAACACCTTGACAATTTACTGACCTACATTTCCAATAACTTATCCTACATAATATATACGAAGGTCAAGAATACTCATTTTCAATGTTTGTCTATGGTAACTCTGTTTTGTGGCGTGGGGCTTACATATGGTAATGGGTAAAAAGGAAAGAACATAGCTTGCCCGCCCTGTTAGTGTAGCTGTAGGTAACATAGGTTCCTATTCTTAGTGTTCGTAAGGATTGTGTAGGTTCGGGGCGCTGGGTCCAGAGGTCGTGACATCATCACCGGTAATTGCATTCTTTCAAATAACTGGAATGCAATCAGCAATTTGCCCTTGCTGTGATTTGCATACTGATGCGTAAGTCTTTGGTTGAGATATTCTCGATTGAGGTGGCATATCCCTTGAATTAATTTTAGCCTCATCTGTAATTACCTTTGGATAGAACACGGTTGTACCCTTAGAACGTCCGGTATTGATATGAAACTTACCAAGAATTTCATTATTCAAGTGCTGCTGGTTGAACGGAAATGAATTAGCACCGATTGTCGAGAAACGGATCAACGTCTGTTGTTCCAAAACTCTGAGCAAATGACGTCTGAGTGTATACGTGGACCTCGTTGGCCCAATACTATCTACAAAATATTGTTCCGTTTCAGGGTCTGTCCGTAATGCAATAGAAGTTGCAATAGCGCAAGCGTACACTCCACATGATACACCATCCGGTTGAATCTGGATACACTCGTATTTCACCGAGTGATTCGGATAGGGCCTGTTTACTATCTCGTATTGTATCGGTAATAATTGTCTACGCAACGAATCGTATACATGTACTATAGATCCGTCGTAATATATGCACGTCCAATGACCCACCTCATCTTTACCTATATTTCCTCCGTAAATGATTTGAATATCCCTATCAGTTTCTACCGGTCGATACCAATGTAGGCCTTGGTAAAGTAATGGATCCTGTGGCCGGAAGGATGTGTTCATTGTTAGAACCTTGAGAAACGCGTCAATACATCGATTATCCAATTCAAGTGTAACGTCAGCAATACGTGCCGAAATGCTTACGCGTTCACTTTGTAATACATCACAAGCATTTTTCGCATCGGAATCATTATTAACTTCTATCGCTTGCATCGAATCTATGTTAATAATGTCATCCCTGCCATCGTGATTATTAGTGTCAATTCTTGCCAAACGTTTCGCAACATTTCTACGTTCTCTATATTTTCCATAGGAATGCTTCTTCGTTTTCGGCATTATGAAACGGAACATATCGCGATGTCAGAAATTTTATCTGATTTGTACCGATTGATCAAGTCTTATAACAATAACTAAATAAATCTAAAAATTATTCACCAAGCTGTAATATATATGTTATAACAATTAAAAATATTAAATCATAGCAATTGTGTATTATTATATCAAGGTCTCTTTCTTCTGATGATCGAATTGTTATCATTAGAATGTGCTACTCACGTACAATTTCCGTATTTTGTGAAGTACTGATCTGCACCAGCGATTAATTGATGATTATTCACCTTTTTTCACAAATTAATTTGAGAATTTGTGATCATCAATTGATTAACACGAAATGATTATAACGCTGTCGTCGAATAAAGTTCATAAATTGACACTTGTCACAAGTTTAATAAAATAAGGTATACCAACAATGTATAATGATTGAATTATTGCGATCTACTATCAATTTTCATATTATGTTGATTCACGATACACATAAAGAATAACGTCCATTTGTGAAACGATTGCAAATTTTATCAATTTTCCGATCTACGCAGCGAATTGTCATCTTCACGAACGAACGACTTATTCTTCATAACATGAGTTGTCTATAGCAATGTCCTCAAATTTTGGCAGCCTGTTCCCATTGGTAAACGGTCAACCTATAATAACGTAGATCATGTCTATCTTTGCAGGGGACGGCAACTGAAGCCATAAACTGAAAAACAGATAGTCACATGATTGTGTCTTATTCTATTTGCCGCGGTGAAAGAGAATTTTGAATATACAGGTCAAACCTGTAGCGTTTCCGAATACACGGGTTACGCACATATTCAAATACCTATCTATGTAAGTCGAAGCTTAATTTTTTTATTTATGGTCACCTCGTGGCATAGCTCAATTGCGTCTTACAACCCAAAACGTCCACATGTCTGGTAAGTACACACTATTTATCACATTTATTATATACCATATCTGATGTATCGATATTCTCGCAATAGAAACAACTTGATGATTTAAGAAGTTAATTGCAGCATTGATTGAGTGTAATCACTGAGAACGATAATACCGGCAAACTGACCTAACTAAGTGAAATTGATATATTGCGAAATATAATAGTATTATTACATTCAACTCATGATTAGAACAATGCTATTGTTAACAAACTGCCAAGATGTCAAACTCAATCCGATATTTTATCTATTAAAAATTGAGTTCATGATACGGCAGATGATTTATAATCCAAACAATATTCTTGACAAATGAAATTATTCAGTTATACTCGACTTGCTTCAACTGAAATGCATTTTTACATGGTGTAGCACAATCTACCCTTGATGAATTATCCTACATCAACAATATAATCAAAATTATCATTCAAACTATTTTCGGAAGTTCGTAGATTTTGGATAATAATTGTAAACTAGCCAATCAGGCATATAACATAAGCCAGCGTCTGTCGATGGGTGACGTGCGTAGTTGTGTTCGTGTTACCGGGTGTTGTCCAGACGCGCCAGATCAGCGACTTCCTCATTAATTGTTACGAATCAACTTTCGCAATATGTGCACTCATATGTATGACCGACTAATACCATAATAAAATAACAATTCTTCGATAGTAATGTAATTCGTAACCACGACATTTACTCGTAACGATTCTCTTAATTCTAATTTTTTTGTATATTAGACTGCTCGGACGAATTGGTAATTACTCAACAAAATATGGAAACGGATCCACCACCCGGGCAGTATCTTGTCGGGATAAACGACACCCGGGTGGTGGATCCAAATCCACTTGTAACCGAGCCGATACAGCCGGAGCCGCAGCCCACTGTGCAGCCGCAGCCAGTGGTGCAGCCGCAGCCACAACACCAACAAATCATGAATCGCGACGAAATCGTACGTATTCTATAAAATGTTGTCAACGCGTATAATTGAAGCACACCTAATTCTAATATTCACAATCCCAGTAGAAATATAGAAATATCCCAAACAAATTTCGAGATTTATTTCGATAAACAGCATCATGCGTATACGATTAAATAAAATACAATACATGGATGTATCTAATAACTATGCGTGGTTTTTATGGAATATTCTGAGCTGCTCATCACAGATTCAGTAGAAAGGAAATTTCACTGATTGTCATTAGATAGAAATTGAAATAAAATCGATTGAACTATGAAGTGATCTCTCAGTGTATACATACCGTGCGTTTTCGTGGATGAGCGACATGCCTAGATCCGAAGATAGCCGAACGTACGCCTTATTATATGCAATTAAGGGTACATGTCATATACATATATATATGTTTACAGGTTATTCTTTAATCACACGTAATTATTCGAAATCGATTGATCACTGATCCGCGTCATTCAGCTAGTTTTATGATTAAAAAATAACCTATAAACGTCCCCGCCAATGCACGTAGGCTCTATAGTAGCTGACAGCTCGCCGTCAAATGTCAAAAATACTGATATATATATGACATGTACCCTTAATTGCATATAATAGGGCGTACGTTCGGCTATCTTCGGATCTAGGCATGTCGCTCATCCACGAAAACGCACGGTATATTCGTTTAACTTCAGATAAATTAGTCTTACTTATAAATAACTACTCATCTACAGACTGCATTTGCAAAATATCCAAATATAAATATTTTGGTGCCTCATACGTGGGCAGCCCAGATGATAATCTTTCAATATGATAATCAAATATTAATTAACGTAGTACTTCTTATAGAATGCCATGGTACGAGCCGCATTAGCGGAATGCTTCCGCTCGGCTCTAGCCGCCCGTCGCGGCCGCGGAGCCTATAGGCGTGGAGGCTGGCGCGGCTGGCGGGGGCGACGTGGCGGCGGAGGCATAAGAGGCGGTGGCGGTGACGGCGGGAGAGGAAGAGGGTCAGCCCTGACAATATATGTATATGTAAAAAATAAAAATAAAAATATATTATTCCGATATGTTACATTAACTTTATTATTGAACCTTAACCCTAATCTGTTCCTTTCCTAGTTTATAATGCGCTGCAATTTTATACAACTATTATTAATAAAACGCATAATACACCCATTTGACACACGACAAATTCCGCAAGGAATGACTGCTCTGATCAATTGCGAAAATTCTCAAATTAGGCATATAATGCAACATTTCTTTAAACCTAGATAAATTGCCAGGAAAACCGTACTTTCGATGCAAACATTGGAGATTTCGCATTTCAGAGTTATGGCTTGTAGCCTAGCATTGTGTGCAATGCTTCGCACAACCCCGAACGGATCCGTTCATTAGTTCTTGAACTATCGTTCCCAATTATTAATTTATTGGAAAAAAAAAATTCTCCAATTTATTTAATATTACCTGCTAAGAAGTTGGCTTCTATGAAATGATAGTTTTTCGCGAAGTGTCGAATTTTGAGCTCAATTTCAAGTGGTCCATCATCAATTTTTTAAATATTTTACCTATGTACTGTTCTATGTTACCGACAGGATGGCATTAATGTCGCTTTTTCTAATGTTAGCGCTTCACTTATATTTAACGCTCTCTCCTGAACTGGCCGCAGGCACTCAAGCACACTGAAAGAAATTTTGTTACATTATTTGCTTTCTCGCATACCCAAAAGTACAATAAAATATAGGGTTTTAGGGACAATCGAGGTACAATCATAAAGGTTCCCATAATAATAGGAGATTATACTATTCCTATATGTATTATTATTATCTTGAGAAGCAAGAATTACTATATTATCATTGGAAACATTACTATTCTGCTATTGGAGAATGGAAAATTGTAAATAATGATAGTGATTCATTGGAAGTTTTGCTAAAATAATTTTGGAACTTGCTATTTACAACAACATAAGTTGTAATATATGTATGAAACTTTACTATTCCCGATAAGAACGTGCATTGAAATGAGGAGCACTTGTACCTTCTGTAACTCAAACTTGAGGGAAATTGTAAAACATTATTGCAGAAATTGCCGAATGTTCTCGAGCTGATCCGAATTCGGCCGAGGAACAGACTGGCCAGCGATCGTCATTGCACTTCCTCCCGAGTTTCGGATTGAACAGGCTGTTTGACAGGGCATAGTTTAAAAGTGTCAACCGGATTAAAGAAAAAAAAGTGTATACCCCGTATGTTATCCGGATATGTATAAAAAAGAACAATTATTAAAGACCGATGAGTTCACTCACACGCATACGTGGTTGATCGACCACTTCGTGTGAGTGAAGGGGGGCCTGTAAGTGATGCGTCTTGCAGACTACGGCCTTTCGACTGCTCACGGACGCCAGCGTGACTTACATTCTTACGAGGACCATCACTTTGGTGTCCCCCTCCGATTTTGGTGCAACTCATGTATGTTGTAGACCATTGAAAACTAATAGACACGTATCTTTTTTCTTCGACGGAAAAACAGTTTAAAGGGGTGAAACGACCACCCAAAGTGAGGCATGTCAAGGGGCGATTTGGCAGTTTCACCTATAAGCAATCGACCGATTTCAATGAATCGAAGACGAAAATGTTTCTCATGTAAATCACTGAAAAGCCACTGAAAAGAGGGGTGAATCACCTATCATTTTTTTTTTTTTTTCAATAAGTATAGTGGGCTTTTCAGTGATTTACATGAGAAACATTTTCGTCTTTGATTCATTGAAATCGGTCGATTGCTTATAGGTGAAACTGCCAAATCGTCCCTTGACATGCCTTAATTTGGGTGGTCGTTTCACCCCTTTAAACTATTTTTCCGCCGATAAAAAAAAATACGTGTCTCTTAGTTTTCAATGGTCTACAACATACATGAGTTGCAACAAAAGAGGAGGGGGACACCAAAGTGATGTTCCTTGTTAGAATAGTGGCTTAGAAAGATTGCAATACTCTAATACCAAACTCCGCAAGATCCTATTCTACTCGTTGCAAAGCACAATTGTAATTTTCGGTAATCAAGTCCATAGCAAATTACAATGTGCGGACTTAGAAATGCTATTATTCTTTTTAGGTAAAAATCCAACATTCTTAGGAGTTATTGCAATGGAAGATATCAACTCTGCATTTCGGCACTCACTATTGTACTTTTCGTAACCGTACCTCGATTGTCCCTAAAATCCTATATTTTATTGTACTTTTGGGTACGTTACAAAGCAAATAGCGTAACAAAATTTCTTTCAGTGTATGTATAAGCTACTCATGCACCAAACCTGTCTCCAACAACTGTTTTGCGATAATCATAGAAATGCTCTGAAAATACTGGTAAAATCTGCAACACTGTTTCAATCTGTGACAATGTCTAAAGTGTGACAATCAAGTAACGGACGGTTTTACTCTATAATGAAATGAAAACGAATAAAAATGAAAAATAATAGTAAGAATAATAATAATACTGATAATAATAATAATAAAAATAATAATAATAATAATAACACATGAAATGATGATATAAATAATGAAATAATTTGTAGCCATATTAGATATCAGAAGCCTACGGGTACTTGGCGGCGATTCGCTGCCGCGAATCTCCATATACATATAAATGATTATTATATGAATGACTCAGTTATACGTGGTGGATTATTGCTCAAAAACAATAGGGGGAGGGATTTCGGTGACAAGTACACTCCTACCAAATTGCAAGTTCATAAGTGCAACGGTTCGACAGATATCATGGTCCCAAGAAAAACGTTCAGCAAGGACGAAGAAGAAGAAAAAGAAAGAGAAAAAGAAGAAGATTGTGATTTTCGATCAACTTTGACGGTCAATATCTCCGAAACCACTTAATCGTTTCGGAGATTTGTGGCTGCCGCGCTGAGTTGGAGGGGGGGGGGGGGGGGGGGACTCGGCTGCGATTCGCTGCCGCGAATCTTGATACCGGAAACTACGGAGCGGAATACCTGGACACCGGAAACTACGAAGCGAAGGACCTGGGCAGCGAGATTTACGGATGGGAGGACCTGGACACCGAAAACTACTGAGAAGAGGACCTGGATACCGAAAACTACAGAGAAAAGGACCTGGATATCGGAAACTACGGAGTGGAATACCTGGACACCGGAAACTATGGAGCGCAAGACCTAAACACCGAAAGCTACGTGGCGCAAGACCTGGACATCAAGAACTACAGAGCGAAGGACCTGGATACTGAAAACTACGGAGAAGAGGACCTGGATACCGGAAACTACGGAGCGGAATACCTGGGCTGCGAGATTTACGGAGGGAAGGACTTGGATACCGAAAACTACGGAGAAGAGGAGCTGGATACCGGAAACCACGGAGCGAAATACCTGGACATCGAAAACTACGGAGAAGAGGACCTGGATACCGGGAACCACGGAGCGGAATACCTGGGCAGCGAGATTTACGGATGGGAGGACCTGGATACCGAAAACTACGGAGAAGAGGACCTGGATACCAGAAACTACGGAGCGGAATGCCTGGACACCGGAAACTACCAAGAAGAGGACCTGGATACCGGAAACTACGGAAAAAAGGACCTGGATACCAGAAACTACGGAGCGGAATACCTGGGCAGCGAGATTTACGGATGGGAGGACCTGGATACCGAAAACTACGGAGAAGAGGACCTGGATACCAGAAACTACGGAGCGGAATGCCTGGACACCGGAAACTACCAAGAAGAGGACCTGGATACCGGAAACTACGGAAAAGAGGACCTGGATACCAGAA
Organism: Tenthredo distinguenda; assembly: GCA_947538915.1. NCBI lineage: Eukaryota > Metazoa > Arthropoda > Insecta > Hymenoptera > Tenthredinidae > Tenthredo > Tenthredo distinguenda. Next base: position 4,887,990 of record OX384536.1, on the reverse strand, counting down.
ACTACGGAGCGGAATACCTGGACACCGGAAACTACGAAGCGAAGGACCTGGGCAGCGAGATTTACGGAGGGGAGGACCTGGATACCGAAAACTACGAAGAAGAGGACCTGGATACCAGAAACTACGGAGCGGAATACCTGGACACCGGAAACTACCAAGAAGAGGACCTGGATACCGGAAACTAGGGAGCAAAATACCTAGACACCGAAAACTACGGAGCGGGGGACCTGGATACCGGAAACTACGAAGCGGGGGACGTGGACATTAAAAGGATGACCCGATTAAAATGTTAACACATTAATAATAATAGAATAATATTAATGATAATGATACATACCTATACCGTGCGTTTTCGTGGATGAGCGACATGCCTAGGTCCGAAGATAGCCGAACGTACGCCCTACTATATGCAATTAAGGGTACATGTCATATACAGTATTTCTGACACTTGACGGCGAGCTATCAGCTACTGTAGAGGCTATGTACATTGGCGGTGAAGTTCATAGGTTATTCTTTAATCATGAAACTAACTGAATGACACGGATCAGTGATCAATCGATCTCGAATAATTACGTGTGATTAAAGAATAACCTATAAACATTACGGCCAATAAACATAGAGGCTCTACAGCAACTGACAGCTTGCCGTCAAGGCTCGAAGTGTCAGGAATACTGATATATATATGACATGTACCCTTAATTGCATATAATAGGGCGTATGTTCGGCTATCTTCGGCTCTAGGCATGTCGCTCATCCACGAAAACGCACGGTATGTATAAAAATTAGCAGTATTATATTCGATCGATGTCATGAGAATCGGGACTCGTGACGTCACTCTCATTCTCAAAATACGTGCATATACAGGGTGATTCAGGTTGCGCGCACCACCTTACGTGGGTGTATTCCTCGTGAAAATCTAAGACTAAATTTCCCTTACCAAAACTTCGAGGGACTAACCGTTTGGGAGCTACGGAAGATCTTAGTTGACCGATCACAGGGCTTATGAGTGACGTAGACAGGGCCGGTTCGAGAGTGTAAGTCGAGCAGTGCCCGCGGCGGTTCGATTTTTATTGTACGACGTTTTAGTTCGATTCCTAGATGAGTATGACGGCGTCGCCTCCTGGAGATGTCTTCGTACGGCATTCACCTCCATTCTCGTCGTCCTGATCCTCTGCTTCATAGTTTCGGTCGTCCAGGTCCTCCGCTCCGTAGTTTCAGTCGTCCAGGTCCTCCGTTCGGTAGTTTTAGTCGTCCAGGTCCTCCGCTCCGTAGTTTTAGTCGTCCAGGTCCTGCGCTTCGTAGTTCTCGCAGTCCAGGTCCTACGCTTCGTAGTTTTAGTCGTCCAGGTCCTCCGCTCCGTAGTTTTAGCCGTCCAGGTCCTGCGCTTCGTAGTTCTCGCAGTCCAGGTCCTCCGCTTCGTGGTTTTAGTCGTCCAGGTCCTGCGTTTCGTAGTTCTCGCAGTCTAGGTCCTCCGCACTGTAGTTCTTATAGTCCAGGTCCTCGGATTCGTAGTTTGAGTCGTCTAGGTCCACCGCTTCGTAATCGTCCAAGTTCTCGGCTTTATTAGGTAATTATCGATTAACAATTAATATTGTACAAACAAATTTGATTAACCTACCGTTTTACAGCGAGTTGTAATTTGGCAGAAACGGTGCGACCCATAACAGCTGTTACTAAAAATAGGGCTTTATCGAAAAGTAATGAATTATGCTTCGTATGAGTACAGGTAAGCTGTTAATGTGCCTGCATGCCTTCAGAAAAGTACACAGAGAGAACGTGAGCAGTCAATGTCAGTTGAGAAATGTATGTATGGGTTAATATTTAAACGTTACAACAGCTGTTATGGTGATAATCCGATTCATTTGATGAATCTATTATAACGTTAATAAATTTACTAAAAGAATGAAAACAACAACAACATAATGAGCAACGAACAAAAATTATTTTCTAATGATAATACCAGATATAATAATTGTAGCATCAATATTTTTTTTTTGTTTTTTTTTTTCGGAGGGGAAAAATGCCTTATGCACCGTCAGGGGATATTCGTATCCGCTGGTGTGTGGGACTCGCACCCACTAAAAAACCTCCTCCTCGACAGGCATGTATGAAATAATTAATCGAACAATAAATTAAAATAGGTAATTGAACAATAAATTAAATAAGGTAACCGAACAATAAAATAAAATAAGTAACAGAAGAATAAATTAAATCAGGTTTTGTTTGTTTGTTTTTCTGAGCTCTTACCGGGCGCTCAGTCCAAGCGGACCATTGTGCCCGAGCCCGTGAGGGCACCCTATATTGTAGGAGCCGAGGTCAGGTTGGCCATCCTGGCGAACCGCATCAGTCCACCCACCCCGATCTCCTCAATCTTCATGCCTTCGCTGTAGGTTCCTCCGAGGGCCGCCTTCCGAGGACCCTCGAGGCCCCTACACCGCGCAATCAGATGGAGCGGGGTTTCCTGCTCCACCCCGCACCTAGTGCAGAGAGGCCCGGTTCTGAGTCCCATATGCACCAGGTGTTTACCTGTGACCAGTGTCCATTGACAAGTCCTACCAGGGCCCTGAGACTGGTTCTGTCCAGATTGCTTAGTGTGGCACCTAGCTCGCTTGAAGGCCCCCGAAAGAGGGCCCTCGTGTGAGTCATGCCAGGTGCCTGCGCCCAGAGCTCCTTGAAGTGGCGGTCCGTCCAGCCCTCCGCTAGACCCTTGGCGTGAGCCGAGGTTAGGCCTATCCGGCACCCGTCGTCGGCTTCTTCGCGTGCGGCACCTGCCCTGCCCAGGCTGTGTGCCATCTCGTTTCCTTGTATGCCGCTGTGTCCCGGCACCCATAGAAGCTTCACGCGGTTTCCACGTGAGATCTGTGTTAGCAGCTCTGCACAGTCGCTGACGAGCCCGGATCTTATGACGCAGTTGCGTATTGACCTGAGCGCCGCCCAACTGTCACTGCAGATGTATATGTGTTTGCCCTTGGGGTTGTGAGCCAGGATAGTCCTGGCACAAGTCCATATGGCGAACACCTCAGCTTGAAAGACTGAGGCCGTAGGCCCCAGAACGAGCGAAATGCGCGTCCTGGGTCCCTCACTCCACACACCGGCCCCAGCCCCCGTGTTCGTCTTGGCACCGTCTCTGTACCAGACGAGCCCTTGTGGTTTGAGCAGGTTGTCCTGGTCGTTTGTCCATGACTCCCTGCTCGGTGCCTCCACCATGTAAGACGGGTCGAACTGGTAACGGTTGGGGCAGCGATCCCCGCCTTGAGATGGGTCTACCTGAGGTACCCTCTCCCGCAGCAGTATCGTCGTGTGCCCCACGCCCGTCCACTTCCAGTGGCCCTGTTGCCACAGGCGCAGGGCGGCCCTCCATGCCTCAGCCTCCACCGTGAGATGGGGAGGCGGAAGGTTCAGGAGTGCCCCTATAGCGAGCGTGGGCGAGGTTCTGAGCGCCCCCGTTATTCCTAGTCCCGCTAACCTGTACACCCGGTCTAGTGTCCTGCGGAGCGTGCTTTTGTCCATTGCTGGCCACCACACTACGGAGGCGTATGATAGCTGGGGCAAGAGGATGGCTGTGTATATCCACTTGACCACTCTTGGCTTGAGTCCCCAGGTTTGTCCCACCATTCTCTTGCAGGCCCAGTATGTGGCCGTGGCCTTCTGTGCCTGCTTGGTGACGTGGGCTTTCCACGACAGTTTGCTATCCAGAGTTACCCCCAGGTAGCGCACTGTGGTGGATGATGCTAGCTTCGACCCGAAGAGCTCTACGGATCCTACCTCGAAGCGACGTTTCTTGGTAAAGATCACCATCTCGGTCTTGCTGGGATTGATCCTCAGTGACTGAGTGGTGCACCAGTCCTGTACGATGTTCAGTGCTTTTTGCATCCTGCTCGTCATGTGATGCGGGTGGTCGCCCGCAACGACCAGGGCCACGTCATCGGCGTAGCCCACGGCCGTCACCCCTAGCCTGTCAAGCTCTGCCAGGAGCCTATCTACGACCAGAGTCCATAGCATGGGGGAGAGAACCCCCCCCTGCGGGCAGCCCCTGTCGACCTGAGCCCTTGCAGCCGACTCTCCAAGCTCCGCGGTGACCGTTCTGGATTGAAGCATCTGTCTGATCCAGCCCACCACCGTTGTGTTGATGCCGAATCGAGCCGCGGCATCGCATATCGAGTTGAAGGAGGTGTTGTCAAAAGCCCCCTCCACATCCATAAATACGCACAGCGCCGCTCTCTGCCGGAGCAGCGGCCCCTCAATCTCGCGCACGAGGTGGTGGAGCGCCGTCTCCGTAGATTTGCCGGCCTGGTATGCGTGTTGGGCCCGTGAGACTGGTCTCTCGACCAGGACACAGTCCCTGATGTACCTATCCACCAGTCTCTCCATGGTTTTCAGCATGAAGGACATGAGGCTGATGGGTCTCCATGACTTCGCGCGGTCATAGCATCTTTTGCCCGGCTTGGGTATAAAGACCACTCTGACCTCCCTCCAATTCCTGGGTATGTAGCGGAGAGCTAGGCAGGCCCTGAAGATCGCGTTCAGTTTGGCCACAAGGTTCTTCCCTCCCCTCTGGAGGAGGGCCGGGAAGATACCGTCTGTGCCTGGGCTCTTGTAACTGTCGAAAGTGTCAATCGCCCATCTTATCCTTGACGGCGTGATGATCTCTGCCGCTGTTTTCCAGTCCCCTGGCCCCTGCCTGCCAGAGACCTCCTTCTGGGGAGGTCCCTGTGTGGCTGGCGTGGAGCCCGGGAAGTGGGTACTTAGCATGTGCGACAGTATGTCCGTCTGGCTCTCTGCCATGCTGCCGTCAGGGAGCATGAGGCTGTCCAGCTTGATTTGGGGCCCGGAGGTGAAGACCTTGCGGAGCTTGGCCACTGCGCTTAGAGCCTCAGTCTCCTCGCAGAATCCCCTCCAGGCTTCGTTCTTGGATCTTTTGATCAGCTTCTTGTAGGCCTTCTGAGCTTCCCTATAGGCCGCCCAGTCCGGCTCGAGTTGCGTCCTGAGGGCCCTGTTAAGCAGTTTGCGAGAGCTGGTTCTGCTCTTGTCTAACTCTCTGCTCTACCAGGGCACCTTCTTTTTCGCCTTTCTCTGCTTTACGGGGCACGCGGCCTCGTAAGCTTCTGTGATGGTTGCCTGTAGGTGGGCTACCTCTTTCTCCACCATTCCCTCAGTCCTCGGCCGGCTGCGGGGCCCCCCAAGCTTCCCTTCTAGCCTCTCTTTATAGGAGGTCCAGTCGGTTGTCCTGGGGTTCCTGTATTCCTCCGTCCGTTCCCACGACGCGTTCGCATCCAGGACAAGCGAAATGCGTCTGTGGCCTGAGAGAGTATCCTCACTCCACACCCGCCAGTCCTTGACCATACTGGCAAGTCTGGGCGTGCAGAGTGTGATGTCTATCACCTCCTGTCTATGCGGGGTGACGAAGGTGGGTCTCGATCCTCTGTTGAGAATCTCGAGTCCCGTAGAGGAGAGGTACTCTAACAGTGCCCCTCCTCTTTTGTTCGTATTCGAGCTGCCCCATACTTCGTGGTGCGAGTTAGCGTCGCATCCGATCAGCAGGTTGAGTCCTTTGTTGCTGCAGTGCTCCACCAGCGCCCTGAGTTCCTCCGTCGGTGGGGGTACCTCAGAGTCGTAGGGCAGGTACGCCGAGCAGACAACCACATCGGTTGTGCCGCCTCTAGCTAACCTCACCCTGATGGAGACCGCTGCCAGGTCCCTGCAGCAGAACTGGCTCAGCCTGGTGGCGCAGTGCCTCTTGCTGACGAAGACGCAGGCTCTGGGGCCCGTCCCTCCCTCAGCATACACTAGCGCCCCAAGGCTGGAATCGATACCCCTAATCCGCCCCCCGACTACCCAGGGTTCCTGTATTAGTGATATGTCTGTTGTTTCCACCGCCAGGTCTCGGCTGTGTATTGCCGAGGCCGCCTTGCAGTGGCGCAAGTTTATTTGTGATAAGGCGAGTCCGTCCACAGCTGTGGGACTGGACTAGCTTACCCCCGTAGCCAAGAGAGAGTAGAGGAGCCCGTTTACCGAGCCCTCTAGTTCTGCCCGGTCGCCGATGCATGAGCCCCCGCTGGGGGGAGCTCTTGCCTGGGTGTTCTCGCCCTCGGCGCTTCGCCGGTCAGGGTCGCCTGGACCCCAGCCCTGACGCTCTCCCTCCCGGTCCTCCCTAACTCGGAGGCCCTTGAGGGTCGGCCTCTGGGCCTGCTGGGTCCGCCGCCCCTGCCGGCTCTGCCGCCTCTGGCATAGGGGGGGCCCATCCTACCCGATGGTCCCAGAGTTGCCTCTTGGTTCCCTCGGGTCGACGAGCCCTGCCCCTCGTTCCCTGCGGCCGCTTGCGGGGTTGTGCCCTCGGAGGGCCCCTCCACCGTTTCCGGCGTCGGGGCCTCCCTCGGGGACACCCTCTGCACCGATAGACTGGGAGCCTCCCGTCCCTCACTCGGCCTCTGGTGGGCCTCCCTGAAGAGGACCCTCCCGAGACCGTTGTGGGCCAGGTGGCCCCCCGTCTTCAGCACATCCCTGGAGGTGGCGTCCACCCCCAGCACAAGCTGGACCGACTTCTGGCCCTCCTTCCTGTCCCAGACCCTCCACAGGTGGGTCTGGAACCCGGCGTTTTGGCGTCTAAGCCTTTTGAGGATGACCTCGTTCTTCTCTGGGATACCAGGGAAGACCGAGACCATCCTGGTGAGCCTGGGTAGTTGCCCCTTCTCCAGCAATTGGAGAGAGCCCCCCCCCCCCCAGGGCACCAGCGTCGGAACTGTGGACCTTAGCCAGTCCAGAGCCTTCTCATCCGAGCAGGTCACCCACAGGATGCCCTGGTCGCATCGGTACTGCTCGAAGCAAGGTACCCCCTTCCCTTCCGGGATGGAGTCCATCGCCGCGCACAGCGCCTGAACCACCAGGTCTTCCTCCCCAGGGCCAAGGGTGACCTCGGGATAGCCGGAGAGTGCGATAACCACCCTCCCGCCTCGCTCCGCCGCCTCCTTGTAGCTCCTCGGTTTCGGGTGAGCTGCCTCTCTGCCCCTCTTGGGCGCCGAGTAAACCTCCGGCGGGGTACTGTCCGAGGGCCTGGGCCTCTTCGTGCCCGAGCCCCCCGCCCCCACCGGTGTGGCGCTGGTAGGCGCGCCATCCACGGGTCGCCCATTGCCTGGGCCCCCCGCTTCGGCGCGCTCTGCCGTGCTGGCCTGGGGGATCCCGCCCAGGCTCGGTTCTGAGGGAGCCTCGGCGGCCTGCTTGGCCCTCCTCGCCTTCCTCTTCGCCGCTCCCGAGCGGTTTGCCCTCTTGGCCCTTTCGCTTGTGGTGTCCGAGGTCCCAGTGGGTACCGAGCCCTCTTCCACCCTTGTCGACTGAGTCAGGGTCGGACTGGTCCCCGAGACCGACAGGCCGCCGCGTGTCATGGAGACGAGTGCCTCCATGTCCACAGCCAGCCCACCTTCCCCGGAGCCCTGACCTGCCGGTGAGTCCACCTCCATTGAGGCAGCCTCACCGCGTGGACCCAGCTCTGTCGCGTCCTCCGCGTTTCCGTCGTTTTTTTGTTTTTTGTTGTTATGATCCATTTGATCCCACGAGTGTGCAGGAAATAAAAGGTCCGCCCCCACAGAGCCTGCCGTGTGGGGGTAAGGCTAAATACAATGGGGGGTGGCCCAGTACCCCAAGGGCATCGTTATCGACACTGTACCCCAGTGCCATTCAGCCCTCAGCACGATTGCTCACACCTTGGCTTGGGGAGCCATGGGTCCGCGGTCGGGGCCTTAGTTCCCCTGGGCCAGTTGTTACGCCGGCCGGGTTACGTATAGCCACCAACAGACCCGGGGACCCGCAGCCAGCGGTCTCGGTTTCCGGTTGCCAGCCGGCACCCCAGTCCCCGAGACCGCAGGTGCCGCGCCTCTCCCTGGCCCTCTCCTATCCGCCACCTGGAGACGCGCTCGGTCGGAGCTCAGCCCACGTTTCCCTCGCTCGGTTTATAGAGCTTGGGGAACCCGAGAATTAAATAAGGTAACCAAACAATAAAATAAAATAAGTAATAGAAGAATAAATTAAAATAGGTAACCGAACAATAATAATAAAATAAGTAACAGGAGAATAAATTAAATAGGGTAACCGAACAATAAATTAAAATAGGTAATTGGACGATAAATTAAATATGGTAACCGAACAATAATATAAAATAAGTAATTGAAGAATAAATCAAAATACGTAATCTGACAATAAAATAAACAATAGCGTTGTCCGCTCCACTTGTATTCGGTGTAGGTGAGTCTGCGATGCCATCACTTTCAAACATCCGGTTGATTCTGCAAAATTTCAAACCAATGATAATTGACAGACATTAAATGATGAATTGCTTGACTCACCTTGAGTAGGTGTTCGAAGTGGCCTCCTTGCATCTCAATGCAAAGGTTCGCTCGTCGAATCAGATTATTCTGCGCTCTGCCGAGCATTTCGGGAGTCAGTGTTGCGAGGGCCTCGTCGATGGCATCTCGCAGTTCTTCGACGTTATCGTTAGGTGTTCGGTACACATATTCTTTAATGTGTCCCCATAGAAAGTAGTCCAGCGGCGTGAGGTCCGGAGATCTTGGCGGCCAGGCAACGGGTCCACCACGGCCGATCCAGGCGTTCGGGAATTCGCGTTCAATTACATTACGGTGCGCCGTCGTGCTGGAACCACGTATTTTCGTCGATTATGACTCCCGCGTTTCCCAGCGATTCTGGCAAATCATTTTCCAAGAACGCTTCGTAATTGGGCCCGTTCAAACGTCGCGGGAGTTCTATCGGACCAATCTGAAAATAATTAACAACATATTAATTTTTCACTCGAGGTGCATGATGCAGCCAAACTGATTATTTTTGCAATTATTGTGTGATCTACTAACGTTCATCATTAATGTATACAAATGTATTATTCGTAAAAAAATTATATGAAAAATAAGCTTACTAAATCGTCGCCTCTTATACCAGCCCATAGATTGACTCCAAATCTGTACTGGTGACCGCGTGGCATTGTCACGTGTGGGTTTTCGGAATCCCATACGTGGTAATTGTGTGCGTTGAACGTGCCCTCTCGTCCAAACGTTGACTCATCTGTAAAAATAATTCGTCTGGTGAAATTCGGATCCTCAATATTTTTCGCGACGAGCCATCTGCAAAAATCTAAACGCCGCGGGTAATCGCCCGGTTCTAGACTCTGCACTCGCGTGTAATGGAACGCGTGCAACGCATTATCGCTGAGGATCCGTTGCGCTGTCGAGTAGCTCGTCTCGCACATCCTTGCTACCGCTCTAATTCCGAGTGTTGGATCATTCGTGATCGCATCGAGCACCATCTCTTCTTTTTCCGGAACACGCGCGTCTATGCGGCCTCCGATCGCATTCCCGTCATCGCTATTCGGCACGAGTTGCCCTGTCTCCCTGCTCCGGTTGATTAATCGCAGAATTACATTTTTGTCCGGGTGTCTGCGATTCGGAAACCGCACAGAGTATACCGTCGACGTAACCCGCGCGTTTTGCCCACACTCGCCGTATAAAATAAGCATATCGCAATACTCTGATGCAGTATATTCCATTTTATTAATATCTTTCGGTGGTAAAAATGATAGCTACAATACAAAGAATGCCAAGTAACTGATTGTTTAATAAAAAAATACATAGCGAAACAAAGAAGAAAAAAAACCGATCACCCGAGCGCCAAGCTGTTACCGAAACAGATTTGGAGACATCTATGAGGTGCGACAAGAGACGGGGTGATCGTTTTTTTTTTTTCTTTGTTTCGCTATGTATTTTTTTAATAAACAATCAGTTACTTGGCATTCTTTGTATTGTAGCTATCATTTTTACCACCGAAAGATATTAATAAAATGGAATATACTGCATCAGAGTATTGCGATATGCTTATTTTATACGGCGAGTGTGGGCAAAACGCGCGGGTTACGTCGACGGTATACTCTGTGCGGTTTCCGATCGTTTTTTTTTTTCTTTGTTTCGCTATGTATTTTTTTAATAAACAATCAGTTACTTGGCATTCTTTGTATTGTAGCTATCATTTTTACCACCGAAAGATATTAATAAAATGGAATATACTGCATCAGAGTATTGCGATATGCTTATTTTATACGGCGAGTGTGGGCAAAACGCGCGGGTTACGTCGACGGTATACTCTGTGCGGTTTCCGAATCGCAGACACCCGGACAAAAATGTAATTCTGCGATTAATCAACCGGAGCAGGGAGACAGGGCAACTCGTGCCGAATAGCGATGACGGGAATGCGATCGGAGGCCGCATAGACGCGCGTGTTCCGGAAAAAGAAGAGATGGTGCTCGATGCGATCACGAATGATCCAACACTCGGAATTAGAGCGGTAGCAAGGATGTGCGAGACGAGCTACTCGACAGCGCAACGGATCCTCAGCGATAATGCGTTGCACGCGTTCCATTACACGCGAGTGCAGAGTCTAGAACCGGGCGATTACCCGCGGCGTTTAGATTTTTGCAGATGGCTCGTCGCGAAAAATATTGAGGATCCGAATTTCACCAGACGAATTATTTTTACAGATGAGTCAACGTTTGGACGAGAGGGCACGTTCAACGCACACAATTACCACGTATGGGATTCCGAAAACCCACACGTGACAATGCCACGCGGTCACCAGTACAGATTTGGAGTCAATCTATGGGCTGGTATAAGAGGCGACGATTTAGTAAGCTTATTTTTCATATAATTTTTTTACGAATAATACATTTGTATACATTAATGATGAACGTTAGTAGATCACACAATAATTGCAAAAATAATCAGTTTGGCTGCATCATGCACCTCGAGTGAAAAATTAATATGTTGTTAATTATTTTCAGATTGGTCCGATAGAACTCCCGCGACGTTTGAACGGGCCCAATTACGAAGCGTTCTTGGAAAATGATTTGCCAGAATCGCTGGGAAACGCGGGAGTCATAATCGACGAAAATACGTGGTTCCAGCACGACGGCGCACCGTAATGTAATTGAACGCGAATTCCCGAACGCCTGGATCGGCCGTGGTGGACCCGTTGCCTGGCCGCCAAGATCTCCGGACCTCACACCGCTGGACTACTTTCTATGGGGACACATTAAAGAATATGTGTACCGAACACCTAACGATAACGTCGAAGAACTGCGAGATGCCATCGACGAGGCCCTCGCAACACTGACTCCCGAAATGCTCGGCAGAGCGCAGAATAATCTGATTGAAATTTTGCAGAATCAACCGGATGTTTGAAAGTGATGGCATCGCAGACTCACCTACACCGAATACAAGTGGAGCGGACAACGCTATTGTTTATTTTATTGTCAGATTACGTATTTTGATTTATTCTTCAATTACTTATTTTATATTATTGTTCGGTTACCATATTTAATTTATCGTCCAATTACCTATTTTAATTTATTGTTCGGTTACCCTATTTAATTTATTCTTCTGTTACTCATTTTATTATTATTGTTCGGTTACCTATTTTAATTTATTCTTCTATTACTTATTTTATTTTATTGTTCGGTTACCTTATTTAATTTATTGTTCAATCACCTATTTTAATTTATTGTTCGAATAATTATTTTATACATGCCTGTCGAGGAGGCGGTTTTTTAGTGGGTGCGAGTCCCACACACCAGCGGATACGAATATCCCCTGACGGTGCATAAGGCATTTTTCCCCTCCGAAAAAAAAAACAAAAAAAAAAATATTGATGTTACAATTATTAGGTATATCTGGTATTATCATTATTAAATAATTTTTGTTCGTTGCTCATTATGTTGTTGTTGTTTTCATTCTTTTAGTAAATTTATTAACGTTATAATAGATTCATCAAATGAATCGGATTATCACCATAACAGCTGTTGTAACGTTTAAATATTAACCCATACATACATTTCTCAACTGACATTGACTGCTCACGTTCTCTCTGTGTACTTTTCTGAAGGCATGCAGGCACATTAACAGCTTACCTGTACTCATACGAAGCATAATTCATTACTTTTCGATAAAGCCCGATTTTTAGTAACAGCTGTTATGGGTCGCACCGTTTCTGCCAAATTACAACTCGCTGTAAAAAGGTAGGTTAATCAAATTTGTTTGTACAATATTAATTGTTAATCGATAATTACCTAATAAAGCCGAGAACTTGGACGATTACGAAGCGGTGGACCTAGACGACTCAAACTACGAATCCAAGGACCTGGACTATAGGAACTACAGTGCGGAGGACCTGGACTGCGAGAACTACGAAGCGCAGGACCTGGACGACTAAAACTACGGAGCGGACCTAAAACTACGAAGCGGAGGACCTGGACTGCGAGAACTACGAAGCGCAGGACCTGGACGACTAAAACTACGAAGCGCAGGACCTGGACTGCGAGAACTACGAAGCGGAGGACCTGGACTGCGAGAACTACGAAGCGCAGGACCTGGACGACTAAAACTACGGAGCGGAGGACCTGGACGACCAAAACTACCGAACGGAGGACCTGGACGACTGAAACTACGGAGCGGAGGACCTGGACGACCGAAACTATGAAGCAGAGGATCAGGACGATGAGAACGGAGGTGAATGCCGTACGAAGACATCTCCAGAAGGCGACGCCGTCATACTCATCTAGAAATCGAACTGAAACGTCGTACAATAAGAATCGAACCGCCGCGGGCACTGCTCGACTTACACTCTCGACCGGCCCTGTCTACGTCACTCATAAGCCCTGTGATTGGTCAACTAAGATCTTCCGTAGCTTCCAAACGGTTAGTCCCTCGAAGTTTTGGTAAAGGAAATTTAGTCTTAGATTTTCACGAGGAATACACCCACGTAAGGTGGTGCGCGCAACCTGAATCACCCTGTATAAATAATCAATATCACATGAATAACTCAGTTATGCGTGGTGCATTATTGCTCAAAAACAATACGGGGCGAGATTTCGGTGACAAGAACACCCCTACCAAATTGCGTTTTCATAAGTGCAACGTTTCGACAGACATCGTGGTCCCAAGAAAAACGTTCTGCAAGGAAGCAAAAGAAAAAAAAAAAGAAAAAGAAGAAGAAAAAGAAAAAGAAAAAGAAAAAGAAAAAGAAAAAGAAAAAGAAAAAGAAAAAGAAAAAGAAAAAGAAAAAGAGAAAGATTGTGTTTTTCGATCAACTTTGCCGGTCAATATCTCCGAAATCACTCGGTCGATTCTGTTGAACTTTTGCGAGCAAGGTCAACTGGGGAGGGCCTTACGCCCCTATAAATTTTATTACAAAATAATCAGCGGTTCAAGAGATGTGGCAGATTTTTTACAAGAACAAGAGCTTGCTCGGGTAAATGATTCGTGGCTGCCGCGCCGAATCAGTAGGGGGGAACTCGGCTGCGATTCGCTGCCGCGAATCTTGATCTACTTCAAGTATCTCGGATCGAATGCTGACCCCATGTATCGGTTGTTGGCTTTAGCGTATCTATTCGAGCATTGAGCTACGCCGCCGCGAATACCTCTTTCTATAAACATCAACATATCAATGTCGACGAGGAGCTCGAGTTCAACACCCGTGCATTTGAGCATCGCGTCAAACGAGAGGCCCGGCGCCGTGTAATAATGTAACGGATCTAAATTATAAGTGGACCAACAATTGCTTCTGAAATTTTGAAAAATATCCGCTAAAAGGAGAACATCCGTTTGCAGATACAAGTCTGAATATTGTCCCAGAGTTTTGACTTAAAAAGTTTATCAAACATCGCACGCGTGCAAATAATTATCCTCCGAAATGCCTACATTATTTAATTTTGAATAGAATTTTTCTATCGGAGGTAACTGTGTTCCTTCCAGGCTTTCCCAACTATCTACATACTCGTAGGGAAATACACCTTTTCTCGTCAATAACTGAAATTTTTCGACGCTTCCGTAATGTTTACGCGTGATTAATTTCTGCTCATCGTTTAGATAAGACGCTAATTTTTCTAGACTGCCCGGCATGAATCTGAACGAATCAATAAACCTAAAATGTATAGATGTCTCTTGTACACTTTTCGTGAAGGATATATATCTGTCCTTGTTGATCGGTAAGAGACTCATGGAACCTTCAAAAGATGTTGCCAACGTTTTAATCAAGAAATGTGAGTCGTAACCCGATAAGTTATGGAAAACCACCGGAATGATATGCGAATCTTTGTAATTTAAATTGCAAGCTTCGTGCGCTGCACCGCGATATTTGCCCGTAAAATGACAATGATCACGATGTTTCACCTCTCGAGGTCCGAATGGTTTTTCACAAATGTGACAAGTCTTAGCCGAATGGAATTCTTGTTTCTGCTCATGAGTCAACGATTCCATAGGTACGATACACTTGAAATAAGGTTCCAAAGTCTGAGCCAATTCTTTCAACTCGTTTACGAACCATTCTATGCAATCCTTACCGCGGTTGATTCTAAATTTGGAAACTGAATCGTTGAAGGTACAATGTAAGTAGTAGGCGACACTATATGGGACATGTTCCTCATACACCCTCCTATGCTCAGACTCAGATGTATCGTTATCCGGTTGCAAGAGACATTCCAGATCGGCGTAAATACAAAACGGTACATTTTCTTTGTGTTTGAAGATTTTGAATTTCAAGATCTTATCTTTTTCGTCCGGCAATATCACTCTGCATTTATTTAGATTCGCGCAATCAATCCGGTGTTTGCTTAAACAATTTTCAGTCTGAAAATGACTCAAACATCTATCACGAAACCAGGTATGACCTTTGTGTTTCGAAATTTGTGAACTCAACAGTCGAGACAAATTTTTAATCCATGCAAAGTGACATATTGTATTGTTAACGTCATCAATTTCATTTGATTCCATATCAGTTTCCAACATAAGAAGATGTATGGTAGACTTATCCGATTTCGCTTGACTCAAATAAACTGGTACTATTTCACGTTCATCTATACCGTAAACGTTGATCGCTAAACCATTCAATTTTTCGAATTTAGAAATTTCGTTCAGACTCATGGGAAAATTCAAACCTTCATACCTGAGCACTGTGCTAAAATGTCGATAAGAAGTCGTCGTATTCATATTTTCACGCGCTGGGAAGAGGGCTGCTGTGACCGACCAGAGAAAACAGTACGGATCGTCGTTCGTAATATTTACCACCGCCTTTTTATCTTGTATATGCTTCCGTAGCTGTGTGTAAGTGGATATACCTCCTCGCAGTGGCACATATTTGTTGATATTCACAGCCATATTTATAATTTCAGTCAACGACCATCCCGAGTCCTTTTCCTGGAAGTCTTCGATTTTGACTAACAATTTCTCCTTCACGTTCTCATCAAACCATTCATCAATGTTCGTCGCTGATGAAATAGCTTCATTTTTGGTATTGAAGAACTTCATTTCTTCGATAATTTCACCTTCTTTTACAGTTTCGAATTTGCAGGACAATACCACATTTACTTTCAAGTTTCCGTCTTTCTGAAGCATATTCTTCAATCTGGGGATGATTAGTTTTTTCAAATCATCTAGAAAATGTTTCAGATCTTTGTGTTGCAGATTCGCTATCATCCCAGTTCTTATTCTCCCTTTGAAAGCTGACTCCAGCTCTTCCCACTTTACTCTGTCACTTCTCCGCAGTCTCCTCACACCTTCCCCTGTTGTTCGAAACTGCTCAAACCGCGCTTTCAATGATTTCAAGAATCCTATTGTTGTCAAAATTCTTGTTTTTTCTCCGATCGTTGAGGCGGATTTCCGTAAAATTTTATTTAAAAGCCTAATGTTTTGAGCTCCAAATCTAATCCACTTCTGTGTTTCCGTAGTCGATGATTTCTCTTTCAGAATTTCATAAGCATTTTGCATAATGCTGATAAGCTTAAGACATTTAGCCGCATCAATTTTCGTGATTACTAACAGCAATTGTACACTGCAAAAGTTTAAGCGCGAATGGTTCCTGAATACTGAGGAGGAGTCATTTTATAGGTCAGCACCATCGACAAATTCTGAGAACTGTGAAATTTGATCCGAGAACCCTTTTTACAGAATATTCTCGAAGCAAGTCCTACAGCTAGTGAAATGATAACCAGCGATCGAGCTTATTTCCTCTGCGTAACCCTGTTTTGCAAAGGTAAATTTTGTCATCAAACCTACCTTTTGTTGAAAATTTTTCCCAAAAGATATTCTAGAATGTTCAGAAAACGACACTTGGTTCATGATTCAACTACCATGGAAGTTTCTAGCGCCTTTTTACTATCGTATCAGTTACATCGATAAGTATGGAAGAACGTTCGAGAGTGTTGCGCTACGATATTTAGTTACAAGTCTTGGGACTGGGATCGGAGTCGTTCGCGAAATTGCACGTCTCTCTCTCTCATGTTATCTTATTTATGATTTTAACCCTAAACAAGAGGGGTATATAGAGGTTGATCATCTACCACGGACAGCTCATTCAATTTCAATCTCTCTCGAGGAGAAGTGTGGTGTCAAAAGTGAGTGGAACATACCGTTACTTTTATAATATAACATTAGATCTGACAATTTACACTTCATTATCTAATTCGAATAACGATTACAGTATTGATCTTTCAAATCATGAGTTATATGTGGTTCAAACAAGTTCTTTCCATAATCCGTAATGATTCTTTTGAATTTTCATGATTTGTTTTTATTGTGTTGCACAAATCAAATAGCTCTTTCTGAATTATATATTCCAATTTTGTTACTTTGTTTATTATCAGTGATGTGACGGGATTTTTTTTTCCGTAAAATATTATGTAATCAATGTGTTCGTAAATTATGTCTCATTCTCCGGTGTTCTTTAGCCTCCAACGTACGAGACTCGCCGTCACTCTGATCACATTTATACTTGCCATCATCATCAGCATCAACGTTCAAGCGGATAGTACGGTGAGTGTAACACGAATTGTCATGCGTAGCCTAATTTGATTAAAAAACATACAATTAAGGTGCTCGTCTACATTCGATATTCACGTATTTGTCGTTGCTTAGTTTAGTGCATACATTTTTGAGTTTCGATTATCATTTTAATGTTAAACTTCTTTGAATTCCTTCCAGAAATGGAACATCCTCAGTTATCGGTTCGAGTGCCCAATGAGTGGACGGACGGAGCGGATCACACCATGATAGACCAACTGATGGATGCTATATCAGCTGCGATAAGGACAGCTGAAGAAATCCCAAACAGCGTTACGATTCTGATCTACAGGGGAGTGATGGCAAGTCTCGAAAAGGACGACGATGGTTATTGGTTTAAGAAATTTTAATAGAACCAAAACATGTGAAAAAAAACATCGTTGTATTGAATAAAATTTTAGATTCACACTAATTTTTATATCTAAATCGAATGACTTTTATGTAAAAAAAACATCGTTGTATTGAAGGAGAGAGAGAGAGAAATCAATAAAATTATGCGATTACACCTTTAATTTTATTCTTATCTATACTCCAAACCTTCATAAATCATACTCAAATCCTAATCCTCAATTTATCTTTATTCTAAGGTTTTTTCAGGTTATCATAAGTCATCTAATCGCTACATGAAGGGAGACAAAGAGCGAATATTACACAGTTTTATTTAAGATACTTTTATTACCAGCTCTTCCAATTCGTACAGAGTTGATCGTTAAAAGTAGAGTAAATATAACAAGATATTAACGTATTTGGTATGAAATCAGTTTAGAGTTGAACATCATTATTTATTTTCATGAATTATCGCTATTCATAAAATAATTTGATACCTCTGAATAAGTTTATTAGTCTTCATATAAATGTATGTGATTATTACATCTCTTGAGGTGGTACATCACTTACTCTTTGAATAATGAACATATAGTTTCTAATAATTTCACAAATGATTAGCTTAGCTTACTCACTAGTCCAGACATATAGGTGTGTTAAAGCATACATGTTATCACACAGAATAGTTATCCAAATTGATTTAAAAAGCTCATTCAAATAATACTTGAATTTTATATTTGAAATTATTACTTATAACTCCATTTAACTGAGAATGATGTGTGATTATAATGAAATATGTTGTAACTTTTCGGGTGCTTTACGCGACACGGGAGGTGTCGCGTATGGCTAGTTACTTGTGAGTGTCTTTACTCTAGATTAATTTCTAGGGCTCCTTGGTAGAGGTAATCAATTTGTTAGTCCCTAATACAGACTAGGGTGGAGCGAATCACACCGTAGCCGCCTCCCTCAGACCTGGATGCTGCAAGCAGCACCGAGGCTGTATCAGACTTGGGATTCGACGCACCTGCCGAGACAGTATCTCGACTTGGATGCGCAAAGCGCACCGAAGCGAGTATCTGATCTGTGCAGTGCAGTCGTCACCGAAGCTGTATATTAGCTAATTAATACAAGATGTTAGTCAGGTCAGCTCAGCCTACGGAGAAAGAGGTTTTAAAGAAAAGGAAACCGTCCCGATTAACAAAAAGTTTAATTAATCAAATAAAGTCATTATTTGTGAATGGTTGCAACCGGTAAATTATTCTATAAATTAAATTACATAAGTTAATCAAAAATTCATAGGTTTAGCTACGCAACGATCCTATATTCGTTTATAGTTTAAATTTTAATTATATTTGAAATTCGATATAAAGTAATTGAAATATGAGTTATAATGAGCAAAGAAAAACAAAGATAATATTCGACTCTAAACGTAAAACGCCGCTATGGCCGTTTCCGTAATCAAGAAAATGAAGCTATAGAGTACCAGGGCGCTTTGCCTGTCTGGCCTCGGAGAATATCTAGGCGAGTCAGTGTGGCGCTTTGCCTAACACTGCTGCTTATTAGTATAGTGATCTGGTTATTTCCTAGTATCGAAGAGAATCTATTGAGTCAGTGTGGCGCTTTGCCTAGCACTGCTAAATTAGCCGTGTTAGCGCTGCGCTTATATAGTCACCGATTGACGTCACTTGTTGTGCGCGGTTGATGGTGCGCATTGTGACGTATTGTCTCGGGCTTAGATCACCCGATCCGTTACAATGTAGATAATGAAAGATTTACACATAGTTGAACTCAATTTGGTTGTACTGACCTCCTAGGTAGCGCATCTGTAGTCGATTCTTATCAACAGCTTGCACCATTTTTTGGCAAAGATCACCATCGTCGTTCAGGACTCTTGCCATGCGAGCTGGTGAAAATATTGAAAAGGTATCTTCTACATCAGCTGTTATCCGATCCCCGAATTTTGTCTTCACTCTTCGCAAACCAGTAATTTGATAGTCTTTGAATATTTCCAAGTCGCTCCTCTTCTTATTTGGTAGATATTCTTCCAGTCGAGCAATCTTGTTGATTTTCGTGAGATCCATTATATTTTTCTTTCACTAATTTACTCTAGTTTAAATGTATGTTTTCCAGCTTCTTCGTGATACGATTTAAATGTGATTTGGTTTCAATTAACTGTTGCACTTCCTTGATATTTTTTAGTAGTAGCTCAAGTCGTACTTTCAATTCACGACGTTTGAGAATGGTTTGAACCATCCGAGAAATAATTGTATAATGATGTTCCAACGCAAATTTTTCACTCTTATAGCTGGCAACCCTTCCCTAATTTCAATCAAAAACATATACAAAAGTTTCTACAACATTCCAAAAGATCTTTTTTGCATGTGTCACAACTTGAAGGTTATTCCGAGAACCATTCTTCTGAGAATCATTAGGCTAATCGTATTTTTGCATTCTTAAGTAACTCGATAATCATATTTTCGCGTAACTTGATCCGAACAGGGTGCCGAATAATTCCAGGAACTGTTTGTCTGCCCGAAGGATATTAAGGGTCATATTAAGGGTGTGTGACGTCATATTAAGAGTGTGTGCCGTTAATATAAGGGTGTGTGACGTCATATTAAGGGTGTGTGCCGCCAATATAAGGGTGTGTGACGTCATATTAAGGGTGTGTGCCGTCAATTTAAGGGTGTGTGCCGTCAGTTCTAGGGCGGACGACGCCATTTTGAGGGTCTGACGGGGACCAAGAGATCTGCGAGCATGACGTCATCGTGCCAGACCCCCCACCCTCACACGGATACGGACGGCGCGCGCATGTGTGTGTGCGTGTACGTGTGCATTAACACGCGTTGATCCAGAACCCGCCTAGCCTATCTGTCACGTCCTCTGGACCTAGCGCCCCGAACCCATCCAACACATATAACCCACACGAGCACTAAAGACAAGAAATCTACGTTACCCACAGCTGCACTAGTAGTACGATCAAACAATATTCTTTTCTTTTACCAATAACCATGTGTAGGCCTTATGCCATAAATGGATAAATATTACTTTGAGATATTGCAGAGCCTGCAAGGGAATAACTCAATCTACCTATAAATAATGGACGACCAAACACACCCTCAGGAATTTAATCCATGAAATGGTTAATAAAAACCTCGATGAGTATTCCCTTCCGGGTAAAACAATCAATAAACGATATGTTATCATTTAGTTATAAAACCTATTAACCCTAGATTTAACAATAATAAAAATAATTAATAGCTAGAGTAATGATGTTAGTTGATAAAGGTGTTGGGAAAGCCATGCGGACGTCATCAAATTTTATACCTATTTCATCCATATTGGGACAAGTCCCTGTGACGGACCAACAAATTTATGAATAAGAAACCAAATTTATGAATAAGAAATTTGGTTAAACTATGACGCGATCTAAAACGGACGCCATGGTGGAAAAACTAGAAATTAGCAATAACATATACAGGGTGATTCAGGTTGGGCGCACCACCTTACGTGGGTGTATTCCTCCTGAAAATCCAAGACTAAATTTCCTTTACCAAAACTTCGAGGGACTAACGGTTTGGGAGCTACGGAAGATCTTAGTTGACCAATCACAGGGCTTATGAGTGACGTAGACAGGGCCGCTTCAAGAGTGTAAGTCGAGCAGTGCCCGCGGCGGTTCGATTTTTATTGTACGACGTTTCAGTTCGATTTCTAGATGAATATGACGGCGTCGCCTACTGGAGATGTCTTCGTACGGCATTCACCTCCGTTCTCGTCGTCCTGATCCTCTGCTTCATAGTTTCAGTCGTCCAGGTCCTCCGCTCCGTAGTTTTAGTCGTCCAGGTCCTTCGCCTCGTAGTTTTAGTCGTCCAAGTCCTCCGCTCCGTAGTTTGAGTCGTCCAGGTCCCGCGCTTTGTAGTTTCAGTCGTCCAGGTGCTCCGCCTCGTAGTTTCAGTCGTCCAGGTCCTCCGCTCCGTAGTTTCACTCGTCCAGGTCCTGCTCTCCGTAGTTTCAGTCGTCCAGGTCCTCCGCTCCGTAGTACTACTCGTCCAGGTCCTGCTCTCCGTAGTTTCAGTCGTTCAGGCCCTGCGACTACGAGAACTACGAAGCGCAGGACCTGGACGACTGAAACTACGGAGAGCAGAACCTGGACGAATCAAACTAGAGTGCAGAGGACCTGGACGACGAAAACTGCGGAGCGAAGGACCTGGACGATTTCTAGATGAGTATGACAGCGTCGCCTCCTGGAGATGTCTTCGTACGGCATTCACCTCCGTTCTCGTCGTCCTGGTCCTCTAATTCATAGTTTCAGTCGTCCAGGTCCTCCGCTCCGTAGTTCTTGTGGTCCAGGTCCTCCGCTCCGTAGTTCTCGTAGTCCGGGTCCTCCGCTCCGTAGTTCTCGTAGTCCAGGTCCTCCGCTCCGTAGTTCTTGTGGTCTAGGTCCTCTGCTCCGTAGTTCTCGTAGTCCGGATCCTCCGCACCGTAGTTTGAGTCGTCCAGGTCCTGCGCTTCGTAGTTCTCGTAGTCGCAGGGCCTGGACGACTGAAACTACGGAGAGCAAGACATGGACGACTGAAACAGAGGAGCGGAGGACTTGGACGACTGAAACTACGGAGCGCAGGACCTGGACGACTCAAACTACGAAGCGCAGCACCTGGACGACTAAAACTACGGAGCGGAGGACCTGGGGGACTCAAACTACCGAACAGAGGACCTGGACGACTGAAACTACGGAGCGGAGGACCTGGGGGACTCAAACTACCGAACAGAGGACCTGGACGACTGAAACTACGGAGCGGAGGACCTGGACGACTCAAACTACGGAGCGCAGCACCTGGACGACTGAAAATACGGAGCGGAGGACCTGGGGGACTCAAACTACCGAACGGAGGACCTGGACGACTCAAACTACGGTGTGGAGAACCTGGACTACAAGAACTACGAAGCGCAGCACCTGGACGACTAAAACTACGGAGCGGAGGACCTGGACGACTGAAACTATGAAGCAGAGGATCAGGACGACGAGAACGGAGGTGAATGCCGTACGAAGACATCTCCGGGAGGCGACGCTGTCATACTCATCTAGAAATCGAACTGAAACGTTGTACAATAAAAATCGAACCGCCGCGGGCACTGCTCGACTCACACTCTTGAACCGACCCTGTCTACGTCACTCATAAGCCCTGTGATTGGTCAACTAAGATCTTCCGTAGCTCCCAAACCGTTAGTCCCTCGAAGTTTTGGTAAAGGAAATTTAGTCTTAGATTTTCAGGAGGAATACACCCACGTGAGGTGGTGCGCCCAACCTGAATCACCCTGTATATGTATATATATGTATGACGGCGTCACCTCCTGGAGATGTCTTCGTACGACATTCACCTCCGTCTCGTCGTCCTGATCCTCTGATTCATAGTTCTAGGTCCCCCACTCCGTGATTCTTGTAGTCCAGATCCTCAGAATCGTAGTCTCATTTGTCCAGGTCCTCGGCTTCGTAGTTCGCGTAGTGCAGGTCCTCCGCTCCGTAGTTTGAGTCGTCCAGGTCCTGCGCTTCGTATTTCTCGTAGTCCAGGTCATCCGCTTCGTAGTTTGAGTCGCCCAGGTCCTTCGCTCGGTAGTTTTAGTCGTCCAGGTCCTCCGCTCCGTAGTTCGAGTCCTCCAGGTCCTGCGCTTCGTATTTCTCGTAGTCCAGGTCATCCGCTCCGTAGTTTGAGTCGTCCAGGGCCTTCGCTCGGTAGTTTTAGTCGTCCAAGTCCTCCGCTCCGTATTCTTAGTCGTCCAGGTCCTGCGCTTCGTAGTTCTCGTAGTCCAGGTCATCCGCTCCGTAGTTTAAGTCGTCCAGGTCCTCCGCTCCGTAGTCTAAGTCGTCCAGGTCCTCCGCTCCGTAGTTTTAGTCGTCCAGGTCCTTCGCTCCTTAGTTTTAGTCGTCTAGGTCCTGCGCTTCGTAGTTCTCGTAGTCCAGGTCATCCGCTCCATAGTTTCACGACTAAAACTACGGAGCGGAGGACCTGGACGACTGAAACTACGGAGCGGATGACCTGAACTACGAGAACTACGAAGCGCAGGACCTGGACGACTAGAACTACGGAGCCGAGGACCTGGACGACTAAAACTACGGAGCGAGGACCTGGACGACTGAAACTACGGAGCGGATGACCTGGACTACGAGAACTACGAAGCGCAGGACCTGGACGACTAGAACTACGGAGTGGAGGACCTGGACGACTAAAACTACGGAGCGGAGGACCTGGACTACGAGAACTACGAAGCGCAGGACCTGGACGACTAAAACTACGTAGCGGAGGACCTGGACGACTGAAACTATGAATCAGAGGATCAGGACGACGAGAACGGAGGTGAATGCCGTACGAAAACATCTCCAGGAGGTGGCGCCGTCATACTCATCTAGAAATCAAACTGAAACGTCGTACAATAAAAATCGAACCGCCGCGGGCACTGCTCGACTTACACTTTCGAACCTGCCCTGTCTACGTCACTCATAAGCCCTGTGATTGGTCAACTAAGATCCTCCGTAGCTCCCAAACCGTTAGTCCCTCGAAGTTTTGGTAAAGGAAATTTAGTCTTAGATTTTCAGGAGGAATACACCCACGTAAGGTGGTGCGCCCAACCTGAATCACCCTGTATATATATACAGGGTGTCTGGAAATTCGCGCACCATCGGCATACTGGCGGATTCCTTGCGAAAAATTAGGACGAAACTTACCAATAAAAAAAAGTCCGCAACGGCTTAGTTTTTCTGTAAAATCATTTAATAACGAACCAATCAGCGTTCAGCTTTAGGAAAAAATGGTTAGAACATTGCATAGCCGTCCGCCCCACTCCTGGGCGAAGTGGGGAACACCACACATTATTGTCTCGATCTCGGTAGTGGGGGGGATGGCGATGTGGAGCTTTAGCCAGTCTTTCTTAAAACCGATGCTGATTGGTCCGTTATTAAGTGCTTTTACACGAAAACTAAGTCCTTGCGGACTTTTTCGCATAGGTAACTTTCGTCTCAATTTTTCGCAAGGAATCCGGCAATATGCCGATGGTGCGCGAATTTCCAGACACCCTGTATATATATATTGTTACAAAGGTCGAAAAACACCCCTCATATTTAATTTGCAAGGTCTAGTAGTCATCTAAGATAAATGATGTTCACATCTGATAAATGATAATCGGTTACTCCTCACGTTATTATTGTAAAAACAGTCTTGTTTTA
The DNA here is from genome assembly GCA_947538915.1 of Tenthredo distinguenda. Taxonomy (NCBI): domain Eukaryota; kingdom Metazoa; phylum Arthropoda; class Insecta; order Hymenoptera; family Tenthredinidae; genus Tenthredo; species Tenthredo distinguenda. The sequence continues at coordinate 4,863,570 of OX384536.1, read as the reverse complement.
GCTTTGGGCTTAAACGGACGTGTATTTTCCTAAATACAACCTCATATTTATTTCCCATTATTTCGTTTCCTGTTCAACTTATTTCCCTCGGGAACCCACATTTAATTATCTTATCAATCGCGAACCATAATTCGCAACACTGGTGTCAGAATCGGGATCTTATCCGAGATCGATAAGTTGAACTTTTGAAATAATTCGAATTAATTCGACAACATAATGTCCTCTCGCCGACGGGCTACAAACTCTGCTAACGACGAACCCGCTGCTTCGACTTCGGGATCAGCTGGTACCCAGCTACCTTCTCCACAACCAGCCCAATTGCCGTTCGACATGGTGGAACGGCTCCTTTAATCTATGGCAGCCCAACAACAGGCCAATCTCCTTGCACAACGCGAGCGCGAAGAACGCGAAGCGGAACGTCAACGCGAACGGGAAGAACGCAACCTGGCAGCGCTACGCGAAGAGCGTGAAGCCAACCTTCTGGCTCAGCGCGAACGAGATCGTGAAGAGCGCGAGGCTCGACGTGAAGAAAGAGAATCAGATCTTGCAGCTCAACGCGAGCGCGAACAAGCCACCCTTTCCCTCCTTCGCGAAGGACTTCGCCGGCGATCTGAGGGCCCGGAATTACATTTACGGACCCCTACCCCGAGCCAATCCCCTATAGAACAGATTCCCGAACCTTCAATTTTAAGGTCTGTTCCAGTTTATGGGGAAGTAGAACCTTCCCCTATCATTCGTAGACCTCGTACTGGTGGAGCGGCTGTTTTTACGCCACGCACCCGTACCAATACTCGAAACGACCGCATTGAAAATACAATGCGGGACGAAAGAGCAGAAGGTCGAGACTTGACGTGTGGCGATAATCATTCGAGAGAAGGGATTCCGAATTCGCCACACGCGCAGGCTTTAAATACAGATAAAAATATTGATAACGTAGAAAACGTTTTGTCTCGCGCCGCGAGTGGTCGCGAAATTTGCGAAGTCCCGGTCAGGAATCTGGAAAATTTAATTGACAGGGTTCAACATAACCCCCATCCAAAAATGTATAATAATCTCAAAGTTCCTTTTTATGATGGCTCAACCCCTTGGGCCGAATATGAATGTCAGTTTAACCTCTGTTCGGAATTAAACGATTGGACTCTCATCGCGAAAGCTTCGAATCTGGCCCTGAGTCTGAGAGGTCCGGCTCTCTCAGTATTAACGACTCTTTCGGGAGTAGAGATTCGCGATTTTGATAAACTAAGCGAAAGTTTAAGACTCAGGTACGGTGGTCATCACCTAAAAAAATTACATCTAACCGAACTAGAAAATAGGAAACAAATTAAAGGAGAGAGTCTCGTAACGCTCGGGCACGAAATAGAACGAATAACCAGGTTGGCTTTACCGACCTGCGATGACGAGACGAGAGACCAGATAGCTCAAAGTCGTTTCATTAACGCTATTTTCAATGCCGAATTAAAACATGCCCTGAGTCTAGCGGGACCCCCGACTTTAAGGGAAGCCATTAGGAGGGCTCTAGAAATAGAGGCCCTCAATAAACAATATTTAGCATCAGGTAGAATCAGACAGGTTCGAACTGACGAACCTTCGCCCGATGAAAAAGATTGCCCCGAAAATAAACCCACTCCCTGGCGGCGTCGTGGCCAGTATAAGGGTTTTTCTGATGATGGTGGTAACACTCAGTCGCCTAGATTTTGCCGTTATTGTAAAAAGGACGGACACACGATAGATTACTGTTTTATACTTAAAAAAAGAAATTCTGAAAATAATAATTCAAACAAATCTAAAGATAATGATAGTAAAAGCTCGGATCAAAAATCTTGGAGGGAGAGAGACTCCTCTTCCAATCCTGAATCTTCAACCTCAAAAAACTAAGTTCTGGCGATTCAGTGGGGCTTAAATCATCAAGGAAGTCTTATATTGGTAGTCCTAATATTACCCAATTTTTAATTAAGGGCCTCTGTCAAACCGGACTATTGTAGATACCGGGGCTAAGGTTACCGTAGTCTGTTTGAATCTCTTAAAACCCATTTTAAATGTTTTGCCTGTTCCTTTTTTTGCGAACAGTTACTGGGGTTATTACTTCAGTTTTAGGGAAAACTTCCGTTCAGGTTGTTATTACCGATTTTAGTACATCTCCTCATGAAGTTTATGTAACTGATAAAGGATGATGGAATTTTGGCGTTAGATTCTTTTGACTACTCACGGGTGTATTATTTCTATTGCTACCAATTCATTAATTTCTGGTCGAGGTGAGATTCCTTTTTTAACGACCAGAGATTTTCTTTCCGATCCTTTCCGTAATACTCCTTGGGTGCGTAGTTTGACACATTCTACAGAAAACCCGAAAATTTTTCTTGAAACTTTGTTTGAAGACGAGGTTGAACACGAAAAAGGATCGAGTAAAGACTTTTTAATCAAAGTCCACACACCTTTTGATCGTGTTTGCGATCTTTAATTGACTTAGATGAGTCTCATATTGATGATTTTATATCTCTATTGCGAGATTTTAGAGGTTGTCTCTATTTGAAGTAGATGGGATATTACCATTTTTAACATTTGCAAGGTTATGAAAACTTCCAATTTTTGGGTTAAGTTTATAATCCTTGAACACAGTATCGAGCTTTCGTAGATTGATAAATTGGCTGATTTGATCAACGATTTTGCTTCGGTCATTTGTCTGAAAATCGTCAATTGACGTTTACATGAATTTTGGAGTTTTCGTTGACTCCTTGGAATCTTTCTTTTGTCTATTAATGATTTTTATTTGTTCTCTTTTGAAGAGGCATCTTACAGGCGTTGTTTGAAAACGTTTCATTACCAGCTCGTTTGAGAGATCCGAATAGGATTTCAAATTTAATTGTTAGTTAAACAACTAATTTAATACAAGATTTTCAGAGTTGAATTTATCTAGTATTCTGAGGTTGGAAGATCAAAGCGGAAAGCTTCCCATCCTGGACCTATTTATCCTGTTTTCCTGCTTCCCCTCAGATAAGACCATTCCAATTTTATTATCCTGATTAATTGTGATTATATCTCACATTTTAACCTTAAAAAAAAAAAAAAAGGATTTTTCTTGTTTCACGTTTTCTACGTGTTCAATGTGTTTTACGTGTAAAACTCATATTTGTCCTCTTATATAGGTCGTTTACTAAAAAATCTTTTGAAGAGGCTTGGACTGGGCGATTTTGGGACCAATGCTATGTTTTTGGAATGATCCAGAGCTCCCTCCCTTTCACGCCCTCCTGTCGCCTCCTTTTGCAGATTGCAGGATCTAACCACAATACCGCTCACATCCTGATCCTGTTCCTTTTGGATTCTTCTTTCAAGATAGAAAAACTTTGAAGAACATTTTTATACTAAATTTTTCACTTTGATTGGTTAAGGCTCGGCTATCTTCTCAAGTTCTTTTGTGTGGTTTTTCCTTGAGAGTGAAGGCAAATGCCGGATAGTTTTTGGGAAAGAATTCTTCAAATTTTCAATCCACCACGCTAACTTTCCCTATTAGAGCAAGCACACACAATTTGACTAGTAGACCTTTCGTTTTTCTTTCAATTTTTGCATTTCGAGAGTCGGGTCGACTCTTTTACTAAGGGGGGGGGGTAGTGTTACAAAGGTCGAAAAACACCCCTCATATTTAATTTGCAAGGTCTAGTAGTCATCTAAGATAAATGATGTTAACATCTGATAAATGATAATCGGTTACTCCTCACGTTATTATTGTAAAAACAGTCTTGTTTTAGCTTTGGGCTTAAACGGACGTGTATTTTCCTAAATACAACTTAACATTTATTTCCCATTATTTCGTTTCCTGTTCAACTTATTTCCCTCGGGAACCCACATTTAATTATCTTATCAATCGCGAACCATAATTCGCAACACTATATATATATATCAATGTCCAACGCTCCAATATACCAATGTATCCAACATCGCAATAGTCCAACGTTTCAGTTATACCGACATCTCAAAATATATACGAAATCCACAGCCCAACATATATACATATATATATACCTCTGTATATCACGATTCTAAAAACTAATAGAAGGAATATGATATACAAACCCGCGAGAGACGCATAGGCCCTACCCGCCGATCGACTATCATTGGTTACACATTCAAATACTTTAAGGGGAAGAACGTTCCTCATAAGCTCAGCTAACTCTTTCAGACTGTACTTGTAAGTAAGTGACTGTACTCGTGAGTAAGTAATTGACCAATGAGATTTAGGCCAGTAAGAGCCCCACTCTTATGAAAAACTCCTATAAAGGATGACACAGAAATTAGTACTTCTCCGGCTGGCGGTTGCCACTTCTAATTGTTCGCGCGGAGTTTTTGGTTAAAGTAACATTCGCAGTCAAAATCGAGATCAGATAAATCCAAAACAGTTTTAATAACAGAATTTATAATAAAAGAATTTCAAGCCTAACAATTCAACACAAAAACTATTACTTGGTTTATCCGGTAATATTCAACTCAATCCACTCATTTCTTAAATCTATTGATCAAATACATTGATACTTTGAAGAGGATATTTTTAATTCCAAAGTGTACACACCAGAAGTGAAATAAAAACAATATTATATATTAAAGAACGAGTGATTTAACTTCCCCTACGTAAGTAGTTCTTAAATTTTTCCAATTACTGGCAATTCTTCTATACCAGCTCAACTACCCATCATCATTAATAATCTCATTAACTAAATCCAGAAACCTCCTTCAGCCTTGACACCTAGAGACAATATCTCTGGTCACGGGGCAAACACCGAGGAGAATATCCTTGGTCGCACCTTAAGTTGTCAACTGAAGTGAGTCCTTTACCTTTCCCAACTCTTTTCCAATATCATTAATAATCCCATTAACTAAACCCAGAAACCTCCTTCAGCCTTGACACCTAGAGACAATATCTCTGGTCACGGGGTAAACACCGTGGAGAATATCCTTGGTTGCACCTTAAGTTGTCACCTGAAGTGAGTCCTCAACCACCCTATCATTTGATTCATAATTAACCTTCCTGATGCCTAAAGAAACACCAGTAATTCGAAAAGCCGTTACTAGAAAATCTAAACCAATCAAAATATCTGCCGAAGCAAGGAGAACACTAAACCATCTCTTTCAAAGTCTTAAAGACATTTCACATCTACTTACCGAAGTAGTTCAACAGACTAAGGAGTCATTGTCCATCCCGAAACCAAATAATCAACCAGATAATACGCCTATAACTTTAATCCCGAAACTTCGAACGGGCACTACGCAATTAGTGACCGAAATACCTTTCTGTTTTCAACCACATACATTGAGTGTGCAACTTATCCCTCAAAACCTCCCTTCGCACCTGAGCTCGCCTCCCCCACCTCCTCTAATTCCTGACGAACCTTCATATCCACTAGATTTGACGAAAAAACCACCGCGCGATCACGCGGAAAATACTTCAATAGCTCAACAACCCGCAACGCCCATAACCACGCTCAACCACCCTTTTACTTATACATCTACTCAAGAAAAAGCATCGAGCACGAAAGCTATTCCCTTGGAAGAGGAAGATTTCTATCTAGAGATCGCTAAATCAATCCTCAAATTGCAAGATCCTCTACCCATATTATCTGCCGACATCCTCGAACAACTGGGTGACGTTGACATCTGTAATCTACATTAACCTCCGAGTCATCTTATCACATAAGGTAAGAAAGCTTTATAAATTTTCTTTTCCCACTTTGATATTTTGTTTACCTGGATAAGGAAGATTTCTCCTTTACTCCCCGAATCCCAATACATGTGTATTTAAAAGGGAGTTTTTCTTTACCGGTAACGCGTGAGGTAAAGTCTATTCATTCTGGGCTGCGTTTGATGCGTCTCGCATGTTTGTCCGATAGATCGTGTTATAAACAATAGTCTCAGGAAAATCGACTGCATCGCCAGGTCGTTACATATTTATGGTGACAGCGGTGGGATTTCGATTAAAAAGGAGAAGTTCTAAAGAGGAAAAATTAAATAAATAAACAAAAACATAAATAAATAATTTTTCCAAAATTCCGAAAATAGAGATCGATATACCAGAGAAAGAAATATATGCTCAAGAAGATCTTTCAGAAATAGCAGCTAAATTTAAGGAACAAATTAAGTTTGAACAAACGCGGTTGGTCGAAAAAGACCAGGAATTAAAAGCTAAAACACTGAATTATCAACGAAAGGAATTAGAATTCGACAAAATAAATACAAAACTAGGAGGCCATATAGAAAAATTAAAATCAGAATTGGCAATAGCTCAAAATCCAGGTATAATGACAAACATAACTATGGATGAGACTATCCAGGATTTCCGAACAAAATTAGATGAAACAATTAAAAATTTCACAGCCCATGAAGACTCATTAAACGAGGAAGTCCGAAGGTTACGCAATGAAATATTAGCTCTTAAACAAACTCCAGAATCTAGGGAAATATCAGAAACGAAACAAGTTAGGATATCGGAAAACCGAAATGAACCAAATCTCACAGATACGACTCCGAAAAGTTCACGGGTACCAGAATCACTCAGGGCAACTTCTCCTAATAATGAAAATTCCACACCTATATCATTCGAACCATCTACTGACGCCCGCGTAATGCATTCAACCCCTTTAGATCGAATAGAGCAGCGTATTAAGCACATAGACGAACAGCTAGCTACACCACACACTCGAGCGATACCATACCAAGACGCTTCAATTCCTCTTAAACACGCCATAAGTACAATACCTACATATAACGGAGACAATATGCCTATAATGCAATTTATACGGGCGTGTAGGAAGGCAAAAGAAATGACCAGTCCTGGGTCCAGATTATATTTTACAAAATTAGTCAAGAACAAATTAAACGGACGTGCATACACCGTCGTGGAAGATAAAGAATACGATGATGTCGAATCACTACTAGACCGTTTATCAGAAATTTTCGGGCCGTCCAAATCTGTAAACTATTATCGCGGTGAGTTAGGACGACTGTATAAGAAGCCTAACGAACATATAATTGATTACATAAATCGCGTGAAGGATCTCAAAACGGCTATTTTAGAGGCAGAACGACGCAGTGGGTTTGAAATCACGAACGAAACCTTAAAATCAGACGATAAAGATGTGTTAGAGGGATTTTTAGAGGGGTTGCCGTCGAAATATAGAAACGGTATAGATATATTAGGTTACAAGACACTAGACCAGGCATTCGACAGGGCAATGGAACTAGGAAAACGTTTCAACCGAGAAAAGGAAAGAGAAAAAACAGACCGACCTATAACCACGCGACCCGCAGAAAACTATTACGAGGAAGGAAAGGAAAACATTCACTGTAGAATCTGTAAACGCAATAACCACAGCGAAGAAAGATGTTATTTTAACCAGAATAATAGATTTAAAAACAATGACTCCGATAGAAACCCAACATCACCTCAAAATCAAAGAAGCGAACGCTCAACGAATACAAATAGCCACCGTATTCGGGACAATGAAAATCGAAACGATCAGCAAAGAAACGGGAATTTCAATATGAATTGGGAAAAATACGAACACAGAGATAATAACCCTCGACGCGAAGAACCGTATCGTCCCGAACGATCAACATTAATTTGCGCTTACTGTAAAAAATCGGGGCACGTCATAAATGATTGCCGAAGAAGGGATTATAATAACGCGTTAAGAAACAAAGATCAAGACAATTCAGGTAACCGTCAAACGGGAAACGGAGGGGGACCCTCGGGGACATGGGGCGGATCTCGAGAGGCCAATCAAACCTTCTCCGCTCTACCCATACAAACAGAACAAGCCGTATCGCCACAGTCAAACTAACGGCTCACGAACAAGTGCCTTCAATAAACCTCCAGTCAGAAGACCTAAATAAAAATATAGATATGATGATAGACACAGGGTCCGAACCAAACCTATTGAAAATAAATAGCTTAAGAAACCTAAACGACATAAATCGTACCGAAATCTTGAAGCTCACAGGAATAACAGAAAATTACGTAAACACATTAGGGAAAGTAATGATAAAAATTTACAACGTACCAGTCTCCTTTCATTTAGTCGACAATAATTTCCCTATATCACAAATGGGTATATTGGGATCAGATTTCTTTCGTACACACAGGGCTACGATAAATTACGCACACGAATGCGTCGAGCTAAATAACAATCAACTTTATTTCAATTCAAGGGAAACCACAGTAGTCCCGGCCCGTACAACTTGTAATATTAGTATTAAAATAAAAAACAATGGAATAAAAGAAGGTTATGTACCCAGACTCATAGCAGGAGATGGGATATTCTTAGGCGAAGCATTGGTGAGAAATAATGCAGGTAGAGCCTACATCAGAGTCATTAATACAAGAGACGAAGATGTTAGACTAATAGTACCGACTATTGACCTACTACCATGCCACGACGCAAAACCACTGACCGACTCATCACTTGGACAGGAGTTACGGACAAATCACATAGAGGATTCGGTAGAACCTCCAAGCGATAACGAAATCTCTGAAATAAATCCAGTCATAGGACATAAAACAGGCGAAAAAATAAATCAAGGTTCACACTTAGGGCCACGCGAAGAAATTCTTGCACCAGAACAAAATCAAAATCAAAATCAAAATCAAAATCAAAATCAAAATCAAAACCAAAACCAAAACCAAAACCAAAACCAAAATCAAAATCAAAATCAAAATCAAAATCAAAATCAAAACCAAAATCAAAATCAAAATCGAAATCAAAATCAAAATCAAAATCGAAATCAAAACCAAAATCAAAATCAAAATCAAAATCAAAATCAAGACCAAAATCAAGACCAAAATCAAAATCAAAATCAAAATCAAAATCAAGACCAAAATAAAGAGCAAAGGCAAAATGAAAATCAAAGGCAAGAAAATCCTCTGGATCAAGATCGAGAAGTAATACTAAATGAACGGCAAAATTCAAACATCGCGCCCCAATACTCGAATACAAAAGATAACAGAATCAGGACTAGAATCCGCGCGATATATGGCAAGGAAAGGTATGATGAATTAATAAAGCTCTTAAGGGCTTTTGAGCGAGCCCCGACAACTCCTCATCCGTTGAGCGCCTCTAGCGTCCAGCTCAAGAACCCTATTGAAATAATCTAGCGACTACGGCGCCTCTAGCACCGAGCCCGAGAACTCAGTATGGGCGGAGCCTCAAAGTAGAGGCGCTCAACCTGTTTGTGAAATACGTATATTCGGCTCCTCAATTTTGTGATTTTACGACATGATAATAATTCTACATTTCTGCATCAATTGTGAGGATGAGCAGCGTAGCGTGACTCGAACTACACACAGCGCTATTGCAAAAGTTGTATGTAACGTAAATTTTTCAGATTCGGATTCTTGTATTCACGATCACGCTATTATATACGTGATAATTGTGTCTAGCCTGAAATCTGACTAGCAAAATCAAAAAATCTATAATAACGACACGAATCGAAAATTTGTTCTATTATCATTAGTTTGTCAGTGGAGGAATTATATTACGATTAGATAATACCTTTGCATAATTATGTTGCGAATGCTTACGGACATCGCAATATATATGTATATGGGCAGATCCATTAGTTTTCGACGAAAATGTGCGCACTTAGCTCAGCGATTTTGATGCCGATTTTTTCCCTGAAAGAACCCTAGAAAAGGAGATGATCCTGCAAATTTGAGCTCGATACGATCAAATTCGGCCGCTAGAGAATATTTTGAAATTCGAAAAAATTCGATTTTTTTGTCATATTCAAAAATTTATATCTCCGCTTCTATACAACTTAGAGACTCGTGTAAGGCGTTATTATTCTCTGTGAACCCCCCACTTTCAAGAAAACAATTGTTCATTGGTTCAAATTGAAGTCCGGCTTCACGGCAAGCTGCTAACTAAACCACTGTTTTAGAGATCTTTTGCCTATTTTTGAAATGCTGTCATATCTACAGTTTACGGAGTAGAGGCTTGATCAGCAGCTCATATTCTTCGTTCAGGTGTACTCTAATGAAATCTACACAATTTTTCGTTGATTGCTTCTATTTCGTTAAGTTATGGCCATCTAAAGTCAACTTATTTTCGAAAAATCGCTATTTTCAGATAGCAAGAACTTTTATCTCCGAACTTCGATTTGCTTCAAATTTTCAGGAAAGTTGCTCTGTTACGTCCCTAATAAGCCCTGAAAATTTCTACGAGGAAATCGAGCTTGGATTCGAGCTCCCTCGGCTACGATTCCCTCGTAGAAATTTTCAGGGCTTATTAGGGACATAACAGAGCAACTTTCCTGAAAATTTGAGGCAAATCGAAGTTCGGAGAAAAAAGTTCTTGCTATCTGAAAATAGCGATTTTTCGAAAATGAGTAGACTTTAGATGGCCATAACTTAACGAAATAGAAGCAATCAACGAAAAATTGTGTAGATTTTATTAGAGTACACCTGAACGAAGAATATGAGCTGCTGATCAAGCCTCTACTTCGTAAACTGTAGATATGACAGCATTTCAAAAATAGGCAAAAGTTCTCTAAAACAGTGGTTTAGTTAGCAGCTTGCTGTGAAGCCGGACTTCAATTTGAAGCAATGAACAATTGTTTTCTTGAAAGTGGGGGGTTCACAGAGAATAACAACGCCTTACACGAGTCTCTAAGTTATATAGAAGCTGAGATATAAATTTTTGAATATGACAAAAAAATCGAATTTTTTCGAATTTCAAAATATTCTCTAGCGGCCGGATTTGATCGTATCGAGCTCAAATTTGCAGGATCATCTCCTTTTCTAGGGTACTTTCAGGGAAAAAATCGGCATCAAAATCGCTGACCTAAGTGCGCACACTTTCGTCGAAAACTAATGGATCTGCCCATATATATATAATATGTATATATTATTCAAGACACAATCATGGGAATATTCTTCATAGGAATAATTCTCACTAGATTGAGCATCTACTTGAGAGGAAAATCTCTGAAAACTTCATATTCAATGAGGTGTAATACCGTTCCAATGATGTTAGCTTCATGACATAACGAATATTTTCATTGTCACCAAATCGACGTACTCGCCAGTACAGTTTGTGAAATTAAATGAATTGTGGATTTATGAAATATTATTTTCAAACTTATATGCGAATCATCATTACAGGTAGTAGGAATACATTTCTTTGAACTTCTATACTTGTATATGGACTTTTCCATGCGAAATGACCTAGTCACTGACCCTTGACATTCTTGATTCACCCAGTCTTCCTCTATATGAAAGCTACCGATGACTGAAAAATATATACCAATTTTCGGATGTTTATGCCAATCCGTTTTAGCTTTATAAATTTCCAAAAAATAAACGGAATTATGCATTCGTTTACTATTTATAACTTCGTAGTGAAGAAGGGTATCGAAACTAACAAGTACGTTTTGTTGTTGTCTTACGTTGCACTTTACATGGGAATAGGTAGAAGAATATACAACATAAACTCGATCATTTTTATACGTATAATATAAAAATTGATTTTCGTCAAGTTAGATCCCTTCGTTTTTTTTAATACAAATTTCATAAATTCTGAAGCCCAACCTCGAATTTCGAGGACACAAATGAAAACGGACCTCCAACTTCTTCGATTCATATTCAATTCTTGACATTTATTTCTATGACGCTTTGTTGTAAATAATTACTCCAAATGTTAGAAATTAGATTATATTATTTTGGAGAACTCGTAATTTCAATAATACTATTTTCATCCATTATTCCAGAAACATTGGTTTAATGTAATCGAATTTTTCACATTCCAAGTAATTATTAACAATAAATCGGCATAGAAATAAATTCCATACATTGTAAAATAGAAAAAAAAGAACGAGTTGAAGGTCCATCTTCATTTGTGTCCTCAAAATTCGGGGTTCGGCTCCTGAATTGAAAGAACCTGCAATCATAAATGTATTACGCGTTTGTTTTCCTATGTTTATATAACTGCCATGTAACCTATCACGAGCACTGCAAATATTTATTCGTGAGTAATTTCACATTGCAAAGTTCTTGAAAATTTTATATCTTCGCATTATTATATATAAACTTCAGCTAACTCCTTCGAGTAAAAATGTCTCTCACAAAATCGTAAAACTCTGTCGATGCATAACGCGGTTTGCCGCAGACTCGAACCTATTTCTGACACGTATAGAGCATGAATTATGTTTATACGATCTTGCTGGAGCTGAATATAGAACAACAGATTTATTGACTTATACATTCGTATATTCATTTACAAGTTTATTTTAGCTTAGATTTATTGTACATGTTTCGGTTCCAATAACATACATACAACATACATTTTCAATCATTATTTCCACATACATTAGTAACAGGGAGTCCCACTTTTGGCCAATACCAATTGTACATTTTGAATGATACGTATTGAGAAATATTGCTGTTGAAATAGGGGAGACCATTTTTCAATTATCTTTTCAAAATATCGATTTTCAGTTCAACCCAGTGTTTTCGCGATATTATAGGTTTTCATTATTGATACTTCGATTTGTTATGGTGGTAAATCTCGGGAGAAATTTTAAATCAGGATTTATTATTTTACATGGATTCAAAATGATTCTATTCAAACGATCGTAAATAGCCCTGAACAAAGTACATTTTCTTTGGATCATTTTTCAGCAGAGGTGCACAGTTTTCCCGGTCTTCCCTATACAATAAATGATTCAGTGTTATGTACAAGTGCTACTGCTCGACGGAAACCACGAAAAGGTGGTGGGATGTCTTCCATCAGGTAGGGGGTATACAGGTGATAGCAAAAGTGGTGCGATTGCTTGCATCTTCGTTGCGCGAAAATCAACGCAATATATGAAAGTGCTGCCGGATGAACCATATTTGTATATATGTACGGCTGTTTTACTACGCGTGCTCAAGAGTACAGACACATTGCGCGCTTCGGCACGCAATATTTGTGTACGTATATTACTCTTCCAGCAGTTGCATCTTCATTGCGCGAAAATCAACGCAATATATGAAAGTGCTGCCGAATGAACCATATTTGTATATATGTACGGCTGTTTTACTACGCGTGCTCAAGAGTACAGACACATTGCGCGCTTCGGCACGCAATATTTGTGTACGTATATTACTCTTCCAGCTGTTGCATCTTCATTGCGCGAAAATCAACGCAATATATGAAAGTGCTGCCGAATGAACCATATTTGTATATATGTACGGCTGTTTTACTACGCGTGCTCAAGAGTACAGACACATTGCGCGCTTCGGCACGCAATATTTGTGTACGTATATTACTCTTCCAGCAGTTGCATCTTCATTGCGCGAAAATCAACGCAATATATGAAAGTGCTGCCGGATGAACCATATTTGTATATATGTACGGCTGTTTTACTACGCTTGCTCGCGACTTGCGCGAAATCTCAACGCAATATTTGTGCGGCACGTATAGCTTCGGCTCAAAAGTACAGACACATTGCGCGCTTGCACGCAACATTTGTGTACAGTTTTACTTTTCAGGCGTTTGCACCTTCCTTGCGCGAAACTCAACGCAATACATGCACACGCCGTCACAAGTAACATCGCGCTAAAATTTAGCGCGGATCCCCTTCATCTACCTCTTTTTTTTTCGCTATCACTTTTGCTTCATTCTCTTGCCTTCGTTTGGCGGCTACTTCCTGTGCCTCGAGTATGTAAGGTGGGTCCCTTATAGGCATACTCCTAACATAGCGACTGTCCACGATTTCAGGGACTAAACAGTTTTCGTAGAACTGTAGCAGACAAGATTTCATTTTTTTGTTCCAGAATTCGTCATCTCTGACTACTTTTATAATTTTCGAACCCTTCGGCGTCCACATCATGAAGAGACAGTAGTCTCTTCCAGTAATGTGTAACTGTCCCTGTACCTGATAATAGTACTCATGGTTCTCATTCATCTCAGTAGCGTCGACATTTTTAAATATTCTGCGCACAGAGATATTTTTCTGGGCAATAGCTTCGTCTGGCGTTAACTCACGGGCGGAATACGGACATTTTATTTCTACGATTCCGTCATCGCCAATGAGACCGTCAGGTGAAGCGCCCAAACCAAGAATTTCGGTGTCCACGAATAAACCGCATTCGCGCACCTGGACATTTGCTTGCCTTTCGAGGTCTAAGCGAGCGTGTTTTTCGTTTTTTCGTCCGTATTCTACAGCAGGTACATTGTTCAAAGTATTTGAATATAATATTGCCTGCACGGTAGATTTACAAGACGTGTTTTTCCGCATGTGACACACTTTACCGAATTTAGACGCGGTAAGCAGCTTTCGTCTCGTAGACAACCACTGCGTGCTATTCGCCTGATCGACAGTTTCCCTTTCCAGAGTAATTCGATTCTGTTGGAAAGCTTTCAATCTTGCGGTATGTCGGTCAAATTCAGCAACATAGCTTGACCGTAATCTTTGTCCACTGTTTGCTGTCTCGTCTCTTCCCGTCTGGCGACGTTAGTTTCTTTCGCACGCGCGATGCGTTCTTTCTGTAACTCTGCCCACCTTGCTCTGTTACTCTCCATGGCGCTCGCTACCTGTGACGGCTCTTTACCTGCCACCTCTCTGAAGCGCGTTACAACTTTCTTACTGTTGAATTGTACAGCAGCCCCTGGGCTTCGCGCATTGTAAGAATTTCTCTTGCCGTGGTTGATGCGCTTTCCACCTATAAATTTAGCTACTATGCCGTTGTACGATTCAACAGTATTGTTATTCACGTTATAGAGCAAGCTATCAGTATGGTGACTCAGACGTGACACAGTGTCTTCCAGTGCATCGAATAGCCCTAATCCTTTCATCTCCGGAACAACATTTTCCTCATTCAATTTGGGTACACCGTTACAGAAATACCCAATAGAGGCGCATTTTGCATGTTCTCCGAAAATGTGACTAGGAATGTTCAAAATGTCGTTTTTCAGCATCTTGTTCGTCTCAGTCGCCGACATGTTCTGCTGCAGTCTATACTGAACAGCTTTTCGGATGGCAACATTGAACCTTGGTACACTGTCGGTTATCCTCCTACGTAAGGGGCCGGGTATTCCCTTTCTTCTAGCAAGTTCCTTCACTTTACTCCCGACATTCCTTACCAAGTGGTTTCCACATTCCACTTTTTTCACGTATACGTCTTGATTACGATACGGATTGTAGTCAGTTATTTTTTTATAGACACTGCTATCTCCATCCGCTATAAGAACGGAGTATATCAGCCCATGTTGATCTAAGCTGTTCTTGAATCCTTCGAGGATCGCGTCGCCTTCCATACTGGTCGAACTTGCGTTGCGACCCCAATTCCTGTAGCACGTATGTTCTCTAGGAGTTGCGCCTTTTTTCATCGCCGGTTCGCAGATTGAGCAAAATTTATTCCTCACTCCGACAAACAACACTTTTTTTGAGTGAAAGCCGACGATCGCTCCTAAGCCAGATGATGAATCGTACTTCCCCAATTTGTACGATCTTTTCATCCAACTGCCATCAGCTACCACGGGTATATGTGGAATCCCGTTGATTATGTCGTTTCTCTGTATGGCAAGTTCTCGCTCTTCGTCACCAGCTAACTTTATCTCCGATGCTGCGGTTTGTACTAATCCATCGTAAACCGTGTCGTGTGCGCGTCGAAATGTTGTAGCAGCCATACATTTCACATCCATCGCACCTAGAAACTATTCCAGCTGAGAGTGTCCTATTCCTGCACACAGACTCCCCAATACGGCCGCTGTATTGATGTCCAACACATTCTCATCCTCGGGCTCACTCATAATAGATGTTTGAAAAGAACACATTGCGCACTTGAAGTGCAATGATGTCTTCTATCCAACATGGCGATATCCGACAAGTCGTAGGTCACGGAAATGGCATTCTACGCCTCTCTCATGCTCATCGAATAGCGCATGCAGCTTATTCCAGACATGGAGAAACGAATACACTCCTTTTTCTAGCCCGCCGACATCCTGCAAGCCTTCGTTTATCGCATCGTGGCTTACTACTACTTCATGTTTGTCGGTTAATCGTTCTTCTTCTACTATGTTTGCCATTTCTATTTCGAGATTGCGTTCTTCGATCGACATTTCTTCCAAATGCAACCCTTCTCCTCGATAGGCTTCCGGAAGTTTATCGCATTCCATTTGAGGTGAACTACGCGGATTGGATGCTGCTTTAACCTGTACAGACAGTTGTTCGTCATCACGCTCACGTTGTAACTCAACTTCTGTAAGATCATAAGTATCCTGCGATAAGTCATCTGGTCTCCCAGCGGGAATATTTTTTCGAAGCAGTTCGAACAAGGATTCCACGTCGGGGAATTCCATCAAACAGGCTCGAACATCGGAGGTAACTTCTCCTGCTTGACTTCTACTATGTGAATCGAACATCCACACTGAATTTCAAGTTAGAATGCCCAATTTTTCTCCAGATAAAAAGTCGCAGATTCGATTCCTCAAATTTGGAAATCCATCGTCAGGATAATCGTTATCCAAATGACCGCATAGCCACTCAGGTTTTACGAGGAGAATGTATTTGTCAGAGTGGATATCAATTTCCGTCTTCAGCTCCGTAGCCGTCAAAAATTCCGTATGCTCTTCATCCGGATCAACGTCATTTCGGGCTGTCATGCTGTCTGTGTACAGTTTATCGCCTGTCATGAGTACGGAATCGACAAGTGCTGGAGTCCATAAATTGGGATGTGTGTTCTTGCACATAGCCAGGGCTGCTGCGGCATTTGCAGTACACTGCTTTCCTCGACTACGCCACGAAAACCTAGAGTCGCCTTGATGAAATGAACCTCTGACGATCCTCGGGCAACTTTTTTGCCTCGATTCATAATTAGGTTCAACTCCTTCTAATGCGATTTCCGTATCCATGCTCAAGGCACACAGATTTTCTGCGACGGACGCAATCTCTTCTACGCCACAATGGGCAGGGATGTCCATTTCCCTCGATCCATTTTTTTCGGAGAATAGAAGATTGCCACTGAAGAAATCAGCATCGTTTTTGTCGAACTCGGCAACTGAATTGGTACAGGTCTCGGCAACGAAAATCGAGCTATCGACATCAGTCGATGAGCCGTCCAGATCGTTGGAATTTTGTCGTCTAAAGTAACCCAATGAGCCCATAATGTTATTTTCATTACATGATTTAGAATTTAGATGATTTTGTCACGATGGACGGAAAAAATTAAATATACATGGGGCATTCCATACTACTTCAACCTGGATCTCACCCTTCACCTCGCAGATTATATGCTGGCGATGTTTTATATGATTGTTCTGACTTTCGAAAGCATTCACTTTTTTTTTGATCGAAATTTTTCGAATCGATGAATTATCAATAATTTTTGAAAACGAACCTATTGATCGACACAATGTGAAAATCTAAGAAAATTTTCAAAAATCCTGTAGTAGATATCGAAATTTTTCAGTCTAGAGCCGGAATGGGCCTGCGTTAGGTTTTATTAAAAAAATTGAGAAAAACGTTTGAGAAAATTCGGTCGAACTTTGAAGAACAAAAAAACGTTGATAAAAATTATAAGCGCGCGCCGCACCACTCTGGGACTTGGTGGGAAAAATGTCGATATCAGCCACGGGATTTTTTAATATTTTTCCAGATTTTCAAATCTTATTGATCAATATGTTTCTTTTTTATTGTAGATAATTCGAATCGATTCGAAAAAATCCGAAGAATTCAAATCCGGGCACGGTTGTAGCAAACTAATATGACTGGTTTTCCAGATATTGTAAGAAAGCTCGATGCTTTGTCATACGATTGTGAAACTCATTTCACAATTTTTGGAAACGAAAGTGTCATATGTTATTGTTACGTATAGTGATATTAGAATTATTTTCATGAAAAGATAAAATTGTGTGAAACAAAATGGCAATCGAACTTCGATTTTATCACAGATATGAAGATATGAATATATGCTCAGAAATGCTCAAACCCCGGCTATATACGATGATTCGACAGACGCGATCACCCTTAGGTACTAGTCCAGTCAAAATCCATGAAAGGTAGCAATTTTTAGGTATGAATCCGGAAACTTGATTTAAGAGTAATTCGATGACACTGAATCGAATGGCGATAATTATTTTGCGATCAACCCCCGGGATCATTGGAAAAAAGGGTTAAACCGTTCAATTCGGAACCTAATGACTTTATCCAAAAATATATCAAACAAAAGTTGTTGGGGACAAAAAAAAACGTTAATAAGTATTTTATGTTTATCTTCGTCTCTTCGAAACTAAGGGAGAAAAAAACGAAAAACTATTTAATTAACTATTTTATTTCATTTAATTTTATTTTATTCGCCAACGAGTGCGAGAGAGACAGACATTTCTTTGCGTCCCTTATTTTTGAAGATACGAAGATGAACATATAATACTCTTTTACGTATTTTTTTGTCCCAAACAACTTTTGTTCCACATATTTTTCGATAAAGTCATCAGGTTCCGAATTGAACGGCTTAACCCTTTTTTTGCATTGATCCCGGGGGTTGATCGTAAAATAATTACCGCCATTCGATTCAGCGTCATCGAATTACCCTTAGATCAAGTTTCCGGATTCATACCTAAAAAATGCTACCTTTCGATTTTTTTCCTGGCCTATACACTTCAAACTTGCTGATGTATCATTGTGAACCACACAGAAAATCTGATATTATTTCCACAAAAAAGGTAGTTATTTTGGTGCATATTTATGAATTTCATCCAAAATAAATAGTTATAATAGATATAAACACATTATCGAAGAAACTTCCCGATACATAAATCCACGGTGGTGCATATTCGCATTACCCATATCGTTCTCTGTGAGGCAGCCGTTTTTGTAAATAGATTATCGTGCCGGCGCGATATTCATTGAAATATTTTTGAAAGAAAATTTGGAATTTAGTTTTATACAATCCGTAACTCATGTTAGAGCACAAATTCCTTCTACGTTTGACGCGAAAACAGATTTATAAATTAAAATTATGTAATTGCACCAAAATGAATTTATTGGTTATTTAATAGTGGATTTCTTACATGTACGACTGTAAAATATATGTGGAGGGGGGCAAGCGCATGATGGGTTGATCAGCTGGGACGCCAAATTTGCGCACACCACAAGTTTGGAAGCATGTTATCTATAGAACTACAAGACACTTTCGAATCAAATTTTATTTCTTCCTAATTCTTGGAGCACAGACAAATATACGATTCAAAAATTCACTTTTATGTAGTCATGTATTTTGTAATTTTTCGAAATCCGTTACACTCGTCGTGAATCGAAACAACCAGTTTCGGTCTGATATAATTAGTGACAGAGTTATCATTTTATTTTTCAAATTTTTACAAATTTGGTATAGTAAATATCTCAATCAATTTCGCAGTATCGGTAAGTTCTAAGGACTGTCGATGTATAAAATAAAAAATCTCATGGTGGTCACATCTGCTTTACACGAAATACCCCATATCTTCGAACTGACCAGCCTATCCTAATTTTTTTATATAATGAGAAGGTTCCGCAAGCTGATTCCGAAATATTTATCATAGAGCTGCCTACAGTAAAAAATGCATAGTATACGAGTTTTTGTAGATTACGTAATTATTTGTTACGGTAATTTTGGGAAATTGAATTTTTTTCATCGTGATTTTTCATTGAAATTTATCCGGCAGGATTTCAGTCCGTAGTGAACGATTATTTGGTTTAGGAGATGATCTAGATTCGAAAAAATCATGTATGGACGAGCAAAAGTATACAGTACCCCCTGTATACGGCGATTGGAATATAGCATGATTATATAAGTGTAACCCTCGATCGTTGTTCAAATAAGTACGCAATCAGTTATTCAGCGTTCGTGGAATTCTTTGAAAATATCGTCGATACGATCGTTGCTCCATTTTTATTTCACATGATTATATCGATTCGATTGGAAGTTATTCTATTCCGAGACCATGGATTTATGTAAAGATTTTTCGAGAATTCGTGGTTTATCCGAATTTTAATAAAATAATTGAAAATGTAACATGCATCTAACCGAATGAAATAGGTGCGAGAAATAATCATGGCTCGAGTTTCACTGTGTACTACGATAATTTTTTTTCGGTATTTATACATCATATGTTCCTGCGAACTTGGATAAGGAAATTTCGACAATTTATAACCAATTTCAGCAGATTGAAAATTAGAATAATATAATATCACCGATGATATAGCAAAATCATCAAAATTCAATTGCCTATAACATTTGCAATTATTATTTCGAACATGAAAGAAAAAATATTACCTAATTATTTCAAGTTACTCTACTTTATGCACATATAACAATTTACGAAAGAATTCAATACAAATCCCCAATTACAATCCACTAACCTGTTGCGTGCAGCTTTCGACAAAGAAAGCCGTTTTCCACCAAGACGATATCGTTTTCGTTCTGGATCACCGCGACGAAATTTCTTATCCATAATGATAACTCCTGAACACAATTCACAATCACACGTAAACGTGAACCCAATAAAATAATATCTAACGATGAAGACACTGTTGTTCCGTTGCTCAAGCTACGTTACTTTGTGGAAAGCATCGCGCGTTTCGACCGCTGTGTCGACTGCGAGATCGTACGTTGCTCCAAACTGAGACAGTCGTGACTCAACTGCCACGACGGAATCATCATTTATCAACAATCATGCCAAGTAAGTAAATATTACAGAATTTATTGTATTCTACAATTATTGCATCTGTACAGAAGAAAACGTATTCATCGTTTCGTACATACGTTGGTTTGAAAAAAAACGTTTATGGAAGCGTGGATTATAGATATACAGAATATAACAGAATTCGCAACGACCATTACGCGGGGTCAATCTCCGTCAAACCTGTGATTAAAATTTTCTAAGACAATTGTCACTAAAATGCATAGATTTTTTTTCACAATTAAATAATAGCCTGTGCCGTATGTTACATTTTTTTTTCATCGCGTAGTTAAAACAGTACGTAGAAGCATAATTTTTCTTGACAGTTCTAGTGAATTGACACAATTCGGAAAGTTGGATTACTTTTCATAAATTCCGATTTTCCTAGAACATAGACGTCATTCTTCAGACCAGTGAATGAAAGAACTTTTATAATTCAGAAAAATTGTTATAATTAAACTTTTATCGTCGTCAATTCATAAGAAATGTTAGAGGGGATGTAGGCAGCAAATCTCGGATTTTATATGGAACTCACCGTATAGAAATTATAGGCAATTGGAATACCCAGATCAAAAACATTAATATTACACGATATGAATCTGAAAAATAATTTCGTGTCAGCAATGGCATTTCGGAGTAAAGCGCGAGTTAACAACGAAATAGTGAAAGTGTAATTACTTTTCTCAATCGTCCAGAATTTTCGATAAATCAACAAAATCATATCTAACGAACCGTAGGTGAGGAAAAATTTTAAAAATTAGGGTACGTAATTCTGATCTAGACCAACTGTTTCTGCGCTGATTCGGATAGTGCTCGTTTGTTGTGTACTCTATGTAGTGAATAATAATATTAGAATGGCCAATTATAGATTACAAGATTTACATTTTTCGAACATTACACCTTTCTCAGTTACAGTATCTAGCGTGAGTGTAGGTATATGCGATTTTTTCATGCCAAATCGGGAAACTCTTTGGCCTAATTCCTTTGGATTTTCCGCGTGATTTTTGATAATAATCTAATCCATCGACATAAACATCTCGGAATTTTTTCAGATTTGTGCATCAACCGGTATTAGAGATATGAATGTTCAATAATCCAAAATCTTGAAATCTTAAAAATTTTTAATTCCACAGACGACCCAGTTATTGGTTCGGGAAAGAATTTACTTTCAAAAAAAATACTTCTACAGTCGCAGTATCCCGTTTTCATCCGGAACTTAAAAATTAAATTTTCTGAAAATATGACAGAATTGATTATGACGCAAATTCATTCGAAAATTCTATAATTATTTATGAACACATACACCCATCAGTCATAATGGGTCTCAAGATTTTTCATTTTTTTTTAAATTATTTTGCAAAAAATTTAATCGTTTTACCTCCAAATTATTATCACAAATGTGTGTAGCAGATTATGTGTGAAGTATCACAAATTTTTTTTGTTGGCTTCTTTGATCAAATAAATAAGGTTTCTCAAGTACTTGCAAATTAAAAACATTTATAGATTGACAATACATTGTTTGTTAAATATTTTTATTTAGTCGTTCTGTGGAGTCCGTCGTCAAAATTTTGAATCTTTGATCAGTCTCGAACACCACTCGCGATGAAAATCTGTGGAAATTCAGATATTTTTATTTCGATGAGTTTATCACTACAAACAATCAAGCAAAAATTGCAAGAGGGTCACGTCCCGAAGTTAACCGATTTAGTACAGAAAGCCCTATAATAGTGCATGAATGTATACTAATGTAAATCTATTATCCATGCGGGTTCTTACAATCGACGAGATTTCATTAGCGCTATGCATGTTTCTATTCGTAATTACATGCATTTGAACATGACTGTAGTTTATTCTGTTTTTTTTTTTTCAAATCAATTAATTATTGCGTACGATACAGAAAATAAGACAAATCAGGTC
Source organism: Tenthredo distinguenda (assembly GCA_947538915.1). Lineage (NCBI taxonomy): Eukaryota > Metazoa > Arthropoda > Insecta > Hymenoptera > Tenthredinidae > Tenthredo > Tenthredo distinguenda. Next base: position 4,840,972 of record OX384536.1, on the reverse strand, counting down.
GGCGGGAGACGCGGAGGGCGAGGGGGACGCGGAGCGCAGACGGGCGAGGACCGAGAAGCTGGAAGGAGGGTAAGTGTGGAGGAGTCGTCTTACTATTCATGTCTCAATGATAAAAATCATGTCTTACTATTTTTAAAGGTCCTGGAATTTTCCGGAAATTCAATGACTTTAGAAACTAACATCGAAATGCCGTGAATTGTCAATTTCATCCTTGAAATAGTACAGATTCATTTGAACTTATCAGTGCTGGAGGAGTTTGAAAGTTGAAAGAAGTTTGTTCACTCATCGTAGTTGATTGTATATTTGTAAACAATCAAAGATGCTTGCCTTGTATCGCCGCTTCAAAAAAATATAAAAAATTGGTAATTTTGATGAGTCATGTCTCTTTTATTTCGGGTCTCACCATTGGCTAATGGATACATAGCAATCAGGTCAGAAATTCATTTGAAACAAGTCACGCTTTCTATCGTAAGAAAATCATACAAAAAATACATATTGCTGGGCTGTGCCCCCTTCTTATACTATATTTGAGATTTAATCGTACTTTTTTTCCGACATCATATAATTTATTGAATTTGTGTTTGTAGGAAAACGATGCTCCACAGCGGTGGCGGCGTTCGCGCAGCCGAAGCGCGGGAAAAAACAAAATATCCCGCGCAGCTGCCTTTAGAATAAGCCACGAATCCTGGCCCTCCCTGCCGAAGTCATCGGCGTTATCGCCGGAGCCACCAGCGGTATCGCCAGAGCCACCAGCGACACCGCCGAGGCAAGCCGCAGCTTCACCGGCGATAATGGTAACGCCGCGGCTGCTGACGCCACCGCGGCGTTACCTAAGGCGATCGTATAGCGGTCACGAAAGCAGCAGCGGCCGCGGGCAAGCCGGGAGGCCGGATAGCGGCGGAAGCGGTGGGGTCGGCAGGGGCGGCGAGGGCGGCAGCGGTGCGGTCGGCAGGGGCAATGCGGGCCGCAGGGGCTACGGAGGCCGTAGGAGCCGCGAGGGCCGTAGGGGCCGCGGAGGTCGCGGCGGAGGTGGAGGTCGCGGAGGTGGCGGTGGAGGCGGAGGTGGAGGTCGCGGAGGTGGCGGCGGAGGCGGAGGTCGCGGCGGAGGCGGCGAAGGCGGCGATATCGCAACCCGCTCTGTGTTCGGAAACGTATTATACGGCCGAAACATTTACGTATACCAATGCAATGACGGAGCATCCCGGCAATAAATGCCGGTATATGTTTCGGCCGTATAATACGTTTCCGAACAAATGCTAATTTATATACCTTTTTCTCTTTATTTTTTCTATACAAATGAATGATTATCATTTTCATTATTAATAATTCTTTTTATTTTTATTATTATTATTATTATTATTATTATTATTTTACTGCTATATATATATATGTATATTATATCACCATAAAAAAATGTTCCAAACGAACACATGTCTTCTTTGTCATTTCTAATTTACACTCTCAATCATTTTTCGTAACAACGTAGAATTCCGCAAGGTACTTATTCGGTGCATGGTTAGATTAGACGTTCCGCACAGACGTTCTACGTATGTACAAGCGACCAGAACTCATAAACTAACGACCAGATTGTTATGAACAATAAAAATGTTCAGCGAATTTTTCCACGAAAATGAACCATTTCTTTTATTTTAGACAGCAAAAACATCATGTTCATTATTCAATTCTGTAGAGCAGACAATTTTTGTTCTCAGAGCATCGTATTATTATATATTCATATATTTTTTCCGAATCCTCGATGAGGCGCATGGCGGGCTACTCTAAATTGCCTACTCTAAAGAATTGAATGAAAAATTCCATCATACTTATTCTACAATTTGAAAGATGGCTAATATCCGAGAAAGACTCGCATAATATTTGAATTGTTTATAGCAATTACAATATAATACGCAATTCATTGCTTTATAACTTCCGTAAAAAAATATTTTGCGCAATCAAAAAAAAGTCTATTTTTTTTTACATATATTTCACGTTGGAAAATTTCAATCGATGTTTAAATTACAAGATAAAAACCTCCAAAATCACGTAGATTTGAGGTGAATTTCCCTATATCTCGGAACATAACTCGTATTTCTGTAGATTATTTCGAGGGAAAATACACCATATACATATATGATATACAGGGTAGTCTATTTTCATCGCCCCAGGCGAATATCTCAAAAACTAAAAGTTATACAAGAAAAAGTTTCATGAAAAACTTGGTGGGTTTCGAGGGGCAAAGATAATGCTGTGACGTTGAAAGCCACAAGCCCAAAACCACGCGGGGAAAAATCGAGGATAACCGAAGGTATTACAGACGAGACTCGTATTAGACGTGTAGTTTGAACAGGAGCTTTTTGAGACCCCGCTATAAACACCATAAGGTCAGTACCTACTAGTACCTCAGCATATAGACCCTTACACCGCACACCACCCCCATACTTGTATTTAGTAGAAAATAAGATTAGGAAATAAATAGTTAAATACACCAGAATCCTCCCGAGTCGTTACTCCCCCGCCCTCACTCCCGACTTAGCTGACGGATAGTTACTCGTTACAATACTGCCATGCGTTCACTTGTGGATTTTGCCACTTCCGAGAGAAAAAAAAAGGAAAAAAAAAACACCTCATGGATTAATTGGCTAAGAATAATGGATGAAATTTTTTTTTTTTTAATATTTTTATTTTTTTATTTTTCTTGAATTTCGTATTTGAATTAGTCTTTGATCTTGCTATTAGCTGATCCTAACCAAAACATGTGTTCCCTATATAAAATCCGGAGTTACTTGCGAGATCCCGGAGGTGGCGAATCCACAAATCAACACATACCAGTATTATCTTTCCCTCTCGAAACCCTCTAAGTTTTGTATGAAATTTCGTCTTGTATAACTTTCAGTTTCTGAGATATTCGCCTGGGGCAATTCAAACGGACCACCCTGTAGATTTGAAAATTCCAAAGAGTTGACGATATAAGTTAAATTTGATAAAATATGACATTCCCACGGATGCAGTTTTCATTATTGACAAGTTTGAGCTCCACTGACAAATGAGTAGAATATCGTAAAGCTGGATGGCGCTGATATCACAGCGAGCGCGCGGGGGAAGCAGCAACTACCTTTATACGACAATTTCTGCATGTGTTCGTGTCGACGCTAGCCTGTCACTTCGAATTTTAGTCCACGTCTTATACTGCTCCTACTTCTCTGATCTTCCTCGGAATAATATCAAACGATTGCTAACATTAGCCTTTACGGCGCGCTGGTTGTCCCGACACCGATTTTTCATTTAAAGTGCAGAAAATAATGTTAATATTTTCCAGTGTCTGTGTATCGGCGATGTATTAGTGTCGGCTGATTTCACAGCTACGTATAGATAAATTCATCATTAATTGGAAATAAATTCATTTAATTTTCGGACACCAGCGCGCGCTAGCTGAAAATCTAAGGATTATCCCTACGGAACCTGAGAGTGATCAGTGGACCGATAGAGACGTGATCCGTGGACTAAATAGCAGTCGTGATGACTGGCGGAAAATGCGTACTCCGTCGGTAAAACAGACGGTCGCTCAAAAGCCCTTAAGGCTGTTCAAGGGCGTCCGGCCATTTTTGTCGACCGTTCGCAGCGCTGCTACGCGCTAAGTTTTCAAACTAAACTTGTCAGGACCGTGCTGATACAAAATATGGGTGCAAATTAGAGGGCCCCAAATTTCACACAATTTGCTGTCAATTGAGAATATTTCCTAAATATAAATTCTTGCATATCTACAAACAACCTCGCAGCCAATATTTCACAATACATGAATTATCTGTGAACTGGGTACATCAAAATTGACGGTAGACGTGACACATTAAACTTTAATCCGGTAATTCTACTTGCAATTATCGTCCAGAGAATTCTAAATTTCCAATCAAACGCCTGATTGTTTCAATAATTACAATTAAGAACATTACAGTAATTGCGAGTATTTGAAAAAATAGTGACATATCATTTTTAGTTTACTTGTCTTGACTGTGACGGCAGCTACTCTGCAGCGTCACAACTTATATGAGGTTTTGAATGATCCGCATAGTCAAAATGAACAAAAGATACACTACATTACACATTAGATGATAACAGCTTAAATTTCCATGCATTTTAACCTGTACGAGCTTTAATTACATAGATTCAATCGAGGAGTGCAATATGTTATCCGAAGACAGTGCATACACAGTGTTGCGCATGATAACGCATTTGATAATTTATCTGGACACGAATTCGTCTATATAAGATTATACCTGAACTTATATGACATTTTATGCATCGAATTCTATAGTTTGTCTACATTGTAACGTGCCAGGCCTACCCAGGCCTGTGCCGTTACAATTCAAACAAACAGCGTGCACACGGCACCACCTCAGCGACAGCGACACTGGACTGAGTGACGTCACGACAAATATATAAATCGCGACGCCACTCAGCTCAGGAGCGTTTTCGAGGCATAGCGCCCGGCGTCTCACTACCTTTAGACAGCAATACACGGCATAGCGCCTGATTGGCTCACTCTCTCTTCAGTAACGAGTCTCCGAGGCAAAGCGCCCGGAGAGCTATTAGAATCACTTCATTTTTGGAATAATAGTTAAAATTATATTATTTCGGTCGAATCACTTTATTAATATTTAGAATTCATTTTCCTATTTGCTCAAATTATACACACGATTCAAACTTAGTCAACTCAAACTCAAACCCAAACAAAACCACTGTTTATATTAGTTATATTTAGTTTAATGTTTTCGGTTGCAACCTTAGGGTACAATTTTGTTATTATTTCTTATTATTTTTTATACATATTTTATATTTTCGTTTTTGTTCACGCAAATGATATTGCATTAAAATCTAAGTTAAAGCATACGACGCAGGCTTCTTTACCCCGAGCTTTCCTTATTTATCGCGGCTTATTTCCACCTTAGCTAGAAGACAGCTTTGGCGAGGTTACTCGCCCAAGCCTGTGACAGCCTTGGTGTGTGTCAAGCACACCCAGGTCTGAGGGAGGCGGCTTCGGAGTTTTCTACTCCCAAGTCCGCGATTAGAAGATCAAGGCATCCTTGGTGTGCAGTTGCACACCCAGGTATGTATAGGCGGCTTTGGAGTCTTCCACTCCCAAGTCCGCGACCAGGGAAACTTGGCATCCTTGGCGTGCATCTGCACACCCAGGTATGCATTGGCGGCTTCGGAATCTTCTACTCCCAAGTCCGCATTAGAAACCAGTCACACTAGATTCGATAGAGCGGCTCTAAACATTATTAGATAAAAAACTCACAATAACTTCGTGTTTGCGCCACTCACATGACGCAAACAACATCAAAAAAGTTACAAGGTGAAATGGTACAAGTGATAAGAAAAAAAAATGTGCCCGCCAAGTACGTAGCTCTTGGAATGATGTTGCGATATCACTACACGAAACAACGAGGTCCGACTCCACGACGTATACTTGCAGGGAAATTTCAGTGCTTTGTAGACTTTCCTAATATCATGACAGAGACTGGCGATATGTTTGTCGTGAATTTTCATTGTAAGATAATTTGGGTACTTGGCGGAGTTTTTTACATTTCAGATGTTTTTGGACCCGGATTTCACTTCTTTTTGTAAGCCGCGTAATGCCGCGTACCGTACAGACGTTTAATATAAGTAATACCTCCAATATTTCCAAGATAGATCGCACTCGCATCCGATGGATATGTTGTACACGCCTACAACTCAGAATGAAGTCAGATAGTGCAGATCTACCTGCATTATGTATATATTATTGATCTGTACCGAACGATATTCGTATAACTATTCGATACGTGATTCTATGATACCGTGAGATCGTAACGCGAAAAATGACTCATTCAACGTTTGCTTTCACAAAATTGTTGATTTTCGTCAAGTCGATTATATCTTATTGATGGAGAATCATAAATTATATACAGGGTGATTCAGGTTGGACGCACCACTTTAGGCAGGTGTATTCCTCCTGGAAATCTAAGACTAAATTTCCTTTATCAAAACTTCAAGGGACTAATAGTTTCGGAGCTACAGAAGAAATTAGTTGACCAATCACAGGGCTGTGAGAGATCAAGACAGGGCCGGTTCAAGAGTATAAGTCGAGCAGTACCCGCGGCGGATCGAACTTTATCGTACGACGTTTCAGTTAGATTTCTAGATAAGTATAACGACGTCGTCTCCTGGAGATGTCTTCGTACGGCATTCACCTCCGTTCTTGTCGTCCGGATCCCTTAATTCATAGTTTCAGTCGTCCAGATCCCCTACTCCGTAATTATCGCAGTCCAGATGCTCGGAATCGTAGTCGCATTTGTTCAGGTCTTCGGTCTCGTACTTTCAGTCGCCCAAGTCTTCCGTTCCGTAGTTTGAGGATCTGGACGACTGAAACTATGGAGCGAAGGACCTGGACGACTCAAACTACGGAGCGCAGGATCTGGATGACTCAAACTACGGAGCGAAGGACCTGGACGACGTAAACTACGGAGCGAAGGACCTGGACAACTCAAACTACGGAGCGCAGGAACTGGACGACTCAAACTACGAAGCGAAGGACCTGGTCGACTCGAACTACGGAGCGCAGGATCTGGACGACTGAAACTACGGAGCGAAGGACCTGGACGACTGAAACTACGGAGCGAAGGACCTAGACGACTCAAACTACGGAGCGCAGGATCTGGACGACTGAAACTACGGAGCGCAGGACCTGGACGACTGAAACTACGGAGCGAAGGACCTGGACGACGCAAACTACGCAGCGCAGGACCTGGACGACTCAAACTACGAAGCGAAGGACCTGGATGACTGAAACTACGGAGCGCAAGACCTGGACGACTCAAACTACGGAGCGAATGACCTGGACGACTCAAACTACGGAGCGAAGGACCTGGACGACTGAAACTACGAAGCGAAGGACCTGGACGACTCAAACTACGGAGCGAAGGACCTGGACGACTGAAACTACGGAGCGAAGGACCTGGACGATTCAAACTACGGAGCGGAGGACCTGGACTACGCAAGCTACAAAGTCGAGGATCTGGACAAATGAGACTACGATTTTGAGGATCTAGTACGAGAATCACTGGGTGGGGGACCTGGAAGTATGAATCAGAGGATGAGGACGACGAGACGGAGGTGAATGCCGTACGAAGGCATCTCCAGGAGACGACGCCGTCATACTCATCTAGGAATCTAATCTAACTGAAACGTCGTACAATAAAAATCGATCCTCCGCGGGCACTGCTCGACTTCCACTCTTGCTCACTCATAAACTTTGTGATCGGTCCACTAATGTAAGGTCTCGTGTAGCTCCGAAACTATTGGTCTCTCGAAGTTTTGGTAAAAGAAATTATTAGTTTTGAGGAGGAATACACCCACCTGAGGTGGTGCGTCCAGCCTGAATTACCCTGTAATAAAAAATATATAAATTTAATTAACGCCCTCGGGCGGCCATTTTGCCGTACTAAGCGCTTTGTGACTTTATTAAAATCTCCTGACCGAGTGTGAGTACAGATTCGCACCACAATCAATAGGGAGCTAGATTTCGATGGAGAACGGCTACGTTTTAAATTTCAAGTCGATACATACAGCCGTTCGATTGATATCGTGGTCCCTAGCAAGCGTCTAGCGACAAATGGGGCGAAGAAGAAGAAGAAGATTGTGTTTTTTCATCAACTTTAACAGTTAATATCTCTGGAATCAAACGACCGATTCTGTTCGAATTCGGACAACATACTCATTCGGACTGGGACTCATAATCTTGTAAATTTCATCCGATAATATTCACGCATTCGGGAGATATAACGGTATGTTTACAGGTATAAACCGTTGCCTCGGGAAAATAATTCTTGGCTGCGCTCGCCTAACTTCAAAATAAAAATAATAAGAAAAAAAAACTTCGGGGCTTGGTACTTGGCGGCGATTCGCTGCCGCGAATCTTGATTGTGTTTTTTCATCAACTTTGTTGTATAGGCTTTATTACTGTAGCCTACTGCGTTAGTAATTCGGAGGGTCGGCGTCTTCCCAGAGGTGAGGTAAAGGTTTCACTTTGAGTCGCGTCGACGAAACTTGATTTTATTAATGAAATACAAAGAATGATACAAAAGGTAAAAGGTTCTAGTCGTAGGTTGAGCACTTGCTCACGTTCGAGTCCTTGAGTATTCCGGGATTACTACCCAGCTCTAAAAGATTCTGCTCAAGACTGGTGCGCCGGGGGTCGGCGCCTAATTTATGCCTAAACGATGCATGGTCAGCTTTCCCAAGTATCTAGGTCGATGCTGAACCAGTACATTTTCTTTATTGCTTAACTATAACCATCTGACAAATAAGCTATTTGTTAATTCAGCTAATTAATGAGGTTAGCTTACAACATCCCTCCCATCGCAGAAGAATAGGCCTCCGGACTATAGTGCCCGTCTGTATCGTATTTCACTAAGCTGGTGTCTTTCTGTTCATGGGTTATGCCTGCCACCGGACTACCATTTCTGTGCCAATGCTTTATTTGAGGTAGGTCCGATTTGCTTACATTTCAGGGTTATTGCGTTCGAGTTAGTTCCTTGATGGCTATAGTTAGTATTAGGTACAGTTAACTATTCTATGTAAACCCGTGTGTTCCCGATATTTTGTGTAATCTTAAAACTAACTTATACAGTACAAGTGATAGGCGAATTTCTCTTAAAAAAGAATCTGCCGGTAGGCAGTTTCCGCTCCCGTGGCCGTGGTGGTTCCATGGCAGGGGTCCGAGTGTCACCTCCTGTGACTCTTCGCTTGCTTATATACCTATACACTATGAAACCCATGAATGATAATACTAATACACTGCTTATCGAGTAGGAAGTGGCGGTATGCGCTAGATGCGTTACATAATTAGTTTGCCTATTTTCCATCTCGTTATGCAGATCGCTCAATCTAGACCCTAAAGAGTTGAGTTCGGCGGCATCGTGTAGTACGTTTTTTAGCGCCACTTTCCCACTGACATTCCCTACCTTGGGGATCACTTGTATGTCGTTCTCGTGTAGGCTAAGGTTAAATGTCAGTAAGTAGTTGAACTTCTGCGTTTGCTGGTATCGTCGTAGTGTTTCCAGACGGAAATCCTTTGCAGTTACAGTACATTTCCCGTTGAGAGTTAACGTGCCAGTCCCTAATAATGTTTCGTGCTGCGCAGGGTAACCGTCACAAGTTATCGCGACAGTATCGGGTTTTGGAACAATGAATATCCACGCTCCTTCTCGGTGTAACCTAATTATTACTGTCCTGTCTAGCTTCATTATCCTTTTGGGACACTCCGCTAAGGGCGTGTCAGCCTTTGCGAATATTGAAAGTTCGCAAGGTATTCCGTCGCGAATCACGTTCGTGGGATGCCGGGGGTCACACAGGTAGTGTGATCCGAAATGTTTGCAGGATTCTAAATCAACCTGCCGCATACGTACAAAATTCCGGTATTCCTGGTCTACTACGGCTAGTTCTTCTGCGGTTTCTAGGCAACAATAGGTATCGTTCTGTACATGCAGGGGAAGTGGATATATTTTGCTAACACTATACTCCTCATTCCCGACTAGAGGTATCTCTATCACGGTTACTATACCGTCCTGGCGTCCGTAGGATTTTACGTCAGCTGTCGCCATTAGTGCTGGGATACCTGAGCGTGTCAAGGGTATAGGGAAGCTATGCCCTTGAGGTAAATGCGGTAGTGCTGACTCAAGGTATTCCAATATTTTTGCGGGCGGAAGTACTTTCGGGTTGACCGCTCCCTTGCCTATATCGCTCAGATAGTCTACGAGATCTTTTACGTCGTTCAACAATGCTTCTACTATTAAACCTATTGATTCAATGTGCTCGTTGAGATTCTGTCTTGCGGAATTCTTCTCGATGGCATTGGTTAGACTTAACTCTAAATGTCTGTTAACCTCGAGTAATGCCTTTTCGTTAGCCTCTATGTTCTTCATGGAGCTATTAAATATTTCTAAGGAAGAGGAAACAATCTGTATCTGTTTATTCATTACTGTCTTCAAATTAGTCTGATCGCTTCGGAGAGCATCTATTTCTTCGTCTATTCTTGCTGCGTCCGCTGCGTCCATGGTCCCGAATAATGACTTTGCTATCGACCCTAAACCGTCGACTAAACCTCGTCGTTTCCGCGTTTCTGTGCCTACTATATCGTGTAATAAATCTAGGTCTTTTTCCACTTTACCTAACATACTACTCACTTCGTCGCTGAGCGTCTCACACAGTATTGAGTTCGCGTTGGTTGGTTTCTTACATGTTTTGCCTATGTTTGCTAAATGCGTCTTTACGTTCATTTCGCGTTTGAAAAGGCTACCCAAGTCCATATTCACTACTAAGCTCCACTTATTTTTGTAGATTTGTAGTGTGCCTATCTTCTCAAAATAAATCCCTGGATTGTGATCGAACTTGACTACCTCGTATGGCGTTCCTTCTACTGCGCCGTTGGTGCCTATAACCACGAACAATCTGAAATCCCGACAAAAAGGTATTACTATCTAGATCCCCTCCCTCCTGTTGAAAGTGATAAAGGGTTAGGATGGGGTAGGAAATTTTTTTTTTTTTTTTTTGCGTTGACGACTACCGATTAGTGCTCCACGAACAGTTTTAACCGGTTGACGTGCACTTTCACCTCCTTTCTACCCTTTTTGATGGTGTAGTTGACTTCCGAATTCCTCTCTAGGATAACATAGGGTCCTATGTATTTCGGTGTGAGTTTTTTCGACCTGCCTCTTCTAACTGTTTCGTCCAGTAACAAAACTTTATCCCCTGGATTGAATATCGTTGTGTCAGTTTTCTTATCGTAATATGCCTTTGCTTTTTTCTTGGACGCATCTAAATTTTGTTTCGCTGTAAGATTGGTTGTCCTGAGTCTTTCGCGTAGCTCTTGTACGTAGTCATCGTATGCATACGTCAGCCTTGGTACCTGCTTCATCGATGAGGGTACCTCGGCGGTATGTCCGAAAACTAGTTCGAATGGCGTAAAGCCCGTCGACGTATGAGGCGTCGTGTTGTAGGTGAACATTGCGTAAGGTAACCACTCATCCCAGTCGCCCTGGTCCTTATCGATGTAATTTTTTAAGTACTCGGCTAATGTCCTGTGGGATCGCTCTAGTGCTCCGTTTGATTCTGGATGGTATGCCGTCGTTTGGATTTTTTGTATTTTCAAGAGTTTACACACGTTTTTAAATACTTCTCCAACAAAATTCGTCCCCTGATCTGTGAGTATGACTTTGGGGGTTCCGTATTCACATACTATGTTTTTCACGAATTCTTTGGCAACTGTTGTAGCTTCCTGATTGCTTAATGGCATGGCTTTACTGAATTTTGTTAGTGCGTCTTGAAAAGTGAGCACATACTTGTGCCCTCTTTGTGTTTCAGGCAAAGGACCTACAATATCTAGAGCACATTTTTCGAATGCCTGCTCAGGCGTATCTGTCACTATCATCGGTGCTTTGCGCATTTTTTGCGTTTTATTCGCTTGACATTTTGCACACTTGCTGATATAGTTTTCTACAGCTTTCCGCATGTGGGGCCACTCGTGTTCCATTTTGATTCGTTTTAGAGTTCGTGATGTTCCTTGATGGCCTCCCATGGGGGCGTCATGGTATTCGTATAATATTTTTTCCTTTTCTGCCTCTGTGTAATTTTGTTCCGAATCTTCAGCTTCGCTTATCTCTGTTTCCTCTTCTGAAGCTACCTCTTCCTCGAGCTCCTGAAGATGCGAGTGTATAATGTAGATTCTGCTCAATGCATCCGCATTGGTATTCAATCTTCCTGGCTTGTAAACTACGTCATATTCATATTCGGCGAGTTTGATCCTCATTCTCAATAACCGCGAACCAGGATCTTCGATTTTAAAGATCCATTTTAGGGGAAGGTGATCCGTGATCACAGTAAAATGTGTTCCGTACACATACGGGCGAAACTGCTTGGTTCCAAAAACGATTGCCAGCATTTCCCTCTCGGTCGTTGAGTAGTTTCTTTCGGCCTTGTTTAGAGTTCGGCTCGCGTATGCTATCGGCAAGTCCTGACCTATTTGTCCTTGAGATAGGACAGCTCCTATCGCTTTGTCGGAGGCGTCTGTAGTTATTAGAAATGGTTTCGCGAAGTCTGGGTACTGTAAGATGGGTGCACTAATCAGCTTGTTTTTTAATATCTCGAACGCGTTCTCCTCCTCCTGCGTCCATTGGAATGTCACTCCTTTCTTCGTCAGCTGCGTTAGTGGTCGTGCTATGCGCGAGAATCCTTCTATGAACCTCCTGTAATAGCCTGCTAGGCCTATGAATGATTGTACTTGCTTGACGCTGGTCGGGCTTTTAAATTTTTTAACATCCTCAATTTTCGAGGGATCTGGCAGTATACCATCCGCAGTAATTACATGCCCTAGATAACTAGTTTCTTTTCGCAGGAACCGACATTTTTCTGGTTGAAGTGTCAAATTACTTTCCCTAAGCCGTTTTAACACTTCGATGAGCCTGTCGTTATGTTCCTTCAGCGTTGCACCATGGATGACGATGTCGTCCAGGTAAACGTAGCATTTTGAAGCCTGCAACCCCGCTAGTACTGTGTTCATTATACGTTGAAACGTCGCGGGAGCATTCTTGAGCCCGAATGGCATCGAATTATATTCGTAATGTCCGTGCGCTGTTGAAAAAGCGGTTTTCTCCTTATCCTCTTCGGCCATTGGGATCTGGTGGAATCCGGATGCGAGATCTAGCGTAGTAAAATACTTTGCTTTTCCTAATTGGTCCAGGATTTCTGTTATATTGGGTAGGGGGTACGAGTCTCCCACCGTTATCTCGTTCAGTTTTCTATAATCAACTACTATCCTGAATCTCTGTTTTCCCGAAGCGTCGGGTTTTTTGGGTACCACTAAGAGTGGTGCGTTCCATTGGCTCCTACTTGGACGTATCACGCCGTTCTCAAGCATCGTCTCTACTTGTTTCGTCACTTCCTGTTTCTGCGTTTCTGGTAGTCGGTAAGGACGAACATTTATGGGTTTTCCTCCCTCCACAAGCGTTATGCTATGCTCCGCCGCATTAGCTATACCTAACTTGTCCCCAGGTAAATAAAACGTTTCGCTATAGTTTTGACATATTTCCAGCAAGGCTGCCTTTTCTTCCTCGTTGAGGTGATCTGTGTCGATGGTATCAAGCAACAATTTAAATCTCTGATTTCCCGTCTCTTTGGTCAGTAAACCAATGTAGGCTGTCTCTTCTTTCTGTGCTTCGTCGTCTGCTTCTCCTAATTCCTCCAATTCCACGATTGGGGTATCTAGTAATACTTCGTGATCGTTGAGGTTCATTATGTCGACGACGCATTCCTGGTTTACTGGCCTGGTTACGCAACTTCCCAAGTATACCTTGTCAGCGAGTTCTCTTTTTTCTACAATGCCAATGTACTGGCTGTTTGTTTTCACGCTAACTTTCGTTATTGATCGTGGTTCTAAACTTATTTTCCTCACTCTCGGTTGTCTTAATATGTTTAAACGTTCCCCGTACAAGAAGAGTGCGCTGGCGCCTTTCCCTATAGCGGCTCCATGGTTCTCTATGAAATCTATTCCTAGTATTCCGTCGGTATCTAGGTTAAAGTCGTCTCCTACGACAAGAAACGTATGCTGGATAATTCGATTTTTTAGTCGAATTTCTAGTACGGCTTTACATAGTGCTTTTATCGCACCTTGTCCTATCCCTGTGATACTTGTCGCCTCATCTATGACTGGTAAATCGTCTGCTAGCATACTTACTTTAATAATGCTGACATCCGCTCCGGAGTCTACTAACATGGCTAATCTTTCTTCGGTTGTTCCGTTAGCTGTTAATTCAATTCTATTTCGACTTGTTCTTTCAGAATTTGCAACGTTCACAGATTTATACGAGCTAGCGGTCTTTGTACCTTGATTTGGTCCCGTGTTTTTATTTCCTGAAGAGTTCTGTTGGCCAGTAGTATTCTTCTGGTTTTCCCTAGGTTCCTCATCGTTATTTTTAGTCCGTCGCTCATCGCGGCGCATTCTATCACGGCAGTCTTTGTATAGGTGTCCTTTACGTTTACAGAAATTACAATGTAGCTCTATTCGATTTATCGTTTTATTCGAGCCTCCTCTAGCCTGTGTCTGACCGTCAGATTTCTGAGTACAATCTCGTGCGATGTGCCCTATTCGATTACATTTTAAACACCTTACGCCTAGTCCGTTTCTATCCCCAGTGTAGTTTGCTCGGCGGTTTATTGCGTTCGTACCGTTCTGAGATTTTTCTTCTTCTTCTGCACCTCTAATGGATGCAGCTAGATCCGTATAGTGATATGATTTCACCAGTGTTCTCAGGTTGACCCTCAACCCGTTTTCGAAGATGGCTAGTGTTTGGTATCTAAGTAGATCCTCTATGACTTTTCGTTCACTAACTACCTCTGTTCTAGCTCCGCATGATCTAATCAAATTCATCATGAGTTGGGTTACTCTCTTTCCATAATCGTGCACATTTTCGTTTGTGCCTTGCTTGCTTGAGAATAGGTCAACTAGCATCGCGGGAGTCGAACTTTTCGCCCCGTATAACATTAAAAGCTCATCTTTTAAATTTTCAAACGAGTTTATCTTCTTGTATCTAAGTTCCATAGCTGCTTCACCCTGGATTTTTGTCTTCACGATTAATTCTAATACATCTGCCCTCTGTGCTGGGTTCACCTTGTCAATTGCATATTCTGCCGTCTGCAGCAGATCGTCTACTTTGCGCGGATTGCTACCGTCGAAAACGTCGATCATTTGTCGCGCCTCTTTTAATGTCAGATAGTCCGTCATTTTGGTTGGTCCCTCACTTTCCGGCTTTTTACTCGACCTTTCCGAAACGCTTGGAGGTACGGTTGAAAAAGGGGAAGAGGGTTGTACAAAGGGTGATGGTGAGGAGGTTGGAGGGTTTAAAGACTGTGCTGTATTTCTAACGAAATTGCGTAGGACTCTACGAATATCTTCGATACTATCTGCCTCTGATACTGCTATCTCGTAAAGTTCGCAAATTAGGATTAGTTTTTATTTACTTAGATCTTGGATCCACGAAGTACGGCCTGAAGCAATAAGCTCTTCGATCTTGGCTTGGCTACTAGACATTTGTTCTAATACCTGTACAGCTATTTTAATACGTAACTCTGACGCATTCCCTTTTTCAATTTTCTGGCAGTTAGACTCTCAATAACAATGTTTCCGGCTTAATGGTTAGGTACTGCAAAAGATTGACTTACAGTAGGACGATCATCTTCTTCCTTTTCCTCTCTGCGATAGCTGAATGGCTGTGGACTTCCGGCTGGCCCGTGTTGTCCTCTACTGCTACTGATTACGGCTACGACTGCGTGTTGTGCTTGTGCGCTTGCACTCTCGATCTTCGAGCTTCCTTTCCTTGGATATCACTCTCGCTTCGTCTTGCGACCTCTGGTACATCCACTGACTCGATAAAAAAAACCGCTGCCACTAATGTTGTATAGGCTTTATTACTGTAGCCTACTGCGTTAGTAATTCGGAGGGTCGGCGTCTTCCCAGAGGTGAGGTAAAGGTTTCACTTTGAGTCGCGTCGACGAAACTTGATTTTATTAATGAAATACAAAGAATGATACAAAAGGTAAAAGGTTCTAGTCGTAGGTTGAGCACTTGCTCACGTTCGAGTCCTTGAGTATTCCGGGATTACTACCCAGCTCTAAAAGATTCTGCTCAAGACTGGTGCGCCGGGGGTCGGCGCCTAATTTATGCCTAAACGATGCATGGTCAGCTTTCCCAAGTATTTAGGTCGATGCTGAACCAGTACATTTTCTTTATTGCTTAACTATAACCATCTGACAAATAAGCTATTTGTTAATTCAGCTAATTAATGAGGTTAGCTTACAACAACTTTAACAGTTAATATCTCTGGAACTAAAACACCGATTCTGTTCGAATTTGGACAACGAACTCATTCGGACTGGGACTCATAACTTTTTAAATTTCATCCGATAATATTCACGCATTCGGAAGATATAACGGTATGTTTACAGGTATAAGCCGTTGCCTCGGGTAAATAATTCTCGGCTGCGCTCGCCTACCTTCAAAATAAAAATATATGAAAAAAAAACTTTGGGGCTTGTTATTTGGCGGCGATTCGCTGCCGCGAATCTTGATCGCGTCGCGCAGGCTAGAACATCTCGCACAACTCTATAAGCCATGTATACAGTTCTGTGTACACTTACTGTAGTGTCTTGTGAGACAAGATTGTTCTAGCCTGCACGACGACATACGTCTGTTTCATTAGGGCCAGTCGATATTATGAAAAAAATGATCACGGAAGCTCATAATTCAAATCGTTAGTACCAATACAAATCAATACTTTCGTACTCTTTCGAGTTGAGACAATTGATCTGTAGTGAAACCTACATGTATTCCCCACGTGGGTTGCAAAAGTTTAGTTAACAATTTATTCTGACCAATTGTATACTTACGTTTTAAGAGATCCCAAGCGATTCACATTCGACGTTGCCAGTATAAACCAAGGAGACTCGCTGTTGACTGTTCAGATTCGTAATGAGCACCACAAGTCTTATCAACGAGGAAATAGTTCATATAAACTCACATATAAACTACGCGGCGTGTCCTAAGATCTTCAGAGGAGCCGATGAAGCGTGCTCGCCAGAAAATGAACGTTGTATAGTGAAGGGGAGTATGCAAGGCGCGTTTGCACGCATATATATTTCCAGTATTCGAATTGGTTGCGGTAGACCGCGCTTCCCGTCGCCGCGTCCATTGGAACCCGCCTTCACGCGAAATAAAAGCGATCGTTCCACACGGACGGCTGTTGCCATGAGGTTCAAATCCAACGGTTTGTTGACTGCGCATACGCGACTTGGGTTAAACGTGCTCGGGAATCGGAACACGCGGTTCTTGGTAACCGCGTTATAAGGTGAGATGTATCGAATGAACATGTTTTGGTTCATCAACATCGTATGCATTTTGCGTTGTACTCGAGTGTGTATAGTGATGGCAGAATCACAATTGATAACTCACGCTTATATCTATTTTCCAAGCAACGGTTTGCATAAAATTTTGCCAGTGTCATCGGTTTTGCGATTTAATCCTACAACGGAATTAGATTTTGTGCGCAATAAAAAATATAAAGTGTGGTTGAATGGGACTGGCGCTGGGGACGACGTGTTGCTGAAGGCGCACATACTGTTGCTGGGTGGTAAGCAATGCATAATAATTTTCTTAGTTCTGAATTAAACACTCTCGCCTACTCGATTTAACGAGTTGTATGAACCCATACCGCGTGGCTGATGGTGAAAGGGCGTATGTGCCCAAAAAAAAACTTCGTTCCACAGCTATATAAAACGCATCTATACATCGAAATTCGCCGAGGAAATGTATTTTCATTTTTTTTTTTGGCACATACGACCTTTTACCATTAGACACGCGATATAATATGCTGAAATATCTATTCGACGCGAGGAATAACCCCACATTGGTTTAGGGCAGATTTCATTTCAATTTACGCGCAACACAAGTGCCGCGGTGCAAACGCATGGGTGGCGAGGTTATGTCGTAGCACGCGTGCTCATATCGACGGGTCCTAATAGAATGGACGTATCTCACAAGACTTTACAGTAAGTGTATACAGTACTGTATACACGCTTAAAGAGTCTTGCGAGATAGTCCGTTCAGCCTACACGACGGGATACGTCCATTTCATTAGGACCCGTAGATTATCTGTCGGGAATTATCTTCTAGTAGTAATTGAGGTGTTCCGCGGCTATGTCACGGTCGTTCATTTAGCCGTATTAGTATCCGCATTGTTATAACGTTATACACATACCGTCGAGCATCTGCACTTGTATAATGTAAGCTTCCTCAATTATAGGTAGTGCGTCAGACGTGCAGCGCAAACGAGACGGGTCGCGACTGAGATTTCCGAATACACGAAACTTGAGTTTCACTTCGGATAGCGCCAGTTCGTCTGCTGAGAGCAGAAAGAAGATTGCTGCGAAGTCAATTAAAAAGGTATCAGAGACAGTACACTACTAATAAATTTATATACAAAAGCGCAGTAATTTTTTTGCATTGTGCCGCCGAGTGTACATTTCTTATTTCCAACATACAAAGTTTCAATATATCAAGTAATATTATTTGAACTTTGTTATAGGTGGTCCGAAAGAAGCCAACCCACGATCCATGTAAAGTAGCCATGCGTCACGCGAATGAAGAAATCCTCCAAAAGTACAAAAGTTCATCGCCGCCGGTCCGAGGACTGACGATTACTCCGAATCCGATTGGTATGTTGAGGGTAATTACATCATAAACGACTAATTTTGTAATTACTTCGTACATGTGTAAAGTCCACCTCCAATGCATTACAGCGACTCTGAAAAGGAGCTCGTCATTCCACAAACTGGGAATCTGAGACCACCGTCTCCGGAATGCCGTACCCCTCCAACAAAAGTGCAGGTTAATGCTGGTAATCGCGAACCACCCAGTATACAATCCGTGAGCTCGCAACCCGTCGCAAGTCCGCAATCGGTCATAAGCCCGCAACCGGTTGCAAGTCCGCAATTCACAAGCCCGCAACCGATCGGAACGCCGCAAAATTGTTGTGGCCGCGGAGAGGCTGTATCAGTGCGAGACAGCCAATCGACGAAACTACGCGCACTGTACACCACGCTACAACACCGTACTCCTTGTATCCATCGTAACACTCGGTCCCGCACTCGTACACGGCTGATGAATCCGTGCGACACGACCTCATCACGGGAACGACATGTGAGTCCAATGCCCCGCTGCGTTAGGACTCCGCAAACTCGAAGCGGACGACGAGAGGCCATAGTACAAGGCAGAAGATCCGCAGGTGGACGGTCAGCACAACAACGCGTAGTAAATGACGTGCCACGACAACACACCGTTAGACAAAACATTGAATATATCGGAAAACGGGCAGACGTACCCTACGCGTCGGTAAACAAAGTATTCTGCAAAGCGCTTATACGTTCGAAACTGGCTATCTGTTAATTGCGTCACCAATAACAAAATTGCGATAATTCTTTATAACTAATGATTACAGGTACTGATCGACGCAAACACCTCCGTGAATCGAGACACATGGGAAGTTATGATGAGCAAGAGCGATTCCAAGTTTACGAAGGACGTTGCTGTCCTACTGTGGGGGGTTGAAGGCCTGTCGAAGAAGTGCTTAAACAGCGAGCGAGCCAACAAATACATGCGACCAGGACACGAATTGCGAACGGAATTGACTCCAGAAAAATACGAAACAGTTAAAGGTTAGGTATATTCTTATGAACATTTGATATGCCTCACTTCGTGTCGATAATTCATAAATTGTGAAAAAAACTGCATCTTCATCCATATACTATATCGGTGTTCGGGCAAAATATAATCGATCTCGTAGATCAGCTGGACGGCCAGTACTATCGATCGCACACACACCATCGTGTGGTGTTTACGTGATAAATCAGACTATGTAGTCCTACCGCGCACCGAGCGCAAGAACTATTCTATCTATGTATGTATTCTTGCGGACTAGATCGAAGTCCATAGATCAGTGTGTCTCGAAATTCCCCGTGGGAAACATTGTAGTTAATCGGCTCTGTAGTCAAATGTCCAAATAAAATCACAAGTTTTTAGCTGCAGTGTGAGCTTTTTATACTTCATTTAACCCGAAGGTCACTCATCCTAGGCCTCTATTTCGCTAATTTGTTAACCCATATCCAAAGAACCTCTCTCTATCGTTTTCTCGCAACAATCGGAATCCGGAATTCGCTACTCAAACTGCAGTTCATGTATGATGTTTGAAAGAACAATATTATTTCGCTGGATTTGGCCTCTAATACCTCGTGGAGTGACAATTATATTTTCATTTCAATGCAAATCTTGAAATACTGAAAAAGTTGGCAAATGTCACGGTGTTCCGAGTGTGCGAATTGTATTAATTAGTTTCGCATGATATGATGACATTGCTTATTCGATATTACGATTTACTGTTGTTGAAATTCTATTCACATCTATAGGAGAGGAGAGTTTATAAGAATCAACGAGTGAACACAAAAAACCACAATATTGTTATGTCTGAAGTGTAATCTTGAACAAAAAAATTTTTACAAGTGTCTCGAATAATATAGGCGTCTACTCATTTGCGTTATAACTGAAGATAGAGTGGATATTTTTTACCTACGATGTTTGCATATGCACGATTGAAAAAGTGATGCAGGCTCTCTAATCAGAAATGTTGATGTTTTTTTTTGCAGATTGCTTGTTTCATAAACTGACAGTAACGGGTGTGGAGGGTAGACAACGGGCGAATCGAATCAATAAGATATGGAGGTACCTTTCGGCAAAGATATACGACTGTAGGCGCAAACTAGGTCTCACCAGCGATCATACAAATCACGTAAAATAATAATATAATACGAGGAATAAGAATGAGAAGAGTCAATAAGTGATAATAATAATATAATACGTACAATAAGTATAAGAGACTATATATAACGGTATGACTACAAAAACTAGAAAACCTCTCAATATAAGAAGGGCGCATGGGCGTGCTATGCAATACGTGTACTACTACGTATACTACTATTATTAATAAAAGCTGTAGAAAAATCACTCGATGTCTTTCATTTATTATTATGAGTTATATTTATTTATGATTAAATCCAGCTAAAATAAGATGCGAATCTATGAACATAAGAATGCTCTACACAATGTGATATGAGCGAGGTATAAACTTACGTCGTGAAGTACGTCATTTGCTATCCCAAATTCATACCTGTAATCCGAAATAGTTTTGACATGGTTTCGGAGGTACGAACTCTTATGTATTTATTTGATATGTTTACTAAGTGGTTGAGACTGTAACGAGACGTCTCATTCGAAATCACCCGCTCACAGAATTTGACTCAAGGTGTGACAATGTATCCAGTTAAATAGACAGTGTAATACATGACTTTAGTGGACAGGTCGGAAGTTCCGCTAACGACGACACTCGTTCACTCTTCTGAAGGCTATAGCATGAGTCGGACGTGAATAAAGGAGTTCTTACTCATATAAAATCATAAAGACATAGAACGTGTTAATAATATAATTTGACCACTCGTATAACAATCGATTAAATATGTGTAGAAAAAAGTAAAAAGTTAACAATTCAATTCAAAATTTCGAGAGTAAACTCACCAAATCAACAAACACTGTAAATGGGAAGAAAATCAAGCATCATCTAATCCAGTTCTAATTCGTCAATCATCATAAGTATAAAAATGTGAATCTTATAAATAGACAATTACAACATTCATTTAATAACCAACATCAAACGTTAGCGAATCTGCGAAGATCTATAAACATCGTTTTGGCAGTCAAGATAATCAGAAGTCTCATCGCCTCGTGCGCTATTCGAAGAACGATGCCACATTTACGCCAACCAACATGCCAAAGTTAAGTTATTAAAGAAAAAACCGAATCACGTCTTTTCTCTATTCATATAAATCCATAATTAATCAAGAAAGAAACAAAAAACAATAAGAATAATTGAACTGAAAAATATTTACGTCAATACATAAAAATATATACATTCATATGTCCGAACTAAACCTCACCAAAACTTCGAAGAGCCAACAATTTTAAACTGACTGAGTATGAATGTGTGAATGAATGTGATTTTAGGTTTACAATGTTTATACACTTTTATAATTTAAGTTGATTTCAACGTTTTCTTTTTCCATCGTCGATAAATTTACAATCATCAAAAAGAAAAAAAGAAAAAGAACTAAATAATAAAACATTCTTTACGTGAGACATTATAAATCGTTCATGCATATGTGTTTTCTCATTTCACTCCGTAAAATAAGACTCAAATTCTACACCTTCTAAATAATTCCCGTTGAAGTATGTATACATATATAACATAGAAACAAAATTTCACAAGACGTCATAGCGACTTGTTTCCGTCGCAGATTTTTTCAATAGGGGAGACCTAGCCTTTCGTAGGCTTGCCGGTCGCCTATACACGACCGACGGCCGAGCCATTGTTATTAATTTATTAGAATTCGGGTAATTATTTATGGACACCTCGTGGTGATAATTCTGTTTTTTAATTGTAATATTGTTCTGCGAGGTACGGATTTGCCAAGTTAGCTGTTAGTCTATTATTTTTCTTTGTTATTGCTGTCCCACGTGAAAGCTATTGTTTTTCTATTGTAATTGTAAAACTCGCAAATAGAGGCGAGGCCCCCTTTAGACGGCCTGCAGCCGACTAGTACCCGAGGGAGAGTACCCCGGGTACGCACGATTATTTTCATTATTGTTAAATTTTACTATTAAATTTTATTGAATAAATCTTTATATTTTTGTTAACTTTAAAACTCCACGCGTCGTTATTGATAGCCGAGCTAATCCTTCATTTGATCCCGACCCCTCTCTGCGGTACTGTTACTAGCCGCCGCGTAAGTATCCGTTAGGCTTTTGTTTTGCAATTTAGATTTAGAAAGTGGCGAGTAGTCGCCTGGCGCCCAACTCAGTAAATTGAAAATATCTCGTACAGCTGATTGTGCACCGGATTAACCCCGGAGTCTGGCTGTCCGGTCCAGATCCGAGGGTCAAGAAAAATCCACGTCACACGACTAAGTACTTACTATACATCCGACTCGGAGATATATACACATGCTCAATGAGGAAAATAGAATATAATAAATATAATATGAAGGAAAGCTCATCTCATACTCTAAGAAATGAAAATGTAGTTGACTGAACAAAAAAAGGCAAAATCTTATTACCGTGGTCTAACCTCTTTTTTATTTTTGTTTCTTTTTTATGGGAGTGAGTCGGGTGGGGTCTCTTCTAGAGGATTTGTTGTGGCTAGAATCATGCTGGATGAGGGTACCGTCCATCCTTCTCCTGGCATCCAACCTCGGATGTTGTCCTCAGTTAGTTCTACCAACGTGAAGTCGTAGGGAACGTAGGAGATCTCCAATATGATTCGTGGAGAACGTGCTGGGATCCTTCAACGGGGATCAGCCTCCAAGGGAGAGTCTCCCCAGTGATCTGGTCCTCGGTTTGGGTCCCTCTATGAGTTCGGGTCCGGCGGAGGCATTGGCTAGCCCGTCCAAGAGCAGGCTTTCCTTCTTGCTTGATCCATGTCCTTGGGGTAATAGTATTTATTCGTTCGCTTTCAATTGCGTCGGCGATACGGACCACCTCATCTCTGGCTGTCTGTAGACCTACATGCCTACTCCCGAAGCAGTCCGTTTGACATTCTTGATTTATTGCATTTTATTTTGTTTTTTCGTTTCGACGATGAGCACAAATTGGTCGTTCTTCTTCGCTTTTCTTTGGCGTAGCTTTAATGACTAGAGGTTCAGGATGGTGTCTCCGAAGTGTCGGCTTCAGGCGGTATGGCAATCGGTAAGGATCCAAGAGGTAGAGAGGGGGGTGGTGTGCTCGTTCTTTTGACTCTTTGTTGATGATTATGGGGGGAACATTGTAGGCTTCTAATGAGTTGACGTGGGAGAACTTTTCTCGCGTGAGGAAGACCACTACTTCCTATTTATTGATATTAAATCGGTTATAGATAAATTCTGTTCAAACCGCTTTTTTTTTTTTCTTTTTAGCTTGGCCGATGGCTGACAGAAATTGAAACCGGACACGTACCCTTATTAACGTTACTTCGTAACGTGGATTTTCTTAGACCCTCAGATCTGGACCGGATAGCCGAACTCCGGGGTCAATCGTGACATTCTCACCCACTTACCAACAAGAACAGACGTTTACCCACACATTCCCTTACGAAACCTTCTTTATCCTATAGGAATAACTTCATTAATATAAGATATTTGCTGTAACACTTGATAATAATAACCAAACATAAGAATATAAACTACCTACTAACAATAATTTGAGCAAGCGAAGGTAACTTCTCAAACTTAAAGGTAACTTACCGACAGTCGGTAATGCACCAACAAGTAAAGATAACTTACCGACAATAAGTAATGTACCAACAAGCAAAGGTAACTTACCAACAGTCGGTAATGCACTAACAAGGAAAGGTAACTTATCAAGAGCCGGTAACAACTCAACAACCGATAAAATATCCATGGTCGATAACATATCTACAACCACAACGCCATCTCTTGCCCAAACTCTATACACCTTACCATAAATTAAGATAAGAAATACCATGCCCCAAGGCTTATCGTTGATATATCATTTCACACAAGCAATACTAAGAACCCCATCCGGTCAACTGTTTATAAAATACCATCCGGCCAAGTGCGCTGCGAGTCCACCGTGGGATCGTAATGCACTTTGGGCATAAACACCCCCACTACCTAATATTAAGTCTCAAAATAAGTCCATGATCACTTGCACATACGCTCTCTACTCAGTCTCTACACAGTCTTCATCCTTCACTCATTCAGTACACCCGCGCTTAATTCGCCTGGTCAGCCTTCGACTCCCGCGGTTCAATTTACTAGAGCCTTCGGAATAATTAAAATAGAGTGCTAGTTAATATTTCTCGTAAGACGTGCAAGTTATCATTGACGCTGTAAAAAGAATATCCTAGTAATCTCGTTCAATAAAGGAAACATCCTAGTAATTTCACCTAATAATAATATTGTACTCAACTATTAAATAAACACAAGTAAACGTTTCTGGGCCAGTTCAATATCACCAACCCGCTATGCCTAATATCATCAGAATCATCGAATTGGATTAGAAGACTCAATATCCCAACTCGGACTACGGACGCTTGCCAATATCCTCAACCCGCTACGCCTAATTTCATCAAAATCACCGAGCCGGATTAAAAAGGGTAAGCCAACATTTACCGACAGTCAAACTACTTACCGACAGTCGAGACATTTACGGACAGTCGAGACATTTACCGACAGTTGAACCATTTACCAACAATCGCACTACTTACCGACTGTCGACACATACCGACGGTCGAACCACTCACCGACCGTCGAGACACTTACCGACAGTCGAACTTCTTACTCACAGTCGAACTACTTATCGACAGTCCAACCACTTATCAACAGTCGAACAACTTACCGACAGTCGAACTGCTTACCGACAGTCGAACTACTTACCGACCGTCGAGACACTTACCGACAATCGAACTACTTACCGACCGTCGAGACAGTTACTGACAGTCCAACTTCTTACTGACAGTCGGACTACTTACCGCCAGTCGAAACACTAACCGACAATCGAACTATATACCGACAATCAATACATACCAACAACTCTAAATTCACTGAAAACCTCAATCATACATTTATCACGCACAAAATAAGGATTGATTCCTCCAACCTTCCATCAAGATTTTAAGGGAGACTACGTTGAACCTGAGTTTGGACCAATTGATAGGTTAGACCACCGGTGTTAGGGCTTTAGGTCAAAACATTCGGTATCTTTCCATTATTTCCTCTTTCCCGAGCCAGGCCGTAACACAATCCAACGCACAATCAGCTATAGGACATTTTGAATTCAATAAGTTCGGCGCCAGGCAACTACTCGCCACTTTCAAACTCTGAATAACAAAGCAAGAGCCAACGAAATCTTACACGGTGGCTAGCCACAGTACCGCGGAGAGGGGTCGGGATCAAATGGAGGATCAGCTCGGCTTAGAATAACGACTCGTGGAGTTTCACGTAACCAAAATTATAAAAATTTATTCAATAAAATTTGGAAAACAAAAGTAAACAATAGTGAAAGTAATCGTACGTACCCGGGAGTACTTCCTCTCGGGTACTAGTCGGCTGCAGGCCGTGTAAAGGCGACTTCGCCTCGATTCGCGAGTTTTACAATTACAAACGAAAAATAATAGCTTCCACGTAGGACAGCAATAACACAGAAAAATAATAGACTAACAGTTAACTCGACAAATCAGTACCTCGCGGGACCATATCGCAATTAACAATCAGAATGATGACCACGAGGTGTCCGTAAATAGTTACACAAATTCTAATAAATTAATGAAAATGACTCGGCCGTCGGTCGTGTATAGGCGACCGGTGAGCTTACGGAAGGCTAGGCCTCTTCGGTAATTGACTGTTTACAAATTGAACTTGAAACTAACTTAACCTCACTCTGCCTACGTAAGCGAACCGGAATTTGAATTAATAATAATAGTAACCGACAAATTGAACAAAGCAGGCTCGGGCCTGTGCTAACAGTCGGACTCTTCTCGTAGGAGAAGGAGAGACAGCGACAGTTGACGAACTAGGACCGTCCTTCTCACGCTCGTGTGCGGCGCGACAAAATTACAGATCTCGAACAAAAAAATCGTACTCAACAGAAAACGCGTTAATTCTCTATGAATACTGGGACACGGGTAATGGCCTACCGACTCGGGGGTCGTCGTTATTCGAGTCCCAAAAGAGCGAATGTGCCTCGTGGCTCGATTAGAGGCAAGGTGACTGACGCCTGTTGCCGGATTCAAATCAGGAGGTGGGTAAAGTTAGCTAACGCTTACCGTTCTCCAGCCACCTCAAAAACTCTTCGGCCTCGTGGGCAAAATCCATGTCCGCTATGGGTCTAAATATCCCTCGTGAGCTCGCACACAGTCTCTCACTTCTCTTTGCACTCTTAACCAAAAAGACAAAAAAAAAAAACCAACTGTCCTAAAGGCCTAATCTCCCCTACAGCAGAGTGATCTAACGGGACCGCATGGCGCCGATATTGCGCACCCTCGGTAATTACGCGATTATCGATCTGTCTATCGAACGCTAGATCGCCTTACATGGCGGTTTGGCCGCACTACGCGCGAAACTTCGAATTTGTGAAAGGTGAACCTCGAGGATTCTTCTGCGAAACGCGGTTCGCTGGCTCTTGGGGGTGGCGGGAATCACCTCTACCACCGAGTTACCTCGTAGCTAATTGCCTTCGGTACTCCCCCGCGTTCTCGCTTGCTGTTCCGATCGCTGACGTAGCGACAGGCCCCCAGGGGCGTAATGGCCTTTGGTTTAGGTGGGCCTCGTACATTCCGGATTGTCCACGTAAATCTATGTCGGTCGTGTCCCGTCGGACTTCACCAACAGTTTGGCCATATCTCCCACATAATAGAGAAAGTGAAAAAGAAAACCACCAAAATCAGAATTAAAGTCTACAGCCTTAGTACAGTCACGGTCGCCTCTCGGAGATTACATTAGCGTCGTGGCTATTCTACGGCATTTGTGCGTCTAACATTCACTCCAAATTACTCAATTACGGTCGGCTAAAGGTTCGGGAGCTGATTGTGACCGCAGGTGCACCTTGCAATGTTACAACTTATGTGGCCGACGTATCGTTATTGGGATGCGACCTTATATTTTTTTAAACTCATGCGATGGTACTGTAGCGAAAGACACACGCTACAAATTATTTGATATTTATTTAATTTATAAAAAAATTTCTATTAAATTATTTGATATTTGGGAACTACGAACCATTCTGTACTGTCGAACGCTTGGTGGAGTTCATGAGGAGGTTTATGTTTCAGTAATTTGACACTGATCACAGAATACTGTATGTCAGTCGGTGACGAAACTGAAAAGGCTCGATACTGGTTATGACAATATTGTGTGCTCCATGTCGAACATAATACATAAGGACGATTGTTGTAAATGAAAATCGTATTGATATTCGAAATACTGGCAAATCAGTTCTCTCATTAATCTGTGTAGCGATAAAAAATCCGACTTCATATTGAAAATGAAATCTCAAACTATTAGTTACGAGTACTTTGCTAGACATGTCAAAGAGATGCATTTTCTCATTTAAACAATACTGTGCTACAAGACATTCAAATGTCATGGAAGTACTAATTCCCGGTGGTAACTCAAGCGCTACGTTTTTATGTAATGTTTTCCAATTATAATACATACTACGCTGATATTGCTCAGCCAAAGTTTGATTAACATGAATGAAATTTCTATACTTATGAGCGAGATCTTTGAAATAATTGTGTTTTGCTTCGAATCTCATCGTCCACAAAAAAATCGACGGGCCCATGAGCTCAATCACTGTGGGGTAGTATATCATCAAATGGTGTTTGGGTAATAAGGTTCTGAATTCGGACTAATTGTCAGCCACGCTCGATCTGGAATGAATTCAGATTTCTTTGGATTTATTTTCGTCATTGTTTTGTTTTCACTGTATTTTCTTTAATTTCTCATTAGGTGTAAATTCTATAGCCTCCGCAGTCTATTTTACTTCAGAACCAATTGAATAGTCGATGAATACTGTACACTTGTGAAATTCTGATTTTACAAAGCATTGTTAGCTCACTGTCACAAGTAAATTAGGAAACAGAAGATGATATTACTTGATCATATTCCACTAGCATTAGTTCATACTTCTATTAAAACGTTACGGTTCTAGGCAGATCGTTCATGTTCAGTGACAAAAACAGTTGATGAGAATGACAAAATTATTTAAATTTTCATGGAACAGTTATCGCGTTTTAGAGGCATCCTAAGGGCTATCTAATTCCACCTAAGCCAGCGATGAACATCATTTTATCTCCAACATTTGACATAATAATAAATATTAAAAATAGAGATAATTTTTATTGTTACTAGGAGACTAAGATTCATGAGTAAAATTATAGATATCTTCCTTCGTAGACTACAAACACTTTGCTATATTATAATTTTTGTTTTTATATAATTACTGCAGTTGTTTTTTTCATTTGGAAACTAACCTTTGGCTCAAATTTTGATTTAATTCAATGAGCTATAGTCAAAATTTTGAATTTCAACAACTCATGCAAGTTTATTCTGAAATACTTGCTGCGTACAGTTTTAGAGTGATTATCTGTTGCTTCGAGAGATGATCAAAGCATATAGCAATGAAATTGAGAAGCCTAGATTTATTAGCTAGTCAATAATCATAGAAGACTAATGAAATGTAATACAAATAATTAACTTTCATAATTATATGAAGGGTCGACAATTTAGTTTAAAAAATATGTCATGTCATTATAAGTACGCTCATTTCCCTACAACTGCAGGTAGTTTGTATCGTCCCGCTGACACTCGCTGAGTTATAAAGCGTTCTTAGTCTACCTTGCATTATGAGTTGTAGGATACTCGATATAAGTATGTTGATATTTCAAATGATTTTTACAAATACATTATTATCTCCCGGCTAGCATAAGAAAATGAGGAAGCAGGAGATGAAATTGCTATATGTTGTGACAGTCACATTACTTAAAAATATATAAACTATCTATATAAACTGTAGCAAATGTTATTTGTTCAAGTGTGAATGAATATCCAGCTGAACGGTGCAAAAAGTAGTGAAATCTCCCAAAAACACCTCACGTGCAAAAACGTTGCGCCAAGTACATTAACGTGGGCACTCTATCTGAAAACATTCGCCCATTCTGAAAAGTATCGTAAGCATTTAACAAAATAATTTGTTTCTCCTACAAAAAAGTATTGAAATCAGATATTACTGCCAAGTACATCGTCAGATTTAATTTATCCGCAGTATGTAATTAAGGCCGCACCATTGAATCTGCGAATGTACCCAATAGGTATAAGCCTCTAGTATACTACTATAAGCAACAGACCGACTTATGAGAAATTTTCATTTGTATCCATTTACAGCAATTGGAGAAAAAACGTTATCAAACAAAGTAAAAAAAAATTAGAAAATAAATTGGAGAAAGTGGTACTTAGCGGCCTATTTGCAAAAAAATCACAAATTCTGCGACACAAATTCTGCGTGAATAAATGATTTAAATGTTGAATCATGTCAAATCCGAAATCTTTTAAATCGAAAACATAAAATAAAGCAGCTACATGAATATTATCCGATTGCGAATTTATATGCGGTAGAAGATTGCGTATTATAAAGTATATTCCACCTATTTTATGAGATACGGTTTTACTACCGAGGGGATTGGGTGTTTCAAAGTCATCATAGTAAAATTGTAATTGTAAAGCATTCTTGGTCTGCTGATAGCAATTAGTTGATCGATAGTATCTACCGTCACAAATGTCTTTGTAAGTTGATTGCTCAGCTTCACGTTCAGATTTCAATGATTCCATCACTGACTTGTTTGTAAGAATGAATTCAAGAGTTTCTAAAATTGGCATATACATGAATTTACATGGCACGGGCACTATATGAATTATTTGGCCTATCAAAGATTTCGACAAAACGAGTCCCAATTACAATTTCCATAGGATGTACGAAATCAGGCTTATCGGAGTATAGCCTGACTATATAACTTGTTAATTTTATATTGGCTGTTTAAAGCTGTCATAGCATTTTTTCATTCATTTAAATAATTTTGAAGTTGTGGACTACAGTTATGTTGTGATCTCTGATATAATGTGACACGTCATCAAGACTTGCAGTCGCTAAGTCATGGGTGCTTTCAATAATAAATTTAATTGTTGATTTGGGTACACTACTAGCATTCAATTTTAATACAAAGTTTTTCATAGGTTCAAGGGTTGGAAGTATTTCGTCATCGACATTTTCTGGATGTGGTATCAAGATTCGCGGCAGCGAATCGCAGCCGAGTTACCCCCCTCCAACTCGGCGCGGCAGCCACGAATCATTTACCCGAGCAAGCTCTTGTTGTTGTAGAAAATCTGTCACATCTTTTGAACCGCTGATTATTTTCGAATAAAATTTATAGGGGCGTAAGGCCCTCCCCTCTTGACCTTGCTCGCAAAAGTTTAACAGAATCGACCAAGTAGTTTCGGAGATATTGACCGTCAAAGTTGATCGAAAAACACAATCTTCTTCTTTTTCTTTTTCTTCTTGCTTGCAGAACGTTTTTCTTGGGACCACGATATCTGTCGAAACGTTGCACGTATGAACTTGCAATTTGGTAGGGGTGTTTTTGTCACCGAAATCTCGCTCCCTATTGTTTTTGAGCAATAATCGACGACGCATAACTGAGTTATTCATGTAATAATGATTATTTATGTATGCACATTAGGGTGGTTCAAAAAAAATTTGTAATTTTTTTTTTTAACTCTTACCCTCCCAAATGTTTCTGTTTAATAAGAGAAAAATCCTCACAAAAGAGGGGCGCTGTAGCTCAACTCTAAGAGGTCGCTATTTTGATTTTAGTTTCCCATTCATTTAACATGGGAATTTTTGTTTTTTCATTAAAACTGAAATTACACCTGATCATTCAAATTTTTTGCAAAGAACCATTATATATTCAGAAAGTTGACTCTGTGAGCTTTTCAAAACTCTATAATAACGCATGATTATGATAATTAGAAGACCAGTTACAGCCATCTGAAGAAGAAATTTAGTAATTTTCGGATGGCTATAGCTGGTCTTCTAACTATCATAATCATGCGTTATTATAGAGTTTTGAAAAACTCA
The DNA here is from genome assembly GCA_947538915.1 of Tenthredo distinguenda. NCBI lineage: Eukaryota > Metazoa > Arthropoda > Insecta > Hymenoptera > Tenthredinidae > Tenthredo > Tenthredo distinguenda. The sequence goes on along the minus strand of OX384536.1, from coordinate 4,809,603 downwards.
CAGAGTCAACTTTCTGAATATATAATGGTTCTTTGCAAAAAATTTGAATGATCAGGTGTAATTTCAATTTTAATGAAAAAACAAAAATTCCCATGTTAAATGAATAGGAAACTAAAATCAAAATAGCGACCTATTAGAGCTGAGCTACAGCGCCCCTCTTTTGTGAGGATTTTACTCTTATCAAACAGAAACATTTGGGAGGGTAAGAGTCAAAGAAAAAAATTAAAATTTTTTTTGAACCACCCTAATGCACATATTTTGAGAATGAAAATGACGTCACGAGTCCCGATTCTCATGATATTGATTGAATATAATACTGCTAATTTTGATACATGTAGGTATGTATGATTATCATTATTATTATTCTATTATGCTGAATGTGTTAACATTTTAATCGGGTCATCCTTTAAATGGCCAGGTCATCCGCTCCGTAGTTTTCGGTGTCGAGGTATTCCGCTCCATAGTTTCCGGTATCTAGGTCCTCCTCTCCGTAGTTTTCGGTATCCAGGTCCTCCCATCTGTAAATCTCGCCGCCCAGGTCCTTCGCTTCGTAGTTTTCGGTGTCCAGGTCCTCCGCTTCGTAGTTTCCTGGCTTCAGTTGCCGTCCTTTGTGAAGATAGATATGATACCCGGCAAAAACATTGTAAATGTCAAAAATTACAGCCGAGTTCTAAAATGGTTTCGCCAGCTGAAAAATCCGAAACATCATACTCTTTTTCAGCAATAGATTACAAACATCATTTTGTTACACAAAATAATACGTGAAATAGGACAACGAAGCCGAGCGTTCCCTCAGTTAATTTTCACACTTCAAATTATGTTTTCCAAATGCCAATCAATGGAAATGAATGGAAAACCGATCATTCATTACCTTGGACAGAACAGCATATTGGCGACGGAAAATATTGCTGAAAGAAGTTAGCTCGTATGATGATACGAACTCGGCGGGCATAGATTGTTCTGAAAATTATCAATTGGTGAAGTGTGAGGTAATAAGATCAACAATTAGTGTGTCTTTGAATGTAGAATATACTTTCGCTTCGATGTGTATCTCCTGTATGTAAGTCGAACAGAAAGGGAGACGTTAAAAAAGCATTACCCAAGTGTACCGATAATGGGTACGTCCAGGACGGATATGTATCATTTCATGGCTGTGACATGTTTGTAGCATGGCGTTATAACCATAGGCAAATGTTGGTAAACTATTTCATTATTTTTTGTATGTACTACAAACGGGTCACCGCTGAAATGATTTGAATGTATTATACACACATGAAGATCAATTTTCAGACATTTGTCATAAAATGAAATTATGTTTTTTCGGGTTCGCGCAAAACGGACGAGATATTCTATAGGACCAAGAAACCTCCTTCTGAGAATCATACGATAGCTTCTACGAATCAAAGTTTATGCCATCCATGAACTCGTCTATTCAAACAGCGCCACATATTCAGATGTATTACAAACATAGAATACGGCAAATGTTCTTTAACGTCTGGTTGTGAAATTCTTACGTAAAATAAACTGGATCCATATAGAAACAGACTATCATGTGATTCTATAATATTTTTCAAGCTATAGGTCTCACTTCGTCGATATAGCATTATGTATATGGGGCATTCCATGACATCTCAATCAAGATTCTAAGTCGATGTCTCTGATCGGCTTTAAAATTTTTTGGATGAAAGTACATGACGCAAAACGCAATCGCAATTTTTTTCAGAATTTTTCGACCCAGCGTATCTGACCTATAATTTAAAAACTTGAAAAAAATACCCCCATTGTCTAAAATCTCAAAAAATTCACAAAAATCTTATGAAATATAACAACATTTTTGACGCCTATCAGAACATGGAGATTTCATCACATTGAAAGATAAATGAGAAAAACTAAAAAACAAACAAAAAAAAATCATTATTGGATTGCTTTTTTGACATAAGAATGAACTAAGAAGCTCATTATAATATATTACAATATACATATACGGAAAATATATTCTAATATTTATTATATATATTATAATATATTACAATGAGCTTTTATATTCATTCTTATGTCAAAAATGCAATCCAATAATGATTTTTTTTTTTAGTTTTTGTTATTTATCTTTTAATGTGATGAAATCTCCATGTTCTAATGAGCGTCAAAAATGTTGTTATATTTCATAAGATTTTTGTGAATTTTTTCAGATTTTAGAAAATGGGGGTATTTTTTTCAAGTTTTTAAATAATAGGTCAGATACGCTGGGTCGAAAAATTCTGAAAAAAATTGCGATTGCGTTTTTCGTCATGTACTTTCATACAAAAAATTATAAAGCCGATCAGAGACATCGACTTAGAATCTTGATCGAGATGTCATGGAATGTCCCATATGTAAGTATTGCTGAATGAACAATGAATATTGCGTTAAAAATTGGTCCCGCGAGCTTGAAGAATTGCGATGTTATTTCATTCTAAATTTGGAATTCATGTTCATAAATTCATTCAACACTTGTATTAACGTTTTTTTTCCTCTTTGAACGTAAATACCTCAGAAACTAGGACCGACAAGGTGGACCTTGTTCATACCGATGATATATTACGAGAACAAAAGTTTCTGGAATGAAATTAAAGATAATACTAATAATAATACTAATTGATGTCTTGATGTCAATGACTTCGTATATTGATCGGGGTCAATTTTTTTGTTGCGTGATCGGATTTGTTCAACAACCAATAGGGAGCGAGATATCGATAGAATCAATTTCCTTTCCCAATTTGAAATCGATCGGTGCATCGGATCAGGAAATAGATATGTTGTGAAAAAGATTCCGAACTAGAGGATCTTGACACCGTAAACTATGGAGCGCAAGACCTAGACACCGAAAACTACGTGGCACAAGACCTGGACATCAAGAACTACGAAGTGAAGGACCTGGACACCGAAAACTATGAAGCAAGCGACGTGGAGTCCAAGAATTACGAAGCGGAGGACCTGGACACCGAAAACTATGAAGCAAACGACGTGGACTCCAAGAATTACGAAGCGGAGGACCTGGACACCGGAAATTACGAATCGAAGGACCTTGATAGCGAGATTTACGGAGACGAGGACCTGGATACCGAAAACCACGGAAAAGAGGACCTGGATCCCGGAAACTATGGAGCGGAATACCTGGACACCGAATACTACGAAGCGAAGGACCTGGACACCAAAAACTACGAAGCGAAGGACCTGGACACCAAAAACTACGAAGCAAAAGACCTGGACAGCGAGATTTATGGAGGGGAGGACCTGGACACCGGAAACTACGGAGCGGAATACCTGGATACCGGAAACTACGGAGCGGAATACCTGGACACCAAAAACTACGGAGCGGAATACCTGGACACCAAAAACTACGGAGCGGATGACCTGGACATTAAAAGGATGACCCGATTAAAATGTTTACACATCAATAATAATACAATAATCATAATGATAATCATACATACCCATATTGTAACGTGTACGGCTATGTCAGCCTATGCTGACATGGTCCTACAGCGCACATACGCTTCGCGCAGGTGGGGTGACGCCTGATGACGTCACAAACGGTATATAAGGAGCAACGCTGAGACGCAAATCAGCGTATCTAGCCAGAGCGGCAGTGCGACTCATAGCTTATCTCGATAGAGCGGTCTTGAGCCAAAGCGGCCAACCGACTCGTGTAAATTCTTTCCTTTCAAATCACTTAACCTCAAAATATCGCTTATTCTTCTTTTTGTGCCAAAGCGGCCTAATCGAATCACTTTTATATAAAATTTAGTCATCTAGCTAAAATAGCATTTGAACCGAAATCAATGAAATATCAAACCTCAAACCAATCCTAAATCAGAGACAAACTAGCGCAATTAATTATAAGAACTAGGATAATTTAGACTTTAAATTCTGTTCTGTACTACATTTCATTTCATTTCTTTACTTTACTCTACTACAACTTTCGATTGAGATCTCAAGACTTTTATTTTATGTTTCTTTATGATTTATTTTACTTACTAAATTTATGATTTCTATTATATTTTTCCTTTTTTTTTTGTAATATCAGACCCAACGAGTATTATTATCATTTGCCTTGCATCAGGATGCTATGCAAGTGATAATAAATATTAAACACTTATAGAAATCTGATTCCTATCATTTCATTTTCAAAGTTCCCTTTTTACTAATTAAAAATTAAATTCATTCTTCAGCAACGTAGATTCACTTGTTTAGTTAAAAGGCAGCTTCGGTGAGTGTGTTGGACAGCTACGGTATAGCTATAATTGGTACCCTAGTCTGAGAACACACATATCCCAAGTCTGTAACAGGCAGCTTCGGTGAGTTTGACTCAAGGCAGCTACGGTATAGCTATAATTGGTACCCTAGTCTGTGAGTCAAACATATCCCAAGTCTGTAGGGAGGCAGCTCTGGTGGAGTGACATCCATCCGAGTCTGTATTAGGGTTTCAGGGTTTTTCCAATTTTCCCCTTTAGAGGAGCTCCAAAAATCACATTTTCACCCGTGACAAAGAACACACGCGGACTAGGTTAACTTCACCAGCCTTCTGCTGGTGAAGCATAACCAGAAAAAGTTACAATATGTATAAACTTAGCAGTATTATATTTGATCGATATCATGAGAATCGGGACTCGTGACGTCAGTCTCATTCTCAAAATACGTGCATATACATATATTTTGAAGTAAGAAAGTTTCAGATTCAAATTCGCCTAACTTCGTTTACTCGATGCACTTTGACATGAGCATTCTAAAATGATTTTTGGTTTGTCAATAATATGACGAACGTCACATGGGTTGTCCGGCTATGCCTAACCGCGTAGCGTCTAAGTATAACCGCCCGTTATCTGTGATAACAAATAAAAATAATTTTGACCTATCTCTCAATAGATCGATTTTTGGATCCTACGCCGTCTAGTCCTATACAGGTCTCGCATTAATTATTTAAACAGAAGGGCCTAATTGTCTTGTCAGGAATGTATTAGGTCGGGTAAAATGATAAGGAAAATTAATTGATAGAAATAGATTATATTCTTGAACGATTATTTGAAGTAAAACGTACGGTTGAACATAAATGAATATCGTGTATGGCTAATACAAGGGTAATGAGAGAGCTCACCTTAAAAGAAACCTTTAGATAGGTACCAAACAAAAAATATGCCCTTCTCGATTCTCGCGTTGACACCTTGGTAGTGATAAAATAATATAATGTGTGAATATGATGTCGCTCGGATTTCAATGTTTGGGTTGATAAATCTTTGCAACCTAGCAACTCCTTATAACTCTTTCGTTGCAATTCCTTATGGCTATACTAATATTATATTGCTTAAGATTATATAGCCATGCTCGACAAGTTGGAGACGTCGCGAACTTGCTTGAAGCTGAGGGTTTTCCCCGAAGTGTCTTTGCACTAGCTTTAGGCAAGGTCTATGGGCTTTCTTAAACTAATTATCATAGCAAGCATAGATAATAGATATAGGTAACAGGATAATGACAAAATATAGTGTAATTACAAGTATAACTAGTATACTTGTGAGAATACTGGAAACAATTTGATAGTAAAGATGGAATTTAGCATGAATGATAATACATGGATAACGATCGTCGACACTTAGCTTTAGTAGAACCGACCATGGAGGGCTGGATGTCGCGTCGCACCCTTGATTTTGCGGGTCCTCACCTTTAGTATCTTCTAACTCCAAACTTTGCACTATCGACGTGGTTTTTTTGAACAGTCTCGGTCTTTAATAAAGTATCTATACACTGACTCGAATTTTGAATATTTTTGATGAAATTAATAAGGTCCTGAATTTGAAAAATGTCTATCACTAAGTTTTGATTATAATGGAACGTAATGTTTGAATTTTTGAACTTATAACTGAATCTATAATTACAAGTACGAGACTTGGCAAAACTGAACTGAATAATTATTTTTTTTTACGAGTACTGAGTCCCTTGGGTCACCACTTTGTTAAAGATTGAACACCAACTCTAGGCTCTAACTAGCACCCGGTTCTCTGCATCCACGCGCCTCGCGATTTACCAGAAGAAAGACACAAAACGATGATCGCTACCTCGCTCGTAATCAGCCGTCAAGACTTTGGGGACTTAAGTCCCCCCCACATAGTCGGTTCACCGTAGTAATTAAATTATACTTATGCTAGATTCTTAAAGTTAGCTAGATACAATCACTCCATGCATAACACACATCCCAATTCTTTAATTTAGAATTTCCTAGGTCTTATGGTTTACCTTGTCTATACTAGGATAATTAGGGTTTTATTAGAAAGAGTTATAACGATGCGACTATAGGTGCTAGGTCAACAGAAACTGCTACGTTGTAAGCGTTAATCCTAGATATTCTATATTATACGTGACTTCTTCGACATTAAGGAGGTAATGAATCTTTTCTAAATAACAAAGCGAATCGTGACAAAATGCACGTTTTAATAATTCTCCTTCTCGAGTATCCAAAAAGAAGAGTAACGACTAGGGTTTCCTCGAATGCTGATATCTTTGTCTGATCTCAACTCAAATTTATTGATTATTATAAATTTTTAGGGAAAGCGTAAAGTTGGTACGTAACAATAATTAATCTCAAAACTCGTCGGACATACAGGGTGTCTGTAAATTCGCGCATCATCGGCATACTGCCGGATTCCTTGCGAAAAATTGAGACGAAAGTTACCTATGCAAAAAAGTCCGCAAGGACTTAGTTTTCGTGTAAAAGCACTAAATAACGGACCAATCAGCATCGGTTTTAAGAAAGCCTGGCTAAAGCTCCGCATCGCCGTCCGCCCCACTACCGAAATCGAGACAATAATGTGTGATGTTCCCCGCTTTGCCCAGAAGTGGGGCGGACGGCTATGCAATGTTCTAACCATTCTTTCCTAAAGCTGAACGCTGATCGATTCGTTATTAAATGATTTTACAGGAAAACTAAGCCGTTGCGGACTTTTTTTTATTGGTAAGTTTCGTCCTAATTTTTCGCAAGGAATCCGCCAGTATGCCGATGGTGCGCGAATTTCCAGACACCCTGTATATGGCAAGTATTTCTGTATTAATTATAAGTTTGGTTCCAGAGTAATCCTTGGTGTTAACCCATTGAAAGGAGACAAGAGAGACGGTAAAAAACGTAGAGCACAATCGTATGTCCCGAAGGTTTTTGAATTGACTAAGGAACTGAATGACTTCACAAATCAATTTTAGAAGGCCCCATGCCATCGACGTAGGACACTTGTTTCAATGTGTTCCATGTTTCCCTTCACTATATTAATATTTCTCTCTACTCTGCAAGGACAGTCATTTATAATTCATAATGTGAGTTCATTTTTATTTGAATCGTTTAAGAGTACCTAAATACAAAGAAAAAAAAATATCTTTGACATTGATATGCCCAAAAGTATAAAAAAAAGAAGTCTACGTAGATACCTAATATTCGATAAATGAATGGTGATACTACTTCATTTTCATGTTGTGATATTTGGATATCCGAACGAAAAAATATAGTCGATACCTACTGTGATAAAACTATTTTTGTATCTCATCGATACACGTTTGGATCTCAAATTTGGATCGATTTAATGCGACTCATATACATATAACGTAATATAATAATTCATTAAGAAAAATGAGTTCTACAATGTAAACAATGCAGGCTACTATAGTTTTAATCTATACATGTAATGAGTAATCATTCACTCATTATATAAGCTCTGCGACGTTGCAGATTTTCTGCCGTCACAGTAGCCCTTCCGGCGAACTTTTCTAGCTAACCATACCGCGAGAGAGAGATAGAGCCTCGGGATAATAGCGACACACCTAATTAGGAATATTAGAGTTAGACTAATTTGATGTCTTTTTTTGTTAATGTACGGCGAGAGAGAGAGAGAGAGACGATTTAGATCGTGACTTCCGCTTCGAGAACTTCCACTCCGAGACTTTCCGCTGCTGAGATGACCACAACTATCGCCACTGAGGACTCCACGGTACGCAGCCCGGGACCTGTACCTCAGAAAGTACCGAGGGTAGTACCGCATCATCTGGAGGGAAGGCTGTTGACCTTGGACGAAGATGCCGCTGAGAGTGAACAGGGCTTGCATACGGCTCCCTGTCAGCTGATATCGCTTACCGCCGAGCATCTGGCCTGCAACGACGGCGTACAGGGTTGTACGCTGCAACGCCGCAACCTCCCGTTAACGCACCAACTTCCATCTACCGCTCCTGTTAGTATGACCGACGCCACGTTGGGTCCAAGAAAGACTCGTGGCGCAACGTTATCGCAAAAGGATGCGCCACGTGAGAGTGGGCGAGAATTGCGTCCCGCGTGCTCCTGGCAGATCGACAGAGGTGTAGATCCGGTCCAGGGACACCTAGATCTTGCCAGGGGGCTGCAGCGAGGTCGACTTCAGGTGAGTCTGCCGCTGTCGAGCCATCCTGGAGGGATTATTAACGCATGGACGGTACCGCTACGTAAGAGCCAAGGTCATACCTTCCTCCACGTCATCTCGCAACCCCAGCCTCGAAGAACGGCTGAGTTATGAAATAGACGTGCCGCCTATCTCTCTCAAAGCTTCGACCTCAGAATATCGCTGTTAAATTGTTATATTTCGTTATAGCTATCGCCGCCGTGTTAAGCTTATTGTTATTGGTTATATTGTTAATTTATCGCTGTGTTAAAGTTGAAAGTGGGTGGCGAACCGACGTCTTCGTCAAGGTAAGGTCTCTATGCTCTATCTCTTTGTAAAGCCACGAGGTCTCGCTGAGTTTTCCGCTTATCGTATCTTTTGTGTAGCGTGAAGCCCACGGGCCACGTGATTAGGTCATTTTCTCTGAGGAAATTCAGCATAAGGACTTCGTGACTGGCTGTAGCCATTTTCTCTGCCTATTTTAGTAGATCTATCTTTTCTGATTATCGCTGATGCTTATTATCTGATACCTTACCGCTTACTTACTTTACCGCTTGATTCAGCTATTTTCTCCATCTATTTTTCTGTAGTTATTTCTTTGATCTATCTCTGTATTTAGTATTATATTATTGTGCATGGTGTGTCGCTAATTAATTTCCAACTCCCCGAGGGTTGGCTGAACGCAGATGTCATAGGCTAAGTTAGTTAATAAGTAATTTCTTTGATCCGAATCCCGCTGTATATCTTGGCATTTATCGTTATCCGAAATACGTAATATTTCCGTATAGTGCGAACCCTTTGATTATAATTTATTTCAGCACGTTTGAATCCAGTCTGTTATCTGAGAAAATTAGTTAAATTCAGTTGTGAAAATATTATCGCCAATATTATAAATAATATCGCTAGCGTGCCGCTGCACAGTGGGGAATTTTCACGAAAACGTGGCCATAATCCAGGGGATCATCGGAATTCTTCCAAATTTGGTATACCAACGTTTTTGGGGTCGCTGATTACGAATCTGGTATCCAAATTTGGAAAAACAGAATGGCGGCTCCAATATGGCCGATGAACACATTAATTTCGTGATAAACTCGATTGATTATACACTTTACCGATGTCTTCGGGGTCGCTGATTACGAATCTGATATTCAAATTTAGAAAAACAAAATGGTGAACTTAAAATATGTGTGTGGAGCGACTGCTATACTAGATTAGACAATAGATTCGGGAATTCCGGGGTAAAATAATCATTCTCTTGCAATATAGTAAACAGTGTTTATTGGCAGGAACTAAAAGTAATAATTCAATCCGAATCCGGATACAGATCTTCATGTGCGATAGTTGGGCTCGCTAATAGTGAAATGGCTTCTGACGAAAATTGCTTCAATTTTTTTTGAGGTAGTTTCCTCAGGCTTGTGATGAAGGGGTCGGATGAAACTAGCAGCCAATGTAAAATATCTTGCATAGTGTTTTCACGCGATGATTTACGAGAAAATCCATCTCTAAACTTCTTAATATCCTTGTTTCTTGCTTCCTGAGCCTCCTCTGATAATTGTCCAATAGGTAAAATAGCCGAAGCTATTATTAAAGGACCATGGATCAATATTTTGTGGACGGTTGTTGGCATATAATACCATGAATATTCGCGCACGTACAGTTTCGCAGTATCCAACGCGTATTCTTTAAAGTTTTCCACGTTTATATCGTACCCACTGGAGATAACTTGTAGAATCACATGGAATCTTTTTATAAGTTCTTCTTTCAAGCCAGTTATCATTGATGTTACTTCGTGGTTCTCAAAAAAGCGACGCGCAGTATTTCCATCATTGGTGCTCCCATACCCAGGCTTTGGACGATCTACTATCAACCCCAATTCAGACTTCAAAGATTTTTGAATCTGTGCTTTTCGATCATTAACCAGCTTTTTGTCATCTTCGGTTCGTGCCTGCCACTTTTTCAGATCGATTTTGTATGATAGATGCAAAAGGCACTCAAAAAATCGAATCCATGCATGTAACGTAGACATTCCGAAATTCAAGTTCTTTTCGTCCACCTCTCTCTCCAGGATTTTATCGAGATTGTTAAAATCTTTTGAAGTAGCTCCACATAAATAGCATCTCTGTGAAGAACTCGTAGACGTAACAGCGTTGCAGACTTTTCCATCTATCATAGTAAATAGCATTTTATAATTAACCGTTACTTCTCTGCCATCAATTCCAATTTTCAATGGTTTCAAGGATGAGATTTGTTTCTCGATATACTCCACTTCATCCTTCGTAGATTGCGTATTTTCGTGCAGAAATTGCATTCTTATAGGACGGCAAAAACGAGGAGATGATGGCCTCGGATTTTTCCACACAATTTGACCACCGGAGTCCATCGATTCACTCTCAAAAAATGTGAGCTGTAACGGCACAAGGGATGTTAGGAATATGCTTGCGTCTGAATTACTGTCATCGTCAAATTTCTGTTTGTATACACTTTGGCCGGAACTTCCGTCACACCCCCATTTACAGATTAAGTTCGCATTTGCCAAGTTGTCCTTATGCACTGATTTCAGAACTTCTCTCTGCCTAAGAAGAATACGCTTGCATGTGTGGTCCAGCAAGTCTTGCAATTTAATATCAGCACAATTTTCGGTGATAGATATACTAGACCGTGGTGGGTAACATAATGCTTTGGCCTCTCGAACTGCTTCGTAATTCGGATATAACCGACAGTTATGATCTTTCATCGATGTTCTGATAGCATTATACTGATGTCTGGTGAGTTTGGCTTCGACCATAACCGAAAGAGCTTCATCCGTTGATAGTGTCGTATGTTCTGCCCTTGATGATGTAGGTACAGGTGAGGGTGTTATAACGGCCTTAACAATTTTCGACGAATCTAAGTCTCCGGAAGAGCGGAGACTCATCTGCGCTGCATAGCACAACTCCTCAGCGGTATGACTTTTACGAAGTTCTTCTGTTCTTCGTCGTTTTGATCGCTCACTTGATGCAGCAAAGTCTTGCGACGGACGACCAGTTGTGGTGGCTTCATTCGGCTTCGAATCAGTAGGAAAGGCTACATCCATCTCTAGCCACTCTTGATTGTTATTGAGAAAATTTGTCATTTTCCTTCCTGATTCTTGCCATTTTGTGAGCATTTTGGAGAATAACTTCGACAAATTTATCTTGGTATCCCGGTGAATTCGAATGGCACATTCACTTTTCTCGGATAATTCTCGCTCCAAATTGATTATCTGCTCCTGGAGATCCGCGGCCAAGTGTTTTTGTATTATCGAAAAGATTTCCCTTCGTTTGAAAGTAATAAGGGAAGTTCCAGAACCTAGAAAAAAAAAATAGTATTTCGTATTAATTATAAATGTCATTGTGATCCGAATGAGGATTAGACATACGCCTTTGTGCACTTGGTAACACAATTTTTCGAATACAATAACAAATTTCGAACAAATCCCTTCGCCTCTCGGAAACAAATTGTACGTAGGTATGCCAAATCAGGTATCAGAATGTCTATGAACAATATATTAATATTTAGAATCTATTGTCAGAGTAAACCAGTCGACCGAGTCCGCTTAGGGTGAGAAAGTTCCAAGTAAGCGAGCTACCTGCCCAGCTCGGCTGACTAGGCAGCGCACTGGCATGGAAACGCGGCGCGGCGCGGCAAGCGAGTGCCGCGCCGCCGCCGGGGGCCTTCTCGGAACACGCATACGCTCACTAAAAATGCTCTGGACCAGCCCGCGCACGTTTGCGCACTCTGATTCACACTTCATTCGAAAGCTGATATTCTAAGCTTTAATTTAAAAAAAAAAACGAAGGCGGGATGTCGTGGGACTCTCAACTAAAAGTCTACGCAAAGTCTATATTTATTTCCGATCGAAGGCACTTTACAGGATTATCGTTAGACTACATAAACAGGGACAATAAATATTATTTTTCAATTGTAAAATGGGCAAAATTTTCTACATACCTTGAGGAAGATCATCCATTTTGGTGAAATTGATTATCACTTTACACTGTTGAGTTAGAAGTGTTCAAAGTTAGAGCGAATATTATAGCAAAATTCAGGTACGCAACCGTCACGGACGAAGGTCAACTTTGAACTGAAATATCTAAGAGACTATGAGGGTTAGAGGGTTGGGACAAACGGGAGGTTACGCAGAAATTAGTTCTTAACCAATCCCCTTGGTCATTATACCTGCATAGGAAAGTTCGTTTTTCGAGTTTTGGCCACGTTTTCTTGAAAATTCCCCACTGTGCGCTGTGTTAGAGAATTTGCCAGAGTATCGTATCGCTCGGTGATACGCAGTCTAAAACGTAGTATAATAGCTTGCTTTGTGTCGCTTCTAAGGAGCTCGCTAGCCGACCGGCGTGTTATTGTTTTTTATACCGCTGCGTCGAAAATCAGGCGTACTTAAATTATATTCTTTTCTTTGTAACTTCGAATTTATCCCAAGTCAAATCACATCATATACCGTCTCTATTATATTATTTTTAGTAGTTTATTCCGATCATCTTATTCTGTGATATTGAATTTATTTGTTACCGCTAACTAATTGTTAACGCTGAAAATTTGGAATATACGGAATCGTGGATTCCCTTGAAGGATTTATCTGGTGTACCAAACTTTATTTTATTAATTAGAAGGCGAACCTACGCACTCTACCATTATCGCTGCACATCTGAGCTAACCGTGGGCTTTAAGGCCGTCGTTCCGCTAAATTTGTCTGTACCGTTGTATCTGAATTATCGTAGCTATCTGTGATCGACGCAGTCGCGTCTGGCGCCCAAGAAACAATATCGCTAGGACATTTATTTCGTAAATCCTAATTTTATTTGAGGAACGCCGTAGGATGCGGTGGTGCACCTCTGACACCATCGTTACAGCGGATATTGATATTGTGGATACCGCTCTCTACTCGTTGTTTGACTCTCAGAATTAACCATTTTGCTGTGCCTTCTTACAATCTGTTGCAGTGGCTTGTCTGCTCTCCGTATCAATATTTCGGGACTCAGCAAAATTGTCAGAGCAACGTGCAGACTCAAAAACAATTGTACGATGCGCGGATCCAACAGTGTGCATTGTAATAAACACACAGGTCCTGTATACAAAGGAAACTGACGCAGTTCTGTGGCCTTCCACCTTGCAATTTCGTGGATACTTCGTGGGCGTCGTGCAAACTCTCGTGGAACTTGGAGTCTTAAGTCTACTAGAATACTTGATATCAAATTTGTTATCAAACTCTACAATCTATAAGGCAGTTTCCCATAAAGCCAAATCTTAATCACTTTTCGGACTACTCCTAGGAGTACTAGATGCATGTAGTCTGATGGGAATGAGTACACCATATTCAAACCAGGGATATTAGTGAGCACACTTGTTCCCAAATAATGTTGTTTTTGGATTTGAGAGATAAAACTGTCATGAGTTCTTTTGCTGATATTCATCTCAGGAAAGCAAACACGCCCTTGAACCCACTTTCCCTTCTGGGTGCACCTTGTACAGGAATAAAATCCACTATGTCCCTTTGTTTGCATTATGAAGGATCTTGCCGGTGCGTCACAAGTTATTCCCACAATTTCTACTGGAATAGTTTTTCCTGGGCTCACTTCCAATCCGTTCAAAATTAGTGACGAAGCTTCTTCCACAAAATCCTCAAGAAATTCGTTAGCATCTTTTGGCTTCTGATATCCGTGATAAATGCCGATGGGAAATACTTTGGATTTTTTCATAGGTACCAAGTGGCAAAGTATTGACCACAGCTGACTTGATGAACTTTTAGTTAATGGTAAACCATCTACTCCCATTAATAGTTTGATACGTAATGGCACCCTTCGAAGCGCTTTGATTGCATTGAGACATCCAACTTGTAAACCAAAATGGTGGTACTTTCTCGGTGCAATATCTTTTAAGTGATTTGTAGAAGTTGTAGTCTTCATCAGGGTACGAGCATCTTTTGGCAATGAAGCAAATGCAGGATGACACCTCAATAAATGTAAAATTTTCGTCAGACTAGAAAGCGTCGTGCTGTTTTCTTGAGCCCATAGAATAAGCCCAGATTTCATATCAACTACTGAAAAAGGATGATCCGATGTTTCACTTTCGTTAGACTCTGATTGTGAGTGAGTTTCGTATAAGCACTCTGTAGAAATGTCGGTTTCCGTTAATTGCCTTAGTTGGCCCTGCTCATTTGAAATAGTATCGTCTGTAGGCTGCCCTAAAATACCACGCTCCTCCGCTCTATCGTGAGAGACGTTGCCATCATCATACAAGAATGAATGTAGCAAGGGTGTCTGTTCTTCTTGTGATACTGAGGTTTGTGGTATTGAATCTGGTGTGTCGACGGGAAGTGAATTATTTTCAGACCCATGCTGATTCTCAGGTGCCATGATCTCACAGTTAATAAGATCACTATTCGATGCTCTGGAAGTGGGTATGTTCATAGTCTGACGCAACCTTTTATTATGACCTTGTCGAGTAAGAAGATGAAAGGATTTTCTCTTCATGGTGTGTGACATGTTATTGCAGCTGTAATTATTTAGAACAATAAATTCCTTGAATTCATAAAACAATCATTAAATACTGTGCGACATGACATCGAATTTTTTCCATCAACGATCCCATATTTGAGAATTCAACTTTATTAGCGAATGCGGTATGCGAAGCATGTGTACCATTCAATTTAATTTCATTTGAATTATGATTATTTGAACGAAAACATGTATTTTTGAAATACATAATTTAAAGTCTGATCTGCTCTATGAATTAATTTTTTGTTTTGGTGTTATTGTTTCACACTACTGTAGTAGGAACTAAATATCAATTAACATCGTATCGCTTTATATAATCACATTGCATTACTTGATGTATTTTTTTATCATGGCCTTAAAGAACTGATAACTCCAAGGCAAGATAAAGTTTGTCAATATCATTATCAATATGCAGTAAGTGCTCGCCGTCATCATCAGAGAAAATTTAATTTACTTAGAACGAGACTATGTACAATTGTAGTCAGGCAATTGAAGCCTTGTTGATTTATCGTAAATTCAATCTTGGATGAGAGAATTTGGAATATACTATACTGGCAGGAAAATGTAAAAAAAATTTAAAACGGATTTAATTTCCTTTCGTGTATTCACTCGTAGTCACTTGCATAGTTATTTCTCAAGTATTGGTGTGGTTTTATCTTGAACTTGAATGAGAGGACGACTTCTTTGTTTAATAATTTTATTTATCAAAAATTTTCTACGATTCAATTTACTCATGAATCTGACAAATGCTTCTCTCAATGTACCATTAATAAATATTATCTCATTAACTCGTGATTTTCTCAGTTATTACACTAGATCTGAAAAACAATCTAATTTTTATTCAGACTTTATCGAAGGACCTCCGTTTCTTATAAATCTTTGCAAAACCTTAACAAATGGTCTGTTTTGAATGAAAAAAAAAGTATAGGAAAATTTTAAAGCGAAATCAAACCATTCGAATTCACCAAAATAACCACTTTGCAAAAATCGAAAGCTCTTCAAAGTAGAGAAAATATTCTTCGTTCATGTTCTGCCTAGAACCGGAATTCTTGTTATCTGACACCACTTCTTCGGTTTAGAGTTGCAAAAATTTTAATATTTTATTATTCACATTCTGATTTAATTATCCAATTTTCAAAAAATAAATAATGAAAATAACTTGACTTAGCGATTGGAAAAAAATCATCAATTAGAATATTTTTCATTGTAAATTTAACAAAAAATTGCGAATTAAAATAATTTTAATTAACAATTGCAAAAAAATTGATAGTTATATTTAGTGTATTTATTAATTAGAAAAGAAATTATCAATTGATTGTAGTTTAATTATCAATCGAAAAAACATCATTAATCAAATTTATCTCAATTATTAATTGGAATAAGATAACAATTGAATTTAGTTGAATTATTGGTTGAAAAGAATTATCGATGAAATTCTTTTTCTGATTTCGATGGAAAAAATATATTATACCATTCATCAATGTCATCTTCTGAAAGAAGAAACAATATTCATAATAATTGAAATTTTTATTAATTCAATTTCAAATTAAATTAATTTAATGAATAAAAATTAACGAATAAAAAAAGAACATAATTATTAATTGAAAGTACCCAATAATTGTTGAATTATAATAACTATCAGAAGCTACATTATGGACTGAAATTTTTATAATAAATTATTGAGAGTTAAGCGAAGAACGCAACCAAGTCAAGCTATTCTGTCTGATTTATTGCAATTGAAAGTGTTTCGCGTCAAGAAGTGATTGGCAATAATTTTGAAACGCATTTTCACTATTGATTCAATCTTGAGTGAATCAATGAAAATTGTTAAAAATTGAAAACCATTAACACGAAATAATTTGATTCTTGAAACTAGTTATCTTAGTTTCATTTGAGGTAAAATTTTTCATTAAATAAGTCAAAATTACCTGATGATAATTATTTAAATTACTTACAGATTCATTTGAAATTTTACTCGAGCTATTTTGAATGATCCATTTTATTCAATATTATTATTAAAGCGGTCTGAAATAATCCATTCAAAATTGAATTAAGAATGGATTTATTTTCAATAACACATTTGAAATTTAATAATTAATCAAATCATTTCTAATACCATATTTAGAATCAAATTATTGATTAGATAATTTCAAATGACAGATTTGAAATTAAATCATCAACTATATTATTTTGAATGGTATATTTAAATTTGATTTATTCATTGGATTATTATAAATTATTTATTAAAAATAAATTTAAATGGATAATGTAATTAGTTCACAATCGACCAATTTTTTTTTAATGATGAATTAAAATTTTTTCGAAGAAAAAAGTTGCAACCCTGCCACAGATTGTCAAAGTTAATTTTTTTTGGTGTTTCTTTTCGATTTCAAACAATTTGTTTAAAAAAATGCAAAGAAATTAAAATTAAAATGGTTCCTAGACCCATGTAATGCAATCACAAAAAAAATCACGACTTAGATCGAAAGAGGTCATGATTTCTCGATGCCGAGTGGCGTGTAGTATTTGAGATGCTATGGAAACCCTATCATAAGTACGAGAGAGATAGCGCCATAGGCCTACCGCGAGGGCGAGAGAGAACGACCGTCGATGTACACATTTTCTTCGGTCTGTCTCCCTCGCTCCTGCGGTAAGGCGTATGGTACTATCTCTCTTGTACTCATGACAGGATCTCGCTCGTATTATAGCATCTCAAATGAATTTAAAAAATCCAATAGATGAAATTCGCGCCGTATTAGACAATGTCTATGATTCATCTACATACATTTATACCGAGTTTAGTTCCACCGTGAATCGAAAAAGCGTTACACACGTGATACAATACAACGAAAGTGCTCAACATAATTTAGTATACTTCACAGATTTCTATACAACAACCTAGCTATTGTATAAAAGTAACAAATATTGCCAACTATTAAGCCTGCCCCTGTCTTGAACATACGATTTCTGGGCAAAAATTCTCTTACTGTACGAAGTTACGAACATTGTGACACCATGTGGCACGAGCTTGCTGCACGTGGCTAGCCGTTTGGATTATAAACTTAATATTCATCTCAAAATCATAGACCATAAATAATCATATATTATATTAGAGTTCGGAATCGGATGTCCGAATGTCCGGATGTCACAAAATCGGGGATGTATCTATTCATGCCTGTATGAAGTTTCTGTGTTATCGTCAGTCGTATATTGTGATCGTCAATTCGAGCCGAAGGGATTTTTGGGTTAGGACGAGAGTTTTTGAGATTATGAAAAAAGTAGGTATAGCAGGGGCAATAATAATAACATCTTTTTGAGTGATATTTTTTATACAGTCGCACCTCGCTAACTCGAACCTCTATAACTCGAAAACCTCCATATGTCTGAGATTCAGTCTATTCCCTTGCAAAAACCTCTGTAATTCGAAGAAAAAACAGAGAATAACTCGAAGTTTTGCGAACCTATCAAGATCCATTATTTTGCCTCTGTAACTCGAGTTTAAATATAAACCCGACCTCTATAAGTCAAAGGCTACCTCTGTAACTCGAGGTTCCAATACCCGGACCTCTACAACTCACAGCGCTTTATGCAATAAAACTATAAGTACCGTACTGTCGCTTATGTGTCGAGAATTTTTACAAAACTACGTTACATTTTGTATAACTTGCAATCATGTACATATTTTCTATAACTTGTATGTATGTCCTAAAATAAAGAATATCTCCACTATATTTGGCGAATTTTTACGAGTCTCTATAAGTCGAATATTGTTTTGGTCACCCTCTATAACTCGAAAACTTCGATAAAACGAAACCTCTCTTACTCGAAAAAATTAGCTCTGCCCATGAGATTCGAATTAGCGAGGTTCGACTGTAGTACCAGCACAAAGATATATGGCAAACGTGGTCAATATTTTTTTAATTTGAGAGATTAATTTTTTATTTTCGTTAATTATTATGTACATACTCTACTACACATTATTATTTTACATCATAATATATTTAGGTTGAATAATTGCAATAAAGCGCTGTTGGCGTTCTAAGCGCGTTTCGAGAGAATCGAAAGGAGCGACACATGTGTATAAATTTCCGTTTCCATGCATCTTATTGAACAAAAGATTTTTTGAAGTTTCATTGGTTGTATGCGTCGCCATGCGATCGTGAAATCGCTGGCGAAGCGCAACTGCAGCGGGGTTTGGTTCAGTGCAGTATAACACGCATTCGGCATTGTCTTCATCGCGGATTTGTGTATACGTGATACGTGTGGAATACGAGCTGTGAGGAGAACTATCAAGAGGACTTCGTTTATCGTATTATTCAGTAAGTAGCACAATCACTTTTATACTACGAAATTGTAATTTCAGTAATTACTAGCTGATAATTGTGCTCGTTCACTCGCTTCGCTCGCTCACTCGTTTGATTTTGTGTTGCCCCTCACTCGCTACGCTCGCTCGGTTGTTAGTAGTTTTCGCGTTGGCCAATTGTTCGATAAAAATATTGTTAACCTATAGGTTATTCGTTTACAAAAGAATGTCACATCACACGAGTGCACTACGTTTCAGCGCTGGACATTTACGCGCTGGAACGTTTAGGCACAAGACGTTTTAGCACCGGACGTACCGGTACCGGAAAATTCAAGGCGTTTTCTCGTTGGATTAGTGAGATGGCCTTACCTATTCTAGTCTTTTAAGAGCCACAACCACCGACTGGGTAGTTGGCGCACGCGCGCGCGCGTGTGTTTGTGTGTGTGTATCTATTCAGTTTGAAGTTCAAAAACGCATAGCGCACTAAGAAGAAATATCATCGCACTCTCAGCCGATAGTACTCTTTTATACTTGACAGATACCACAAGAGGCTTGAGCAGCTAATAACTTTTGTAGCGCTTAGCGACACAAAGTGTCAAGCCGCTAATAATTCTTGTAGCGCGAAGCCACACATGGCGTTGACAGCTAATTTTTTCAGCGCTGATATCAACATAAGGCATAAGCAGCTAATTGTTCCGATCGTCAGACTGATATCATTGTAGGTAAGCAACTGAATTTTCGGAAAATTCAGTAACGTCAAGACTGCATTTAGAATATTATGAAGATAGTAATTGATTATTACAGTTCCACAGTATTCGGTACAATTCGAAGTGCTAATGTGAATGCAACAGTGCATGTATGTGACGGGCACGACCGACGATTGGGGGGGGGGGGGGGGGAGGGGGGGGGGGGGGGGTGTACTGAGGGTCGGCTACGTTCACAAAACCAGGCGATCCCACCGTTTGGTAATTCGAGATTCTACTGTTAATAAATAATTATTCAACCACAAAATGCGTACAAAATTATAAAGTTCGGCGGCGCCAGGTACGCCATGAATTAAATTACGTCAGACGATATTACTCGGCGAGTTCAGGGTATAGATAGATAGATAACATGTTTATTATGCCAAAACCACAACGGGCCGAAAGGCAATAGTGCAGTACAGTTCACACAGGAAAACTTATGAATAATAACAAGAAAACAATTGAAATGAAAATAAATAAGATAAAAATATATACACGAAAATACACGAAGATATTACACGCAGGAAAACTAATGAATAATAACAAAAAAATAAAAATAATAACAAAAAAGCAGTTGAAATAAAAATAAATAAGGTAAAAATAAATACACGAAAATATGAATATGAATAACGGGAAAAAAGTAGAGTAATAAATAAACAGATAAATAAATAAATCAATAAACCAATAAATCGGCAGCAACGGAAACGCGACGACTAAGGCCCGATAGGACGCGGACCGGGTCTAGCAGGAACAAATTTGCATGCAGGCAAATTTGCATCACCGAGGGCCAGACAAATAAGTGAAATAAACTACATAGCGATAGCAACAAATAGAAGAAACGGCCATTCGACCGCCCGCGCGCAGGCAGGAATCACAATAAGTGAGAGCCGACGCGCACGAGTCTTAAGGCAACAGAAAGGAAACACCTGAGTATTAACTAAATAAATAATTAAATAAATAAATAATTAAGTAGCTGAACAATTCAATAAGTAACTAACTAAGTAACGAACTATTAAATAATCAATAAGTAACCATCTAGTTTCGCGGCTAAATAACAATGACACAGAACCAGTCGAGCGCCTTCATATTACAATTTATTACAATTTAGACGCAGTAGGAGACAAAACCGGGCGACCCGCCGGGACCGACGACAAATGTTCGAACAACCTGACCTTGAAGAGGTCAAGGGAGGACGAATCTTTAACAGATAGAGGGAGACTGTGCCAAAGGTAGATAGCCGTCAACGAAAACGAATTTCGATACGAGACAGTTCTATGGATCGGGATATAGAACTCCTCTGCATGGGCGGAATCTAAGAGTCTGGCTGAGCGGCGAGTGCACGGATCAGTCTCAACAAATAGCTCGCGAAGGTAGGCGGGAGACGAATTTGCAAGAACCTGATATAAAAGTGAGCCCAGGAGGTACAGTCGCCGCTCAGTGACCGGTAGCCACTTCAGTCGGGTACGATAAGGCGTGATATGCACATCCCTTCTCAGACCGAAAATAAAACGAATGCCACAATTGACAAGCCGTTGTAGCTTGAGACTCAAGTAATCGGTTAAATCGAGATACACTAGACTGCAATAATCTATGTGAGGCAACACTAGGGCAGTGACGAGCAATGATCTTACATGTCTTGGAAGCGAATCACTGTGTAGCTTTAACTTATGTAACGTAGCATGTACCTTACGCGATACTTGCGCAACGTGGCAATTCCAGGTGAGGTCGGAAGATAGGTGAACACCAAGATTTCCGACTACGTCAACGTACGGCACAGCCTGATCTTTGATAATTATCTGCGGCAGGTCCGATTGCTTGAGCTGCCGAATGAACGCAGGGCTACCCAAAATAATGGCCTTAGTTTTGCCAACATTCAAGCTCAATCCGCTTTCATTCGCCCAGTCAGCGACTGCCACCGCGTCACGACTCAAGTCCAGCACGGCAGTTGGGAAATCGCAGGGAGCTACATGCAGATAAATCTGTAGATCATCGGCAAAAATGACGTGTTTCGTGTGCCGCAGGACCATGCCTATGTTATTAATAAAAAGTGAGAAGAGAAGAGGCCCCAGAACAGAACCCTGTGGCACGCCTGAAAAGTTCCACCCCCACAGGGTGGGGGGAACGTGGGGGCGAATAATATAGAAGAAGCGATACGATTGTGGTTTATGGAAATATCACAAAGAAACCATAGATATTTATTAATCAACAATAATGGGACATCGAACGTAAGGAAAGTACTAATACAAAGATAAGTCAATAAATAGTTAATCAGAGAAATGAAATCTGCCGTTGAGAATCATTAAACAAGGAGACAAGGGAATCAATGGCAGAGATCGGGACCAGCTGATAGACTATTAATAATGTAGGTCATACGAACGACGGTAACACGTAGGGTAATACAGAACAATTTACAAAACAAAGAAAAGAACTACCATAGGGTACAAAAGAAATTAACTACAGGATATCACGAGAAATGCAAGACTAGGTCGATAACATAGCTAGACGATCCCAACCAAACGTGAAAAAACATATAAGCAAGGCTGAGCCTACATAACCTTAAGGCTGAACCTAATGGAACGTACCGCACAGTATAAACATCGGCTTTGTTGCTACAATTCTGTAACTCGTTATAAGAATAACGACATATTTCGTTATCGTTACGCCTATGAGAGTTGTGCCTTTCCCCTGGATCGTCATTGCAATTGGCGTAACGGTAACGAAATATGTCGTTACGCAGCATGAGTTACAGAATTGTAGCACAGCGGATGGCAGCCACAAAATCCAATCAGAGAGCAAAGAACGCTGATGTAGTCAGATTAAGGATAAGGCATAAGAAAGTCTGGTTGGTGATTGGTTACTTCTATTGACGCGACAACCGACGATGAACGACGTCCATTTAGAACAAGCTATTGATGTCGGTACGGTGGAACGTGGAACTAGGAAATTGTCGTGCAGAGAAAGGTAAACCTAATTTGTTTCCGTTAGGCATCCGTACAGTGAATCCCGAAATTACTTAAAAATACAAACTTAATTAAAACTTGTATCGTTACTACGATAAAATTAACACCAGTAAAGAATACAGATAAGCTGATGAGGTTTGTATCATGCTTATCTCATAATTTATCTGATATAAGGTTATGTTGATATTTATGTTTTTTTTTCTCTTCATATGCTTATTTAGCAACGTTTTAAATGAGGAAACAATCAGGTTTGTATACTAATGTGGTCATAATATTACCTAATTACTGTCACTCCGTGAAACATTGTTTGCAAAAGTAAAATGTTTTTACAATCATCAACACAGCAAAAAATAAAAATTCAAATAATTAAGCTTAATGGAGGAAAAAAATACACTGCGAATTAGAAATTTTCACATTGCTTCCTTTTAAATTTTCTGATTTACATGGTTTCATCCTCGAGGTGGCCAAGAAAGATAAAATTATGCAAAAGCAGAGATGGGCACCTTAGTATTTTGAAAAAATCATTGTACCATTATTGTTTTAATATTTTTTCTTAATAATGATTTGTTTTCTCGCATATTTTTTTTAAATTTGTAGCTCATTGTTTTATCTTTCTGTATTAAATGCAAACATAATGATTTCGGTGGAACAAAAAAAAAAAACAAATAAAATCATCGACTTTTCAGTTATTTTTTTTTTATCTACAGTAGATATTCTACAAATGGCTAGCTCAAAATTCTCCGAAGAAGCCAATGTCGATTCGCTATGCAGTGACGATGATGAAGCAGCACACGAGACAGCTCAGAAGGAAAAAGAAAAATACAAAAAAAAGAAATACAAATCGTATGGGCTGTAACATTGCAAGGTGCACCTGCCGTTACAATCAGCTCCCGAACCCTTAGACGGCCGTAATTAAGCAATTGGGAGTGAATGTGGAAAGCACGATTGCAATAGGATAGCCACGAGGCTAATATAATCTCCGAAAGGCGACCGTGACTGCACTAAGGCTGTAGACTTTATTTCTGATTTTGTTGGTTTTCTTTTTCACTTTCTCTATTATGGGGGAGACGTGGCCAAACTGTTGGTGGAGGACGACGTGACATGACCGACGCGAACTTACGTGGACGACCCGGACAGTATGAGGCCCACCTAAACTTAAGGCTACGACGCCCCTGGGGGCCTAGCACTACGTCAGCCAACGGAACAGCCAGCGAGAACGCGGGGGAGTGCCAAGGGCACTCAGCTACGAGGGAAAACGGTGGTGGAGGTGATTCCCGCCACCCCCAAGAACCAGCGAACCGCGTTCCGCCAGAAGAATCCTCGAGGATCACCCTTCCCGACTTTGAAGTTTCGCGCGTAGTGCGGCCAAACCGCCATGTAAGGCGATCTGGCGTTCGATAGACAGATCGATAATCGCCTAATTACCGAGGGTGCGCAATACGGGCACCATGCGGTCTAGTAGATCACTCTGCGTTAGGCCGGCGATATAGCGAGGCGTCTAGAGAGCTCTTAGTTGCGTTTTAGTCCGTTTGTTTTTTTGGTTTGCTGCTTTGAGTGTGGCATTTGGAGTGTGTGGGAGCCCGCGAGGGATATACTTGAAAAAAAAAGAACAAGACGATGGATTTTGCCCACGAGGCGGAGGCTTTCGTGAGGTGGCTGGAAAGCGGTAAGCGTTAACGAACTTTACCCATGTTCAGATTTGAATCCGGCAACGGCCGTCTGCCATCTTGCCTTGAGTCAAGCCACGAGGCTTTTTAGCTATCCTTGGGATTCAACTAAAGACGACCCCCGAGTCGGTAGGCCGTCACCAGTGTCCTCACCTTAATAGAGAAGTTACGCATTGTCTTTTAAGTACTATTTTTCGAATCGGAATCTGTAAGTGTATCGCTTCACGTCCTGCCGCACACGAGTGCGAGAAGGACAGCCTTAGTTCGTCACTGCCGCTGTCTCTCTTTCTCCTACGAGGAGACTCGGTCAGTTAGCTCAGGCGTGAGCCTGCTTTGTTTTTGTCGTCTCTCTTTCTTTTAGTATTTCAAATTTTAGTTGGCCTAGGAAGGCAGAGTTAGGTTAAGTTAGTGTTAAGTTCCATTTGTAAATAATCAATTAACGAGGAGGCCTAGCCTCCCGCAGGTTCGCCGGTCGCCTATACACGACCGACGGCCGAGTCATTTTTTCTGGTATTATTAGTTTATTAGATGGTAGTTAATTGTTCCTGAACACCTCGTGGTGATCATTCCATTTGTAAATTGTG
The DNA here is from genome assembly GCA_947538915.1 of Tenthredo distinguenda. Taxonomy (NCBI): domain Eukaryota; kingdom Metazoa; phylum Arthropoda; class Insecta; order Hymenoptera; family Tenthredinidae; genus Tenthredo; species Tenthredo distinguenda. Next base: position 4,784,393 of record OX384536.1, on the reverse strand, counting down.
ATATTGTTCCGCGAGGTACCGATTTGCCGAGTTAATTATTAGCTCTTTATTTTTTTTTCCTGTTATTGCTGTCCTACGTGGAAGCCCTAGTTTTTCTATTATTGTTGTAAAACTCGCAAATCGAGGCGAGGCCGCCTTTACACGGCCTGCAGCCGACTAGTACCCGAGGGGGAGTTACCCCGGGTACGCACGATGATTGTTATTAATTTTTAAATCCGTTTTTCTATTTTTTTTCTTAAATAAATTTTTATATTTTTGTTAAACTCAACTCCACGAGTAATTATTCTACGCCGAGCTCATCCTTCATTTGATCCCGACCCCTCTCCGCGGTACTGTTGCTAGCCGCCGCACTATAGTCCGTTAGGCTTTGTTTTGTTTAGAGAATTTTGAAAGTGGCGAGAAGTCGCCTGGCGCCCAACATATTAATTTCGAATTCTCGGGTATAGCTGTGTGCACGTTGGATTGACCCCGGAGGCTGGCTATCCGGTCCAGATCCGCGGGTCAACAAAAATCCACGTCACAGGGCATAAATATCAAACTATATGGGAAAAATGCGATGAATTTAAATCGTGGATAACGATAAGCAAAAAGGGACCCGATCATTTTTTTTGCAAGTATTGCTCTACCGATTACAAATGTGGAAAATCAGAAATTCTGAAACATTTGAAATCGATGAAGCATTCCAAAAATGCTGCAACGTTCGCAAGTCGGCAGATTCTTCCGTACATGAAAACAATTTCGGCACATCAGAAGGCTGATGTACTACGTAAAGAGAACGAAATTAGAATCTCCGCCTTTATTGCCCAACATAACTTGTCGTTCCACTTGGCGGATCACCTGGTTCAACTAATAAAAAATTTGCATTTGCAAAAAGAGGTGATCGGGAAGATGACTTGTGGAAAGACGAAGTGTTCAGCGATCACAAAAAATGTAACGAGTTGCCACAGTTTTGAACTGACGATTGAAGCAATGCAACAGAATAAATTCTCCATCCTGATTGATGAGTCAACAGATGTGAGTTCGATAAAGCATTTGGCTATTGTAACTAGAATTTTAAAGGACGGACGAGTTCGTGATGAGTTTGTATGCATATTGCAAGTTTCGGAAGCTAACGCAATTATGCTCAAGGCAGACATTCCGAATCTTTTCATCCTCAAATGTATCTGTCACTCTTTTGCACTCTGCGCTTCCAAGGCATGTGCTGTGATACCCGATAATATCGAGTGGTTGATAAGACAGATTTATAACTATATGCACCAGAGCTTTAAAAGACAAAAAGAATACGTGACTTTTCAGATTTTTGCTGCAGTAAAGCCTCTCAAGCTGCTTCACCCGAGTCAAACCCGGTGGCTATCATTACAAAGCGTGGTAGATAGAGTTCTTGATCAGTATGCTGCTCTTGAACTCTATTTTGCTTCGGAGCGTAAGAGCGTAAATGTGGATAATGCACCAGTACCTGCAATCCATGACTTATTGAGCGATCCGATAACGAAAATGTATTTGCAATTTTTAAGCTTTGCATTGCCGTTTTTTACGGATCTTAATAAAGAATTGCAATCCGAGGCAACGAAAATCCATTTAGTACATTCGAAAATATCGATAATCTACAAGACGATTCTCGAATGTTACATTAAAGATTCGTGTTTCGGTCAAAACGATATTTCGACCATTCAGTACCGAAATTCCGCAAATTACAAACCCGTAGAAGATCTGTATCTCGGTCCAGCTGTCCGTGTTTCTCTGGGGAAAATCGTTGGTGGTAAAGAGGCTGTGAACGATTTTAAATTGAAATGTCTGAGCTTTTACGTCGAGGCAGCGCATCAAATTTATATTCGCTTCCCCTTCAATTCTGAACATCAGAAAGGATTGGAAAAAATGAGTATTATTGATCCAGAGGTTATTGTGAAAACTCGACCGCCATCCATCGCTCCTCTCGTAGACTCGTTCCCAATTATTAAATGTAATATGAATGAGGTTGAGCGACAATGGCGCATCTTCAGGAACGATGACTACTTAAAAACTATAGCAACGAGAGATCTCCAAGAATTTTGGGTCGGTGTTTCGCAAATCTTGAATGGCGATGGAACAATGGCGTATAAAGATTTACATGACTTCGTTACGACTCTCATGGTATTACCCCATAGTACCGCCACCGTGGAACGACTGTTTTCTCAAATTAATTTGAATAAAACAAAGCTGCGTAACAAATTGAGTACTTCGTCAATAAGTGCAATATTAAGAACAAAAGCTCTTATGGAGGATGGATGTTGTTATGAATTTTCGATCACCGAAAGAATACTAAGAAAGCATAGCAACGCCATGTACGAGTCGGAGGAGCAGAGGAAACGAGCTGAAGAAGAAGAAAAAGAAAGAAAAAACCGGAAGAAGATCGTTAGTATTTACTCCTAAATTTTCAACGAGTATGCATACGGGAAATAAAGATAAAAAGCCAAAGTAAAAAAAAAAATTTATAAAGAGACTCGAAAATTGAACATAATTAGCGTAATCATAAAAGTCTCTTTATAAGCTTTTTTAGTAATAAGATACATATTTTTTTTTTTTAGCAATAAGATACATATATGACCCAATTATTTTTTTGTAACCTTAGATATATATAACCAAAATTTATTCTGTTCGCCAAATACTTTTAAAAAAACATCGTTTTTACGGAAAAAAATGTGATAGTAGTCCACCCGTAATGAATAAAACGAAGTTGTTGATCAACGATTGCCGGGACGCGTATAAGATTCATTCATCTACCAAATAGCTATAGCATATAGAAACAGCTCCAATTACCAAAGTTACATAAAATCTTGATGTATACATTGTGGGGCAGCAATTTTTTTAGTGAACAAGTGGCAGACTGGCCTTTTTTGTATAAATGTGATATGTATTCGCGATTTTGAAATACCATATCCCGAACGCACCCCAGCTTGTTGCGTACGCTTCAAATTTTTGTTGTGGCAACACTGCACCAAGATCGTTTAGTTGAATTTATGTATTTCGGTTGCGTATTTTATTTTTATTTTTGATAAATTCTCGAAAAAAAAAAATCTTCAGATAGTCATGACATTTCTTCAAATCTTTAGGTTTTCTTCAAGGCCCTAACAATTTCTTCAAATCTGGGGACATATTTTCTTCATACCTGGCAACACTGAAGTGGCGTGTTTCTGCCTGTTGCTACCCAAATTGAAATTAGGGGGGAGGGGTTAACAAGAGTGCATCAGATGCATCAATTAGCGTGCGGTTGTTTCCTTCCGGATTCTTCGACGAGGTGGCAGGCCTGACAGGGCCTTTTGGCACTCAGAGCTTTCGCCGGGGAGTTGTTAGATGGCATCTCAGGTTCCGCGATACCCTGGAAGGCGGAGGTTTCGGTATCTGGACCGGGGGACAAGGCCGGTACGGGACAGGTGGGGAGGGGACGAGGCTGCCCTTGGTGATAGGACGACAATATGCAGCGCTCTTCCAGGCATATCTCCGGATACGATGATCTCGGCATCCCCGGCTACTGACTCTGAGACCTCCAGGTGATCTGCCAGGTGTGGGGGGATTGAGGGATGATCTCCCTCGTGGATCCGGTCGAAGCAGCACATGCGATATTAGAGAGGAACGGGACAGACAATTATTATACAGGATCGGGATTACAATAAGAGACCTTCGGAACTTGAGCTTTGGACTTCTTGTTTCGATTTTTATGTATTGTTCGCGGGGTCACTTTCGTCTGAGGAGGAATGGATTGTTCCATTACGAGGCAAACAATTTGCCTCGTTACAGTAGATGTATTGTGAACTTTGCATTTTCGACACAGTATACCCCCAAAAGCACCTGCCGTGCAAAAACCTTGCGCCAAGTACATTAACGTGGGCACTCTATCTGAAAACATTCGCCCATTCTAGAAAGTATCGTAAGCATTTAACAAAATACTTTGTACCTCATACAAAAAAGTATTGAAATCAGATATTACTGCCAAGTACATCGTCAGATTTAATTTATCTCCAGTATATAATTAGACCAAACGAAGGAAAAAAAAATTGGAAAAAAAAATTGGAGGAAGTGGTACTTGGCGGGCTGATATTTTGAAATTTTTGTAATTACTAGCGAAACATTTATTCACGCAGAATTTGTGTCGCAGAATTTGTGATTTTTTTTACAAAAGCCCGCCAAGTACCACTTCCTCCAATTTTTTTTTCCAATTTATTTTTTCTTCGTTTGGTCTAATTATATACTGGAGATAAATTAAATCTGACGATGTACTTGGCAGTAATATCTGATTTCAATACTTTTTTGTATGAGGCACAAAGTATTTTGTTAAATGCTTACGATACTTTTTAGAATGGGCGAATGTTTCCAGATAGAGTGCCCACGTTAATGTACTTGGCGCAAGGTTTTTGCACGGCAGGTGCTTTTGGGGGGATTTCACTACTTTTTGTACCATTTCGGTTGATAATTATTCTTGTTTGTAGTGAATTATAAACAGATGTTCCCAACATGTAACCCTACGTGCAACCCTTATTTTCAATCCAGGGATGTAATTGCCAACAAGAGAATTACTTTCAAGCAGCCGTGTTATAGTTCCTGGTATCCTTTCGGCACGTCATAATTGTCTATCGATTTCTTTACTGTGATTAGATCTGCCGTAAAAAGAACATATATGCATCTTGAGCACTTCTCAGCCATTTCTGCTTTGTAATGTTCGACTCCGCTCGCTAAAACTACCCGCACTATTTCTATGTCATTAGTATTAATAGTTTGGGATATTGAATTAATTGTACCAATTTTATCATCAACAAGACCCAACGTCTATATTTTGTCTGATCATAGTGACCATTTTTGCTAGACCCGCAGTTCAAGAACTACCCATTTGTATTCAACATCTTCTGCACCTTTTTTTTTATATACAGAAGACAGTCGATTGTGTCGTGAGCTAACAATTATATTTCTTCAGTTTGGATTTCATTCAACATAGCTTCGTTGAGAACATCACACATGCGACAAGTGGGAAATAGACAAACTGTGTCATTTGATAGATTCTTCATATAATCACAGAATTCGCGTAGCCTATTTGCGAACTCCAATGTGTTGAACTGTAGTTTTCTTGAGTCTAATGTAGTTGTATCTGAACCGGTAATGATCCCGAGACGTATTCTCGTAAGCATTTCGCGGTACGATTGATCGTTTCGTTGCCACATATTAATCGTTAGTTCATCATAACTAAACAAATTGGACCAAAGATTAACACTTCCTATTGACCCTAGGAATTTATCCGTACGAGCACTCGATAGTTGTACAAAAAGAGGCCCTTCGCAAACAGGTAACGAATCACCAAAAAGCAGAATATATTCTTCACCGAACCAATCATCTTCGCAGTCTGTGGTATTAAATATTTTACCTAAGCCGAGATGTATGTACATAAGTGTGATATTTGAAATTATCGAGACTTTATCGATACTAATGACTACAGCATTTCCGAGTTGTTCCCTCATAATCTTCGCAGCTGCATCCGATAGTTGTTTGTACTTAGGAGATCAAATGCTAATTCTTTCACATCGTGAACATCTTTACAAAATTATTATTTAGAAGTAGATCAAACGAAACACCTATAACTGTAGCTTTGACTTGAAGAATATCATGTGATTGCTGTAGCTCAATAATATTTTGTATGAAACTTGGTTTCCGTCATCATAAGGCTATGCTGTGAATTTCAAGAAAATATAAATTCCGTTGTGAAAAATCTAGTTTCCAGTCTTGGAATAAATGTATCAGCGTGGTCTGAATCCTCCAAAATGCCCTAATTACGGATTTTGCTCAGGTAATAATTGAACTCGGTGGTATTCTCTTGGTCCCGTCGATGCACTCTAAATACAGTATTAACGAATGTTGTGGTATAATCGATTCTTATTTTATACGGAACACTAAAACACATTCCACGAAGGATAATGTTCTATAGTGATATAATGGCCTATGAGCATTCATTACCACTTGTCTAGAAGTTTGAGATGATTGCAGAAATGAAAATTGATGCAAAATAGTCTACAACGCGAACCAGATATTATAAAAACAGCAACATTGATGAAATCAGCATCAATGTGACAGATGATTTACATAACCTCCAAAATTTCAGCTTCGTAAGATAAACGATTAATTAAATAACCAATATTCATTATTCTTCTCTTAGACGTTGGGGATAAATTTGACAATAACAATATTTTACATCTTTTATATCAAATGTTATCATTTTAAAAAGTTTTGGGATATTCCTAATAATGATTCTCAGCTGTCATCACAAGCTACGGGCGGGCGTGCCATAGTCGTGTGCAAGTTTCAGACCGTCTGCTCCATAGACCATAGAATATGTACAAGGCACTCGACAAGGCATAATGAACCTCTAGAGCGACATGCTCCTAGCGAATTGAGACCTATGTAATTTTCGTCTCATCGAGGTACTCTTTATGTAGTTTTATACATACAACTTTTGATGACGTCATGTCGACGACGGAGACGGACGCGACCAAGATTTCGTCGTGATACTGGCCTGCTCGATTTTGTGAATCATCAGTAATCGGCTATCCGTGCATCGATTGTATTGATTTTGGTCTTAAATTAAAACTGAATTGGCCCTGATTCCGAAAATCAAGCGTTTATCCTGAAAGCGACTTCAATAACGCTTGAAAAATAAGAAACATGTTCCCCCACTCCGCCGAAGAGCTGCCGTTCGGGTAAAGAGACTTGGTTGAGTCTCGTCCCGCGCTGCACGTGAAAAATTCTTTTGAATGTACTTGGCGCGAGACTCTACCGAGTCTCTTGATTTTTCCTAGTGCCGGCATGAATATACAATTGTAGCTATGAATTGATTAATTCACTCAGCACCTAGTATTTTCTTCTAGACAATGTTTCTTGTACATTATTTATGAGTCGAATTTTCACTGTTGGTGATGACAGATCTATCTGTTAACAAAACTTTCAAATTGTTTTTATACTTAACTCTGGACAAGGCAACATACAGTTGACCATGACTAAATACTGGATTTGGTAAATACACACCGATACTGTCGAAAGATTGACCTTGTGACTTGTTAATTGTCATCGCACAAGCTAATCTGACGGGAAATTGCCTTCTTACCATCTTGAATGGCATCTCCTCTTCGGACGGTGATAAATCTATCCGGGGTATCAATACTGTTTCTTCAGCGCAATTTCGACCGATAATTTCAGTACAAGTCAAATACTGGTTCAACTTTTGAACAACCAGTCTGGTACCACTACATAATCCTCGTGATAAATTTAGATCACGTAACAGGATGACAATGCTTCCTATTTTCAGCGTTAATTTATGCGGTGGAAGACCATTCGGCGTCATCGAATTCATGAATTCCATTGGAAGTATATTTTGGATGTCTTTATTATCTTCAGCCTCACCTGAATCCACACTCAGATAATCTACACTGACACCTTTAATTTTCGACAATATTTTGTCATTAATGGCGATAACATCGACGTTTGTCAGAGTTAATATAACTTTGTCATAATTCGACGGATCTTAAGGATCGACACTTTCTCGAAATATTTCTTGTACAATATTTGTATTCGAGAGAATATCAGAAGGAATGGTTACAACTTCGTTATCACGTTCAAAGGAATCAGAGAATACCAACCTTCAGAAGCCATTGCTTAAAACCCGTTTGTCCATCATAAACACGAATGTTACCCTTCAATTATATGTCGGAGAACCGGGCAGTAATTCCCGTCTTCGTCGAGGATTACGAGAAGGACGCATTTTTAACAAATTCAACAAAACAGTAAAGAGAACGAATAACTTTATAACTCTTTTTCAATCAGCTAAAAGTTCACAGGAAATTCACAATCAACTCAATTAATCAATTAACAGAAAGTTATCATTTGCTGAAGAGACGTCACAGTTCCAAGTTTCTGTCAAGACTAACAATAATTAACAAATTGCAGATCTTCAAACAGCAACCGACAGTCTTTTTCAAACGAAGCGACTATCGCTGCTTTAACGGCTCTGTGCGAGCGATTCTCAATACCAAAGAATCGCTCCGTCTTTTCAGAAATGTATCCTACGCCGACGAATTTACTCCATAGGCTGCTTCTTCTGACACACGCTTCTAGAATTTGTGTTCTATTTCCATGTCGCACAACAGGTCAGGTTTGCCGAAAATCACTGGAAGTTATAACAATTTTACCACCAAACGGCTCGTTACAATGACACAAGTCTCTTAACATATGATCAACAGCCTCCAGTGCATATTTAGATGCCATTGTTATTTCATACCAAATTATAACTTTTGCATCTCGAACATGTGATCCATGTTTAGAATTTGGTCTAATGGTACACGTTGATCTTTCATTCAGAAGAAACAGTAATTTAAATGCGAAATGTTCAGTTTTACGTTCTTTTAATAAATTCGCTGCAATTCCTGTCCACGCTAGAGGGAGCACAGTCATATCTAAACTCTTCAATGTAATTGTGAAAGTGTTGTGTAAATAACTCTTTCCACTGCCACCGGGACCATCTGAATGAATACATTTTGGGCAGATTCACCACGAACCGCAGTCATGACTGCATGAAATATATTTCGTTGACGTTGACGATGACAAAAAAAGGTGAGCTGAAAATTTTACCAAACGTTCATAACATGTTGAACTATGTTCAGTTGAAATTTGGATGAAATTGAGTTGACCCTAGATATGAGAATGCATGTGAATTCAGTGACGACATTGACTTAAAATTTCGATTGTTCATCAATTTTGTTTTATACTTACTCAGCGATGATAAGCGGCGACTATGGATAAAGAATTTCATCCATAATCCTTTGATCAAACACCTATTTGAAAACTTCAGTTCAACACACTGGTGCAAATTCTTGATTATTAAAATTATGAAAATTGTAAAGACTATAATCAACAGGAATATTAATTTTTCGAGGGTATATATAAGTTTATTTTTACAATTTAGAAAAAATGGATTTATCGAGCGGTTGGAAATTAGAGTATTATCGGAGTAATCCGAAAATAAAATTGTATAGTATTTCAACGACAACCAAGAATAATTCTTGTTTCGAATGGATAATAGTAGATTACGTAACAAGGGCGGGAAGTTGATGATTCCTGCACGAGTGCGACGTTTGCCGCCCGAGCGCAGCGAGTGCACGAGTGCAGGGATCATCAACCCGCCCTTGTTGCGTATACTATTTTTTGACACGAGGTGCCGGAAGTTCAAGAAATATAATATAATATTATCCCGTTTAAAAAAGCGTATGGCCAGCCTGCAACAAATATACGAAAAACCTGGAGCGTGGTGCCAAGTTGGCTGTGATTGAGTGTTAACTTTCGTGGCAACGCAAACAATGAAAATTTGTGGCTCATTACGGTTCAGTACAGGGATCAATCACTTCCCGCACGTTCCACAGGCATGGGAAAACGAACTTCCCGCACGCTGTGTCAAAAAAAAATTAACAAATTAACGCAGAATGTTACGATAATGCAATATTCGTTCAAGTATTTGATTTCTTAATTGCAACAAACTCGTTTACCAGCCGGGGGTTGTACACCGGTCTAAATTCGCACCGGAAATAAATTGACGTCTGTCTTCTTTAACGGCCAAAATATAATTGAATGCTGATCCAGGGCCATCTGCTGGGAAAACGATTCGACTTTTTTTTCCGTGGTGAGGGAAATGTACGGTACTTTTCGATTTCTAAGAGATACAGGCGAATAAGATACCCTTGATGCGAATTCGCACCTGTCTGTAATCGAAAGGTTAATTATTCAATTCTCAATACTTCTGGCTGCGTTGATCAAATCAAGAGGGAATTATGGTTCAAAGTAATCGTCGTGAATAAAAAACGAAGGAACACGTATTAACTTCTTGGGGCAATTGTCAACAGAAGAGTCAGCATACAGGGGGACGAGGGGCGGCAACAGCGCGCGGGAGTGGCGGAGGAGGCTGGAGCAGCGGCGAAAACAGTCCTGGAATGAGGCGGTGATGAACAATTTTCGAGTTTTTTTAAATGGAGTGTTTGCAAAGAAAATAAACGAAATAACAAATCGATAATAAAATATAATACAGTCGAACCTCGCTAATTCGAATCTCGGGGGCAGAGCTCATTTTTTCGAGTAAGAGAGGTTTCGTCTTATCGAAGTTTTCGAGTTATAGAGGGTGACCAAAACAATATTCGACTTATAGAGGCTCGTAAAAATTCGCCAAATATAGTGGACATATTCTTTATTTTAGGACATACATACAAGTTATAGAAAATATGTACATGATTGCAAGTTATACAAAATGTAACGTAGTTTTGTAAAAATTCTCGACACATAAGCGACAGTACGGTACTTATAGTTTTATTGCATAAAGCGCTGTGAGTTGTAGAGGTCCGGGTATTGGAACCTCGAGTTATAGAGGTAGCCTTTGACTTATAGAGGTCGGGTATATATTTTGTAACGTGGTATTTTGATAATCCCAGTCACAAGGGAACTCTATCGGAAAATGCGATGCGTAGCGCAGACAAGGTCTCCAGGAAAAGACAAATTAGGGAAAAATATTAGGCTAAACTATCGGTCTTAGGCGGTGTTACGAAAATAATTTTTCTTTGGGTACGAAGTATCGCTTTGTGATACCAAATGTGGAGTCTAGTTTCTAGTTTTATATCGAGTGAGCTCTGACCCGCCTATGACTCGTTTTGTAGTATAAAACGCGTAAATTCTGTTCCGACAATTAGGAAATCTATCGTAACAAACTGATGTATTTTCTGTCCGATTCTGTTACCGATAAAGTTTAAGTTACTCACTTTCGTTCAATAAAATTAATTGATTGATGTTATCTCAAATACTCTCGTTGAATAATTTGTATGGTGTACCCTGCCCCTCTATCTAAGGCTTTGGAATACTGAGCTAGTTGAGTTGTCGCTCGTCGCATCTCGTATGTTTTAGTTCATCGTATCGTATAGAATTTTGTTAAGAAAACGACGCGCAAGCGTCTGGCGCCCAACCTATGGTAAGTTTTCAGTAAATTAACACGGGAAAGCGTCGACTTGTGACGTAGTAGTGGTTTTCCTCTGCCTAATAAGAAAACTGCGTTACAATTTAAACTCGAGTTACAGAGGCAAAATAATGGATCTTGATAGGTTCGCAAAACTTCGAGTTATTCTCTGTTTTTTCTTCGAATTACAGAGGTTTTTGCAAGGGAACAGACTGAATCTCAGACATATGGAGGTTTTTGAGTTAGCGAGGTTCGACTGTATTACACTTTGGATATCTAATCTGAAATATCTCTTGGAGATCGATGAGGTATATTTTTCTAGACATCTATCATTGGATTGTACCAGGATATCCATAATATACGGTAGAATGGATCTTGTCAATTAGATATCTCTACGAGATTTATGCGATGTCCATTATCGGTTTAACCGATTTTGGATATTTGGGACATGATTTGGATATCCCTTGGACATGTTTTGCTGTGCGGGCACATGCTCGTCGTTATCGTCTTTTTTAGATTTTTTGGTAGAGAAGCTATCAATTGTTCTCAAACTGCGTTTCGAACCACTCGCCAAAAAATCACCCTGCCACCAACAAAACAGAAAACATAAAATACCCCTGGTGCCAGAAGAAAAGAGCCCTTAAAACCATAGAGTTAAAGTAGGTAAAGGGAGACAACACTGCTTAACTGAATAATGAGGAAGAAAAAAATTAACCAGAGTAATCTTTGCTTTTCCTAGTATGCAAATCGTAAAAAAAATTATTTCCTTGATTTGCATTTGCATAATTATAACTCGTTTGAAAAATCGATTTGAATAAAATCAAATAGCTATTAAATGATTTATCAAGATATTAAATCAAATATTTCATCTGATTGTCACACAAAAATCTCATGAATGAAAACAAAATTGAATAAGCTCGATGACAAAAGGATGGCAACGTATTAAATACTACGAAAATGACCCAATCAAGAGACTCGGTAGAGTCTCGCGCCAAGTACATTAAAAACAAAGTTTTTTTCTGTGACGACTCTACCGAGTCTCTATACAGCTGCGGCAATTTTCCGCGGGGTGGGGAGATGAGGTTTCCCCGATTCTACCGTATTTGATGACATTATGGGGGTCTATAACTCATTTGTGAGAATAAGGATCGAGAGAGCTTTCATTTAAGCCTAACATCAATAGAATCTGTGCATGTATAGCTGAGATATGATAATTTGTAATTTCGAGGTGGCTCGTTTCACGATCTCCGTTTTCTCCGTCTTCAGCCCATTTCATCGCTCCAGACCATTGCGCATGCGCGCCGATCTGTCAAACTGACAGCTAAAGTCAGCCGGCATGTGAAAGATTCAATTGTGCAAGACTTCACAAAATAATGTTTGATCAAAAACTTTCCACAGAGTAGGAGGTGAACATCTTCGGATATGGACCCGATATCTTGTGAACAACAATCAATATTAACCTATGTGATTGATCGTTTACCTCACGAATCTTTGAGGTTATGTGAATACCTGTAATAATGTACGCTTTTAATAAGTCCGGCTTGCGTTGTAGACACTTTTCGTAAACTTGCTTTTAATTTTAATTTTAATTATCATATCCAACTCTTCGACAAGTGTCAATAATCGCATCGTGTACAGCACAAGACATCATGCTTCGTGGCGTGCGTGATGTATTTTAGTTTACGAAAATTATACCAGAAGATTCATGATTACTGTGCACAGCGTCAGAACCAAGGAAATAGCACCAGTATAAATTAGAATTACCTAACCGAATTTCATGACAAGGACATAGGGGCTGACCACACTCCTATATTTTGTAACGATTCAGTCGCTCCGACCGGCTGATCAACCACGCATAGACAGCCACGTCGCACATATCACCGTCAATCAGCTGTTAGTTGCGCTGTACGAGATGAGCAGTAACCAAATTGGACATAAGACGACGTTCCGCGACAACTTGCGCAGTTAGAAGTACGCACACGTTAATCCTCAGCGATGGCTAAGTAATCCGCAACCGCAGGTATTTAAGGAACGATTGTCTCCACACCGGCACACTCGTGGCAGAGAGCCCTTGGAGTCAAAACTAATAGTAGCCTTAGGCTGACTAGTAGCAAACATATAGGAAAGGCTGAAGAGCAGAAACTTAGATTATTTTCATCGCCAAAGCGGGTTGGGCTTATTAGAATCAAGATAGAACATAACGGAATGTGGTAAAGCACCCATTACCTTAACTTCACGAAATAACTTCACTTAGGATAAACTTATAGGAAAGGCTGAAGAGCAGAAACTTAGATTATTTTCATCGCCAAAGCGGGTTGGACTTATTAGAATCAAGATATAACATATTGGAATGTGGTAAAGCACCCATTACCTTAATATTCAATTCAACGACAAATAGAGTAAACATAGGGATTTAGAATAAGTAAATATAGAAGTCGGATTGTGACTAAACTGATTCATACGGGTAACTGAGATAAACCTTGTACATCTCAGTTAGCTGATATAAAATTCAAATTAAGATTAAATCTGATACTTTTCTTATACTCAACGATTCTGTAACTTCTTGTAACCAGCCACTAAGGTTCTACCTATTCCTCTAAACTAACCATAGATGTGAAGAACAGCTCTGGGTAGTAAGAATCAGGAGGAAGCACCGGTGTGATAAACTCACTCAAGTGTCTCGATCCGTTCCGAACCTTACCGAGTCTGGAGAACAGCTCTGGGTAGTAAGTGTTGGAGGAAAGCACCGGGACAACCAAAGCTTGCCCAAGTGTCTCGATTCTGCACCGAACCTTACCGAGTCTGAGCGCAGGGAATTCCCAGGATATTAACCCATTCAAAACCATTTTTCTACTTTAAAGACCTATAAATAGTTGGAGGAGCCCAAAGAACTCACAATAACGTCGGTTTGATCGACAACCCCGGTTGACGAACAACCCGAAAAGTTACAATTTATATATTTATATTTCTTTCCGCAGAATTGCTTTTAATTTATAGGGTTCATAGCTTTGTGATCTATATTTGTCATCTATAAAAATTGAGTTTCACACAAAATTTCATTGAGCTGTGGCAAGAATATTATATTCTTCAAATTGAAGCAACGTTATTTTCAGACCGTTTATATAGCGTTAGTATTGCGGGTAGTACGTTTAAGTAAGCTCAGCCACGCTCGATCTGGAATGAATTCAGATTTCTTTGGATTTATTTTCGTCATTGTTTTGTTTTCACTGTGTTTTCTGTAATTTCTCATTAAGTGTAAATTCTATAGCCTTCGCAGTCTATTTTACTTTACAACCAATTGGATAGTCGATGAATACTGTACAGTTGTGAAATTCTGATTTTACAAAGCATTGTTAGCTCACTATGCCAGTGATGAACATCATTTTATCTCTAACATTTGACATAATAATAAATATTAAAAATAGAGATAATTTTTATTGTCACTAGGAGACTAAGATTCATGAGTAAACTTATAGATATCTTCCTTCGTAGACTACAAACACTTTGATATAATATGTATAATTTTTGTTTTTATATAATTACTGCAGTTGTTTTTTTCATTTGGAAACTAACCTTTTGATTCAATTCAATGAAATCAAATTTTGATTCAATTCAATGCGCTATGGTCAAAATTTTGAATTTCAACAACTCCTGCAAGTTCATTCTGAAATATTTGCTGCGTACAGTTTTAGGGTGATTATCTGTTGCTTCGGGGGATGATCAAAGCATATAGCAATGAAATTAAGAAGCCTAGATTTATCAGCTAGTCAATAATCATAGAAGACTAATGAAATGTAATACAAATAATTAACTTTCATGATTATATGAAGGGTCGACAACTTAGTTTAGAAAATATGTCATGTCATTATAAGTACGGTCATTCCCCTACAACTGCAGGTAGTTTGTATCGTCTCGCTGACACTCGCTGAGTTATAAAGCGTTCTTAGTCTACCTTGCATTATGAGTTGTAGGATAATCGATATAAGTACGTCGATATTTCAAATGATTTTTACAAATACATTATTATCTCCCAGCTAGCATAAGAAAATAAGGAAGCAGGAGATAAAATTGCTATATGTTGTGGCAGTCACATTACTTACAAATATATAAACTATCTATATAAACTGTAGCAAATGTTATTCATTTAAGTGTGAATGAATATCCAGCTGAACGGTGCAAAAAGTAGTGAAATCCCCCCAAAAATACCTCACGTGCAAAAACCTTGCGCCAAGTACATTAACGTGAACACTCTATCTAAAAACATTCGCCCATTCTAAAAAGTATCGTAAGCATTTACCAAAATAATTTGTTCCTCCTACAAAAAAGTATTGAAATCAGATATTACTGCAAAGTACATCGCCAGATTTAATTTATCTCCAACATGTAATTAAGGCCGCACCATCGAATCTGCGAATGTAGCCAATAAGTATACGACTCTAGTATACTACTGTAGGCAACAGACCGACTTATGCGGAAATTCTCATTTGTATCCATTTACAGCAATTGGAGAAAAAACGTTATCAAACGAAGAGAAAAAAAATTAGAAAGAAAATTGGAGGAAGTGGTTCTTGGCGGGCTTTTTGCAAAAAAATCTCAAATTCTGCGACACAAATTCTGCGTGAATAAATGTTTCGATGGTAATTACAAAAATTTCAAAATATCAGCCCGCCAAGTACCACTTCCTCCAATTTTTTTTCTAATTTTTTTTCTCTTCGTTTGATAACGTTTTTTCTCCAATTGCTGTAAATGGATACAAATTCGTCTCCTTCACATCCTTCAGTCAGTCAGATCTTATACACTAAAGCTATGCGGATGAAAATTAGGAAAGAGTGGCCACCACTAGACAGTAGAGATAAGTACTCGACATCAGTTGTCAGACGGCGCTCTTGTCGATGCTGTTGACCTAAGATCGAAAATATTTCATATATCGTATTGTTTTATCTCTATTTCAATCATTCGCCTGTATTTTATGATTGGATAACAATAAAATGTCACAGATCTTGTGGACCATCATGTAACACGCCTAACTGTTACATTGTATAACATGACAACCAATTATGCACTAATGAAATAAACATTATGCACTAATGAAATGAACAAATATTTTAGTATATCGTATATATATTTCATACAATACAGTCATGAACAACCATTATACTAACGCATAGAATACAGGTTGGTAATCAAGAGACTCGGTAGAGTCTCGCGCAAAGTACAATGGGTGATTCACTGCTACCGGGCCATTTAAGATAGGCGGATTCCTTAGAAAATTCTAAGACTAAAAGTCCTTTACCAAAAATTCGATAGACCTCCAGTTCCCGAGCTACGGGGGATCTAGGTTCACCAATCACAGGGCTCATACGCGACTCGGACAGGGCCGTTCAAATATATTAAATTAATAAAATGTGAGTTTTATTTCGTCATAATTAATTTCGGCATCACTTGTAACTGAAACGTTTACGATGTCCTTAGATCGCTGCTGGCCCTGGTTTCGACGTCCCGGTCGTCCAGGTTATCCTCCTCGTTATCCAGGTCGTCCGCTGCGTGGTTCGCGTCGTCCAGGTAGTGTGCTACATAGTTTCGTTGCACATGTCATCCGCTTCGTAGTTTTCGTAGTCCATGTCGTTCGCAACGTGGCTTTCAGCGTCCAGGTCGTACGCCCCGTAGTTTGCGTCGTCCAGGTCATGCGCCTAGTGATTTTCGTCTTGCTGGTCGTACAGCTCGTATTTTGTGTCGCCAAGGTCGTGCGCTTCGTAGCTTTCGTTGTCCAGGTCGTGCGCCTCGTAGTTCTTTTAGTACAGGTCGCGCGCTTCGTAGTTTTCGTTGTCTAGGTCGTGCGCCGCGTAGTTTTCTTGGTCCAGGTCCGTGCGGTTCGTAGCTTTCGTTGTCCAGATCGTTTGCAGCGTGGCTTTCAGCGTCCAGGTCGTACGCCCCGTAGTTTGCGTCGTCCAGGTCATGCGCCTAGTGATTTTCGTCTTGCTGGTCGTACAGCTCGTATTTTGTGTCGCCAAGGTCGTGCGCTTCGTAGCTTTCGTTGTCCAGGTCGTGCGCCTCGTAGTTCTTTTAGTACAGGTCGCGCGCTTCGTAGTTTTCGTTGTCTAGGTCGTGCGCCGCGTAGTTTTCTTGGTCCAGGTCCGTGCGGTTCGTAGCTTTCGTTGTCCAGATCGTTTGCAGCGTGGCTTTCAGCGTCCAGGTCGTACGCCCCGTAGTTTGCGTCGTCCAGGTCATGCGCCTAGTGATTTTCGTCTTGCTGGTCGTACAGCTCGTATTTTGTGTCGCCAAGGTCGTGCGCTTCGTAGCTTTCGTTGTCCAGGTCGTGCGCCTCGTAGTTCTTTTAGTACAGGTCGCGCGCTTCGTAGTTTTCGTTGTCTAGGTCGTGCGCCGCGTAGTTTTCTTGGTCCAGGTCCGTGAGGTTCGTAGCTTTCGTTGTCCAGGTCGTTTGCAGCGTGGCTTTCAGCGTCCAGGTCGTACGCCCCGTAGTTTGCGTCGTCCAGGTCATGCGCCTAGTGATTTTCGTCTTGCTGGTCGTACAGCTCGTATTTTGTGTCGCCAAGGTCGTGCGCTTCGTAGCTTTCGTTGTCCAGGTCGTGCGCCTCGTAGTTCTTTTAGTACAGGTCGCGCGCTTCGTAGTTTTCGTTGTCTAGGTCGTGCGCCGCGTAGTTTTCTTGGTCCAGGTCCGTGCGGTTCGTAGCTTTCGTTGTCCAGGTCGTTTGCAACGTGGCTTTCAGCGTCCAGGTCGTACGCCCCGTAGTTTGCGTCGTCCAGGTCATGCGCCTAGTGATTTTCGTCCTGCTGGTCGTACAGCTCGTATTTTGTGTCGCCAAAGTCGCGCGCTTCGCAGTTATCGACAGATAATTATTCCATCTGAATGCAATTTTCTTTATTAAAGCATTCAATCCTGTCCAGTCGGTATTCGTTTGATTTATGCATTTGAACATTACTTTTGTCATGAACAACCTACTAGATATTTACTGTTACACACGGTCAACAGCATTGTACATACGTATGTATTCGAAAAATTAGATAATGTTTGAACGAAGTATTCCATAATTTCAGTAAACACTCGATCGAATCGGTCAATCATACGTATGAATCAATTAAATCAGCAAATTTAATGTCAGAGTCGATTCGTTTTCTTAAAATGATAAATCGTATAATAATAATTAAATAATTTTCATAACCGACAACTTACAACTAGGATTAGACCTCCATAATAATTACTTCTAAAATTATTCATAAATAAAGATAATGAATAGTCTTTGATTTCAGGTGGCAGTATTTGATTTATTTTTCAGGTAAACAACTAAATAATGATTTAAACATTGGTAAATAACCAATCAACGGTATTTACATCAACAAGTTAAAACTAGAACAACTTATAACTATAATTAAATAACGTAGAAAATAAATACTCTTAAATTATGATCGTCGTGAACCTCGAGACTACGTTCGTCGGCGGAATGTAACAAGTCCGACCAAATGTACATTCAAAAAGTCCATGATATTGTAAATACGAATTTTGACTTATAAGCAGTATAAAATATCTGCAATATTTCAGCAATAACATTATGCGTCCGTATGAACAGTGTTCAATTCATCGTATAATTATGATTGATAATTGAGCATGCTCAATTATCTATTCGCGACTACGCTTATTCATCCTGAACATTCGAAATTTGTTAAAATAACTTTCATCTGTTATAAATAATTTTGAATTAACATTTCGGATTGATTGCACGATTTTTTAATACGTATCGTGCTAATTAATATTCTCAAACAATTTCATTAAATTCAAACTGAAACCAATTTGAATCATTCAATTTGTTACTCGTAGACTTTTAAATCAAGTATGAATTGTTAAAAATTTATTTAAGATCAAACTTACATCTGGAATTGACTACTCGAAGACCTATCAGCATATTCATATCTACAAAGCTTTATTCATCCAGAAGATTGTAAGTATCTGTTTATCTACCCGGTCGACAGGAGAACAGTCTCAATGTCTCACCTTTAAACGATCTGTTATAAGCGACAATTCATTTACCAAATTAATTTATACGGCTCTCGAAAATTCAAAAGATAGCTTCCATAATACGTTACTCAAAAAAATTAAAGTATCAAAAAATTTTCAAACAACAAACATCAAAAACTCTAAGACATCAATTAATGTGTTCTCTTAATGATTCTTAAGGATATGAGACCCCACGGCTCGTCAGTTCCGCGGTATTTAGTGACTCCAAACTCAATCCACAAGATCTGTGTGTTTTTTTTTTCCAATGTCACAAGTAATGACTGTAAAATTATTGAGTGAAAACATTAGAAAAAAATAATTTAATACGTGTTGATAATAATTAATTGATGTTGTAGAGTAATAAACGTGTTTCTCGAATTTTTTTAAGAAGTTTAATGATTCGTGAAAGAAATATGGATGAACCGATCAATTTGAAATATCAAGGGTCTATTGGGGACACATCAATCTTAAAAAAAATATGCAAATAGCAGAATTATTGTGATTATTTTCAAAAATGTCGCGGATTTGAAAAAATTACAAAAATTCACTTTTTTGAACTCTTTTCAAATAAATTTAAGAGGTGAATGAATTTTTTGTATTTTCAATATTGAAGACAAAATAAAGATTTTTCATTCAATTTTCCATATCTCCGTAAAAGAACGTCGTACAGAGTCCTTTCAAAAAGTAAATTATAGCAAAATGATCAGGCATGATAAGTTACAGCGTTTCGAAAATTACCGAAATTTAAATGAAAATTGTTTATTTAATTTCGTTCAATATTGTACCTGAATTAAATCGCGTTCAAAGCAAGTGTTCAAAATGCCCGCCTCGCATTTGAACACAAAGATTTGCACGACCACAGTGGGGAATTTTCAAGAAAACGTGGCCAAAACTCGAAAAACGAACTTTCCTATGCAGGTATAATGACCAAGGGAATTGGTTAAGAACTAATTTCTGCGTAACCTCCCGTTTGTCCCAACCCTCTAACCCTCATAGTCTCTTAGATATTTCAGTTCAAAGTTGACCTTCGTCCGTGACGGTTGCGTACCTGAATTTTGCTATAATATTCGCTCTAACTTTGAACACTTCTAACTCAACAGTGTAAAGTGATAATCAATTTCACCAAAATGGATGATCTTCCTCAAGGTATGTAGAAAATTTTGCCCATTTTACAATTGAAAAATAATATTTATTGTCCCTGTTTATGTAGTCTAACGATAATCCTGTAAAGTGCCTTCGATCGGAAATAAATATAGACTTTGCGTAGACTTTTAGTTGAGAGTCCCACGACATCCCGCCTTCGTTTTTTTTTTAAATTAAAGCTTAGAATATCAGCTTTCGAATGAAGTGTGAATCAGAGTGCGCAAACGTGCGCGGGCTGGTCCAGAGCATTTTTAGTGAGCGTATGCGTGTTCCGAGAAGGCCCCCGGCGGCGGCGCGGCACTCGCTTGCCGCGCCGCGCCGCGTTTCCATGCCAGTGCGCTGCCTAGTCAGCCGAGCTGGGCAGGTAGCTCGCTTACTTGGAACTTTCTCACCCTAAGCGGACTCGGTCGACTGGTTTACTCTGACAATAGATTCTAAATATTAATATATTGTTCATAGACATTCTGATACCTGATTTGGCATACCTACGTACAATTTGTTTCCGAGAGGCGAAGGGATTTGTTCGAAATTTGTTATTGTATTCGAAAAATTGTGTTACCAAGTGCACAAAGGCGTATGTCTAATCCTCATTCGGATCACAATGACATTTATAATTAATACGAAATACTATTTTTTTTTTCTAGGTTCTGGAACTTCCCTTATTACTTTCAAACGAAGGGAAATCTTTTCGATAATACAAAAACACTTGGCCGCGGATCTCCAGGAGCAGATAATCCATTTGGAGCGAGAATTATCCGAGAAAAGTGAATGTGCCATTCGAATTCACCGGGATACCAAGATAAATTTGTCGAAGTTATTCTCCAAAATGCTCACAAAATGGCAAGAATCAGGAAGGAAAATGACAAATTTTCTCAATAACAATCAAGAGTGGCTAGAGATGGATGTAGCCTTTCCTACTGATTCGAAGCCGAATGAAGCCACCACAACTGGTCGTCCGTCGCAAGACTTTGCTGCATCAAGTGAGCGATCAAAACGACGAAGAACAGAAGAACTTCGTAAAAGTCATACCGCTGAGGAGTTGTGCTATGCAGCGCAGATGAGTCTCCGCTCTTCCGGAGACTTAGATTCGTCGAAAATTGTTAAGGCCGTTATAACACCCTCACCTGTACCTACATCATCAAGGGCAGAACATACGACACTATCAACGGATGAAGCTCTTTCGGTTATGGTCGAAGCCAAACTCACCAGACATCAGTATAATGCTATCAGAACATCGATGAAAGATCATAACTGTCGGTTATATCCGAATTACGAAGCAGTTCGAGAGGCCAAAGCATTATGTTACCCACCACGGTCTAGTATATCTATCACCGAAAATTGTGCTGATATTAAATTGCAAGACTTGCTGGACCACACATGCAAGCGTATTCTTCTTAGGCAGAGAGAAGTTCTGAAATCAGTGCATAAGGACAACTTGGCAAATGCGAACTTAATCTGTAAATGGGGGTGTGACGGAAGTTCCGGCCAAAGTGTATACAAACAGAAATTTGACGATGACAGTAATTCAGACGCAAGCATATTCCTAACATCCCTTGTGCCGTTACAGCTCACATTTTTTGAGAGTGAATCGATGGACTCCGGTGGTCAAATTGTGTGGAAAAATCCGAGGCCATCATCTCCTCGTTTTTGCCGTCCTATAAGAATGCAATTTCTGCACGAAAATACGCAATCTACGAAGGATGAAGTGGAGTATATCGAGAAACAAATCTCATCCTTGAAACCATTGAAAATTGGAATTGATGGCAGAGAAGTAACGGTTAATTATAAAATGCTATTTACTATGATAGATGGAAAAGTCTGCAACGCTGTTACGTCTACGAGTTCTTCACAGAGATGCTATTTATGTGGAGCTACTTCAAAAGATTTTAACAATCTCGATAAAATCCTGGAGAGAGAGGTGGACGAAAAGAACTTGAATTTCGGAATGTCTACGTTACATGCATGGATTCGATTTTTTGAGTGCCTTTTGCATCTATCATACAAAATCGATCTGAAAAAGTGGCAGGCACGAACCGAAGATGACAAAAAGCTGGTTAATGATCGAAAAGCACAGATTCAAAAATCTTTGAAGTCTGAATTGGGGTTGATAGTAGATCGTCCAAAGCCTGGGTATGGGAGCACCAATGATGGAAATACTGCGCGTCGCTTTTTTGAGAACCACGAAGTAACATCAATGATAACTGGCTTGAAAGAAGAACTTATAAAAAGATTCCATGTGATTCTACAAGTTATCTCCAGTGGGTACGATATAAACGTGGAAAACTTTAAAGAATACGCGTTGGATACTGCGAAACTGTACGTGCGCGAATATTCATGGTATTATATGCCAACAACCGTCCACAAAATATTGATCCATGGTCCTTTAATAATAGCTTCGGCTATTTTACCTATTGGACAATTATCAGAGGAGGCTCAGGAAGCAAGAAACAAGGATATTAAGAAGTTTAGAGATGGATTTTCTCGTAAATCATCGCGTGAAAACACTATGCAAGATATTTTACATTGGCTGCTAGTTTCATCCGACCCCTTCATCACAAGCCTGAGGAAACTACCTCAAAAAAAATTGAAGCAATTTTCGTCAGAAGCCATTTCACTATTAGCGAGCCCAACTATCGCACATGAAGATCTGTATCCGGATTCGGATTGAATTATTACTTTTAGTTCCTGCCAATAAACACTGTTTACTATATTGCAAGAGAATGATTATTTTACCCCGGAATTCCCGAATCTATTGTCTAATCTAGTATAGCAGTCGCTCCACACACATATTTTAAGTTCACCATTTTGTTTTTCTAAATTTGAATATCAGATTCGTAATCAGCGACCCCGAAGACATCGGTAAAGTGTATAATCAATCGAGTTTATCACGAAATTAATGTGTTCATCGGCCATATTGGAGCCGCCATTTTGTTTTTCCAAATTTGGATACCAGATTCGTAATCAGCGACCCCAAAAACGTTGGTATACCAAATTTGGAAGAATTCCGATGATCCCCTGGATTATGGCCACGTTTTCGTGAAAATTCCCCACTGTGAGACGTGATTCGCACTGGCATCGTAGTCTCCGAATTGAATTGGGAAGGAGTGAAAGAAATGGGGTGCGAGGAAGCGAAAAAGTGGTTTCGGGGTGAATGGGCACGCGTGCAGTGTGCGAAGGGAGAGGCGATGGCTCTAACAGGGGAGACCCCCCGGCACGTTTGCTTAAATTGTTATATTTTCAAGTAAGTCAATTCTCATTCGTGTATTGATCCTATTTTTCTAAAATTATTGTTCTCGACTCCCGTTCCCTTATTAATTCTGATCTTTTCTCCTTTCTGTAGGATCCCCGTCCAGATGGTTTCGGGGTTGGTGGCTCTCCATCGCACGTATGTGGGGGAGCTAGACGTGAGGGGGCCTTACGGGACTTGTATAGGGTGTAACGACCCCCTCTTGCATATCAGCGAGATCTCGACATGCCAAGAGTGTGCGAAAATCAAAAACACTATAAAGCATATCATCGAAAAGAAAATTTCCAACAAATTTTAAATGTTTTAATCGATTTTTTTTTTTTAAATTAAATAAACTCCATTTTGTCTCTAAAATCTGAAGAGTTTCTGTTGAATTTATTGAACCAGTGTGTGTCGAAATATTCGGCATATATCTATCATTATTTTTAATTAAATCAGCCCGCTTCGTAGATCTCTCGATCGATCCCTAACCTAGCGACCTCTTCGAGAATTGAGAAGTCGTTTGCGATCGATTCAATCTATTCTCCGATCGACTCTGCTTACTTCAGAATCTTCTGTCAAAACAGGAGTTTTCATAACCTGACAAAAGTTTATATAAACATCGTCAGCTGAAGCTTCAGCGTAGAGAATCAAAACTTTCATCAAAAATTTGACGAACATTTAATACTCCTCCGCTTTGTGATTTCCGACGTATCAGTCATTCACTTGGAACTTCAGAATATTTAGAATCCAACGTCGGTATGTTATAGCATGACGCGCGAGACACCGAACAACGAGTTCGGAGTTCTCGGCGGCGAGCGCAACGGGCCCCGAGGCAGGGGATATCTCCATATACAGGGTGATTCAGGTTGGGCGCACCATCTTACGTGGGTGTATCCCTCCTGAAAATCTAATACTAAATTTCCTTTACCAAAACTTCGAGGGACTAACGGTTTGGAAGCTACGGAAGATCTTAGTTGACCAATCACAGGGCTTATGAGTGACGTAGACAGGGCCGCTTCAAGAGTGTAAGTCGAGCAGTGCCCGCAGCGGTTCGATTTTTATTGTGCGACGTTTCAGTTCGATTTCTAGATGAGTATGACGGCGTCGCCTCCTGGAGATGTCTTCGTACAGCATTCTCCTCCGTTCTCGCCGTCCTGATCCTCTGCTTCATAGTTTCAGTCGTCCAGGTCCTCCGCTCCGTCGTTTCACTCGTCTAGGTCCTGCTCTCCGTAGTTTCAGTCGTCCAGGTCCTCCGCTCCGTAGTATCACTCGTCCAGGTCCTGCTCTCCGTAGTTTCAGTCGTCCAGGCCCTGCGACTACGAGAACTACGAAGCGCAGGACCTGGACGACTGAAACTACATAGAGCTGAATCTGGACGACTCAAACTAGAGTGCGGAGGACCTGGACGACGAAAACTGCGGAGCAAAGGACCTGAACGATTTCTAGATGAGTATGACAGCGTCGCCTCCTGGAGATGTCTTCGTACGGCATTCTCCTCCGTTCTCATCGTCCTGGTCCTCTGATTCATAGTTTCAGTCGTCCAGGTCCTCCGCTCCGTAGTTCTTGTGGTCCAGGTCCTCCGCTCCGTGGTTCTCGTAGTCCGGGTCCTCCGCTCCGTAGTTCTCGTAATCCAGGTCCTCCGCTCCGTAGTTCTTGTGGTCTAGGTCCTCTGCTCCGTAGTTCTCGTAGTCCGGATCCTCCGCACCGTAGTTTGAGTCGTCCAGGTCCTGTGCTCCGTAGTTTGAGTCGTCCAGGTACTTCGCTCCGTAATTTCAGTCGTCCAGGTCCTGCGCTCCGTATTTTCGGTCGTCCAGGTCCTCCGCTCCGTAGTTTCACTCGTGCAGGTCCTTCGCTCCGTAGTTTTGGTAGTCCAGGTCCTCCGCACTCTAGTTTGAGTCGTCCAGGTTCTGCTCTCCGTAGTTTCAGTCATCCAGGCTCTGCGACTACGAGAACTACGAAGCGCAGGACCTGGACGACTGAAACTACGGAGAGCAGAACCTGGACGACTGAAACTGAGGAGCGGAGGACCTGGACGACTCAAACTACGGAGCGCAGGACCTGGACGACTCAAACTACGGTGCGGAGGACCTGGACTACGTGAACTACAGAGCGTAGGACCTGGACGACTGAAACTACGGAGCGGAGGACCTGGACTCCAAGAACTACGAAGCGCACGACCTGGACGACTAAAACTACGGAGTGGAGGACCTGGACGACTGAAACTATGAAGCAGAGGATCAGGACGACGAGAACGGAGGTGAATGCCGTACGAAGACATCTCCAGGAGGCGACGTTGTCATACTCATCTAGAAATCGAACTGAAACGTCGTACAATAAAAATCGAACCGCCGCGGGCACTGCTCGACTTACACTCTTGAACCGACCCTGTCTACTTCACTCATAAGCCCTGTGATTGGTCAACTAAGATCTTCCGTAGCTCCCAAACCGTTAGTCCCTCGAAGTTTTGGTAAAGGAAATTTAGTCTTAGATTTTCAGGAGGAATACACCCACGTAAGGTGGTGCGCCCAACCTGAATCACCCTGTATAACAAAATCTTGCAATAAAAGCGTTTTGCGTACGTGTACTGTTTCTGGTATGTCTTTTTTGTGAGGATAATTTAGGATATTCACAATTCAATGTATGTGACCGAGCGGGGTTGGCGCGCGAAGCGCGCAGGGGCGAAGCCCCTAGTTAATAAATAATAACAAAAATACAAGATAAGTCATGTAGAGATCGAAAATATACGATCGATTGATGTTTTCGTTCGTCATACCGTTTTCAGGTGAATACATGACCATGCACGCGGTCGGGTGAAGGAGCCTCAGCCATTGGAATTGTTGGAAGAATATTTGCAGGTGCTGAGTCTAGAAATTACAGCAAATTTAAAGAATTTTATTTCAATCCTTTCTTGAGCAAAGGAATATGAGTATGCTGCGATTCTATACATACTAGGTAAATTCTTGCGTGGGGCTTCCACTATAGTAACGTTGGCACGTGGTAACGGTAATCTGATCATGTTCGCTGTTTCCACATTTAAGGGAGGAAATTCTCGGTTAAAATCTGAATCTGAATTTAAACTTATATTTAGTAGTCGAGAATCGTCTCCTATATCTTCGTCTAAACTCATGCTTGTGTTATTATTCATTTGGATGAATTTATCTAAAGTTACACTGCGTTGAATGTTCAGTTTCTGCGCGTGAAGTGAACCACGGAGTGAACGAAGGTCGAAGGTACCGGTATTCCCCAAACCAAGCCGATCAGTCTAATTGTAAGACAATATCATAATATAGTCTGTAAATTTGGACAGGCTTTCATTACCGCATTCTCTGATTGGTGCTTTGCTTACGTCTATTTAAACAGTCAGACTAATCCGTACAGACTTGGAGTACGGAGCGTAGTGCCGGGCTCTATAGCATGTAATTGTCTATGGTCATTTTTGAATGAACCAATCCCGTTTAAGATACAGAAAAAACACATCAGCATCGGGGAACCACCAACTCAATAAGACTCTCGGCTTCGCGACTCAGTTGAGTAGTTAAGTTCAGCAATACGCTGCGGGCGAAGTGGATCACCGGACGTCGTGAATTGTTTTTTCACAATATACAAATTTTTCTTCTCAATCCCTCGAATAAAACTCAACTTTTCTTCCTCGGATCACGAACATGAATTTGGATGTGCAAATAGAAAACGAATTCCCTCCCTTAGATAGGGAATCAGCCCACATGAAGTGAGCGTTGGAACGTGTCGATTCGGTAGTGAAAACCCCATGCGGAAATTGACCCCATACATACATGTATAAAATCGCAGCATACTCATATTTCTTTGCTCAAGAAAGGATTCAAATAGAATTCTTCAAATTTGCTGTAATTTCTAGACTACAAATAATCTTCCAACAATTGCAATGGCTGAGGCTCTGCTACCCGACCGCGTGGTCATGGATTCACCTGAAAACGGTATGACGAACGAAAACATATCAATTGGTCGTATATTTTCGATCTATACATGACTTATCTTCTATTTTTATTATTATTTATTTATTATTTTTTCTTTTCTTTCATTTATTCACATATTTTAGTTATTCCTCAATTGATACTCGAACATGCAGATTGCACGGTTTGGTTCTTTTCAGACGTAGATCCACCTCGCGTTCTTACCGCCGATCCTGCATTTGATGTGGCCGATGCTGCGCCTGATGTCGAGGCAGGTCACCCACAAAACAACGGTATGATTGCAATGTTGTATACTCAAATTCTTATTATAATAATAATCATGAATTAATTACCTTTTTTTCTGCGCCCGATGTTTCGCCGTAGCTTGCTATCTCGTTTCACATCCCTAATGAATTCTTTACATATGGTTGTTTATTTTTCTTCGATGCGACAATAATTGCCCGTCATAGTCGTTAGTCATTTCTATTCAGATCTTTCAGCGTTTGATCCTATTGCTTGATGTAACTGAAATGTTTATTGAAAAAGCTAACAGTGTCGCCTGAACCGTTTTAGAGCAACAAGTTCCGAGCCATGAACGTGCTGGCAGAGGTCGGCTTTAGAGGAATTACTACCAGCAGCAGCGAAATGTAGTACATCTACTGCATATGCTGGCTAATCCCACTATTCCACAACGTAGTCAGGGTAACAAAAGACAGAAAACTGACAGCGGCCCAGGTAGAGGCGAAGACAGAGAAAGAGCACAAGGCGGAGGCAGAGGAAGAGCACAAGGCAGAGGCAGAGACAGAGGGAGAGGGAGAGATGTAGCCGCTCCATAAAAAAAAAGTTTTTACATTCACTAATCTCCATTGGTGGATAGTTGTCTGTAGCCTTCACTACGTTGGTTGGCATATTTCAAGTTCTTCGTTCATTTTATATATAATACCGAACTCTACACTGTTCGTTTACATATTGTTATAAACAGACTTGTCTCTGGCCTTCACTACGTTGGTTGGCATATTTCAAGTTCTTCATTCATTTTATATATATATTACCGAACTCTACACTGTTCGTATGCATATTCTTATAAACATAGACTTGTCTCTGGCCTTCACTACGTTGGTTGGCATTTTTCAAGTTTTTCATAGACTTGTCTCTGGCCTTCACTACGTTGGTTGGCATATTTCAAGTTTTTCATTCATTTTATACTTATAATTACTGAACTCTATAGTGTTCGTTTACATAGTGTTGTAAACATAGACTCGTCTCTGGCCTTCACTACGTTGGTTGGCATATTTCAAGTTCTTCATTCATTTTATATTTATACTCACCGAACTCTACACTGTTCGTTTACATATTGTTATAAACATAGACTTGTCTCTGGCCTTCACTACGTTGGTTGGCATATTTCAAATTCTTAATTCATTTTAAACTCATACTTACTGAACTCCACACTATTCGTTCACATAATTTTATGAACATAGACTTGTCTGTGGCCTTCACTGCGTTGTTTGGCATATTTCAAGTTTTTCATGCATTTTATACTCATACTTACTGAACTCTACAGTGTTCGTTTACATAGTGTTGTAAACATAGACTTGTCTCTGGCCTTCACTACGTTGGTTGGCATATTTCAAGTTCTTCATTCATTTCATATTTATACTTACCGAACTCTACACTGTTCGTTTACATATTGTTGTAAACATAGATTTGTCTTTGGCCTTCTCTACGTTGGTTGGCGTATTTCAAGTTCTTCCTCCATTTTATACTCATACTTACCGAACTCTACAGTGTTCGTTAACATAATTTTATAAACATATACTAGTTACAATATACGAAAATATTTGAAAATGAAAATATTCGTTTATTCGATTTGTCCCTAATTGGTTGTCATCTTATAAAATGTAAAATATAAACTGGGTGTGGTCCATAGGATTTGTGATATTATTACATTTATATTCAAACCCAATTATAATATCCAATTATAATACAGGTGAAAGAATAAGAAAAGTGTCCATTGACTTAGGTTTAGGTCATAGGTATTATCAACAAATGGGAATGGTAAAATATAGTTTTAGTGGTTTACATCAGTCTCTTGATAAGTATGGCAATCACTCAAAAAATTAAATCATTCAGCACTTTCGGCTAACTTGTCTGAGCGGAAAAGGTGAATCAGTAACTGAAGCAGTTGTAGCAGGCCTGTTTCGGGAGCCAATAGTATCATCACGTTAACCGCTAGCAACCAATTAACAGCAGGCCTACTCTTGACTGAATCACCGAGTTTACTAAATTACACAACCGCAGTTGTCAGTTTCTGCTATTGTGTGAACAATTTTCGTTTCCACGGTAGAAGATTGCCACTTCGCCGCTAGCACAAAGTGGCGCTGCGCGGAGGTTCCATTGTTTACTGTCACGCAGAGTGTGTGAATTCCAGGTTTAGGTCGATGTTTAGAATGGTTTCAGTGACAAGAAATATAACCAAAAAGGCATAAGAAGGACAAGAAGGAATTAGCAGAACATTACAACAGGATCAACATCAATGAGTAAATTATAGTATAAATGTATTCAAGTATTTCAAGTTTTCTAGTTAGGTTAATAAAATATTGTAAGTGAGTTAGGTTGTCTGGCATCCAGTGAAAAGTTAGGTCACTTAGGTTGATTAGATTAATTCGATTAGATTAATTTAGGTTAGGTTAAGTAAGACTAGTTCGTCTTCTATCTCCAAAAATATTTCAAAGATTGGCTTAACTCAGCCAGGATAAGGCAGCTTTGCGCCTGGTACAGATCGGCAGCTTCGCGCCAGGTCCACATCGGCAGCTTTGCGCCAGTACAATAAATTAGATAGAAGTCGTGTATACAGTATATGAACATAACGTAAGATATAATTCCCAATTATGCAGAATCGAAATAAAAGTCCATTACCGGATAAGTTTGTGAATATTATCACATCTGGCGATTGGCTCGGTGATGAGCATATGTATCACTTCGCCCAACTTGTTAATAAGAGCTCTAATTATGTACTCCAAGAGTCATGGAAAAGATATTTACCAGATACAATCATTCCTGTTTCACCGACTGTCAAGGATATTCAAATACTGCATAGCGGTGTCATCGGAAAAGGCGATGAGCACTGGGTGTGCGCTTACTTAGATACGAAGTCAATCTACATACATGATTTGTTGAATTCAAAGGTATTCCGCGAAGAACATGAAATATATCTAAAACGATTGTTTCCATTGTAACGGATAGTTATCCGTTAGCTGCGGATGGAGGTGTAGGGGGGGGGGGGGGGGGGGGGGATGAAGGCTCGCGGAGTATTTAGATGCAATTAACAATTTATTCGCTAACTTACTCGCTAGTTACAGGTGGGAGTGTGTGAGTGTGGGCGTGTGAGTATATGTTATCTTAGGGTGAATTGATCGGAGGTACTGACCTTCGGGGGCTAAAGCGGGGCTTCTTCGGCTCTACTCACGACTTTCGTTCGCACGGTCTCTCGAGAGAGTGCCGATCGGCCTCGGCTATTTTCGTTAACTTCCGCGTGGTTTGGGGGGTTTGTGACTTGCCATGTCACAACTCCCCCCTCCCCACGCGGGGTGAAGCCTATAGGGTGAGCCTATGTGTGTTTGTGTTGCGTGATTTTGTGTTTTTCCTTTTGTTTACTGTGTCCTTATTTCTATGTTCTTATCTATTTTGCGTTATCCTTCTTTTCCTACTTGTTTTTGTGTTGTCCTTCTTTACCTACTTATTTTGTGTTGTCCTTATTTACCTACTTATTTTGCGTTGTCCCTATTTCTATCTTATCTTCTATTTCGTACTGTTTGTCGTTATGTCTTCCTGGTGTCTTCTTGTCTCGTGTCGTTCCTGTGTCCTGTCCCTCTTCTCCGTGTTTTCTGTGCGTCTTTTTGTCCGGTGGCGTTTCCGTCCTGTTCCGTCGCTCCGTGTTCTTTTTGTTCCTCCTCCTCCTCCCTCTTTTTCTGTCGTTTATATTGTGTCTGTGTCGTCTATTTCTATGATTAGTGTGTCTGTGTCTGTCTCCGTGTCCGTGTCCATCTCCTCCGCTGTCTCATATGTGTCCGAGTCTGTGTCTTGTGTATTTCGTGTGGGGGTTGTGTCTTGTGTGTGTTCTTTCGGTGTTATGTGGTAGTTTTTGGGGAATGGTGGGTGTGTTCTTGTGCGTGTGCGTCTGAGGTGTCTGGCTACGGGTTTTAGTGGTGTTTGTGTGACTGTAACTGTGTTTTCTGGGTTTGGTGGTGGTTCGTATGGTGGTAGGTTGTCTAGGTCTATGAGTGGTGGTTGTGTGGGTGTTGGTTCGTGTATTCGTATGTTCTTGTATCTTTGTGCGTTGTGTCTTTCTACGTCCTCCATTATTTGTATTTGTTCATCAATTCTGTGTGCTAATTGTTCTATGTCCTCGTGTGTGTCTGTAGTTGGTGTTTTAGTAGCTGGGGTTGGGTGTTTTTGTGTGGTTGTCGATGTCGTGTTGGTGGAGGGTGGGTTGGGGTATCTGTGTGTGTGTGGTGCGAGTCCGGGTGTTTGTAGTAGTGGTATTTTTGTTGGTGGTGTCGTGGGTAGTGTATCTTGTTGTGGTGTTGGTAGTAGCGTGCGTCGGGCTGGTGTGTGCGGGTGTATGTTGTATTGTCGTTGTATCTGTCTGTCGATCTGCAGTGTGTCTTCTGTCCTGTATCGGTCTGGGTATGTTGTCTGTCGTGGTGTCGGTAGTAGTGGAGTTCGTGTTGGTGTCCTTGTTGCTCTGTCCATCTTTGCATCTGTTAAAGTCGAATTGCATTCATTAGTTATTTATATGTACAGTTTTAAATTGTCCATGTGCCATTTTCCGGCCTTTTTTCCCTTTTCTGCTGTTATTTCGTATACTGTTGGTGAGATTTTGTTTGTTATTATGTATGGTCCTGTATACTTATGTGCTAGTTTTGCTGCTACGTTGTCTGCTTTTGACGAAAGCATGTGGTTTTTCTTAAGAACTCTACCTCCCACCTTGTACTCCGTGTTTCTCCGTCTCAAATTATAATAGTGAGCCTGTCTCTCGTTCGCCTCTGTCAGGTATCTCTGTACTTCTTCCCTAATTATTTGTAATCTACGTAGGTGGTCTGTCCATTTGTCCGTGTCTTGCCGTTCTATATCGCCTTCGTTCTCGATGTTGTTCCGCAGGCATTGTGTCGGGTGTAGTTCTCTCCCGAGGTTTAGGAATGCAGGTGTGTGTTTTGTGGATGTGTGTGTGCTTGTGTTTAGTGCAAATTGCAGGTCTTGTAAGTGTGCGTCCCATTCCCTGTGGTCTTTTTCTACGTACTGTAACGTAACGTATTAATATAGCGAGTCGCAGCTAGATGCAGAGACCTAGCTGTTATGTTTTTTGTTAAATAAATTCATACAAATGATAAACGCATTCATACATAGAAACAGAAACATAAATTTGATATAATCACCGATAGATGGTTATATAACTCACAATAAAAGTAATTATCATATGTTAATATAAATAATCCATTTTAATCATTCGAGGAGCGCCATACTCCATTTAAATCATCTGAGGCATCGCGGATCGTACTTCGGTCTTTCTGCCTGTCCTCAAGATTTTTCTTTTCAAATCACTAAGATTTGCTAGCATCGCGGATCGTATTTCGATCTTTCTGCCTGTCTAGCTTTTCTTTTTCTTTTTTGGTTTGTACGCATCGCGGATCGTACTTCGGTCTTTCTGCCTGTCGTGCTTTCCTCTTTTTATTTTTATTAGAGTCATTAGAAAATAGACTAGCTTGCATCGCGGATTGTACTTAGGTCCTTTTGCCTGTCAAGCTTTTCTCTTTTCGATAAAAGAAATCTTATTAAATAAATATAATTTAAATATTACAATTAAATTCATTTATAAATTAAACTCATATATCATATGGTAAAAAGCGATTTTTATGTCTATAAGCATAGATTCAAATAATTTTATTATTTTAATTAGAATCATTAGAAAATAGATTAGCTTGCATCGCGGATTGTACTTAGGTCCTTTTGCCTGTCAAGCTTTTCTCTTTTCGATAAAAGAAATCTTGTTAAAAATAAATATAATTTAAATATTACAATTAATTCATTTATAAATTAAACTCATATATCATATGGTAATAAGCGATCTTTCTGTTTATAAGCATAGATTCAAACAATTTTATTAGAATATTATTTGAACCTTTATAATTACCAGTTCAACCTTATTATAATAAATTGATATATTATTTAATTGAAATGTCTGCATATCCTTGTTTCTTTGTAGAATATTGAAAACCTTTATACATTCAGATACCGGATAATTCCACATATTATTCGTTCAATACTCGTTATTGTCCTCTTCATTTGACCAGCCCAGAGAATTCTCAACGCCCTGAGTTTCACAAGTTGTTTCTAATATTATCAGATATTATTTGATTGGCGCCCAACATATTAATTTATTAAATATTTATTAAAGTCCAATAAAAGTAAAATAGCTTCAATTGGCGCCCAATGTGGGGCAGTTCTAAATTAAATTCATATTTCATAAAAACAAAAAGGATTTCAATATGACTCGTACTAGAAAAGGAAAAAGGATATCAGACACTCGGTCCCTCAATGATATGTCAGGTGAAGAAATAGAAATTTGCGAAGGCGAACCTAATGCAAGTCAATGTAAATCTTCTTTAGCCATCAATTCATCAGGTATTACGGATGCTATATCCACATTACTAATAACATTCAATGAATTTCGTACTGAAGTTCGACAAGAGTTTCAAAAAATTCATACTAAAATAGATGATCAACGCCTTGAATTACTTGGTGTAATTGATTCAACTAAAAAAGAATTGAGACAAGAAATGACAGATTTAGAAACACGGGTTAATAAGTGTGTTAATGCTCATACAAATCTCGACATAAACGTATCGGATGGGGGAGCTCAGGCACAAACCATTGGAATATTAGAAACGGAAGTATCGCAGCTACGCACTACGAATAATTTGCAATTACCAATTTTGGCCAATCTAGCAAAAAGTAATCCAACAACGTTTTCAAATGCAAGTAACCAATTTCCTATTGACTTTTTAGAAGAGTTAGAAGCTTGGTTTGATAAATGGGGAATTAAAGGAGACCTTAGATTATCAGAAATCAAATCAAGAAATAATATCTTTGGTAATAGCGTAAAACTATGGTTCGGAGCTGTGAAATCACAATTAAAAGATTATGAAAGTTTCCGTGAAGAATTTCTACGAACATATTGGAATGAAACCGTGCGATTACGTAGGAAAAATGAGTGGTCTCATCGCCGGTTAGATTCTAAGTCAAATATGTCATTAACTGAATATTTTTATGATCAAGTCCATCAGGCTACGCGAATAGACAACCGTATGTCAGTTTTTGAAATAAATTATAACGTCATTCGGCAATTTCCATTTGAAGTTGTTTACGCTTTAATAGGGAGTGTTGATTGCTCTGATAATAATTCAATTATTCAGAGATTGAGCGTTATGGAGAACCCCATGTTCTTGGATCATCCTGATATCACTACCAGATCAAATAATACTCAAAGTAATAAAACGCAAAATACTAACTACCGAAATCAACAGAATCGTGATCGTCCCCTGGGGAATCAACAAAATTCATACTATAATAGATCAGGACAAAATCAAAATATACCTACCCAACAAATAAATACACAAAATATGCAAACACAAGATTCATATAATCAGAATCCATCTCAACCTTACCAAAATCATCAGCCAATGAATGGGCCTTTAAACTCACCACGGACTTAAGTAAAACGGGTCAAAACTTAAGTCCTACAAAAGTTCAAAACATTTTAAAAGATCCAGATAATAAAATAAATTCATCTTCAACTTCTGAAGTTAAAGAAAACTTAATTGATTGCCCAAGACTTAACTTAACCATAGGGAACACTAATATTGAAGCATTATTAGATACTGGTAGTCAAATTACTTGTATTTCCGAGAATCTTTTGAAAAAATTAAAAAATGATCAAAAAATTCCTACGCTTCCAGTACATAATTTGAAAGTTTATGGAGCATTTATACATAAAGCACCTAATATAAAGCAGGAAGCCATGATTGAACTAAAAATTGGATCATTACGAATAGAAGTCGTTTGCTACGTGCTGCCTTTAGCATCTGAAAATTTGATTTTGGGAATTGATTGGATGAATTCAAATCGTGTAGCTATTGATATTGCAACCCGATCAATTAGGATTCAAGGAGTAAATTTTAATAAACCTATTTTTTATCTTTATTCATCACGGGGTCAGCTCGGTAGTCACCGACTAGAAGCCATGCTTCATGATGAAAGTCACGAATCAATGTTCACAGGTCTAAATCGGATAATTAATGGATTACCATGTCCTGAAGAACAAAAATCATTTTTAGATTCCTTTTGTGAAGAGGATCTAATTATTAAAAAACAGCAACCTTTGGTTGATCAATCCTTTATTACTCAGGTCGATGACATGATTAGTTCAATTGATAATATAAATGAAGAACAAAAAGTAGATTTAAGAGAATTAATTTTTAAATATTCTCAAGCGTTTAATGACAAACCGGGATGCACTAACGTATATGAACACGAAATTCATCTTACGCATGAAAAACCTTTTACTGCACCTATTTATTCTATCCCTTATGCTCGTAGACCTGCAGTTAATAAAGCAATATCGGAGATGTTACATTTAGGAATTATTGAACGAAGTAATTCACCTTATTTAAATCCCATAACTACGGTACAAAAAAAAGATGGATCTGTTAGAATCTGTTTAGACGCTCGCAAACTGAACGCTTACATGAAGGCTGATCATGAAAGACCCAAGCCGATTGATGAAATTATTCAAAAATTTGATCAAGTTAAATTCATGACTTCAACGGATTTCTCTAGTGGATATTGGCAAGTTCCACTTGCTGAAAATTCGCGATCTTATACAGCTTTTTTACATGATTCATCCTTATATCATTTTCGAAGAATTCCCTTTGGAATTAAAACTGCTGGTAGTGGTTTCATACGAGCCATAAATTTAGCTTTCGGGAATGAGCTTGACGAATTTACTACAATATACGTTGATGATTTACTTATTACTTCCCGGACTTTTTCAGAACATTTAGAGCATCTTGCCCGTGTTTTTGAAAAAGTTATTAAAAACGGATTTACATTAAAGTTATCAAAAACCTTCTTTTGTAAAAATGAAGTAAAATTTTTGGGATATATACTATCTTCTGATGGAATTCAGCCAAATCCAGAAAAAATTGCATCTATACAACAGTTTCCACCACCTAAAAATTTAAAACAGTTACAACAGTTCTTTGGAATGTGTAACTATTATCGTAGATTTGCAATTAAATATTCAAACTTTACAGATCCTTTTCGTGACATTTTGAGTACAAAAAACAAATGGATTTGGACTCAACAACATGGTTTAGCGTTCCAAGAACTGAAAAAGAATTTCCTTGAAACGGTCACGCTTAATCATTATATTCCAGGCCAAACGTTTCACATTCAGACAGATGCTAGCATTTCTGGAATTTGCGCTATTTTATATCAACTTGATAATGAAGAAAATCTACGAATCATTTCGTTAATCAGTCGCTGTTTGAATTCTGCTGAAAAAAATTATTGCACTACTGAATTAGAATTATTGGCCATAATATACGCGGTAACAAAATTCCGTAATTATATAGCAGGAACCCAATTTCAAATCATAACTGATCACAAAGCTCTTTCATTCCTTATGCAAACTAAATTCAGAAATAGCCGAATGACTCGTTGGATTTTATTTCTCCAAGAATATGACTTCGAAATATCTCATTGTAAAGGAAAGGATAACGTAGTAGCAGACTTATTTAGTCGAAATCCATTAAACGATAATTTAGAAATACAATTTGAATCACCGAATCATAATAAGGTTCAATTGAATACAATAAAAATGTCAATGAACAAAGAACTTGCTCAATGTCTAAAAACGATTAAGCAAAATCAACACAAAGATTCACATTATAGCCAAATTATTAGAAAATTAATAACTCCAAATTATACTCATCCGCGATATATTATAATTAATGGAATTTTATTCCAAAATACTCGTAGAGATCTTTCATGGAGATTATGTATTCCTCGGGGAATCACATCTAAAATAATACAATATATTCACGAGGTTACCGGTCATGCAGGAGCAAAAAAATGCATTACGTATACTGATAGATTTTTCATGTGGCCAGGATATCACCGTGATATTCGAAAATACGTTGGTTCATGTGATCTATGTCAACGTGTAAAATACAATAATGTATCTATGAAAGCTCAAGATACCAGTTATATTCCACATAACATTAACGAATTAATTGCGATCGATTTCTATGGACCATTACCTACATCCAGGTTTGGTGCCCAATATATTTTCGTGATAGTAGACACATTTTCAAAGTTAGTAACACTATATCCTATTAAAAAGGCTAATTCAGATATCTGTATCAAAAGATTGAGAAATGATTATTTTAAAAGAGTTGGAAAACCTAAAACAATTTTATCTGATCACGGAACCCAGTTTACATCGTATTTATGGAAAAAATTTGCTGATGAAAACGAAATAAAAATCTTACATTCACCTGTACGTCATCCTCAAAACAATCCATCCGAACGTATTATGCGCGAATTGGGTCGGTATTTTCGCACTTATTGTAGCCACAAACATACATCATGGGCTACTGTAGTCTCACAAATTCAAGAATGGATGAATTTAACTACTCATGAAAGTACCAACTTTACACCATTTGAACTTCATTATGGAAAAAATCCTAAAATGGAAATTGAAAAATTAATAAATTTTCCACTTGGGAATCTGATGGCTAGAGAAGTTCAATTGCGACTTGCATACGACAATTTAACTCGTAGTGCGGTTAGACGCAACAAAAAACCCACTAATAAAGAAATTCCTATTGAAATAGGAGAAAAAGTATTATTACGTGTAATACGAAGCTCTAATATGAATAATCAACACATAGAAAAGTTTTTTCATTTATATGAGGGACCGTATATCATTAATAAAAAACCACATGCTAATGCATATCAATTAGTAGATACTAATAAGCCTGAAAAAATAATTGGTGTTTATCATCGTAATAGCTTGAAAAAATATAAAAGTTCAATTTAATAATTATAACTAAGTATATCATAGTTTAAATTTTATATTCATAAATAGGATTAGATGAATAAATATATATTTAACAGTTGAGGGATAGAAGTAATAATAATGAAAGAGGGTGGTCAAAGAGGCGCGAAAAACAAAATCAAAACATTGCTCAGGACAACTGATGCAATCATTTGATTGGGACGCGGCGTGGTCAACGATAATAATAACAGTAGGAAATTGCTTCAAGGATATCAGTTCGTGAAAAATTTCATAAAGAGAACACATAAAAAAAAAAAAATGGATCAAAGTTGCCAAATCACTAATCCTGGCACCCGAGACGTGGGTATGCAGACAGGACTTGAGGGAATTTTCACGATTCCCATACCAGGATATGCCAATCGAAGAATTAAAACTCCGCGTTCGTGGATCAGCGTACCGGGAAAAGCATCAATGGGTCGTGGAAATCAGACGGCAAGACCATCCCGTGTCCATCGCGGCACATCTTACGTACCTAACACATGGAAATTAATTCCTGTTGATACCCCCAATAAAATTCAACGATGTCGGCTACCAGAAAAACCAATTTCAACACACCTTTCAAGTTTTCTTGAACTATACAAATTGACCGAAGAAAATATAACTTCCTGGACTCCCGGAGAATCATCGAATACTGAAACGCATGAGACTAATCTGAATGAAGTAGATAATGAAGATTTATTCCTTCTGGACGAATTCCTTCATGATAAAAAAGAAGAACCAAAACTAATCGAACCCTTTGCCACGTCACCTGAACCAGACCAAAAAGAAATTATTCGCCAACCTCCTAGACCTTCCCTTTGGGTATCAATAGACATAACAAAAATAGTAATATAATTGTAATCATTGACGTACAAATTTATTAATCCCCTAAATTCATAAAATATTATTCAAGTATCACTCATAGACAGCAAAGCCTCTTCTAAAATTAATGAAATTATTTCTTCAAATCACCTTTACTGGGGGAATGTTGTAACGTAACGTATTAATATAGCGAGTCGCAGCTAGATGCAGAGACCTAGCTGTTATGTTTTTTGTTAAATAAATTCATACAAATGATAAACGCATTCATACATAGAAACAGAAACATAAATTTGATATAATCACCGATAGATGGTTATATAACTCACAATAAAAGTAATTATCATATGTTAATATAAATAATCCATTTTAATCATTCGAGGAGCGCCATACTCCATTTAAATCATCTGAGGCATCGCGGATCGTACTTCGGTCTTTCTGCCTGTCCTCAAGATTTTTCTTTTCAAATCACTAAGATTTGCTAGCATCGCGGATCGTATTTCGATCTTTCTGCCTGTCTAGCTTTTCTTTTTCTTTTTTGGTTTGTACGCATCGCGGATCGTACTTCGGTCTTTCTGCCTGTCGTGCTTTCCTCTTTTTATTTTTATTAGAGTCATTAGAAAATAGACTAGCTTGCATCGCGGATTGTACTTAGGTCCTTTTGCCTGTCAAGCTTTTCTCTTTTCGATAAAAGAAATCTTATTAAATAAATATAATTTAAATATTACAATTAAATTCATTTATAAATTAAACTCATATATCATATGGTAAAAAGCGATTTTTATGTCTATAAGCATAGATTCAAATAATTTTATTATTTTAATTAGAATCATTAGAAAATAGATTAGCTTGCATCGCGGATTGTACTTAGGTCCTTTTGCCTGTCAAGCTTTTCTCTTTTCGATAAAAGAAATCTTGTTAAAAATAAATATAATTTAAATATTACAATTAATTCATTTATAAATTAAACTCATATATCATATGGTAATAAGCGATCTTTCTGTTTATAAGCATAGATTCAAACAATTTTATTAGAATATTATTTGAACCTTTATAATTACCAGTTCAACCTTATTATAATAAATTGATATATTATTTAATTGAAATGTCTGCATATCCTTGTTTCTTTGTAGAATATTGAAAACCTTTATACATTCAGATACCGGATAATTCCACATATTATTCGTTCAATACTCGTTATTGTCCTCTTCATTTGACCAGCCCAGAGAATTCTCAACGCCCTGAGTTTCACAAGTTGTTTCTAATATT
The DNA here is from genome assembly GCA_947538915.1 of Tenthredo distinguenda. NCBI lineage: Eukaryota > Metazoa > Arthropoda > Insecta > Hymenoptera > Tenthredinidae > Tenthredo > Tenthredo distinguenda. The sequence goes on along the minus strand of OX384536.1, from coordinate 4,743,833 downwards.
ATCAGATATTATTTGATTGGCGCCCAACATATTAATTTATTAAATATTTATTAAAGTCCAATAAAAGTAAAATAGCTTCAGTACGCTTGTATCATTGTTTTTATTGTTCTGTTTATTCGTTCTACTGGGTTTGCCTGGGCGTGGTATGGTGGGATTGTTGTGTGTCTGATGCCAAATTTTTGTGTGAGTTCGCGAATTAATTTGTTTATGTATGGTGTGCCGTTATCTGTGAGTATTACGCGTGGAGTACCCCATCGTGATATGACGTGTTTGTGTAATGCGTGTTTTACTGTCTGTGCTGTCGCTTTCTTTAATGGTATGATTTCTGCCCATTTCGTGTATAGGTCTTGGAAAACTATTATGTATTGGTGTCGTGTTTTTGAGGTAGGGAGTGGTCCCATTATGTCTGATGCTACTACTGTCCATGGTTCCTCGATTATTTTATGTCCCATTAGGCCTGCTGGTTGTTTTTGTTCTATTTTTGTTTTTTTGGCAAATTTCGCATTTTCGTACGTATTCTACTGTGTCCCTGTACATCCCTGGCCAGTAATATTCTTTCGCTATCCTTTGGTATGTTTTTTCTATGCCTAGGTGTCCTGCTTGTGTTGTGTCGTGATTTTCGTGTAGTATTTGTGTGATTTGTTCTTTGGGGATGACTAATTTCCATGGGTTTGTGTCAGGTAATAAGTTGGAGTGTAGTGGATCGGGTCTATGGAAGTATAGGTGTGTGTCGCGTATTCTCCATGATTCGTTCTTTTCTGGTCTTGTTTGTACTTGTGTTTTTTTGTATGTGTACCATTTATCTGAGGTGTTTTCTATCGCGCCTAATTGTAATTGTTCTTCGTGTTCGTGTAATCGTGATAGTGCGTCTGGTACCTGGTGTGCTGTGCCTTTTCTGTGTATAATTTCGAAGTGGTATTCTAACAATTCTAGTGCCCATCTTGCTAGTCTGTCTGTTGGATTTTTTAAATTGTGTAACCATTTGAGTGCGCTGTGATCTGTAATTACTGTGAAATGGTAACCCTCCAAGTATGGTCTGAATTTGTATATTGCCCAAATTACCGCGAGGCATTCCTGTTCCGTTGTTGTGTATTTTCTCTCCGCCTCGCTAAGTGCACGGCTGGCGTATGCTATTACGTGTTCTTCTTCATTCTTTGTTTGTGTTAGTACTGCACCTATGCCTGTTCCGCTCGCGTCTGTTTGTACTTGAAATGGTAGTGTGTGATCGGGGCATGTGAGTGTGGGTGGTGTTGTGAGGATTTGTTTGATTGTGTTCGTTGCGTGTTGTTGTTCCGCTCCCCAGGTCCATTTCTGATCTTTCTTTAGTAGTCGTGTTAGTGGTTCTGTTATGTGTGCGAAATTTGGGATAAATCTTCTATACCATGAAGCCATTCCGATTAATCGTCTCAATTGTTTGAATGTTTTCGGTTCCGGATAGTCTGTCAGTGGTTGTATTTTTTCTGGGTCTACGTGTAATCCGTGTTTATCTACTATGTATCCTAAGTATTTAACTTGTGAGCAGCCGAATTCGCATTTGTCTGGGTTAATTGCGAGTCCTGCGTGTGTAATTTTCTGTAGTATTTTTCCTAGCCAGTGTAAGTGTTCTTCGAATGTTTGTGTTACGATTATTATGTCGTCTAGGTATGCGAATGCGTATGGTTCTGATTCGGGTCCTATTAATTTGTCTAGCAATCTTTAAAAGGTAGCCGGTGTTCCTGTTAAGCCGTATGGCATCCTTTTAAATTGGTATAATCCTTTTCCCGGTACTGTGAATGCTGTTATGTGTCTGCTGTCTTCGTGTAGTGGTATTTGAAAGTATGCTTGACTGAGGTCGAGTTTAGATATGTATTGTGCTGCGCGTAATTTGTCGAGTATTGCTGTCATGTATGGGAGGGGGTATGCATCTTTCCGTGATACCGAGTTTACCTTCCTAAAATCTAAACAGAATCGGTATGTGCCGTTAGGCTTTTTTATCATTACTATCGGGCTTGACCACTCGCTTTCTGATGGTTCGATTACCTCTTCCTCGAGCATCTACTTCTGTGTATATCGCGTCTTTTATTTTCGGTGATACCATGTAATAGCGTTGTTTGATAGGGGTGTGTCCTTGTGTGTCGATTCTGGGTGATATTAGGTGTGTTAGTCCTAGCTGTCCTGGGAGTGATGTGATTTTGTTTGCTAGAAGTGTTTGCAGTTCTGTGTGTTGTGTGTCTGTGAGTTGTTGTATTCCGCTGCAGATTCGCGGTGGCGGTGTACTGTATCGGGGGTATAGGTTTGGATTTGGTGGGATATTTGGTGTTGGTAGCAATACCTTTCGTATAGGTATCTCCGTTTGTGTGTGTTTTCTTCTGTCTGTATTTCGCATATCTGTAGGTTTGTATAGGTTCGGGTTAGGTGGAATTTTTGGGGTGGGTAATAGTGTTTTTTTCCTTGGTGGAGTGTTTGTTTCTGTTTGTTCCGTTGCGTCGGCGTTTTGTTCTTGTGTATCTTTATATAGGTTTGGATTATGTGGAATATTTGGGGTCGGTAATAGTGGTTTTCGCTTTGGTGGAGTGTCTGTTTGTGTTTGTGTTTGTTCCGGTCCCTCTGTTTTTGAGTTTTTTATGAGTGCTTCTCTAGCTCTCTTTTCTTGCAATGCTGCTGCCTTTGCTTGTTTAGTGTGTGTTTGTGTTTCTTGTTCTTTAGTTTCCTCCTGATGTATATTTGTTTCCTGTTCTGTGTTTTCTGACTGTTTACTGGGGTTTTGCCTCGGTGTCTGTAATGGTATTGGGGTTGTCTGTGGCCATCGTTCCATTCTATATGTCTGGTTTGGTTTTTCGCTTAGTGTCCAAGTGTTTTGTGCAAAGTCTAGTTGCATACCAAATTCTCTTATGGCGTCGATGCCGATGATGCATGTCCAAGCGAGTGTGGGTATAATGCCTAATTCTACTTCTCTGGTTGTGTGTGCTATTTTAATCTGTCGTGTTGTTATGCCCGATATTCCGGCGCTTGTACCGTTCGCAACTAAGACTTGTGTTCGGTGTCTCCTGTATTTGTGTGTGTCTGTCTTTTAAAATTTCTCCTATTTTCTGTCCTAGGTATGAATGTGTTGATCCCATGTCCATCAGTGCATTAAATTCTAATCCGTCCATTTCTATTTTTATGTGGAATCTTGGATCGCGTGGGTTATGTGTGATTGTATATGTTGCGTTGCGTGTTCGGGTGTATGTGTTGTAACGACGGTGTCAGAGGGGCACCGCCGCACCCTACGGCGTTCCTCAAATAAAAATCGAATTGACCAAAGAAATCTTCCAGCGGTAGTTTTGTTGGGCGCCAGACGCGATTGCGTCAATCACAGGTAGCTACGATAGTTCAGATTAAGAAGACACAGAAAAGTTTTCGGAACGACGGCCTTAAAGCTCACCATTAGCTCAGATGTGCAGCGATAATGATAGAGTGGGTAGGTTCGCCTTAATTAATTAAAGAAATAAAGTTTGGTACACCAGATAAATCCTTCAAGGGAATCCACGATTCCGTATATTGACCAAAAGTCGGCGTTAACAATAGTTAGCGGTAACAAATGAATTTTCTAGAACCAAACTAATATGATCGGAAGAAGCTATTAAAATCAATATAATAGAGACGGTATATCGTGTGATTTGACTTGGGGTAAATTCGAATTTACAAAGGAAAGAATATAATTTAACTACGCCTGATTTTCGACGCAGCGATGGCAAAAACAATAACACGCCGGTCGGCTAGCGAGCGCCTTAGAAGCGATACAAAGCAAGCTATTATACTACGTTTTAGACGGCGTATCACCGAGCGATACGATACTCTGGCAAATTTTCTAACACGACGGCACGCTAGCGATATTAATTATAATATAGGCGATAATACTTTAACAACTGAATTGACTAACTTTATCAGATAACAGACTGGATTCAAATGCGCAGAAATAGTTTATAATCAGGGGTTCGCAATATACAGAACTAGTAAGTATCTCGGCTAACGATAGATTCAACGATATACAGCGGGATTCGGATCAAAGAAATTACTTATTAACTAACTTAGCCTATGACATCTACGTTCAGCCGACCCTCGGGGAGTTGGAAATTAATTAGCGATACACCATGCACAATAATATAATACAAAAATAAATCAAAAGACTAGATACAGAAAATAGATAGAGCAAATAGATAGACAAAAAAAAGATAGAGAAAATAGCTTAATCAAGCGGTAAAGTAAGTAAGTAGCAAGGTATCAGACAATAAGCATCGGAAATATTCAGAAAAGATAGATCTACTAAGGTAGGCAGAGAAAATAGCTACAGCCAGTCACGAAGTCCTTTTACTGAATTTCCTCAAAGAAAATGAACTAATCACGTGGCCCGGAGGCTTCACGCTACACAAAAGATACGATAAGCGGAAAATTCAGCGAGACCTCGTGGCTTTACAACAGATAGAGCAAAGAAACCTTACCTTAACGAAGCTGTGGATTCTCACACACTTTTTATTTACACCACTGCGTAGCGGAAACTAAGGAGTACTAACTTAACCAAACGGATTAAACTTAACGCGATACAATGCAATTTTCGAGAGAGAGATTTTCCACACGTCTGGCTATTACGACCATTGAACGTAGAAGTGACGAGTTCTTGCAGGGTTTCGGTGGTCTCCTCGCTGCTCCTTACGCCTAGGGGGTGGGGAACCTATGAGGTGCATCTCATTACTTGATTGGCTCCCTTAACCGACGACTTCGTAGCAATTGCTCGTCAGCCGTTGTCTACGAAGCGTCATCTTGTTGCCGGCCATCAGGCGTAGGGCTCCGCGCTTCTCAGCGGTAACTCAGCTGTTCCTCCAAGCTGGGGTTGCGAGATGACGTGGAGGAAGGTGTGACCTCGGCTCTTACGTAGCGGTACCGTCCTTGCGTTACTAATCTCTTCGGGATAGGCTCTACAGCGGCAGACTCACCCGAAGTCGACCTCGCTGCAGCCTCCTGACAGGATCTAGATGCCCCTGGACCGGATCTGCACTTCTGTTGATCTGCCAGGAGCACGCGGGACGCAATTCTCGCCCACTCTCACGTGGCTCATCCTTCGGCGATAACGTTACGCCACGAGTCTTTCCTGGACCAAACGTGGCGTCGGTAATGATAACAGGAGCGGTAGATGGAAGCTGGTGCGTTGACGGGAGGTTGCGGCGTCGTAACGTACAACCCTGTACGCCGTCGTTGCAGGCCAGATGCTCGGCGGTAAGCGACATCAGCTGACAGGGAGCCGTATGCAGGCCCTGTTCACTCTCAGCGGCATCTTCGTCCAAGGTCAACAACCTTCCCTCCAGATGATGTGGTACTACTCTCGGTACTTTCTAAGGTACAGGTCCCGGGCTGCGTACCGTGGAGGCCTCAGTGGCGATAGTCGTAGTCATCTCAGCAGCGGAAGATCTCGGAGCGGAAGTTCTCGAAGCGGAAGTCTTGATCTAAATCGTCCTCTCTCTCTCTCTCTCTCTCTCTCTCGCCGTACATTAACAAAAAAACACATCAAATTAGTCTAATTCTAATATTCCTTAACTAGGTGTGTCGCTATTATCCCGAGGTTGAGACGTGCTCTACCTCTCTCTCGCGGTATAGTTAGCTAAAAGAATTCGCCGGAAGGGCTACTGTGACAGCAGAAAATCTGCAACGTCACAGTGTATTGTGCGTTTCGGGAATTGCCTCCACCCGTTCTGGGCATTCCCTTATTCGTTTCCCGATTGTTGCGGTCTTGTGCATTGCCATCTCATATGGCCTGGTTCGTTGCAGTTATAGCAGCGGCGTACTGTTGTACCCGTCTGCGTGTTTGGCGGTGATGTGTATGTGATCGCGGGGCGTTGTGTTGATTGAAGCTGTGGGTGTGTTTGTGTTGTGTTTGTGTACGATGGCTGGATGTCTGGTGTTGGTAATAGGAATCTACGTGATTGTGTTTGCGGGGTGTATTGCGTGTATGTGTTCCTAGGTTGCTGTGTTAACTGGGTGTTCTTCGTCTTTTGTCTCGCCTCTTCCCATGCGATGTTTGTTTCCCATTGTTTTCCTGCGCTTTCTAACTGTTCGAACGATCTAAATTCGTGTGGCCTTATGTATTGTTTGTATTCTAGTCTAAGGTTTCTGTATGTGATTTCTATCTCTTGTGTCGGTGTGTATGGCGGGTTTAGCAGAGTGAAGAGTGTTCTTATTCTTATTAAAAATTCCGTAATTGTCTGTGTTTCCTGTTGTACGCAGTTTCTTATGTCCTCTTCTATTTTGTCTCTACGGCGTGTGTCTAAAAATGCATGTTGTATATGTGCTGTAAATTCTTGCCATGTGTTTCATTTTCCTCTGTGTAATCTATACCGTTATTTCGCTGTTCCGTCTAATACCGGTATGAGGTTGTCGATCAGCTGTTTGTCTTGTAAATCGTAACCTAACTGTAAATCGCGGAGGCTTTGTAAGAACTCGTATAAGTCCTCGCCCGTTTCTCCCGAGTATTTTATGTTCCACCCTTGAATCTCTTTAATTGGTATCGTCGATTTTTGTGCATAACTGTTATTAAGGTACTGGGTGTGTTGTGGTTGTATCGTCTGTGTGTCATACGTTATCGGCTGTGTTTGTGGTGGGTCCAGGTCTATCAGGTTACGTATGTGTTGTATGTTTCGCGTATTAGTGCCTAAAAACGTTTCCGCGCCTGTTATTTCTTGTTTTCGCCGGTCGTCGAAAAATGTCTGCCCGTATGTGTTTGCGTGATTGGGGCTCGGTTGTATAGTGTGTGTGTACTCCGCTGATTCGAAGCGTGTTGGTTGTGTGTTTTGTATGTGCGTGCTATGCAACGTGTGTTGCACTTCCCTGTCTAGTGTGATCGGTTCGTCTAGTAGGTGCCGAGTGTTGTGCGTCCTATCGTCTCTGTATGGTTCGTGTACTTGCATGCGTGGTCGGAAATGTGTGTGTGTCCCTTGTGCTTGTATGTATCTGTGTGTACCTTGTGTATTTATGGGATCTGTGTACAGCGTGTTGTTTATAAAGTGCGCACGTACAGGCCCGTGCCTCTGTGTGTCGCTTGGCAACGCCGGTTCGCTTAGCCGTCTTTAGTGACATTGTGTGTCTGTGTGTTTGACCGTTTCGTATTTGAATTTCTGTACCGTGTTTTTCGTACTCGCCTCGTGTAAAACCGTTCTACTTTTCTACTTTGTACCCTGTTTTCTCGTGTTTTAATGTGTTTTGTGAATTGTTTAATGTCCTGTGTTACTGGGAAATTCGTGGATTTTTACGTTGGGCGCCAATTTGTAACGGATAGTTATCCGTTAGCTGCGGATGGAGGTGTAGGGGGGGGGGGGGGGGGGGGGGAATGAAGGCTCGCGGAGTATTTAGATGCAATTAACAATTTATTCGCTAATTTACTCGCTAGTTACAGGTGGGAGTGTGTGAGTGTGGGCGTGTGAGTATATGTTATCTTAGGGTGAATTGATCGGAGGTACTGACCTTCGGGGGCTAAAGCGGGGCTTCCAAAAAGGGGCTTCTTCGGTTCTACTCAAGACTTTCGGTCGCACGGTCTCTCGAGAGAGTCTCGGCTATTTTCGTTAACTTCCGCGTGGTTTGGGGGGTTTGTGACTTGCCATGTCACACCATTTTACGCATTTGATGGAAATCCCGTACAGTTTCCTACAGTCCAGCGTCAGTCCAATTCTTCCGACTGTGGAGTGTTTGCAATTGCCTTTGCAATCTCGCTGATGAATGGACAAAAGCCGGATGAACTCATCTATGTCGCTTCGTCGATGCGTAACCATCTTTTACAGATATTTGAAATGGAGAAGGTACAAAACTTCCCATGCATTATTAAAATGCATGTATCTGATCGTGAAAAAATGAGCGTGTTTCAAAATCACGAACCGTTTCATGATAGTGCTCAGCAAAAACGCTCACAACAAAATGGAGTGAGAACATGGGCTGCAGTTGTTCAACAATCGAAAAGGGTTGTTAGCCCACAGGTTCGAGTTATGGAGAACGTTAAAATGGTTGCGAAACAGCCAGCTCATTCAAAAATTGCCCAAACAGCTATCATGGCTTCAGTCAATCATAATGAAAATATCACTCTGAATTCGAAAGAAAAAGTAACAAAATCGAATATACAATTTGACAATGTAGAAGTATTTCCAAAAGTTGGGTCTGAAGTTGCATGTGCTGATACAGTTGACACATCAACTGAACAGGACATTCGGCAAATTCAACTTGGGTCTGAGAGTTTCCTCCAAAAGCAAGTTGGCAACGTAACTGAAAACGTAGCAACCGCACTGAGTGATACAAGATTACGGCGGCAAAACAGACGTATTGCTCGTCCACTCTTAAACGAGAAATCTAAACATGAAATTACATCAGGCAAGTCGTTAACTGACCTCCATATTAGTCAATTTGCGTACCTCGTAAGAACTCACACTGAATATTCGCCTCGTGAAACATGGCAGATACAGATGTCGAGGACAATTGAGCAAGTTCCTCCTAATGTCAAACATATTCAAATACTACATAGCGAGGAAAAGCACTGGGTATGCGCTTATTTTGATACGAAATCAATATTTATATATGATTCATTCAATTCAAAAAGGCTCCATAAAATGCACGAGACATATTTGAGAAAACTGTTTCCCTTTTACCAGTTTGACAGTCAGCCCATGAAATTTCCTACGGTCCAAGAGCAGCCAAATAACTCAGACTGTGGGGTGTTTGCTATTGCCTTTGCAACCTCGCTTATCAATGGTCGCAGGCCAGATCAGATAACATATGACGTTCCTCATATGCGAGCACATCTACTGAAGATGTTCGAAGATAACAGCGTAGAAGAATTCCCTCACGCGCGCATGACGTTCCGCAAAGTTACAAATAAGAAAAATTTATCTCGTAAGCGCGAAGTATTTCATGAAAGCATTAGTTATCCAAACTCGCAGCACATTGAGAAAAAAAAACCACGCCGCGGCTCGGTTAAACGAGCTACAGATATTGCGCACACAGTACATGAGGAAGTTCAACATCCGCCATCCGAAGCCAATGGTACGAAGCAACCAGGTCAACTGAGTTGTAGAGAGCTTATTCAGGCAGACGTGATAGTTAAATGTAATCAAGAATCAAATGAGGATCAACAAATGATGATGAATGCGAAGCAAGAATTTATTCACCAACATATTACTGCGCATACTAACAATCGCGAACCGTTAGACCAAGAGATAACAGCGGTTTCGATTGCAGATACAAATGCAATGATGAAACGTAATGACATACAATCAGACAAATGTACAAGCCGTGATTTAGGTGATAAAAGGTCGCATCAATGTAGTTTGGAAATGAAACGTATAAAAAACCGCAACTATTATCTTTCAAACGCTGGGAAGCGACGAGCTCGAGCACACGAACTCTACCATTTGAATCCTGAGAAGCAGAGGGCTGCAAAGCGCAAGGCTTAGCATCTGACAGGTGAAAATCAGCGAGCTAGAATGCGTGAACGATATCATTCGAATGCCGAAACACAAAGAGCTAAGATACGTGAATTTTATCATTTGGACGCCGACAAGCGACGAGCTATTAAACGTATTAGTTACTGGTCACATCGCGATGATATATGCGATCAGAGACATAAGCGTTATAATAGACAGAAGAACGAAAACGCGGTGGCACCGCTGAAAATAAGTACTGCTACTAAAATTATCGCTAAGTATCAACGTATTCACAAGAAGAATACTATAGCACTAATACAATCTAAAGAAAAATATATAGCGAAGATTTCGCCAATGATTGATGAGCGAACTAAGGTTGCTAGAAGAATGAAAGCCGAGTCGATTATCGAGTGATGCATTCGTGATCGAGATGTAAAAATAAGCTTCATGAGGAAAAACTTGGAAAGTATCACGAATAAAGCAGAAATCTACCAAACGCAGGCTGCCAAATGCTCCGATAATAAGATCGACGATAAACTGAACGCTGTATGTGGTTCTTCAAAACACATCGCCTCAGCTGAATCATATTTCTTGGAAAGTGCGTATAAGAGCATTCCATTTTATGAACCGATTGTCATCAATTCGATAGGTCAAGCTGTTAACATTTTGCCTTTACTCGAAAAACAGAATAAAAGTGGAAAAAGCAAGCGTAAGAGTTGGCCTTGCAACCAAATGTGTAAAACGAAAGATTTAACATTACTGAAGAAATATGTTGAGTTTCTTCAAATCGTATCCATGTGCACGTTGAAAAATATACATAGATTTATGGTCAAGTTGAAATGTACAGCAAAACAATCAAATGGCAGATTAGGTCATTCGCAAATTTGTTATATGGGCGATGCGTCCTGCAAATCAATCTTTTTACCTGTGCAAATCTTATCTGCACATTTTCCATCAGTTCGGTATGTACAGAGGCTAGTATACAAATTGATAAATGGTTACACGAAAATTTTGGCCATCGACGAGGCCTTAAACGATGGTGATCTCGCTAAACTACTAGAAATTTCAGAAACTGCTCAGCAAATTGGTAATAAGATCGAGAATAATATCGTAAATGACATTGGGTTACATGAAGAAAAAATCAGAGACAAGTATAAATGTGCGTTCAATGCTTTGACAAAACGTTCGATCGATATTCCCTCTTCAGTCTGTGTATCCTGCGGAAAACTTTGTTTCCGAAGAGAAGTTACGGCCATTCAGAAATTTAGAAAACCAATAACGACGAAAATTTGGCTACATTTGATGCAATATGTCGAATCTAATGGTGATGAATGTCAATTTGTTTGCAATTATTGCCTACCTAAGCTCCGTCAAAATACCATGCCACCTAGGTGCTTTTTAAATGAACTTATTACTAAACCAATACCGCAGGCTGTATCATCGTTAAATGATTACGAACGAATTCTAATACAGAGAGCTAAAGCATTTCAAACAGTTCAGAGAATGGGCACCGTCGTAAACAGAAATTTACCCCACAGGGAAATGGTGCAAAAAGTGAAAGGCAGGACGTTTCATTTACCTTTACCTACAGAAGAAACTTTTCAAAAAATCTGTCCTCCTACTGATCCAATTAATTTTGATCAAGAGCTGTACATATTAGTTCGCGGGATCCCAACGAAGTCGAAATTAGTGTGGGAACAATTGGTCAATATAAATAAAGTATGGGATGCATTAATATGGCTCAAGGCAAACAATCCCCAATATTCTGAAATACAGTTGCCATTAACGGCTGACGATTTGTTGGCTGATATGCAAGACATCGAATTCCAAATAGAGGATGACGAAAGCGAGGATTACAATTTGCAGGAACGTAAATGTTTTGATAAAATAAATTCAGCAATTGGAATCGGACATAACGACAAGGCCGAGAGTGGATATTCGGATAACATAATAGATGCAAACAAGCCTGCATTATTGACTCAAGTATCGCAATCGGATGAAATTTATGAACAATTCACCATACATCCGTTGTATGAAAAAAGGCCTGATGAAACTGTCACAAATCTTTATCAAATGCTAAAAATTCAAGACGTGCCATTAGATAACCGTCATCAAAGTCTGGATTTGCAATGTTTTCCTCATTTGTATCCATATGGTTGCAATAGACAGTACCAGGATAGATCAACGCGTTTAACCTATGCCGAATTTATCAAATCCAAACTCATGTCAAAGCATCCACAATATCGGCTAGATCAGCAATACCTCTTCTACCTATTAAATGATGCCAATATTCGGCAATTGAGTAGCGGAATATATTACAAACTTAATATCACCAATCCGAGCGAACGATTCACCGCAGCGAGTTATCTGGAAAAACTATCTAGGCAAGAATTGGAAGGGAATTTGAACGCAATACTTTCAAGGCTGCGCAACACAGAGCAATATTGGAGTCGGCCAAGAAATGACGTATCCTGTATGATACATTGTTACGGTCCGGCAACATGGTTTCTCAACCTAAGTCCGAGCGAATGGTTATGGTCCGATCTGACGAAATACCTTCGTGAAGTGGGTGGCCCTGGTGTCGATAAGATGTCTCCGAGTCAACTGATCGCTGCTGATCCAGTGTCTGCATCTCGATATATTGACGACAAGTTTCACGCTATGCTCGATTTTATATGCTCTCCCGATAACCCTATTGGAGAAGTGACACATTATTTCTAGAGGCGCGAGTATCAAGGCAGGGGAATGCAGCATTTTCACCTGTTAATCTGAATCAAAGATGCTCCGGTTATTGGGAAATCTTTGAACGAAGAAATTGCGAGGTTTATTCTGAAATATGTAACTTGCAGAATGCCACCAAAGCACGTTTCACCTGACTTGTATCGTCGAGTGAATACGCATCAACGGCACAAACACAATTCCTATTGTTTGCGGAGCAAACGGAACAAACATAGTGGTTCGTCCAGAGTATGTCGATTCGGGTTTCCTCGTCCTGTAACAGACAATATTGTTATCAGAGATGTGGCTGTTTCCATCGCTGGGAGGCGGAAACTCAAGTCCAGAAGTAGACTGTACGATTTACCTCGAAATCAGAATGAGGAATACATAAATGATTATAACCCAGCAATTCTTGATGCTTGGGAAGGCAATATGGATATCCAGTTCATTGGCGAGCTTTCCGCTATACTCATGTGGTATGTCACAAAGTACGTGTCAAAATGTGAAAAAAGTAACATGGACAAAGACATTGCAGCAGAGATCAATTCGACAAAATCGCTTTGCAGCCGTCTGTGGAGTTTTGCTCAACGTATGTTGTATCATAGAGAATGTGGAGCGTTGGAGGCCGCTGATACTCTGTTAGGAATTCCGTTGCACGGCACAGATCCACAAACAACCATTAAATGGATAGACGTGAATATGATTAGAAACAGAAAAGTCAAAACTCGTAAAGAAATCGAAGCCCTTGATGCAGATTGTGCTGATATCTTCTGCGATTCGGTAGTTGATACACGTTATCCAGCGCGACCAAAGGAATTGGAATCAACCAACCTGTACGACTTCGTCAAATGGTATGAGATAACTAGAGTCGAACCTAAAGCACAAGGCGTTGAATATTATAAGATTGGGAAATCTCTATACCTGAAAAAGAGGAAACGTGGTTGCCTTATCAATCACTATAAAAATAATGTGAATAATCAGCCTGAACGATATTACTTTGCGTTGCTGTTACTCTTCCAACCATGGAGAGATACAGATGCGTTGCGAAATGGATGTGGTACGTACACCGAGGCATTTGAATCACTTCAACTGGAACTCGAAGAAGCGTTACAGTATCACGAACGCATACTAGAAATACAAAAGGGTATTGAGCATATCAAAGAAATGATCGAAGAACGTATGGCAGAGAAAGCTCTATCCCAACAGAGCGATACTTCGGATGTGATACCACTAGGTTGTGGGCCGATCGAAGCAGAAGGTGCGATGAAGGAATTTCAAGCACACGTCCAGAGAGTCGACACGGTGAACGGTTCCCAAAAAACAGCAAACTTAAATCTCGATCAGAAACGAGTATTTGATACAACTATGGATGCCGTGAGTTCGAACGATAGGATTCTCCGACATTACGTTAGCGGAGAGGGCGGAACTGGTAAAAGTCACCTTATCGAAGCGCTCGTATGGTGGATTAAGCAGCATACTGGTAAAGATACCGCGGTAACAGCTCCGACCGGAATAGCAGCGTTCAATGTCAATGGTTTGACTATTCACAGGCTGTTTCAACTGCCTGTTGAACACGGGGGCACTCCTGAATACAAACAACTCTCTGATGCAGCTCTGAAAGTTATTCGCGACCAATTAAGAAATGTCGCGCTCATTATCATTGACGAGGTCTCAATGATTTCGAATGTGACGCTCATGTACATACATTTTCGCTTAAGTGAAATATTTGATACCACCGATTGCGAAGACGGTTGGTTTGGTAAAAAACATATTCTCCTGTTTGGCGATTTGTTACAACTCCCACCTGTTCGCGAGGAGCCTGCGTTCATGAAACTATCGAGTGCGGTTTCGAATAAACTCCTAAACTCGATGGGAAGTGTTGATCTCTGGAGTAAATTATTCACCTACGATGAATTGACAATCAACATGAGACAAAAAAACGATCAGTCTTATCGCGAGATACTATCAAGAATACGCCTTGGAATTGTCACTGAATCGGACACAGAGATATTAGCATCGAGAAAAATCTGCTTCAAGAACTTTACAATTTCAACCTTTGATGCAAGAGTACGTGAACTATGTGATTACATAAATAATTTACCGAACGATGCAGTCTGTCTGCTTCCCACTTGCCGGATGTGTGATGTTCTCAATGAAGCTATGTTGGGTGAGATACGAAGCGAAGAGATAGAACTGATAGCTCATGATACAGTTGACTGCCCCCCGTACGTAAAAAAAAAAGTGCATAAAATTTTGGATATGGCAGACGAAGATCGTTTTCGAACTGCGGGTCTTGCTAAATTAATCACTGTTAAAATTGGTGCAAAAATAATGATTAGACGAAATATTGATGTTACTTTAGGTCTCGTGAATGGCACCTTTGGCAAAATCACATCGATATCACGAACTATTGATACGAATGATGCAGAAGCTGTAAGAATTATCTTAGCTACAGGTGTTGAACACGTTATAGAGCGCGTGGACGTAAAGTTTGAGGCAATGGAAGGGGCTTTCGTTATCCGAAAACAGTTTCCAATTTGCCTTAGTCATGGATTTACAATCCATAAAAGCCAGGGCCTTAGTTCGAAGAATGCTGTGATCGATGCGGGTAATTCTATATTTTCTAGTGGACAAGTGTACGTTGCCCTCTCGCGAGTTACTTCGCTAGAAGGACTCCACTTGATTAATTATGATCCGCACGCAGTACTAGCGGATGATTCTGCTATATTGGAGTAAAATAGATTGAGAAAGCAATATCGGCCGGACCTCCTGGCGATGACTGTTTCAAGGATACGCTCACGAAAAGTACATGATCCGAAATGGTCCTTGCCGAAAAATGTGTCTACATGTCAGGAACCAATTGAAGAAGAAACATCCAGCGTCAAGTGGCGAGTAAAAGGTTTGCAGAACATAGATGGTATTTTTTGTTACTCTAACGCTACGATACAGTGTCTATTTCACTGTACACCTATAAGAAACTGTTTATTAAATCAACCAAATGATGACGTCATGAAAGTTTTGATTGAAAATTACGTCAATTTACAATCACCAGGAAACGTTTTTCATGCGAGGAGACTTGCCGGTAAAGAGTTCACTTTGAAAGTTCAGCAAGATGCGTCAGAATTTTTAAGCAGTCTACTTTGGCAACACGACGCCTTGAGGAACGTCGTTAAACATGAATTAACCTATAAAAGGCGTTGCGAGGATTGTGGTATAACCATGACAACAATCGAACCCGGTTATATCTTGTTACTTGCTTTACCCCCATCTGGTAAGAAAACCCATAATTTGACACAGATAATCGATTACAATTTTTCGGGTTGGAAAAATATCGAAGATTCTTGCTGCCAAAGTTGCAAGTCAAAAAATATAGTCATGGAAACTAAGGTATCATCAGCGAGCAGCTGTTTAATTTTACAACTCATATTGAATTCCGTACAGGCTGGGAAACTGACGAAGATAAATAATTGCCGTATAAAAGAAGTTCCCACGGACAAAACTTTGTTTTGCGGGAAAAAGTACAAGGTCAATAGCGTAATATTCCATCATGGCGAGAGTATTGAAAAAGGTCATTATACTTGCATGCTACGAGATGGGACTACTGCCTGGCAACATGTCGATGATTATGAAATTAAAAAACGAACCTGGATAACAAATGCACGGGACGCGTACATATTCTTTTTGCAGCGAACCTAACAACTGCATTGGGGCGTGTACCGAAATCACTGCCAATACTGCAAAAGAGAGATAGCTACATTTACGAACCCACAGTAAAAGGCGCGGAAAGGAAACAAGGACAACTTGCAGTGCTGGAAGTATATCTCGGAACACGCCCTTGATCAAAAAATTACGTATCAATTATGTAACACATAGGTATACAGGGTGATTCAGGTTGGGCGCACCACCTTACGTGTAGGGATTGCAATCCGGCACCGATTTCAATCCGTTCGGATCCGGCCGGATCCTCATCGATCCGGTCGGATCCGGTCGGATCCGGCCGCATTGGTCACATCAAAACGATTTTTCCTGTTCATTCCAAAATCAACTGTATAAAATGTCCAAGTGAGTGTATTATAAAGTTTATTGAAAAAAAACTGTTTATTTCTTATGAAATCAACTTTATTTACGGTGTTATAATGAAGCAACACTTACGAATCAAATCAACAATGAAAATCTAGTATAGTGTAGTGTAACTAGTTAAATTTTAATCTTTATGTTGGTAATAATTATTCAATAACGGATGGTTAAGTTCAGTCTTACTAGATTTCCCAAATTACATCAATGAAAATTATCTTGTAACTTACAAGTTACATTACATTATGTAAGTAACTTATATTAAATTTAACTAAATCAACCTTAATAAACTGAGATCACAATAATTAGGTAACTCAGGCAAGCTAAGCAGTCTCACTCTTATAATTATAATGACAGTCATAATGAATCTGTTCAATGAATGGCACAATTATCACAATAGCCAGTTTGAAACTCCGTGTTATTTTTAAATAAACTTACTTCAAATAATTATTCTAAGTATAACGATTAAAAAAAATTAATTTTGGTTCTGAAAAAAGGATCGTAGGAAACAAATGGTGTTAATTGTGTCATCTGCCAATCGACTTCTCATAGAGTTACAAATATAGCCAGCGGCCGAAAAGGCCCTTTCAGCTTCTACACTTGTCGGTTTTATTGTCAACAAATAGCCATGAATAGAAGACAAGTACTTTCCTCGAACTCCTTCACTTTCATATGTAGTCACTTCTTTTTTTAGTACTTTCTCAAAATCTTTCTCTTTTTTGGTATTTATGGTATAGGTTTTCGCTTCTTACTGAATTTGCATTTGTAATTCTTCCTGTAATGTCAAATCATTTTTCACTGACGATGAATCTAACAATAAGTTGTCTTCTATCATATTCTCTACGTTTTCGTTAGAGCTATCATTTTGAATAACTCTTTCTAAGATTTTTTTCATTTCTAGTCGTATAACTTTTTTCTTTGGCATAGTAAATGTATCATCAGCTTGTCTTGTATCGTCATCATATTTTTCTGGATTCTGTAAGTATATTAATATTCCTGTTACTACAGTGCGGCGTTCTTTTATCCTCGCACGCAGTGTCTCAGATAATTGAGCACTTAATACTGTGTCTTGAGTGAGCAACTTCTCTAAAACAAACTTTAGTGTTGTTTCAGCAGTTAACAGGGTCGAATCTCTTCTGCATAGTGCCTCTACAGCCAACTTAAATGGCTGCAAACTGTCAATCAGGTCTTTTATTTCCGACCATTCTAAATCGCTAAATTTTATGTCAGATCGTACATCAAGTAAAGCTTTATCTATACATACTTTCAGCTTATAAAATCTTTCTATCATGGCCAACAGACTGCTCCAACGTGTGCGGCAGTCTAGAATAAGGCTTAATTCTTTGCCTGTATCTTCTTTCACATACTTTTGCAGGTACATATCGTATTTAGTGGGCGATCTTTTAAATAACTTCACCACTTTCCGCACTTTTTGAAGAAGATCATTGTATCTAGGAATTACTCCAACCCTTGAAAGATGAGAATGACGAGGATCCGTTGTTATTGTTACTGTCACTCCTTGTTCATCATGAGTATCATTTATGTCTTCGTCGTCTGTATCTGATGCATTAGCAGTTGTTTCTTGGTGCTTTTCTTCCCTTTCCATATTCTTTTCATACAATACGTCGACCACGGCTAATTGCAATCCATGTGCGAAGCACAGTTGCTGGTAGCAACTCATGAGTCTGCCAACTTTGACCATGACACTTGCGCCGTCAGTAGTCATGCCAATAATATCAGTGTCAGAATTAAGACCGAAGCTTTCCAGGCGGGTCTTTATCAAACTGATAGTATGTTCCGCAGTACACGAGCCATGTATTCTAATTAAGCCCAGATTAAAGTGTTTTTCTTTGTGGTGTACGTTCAGGTTCAAATATCGATGATTTTTCTGGGAAGTCCATTCGTCAAAACTTAAAGCGAATCTTTTTCCTTGTTTTTTAAGATATTCGAACTCAATTATCAAGTCAGCTTTGACGGTATTTGCAAAATTTGTAACTATAGATCTTATTGTGTTTGGTGAATTAGGAAGTTGAAATCCGCTTTTCGAAAATAAATATCTCAAATCTGGCGATGTACAAAATAAACTGAGGGCGACACCATCTTTACACACCATTCTTGAGACCATCTTCTCCATAGAGTTTTCTTTTTTGAAATAGTTCTCAATTGTTTTAGGCTTTTTCCTGGGTATTTGTTCCTCGCAATCAGAAATTATATCAATTGAATCAGTTTTTGACGAGGATGCTTTAGAAAATAGATCAGAATTATGAGAACCTTGTAATAGGCTATTTTCAGAACTTAGATCAATGCAGTGCTTTGTTCTCAAATGTGTTTTTAAACCTTTGTAAGAACCTTTACTGATTTTTAGTATATTAGAGCACAGTGAGCATTTCGCGGAGTTGTCTGTGTCCCTTTTTTTGAAATAATACCATACATTTTTCTCTCTGTCCTCACCACCGTTCGCCTCATTTCGGCTTGGTTTTGAAAGTGACATGTTTCAAAACTTTTAGACTAGTACCTGCAATGCAATACAAATGAACGTAATTACAATTTAAAACGTTAGTTCGGTCACTCAGTCACTACTATGTCATAAGAAAGTCATATTATAAAAAAAAAAAATTAAAATATGGATCGTTACTCAAATAATTTTTAAGTCTAATTACCTACTTGAATCATTCTAGTACTCGTGCATGCAACATAAAAATAATTCACCTATGAATTAAACAATAAAAATGTCTATTTACTTACATTTATTCGACGAAGCAGCGACAAAATACGCTCGCTTGGCGCGGCGGCTGAGGCGTGGGGCAGGCACGGAGTGTGCTGGCGAGCGGGTCAGCGTCGAACGACTCGAACGCATACACACCACGTATTTACTGCTCGTTTCCATGCAAGCGTTGCCGCGCGGCAATAAGCGTGCGGCAGCGCGATTTTGATTATTGAATGTTTCGCCGCATGCGTTTTGCCGTGCTGTAACGCTTGCATGGAAACGGACAGTCAAGTACCTACTCATGCAACAACGCGAGTATTTTTCCAAAAAATTGATGTCATGTATTTTCAACCGGATACGGTGACCGGATCCGGTAAATTGGTACCGGATCCGATAGACGTCTAATGATGCCGGATCCGCCGGATCACCGGATCCGGTTTTCCGGATTGCAATCCCTACTTACGTGGGTGTATTCCTCCTGAAAATCTAAGACTAAATTTCCTCTACCAAAACTTCGAGGGACTAACGGTTTGGGAGCTACGGAAGATCTTAGTTGACCAATCACAGGGCTTATGAGTGACGTAGACAGGGCCGGTTCAAGAGTGTAAGTCGAGCAGTGCCCGCGGCGCACAGTGGGGAATTTTCACGAAAACGTGGCCATAATCCAGGGGATCATCGGAATTCTTCCAAATTTGGTATACCAACGTTTTTGGGGTCGCTGATTACGAATCTGGTATCCAAATTTGGAAAAACAAAATGGCGGCTCCAATATGGCCGATGAACACATTAATTTCGTGATAAACTCGATTGATTATACACTTTACCGATGTCTTCGGGGTCGCTGATTACGAATCTGATATTCAAATTTAGAAAAACAAAATGGTGAACTTAAAATATGTGTGTGGAGCGACTGCTATACTAGATTAGACAATAGATTCGGGAATTCCGGGGTAAAATAATCATTCTCTTGCAATATAGTAAACAGTGTTTATTGGCAGGAACTAAAAGTAATAATTCAATCCGAATCCGGATACAGATCTTCATGTGCGATAGTTGGGCTCGCTAATAGTGAAATGGCTTCTGACGAAAATTGCTTCAATTTTTTTTGAGGTAGTTTCCTCAGGCTTGTGATGAAGGGGTCGGATGAAACTAGCAGCCAATGTAAAATATCTTGCATAGTGTTTTCACGCGATGATTTACGAGAAAATCCATCTCTAAACTTCTTAATATCCTTGTTTCTTGCTTCCTGAGCCTCCTCTGATAATTGTCCAATAGGTAAAATAGCCGAAGCTATTATTAAAGGACCATGGATCAATATTTTGTGGACGGTTGTTGGCATATAATACCATGAATATTCGCGCACGTACAGTTTCGCAGTATCCAACGCGTATTCTTTAAAGTTTTCCACGTTTATATCGTACCCACTGGAGATAACTTGTAGAATCACATGGAATCTTTTTATAAGTTCTTCTTTCAAGCCAGTTATCATTGATGTTACTTCGTGGTTCTCAAAAAAGCGACGCGCAGTATTTCCATCATTGGTGCTCCCATACCCAGGCTTTGGACGATCTACTATCAACCCCAATTCAGACTTCAAAGATTTTTGAATCTGTGCTTTTCGATCATTAACCAGCTTTTTGTCATCTTCGGTTCGTGCCTGCCACTTTTTCAGATCGATTTTGTATGATAGATGCAAAAGGCACTCAAAAAATCGAATCCATGCATGTAACGTAGACATTCCGAAATTCAAGTTCTTTTCGTCCACCTCTCTCTCCAGGATTTTATCGAGATTGTTAAAATCTTTTGAAGTAGCTCCACATAAATAGCATCTCTGTGAAGAACTCGTAGACGTAACAGCGTTGCAGACTTTTCCATCTATCATAGTAAATAGCATTTTATAATTAACCGTTACTTCTCTGCCATCAATTCCAATTTTCAATGGTTTCAAGGATGAGATTTGTTTCTCGATATACTCCACTTCATCCTTCGTAGATTGCGTATTTTCGTGCAGAAATTGCATTCTTATAGGACGGCAAAAACGAGGAGATGATGGCCTCGGATTTTTCCACACAATTTGACCACCGGAGTCCATCGATTCACTCTCAAAAAATGTGAGCTGTAACGGCACAAGGGATGTTAGGAATATGCTTGCGTCTGAATTACTGTCATCGTCAAATTTCTGTTTGTATACACTTTGGCCGGAACTTCCGTCACACCCCCATTTACAGATTAAGTTCGCATTTGCCAAGTTGTCCTTATGCACTGATTTCAGAACTTCTCTCTGCCTAAGAAGAATACGCTTGCATGTGTGGTCCAGCAAGTCTTGCAATTTAATATCAGCACAATTTTCGGTGATAGATATACTAGACCGTGGTGGGTAACATAATGCTTTGGCCTCTCGAACTGCTTCGTAATTCGGATATAACCGACAGTTATGATCTTTCATCGATGTTCTGATAGCATTATACTGATGTCTGGTGAGTTTGGCTTCGACCATAACCGAAAGAGCTTCATCCGTTGATAGTGTCGTATGTTCTGCCCTTGATGATGTAGGTACAGGTGAGGGTGTTATAACGGCCTTAACAATTTTCGACGAATCTAAGTCTCCGGAAGAGCGGAGACTCATCTGCGCTGCATAGCACAACTCCTCAGCGGTATGACTTTTACGAAGTTCTTCTGTTCTTCGTCGTTTTGATCGCTCACTTGATGCAGCAAAGTCTTGCGACGGACGACCAGTTGTGGTGGCTTCATTCGGCTTCGAATCAGTAGGAAAGGCTACATCCATCTCTAGCCACTCTTGATTGTTATTGAGAAAATTTGTCATTTTCCTTCCTGATTCTTGCCATTTTGTGAGCATTTTGGAGAATAACTTCGACAAATTTATCTTGGTATCCCGGTGAATTCGAATGGCACATTCACTTTTCTCGGATAATTCTCGCTCCAAATGGATTATCTGCTCCTGGAGATCCGCGGCCAAGTGTTTTTGTATTATCGAAAAGATTTCCCTTCGTTTGAAAGTAATAAGGGAAGTTCCAGAACCTAGAAAAAAAAAATAGTATTTCGTATTAATTATAAATGTCATTGTGATCCGAATGAGGATTAGACATACGCCTTTGTGCACTTGGTAACACAATTTTTCGAATACAATAACAAATTTCGAACAAATCCCTTCGCCTCTCGGAAACAAATTGTACGTAGGTATGCCAAATCAGGTATCAGAATGTCTATGAACAATATATTAATATTTAGAATCTATTGTCAGAGTAAACCAGTCGACCGAGTCCGCTTAGGGTGAGAAAGTTCCAAGTAAGCGAGCTACCTGCCCAGCTCGGCTGACTAGGCAGCGCACTGGCATGGAAACGCGGCGCGGCGCGGCAAGCGAGTGCCGCGCCGCCGCCGGGGGCCTTCTCGGAACACGCATACGCTCACTAAAAATGCTCTGGACCAGCCCGCGCACGTTTGCGCACTCTGATTCACACTTCATTCGAAAGCTGATATTCTAAGCTTTAATTTAAAAAAAAAACGAAGGCGGGATGTCGTGGGACTCTCAACTAAAAGTCTACGCAAAGTCTATATTTATTTCCGATCGAAGGCACTTTACAGGATTATCGTTAGACTACATAAACAGGGACAATAAATATTATTTTTCAATTGTAAAATGGGCAAAATTTTCTACATACCTTGAGGAAGATCATCCATTTTGGTGAAATTGATTATCACTTTACACTGTTGAGTTAGAAGTGTTCAAAGTTAGAGCGAATATTATAGCAAAATTCAGGTACGCAACCGTCACGGACGAAGGTCAACTTTGAACTGAAATATCTAAGAGACTATGAGGGTTAGAGGGTTGGGACAAACGGGAGGTTACGCAGAAATTAGTTCTTAACCAATTCCCTTGGTCATTATACCTGCATAGGAAAGTTCGTTTTTCGAGTTTTGGCCACGTTTTCTTGAAAATTCCCCACTGTGCGGCGGTTCGATTTTTATTGTACGACGTTTCAGTTCGATTTCTAGATGAGTATGACGGAGATGTCTTCGTACGGCATTCACCTCCGTTCTCGTCGTCCTGATCCTCTGATTCATAGTTTCAGTCATCCAGGTCCTCCGCTCCGTAGTTTCAGTCGTCCAGGTCCTCCGTTCGGTAGTTTGAGTCCCCCAGGTCCTCCTCCGTAGTTTTAGTCGTCCAGGTCCTCCGTTCGGTAGTTTGAGTCCCCCAGGTTCTCCTCCGTAGTTTCAGTCGTCCAGGTCCTCCGTTCGGTAGTTTGAGTCGTCCAGGTCCTCCGGTCCGTAGTTCTAGTCTTCCAGGTGCTGCGCCTCGTAGTTCTTGGAGTCCAGGTCCTCCGCTCCGTAGTTTGAGTCGTCCAGGTCCTCTGCTCCGTAGTTTCAGTCGTCCAGGTCCTCCGTTCGGTAGTTTGAGTCGTCCAGGTCCTCCGGTCCGTAGTTCTAGTCTTCCAGGTGCTGCGCTTCGTAGTTCTTGGGGTCCAGGTCCTCCGCTCCGTAGTTTGAGTCGTCCAGGTCCTCCGCTCCGTAGTTTCAGTAGTCCAGATCCTGCTCTCCGTAGTTTCAGTCGTCCAGGCCCTGCGACTACGAGAACTACAAAGCGCAGGACCTGGACGACTGAAACTACGGAGAGCGGAACCTGGACGACTTAAACTAGAGTGCGGAGGACCTGGACTACGAAAACTACGGAGTGAAGGACCTGGACTAGTGAAACTACGGAGCGGAGGACCTGGACGACTGAAACTACGGAGCGCAGGACCTGGACGACTGAAACTACGAGGCGGAGGACCTGGACGACTCAAACTACGGTGCGGAGAACCTGGACTACAAGAACTACGAAGCGCAGGACCTGGACGACTCAAACTACGGAGTGGAGGACTTGGACGACTGAAACTATGAATCTGAGGATCAGGACGACGAGAACGGACGTGAATGCCATACGAAGACATCTCCAGGAGGCGACGCTGTCATACTCATTTAGAAATTGAACTGAAACGTCGTACAATAAAAATCAAAGCGCCGCGGGCACTGCTCGATTTACACTCTTGAACCGACCCTGACTTGGTCACTCATAAGCCTTGTGATTGGTCAACTAAGATCTTCCATAGCTCCGAAACCGTTAGTCCCTCGAAGTTTTGGTAAAGAAAATTTAGTCTTAGATTCTCAGGAGGAATACACCCACGTAAGGTGGTGCGCCCAACCTGAATCACCCTGTATAATAATATTCTAATGCTCAACTAATATTCGCACGAGCAGCAACTATAACCCTGCGTGCAAGTAACTCCGCCATTGCCGGTCCCAAGCCCGGATGAGAAAGGAGGAGGGCTGCACGCAGGGTTACATCTTGCGAGCATATAGAATTATACTGGATTCTAACGGAAAAATTCGTAGAACTTGATAAAAGAACATATTTTCATACAAATTTAAACGAAGATCAATTTTATATTACCCTTCATTTGTATTACCACATTTAAGATTACTGCTTATAGAGGGATTTAGATGATATAAAATGCTTCGCCGTACATGCATTGAGATGCTCATAGGAACAATTGGCAGAATGCTGACAACCGAGCGAGCCTAGCGAGCGAGGATCTAGGGAAACCCAATCGAGCGAGCGTAGTGAGCGAGCACAATTATTAGCTAGTCAAGCGAAATTTTACAAAAAGTAGTGATATCCCCCCTAAAAAGCACCTCCGGTGCAAAAACCTTTCGCCAAGTACAATAATGTCATCATTACCCACAAAAAATCTACCAAGGAAAATTCGACCTTAACAAAAATGGTACTATCAAAATGTCTCCTTACAAAAGGATTTAAATCAGATACAATTGCCAAGTACCTGCCTCCTCTATATTAAAAGTTCACAACGGAAAAACAGAAAATTGAATAGCCCTGTGCTCGCTCACTCGCTACGCTCGCTCACTAGATTGACTTTTGATAATTGACAAGAAAGATTTAGGAAGTGGTACTTGGCGGGCCAGGTATGGGTAAGTAAAATATTCACGTAGGTCTATATATCATTCGTTCGATATATATTACTATAATGGCCCACCAAGTACCACTTCCTAAATTTTTCTTGTCAATTATCAAAAGTCAATCTAGTGAGCGAGCGTAGCGAGTGAACGAGCACAGGGCTATTCAATTTTCTGTTTTTCCGTTGTGAACTTTTAATATAGAGGAGGCAGGTACTTGGCAATTGTATCTGATTTGAATCCTTTTGTGAGGAGACATTTTGATGGTACCATTTTTGTTAAGGTCGAATTTTCCTTGGTAGATTTTTTGTGGGTAATGATGACATTATTGTACTTGGCGAAAGGTTTTTGCACCGGAGGTGCTTTTTAGGGTTATTAATTTCTTGTACATGAACTGCTTCATCCTTATTTCCCAGCAGATCCATCTCGTGACTTTGAACTGATGGTGCACCGTTATCTTCAAGACTTATCATTGGTTCAGCGCGGATCAGCGGGGACAGTTTTGTCAATAGATGAAGCAGCAGATAATTTTTTCGGATCTGTATGATCTTCGTCTTGCATTTCTTGCACAACATATTTGTCAATGTTCATAAACTTTTTATTTTGCTTACATGGAAAGAAATCCTTCCCGCCTGTTAGGAAAACCATTCTAGTCGAGAAATATGGTATAGGTGAAAAGAAATTATGCTTTGATCAAGTAAACAAATATTAGTATTGAAAGGTCTGAGTTGTTGAATCCCTTTTACAAAGACAGTTGTTTGAATTTCGCTCAGCCATTCATTTGCATATGAGATTAAGGCAACTATGACTCACAATGAGAAGAGGTCTTAATCAATCTAGTCGAGTCATCATGAGGCATAACGATGAGGGCAGATGATGACTGGCGAAATGTCAGGCAACGATTATCACGCTGACTCAACTAGATTGATTAAGACCTCTCCTCATATCCACGAAGTTTGAGCGATACCATCACAATGTACAACCTTCTTTTTTTTTGTGGATGGATCTCAATCAATCTAGTCGAGTCATCATAAGGCATCATGATGAGGGCAGATGACGAAACGTCAGGCAACGATTATCATGCTGACTCTACTAGAATGATTGAGACCTCTTCTCATATCTACAAAGTTTGAGCGATACGATCACAATATACAATCTTTTTTTTTCCATTTGTAGGAATAGAATAGACGCTCTCATTTAAAAGTTATACTGGTTATTTATTTGGTTTAAAACGATCTTTTTCCTCTACACGTGTTTTTCTGCCATCTTGATCTCCTTCTCGTCTTCCTTCGCCAACGGCTCGGGGACCTTCGGGCCCACGCATGCGCTTTCTGCTTGTCTTAATTCTAAACGCTTACAACTCGGCCCTTCCTGACTTCAGACCGTCCTCGGTCACGCATGAACTTATTTTATTTTTTAGTTTCTTAGCTTATTCCTTACAAAACTGACATTTCTCTCCTTCTTCTTCTTTCACTTCTATAGATCAGTTGAACCCTACTCCTTTTTCCAAAGGCGTACGTTCGCCGCCTCCCACACACCTTGGTAAGGCTTTTGTGTAGCCTGAAATCCATCTATATCAGCTATGACATACCGATCATTTCGCAAAACCTTTATGACCCTATACGGTCCTTCAAAACGCGGAGTTAACTTATGTGAAACTCCTTTGGTACTGTCGAAATTCCTAATCATAACATAATCATCTATCTCGTACTTCTGTGCTTCTTTGTGCTTCTGATCATAATAACTCTTATTGTATTCTTGCGCTTTGGAGGTACTAAGCGTTGCTTTTTCGCGTAGTTTAGGTAAATCTCTGTTATCAACATGTACGTTTTCATCCATAAACTCTTTGACTTCGTCATTAACTGTACCTCTCTGATCAACACCGAATAATAACTTACTAGCGGTTTCAAGTGTCGACCTGTGTATTGAGTTGTTCAGAGCGAACTCTACGCCCGGAAAAACCTTGTACCACGTATTCGCGGACTTTTCGTCCGTAAGTTTTCCTATCATTGGAACAATAACGCGATTTATGCGTTTTACTTGTCCGTTCGCCTGGGGCGAGCCAGTCGCGATTCTCACGTGCTTCACTCCGTATTCACTGGTGAAATCATTGAACTCCTTAGACGTAAAACAACTTCCTCTGTCCGATACTATGGTCTTCGGTTTACTATAACTCACGAAATACTGTTGCAAACATTCGATTGCTTCTTTGCTCGCCGTAGTTTTTGTTGCATATAGTTTAACAAACTTAGTGAACCCATCAATGACAACGAATACATGCTTTTTAGGACACTGTCCGATACTCACGGGTCCTAAGTGGTCTATGTGTATGATATCAAACGGCACGCTTCCTTTCGGTATCACATGTAACAATCCCTCATTTTTTCCTGACTTTGGTGAAAACGCGATACATTTCAAACAATTCTGTATATAACTTTTAACCTTCTCTCGTAGATTTGGAAACCAATAATTCTTTTGAATTACCTCACACGTTTTATCTACACCCCAATGTCCAAATTCGTCGTGGTACTTGACCATAAGGTTACATTCCATATTGGCCGGAACATAAAACAAAAGTCTATCCGCGCGTTTTCGATAAACAATTCCGTTTTTCATCTCGTAAAGACTATCCTCCTGTTTGACTAGTTTCTCGCGCAACTCTTTAATTACAGGACTCTGATTCTGACAAAGTGATAAATTATACTCGAACGAGTTATCCTCTATTACCATGACGCTATTCGACCTACTGAGACCGTCCACATGGCTCATACGTTTACCTTCGCGGTGTTCGATTGTATAATCATAAGACTGCAATTCCAGTGCCCATCTTTCAATGCGTGGATTTATATCCCGCTTTTTCAAGGCTAAGGTCAAAGAGTTACAATCGGTCAGTATTTTAAACTTAAGCCCTTGCAGATATACTCGGAATCTTCTCAAAGCATACACGATAGCTAGCATTTCCAACTCAAAGCTATGATAGCGGCTTTCGGTATCTGTCGTTCTCTTAGAAAAGTATAGGATAGGATGCACTTTCAAGTCACTCTTACGTCAGTATCGCTCCGAAACCTATAGAACTGGCATCGCAGTGTAGCTCAGTTTCGTCGTGCGGACTATATATTGACAAAATCGGTGCTTCGGTCAATTTCTCTTTTAGGCGCTCAAAGGCTTGTAATTCTCACTCGCCAAATCTAAATTCAACCTCCTTCTTCGTCAAATCGTACAGGGGTTTGGCCAACAGCGAGAAATTCTCAATGAACTTTCTGAAATACGAACACAGTCCAACAAAACTGCGCACTTCGTGAACGTTTCTCGGGATCGGAAACTCCGTAACTGCCTCTATACCACTCTTCGTAGGACTTATTCCTTCAGGTGAGATTGAATATCCGAGATAATCTATCTTCGTATACAAAAACTTACATTTATCGATTCTCAACTCTAACTGATTATCCACCAGCAACTTAAAAATCTCCTTCAGGACTACAAAGTGGTATTCAAGAGTCTCAGTCGCGACCAAAAAATCGTCCATGTAAGCTACAACATCTCCTACCGCGATCAGCTTCCTCAACACATCGTTAACAAATCTCTGAAATTTAGAGGGAGCCGTCTTTAAGCCAAATGGCATTCTTAGGTACTCGAAAGTTCCTATAGGGGTTATAAACGCCGTATATTTAATTGATTCCTCCGCTACTCGCACATGGTGAAAACCATCTTTCAAATCTAGCAGGCTAAAATACTTCTTTTTCTCTAGAACGTCCAGCTGATCCTCGATCAGCGGCAAAGGGTAGTTATCCCTCAACAAATATTTATTTAGAGTTCTAAAGTCGACACACATTCTATACTCGTTATTCTTTTTTTTCACCAGGACAATAGGTGACGCATATTCCGAATTGCTGGGTCGGATGACCCCCTTCTCTAACAAACCATCAATAATCTTTTGCAACTCCGTCTTTTCTGTGTAAGATAACCGTCTCGATGCATAATGAAACGGCTGATGCTCCTTTAACTCTAGTTTCAACTCTGTTTTAACAATCGGTTCGCTCGGTCGCTCGCGAGATACATAATTCTCTGTGAAATACTTCTTAAACTCTTCCCGTTTCTTAACAGGTACCTCGGGATTTATTTTATATTCTGCGTCATCCTCGCTAGTTTCGGAATCAACTTCTATACTCAGAATCTCCGAGACTTCATCGTTAACCTTCTCGTCCTTCTTGACTAAACAAAACCCGAATTTACGCAGCGCGTCACGACCTAGCACAACTGCCGTCTTCATCGTATCGTTGGGTACTACAAAGAAATCGCTATCTTCTACCGTGTCTTGTCCTAAAGTTACCTTAAGACTAACGCGACCAAGAATTTTTAACTTAGAGTCATTAATACCGCTGTAGGTATCTTTATCTTCGCTCACAGACTTGACTACCCTCTCAGACATGAACTTCTCTTTCACGAAACTTATTGGGCTTCCTGTATCGATCAAAGTGTCTAATCGTAAACAAAACTGTTCGTTATCTAATTCTAACTCATATTGCACATTTCTTCGGAAGTCGTCTTCAGTGTCGACGTTACCCTCAACGTTGGTTACTTGTGTTTGCTCTTTGGTTTTCTCTTTCTTCGGACAATCGTTTGCAACGTGACCAACTTCGTTGCAGTTATAGCAGGGGCGGTTGTCCTTCTTTGGTTTTTTACAGTCGCGTGCGAGATGCCCCACGCCCTGACAGTTATAACATCTCACCACACCTCGCGTAGTTTCCTTCTTTTCCACAGAACTTCCTGTCGTTGTCGATACCTTTTCATCTTTCGCCGCCGGAGCTGTACTCGTCGGATTTGCTTTCATACCTGCTCCCGGTTTCCATGGTACCTTGGTTCGCAACGTAACTTTTCCGAAGGCCTTCAACACAGCTGCCTTAGAATTGATGTATACGCGCTTGGTCTCTGAGAGATTCGTCTGGAATCCCATCGATGATATAATCAACGATCTCGTCCTCCGGAATTGGTATCCGATTCCCTGGGATGACTTCATCGTGGCAGTACTCACTGAACGCTTCTCCTTTCTTCCACTCTCTCTCTTCAAACTGTTTCTTCAGGACTACCTTCGTCGGGCGGTGATCAAACATGTCCTTCATCGCAGTCAGCAGATCGTCTAGAGTCATCTCGATATAGTCGGATTTTGAATGAAACCAGTCTAAAGCTTTTCCTTTCAATCTGGTACTTACAAGCACTTTCACCAGATCATTTGACAAATTGTATGTACGTTGAACAAACCTTAATTGTTTTTGCCAATTGTCGTACATACCACTACTGCCGTCAAAGAACGCTAACAGTTCCTTTATTTCACCCATCCTTACACGCAGGTCGTCGGTCGTTTGGTTACGAGCCGGTGACCCCATTGGCGGTGGTGGCGCCATCTCTCATTGGGCCAGTTCAAGTTCCCGTCGAGCGAGACGTAACTCACGCTCCATGAGGTCTCTCTCTCTTCGCACTATTTCGATTTCCGTCGCTCCGCCATTACCATTGTCTCCTGGATTTCGACCGTCATTTTTGTCGCCTGCTCTTACCTCGTTTATCCACCTTCCTTCTGGATCAGCTACTTCTATTCTCGTTACCAAGTCAGCTTTCGAACCCATGCTACTCAGCCCCATGCGTCGTAGCCCCTCTTTCAGCTCTGCGACCGTACAGTTTTGCGCCATTGTTGACGATAATTCACGATTTTCTTTTTGCACAAAGCACTTCTCTTCGAATTCTAGTTTTTCCGGTACACAACCTAATGATAACTTTAGTCACTGTTCTCTTTGTCTCTCGTTTGCACACAGCGTCTCGTCGCACACAGCGTCTCGCCGCACACAGCGTCTATCCTACCACTTTTGCTCTCACTCTTCTCACGACTTCGTTCAGGCCGCTTGGCTTGTTCAGATCCCACTTCTGATATTGTAGGAATAGAATAGATGCTCTCATTTAAAAGTTATACTGGTTATTTATTTGGTTTAAAACGATCTTTTTCCTCTACACGTGTTTTTCTGCCATCTTGATCTCCTTCTCGTCTTCCTTCGCCAACGGCTCGGGGACCTTCGGGCCCACGCATGCGCTTTCTGCTTGTCTTAATTCTAAACGCTTACACATTATTATTTCGTCAGATTATTATCAATAGAACATACATGTTCAAGCATTTAGTTGAGATAAAAATATTCATATTCCGTGTGCGTTTTCGATAGTACCAGGCAACAGGTCTCTGGGCAATAAAACGGATAGAATTATTATTCAGAACATAACTTAGTCGTACTTACCGTTCCCCGCGCCACTTTACACAGAAAAAGAATAAATATGTGTAAACAGGCCTGCGCTGAACTGACTGTAATGTATTTTACACATTACACATATATGAAGACTTTTATGTGCTACAATCAACAAATTCATTTTGGAACCTGCTATTAATATTCTTCTCCCAAAATGATAACATATCTATTGCAATCACACAACAAATATTTCGCGCCAACTATGCTTCCCTGTTTTATAATCGTGAAACGAAAAAATATAGTAATAATTCGGTCGTTGAATTCGCGAATAAGCGAGTAACGATGAGCCAGCATTCGAAAAGTTCCTGTTCAATCAAACGTTGTAAGTAAAGCTGTTTCTTTCATTGGTTTTCTTGAAATATCAATATTTCAATTTTTTATGGGAATTGCAGTATACTAATTGTAATAGTAATGTTATTTCACGTAAAGAAAAAACATTTGTAGGTTTTGTCGGATCAAATATTTGAATAATTATTGATAGATCGCTCGGAGTTGACCCTTTACGCGAATTTTCTTCATATAAAATAACTTTTAAGCAGGTAATACACTGAGGAAAAAGTTCATTGGAGCTTGTTTGATGTTAACAAATCTTTTTTGGATATGGCGAACTGAAGATTTAGTTGTTATTACCAAATTTTAGTTGAGCCAAATGATATTTGTTATTATGACCATATTTGTTATTATTACCAAATATTATTTCGATGTATTTTGGCTAAATTATATCGTCTTTGGTTCAACTGAAATTTAGTGATAACAACTAAATCTTCATTTCGCCGAATCCAAAAACAGATTTGTTAACATTAAATAAACTCTCCTTTCAGTGTATCCAAGGAAAAAAAATGAAAAACAAAAAAACACCCAACTACCCACAGGGCACGAATGCACAATTGCATCATAGTTCGCAGACATTGAAGTATATCTGATCTCTTTATGCACCAAGCCTATCTCGGACGACTGTTTGCATTAACGGAAATGTTTCAAGACACTGGTAAGATCTGCAAAATGATGTGTCAATGTGTGACAATGTCCAAAAAGGGCAACAATCAAGTGACAGAAGGTTTAACTCTATAATGAACTGAGGAAACAAGAAGAAGAAGAAATAATGATAATGATAGTAATAATAATGATAATATAAGTAATAAAACAATTTTCTCGAGATATCAGAATTGATATCGGATAAATGATGATTCGAGGCACCAAAAACTACGAAGCGGAGGACCTGGACACCGGAAACTACGGAGCGAAGGACCTGGACAGCGAGATTTACGAAGGGGAGGATCTGGATACCGAAAACTACGGAGAAGAGGACCTGGATACCAGAAACTACGGAGCGGAATACCCGGACACCGGAAACTACCAAGAAAAGTACCTGGATACCGGAAACTAGGGAGAAGAGGACCTGGATACCAGAAACTACGGAGCGGAATACCTGGACACCGGAAACTACGGAGCGGAGGACCTGGACACCGAAAACTACCGAGAAGAGGACCTGGATACCGGAAACTACGGAGCGGAATACCTGGACACCGGAAACTACGGAGCGAAGGACCTGGATACCGAAAACTACCGAGAAGAAGACCTGGATACCGGAAACTACCGAGAAGAGGACCTGGATACCGGAAACTACGGAGCGGAATACCTGGACACCGAAAACTACGGAGCGGAGGACCTGGACACCGAAAACTACCGAGAAGAGGACCTGGATACCGAAAACTACGGCGCGGAATACCTGGACACCGGAAACTACGGAGCGAAGGACCTGGATACCGAAAACTACCGAGAAGAGGACCTGGATACCGGAAACTACGGAGCGGAATACCTGGACACCGGAAACTACGGAGCGAAGGACCTGGATACCGAAAACTACCGAGAAGAGGACCTGGATACCGGAAACTACGGAGCGGAATACCTGGACACCGAAAACTACGGAGCGAAGAACCTGGATACCGAAAACTACCGAGAAGAGGACCTGGATACCGGAAACTACCGAGAAGAGGACCTGGATACCGGAAACTACGGAGCGGAATACCTGGACACCGAAAACTACGGAGCGGAGGACCTGGACACCGAAAACTACCGAGAAGAGGACCTGGATACCGGAAACTACGGAGCGGAATACCTGGACCGCGAAAACTACGGAGCGAAGGACCTGGATACCGAAAACTACCGAGAAGAGGACCTGGATACCGGAAACTACGGAGCGGAATACCTGGACCGCGAAAACTACGGAGCGAAGGACCTGGATACCGAAAACTACCGAGAAGAGGACCTGGATACCGGAAACTACGGAGCGGAATACCTGGACACCGAAAACTACGGAGCGGAGGACCTGAACACCGAAAACTACGGAGCGGAGGACCTGGACACCGAAAACTATGGGGCAGAGGACCTGGGCACCGAAAACTACCGAGAAGAGGACCTGGATACCGGAAACTACGGAGCGGAATACCTGGACACCGGAAACTACGGAGCGAAGGACCTGGATACCGAAAACTACCGAGAAGAGGACCTGGATACCGGAAACTACGGAGCGGAATACCTGGACACCGGAAACTACGGAGCGAAGGACCTGGATACCGAAAACTACCGAGAAGAGGACCTGGATACCGGAAACTACGGAGCGGAATACCTGGACACCGAAAACTACGGAGCGAAGAACCTGGATACCGAAAACTACCGAGAAGAGGACCTGGATACCGGAAACTACCGAGAAGAGGATCTGGATACCGGAAACTACGGAGCGGAATACCTGGACACCGAAAACTACGGAGCGGAGGACCTGGACACCGAAAACTACGGAGCGGAGGACCTGGACACCGAAAACTACGGGGCAGAGGACCTGGTCGCCGAAATCTACGGAGCGGAGGACCTGGACATATAGAAGATGACCTGGACATTTTTCAGGTGGCACCAGCTCAAATGTTGACACATCAATAATAATGATAATGACGATAATTATAATAATAATAATGAC
This sequence comes from Tenthredo distinguenda, assembly GCA_947538915.1. Taxonomy (NCBI): domain Eukaryota; kingdom Metazoa; phylum Arthropoda; class Insecta; order Hymenoptera; family Tenthredinidae; genus Tenthredo; species Tenthredo distinguenda. The sequence goes on along the minus strand of OX384536.1, from coordinate 4,709,690 downwards.
AATGATGATGCTGATGATGATGGTGATACTAATAAATCAAATATTGATATAAATAATAATAAATAATAATATTTAAATATAATCAATACTGGCACTCCGACCTACGGGTACTTGGCCGCGATTCGCTGCTGTAAATTTTTATAAATGATTATTATATGAATAACTCAGTTTTGCGTGGTGGATTATTGCTAAAAAACCATAGAGGGTGGAATTTCGGTGACAAGAACGCCCCGTTCAAATTGCAAGTTCGTGAGTGCAACGGTTCGACAGCTATCGTGGTCCCAAGACTTATATTATTATTATTAATAACTCAGTTATGCGTGGTCGATTTTTGCTCAAAAACAATAGGGGGCGAGATTTCGATGACAAGAACATCCCTTCCAAATTGCAAGTTCATAAGTGCAATGGTTCGACAGATATCGTGGTCCCAAGAAAAACGTTCTGCAACGAAGAAGAAGAAAAAGAAGAAGATTGTGTTTTTCGATCAACTTTGACGGTCAATATCTCCGAAGCCATTCGGTCGATTTTGTCGAACTCTTGCGAGCAAGGTCAACTGGGGAGGGCCTTACGCCCCTATAAATTTTATTAAAAAATAATCAGCGGTTCAAAAGATGTGGCAGATTTTTTACAAGAACAAGAGCTTGCTCGGGTAAATGATTCGTGGCTGCCGCGCCGAGTTAGTAGGGAAGGAACTCGGCTGCGATTCGCTGCCGCGAATCTTGATTTTTACAAGAACAAGAGCTTGCTCGGGTAAATGATTCGTGGCTGCCGCGCCGAGTTAGTAGGGAAGGAACTCGGCTGCGATTCGCTGCCGCGAATCTTGATATCAATTCTACGACTCGAAAATACCTCCAAGAAATATTCGTCGCGTCACTTTATGCTAATCGATGGAAAAATGACCAATAAATACCGGGGCGAAGCGGTTCTTACAGCCAAATACCTGCAGAATAGATTGCCGACAGATCCAATTGAAAGAACACCGTATCAGTTGTGGCATTCCAAAAGGCCAAACGTACAAGGTTTCAAGGTATTCGGAAGCGTTGCCAACGCGCATATACCAAAAGAGTTCAGAAAAAAGTTGGACTAAAAAGCGAGAAGACTATTCTCCGTAGGATAAAAATACAAACGAAGTAATCATAAGTGGACTCTATTTTGCAATAACGTCTTAACGGTGTAACTTAATAAGTTACTGAGAAAAATGCACTAAATACTACGGAAACAATCATATAAGTCGAAACAGAAGAAGAATTAATGAAAACACAAACCGAATTATTAGACAAAACTGTTGAAGATGCGTCATACAATTCTACCAACGAAGCCCCAGAAGACGCCGAAAGTACTTTTGAGGAAAACGAAGTCTCGGAAGATGAGCCATTGATCAACGAAACTATCGAAGAATTTGAAGTTTTTTCCTCTTCGAAATTTTTTTTTTAGACAAAATTTATATTAAACAGTAATGAGAGCGTATAAAAACATATATTCAACCTTGAAATAGATTAAAAGCATTGAAAAGTCAATAAATTCAAAAATATTCGAAAATTATTGAAAAATACGGTAAAAATCAATTTTGCACAACTTGCAGTAGAATTGGAGTTTGAAAAAAATATGAAAAAGGGCCGTTCGTAACAATAATTTGCATCCTTAAAGTGTTTTGAACAGGAAGAAGAAGGGCCTCTGTATAGTGCTGGAATAGCTGATTAATTAAATATAAGTTCTCCAAGATTTTTTATAACGTTAAACTTTCAATACGTTTTTCTGGAAACAGGATGAACCGATTCACATGAATCTCTGCGCAATTGATAGGAAATTCAATTTTCAATTCAAGATTTCTGTCAAAAATTGATTGAGAAATATTTTTTCCGTCCGTTGAAGTAAAAAAAAAAAACAGGGCAAAAAAATTTGATTTTTTTCAAACGGCTGCCATTTTGCCTGACGGAATGTGGAGCCACCATTTTGGATTTTTTTTTAAAAATAAAATTGGAATTTCTCTCCATTGATAGAAGAATAAAATACGTTAAGACCCATTTCCAAAAGTATTTATTTTATCCGGGTCCAAAAACATCTGAAATGTAAAAAAATCCGTCAAGTACCCAAATTGTCTTACAATGAAAATTTACGACAAACCTATCACCAGTCTCTGGCATGATAATATTAGGAAAGCCTGCAAATCACTACAATTTCCCCGCAAGTATACGTCGTGAAGTCAGACCTCGCTCTTTGGTGTAGTGATATCGAAACATCATTCCAAGAGCTACGTACTTGGCGGGCACATTTAATTTCTGCATTCTACCGTGATTGTACACAAGTTTATATTTACATCCTATTAGCTGCAGGATTAACAAATATACGAGTGTACGTCTGGCATAAGGCGATGGATTTTAGATTCCAAAACTTGATCGGTACCAGTTCATAAAAATAATTCGTGTCAAAAATGCCACGCTGTTTCGGGGATGAGAAACTTTTACTGGTAATAATATTTGCAATGCAGAGGTATGCATGATGTATTCAGATATATGTAGAGAATGAAATTAGATGAAGATTATTTATAAATTAATTTGAACCGAGTTCGGTTGATTCGTTGTCAGCTACTTGATATGTGCCTTGAATTAGCTCTTCATAGCTAGTTCCCATTGGTAATATATACCAGACGGATATACCGTCAGAATATCGTCGCTTGCGATCGCATCCGTACACTCGCGCGCGACGATATTTTGCTAATACATATTATTGTATAACCAAGAGGAAGGAGAAGAACAGATACTATTGGTGACTTCAGATATCGTCAACAAGAATTGGTCCATCGTTGCATACAATTCAGGACCACACGACAAACGGTTACTTGAGAATATTTGTTGCCCTCTCCTTGCCGTCAAATTTATCGCCGTAATATCATATTTGATTGCTTATAAATTATATGAAATGAAAACGTCGACACGATAAGCGATTCATTAAAAATCTGTATTTAAGCGACGAACGTAGATATAAAGAGCGTTACGCACGCCGAGAATAAGGCTGATGATTAGATATTATGAGCCGTTTATGCAAATACCGTCATGTCTATAACAAGAAAAGTGTCGCATTATTTGTATACGGATATCGATTAGTACAATTATCAGTCCAATTATCACGAACGTTACTATTGCTTAACAAGTATTTCTTGAAGCAAAGTGGAATGGTGCAATAGTATAAGTGGAGGAAAAAAAATGTGCCCTCCAAGTACGTAGCTCTTGGAATGAAGTTTCGATATCACTACACGAAAGAGCGAGGTCCGACTTCACGATGTATACTTGCGGGAAAATTGTAGTGATTTGCAGGCTTTCCTAATATCATGCCAGAGACTGGCGATAGGTTTGTCGTGAATTTTCATTGTAAGACAATTTGGGTATTTGACGGATTTTTTACATTTCAGATGTTTTTGAAACCGGATTTCACTTTTTGTTGTAAGAACGTGATAACAAACAATATTACCATGTAACGTATTGCAACTTTACGGGGTTCTCGATTTAAGCGGAGCTTATATGGACCCCAGTTGGAGTGAGTTTTATGTCTTAAGAAGACTCTTTTGCGAATGTCAAGGTCCAAAGGAATTGTTATCCTCTTTCTTGTTTCTACAGTCCCGGAGACAACGAGGGCATATGCACCTCAGGTATTCCGTAAAACTCTATTTATGTTAGTTTTGCTACAATCCCGGAGACAACGAGGGCAGATGCACCTCAATTATTCCGTAAGATTCTATTGATTTTGGTTCAGCTACAATCCCGGAGACAACGAGGGCAGATGCACCTCAATTATTCCGTAAGATTCTATTTCATTCGGCACTCCCCGGATATAGGTGGCAATGAATTGCAGCGCCTATACCGTAAAGAATTGTCGATTTTTTAATTAAGGATTTGGATAGATTAGTTCATAAATAATTGGCTGCACTGATTAATTGAAATATGGAAAATAATTGGCTCTAATTTATTCAATATTTTCAATGTTTTGATAATTCATCCACATTTTGGCTGAATTATCTTTATTAAACGAAACTTAAGCCTATCTTATACCCTCGGGTTAATTTATTGATAATGTCTGTGAAGAGAAGGAGTTTTTTCCTTATTTGGCGACTACCTGAATCGATTAAATTATATAGATTTAATAACTGAAAATTACTGAAGCTCCGACTTGCTAGGAAGTGCTTAGTGTTTTAATAAAGCTCGGGAGAGCTTGAAATTTGTTAATTGGATGCGTTGAAATTACGCTGCTGTTTATATTGATTGTTTTTCTACCTTGAGGATGATCTGAGCTCTATGCTTCAGTCTCCGAAAAACGCAGATTTATAGGATTCTATATCTCTGATAAAGAGTTGAATTGTGACTCGATATTCCTATTAGGACCCTCTGCCTGTAAGAATCTTCTAATTTTGTAAGACCAATAATGATATGACTTACACGTCGACTCTTATGAGACCGAGTGCGTACTGAGCTGTCTTCTGACGCTCCTTTTATACTCTTCTGGCGATGTCACGTGATGTTTTTCATGACTTCACTCATGTCGGTGTAATCCCTTTCTGACTATGTGTGTCTGCTGACTGACTGTTTGTGTTTGTTGACTACTCACGCACTTGATACGTTACAGTATATTGTGACGACCGGAGGTTCAGGGGCCTCCGGTTCACACCGTTATCTACATTACACGATTACACATTCGGGCTTCTTGTCCTAAGAAATGTACAGGACAAGGAGCGACGCTAGTAGTTGATAGCGAACGGCGGCTGGTGACCCTGTGAGAACTGCAACCCAGCAGTTTTGCTACTTCCAGGGACAGCCTTCGGCTAAGTTATGTAAAAGTCGGACTCACACTTCCTAGTCAACCTTCCTCTTCTACACTTCTTTGCTCCTTCCTATTTTACATTCTCCTCAATATTCACGTTCAAGTTCAACGTAAATTCTAAACTCAATTTGAATTAAATCATCAATAAACATACAAACATTAATAAACATTGTCACAATCATTTTATATCCTCTAACTTTCACTCAAGTGGAATACGAGTCGAACCTCAACCCTTAAAATCAAATTTAGAAAACCGCTCGGATAAAAATAAGAATAAGTAAAAAATCGCAACGTAACAATATACGTCTAACGAAGTCAGATAGTGGATTTAAAAATGACAGGTACGATCTGTTGACTGCACGACGGAGAGGGTGATTGTTTGATTGATCCTCAGTTGATCGTTATAGACTACGACGAAGAGGTTGACTCAAATTTATAACTTTTTCTTCTTCTTATCTTGTGATTGGTACACACTTTTTGGCACTTAGGATTTTTTTTTTCTGAAGCGTTTCAGAAGTACCTTATCTCTCCAAAACGGAGTGGGTTTCATTCGATTTGCACATAATTTGGCGTGGATATACCAATTTTCGCGGCAAAAGTCAATCTTTCGACTTTATCGAATTTCCCAGACTTCGATTCCCGAAATGAATGGACTTTTTGGACAACCGAGTAAACACTGAAAGAAACTGCTATGGTTGGACAGCAATATATTTCTGGTTGCGATTTCTTGTTGAATTTAGAAAAAAATATTTTTGAAACGACTGATCGTATAGCATAAGTATCGAATAGTATGGGTATTGCATTGCGATATATTTTTGAAATGACAATCGCATAGGTATTGTAGCTATATTTCTGGCTGTCACTATACGAGCCAGATATTCTAGCTAATATGACCAGAATTATTGTTGAGTTCCATGTAAATTTCTTTGATTGAAACTAATCTACCTGTCTTGGAACTATACAGGGTGACCCAGAACCCCCACGCCACCTTGAATAGGCGGGCTCCTTATCGAATTTTAAGACGAAAGTTCCTTTACGAAAACTCTCCAAGGCCAACGGTTTTCGAGTTATTCAAAATCGCGATTGACGAATCAGAGCGTTTTTTATTATCGTAATAGTGCCGGCTCAAAAGCAAGCCATGGGCAGAACCCGTGGTATCTTTCTTATTAGCTTGGACAACCGCTATTTTTAATATTATTCAATTCAATTTGTAGTTTCGGTCGTCCAGGTCGATTGCACCGTAGTTCCTGACGCCCAGGTCGATCGCATCATGGTCTTCGCCGTCTACGTTTCATCCGGCGTAGACTTTACAATGTCGATGGTTCTACTCAAATTCGTTGAAAATTAACGGAGATATTGCAAATTTATTAAAAAAAAGTCATTTTCACAAATTTTTCCCGTTTTTTACCCTCTTACCTAATTTTTGATCAACTTATCAGACTTCACGCAAAATTTCCGTGGGCCTACATGATTCTGCATTAGGAAACGAAAAGAATAAGCCTCTGTAGGACCCTTTACGTGAAATTATACCCCGATATGAATTTTCCAAAATTGGGGTATTTTTTCACCCCACGTTACCGGAATAGGTTACAAAAAATGAGGTCACCGCTCTAGGGTTAATAACTCCACAGTGGAATGTAGCCAAGGACACTTTAGGATAGTAGATAATAATAACTGTCATCGATCAAACATCGATTACATTTTATATAGATCGAAATTATTACGGTTGAGGGTGGGCGATTTTTTTTCTGACGTCACGAGTATTCTGATGTCACGAGAACTCGCCGCGTGCGCCTCCATGCGGCCATTTTTTTATACTCAGCCGCACCCACCACTTCGTTAGTTTATTTATATCTAGCAACCGAATGCGAGTTTACATTCGGTGGATACCGACGTTTGAAGTTTCAATTATATGCGTGCAGCTGTTCGACAGATATCGTGGTCCATGTCTGCAAAAAATCGGGTGGAGAAGAAGAAGAAGAAGATTAATGTTTTTGTAATCTTTTTCAGCTTTGACAATTAATATTTCGAGATCCGTTCGACCAATTTGGTTAAGATTCAAACTATAAAGTCCTTTGAGGTGAGTCTATTAGCCCTGTAAATAACATCCATAAATATTATTCCCTTCCGGAGATATGATGTACTCTTACATGCAAAAGCGTGATTTCAGCGATCCCTCGGGTAAATGATTCTTGCCAGCGCTCGCTTGAAGTGAAAAAAAAAGAGAAAAAAAAATAGCGGGCAGGGGGGTACTTGGCGGCAATTCGCTACCGCGAATCTTGACATCAAAAAAAAACTTCCCGAAGTTCACGCATTTTTCGTGCCTCTCGACGGTAACCTACCCTTAACTGGTTTATCACAAATTGATCCATATTTAGGGAACTATACGCACATACGAATCGAACTTGGGCTGAAATAATGGATTAGGGTCGGCTTTGCGGCACTGTCTGATCGAAGAAAGCATGCGGTAATCAAGAACCAGCCTGACGCTTTATAGTCTATGCGATGCAGCACTAGCCCACCAGCAATACTAGTATTGCTACGTTAAAACTACGGGGTCGCCTAGTTTCTACACAACGCGTTTAGTGCATAGCCGTGCGATTTCCTCAAAATTTAAGACTTGTGTTGCTGATACACCAGAACAGTACTAGCAGCAGCAGGATCACTACCAATTTGCTATCTCCGCGATCCCGACATTGCTTTATTACAGAATAATTTTGTCATTGCTGTGAAATGTTAATTTAAGATTCTAGAATATCGCTAGCTGGTAAACACAGCTCAACGAAGTATATCCTTGGTTTCAAAAAGGATAATTGAATTACCTAAACTCTTTGAGTTATATTTGTGTGGTTTTCTTAACAATATCTATTAATCACAGAATCAATATGATATTGAGTAAGTAATAAGATTTCTCGTTAGACTGGCAATAAATATTCAGCAATAATAGTATTGCTATTGAGCCTGGAGTATTTTTCTCCGTGTCGGAGTGGCGTGGACTCCATATGTATAAATAGGCACCCAGATGATTCCAATTGTTCGCGAAATGCTAAAACGACAGATCTTGAAGACTCAAGAGGCTGTCCCCCAATCTTTCTTTTAACTGCAGGTATAGCACCGTTTTTCCAAAGTACGGCCCGATAAGAGAAGTATTTGTCGCACAGTTTCCCTTTGGCCAAGATTTTCTTTATTAAGTCTATATGGAATATAGTAAGTGTCCGGACATTCGTTTGTAAACTGCTGCGTCATCAGATGAGCCAGCTCCAACAGTCTCTCACGAGATAATCTGGAGAGAATTATATAACTTTCAATTCACAATTAGAGTTACTGTTTTGGTAAAGCTAGAGTCGCAGTGATTGAGTCAATGATGAATACATCGGCCAGATTACGTTTGGATAACTACAAAATTAAGGTACTTGTTTTTACCCTTACTTAAAATCTTTGAAATTTTTGGACTCTGTTGCGATCACGATGCCAGCCAGCAAAATCCTTCTTTGGCTATCAAGGTTACCAGTCCGTACGTAATGACGTAATACAGCCATACCTTCTGGGGCGTTCCGCAATATATTTTTGATGTAATTGTTGCTCCCGGATACTTGACTTATAGAGCTCCCACCCGTATAAGATGATGAGCAGCTTTGCTCAGCGCATGATGTAATGGATGCCCGTAAAGATATGGAAGCTGTACAGCTGGGTGTGCGTAGTTCTGATGAACCTTTGGAATTTTCAAGAACATATCAGGTTCATTCATAGATATTCTTCCAATAATTATATGGAATACCTGCTAAAGCTACGGTCGGCACGGATATGTCCAAGTCCGGAGAGAATGAGGTGCATAGCAAGTCAAACCCAGCATTAAGGCTACACAGCAAGGACTGGGTACAATATTAGGGAAATAATATTATAACTTTTTAAATAGATCCCTAGGGTAAATATTTTTATTATATCATCGTGGGCAAATATTTAATACGTTATACCTGATACAAATATCAGAAGCATTTTCAAGCAAAGAATTTTTTCACTTGTAAATTAATTTGGTATATTTGTAATCGGCTTCTCTCTATTCATTTTGGCCTCAAAATACAATGCTTTCCGAATTCGTGTTTCATAAAGTATAAGACTGATAGGCATTAGCCGCGTATATAATATGGAATTAAAACCTTACATCATGCATGCGGCCTAAATCAGACGATATGTTTGCATTGTTCGTTTCGCCTGATTCTAAGTTAGCCAACGCAGGTACACTGAATTCAGAGGTCCAGTATTTCAAAAATTTAGCGTGCGGCCCAACTTTGGGTATTAATCCCTTTATAATTTCATGAGTGAGGCAATTAAATGCTTCCTCGTCTATCTCGTTTCCTGGAACTCCATCAGAAACGAATAAGACATATCTTTATACTAATCGCTTACCCGTATCAAATCAGGTTCGAAGATTTATCAAAAAATCATATCACTCTATTTTATCACACATCTGTTTCTAAATGAAAGATAAATTGGTCCAAAAAATCTATATCCAAAATAAAATTAATCAAAAATTCCGATCGATCTATGCACCGTATGATTTGTGCGATTATACAGTTATGGCGAATTATTTAAAATTATCGTTATAGCACAGTTACAGATCGAAATGCAAGAACAACTAAATGTCGATATTAGAAGGCGATAGTCAGGCAAGTAAGGCGATGTCTACGAATATTTTACATTCAATTAGATATATAAGAATATGCGTGAGTTATTACTTACCTTCAAAAGATGGTATATGTGAAGATAGGTTCCACCTTTGCAGATTGTTCTTCACGAATTCATACATGTTATTGCACGAATATAATGCGATATCAAACCGAATACGTGCAACTTTCGAATCACATGAATTCTGATTTTCGACTGAAATTCATTGCCGAATGGGACAGCCAACCTCTGAACTTGCAGAAACTTGCAAGTGGTGGAGATGAATTAGCTATACTGAACAAGCTGAATCAAGCGCGTAAGGTTACACTATGTAAGATTCAGTTAGATTTTTTAATTGGGTAGCAAGTCCGGCGATGAAATGAGGTTCTGTCAACAATGCCGGTACGATTAAGTCTACAGACCTTACAATTGTACATACATATATAATTGTTTTCGGTGAATCTCAGCTCGTACGGTACTTTATGCGTTGTGCAGCTATACTGATAGAGTTACATTTTCTGCATAATTATGCATGAAGCGCAAAAAAGTTGCGCTACCGTAGCAGATGTCTCAATTGCAATGTAGTCATACCCAATAATATTAGATTTACTAAATATGAAAGGGCATAGCCGAATAAGCGGGTCAAAAGTGCCCTTTCACAAAATGAGTCACGGACTTCGTCATCAATCAAGCCTTGATGAAAGAAGTTTCCATGACAAATTTTAGCCCTCTACCCCTTCTGTCGTGGTAGCTATCGCGAAAAAACGAGATTTTCGAGTTTTATTTTTTATTTCTGCCAATTTATCGATTCGACCTTCACCGAAATTCATGGTACCGTATTTTCGTTGGGAAAATCTACAAAAAATTGTCACGAGGTTCAGCGCTACAAATCCGATCTTCAAAAAATTTCTAAAGGTTGAAATTCGATGTTTCGAATGGACTTCCGCGAGGCACTAAGTTCTTATAATTTTTTTCACAAACTTTGACGATTTCCGCTTCGATTTCTTCATTGGTCTTTGTTCTACTTTTGGTGCGTCATGTTGAAAAAAAATTAGGAAGCTTTCTTGAATTTTTAAAAATTCGGATTTCATTCCGATGTAATTGGAGTGCATATTTTCGCATGTATTTTGATCGCCTACTCCTTTCTGAATTCTTTTGAGGCCATAGTTATTACGAGAAAAAAGTGACAAGAACAGAAAAGACCCTGTTTTTGGCAAGCGGAAAGCATGAGAAGCTGAAGTCCGCCGCGATTTTCCAAATACCTATTTGTTTCCGTTGGGCTAGTGTGTTCTGGCCACTGATCTCTGTACTTCTGGCTGTGAACCACCTGAAGCATGACATAACCTTAAAGTGTCATTTTATCTCGTGATTTTGAGGCATCGTTGCATTATTAGTATTCCACAAATTATTCAATCAAAGGTATGTGAAAAAAATACGAGGTCAGAAAACATAAGAAATTGGCCGATTGGAGGTGGAATTGCCCAGCTCCGTTTCGGAGATATTCGAGAAATTAGATAGGTCGGTCAAAATCGATTGGTTCCTTCCCTTAAGCGGAAATCGTGATGAACGTGGTTATACATTGTATCATATAGAAGCTGAGGAAAGTAACGTCGAAATTGTGAAGTTTTTTCCAATCGACTCAATAAGAACCACGAGGATCAAACCTTGCTTAACGTCATGGAGACACACAAGAATTCCCTTAAGCAAGACGATTGCTTTGCGCAAGTACGACTCACGATCAGCCTTGGCGGAATGTTTTGTTGAGGGAGTTGCCGATATCAAATTTCGAACGATGATTTACTGGACACCACTGCGTTATGCGATTCGTAAAACCGGTTGCTTGGACGTAGTGAAGTATTTAGTCACATAAAGAGCCAATATCAATTCTCCAATGCGGGCCAGCTAGAAACGTTTGTATAATGCAGTTCGTGCAGCCGATAATTCAGACATAGTCAATTATTCAGTCCGCAGAGGTGCGCATTAATTATATCAAGCGTAAGTTGGCTTGATACCGTTAGTTATTAAAAATATTCATTCAAGACGACTATGCTACTATTTATGTAGACGACAAAAATTGCTGTACACGCCTTCGTCAGGCAAAGAATGTATAAACATGATTATTATCTGTAGTATATGATAATAATTGTCATTATAATATACAAAAATTCCTTCCTCGTAAAAAAACAATTCGAAATCGGATGCTATTGCCTAGTTGCCTAGTACCGACATTACGTTGATTTTTTTTCGAATTGACAATTAGGCTTTTCATAACACGGTATTGACCGCCTTCTTGTCTTGCCACGTAGAATCATAGAGGTAACGATAGGCGATTGACGCCTCCATTGGTTCAAACAGAAAACATACAAAAAATAATAATTAAAAAAAAATTTGGAGTACGTGGTACTAGGCCGGCCAATATTGCGTTTTATTATATTAGGATTATTGATGTGGTTCAATCGCCGTTTACTTGTATTTGTATAGAAAAGGCCCGCCTAGTACCACGTATTCCAATTTTTTTTTTTTTTTTCAATTATTATTTTTTGTATGTTTTCTGTTTGAACCAATGGAGGCGTCAATGGCCTATCGTTACCTCTATGATTCTACGTGGCAAGACAAGAAGGCGGTCAATACCGTGTTATGAAAAGCCTAATTGTCAATTCGAAAAAAAATCAACGTAATGTCAGTACTAGGCAACTAGGCAATAGCATCCGATTTCGAATTGTTTTTTTACGAGGAAGGAATTTTTGTATATAACTATAACATTTATATAACTAGGCGAAAGGTTTTTGCACCAAAGGTGCTTTTTATGGGGATATCACTACTTTTTGTAGAATTTCATTAATTAAGTATAATTATTCTCGTATTCATAATAAATTGCATAGTAGATATAATAAGAGAGTTCTGAATCCAGCCTTCTTTACCGGCCATCAAGCAGTCGGTAACGTATCGACTGTGATGGTAAGTTACCTGCCGCGATGGTAACGATTTTGGATCATGGTTACCGATTTAGTTACCGACAATCTGATGGTTACGATTTTCTGTCATGTGATGGCGCCACTACCGATTAGCATTTTGGATCATGGTAACGATTGCCGATCTTTCGATACCGATAGTCCGATGGTAACGATTACGGATCGTCGATCTTCTGTTACCGACAATCTGATGGCTGCAATTTTCCGTCGTGCGATGGCGCCATTTCGAATCATGGTAACGTGAATCATGGATTGTCGATCTTCTGCTATCGGTAGTCTGATGGTAACGATTCTGAATCATGGATTGCTGATCTTCTGTTACCGACAAATCGGCGGTCTGATGGTAGACAAATCGGCAGTCTGATCAGTCTGATGATAGACGAATCGGTAGTCTGATGGTAACGAATCTGAATCATGGATTGCCGATCTTTCGTTACCGACAATCGGATGGCTGCAATTTTCTGTCGCACGATGGCGCCACTACCGATTCGCTTTTGGATCATGGTAACGATTACCGATCTTTTTTCCCCCTTACCGACAATGGAATAGAATTCTTAGCTTATATACGAATTATACTAGCTGAAATGCTCGAAGAGTGACAGGGTGTTGTAAGCAATGACGCGAATCATCCGATAATATATGTTTTGTTTATTCAATATTTCCTACGTCTAACCTATTCTAGAAGTAATAATTTTCTTATACGCTATTTCTCAAGTCTAACCTATTCTAAAGTCTTAAGTCTAACCTATTCTAGGATAACAATTTTCTTAAAACTATATTGTAACGGATCGGGTGATCTAAGCCCGAGACAATACGTCACAACGCGCACCATCAACCGCGCACAACAAGTGACGTCAATCGGCGACTATTTAAGCGCAGCGCTAACATGGCTCCAGCAGCAGTGCTAGGCAAAGCGCCACACTGACTCATTTATTCTCACTCTTTAGAGCAGTGCTAGGCAAAGCGCCACACTGACTCAATAGATTCTCTTCGATACTAGGAAATAACCAGATCACTATGCTAATAAGCAGCAGTGTTAGGCAAAGCGCCACACTGACTCGCCTAGATATTCTCCGAGGCCAGACAGGCAAAGCGCCCTGGTACTCTATAGCTTCATTTTCTTGATTACGGAAACGGCCATAGCGGCGTTTTACGTTTAGAGTCGAATATTATCTTTGTTTTTCTTTGCTCATTATAACTCATATTTCAATTACTTTATATCGAATTTCAAATATAATTAAAATTTAAACTATAAACGAATATAGGATCGTTGCGTAGCTAAACCTATGAATTTTTGATAAACTTATGTAATTTAATTTATAGAATAATTTACCGGTTGCAACCATTTACCAATAATGACTTTATTTGATTAATTAAACTTTTTGTTAATCGGGACGGTTTCCTTTTCTTTAAAACCTCTTTCTTCGTAGGCTGAACTGACCTGACTAACACCTTGCATTTAATTAGCTAATATACAGCTTCGGTGACGACTGCACTGCACAGATCCGATACTCGCTTCGGTGCGCTAGGCGCATCCAAGTCGAGATACTGTCTCGGCAGGTGCGTCGAATCCCAAGTCTGATACAGCCTCGGTGCTGCTTGCAGCATCCAGGTCTGAGGGGGGCAGCTACGGTGTGATTCGCTCCACCCTAGTCTGTATTAGGGACTAACAAATTGATTACCTCTACCAAGGAGCCCTAGAAATTAATCTAGAGTAAAGACACTCACAAGTAACTAGCCATACGCGACACCTTCCGTGTCGCGTAAAGCACCCGAAAAGTATTAAACTGAAACTTAAGCTATATTTACATAGATGTGGTGGCGATCATGCCACGCGTATCTGAAACATACGGGTATATTGCAATAATCGAACGGTATGTGATGAAAATGATATTAACTTACCGGGTGACGAGTCGAGGTGTCACTCAGGATCGGTGATGTATCCGAAATCCTCCCACCACCTCGCCACCTCCTCAGGGACCCCGCCGGGCCAGCGTCGTTGTTCCTCATATGCGTCCCTGGCGTCGGCGAGGTCCCACTCATTATCGGACTCCTCATCCTCCTCGGCATGTCGCCACCACAGACCCTCCCCCAACAGAGGGTTTTCCTCCACCACCTCCTCCTCCTCCTCCACCACCTCCTCCACCTTCTCCTGCTCCACCACCTCCTCCCCCTCCTCCCCCTCCACCTCCTCGTATGAGCTTTCGTACCCGTCATCCATCTCATCATCGTCCCACCCCAGCCAACGCTCATCATCAAAATTATCCATATTGTCGTTCATGTCTGCAATATGGAATATTAATTACAAAACCATATCCATCGTGAAAACTATGATATCGAAGAATAACGATACTTACTTCCTAGTCTTGCACTTTCTGCTCTTGAATCAATAGCTTGATTGTTTTCTGGTTTCACGGTCTGGCTGGTTGCAGAATGTGTAAAACTCTATGCAAACTCGCACTTTTATGTCCAACTAGAAACCCAAAAATACACACCCAATGTTGGTGGGGGCTGCCCAATGGCAAACCCCGATAATATTTTATAGTATTAGAATGGTTGAGGGTGGGGGTGGGCGTGCACATATAAAACCCCAAAAACCTGCGGCGGGTGTCAACATTCGTATGGTGTGAGTTTGAATGCAGAGCTGTAAAATTCATCGAAAAAAATGGACAACGTTGGCTATATGAATCTCGTTGAGATGATGGAAGATGCACTACCCTCGGAGCAATCGAATGAAGATATTTTTATTCACTGGCGTGATATCGCGATTGAAAATGTTCGATTCTTGAACGGTATTTTGACACAACCAAAACTGTGTGTGAGTGAAAAACAGCAACTGCAACATATAATTTCACTCCTCCAATCGTGGGTGGTGAAATTTGAACGACACCATGCGGGTATTGTTGGCGGTAATATTGGCGATGATATTCACAATCGTGTTCGATGGGATGATATGAGGAGTGCCTTCAACTGTCGTATACGCACCGGAGCCGTGACAAATCTTCAACACAAGGATTTGGGGAGATTTTTGGCCGACGTTTCATGTAGATTTGAGAACGTCAAAAACGACGAGATCAGTCTGGAAGTAAAAAACTTCAATACAGGCAACGCCACTATTCTTCCATCGACTGATCTGGAAACCTGGTTCAGCGATAATGTAACGAATCCTCTGCTAACCATGGTGGAGGATTTTGAACAACGAGATTCCGGTTGGAGCATGATCGAGATCATTAATGCGGTGATCTGCATCAACCGATACGTGCCTCTTCGCGGAGGACTTTCGACATTCACAAAGCTACCTGAGGACATTCAACGAAAGAGGGCGGTGGTCAACGTACAGAACAGTGATGATCGATGTTTGTTGTGGTCCGTCATCGCAGCTCTCCACCCCACAGACGTCAACACAACCAGAACATGCAGCTATCAACGATACATCTCAGAGCTAGATTGCACAGGTATCAAATTCCCCGCAACCCTGCGTAGTGTAGAGAAATTTGAAAAAGCAAATAATTTGAGAATAAATGTATATGGAATTGAAAACGAAACTTTCTCAAATGCGGAATCAAAACAGAGCATTATCACCCCTCTTTATCTTCGTAAAAATTCAACAAATCCTTGCGAAAAGACAATTCACCTACTTATGGTTGAAAGTCACCCTGAAATAGATCGCGATGATGATGATAATAATGATGACTTGAATAATTTCAAAGCCAGATTTCACTTTGCGTGGATCAAAAATCTTTCACGGCTGGTTAGCCGCCAATTATCAAATCATAACGGCAAACAATTTTTGTGCGATAGATGCTTGTGTTACTTTAGCATACGCAGCTTGTATGAAAGCCACAGGCAAGATTGCATTCGAATGAATAGCATCCGAATGGAATTTCCGGAGAAATTTTTTTTGGAATTTTCCAATTTTCAGAATAAGGGAACTGTGCCATTCGTCGTTTACGCGGATCTTGAGTGTATATTGAAACCGGCTGCGAATGAATCTCAAGAGCATATCCCCCATAGTGCCGCTTATTATGTACATTGCTCATATGATGGAACATTATCGGAATATAGAAACAAGCGCGGGCCCGATTGTGTTGAATGGTTCATCAAGCAGCTTCGCGAATTATCCATTAAAGTAGAGTCACGCATAAAAAATATAATTCCAATGGAATCTCTGAATCAGACACAACGCGACCGCCATATGCGCTCAAAAAATTGTCACATCTGTGAGAAGCGATTTTTATCGGGAGAACAAAAATGTCACGATCACTGTCATTTCACAGGTAAATATCGCGGTGCCGCCCATAATCGGTGTAACTTGAATTTTAAGGAGAAACACACAATTCCGGTTGTTTTCCACAATTTGTCTGGCTATGATTCGCATTTCTTAATTAAATCTTTAGCTTCAAATTTTTCGGGTAAAATCACACTATTGCCTATTAATAAGGAAAAGTATATATCATTTACCAAGAGGGTTGACGGCACTACGATGAGCTTGAGATTCATTGATTCGATTCGATTTATGGCCAAGCAGCATCGACAAATTGGCATCATACCTGTGCAATGCGGATAAAAAAATAACACGGAATTTTTACGATGATCAGGGAAAATGTGATTTGATGATTCGCAAAGGTGTATTCCCCTATGAATACATCGATTCTTGGGAAAAACTCGATGAACCAGAATTACCAATTAAAAAAGATTTTTATTCAAGGCTAAGTGATTCTCATATTTCCGATGGGGATTATGAACATGCGAAAAATGTTTGGGCCAAGTTCGATCTAAAAACTCTGGGTGAATATTCCGATTTATACCTGAAAACCGATGTACTTTTATTAGCCGATATATTTCAAAATTTCCGCGATAGCTGCTTCAAAACGTACAACTTGGACCCTCTGCATTATTACACCGCGCCAGGGCTTGCTTTTGATGCTATGTTAAAGCAGACAAAAATTAATCTCCAACTTTTAGACGATCCTGAAATGATATTATTCATTGAGAAAAGCATAAGAGGTGGTGTGGCACAGTGCTCGAATCGCTATGCAAGAGCAAATAATCGATTTATGGGTGAAGATTTTGATCCAGGCAAGGCGGAATCATATTTAATGTATTTCGATGTAAACAATCTCTATGGTGCAGCTATGAGCGAACATTTGCCGAGTGGGTCGTTCGAGTGGGAAAATGATGCCATTGATGTATTGTCCCACCCCGATAATTCATCAACCGGTTATATTCTAGAGGTAGATTTAGATTATCCTGTAGAGTTGCATAAACAGCATGCGGACTTACCTCTCTGCCCCGAGCATTTCACACCGCCCGGTAGTAAAATCAGAAAACTGGCAACAACGCTTTCACCCAAAGAAAAATATGTACTCCACTATCGTAATTTGAAACAGTGCATCAAATTTGGTTTGAAGCTGGTGAAAGTGCATAGAATTCTAAGGTTCACACAATCACCATGGTTAAAGACATACATCGATCTTAATACAAATATGCGAAAACAGTCAAAAAATGAGTTCGAAAAAAATTTCTACAAGCTTATGAATAATGCGGTATTTGGCAAGACCATGGAGAATGTGCGTAACCATAAGAACGTGAAACTAATCACGAAATGGGAGGGTCGGGGTGGTGCGCGTGCTCTCATTGCGAGACCCACATTTCACAGCTGCACCATATTCGATGAAGATATGGTGATTATTGAGCTAAATCGCACCATGGTACATTTCAATAAACCTATATACATTGGTGCTGCAATTCTCGATCTTTCGAAAATATTCCTATACAATTTCCACTATGATTATGTAAAAAATAATTTTCCAAGTAGTGAAGCAAAACTCATGTATACCGATACGGATAGCTTGATATACCAATTCACTGTACCAAATATATACGAAATCATCAAGCGTGATGTTGTGGCAATGTTTGATACATCGGACTACCCTCTGGATAATGCCTACGGCATCCCCTTGTTGAATAAAAAACGCCTCGGTCTGATGAAGGACGAGAATAATGGTAAAATTATGACTGAATTTATCGGACTGCGAGCAAAACTCTACACATTCAGAACTCGCGGCGATACCGATAAGAAACGTGCAAAGGGTGTAAAGGGGTCCACAATAAAATCCATCACGTTTGATGATTACAAACGATGCCTTATTGATTATAAAAATTTAGTTGAGAAACAGTGTATGATAAAAAGTCGCCGACATACAGTTAGCATCATAGTACAGAATAAGTTAGCTCTAAGCTGGTGTGATGATAAGCGGAAATTGATACCCGGTAAAACTGATACTTTACCCTGGGGTTATCAAGATTCTGCAAACTAAGAAATTTCTCATATATTTGCAAAGAGTTTTTCTCACATTTTCTCAGATTTTCTCACATTTGGAAAAAGTTTTCTAAAATAGAATAAAATAATTTTCCATTTACTTTACATGTAAATGTGAGAAAATGTGAGAAAATGTGAGAAAATGTGAGAAAATGTGAGAAAATGTGAGAAAATGCGAGAAAATGTGAGAAAATGTGAGAAAATGTGAGAAAATGGAGGAAAAATTTATTTAATGTGTGAGGGGTGAAGAAACAAATGTAAATATGTTGATAATAAAATTTATTGAAATTATGCTACATATCAGACTTATTTATCCAACTATTATGTAAACTGTCAAATCCCAACCATTTTACATAGAGTTGATCACCACGCCTTCGCAAGACCTTTTCTACAAGATAACCATCGGGATATTGCACCCTGCTGAGCTCCTCCTCGTAAAACCCACCCGCGATGGGTTGGTTCAGGTAGTCGGTGAGTTTGTATGTTGGGGGGTTGGTATTTTTCACCTCATCAACTGTAAATATTTCCGTTGTCCAATTCGGTGTATAGCCCTTTTCGAATACATTTTTATATTTACTTATTCGAACTTTATCGCCAACTTTAAATTTGCGCTTCCGTTGGCTTCTTTTGATCTGACGCGGTTTGTACACACTTCGATATATTTGTTTTTCATTGACCGTAGTTATATCTTTTGGTTTCATTCTGATCGTGCGATGTTTGGTGTTATTATACGATGCAATTAAATCAGGTAGAATGCCAATCCACTTATGAGAACCTTGACGTGTGAATTGCTTCCACATTTTATTTTTCAGTGTACGATTGAAGCGTTCGCATATCGATGCCTTCAAGTTGCCAAATGTCGAGTACATGTTGATCCCATTATGTTTCATAAGACTTTTAAATTCTTTGTTGTAAAATTCCTTGCCCTGATCAACGTGTAGATGTTTCGGCATGCGACCCTGAGTTAGCACAGATTTCATCGCTGCTGTTACGTCTTTGGCATTTTTACCCTTGATCGGTACGGCCCACGCAAATTTTGAAAATATATCAATTACTGTGAGCAAAAAATTTGAGCCCTTGTTGACGGATGAGTACGCGGACATGTCGACAAGATCGGCTTGCCAGGTCTCATCCAAACCACGTATATCGACATAACGTCGAGGATAATTACGCCGAGCGGGTCTATGAAGTTCGTTTGCTATTGCCGCCTTCATCCTCCTGCTTCCGCACCCAATTTTTAATGTATTTATTCTGTTTGATGCTCGGCAACAAGTTGGCCGGAATTCCACGAATGTAGTGCCGGCTAAGCTTTTCAACGTTATTCGCAGCTATCCCCAATCGTTTCTCCAGAGATTCACAATCCCTTTTCAGCGCCTCAATCCTTTCTTTTGCCTGGAGCCAAATACGCTGATCTTCTTCGAAACTTTCGCTGTGTTCCCGATCTATGCGGGTATTAAGTTTAGATTCAAGAGCTTCGAGAGACTGTCGCATGGATTGCTCGAATGTCTCTTTTATAGATCGCTCGAGAGCATTATATGATCGTCGCGTAATATCTTCAAGACTTTTCAGAGAAACGGCATCGGTTGGCTCTTGGGGATATGCAATATTACACAATCGTTTATTGGCTATGTCGTACTGGTTATCGATGGTGGTCTTAAACCCAACACCGGGGGGTCCGCGCCTACCCACACTTTTGATTTTTCCGCTAGCCGACCGACGACCGAATATGTCTATGCTCATTGTTAAATGATCTAGCTCGATTCGAGGCTAATTCCTCGAAGTAGTCCGTTGCGACTGAACCCTTCGGGATCAACTCCTATGGCAGCCAATCGGGTCTCCAGAACTTCCTTTTTCACCGTTAGAGTGTCAATCTCTTCTGTCATAAGAGTCTGAATGTGTTGATTCGCGTTGAAATTGTTGGTATGCTCTCGATCTAGACGTGCAGTAAGTTGAGATTCAAACTTGTGGAGTGCTTGCAGCGTAGAGTTCGCAAATGTTTTTTTCATAGAATGTTCGAGAACGCCTAGGACTCGCTGTGTAATATCTTCAAGACTTTTCAGGGAAACGACGTCGTTAGGTTCCTGCGGATCGGCGATATTACATAATCGTTTGCCATCTAGATCATAATGCCTATCAGTGGTGAATTTGAATCCAACACCCGGAGGGCCTTGAATAACCTTTTCGGTGACTGTTGCTCACCAGCTGTCGTCCAAATATGTATATGCTCATTGTTCAATGATCCATGTCCGAATGATCATTCTATGATTAATCTCATGCTAATAAATGATTCCCGCCTCGCGCAGCTCCTCAATAATGGAGGCTATTTCATTGGTATGGCTGGTATTACCGGCCGCTTGAGATGCCATAAGTAGTCGAAGACGATCAACAAGCTCATTAGGATCATCCCAATAAACATAATCCATACTTTGTCCCTGCGCATTTTTATGGGTGGGTAATAAACCTGTGCCGGATCTTTGCCCAGGTTTTTTCACAGGTAGCTCGATGTATGGGGCAATAAAATCTCTATACTTTGAACTTTTTTCCCTATCATGATAAGGACTTTTTTCAGCTTTGTAATATTTCCGATATGCATTCGTTTTCTTCGCGATTCTGATATAATTCAATTTGTCGCTTTTATTCACAATCGAGGGATTGGGAAACTTTTTGAATAGCAATTCAAGCAATCCTGGTGTGTTCTCATAGCTCTTATCACCCACATATATCTGATTATCGCTAAATACTATATCCGAATTACCAATCTTCATTCCACCGACTAGCTTTCGAACACCATATTTCGTGTCCAAGTTCTTGCGCTCTTTGGCCGAGGTAAACATGTTTAAATAGCGTGCTGTCTTGACCCCTGTTCTCGACACCGGTGTGCTTGTAGAAGCGACTGCAAACGCACCATCCTGGTTGTTATCACCATCATCATCATCATCATCATCATCATCATCATCATCATCATCATCATAGGCACCAGCCGCATCATCCATAGCGGCGACAGTTGTAGCATTGTCACCAAT
This sequence comes from Tenthredo distinguenda, assembly GCA_947538915.1. Taxonomy (NCBI): domain Eukaryota; kingdom Metazoa; phylum Arthropoda; class Insecta; order Hymenoptera; family Tenthredinidae; genus Tenthredo; species Tenthredo distinguenda. Next base: position 4,687,896 of record OX384536.1, on the reverse strand, counting down.
AGCAGCGCTAGTTGTGAAGCTCCCCTCGATCGCGCTTTTATATGCATCATTATCATCATCATCATCATCATCATCTGTATTACCATAATCTTCTGTTTTCACAAAATCTTCCGTCTTCTCTGTCTTAACCGAACCTGGCTCCGTTTTCACTTCCCGCTTTATTAGTAGCCGCTGCTGCTGCTTTGATGAATCTACCAACTTGTGCAGTGGTGTAACCAGGGGTTTGAAAATTTCACTAATAGCCTGCTCACTGTCGTCTTTCCCCATTTTGATCATTTTGTGTTTACGCCGAATGATATCGCTAGCTCTGGTTATTTCTCGCAACACATCGTTTTGCCTACGTATCTTGGAGCTCTCCATGCTGCTAGTTTGATCGATATGTTGTGACTGTATGTGGTTTATCCGTGATTCAGACTTATAAAGCAGTCAAAGCCTCGCCTATATCGTCCAGCGTTAATCTCACTGTCTTTGTCGATGGTTACAAAACAATATCTACCACCATTCCAACACGCCAAGCACAATTCTTTAAATTGCTGATAGGTCATATCGGTGTTCACATGATCAGCGTAGATGTGTTTCAAATTCATTTCATCTTGACGAAAAAGAACCAATAAGTTTGCATTATCACGCACCAAATGTTTTGGAATTCGGGCATACGTTTGACAGAGATAAAAACTATCGACATCTCTGTGCCGCCCCATGCTGAAATAGGCTCTAATATTATCTTGCTTCTCACAGGCCACATCATCGAAAATCATAATCGAGTTGGGGTGTGCATCTTTCGGCTCTACAACCTCCTTGTGCTCATCAAACGGAAAATAACCCAGCCCCTCCACCGGTTCCAACAACCTCTTCAGGAACTCATACTTTGGCTGATTGAGGGATTTTGAATAGACGTAGACATTCTCGAATCGTAGGCCATTAGCATGTGTGAGTAGCGTGAGAAGGGCATTAGTTTTGCCACAATTCGAAGGCCCGCAAAAGACAGCCCTCACACTGTTCGGCAGTAAGGCCCCGTGTCGTTTGCCCTTCTTCTTTTTTTGCTCAACCAATTTATCGAAATTGGCAATGGGTAGTTTAATTGTTTGATCCTGAAATTTCATGATGCCTGGTAAACGTCGCAATGAGAACTAATGTATTTACGTATAAAATACGCTCTTTTATAGAATTTGAATTAGTTTGCGATGAACCATGGTTGGATGCACACGTAGACAAAAGAGCGGTTGTGGGTTAATAAATAAAATCATCAACAATCTCCCCATCGAATTACATGTTCCTGGTTATCAGTACTGCGGACCTGGTACAAAATTGGCAAAGAGGTTAGCTCGCGGTGATCGTGGTATCAATGCTCTCGACGCTGCATGCATGCAGCACGATATTGCATACTCCAAAAATCACGATAATATTGCAGAGCGCCATAAGGCTGACAAAGTGCTTGCCGAGAGGGCGTGGAATCGGGTTTTGGCTAAAGACGCGAGCACAGCTGAAAGAGCTGTTGCCTGGGCGGTCACCAACACCATGAAAGCGAAATCCAAACTGGGTATGGGTATGAGGAGGGTCAAGACGCAGGCATCGCCCAAGAACAGGAAAAGGACATTGAAATTTATTATACAAGCAGCAAAGAAATCCATGAAGCCTGGCCCCAAAGCCATTGAGTCGGCTCTGGCGGGTGCCCGTTCGGCTGCATCTAAAGGAAAAGTGCGCGTGCCTCGTATTTTGCCCGTCCCACGGAAAATTGGTGGTATATTACCGTTTCTAATCCCAATATTTGCAGCCCTTAGTGCCACAGGTGCTTTAGCTGGTGGTGCCGCGGGTATAGCAAAGGTTGTCAATGAGGCTAAGGCAAACAAACATCAATTACAAGAATCCAAGCGGCACAACGCAACAATGGAGGCGATTGCTTTGGGAAAGGGCTTATACCTGAAACCATATAAGAAGGGTATGGGGCTGTATTTGAAGCCGGCAAAAAACTAATAAAGCTACCACACCGAGCCCTCACGGATGCTGATTTACTCAACTATGCAAGAGCTATGAAAATTCCATATTTTCGAGGTGTTTTTATGCGGAATGATTTACCCAATTCAGGACCCAGAAAGCGTGAATCTGCAATTATCAATCTTGATGATAAAAACGGTCCAGGGACGCATTGGGTTGCGTATACGAAAAATGGCAACGATGCGGTGTATTTCGACAGTTTTGGTGATTTACAACCGCCTAGAGATCTAGTGAATTATCTCGGTGTTGGTAGCGTAAAATATAATCATAAGAGATATCAAGAATATAACACAATAATTTGCGGTCACTTATGCCTCAAGTTTCTCAGCGGACAACTATAAAATGTATGCGAATCATCGATGTGATATTAGTCATGGCTGATTCGTTCACGTTGACACTCTCTGGGGAATCGTCGGTGTTGAGGACTCAATATTTCCCCGCTATCGAGCTATCACCGACAAAGACGTATGTTCTAGGACTTATAGAGCTCTTGACATTCAACGCAATCCCCAATATAGATGAGGGGTGTAATAAGTTTTATATAAAACCAGACACGGTGATTACAATACCCACTGGGAGCTATGAAATCGATGATATCGCAAATTATTTGAAAGGGGCACTACCTGATGATATAAAATTTAGTCTAAAAGCTAATAACAATGAGTTACTCAGTGAAATTAGATGCAATCAACAGATAGACTTTCATCCAAAAGATTCCATCGGTCATTTGCTTGGTTTCACCCCCAATGTTCTCCAAGGCGGTATTACCCACAAATCTGAGTTACCCGTTCGCATACTCAAAGTCAACGCCTTGCGGGTTGAGTGTAATATTACCACGGGTGCGTATATCAATGAGCATCGGGTACATACGATTCATCAATTTTTTCCAACCGTACCACCCGGATATAAGATCGTGGAAGTGCCAACAAATGTCATTTACCACCCGATCACCGTGCGGTCAATACACGATATACAGTTGAGAATAGTTGATCAGGACGGGAAATTGATCAATTTTCGAGGTGAAACTGCAACTATACGATTACATGTGAAATCTTCGAGATAATATGGGCATTGTGTTTGAGAGGACAAGAAAATCTGGCGGTAGTTATAAAAGCTTGATAACATGTCCGAACATCATCAGTCATCGAGCAGCTCCGATTCGAGTGACACATCAGAACGCTCAGTTTCTCCAGAGCCTAGGACTCCGACTTCGTTGTGGTGGAGGTGGAAAATAAGAATTCGCTGCTATTTCTGCATATGTCCATCACGAAAATGATGAAAATCCAAACACCCGTGACCTTCGACGAGTCGATTGCCCACTGTGAAATACACGCACATCAACCGTATGCTGCATCTACATTCAAAAATAACGATGAGATCCGCATAGCTGTGCAGAATCAAGATGCATGTGTATTACCCAGCAAAAGTTCGCTCCACATCTACGGTCGGCTCACGAAATCAGATGATACCGCCGTTGGTGTAGGCACGGAATTGGTCAATATGGCTGTGTGTCACATGTTTGGCGATATGCGTTATGAGTTGAATGGTCATGAGATTGATCAGAATAAGAATGTCGGCATCACAAGTATTATGAAGGGATACTTGTCATTCACCCCAGGACAGCAACATCTTTTGGGAAACACCGGTTGGTTGGTGGATAATAAAGATAAACTAACCAACGCCGATGGATACTTTGATGTTGTTATACCGCTGAATTTTTTACTCGGATTTGCCGAGGACTATAATCGAATCATTGTCAATGCGAAGCATGAGCTAATTTTGACGCGGTCAAACAATGATTTAAATGCCATACATCAAACCGCTGTGGATGGGATCAAAATTTCGATCGAAAAAATTGAATGGTTGTTGCCATACATCAGGCTATCAGATCCTGCAAAGATTAAGATGCTCAATTATATTGCCAAAGATCCGGCTGTATCTATGAGTTTTCGCTCGTGGGAAATGTACGAGTACCCAATGTTACCCGCAACAACGAGACATGTATGGGAGGTCAAGACATCCACACAGCTGGAGAAACCAAGACACGTCATACTAGGATTCCAAACCGCGCGACGAAACGATCCGAAGAAAAATGCCAGTGAATTCGATCATTGTATGATTAGAGATGTGAAACTTTTCCTAAACTCGCAATGCTATCCCTATGGAAATTTGAATCTTGATATTACGCGCAATCAATACGCCATTCTCTACAATATGTACACAAACTTTCAAATTTCATACTACGATAAGGAATCTGAGCCTCTTTTGTCAAAGAGTGATTTTTTGGTGAGAGCCCCGCTCATTACTATAGACTGTTCCAAGCAAAATGAATGGTTAAAGAGTAGACCTGTGGATATTCGTTTGGAATTTGAAACTAGCGTTGCATTTCCAGCAAATACTTCAGCCTACTGTATGATTATACACGATCGCATTGTTGAATACAACCCCATCAGCGGTACAGTCAAAAAATTAGCCACATTTTAAGGATTCTGCATGCTTGAGAACTATAGATTAAGCTTATTCTAAGTAACTAAAGAAACAATAAATAAATAAATAAATGTGATTGCAATTTCATTGTTATTTATTCAACCCTAACCCATCCCCATTACATATATACAGGGTGATTCAGGTTGGGCGCACCACCTTACGTGGGTGTATTCCTCCTGAAAATCTAAGACTAAATTTCCTTTACCAAAACTTCGAGGGACTAACGGTTTGGGAGCTACGGAAGATCTTAGTTGACCAATCACAGGGCTTATGAGTGACGTAGACAGGGCCGCTTCAAGAGTGTAAGTCGAGCAGTGACCGAAGCGGTTCGATTTTTATTGTACGACGTTTCAGTTCGATTTCTAGATGAGTATGACAGCGTCGCCTCCTGGAGATGTCTCCGTACGGCATTCACCTCCGTTCTCGTCGTCCTGATCCTCTGCTTCATAGTTTCAGTCGTCCAGGTCCTCCACTCCGTAGTTTGAGTCGTCCAGGTCCTCCGTTCGGTAGTTTGAGTCGTCCAGGTCCTCCGCTCCGTAGTTTCAGTCATCCAGGTCCTCCGTTCGGTAGTTTGAGTCCCCCAGGTCCTCCGCTCCGTAGTTTTAGTCGTCCAGGTGCTGCACTTTGTAGTTCTTGGAGTCCAGGTCATCTGCTCCGTAGTTTCAGTCGTCCAGGTCCTCCGTTCGGTAGTTTGAGTCGTCCAGATCCTCCGCTCCGTAGTTTTGTCGTCCAGGTGCTGCGCTTCGTAGTTCTTGGAGTCCAGGTCCTCCGCTCCGTAGTTTCAGTCGTCCAGGTCCTCCGTTCGGTAGTTTGAGTTCCCCAGGTCCTCCGCTCCGTAGTTTTAGTCGTCCAGGTGCTGCGCTTTGTAGTTCTTGGAGTCCAGGTCCTCCGCTCCGTAGTTTCAGTCGTCCAGGTCCTCTGTTCGGTAGTTTGAGTCGTCCAGGTCCTCCGCTCCGTAGTTTTAGTCGTCCAGGTGCTGCGCTTCGGAGTTCTTGGAGTCCAGGTCCTCTGCTCCGTAGTTTCAGTCGTCCAAGTCCTGCGCTTCGTAGTTTCAGTCGTCCAGGTGCTCCGCTGCGTAGTTCGCGTAGTCCAGGTCCTCCGCACCGTAGTTTGAGTCGTCCAGGTCCTGCGCTCCGTAGTTTGAGTCGTCCAGGTCCTCCGCTCCTCAGTTTCAGTCGTCCAGGTCTTGCTCTCCGTAGTTTCAGTCGTCCAGGCTCTGCGACTACGAGAACTACGGAGCGGAGGACCTGGACGACTGAAACTATGAATCAGAGGACCAGGACGACGAGAACGGAGGTAAATGCCGTACGAAGACATCTCCAGGAGGCGACGCTGTCATACTCATCTAGAAATCGTCCAGGTCCTTCGCTCCGCAGTTTTCGTCGTCCAGGTCCTCCGCACTCTACTTTGAGTCGTCCAGATTCTGCTCTCCGTAGTTTCAGTCGTCCAGGTCCTGCGCTTCGTAGTTCTCGTAGTCGCAGGGCCTGGACGACTGAAACTACGGAGAGCAGGACCTGGACGAGTGATACTACGGAGCGGAGGACCTGGACGATTGAAACTACGGAGAGCAGGACCTGGACGAGTGAAACTACGGAGCGGAGGACCTGGACGACTGAAACTACGAGGCGGAGGACCCGGACGACTGAAACTATAAAGCGCCGGACCTGGACGACTCAAACTACGGTGCGAAGAACCTGGACGAGTGAAACTACGGAGCGGAGGACCTGGACGACTAAAACTACGAGGCGAAGGACCTGGACGACTCAAACTACGGTGTGGAGAACCTGGACTACAAGAACTACGAAGCGCAGGACCTGGACGACTCAAACTACCGAACAGAGGACCTGCACGACTGAAACTACGGAGCGGAGGACCTGGACGGCATGAACTACGAAGCGCGTGACCTGGACACCGGAAATTACCAAGCGGTCGACCTGGACCTCGGAAACTACGAAGCGGAGGACCTGGACGGCAAGAACTACGAAGCGCGTGACCTGGACACCGGAAACCATGAAGCGAAGGACCCGGGCGGCGAAATCCACGTAGCGCGTGACCTGAATCCTGGAAACTACGAAGCGGTCGACCTGAACTCCGGAAACCACCCAGCGGAGGACCTGAGCAAAGTAAACAAGCTACCTGGACACGACGATTTCAGTCGGAGACAACGATTTAATTATCAACAAGTAATTTAACTCAAATCTTGACAGTTATTCGATTTGACACGGGCACTGTTAAATTTTCACTTACAAGCCAGGCCTGTCTTGGTCACGTATGAGCTCCGTAATTGGTCAACTTTGATATTTTTTAACTGGAACACCGTCGGTCCCTCGAATTTTTCGTAAAGGACTTTTAGTCTTAGATTTTCACAAAGAATCTACCCCTAAAATATGGTGCGGTCGAACTGAATCACCCTGTCTGCTCAAGGCGATCTAATTGCGCACGCAACGCCGAAAAGGTGGGAGTACAGAAGAGCAGTGGGAGTACACCGCCAGTGACGTCACGACGGGTATATAAAGGGACGATTTCGCTAGCCTAATCAGCGATTACCAGGCAAAGCGTCCGAATCGACTCACCTTTAGATACTTGTAAAGGAACAAAGCCAGAGCGGCATGTTACCTGCTAGATTCATTATGTCCGAAGTCTTTGTTCGCCATAACGGCAGTAGAGTCACCCTAGATAAATATAACTCATAAAGAGCTTAGCTGGCCAAATGCGGCATCAATTGTTACATTAAATAACTTCTTCATTTATAATATTATTTTTTGCAATAAACTTAAGATTCCTTTTTTTTTCTATAAACATAAGATCTTGGTTCTTTATCTTGCCCAATTTGCATCATCCTTAGAAGCCAGCTTCGGTGTCGAGGGAACACATACAGCACTGGTTGAGCTATAATTGCAATCCGTGTCTGACAGTGGACTCATAGGCATCCAAGTCTGGAATTGGCAGGCACGGTAATCTTTTCGGTTACCCTGCTCTGTAGGTGGTATACAGCTCTGGTGGCGGCAACGTTATCCGAGTCTGGGGCCAAGTCTTTACCTTATAGCACTTCCCACAACATTGACGGCTCTGTCTTTGAAAAACAAGTCCGAGTCCGTGTCCAATCCTGCTTATGCGGTTCTGGCTGTGAAATATCAGTCCGAATCCGTGTCCTTCTTTACACAAAACGGTTCTGGCTGCGAAATATCAGTCCGAATCTGTCAATTTCCACACCTTATCATATGTGCCGATCCATAATAATTGAGGAGCTCTAATTTATTCAATTTTCAGTCATTAGACAATGAACCTACCACAACTTCGGGTGTTCCTCAAGAGCATTGCTCGGGAACAACCTCCGTAAAGTTGCATTTGGCGCCCAACGTGGGGCTTCTCAATAAAACCTTTTTCGCATTTTGCATATGATAGTTATTTCTTAATAAAAGTTGAACCACGATTAGAACATGGCAGATAAAGAACCAATTAGAAATAAGACTAATAATAAGAATCCTAATGTCAGGGATGAGCAGGACACAGGTTTCGTCGATAGAGACGACCTAGGGTTAGCTAGTCACAGCCTTTTGCTACCTGACGAGGGACCAGTTTCAATACACAAAGACCCTATTTCCATGTTGCTGGCTTCAATTAACGATATGAAAAAACAAATGAATGAAAAATTCACGGATATGGAACGTACCTTCCAAAGATTCGATCAAATCCATATAGAAGAGCGAAATAAGCTTGAAGAAAGAATTAACGAAAAGCTCAAAATCCAATCCTCGGCAAATGAGAGGAAAATAGATCGATTAGAGTCACGACTTCAATCAAAGATGGATAAAGTCGATGTAGATCTAACAAATAATCAGACACAGATCGTTGCCTGTGAGACAGCACTAAGAAATGAGTCACATTCGTATTTTGAAACCCTCAATAACAAAATTGAAGACAGTCATAAACTCAATATAGATAAAATTATTGAATTAGAGCATCGACAGGATACTATAAGGTTAGGCCTTGAAGGCGAAATGAGAAGGCTCAGAAATCGACCAACCAATCAAGGTGGCGATGGCAATCAAACCAGGTTGATTACAAAACAATTAAAATTACCTAGCTATTCCGGACAGAGTTGGGAAAAACCAACCAACTATATCCGGGAACTGGAAGAATATCTCCAATTCCTCGATATAGACCGCGAGAATATTCCAATACTATTAGGTCAGAGTCTAGGCAGAGAGGCAAAAGACTGGTGGATTGCGCGTCGCGGTACTATCAGATCATGGGAGAACTTCAAGCAACGGTTCTTAGCCAGATTCTGGGGGGCGGAAGTCCAACGCGATATTCGTAAGAACATAGAGTTTGGTTACTATGCACCCGACTCAAAGGTGGCGTGGTCAGAATATGCAAGTAGAAAATTCGCGTCGGCTTCAGGGTTAGATCCCCCGATTCCGGAACATGAAATCGTTCAAAGTCTTATCAGACATTTTGATGAACCAGTGGTAGAAGCAGCGCGTTGTCGGAATATTGTCGAGATCGATGCGTTACTGGCATTTCTGGACGAAATGCAATCTGGCGGGAGGTCTAATGCACAGAGAACTCACGCATCAAATTTTAATTCTAGCAAAGCTAACTCAGGAAATAATCGGGTATTTGATGATAAGCATAAAGTCCCGTGGCGAAACAATAGTCAAACTAGCACGGCTAGACCAAATATAGTTCGCGAGAGCGGGAACTCTGTTGATAATCAAGAAATTAAACGCAGTTACAATTCTCCTGAAAACAGTACGCGACCATCAAATTGGACAACATCTAGGATCAACGCGATATCAGAAGAAATTTCCGATGACGTAATAGATGAAACCGAACCGCAATCGGAAAACTAGATGGCGCTGTGCAAGATACGCCGCTCTTGTCACTAGCACAGCGTAGCTATCAAATATCCGCGGCAGAAATCATAACCAAAGAAAACAAATATGGTCTATTTGAAGATCCCCGCGAGTATCTAATGGAAGAAAAAGTCATACAAAATAAAGGCTTAAGTCAATGTCCAGAAATAGAGATTTACTTGCAAAATATTAAAACAAATGCACTGATAGACACGGGCAGTCAAGTCACTTGTATTTCAGAAGATTGGTATTTAAAAAATAAAAACAGCTTAGACAAATGTGAGAGGCTTCCAGTTGTTAATTTTCAAATCATTGGAGTCACCGGTGGTAAACCAGTAAAAATTCGGGAACAGATATTTATCAAAGTCAAAATGGGAGACAAAACCGACCAACTTTGTTTTCTCATAATTCAAAAGATTCGGCAAGATGTTATTATTGGCATAGACTCACTCCGCCGGTGGAAAGCCGATTTAGATATTAAATCGAATACCCTCAGTATAGAGATAGGTTTAGGGAAGGAAAATATAAGAATAATAAAGTCGAGTACCATCCCGGATAGTCATACTGTAAGAGTTTCTAATATTGAATCAACAAGATTAATAGCAAAAGGATCCAACTATGACGAACCATATGAACTAACCGATGATGAGATTATGAGTAAATTATCTGAGTGTCAGGTACTTGATACAAATGAAGTAAATTCCTTCCTTCACATCTTAACTACATGTCGAGACGTTTTTCGTAAACTGCCGGGTAGAGTGAACATCTATGAACACAGTATGAAAATTTATGAAGATGAACCATTTGTCAAAAGATCATATCCAGTACCAATGATGCATCGCAGTAAAGTCAAAGAAGAAATAGAAAAAATGTTACAACTTGGAATCATAGAAAGATCATATAGTGAATATATCAATCCAATTGTCGTAGTACCGAAAAGGTCCGGTGAAATAAGGCTGGTACTAGATGCACGATTTATAAACAAATTGATAGTACCTGACCATGATTGCGCTCAGTCTACCGAGGTGCTATTTCAGAGGTGTGGAAATGCCACTACCATGTCTAGTTTGGATCTAACGGCTAGTTTTTGGCAAGTGCCATTAGATAAAAATTCCAGAAAATATACCGCATTCGTGTATGAGGGTAAAACTTATCAATTTACGGTTACACCGTACGGTTTAAATACAAGTCTTGCGAGCTTAATTCGGGCATTAGATTTAATTTTAAAAGAGGTTGAAAATTTTACAATAAATTTTGTCGACGACATACTTTGTCTATCAAACTCCGTTAAACTACATTTAACACATTTAGAATCACTATTTAAGGTGTTCAGAAAACATAACCTAACGGTAAATTTTAATAAATCCAAATTCTTCAGAAGTGAAATTGATTTCTTGGGACATAGAATCACGAAGAATGGTATCAAACCACAACCGGATAAAATAGAGGCCATCAGCAAATTTCCCACACCTAAGAATGTCAAACAATTACGAGGATTTCTCGGCTTAACAAATTATTACAGTAAATTCACGAAAAATTACTCAGATACGACATATCCATTGTTGGCACTAATAAAGAAGGGTGCAAAATGGACATGGACAACCGAGTCGGATAAGCAATTTCAAAAAGTAAAACAGCTATTTTGCGATACTATGGTGATACAACACCCAGATCCAAATCGAAGGTATTATTTACAATGCGACGCGAGTCAGCACGCAGTCGGAGCAGTACTCTATCAGCTAGATAAAGAAAACGAGGAACAAATCATAGGATTCGCGAGTAGAACACTAAAAGGCGCGGAATTGAATTACTTTACCTCGGAAAAGGAATTACTGGCCATCGTGTTTGCCTTAGAAAAATTCCGTACGTTTATCATAGGTGCTAAACTCACTATAAGAACAGTTCACAAGGCCCTAACATTTCTGTTAACATGTAAATTAATGAGTTCGCGACTTACTCGTTGGGTATTGTTTATTCAAAATGACGAATTTGAAATCGAGTACATAAAAGGTAAAGATAATATAGTAGCTGACATACTCAGTAGATATCCGCCGGAGAAAGAAACCGAAACAGAAAATGTGGGTCTAGCACAGATAGCATCATCACTAGCACAAGATATTAGTGAAGACCTAAAAAACGGATTCAAATCATTTAGCAAGCTTCAAAGAGAAGACGAAAGAATTTGTGATCTATTAAAATCAGTTTCAGAAAAAATAAATACCAAATTCACGGTTGAAGAAGATATATTATACCACAAAGGGCCAGGGGGCAAGTTACTCGCATATCTACCCGATTCCCTAGTAAAAAGGACTATTAGCGAATGTCATGAAATATATGGTCATGTCGGATCTAGCAAGTGTTATAAAATATTAAGAGAAGGTTTCTATTACCCTAAATTCGCTAAATTAATTAGACGTGAACTCTCTAAATGCGACCGCTGCCAGAGATGTAAGGTGCCAAACCTGAACAGTTATGCCAATATGCAAAATATAATACCGGATGGAGTCGGAGACCTTGTTTCTATTGATTTTTTTGGCCCGCTGCCTTCAAGTAAAGGGAACTATAAATGGATTTTGGTCACTATCGATGCGTTTAGCAAATTCGTACGACTGTACCCATTGAAACAAGCGAACGCTCAATCCACCATAAATTGTATATTTAATAAGTATATTCCAGAACTAGGGAAACCAAAAAGAATTCAATTTGATCACGGTACACAATTCACGTCAAGTCTTTGGTTAAATAAATTGCAAGAAGAGGGTATCATCCCCGTATTTTCGTAGTCGTCAAGATGTACGGTTACATTAGCATCCAGGACAAGTCAACGCAAACTCTAAATATTCCAGAAACAATCCAGATAGCAGACGTAAATAATAACGATAAAATATTGGAGCCAAGGAAAAGGGCATTCGATCCGGAAAGGGTAACTTTAAACCTGGGAAGGCGACCCAAACAAGAAAAGAAAAAAAAAAGGGAACGCTAGAAGATGCGCTAAATATCGAAATCCCCTGGAAACTTGACGCGATAGATATACCCGAGCGATCGCCGGAAGAACGGAGGCAGCACCGGAAGAAGATAAGGACGATGATCCTTTTTGGCAAACCGGAAGAGCCAGAATATGACGATCTACTCATGGTTCCGGACCTTATAACACCGCTGCCGCCATCACCACCCCCAAACCCATCTACAGACGAGTTCGTTTTCATCGCACCACAGCAACCCCCACCAAGACCGAATAAACGGCCATTCGACGGTGCCACCGAAACGGGGCCAAATCAAGATTGACAAAGAGGTGAGAACTAAAAGTCAAACCAAACTTAGAAGATGTTTCATCAACACGGATGAACAAACAAAAACGGTTCGATCACCGATTGACGAAAAGGGGGCAGATGTAACATCACCGACTGCCTCAAGGCGATCTAATTGCGCACGCAACGCCGAAAAGGTGGGAGTACAGAAGAGCAGTGGGAGTACACCGCCAGTGACGTCACGACGGGTATATAAAGGGACGATTTCGCTAGCCTAATCAGCGATTACCAGGCAAAGCGTCCGAATCGACTCACCTTTAGATACTTGTAAAGGAACAAAGCCAGAGCGGCATGTTACCTGCTAGATTCATTATGTCCTAAGTCTTTGTTCGCCATAACGGCAGTAGAGTCACCCTAGATAAATATAACTCATAAAGAGCTTAGCTGGCCAAATGCGGCATCAATTGTTACATTAAATAACTTCTTCATTTATAATATTATTTTTTGCAATAAACTTAAGATTCCTTTTTTTTTTCTATAAACATAAGATCTTGGTTCTTTATCTTGCCCAATTTGCATCATCCTTAGAAGCCAGCTTCGGTGTCGAGGGAACACATACAGCACTGGTTGAGCTATAATTGCAATCCGTGTCTGACAGTGGACTCATAGGCATCCAAGTCTGGAATTGGCAGGCACGGTAATCTTTTCGGTTACCCTGCTCTGTAGGTGGTATACAGCTCTGGTGGCGGCAACGTTATCCGAGTCTGGGGCCAAGTCTTTACCTTATAGCACTTCCCACAACATTGACGGCTCTGTCTTTGAAAAACAAGTCCGAGTCCGTGTCCAATCCTGCTTATGCGGTTCTGGCTGTGAAATATCAGTCCGAATCCGTGTCCTTCTTTACACAAAACGGTTCTGGCTGCGAAATATCAGTCCGAATCTGTCAATTTCCACACCTTATCATATGTGCCGATCCATAATAATTGAGGAGCTCTAATTTATTCAATTTTCAGTCATTAGACAAAGAACCTACCACAACTTCGGGTGTTCCTCAAGAGCATTGCTCGGGAACAACCTCCGTAAAGTTGCAATATATATACATTTGTGTGTGTGTGTGTGTGTGTGTTTAGATTTCGCCGCAGAATTCAAATTTATTGTATGGTCCACCGAGATAGAGTATCTGCAAACGCTTCTGATTCGCCTCGTTGTTCAGCTGATCCAACTGGGTGGAATCATTCTCTAGAAGTTTTCCAACTCTCGCAGGCAGGAACACGATGTATTCATCAGCAATCGTGGCGATGATTCGACTACCAAATTTTGTTTTTACGAGCCTCAGTTTTGTGATGTCATATTTTTGTCCGATCTCCAGCTCCGACATCTTTTTCGTTCGCACATCATCATTATCCATACGGCTGGTGCTGTTCAGGCTGCTGAAGTTCATCTGCAGGAAAAATGAATAATTCGGAATCAGTTTTAATATTATAATTGAATATGATTATCGTGTAATGGGATTCTCACCGTGTTCGGAAGAGTTCGAGGATTCGAATATACGTGGAAGATGTGTTAATGGCGACAAGTCGGGATGCACGAATGCGGCTCCCTGCGAGCTCTTGACTTTTAAACCATCATCCCCCGCTCTCGAGGCATGTGGGGAGGGGTTTTTATGACCCTCCTCCAAATACCAGTTCTTCAACCGCTGAACGTTCTCGAAGGCACAATGGTGGCCTCCAGGTACAATACCATGACAGTCACCATGCCAATGAAATACATGCGATTCTAATCGTAGTATGCGAAGATTCGGACACCCCAGCTCGTCCAAATCAATCACCGGTTTCGAGTCGTCATTGAGGATTTTTTCAATCCAGCGTTTCTTCTCCAACCCCTTCACATAAATGTAACTCGCATCTTGTACAACTTTTTTCACAGTTTTCACCATATCTTTATACGGTGTTTCTTCAGCATTCCAGGGTATTCCATGATGGAATCGTGTTAGCCACGAATTGAGATTCTTATACTCGCTTGAGAGAGTCACCCAGGAACATGGTGCTTTGAAGAGGATGCGTGTAATATCCTGCTTATATTCCTCATGCGCGCGAATGCTTATTGCGGCCAGCTCTTTGATCACAAATTTATCGTCGAATCGCCCAAAACCTTGTAGATCCAAGACGAGCTCCATATTGACGATCACGTGTGCGGTCTCAAGTACAGGCGGAAATTGACTGAGCTGATGATTTATTGCGTGGGATCGGTATGCACGCTGTTGTGCAGGTGGTACCGTGTGAATGGATGCAGGAAAACCAAATTTTCTTATTGCAATGTTTATGTTTGGCAAATTTATCCGAACGATGTACGGATTGACAGCTGTGCACCGACCACCCACAGGTTAACAAAATTCTGGCGTTTTTTGAGCGGCGAAAATCACATAACCGATTCATAGCGTAGGATTGGTATGCACACAGCTGTGCAAACGGTGGTACCGTATGAACGAATGCGAAAAACCCTATCTTCTTATTGCAATGTTTATGTTTGTCATTATCGAGCGGTGAAAAAATCACATTGGTTTATTGCTCGAGCCTTTGAGACTGACCGACTTTATGGTGTGGGTGGCGGTCTTTGGGAGCTGTTCTCTGGTTGGTTAGGCTTGATTCTATTTTGGGGGTAGTATGCAGCCAATGGGATGCAACCCAACCCTCCTCGCCAGGTCAGTTTAAGAAGAAAAAGACAGTTTCCGGTTTGAAAGATTGGTGAATAGTGCAAGTTCATAGAATCAAAGTGAAAAAGCGCTAAGTGGAAGAAGACAAGGAAAAAGAGGAATTTCAAAAACTAGACAAGTGAAAAAAATAAATAAAAAGGTATGTTGTTGGTGTTGAATACGCAAATTTTAATAGATTCTAAACATAAGAATGTGTGATCAATCCAGATGAATTCGACTCATGGGAGGGTTGCACGGCGGGCGGCTCAACTGCGACGAAGGGCTGAGTTGAGGGTGCGATATCTTCAGAACGCGCGGGTGGTGTTGCGTATTTTGCGTGACAGTCAAATAGATCAGAACTTCGTAGACGAAACCGCAAACATCTACTATGAGATGGTGGAAAACATTACCCGTCAATATCAGATCAATGATCATTGGGCGATGCGTGCGGCCGCCACCACTGAAAACGTCGCGGCATCAGCCGTCCAATGCGCGGATATTACATCTTCCATGTCGGAAGATGCATGTGATTCGGATGCGGAGACGATACACATAAATAGGGAGAGAGAACGATCACCACCACCCGGTTCGGTCTCATCTTCGTATTCCCGATCGAGTCCGAGCTCACCATCATCGTCGAGATCATCATCTCCCGACATACCGCCACCGCAGCCGAGAGTGATTCCACTCGAACGACAACATATTCATGGATATGACTCGGAGTGACACCTCGACTCGTCATCCGGTAAGTTAATATCATTTTCATCACATACCGTTCGATTATTGCAATATACCCGTATGTTTCAGATACGCGTGGCATGATCGCCACCACATCTATGTAAATATAGCTTAAGTTTCAGTTTAATATATATAGTTTTAAGAAAATTGTTATCCTAGAATAGGTTAGACTTAAGACTTTAGAATAGGTTAGACTTGAGAAATAGCGTATAAGAAAATTATTACTTCTAGAATAGGTTAGACGTAGGAAATATTGAATAAACAAAACATATATTATCGGATGATTCGCGTCATTGCTTACAACACCCTGTCACTCTTCGAGCATTTCAGCTAGTATAATTCGTATATAAGCTAAGAATTCTATTCCATTGTCGGTAAGGGGGAAAAAAAAGATCGGTAATCGTTACCATGATCCAAAAGCGAATCGGTAGTGGCGCCATCGCGCGACAGAAAATTGCAGCCATCCGATTGTCGGTAACGAAAGATCGGCAATCCATGATTCAGATTCGTTACCATCAGACTGCCGATTCGTCTACCATCAGACTGATCAGACTGCCGATTTGTCTACCATCAGACCGCCGATTTGTCGGTAACAGAAGATCAGCAATCCATGATTCAGAATCGTTACCATCAGACTACCGATAGCAGAAGATCGACAATCCATGATTCACGTTACCATGATTCGAAATGGCGCCATCGCACGACGGAAAATTGCAGCCATCGGATTGTCGGTAACAGAAGATCGACGATCCGTAATCGTTACCATCGGACTATCGGTATCGAAAGATCGGCAATCGTTACCATGATCCAAAATGCTAATCGGTAGTGGCGCCATCGCATGACAGAAAATCGTAACCATCAGATTGTCGGTAACTAAATCGGTAACCATGATCCAAAATCGTTACCATCGCGGCAGGTAACTTACCATCACAGTCGATACGTTACCGACTGCTTGATGGCCGGTAAAGAAGGCTGGATCCAGAACTCTCTTATTATATCTACTACTATCTTTTTATAACCACGTGTTTGAAAGAATAGTGCGAATAAATAAAATACATATATTGAAAATAATCATTGACATTTTTTTTCATATCAAAGAGACGTGTTGCTACGAATTATGAAACTATTGTTCATGTCAATGATTAATGAATCTGTTGTTTTCTAATTAACAAATGATCAAATGTTGTCTAGTCAATAATTTGGCTCACATAAAATATAAAGAAAAAAGAATTAATGCAATAAATACCAAACTCAGGCTTTAGCCATTATAACCGATCATTCAGATATCTGTTTGAATGTTTCTTTTTTTTTTTCATTTTCCCGACTCCCATAACCCGTGAATAACATATTATTATTATTATTAAAAAATTATTAGTTTGAGAAAGATCTAGTCACTAAATTCATTACAAGTGGTTGAATTTCCAAAAAAGAGACCAAAAATCGGAATCGCGCTCTCCTTTAAACGTGAATATCTCCGTTTCCCTTTGTCGCACAGACGCCAGCAAAAACTTATTCCAAAGATCTTGAATTGTACTTTCATCTCATTTATTGAAAATTCATCGAATAAACAATTCTCTATTTGTTGTGAACAATTATATTCTTGAAATGCGATTTTCGAGATGATAACCCCCTTTGAAAGTTCCGAAAAAAAATATAAGTGTATTCCTTGATTCATTGTCTATGCAACCTGTGAGTTTCAAAATGGAACTCCGATGAAAACCATATTTAAAAAATGATTGATTCATGCGGGACGTCGCGCGCGGCTGCGTACGCGTACGTGGGCGCGCCGAGACCGAGGCTTGTTTTGCCTTACATACAAGAAATATAGGGGGACATATTATACGTTTAAATTCATTAAATCCATTGATTCATGGAATTATTTAACTTATTTCATACTGGATAGTCGACTTGAAACAATAATAATATAAATATTAGGGTAGCGCAAAAAAACCGACTTTTTTTTTGAGTCTCCTATGAAAATATGTTAGTTTATCACATTTTAAGAGCTTACTCCAAAAATCAGCTTGATTAAAAATTTTTTAAAGGTAGCTCATGAATTTTGTAAATTCTAAAAATAGTCAAAATTCGATTTTTTTTTATATTTTAATTTTTTTGCTCGTTACGGTATATTTTTGTACACGAAAAAAAATAAGTTTTTGTTTCTCCAAGTTTCAGCTTGGAATATTTATTTAAAAAATTTCATTTGTTAAAATTTTCAAATGCATTGCTTTTGATGTTTTCGAGCGACCTTTAAATATTCATATTAAGTTTTTATTTATATTTAGTTTTTAGTTGTATTCTCGTTCATTATCGTACTAATTGAAAGTACCACATACTGCATTTGCTTTTTCAAATCAAGTTTGTAATGTAACAGCTTTGTCTCTAAAATCCTTATTTGTAAAAAAATCGACGTAAATATTTCCAATATTCTTTTTTTTTTTAGCCCATGAAAAAATGTTTAGGGACTATTCATCGGTTCTTGCGATGGTTCTAGACTGCTTTTCGCGGCTAATCTTTTGAAGGCACCCTCAATGCCAACACAAGGCCCTTTCCCGTGTGAAGTACACGTCTCAGATTTTTAGAGAATTTTTCTAAATTGAACGAATTAAAGCGCCGGTCATCATTTTTCTGTTCTGGCGCCGTAATAAATATTAGTAATTCAATTTTGATGCACTTTGAGAAGTTTCAATACTTTTGAGTCGTTTGAAATTACGTGAACAGAGGATCGATGTGACTTCAGTAAGCGTCAAGACTATACTGAAATAGTTAAATGGTAAAACACATTCCGCTAGTGTAGGGAGGCCATGGAAGGAAGGCCATCAAAGGGCGAAACAGGGGGATTTCAATACCTGTGGGTCCGCGCAATCAGGTGTTCAGACAATGAGTATTTTTATTGTATTACCCGAAATTATTTTCTTACTCGGATTGAATTCTGAGTGCGTAACGGCGCGCGAACAGGGTTTTGCTGCGCCAACGCCAGCCGTGCTAGCGCGCGACGTCCCACTTGAATCAATCGCCTTTTGAATATAGCTTCCATCGGAAGTTCATTTTAGAACTTACAAGATTCGTAGAGAATAAATCAGGGAAGACGCTTGTATTTCTTTCAAAATTTTCAAAGTGGGTTATTATCTCGAAAATCGCGTTTCAAAAATATAATTGTTCACAACAAATAAAAAATTGTTTATTCGATGGATTTAATTGGTAGGGTTGGTACATACTATTTTTTCCAAACAGTCACGATTAGTTGTAATGAGCAGCGCAGTGTCACAAGTCAGTTCTCGTATGTTCATAGGGTCCAGCATCAGATTGACATTCTCATGATAGACACAAATACAAACAGTGTGAGTGCCACTGGCTCCAGCGAGTACGCAATTTCGCGGTCTAAGTTGCGAGAATGTCGAAAGACCAATTTTCACTCTGGGGTGCTGGAGTCTCAAACGAGCATATAATTCAGAAAGATTACATACAAGCAATCTTTCCTGAACGTGCTTACGAGAGCCATCTTCTTTTTTCACCGAAATGAAATCTTGTTTGCCAGGCGTTACACGACTATTTTCGTCGTCAACATAGAAGGCTTTAACCATATCCTCGGTTACGAGAGGTAAGATTCGTCGTCTTTTTGGATTGGGTGACATTAAAATACCACCGTCAGCTACCAATTGCTCCGCTTTCCTCGCCTGACGTCCACATGCGTTAAACTCTTTAGGTAATCGTCTGCGGGCCCCAGGTTTTGGTGGAGGTGTCAATAGTAAAACTTCCTCTGAATTACTCAAAGAATTTTCAAACTTCTCTTTAATCCGATCCGGAACCGCCTTTGCTAACTCATGCTCTTCATCAACACATTGAATTTTCGGTCTTTTAGAATTCGAAATTGACGGAGACTGGAACTCGTACCATTCACATGATCATCTATCACTGATACGCAATCATCGTCAATTGAACAAGATGCATTTCCGCGAACAACAGAGACTTCTTCGATGACTGAACCACTTTAGACGTACAAGACGGACCGCAGGGAAAATGCATTCACTTCTTTTCTGAATTTTCCACATATTTTTGCATCAACTGGTACACTAAAATATTGCTTTTGAAGGTTTTTCGGCATAGCTCTCGAGTCGGAACCCTTTTTGTGACTATCCTTTCTTAGAGGATTAAATCAACGGTCACCCAAGCTCCTTTTGGTTGCCCTAATGTCTATATTATAATACATCGAACGAGCGATCCATCTCTTGCAGAAACCACGGAATTACTCTGGTGCTTACACGAAAAGCGAATATTGGATTTACTGCAATGTATATAAAATACGTGAATATAGGAATGATGTCATGAATGTGTGAGCGCACGTATGCTGTGGAAAAGGACCTGTAGCTCCAAGGCTAATAAAGTATTTTTCTATTATTTACAATCACATCAGTCTCATAGCATTATTACACAGTTACCACGTCCTTGAATATTCAAGTACACGAGGTGACGAGCCTACATTCCATTGGCGACGAGAATAAATCAATCAACAGGAGAATATATCAATTGAAGTAACGTGAAAGCAGCCGACGTCATCACGCGAAGCCGAATAAAGCAACGAGCACGGCAACAAGCAGGCGAATTCGGGCACTACAGCAAGTAGTTCAAGTTAGTTAATCACGCGGTATCCAACGAGGGCCACTTGAATGTAAAAAAAAAAACATAATTCACAGTGAGTAAAGTGAAATACTCGGAGTGCAAGTTCACGTGAGAAACGCTGGGTGTGTATTGGAGTGTTTCAAAAAAATCGACCAATATTTTTTTTCACAGAACATTGAAAAATCGTCAGAGTATCCCTAAACAAAGCCCCTGTAAGAATATGAGCCCTTAATATTAATGTTTAAAGGTGCCGATTTTCAATTTTCTATTTCCGTTTAAATAACATGTGAAATTTTTTTTCTGAACTTTGGAATTTTATTACTCGGAAACGAATCATTGTACAATAATAAGCAAGATAGATTTTTGTAGGAAATTAAACGCTCCATAAAAAAGGTTAAAATAAAGATTTGCGTAAGGCGAGCCGTTTCGGAATCATCAAGCCTCAACCATTGAACTGTTTAGAATAAGCGACAAAATCGACCAATATCACTTATTGTTAGGGCGACCGCCTTGACCGGGAACCGGATTTGGACGAGTCTTTTTCCTAGTTTAGTGCTTTACCAGAGATGTAATATAGAGAAGGGATACGACGCAACTCTCAGCCGTTTACGAATAAAATGACGATAAAGATTTGAACGACGCTTATGGGTCATTTGCGTTCATTAATTTTCAACGACGGCGCGTAGCATAGTGGTTAAAGGCCGTCGGCCACTAGACCGCACGGAACCGCACCGATCGGATCGGCACCGAACCGATCGGCACCGAATGTTATCGTTTACATGCTTTCTTATGAGAGTGCGCTCACTAGTCGGCTGCGATCGTCAGCGAAATCAAGAACATAAGAAGATTCAGTGCCGATCGGTTCGGTGCCGATCCGATCGGTGCGGTTCCGTGGGCGCCGGCCTTGAGATCTATAGTTCACGCGCGGGCGATCAGGGTTCAATTCCCGTCCCTGACTTTTTTTTTTCATATGAAATTCTGTATAAATTTCTATATACATATTTGTATATATTTCTATTTACATATTAACTATTGAAATATGTGTATTATAAGCGAAAAATCGTTGTTTATTCAACGCGTCGCTGGCGTGCACCTCCACCGGTGCGAGTCGGGTAGCTTGTCCTTCATTCTTTTCCATTGTTTCTCATCCACCCACGTCTCCACCAACCCTATCACATCGTATGTTTCGATGTATTCCCATTCGATTCTCTCTCTCAGGTCTTCCTTTGTCTCCTTTCTTTTCTCGTCTCTATTGCTTATCTCCTACTTCATCTGTTCAATTTCCTCTCTCAGTTATCCGTTTTCTGATTTCATTTCTTTTATGTCATTCTTCAGTTCTAGCATCCGGGACATTATCTGGTCCATTTGTTTTTTCTTTGCCATTTCGTCTTTTTCCTCTTTCTCTGCTTTTTCTTGTGTTGTTGCTTCCTGTCTGTGCTCTTTGGGCGGTGATCTGTAGGTTTTCCTTGTTTTTTTCGAATTTCTCCAGTAGTTCCTCTTCTGCTTTGGCCTTATCTTCTGCCTTTCTTTTTCTATTCAGTAGCTCCTTTATCGAGCCTACACTGTTTGTTCTGAGCCTCGTTAGATGTTCAGCTGCTGCCGGTGTTCCTCTTTTACCTTTCTCCTTTCCTTCCGTCGGTGCGCCTCTTGTTGTGCACTCCATATACCATCTGACCTCGTGCTCCGTCGCAGGGTGTATACGCTCCGAGAAAAACGGGAATTCCGGGAAAAACCCGGGAATTTCCTCATGGTCCGGGAAATTTTTCAAAATTCTGTCTAATTACCGCGGATTTCGCATTCTGTGGAGATTTTTTGTTTACATTCCTATAGTATTGATAAACATTGTTCCAAATTGAGCCTGACGAACATTGTATGCAGCCACTCCCGCTTGCTAACGCGCGGTACTACCGAATGCGGCTGGGGTGGGGGCGGGGGTGTCGTGCCTCCTCTCGCTCGGCTGGTTTGTTTAAACTTGTCGACGCTTGTGCTACTGTCCTGATCATAACAACGTCATCGCGAGGAAGAAGTCACAGTGGTTTTTGTTTTCAGTAGACGATATTTTCTATCTGGAAGGTAGGTATTTTTCTCTCTTTTGCAATGTAGCATAATATATACACGGAAAGAAATTTTTCGCGTATATCACTATGCCAGTATGGGCGTAAAGGCCATACTGTGTGGTATCGACGATTTTCATTCATTTTAATGGTTTGGTCAACAGACTTTTATTCAGAAGTCTTTTTGTATATTCACCAAAAATTATGGGCAAGGTGTCATTTGGTTTGGAAAGGCATTTAAAAACTTTTCGGAAAAGTCCCAGAAAGGGAAAAAAAATTGCAAAAGTTATAAACAATTCAGTAAAAAAAAAAAGGGGGAGAGTTCCGTTTTTTGCGAATATCTCAAAAACTATTTAAGATATTCAAAATCGCAAAAAAGATCTCAAAAGAGCAGAAAATTTCCTACAGAAAAGCCCGAACTCCCCAAACTCTACAACCAATATTTATAATTTCAATTGTGCGGTGAAAAAAGGACTAAAAACGCGCGCGCGGCCGCCGTATAACTCATTTTTAGTCCTTTTTTCACTGCACAATTAAAATTCTAAATATTGGTTGTAGAGTTTGGGGAGATAGGGCTTTTCTGTAGGAAATTTTCTGCTCGTTTAGGATCTTTTCTGCGATTTTGAATATCTCCAATAGTTTTTGAGATATTCGCAAAAAACGGAACTCCCCCTTTTTTTTTTACTAAATTGTTTATAACTTTTGCAATTTTTTTCTTCCCTTTCTAGGACCTTTCCGAAAAGTTTCTAAATGCCTTTTCGAACCAAATGACACCCTGCCCATAATTTTTGGTGAATATACAAAAAACTTCTGAATAAAAATCTGTTGACCAAACTATTAAAATGAATGAAACTCGTCGATACCATATAGTATGGCCTTTACGCCCATACTGGTATAGTGATATACGCGAAAAATTTCTTTCTGTGTAGAAGCGTCGGAGTCTTCTAGAATTGTATCACCTCAACAGCTTCGAGTATCATAGCGGTCTCAGTCAGAATACGTAGCAGCATCGTACTTTTTTTTCTCAATGCAGGTTGACCTTCTTTTTTGAATAGACCATGTCGATAGCATTTCAGGATAAGTGGCTCTCAGAACCAGGATCCAAAAATTGGTTATTAAAGGTCCCGGGTGACCGTCATAGTGCTAAATGTGCATTATGCCCTGGATCTATTCTCAATATTTGCTGTATGGGAAGAACTGCTCTTGTTAGTCACATGAAATGCAAGAAGCATGTGCAGAAAGCTTCTGCTATGGGAAAATCTGCCAGTTTGCAAGCTTTCTATCCAACCAGAAATACAAAAGAGACAGGGGCGAGCTTTTTGTCGCAGACAGCCCCAACAACGTCTATGGGCATAGCACCAACACCCCACCACGATGTCACCGATATTGACGTTAGAGTTGCCTCCGTGCCCGAACTAGATGCTCCGAGAGGATTGAAGAAGATATTATTGCACAAGGATGCGACCAAGGCCGAAATAATGTGGTGCCTGCAGTGCGTTGTTACGCACAAGTCCGCACGTAGTGATAAAAATGACGTAAGACTTTTCCCCACAATGTACAATTACAGTAACATAGCCACCAAGATGCAGTTGCAGAAAGATAAAATTGGCTACGTTGTGCAATATGGTCTGGCCCCCCACTTCAAACGCGAGATCGATGATGATCTTGTTAAGGCTTCTCGAGTTGTTGTCAGTTTTGACGAATCATTAAACAAGGTGTGTAAAAAAAACCAAATGGACTTTCAAGTGCGATACTGGGACGTCAATCTGGATCAATCAGGATTCAAGTACGCACACGATACTACACGTCTGCTTTCTTGGGTAGAGCCACAGCTGCTCATCTGCTCAATGCTTTCAAGAATCACCTTTCCGCGGCTGTGATGAGAAAGCTGCTTCAGGTCTCGATGGATGGTCCTAACGTGAATTTTTCATTTCTCAAAGAGTTAAAGATATTTTTTAAGGACAGTGACACTAATTTCGATTTGTTGGATATCGGTTCTTGCGGGCTTCATGTGGTTCATGGTGCTTTCAAATCTGCGATGATGAAAACCTCATGGGGCATAGTCGTGTTCTTGCGAGCTATATACAACCTGTTCAAAGACGTTCCGGCTAGACGGGCACTGTACACGTCTGTCACTGATTCAAACCAGTTTCCTCTCAAGTTTTGCGCTGTACGGTGGCTAGAAAACAGAGAAGTTGCACAGAGAGCTCTGGACATGCTTCCTGACTTAAAGAAATTTGTGAAAGCTATGGAGGAGAAGAAGACTAAGCCCACAAGTGCAAGTTTCAAGGTCGTTGAAGAGCAACTAAGGGATAAGATGCTGGGTCCCAAGATCGCTTTCTTCAAGACCATAGCTGCAGATTTAGAGCCATTCTTAAGACAGTCCCAATCTGATTGGCCACTGGCACCTTTTCTTCACTCAGCCCTTACGTCTGTGGTACAAACCGTAATGGGACGCTTCGTAAGGCCCGAACTCATTTCGCCGTCTATCGATCTCAAGAAAGATTCCAATCTTCACAATCGGAACCACATTAAGATTGGATTCTCCACGGAGAATGAAATTAAAAAAATGCAAGACGGTCACAGAACTCCAAATGAAACTCTTCCGCGACGATTGCAAGAAGGCCCTGATCAAGTTTGTATTGAAAATGATGGAGAGGTCTCCTCTTAAATACAAACTGACCAAAGCCATTAGCTGCTTCGATCCGAAGATCGCATGTCACAGAACTGACT
Source organism: Tenthredo distinguenda (assembly GCA_947538915.1). Classification (NCBI taxonomy): domain Eukaryota; kingdom Metazoa; phylum Arthropoda; class Insecta; order Hymenoptera; family Tenthredinidae; genus Tenthredo; species Tenthredo distinguenda. The sequence continues at coordinate 4,662,470 of OX384536.1, read as the reverse complement.
TCCTCGGCATTACCGCTTTGTTGAAAATCCTGGTCGAGCTTAATTGGGTAAATGGGGAATGTGCTGATAGAGCACTAGTTCAGTTCAATTCGGTTTGCTCTAGCCTTGAAACCAAACACAGTTTCTCCGAGTTCAAGATAAACGTAGAACGCCTGGACAATTTTTGGGTCAAGTGTCTCAAAAATGAAGCTTTCAATTGCAGCGATTTGAAGAAGGTAATTGAAATCGCCCTCACGTTGTCTCATGGCCAGTCTGCAGTTGAACGAGGATTTTCAGTAAATGATGAGTGTATCTTCAACAACATGCGGCAAGAATCAGTAGTAAGCAGGAGAATCGTGTATGACACCATCACGTTTCACGGTGGAGTGAAAGTTTTTCCCATTTCGAAGGCGTTAATACACTCGGTACGCAACGCTCGCGACCGTTACCAGGAGGATCTTAAAAAACGCAAGGCAGCCGAGCTGGAGCAGAGTGATGCCAGTACAGAACGGAAGATCAATAAAGCTCGAGCAAGGGAACTTGCAACCAAAAAAGCCAAATTGGACGGTGCAATTCAGGATGCCCAAAAAAAGAAAGAGATTATAGAGGCAGAAATCATTGCGCTTTCTGAAGTGTAACTAAGCTCGTACTAGTATATCTTGTGATATTTCATATAATATTTCGTAATATATTATCATTATTCTAGTACAGTAAGATTAAATATCTTGAGAATATAAGGGAAGTAGCATGATGATCCACCTAAATTTATTCCAGAAATTTTAAATATCAACTCTTGCCATTTTTTCTAGTCCCAAGAGACTGCTTGTTCCTACATAAAATGTACCTGATGTCGAATAAACGTTACAACATATAATGGTTATGTTATTGAACATGTAAAATATTTGTCTTTTCTTTGATAACACGTATGTACCAATACTCTATATCAAGGTACCCCGGGGAAAATAATATTTTCCCGCCCTTAATCCGGGAAAAACCCGGGATATTTTTTCCCCCATTCCGTATACACCCTGCGTCGGTATGTTATGAGCTACGTGTCTCTGTCTCCTGCTCTCTTTGCTATAAGGGTTGTCCGATGTCGCTTCCTGTTCTCTTTTCGTTTCTTCTTTCGCTCTCTTTTCTTGAATTCTTTCTTTCGTCTGTCCCTCCCTTGGCTGTTTCCAATTTTGCGGGTGCAGTGTGCTCCCCTTTTTCTCCCCTCGTTGCTTTCCTGTTGTCTCTCTCTTTTTCCACCTTGTTTTTGCTTTCACCTTCACTTTGCCCTTGTTTGATCGTCTTTTTCAGGTGTACTTACTTCACGCGTGTTTTCACTTCGGTTAATACATAAGTCTTCTACGTTATAATGATTTCCAAGTAGTGGTCGGCACAGTGGCAAGAGCCCGGATTCGTAGTGCGAGGCTCGCGGGTTTGAGTTCCCATGCCGGAAGTTTTTTTTTTTATTATCATGTTTTCTTTGGCTTCTTTTTCATTTTTACGATACTTACGTCACAAACGAACCGAAATAATGCATAATGTATTGTATTTTCTTATATTTTTACAAAAAGCATAGAGCTTCATTATCCCAACGGGTGCATGATCATGGAAAATTTGGGATTGCGAATAACTTTCCAGAAAGGAGTTGTTTATTGTATGTTATATTTATGATAAATGAGTCACTTCAATTTCTGAAAAGAAGCCAAAAAAAAAAGAATAATAAAAACAAAAGAACTTCCCATATGGGGACTCGGACCCGCGATCCTCGTACTACAAATTCGGGCCCTTGCCGCTGCGCCAACCACTACTTGGAGACCATTTTAACGTAAACGACTTATGTATTGACCGGTCCGCGACGAAAATTTTATTTTCTGAAGGTTTGGCCATCTAGCGATCCCACTTGCGTCACTTTCATTTCTAGTCAAGCCCTACATATACTGTAAATCCGGACGAAATCTGTGATGACGAGTAGGCAGCCTCTCCTTGTTAGTAAAGTTCATAAAAGACTTTATTTAGTTGCACTTGGAAGTCACGTCTTCTTTTCTATACTCCTTGAAGAGGACTGACTCTTTTGAGAGACTCTGGTATGCATTCTGTGTACAGAATGTATACAGAATGCATCCCTTAAACGTATCCTTATTATTCTACTATAAACAGAATTATATAAACAGTATCGGTGCATTTGACCGTCATGAGATCTCTACTCATCATATCTATTTAGACTACAGGTGAAGAAAGAGGTCGCTTTTTGTATATTGAAACGTTATATTTTTTTTCGTTACTTCTTCTTGAGGAGAAGAAGTACGGATTGTGTTGTTTATGTACTGGACCCTCGATGTTTGATATTCCTCAGACGACAATTTTCTCTTATTCAATGAGATGAAGGTCTCTCATCACTGGAATTCGAGATGCAGTCGGGAACCTCGATGTACGGCTAGCACTTGTTCTTTTTGTGTGATTCGGATTGTGTTCTGGAATGATTCCGTGTGAGTGTAAAGTGTAAATGTCGTGTAGTGTAAGTAACTATAGTGTTGCCCGAAAGCCAAATGGATCTTGCTCCGTTTATGTTTTTCTCTACGAGTTGTTTCTAATTAAATTCTTTCTGGATTCTAAGTTGTGGTAATTGCTGACTCTAAATTAAACTAATCAATTAAATTTTATATCTGTTATTCAATGAGTGGAATACTCTCTAAGGAACACAGTTAGTGAGCCTGGGCTATGCTCAGAGGATCAGCTAATGTCCAGCGCAATGCTGTAATTAGCTGTGGATATTTATGATGTGACTAGGTACGTCGGGGTTATACGGAATACTAAGTGTCGTGTCTAGGCGGTATGAGTTTATATAAGGTCGGTTCCTTCGAGAACGTTCGGCGACGGTGATTTTTTTGGACACCTGGTGCGGTAGGTGTCGCCAGACCGTTACAATATACACCATCATACATCGGTGTAGTATATTCCAACACATATCGTCGGCCGTTTCGAGCAAGGTGCTGTTTCTGGCAAGTCTGTTTTTTTTCTTTGGGTTGCATGACAACTGTAAACAGTCATTCAGTGACGGAAATGGCCTTGATGGGAAAAGACATGAGTATTTATGCCGAATAATGAAAAATGTAATAAAATAATAGATACGCCAAATTGAATTACTTATTAACGAGAATATTATACAACATGAATTACTTTACAACCATTTTCTAAAGATATCGAAGAGAGCTGCAGTCGCAGGGGCGGTCGGCCAGGAATTGCCGATCAAAATAGAAAGTGAATAATATTTGCACGTCGTTGGATAAATTCAGTCTTCTAAGATGGCGAATTAATTTTAATATGGTAAATTACTTTCACAGATAAGGAGTTTTCAGCAGCTGCCGCTGTAGAGGAGGCTGCCAGGACCGCGGAGGCTGCTAGGACAGCGGAGGCTGCAGAGACTTCGCCGGACAATGAATAAAAAAAATTTTAAGTTGAAAATTATAATATTTAATAAATGAAATAAAAAATTGTTAAATTGATATGATAAGGAACAAAAATAAAAATGTGTTTCAATACAATTTGTCTATTTGATTTAGTCTTCTTGCGCGCTGGCGTCAAAATGAAAATAAATTCAGAAATACAAATATTCAAACTGCCTCACCTCCCAAATCGCAGTAGTCATGGTATGCTGTGAGACTGGCATATAGTTTTTGGACAAAAACAGATAGCCAATAAAGAAGATCCAGAAAAAAGAAGCAATATGCTACATCCGAATTCAATGGCGTCATTTACTGGCGGCAGTCGACTGGTGCGTGTTTTCGGAACGCACAAAACGTTTTTTGTCTTCGTTTGAAATTATACTATAATAATGTGTTACGTCCTAACTTGAGGATGCGCCTGACGGCGCGTTTGTATTTAAGGTTCGATTCGTTCTACACTAATTGTAAATAGTAACCAAGGTGATAGAAGGATGTTTGGAATAGAAAAGGATGATAAATGATTGTTTATTTATATTTTAAGTTCGATTATTGTTTAATAAGATTCATAAATTGAGATAGGGTTCAACGTTCGGGAAGGAGAAGGAAGGAGAGAAGTAAGATGTCTAGAAGGTAGGGGAGTTACTTGGAAGTGTTGTAAAATTAGTATAGAATAATGAGGAATGCTTGGTTCTGACCAAGGTGGGAAGACAAAAGTGTGGAGGTAAGAATACGGGAGTGATAAGGAGCCGTCGGAACGGAGTGGCTATGCCAGGACGGCACAAATGTACGATACAATAATTGCGAGATGCCGCGAACGAGAGAAAAAATTCATCCGTAGATTTAAAAATGAAAAACTACTAAAAATAAAATATAAAAGACATCTTGTTTTACAACGAAATAATACAAGGAAATCATTCGAACAAATTATTAAATTTATTATTAAATTATAAATTATATTATCATTTCGGGCGTGTCATCTCCCGTAATAGGGCCACTAAATTTCGGCGATTCGCATTGGCAGCCTCTTTTTTCTCCTGCCAAGCTCGTCGCCGCTGCTGCTGAGCAGCCCACCGCCGCTACTGCTGGTCTCGCCGCCTCACGGCTGCCTTGCGGGCTCGTGCCCATCGTCCAGCCCTCACGCCTTTGGGCCTGTTTGCTAAAAAATAAAAACGATAGGTGATAAGTGATTAATGCTGACTATCTAGACAATGAAATTCAATTACAGGAAAGAGAATAGGAATACCTTTCGTCTTCTGTACTTTTCCTGCAGCCTCCGTTGCATTCATTTCCTTGTCCTTTTCTTGTTCATGTTCCGCTGGTCCTGTTCGCACATTTGATTCAGACATCTGAAAAAAACATTCGGTGAATGAAGACGTAATAATAAATAATGAAATTTAATTAATCCATAAAACGAATTCAGATAATATGATCTATTATATTAGCTCAAGTGCAATAAATAAATACTTATACCTATTCAAAATGGTATACCTCTCCGGTCGACCATTGTGGTGTAATTGGTATCACTGTTTTTTTTTATTTATAACGATAACAATAAATAAATTAAAAAAAACAATTAGAAATGAATGCTATAAGAAACGATCGCATCAAATATATGAAGTTGCAGCAGCGCCGAGTTCTCGGCGGTGAGCGCAGCGAGCCCCGAGCCGGTTGGCGTGCGAAGCGCGCAGGGTATCTCTCTCTATACAGGGTGTCTGGAAATTCGCGCACCATCGGCATACTGCCGGATTCCTTGCAAAAAATTGAGACGAAAGTTACCTATGCAAAAAAGTCCGCAAGGCCTTAGTTTTCGTGTAAAAGCACTAAATAACGGACCAATCAGCATCGGTTTTAAGGAAGACTGGCTAAAGCTTCGCATCGCCGTCCGCCCCACTACCGAGATCGAGACAATAATGTGTGGTGTTCCCCGCTTCGCCCAGGAGTGGGGCGGACGGCTATGCAATGCTCGAACCATTCTATCCTAAAGCCGAATGCTGATTGGTTCGTTATTAAATGATTCTACAGGAAAACTAAGCCGTTGCGGACTTTTTTTCATTGGTAACGTTTGTCTCAATTTTTCGCAAGGAATCCGCCAGTATGCCGATGGTGCGCGAATTTCCAGACACCCTGTATATACATATATTGTAACTTTTCGGGTGCTGTACGCGACACCTTCTGTGTCGGCTAGTTACTTGTGAGTGTCTTTACTCTAGATTAATTTCTAGGGCTCCTTGGTAGAGATAAGATCTTTGTTAGTCCCTGATACAGACTAGGGTGGAGCGAATCACACCGTAGCTGCCTCCCTCAGACCTGGATGCTGCAAGCAGCACCGAGGCTGTATCAGACTTGGGATTCGACGCACCTACCGAGACAGTATCTCGACTTGGATGCGCAAAGCGCACCGAAGCGAGTATCTGATCTGTGCAGTGCAGTCGTCACCGAAGCTGTATATTAGCTAATTAAATACAAGTTGTTAGTCAGGTCAGTTCAGCCTACGGGGAAAGAGGTTTTAAAGAAAAGGAAACCGTCCCGATTAACATTGGTTTTAATTAATCAAATAATTTCATAATCTGTGAAATGGTTGCAACCGGTAAATTATTCTATAAATTAAATTACATAAATTTAGTCGAAAATCGTAGATTTAGCTATGCAACGATTCTACGGTCGTTTATAGTTTAAATTTTAGTTAAATTGTGAAATTAGATATAAATCAAATTAAGAGTAAGTTATAATGAAAAAGAAAGAAAGCAAAGAAAATATTTGACTCGAAGACGTAAAACGCCGCTATGGTCGTTTCCGTATGCAAAAAAAATGAATCTAAAGAGTACCAGGGCGCTTTGCCTGTCTGGCCTCGGAACAATTGAGTTGAGTCAGTGTGGCGCTTTGCCTAACACTGCTGAAATAGAGTGACGATCTGGTTATTTTCCTAGTATCGAGAAGCAAGATGTGAGTCAGTGTGGCGCTTTGCCTAGCACTGCTCTTATAATTGGGAATAAGTGAGTCAGTCTGGCGCTTTGCTTAGCACTGCTCTAAAGAGTGAGAAATAAGTGAGAATAAATGAGTCAGTGTGGCGCTTTGCCTAGCACTGCTCGAAAAATAACTAATAAATAATAACTAATAACTAATTATTCAACAGACCAAAATCTGCGTACAATAGAAGGTTGGGCGCCAGGTACCTAGGGTACCGCGGTAACGAAAAGAATAAAATAATAAAAATGAAATGGGATTTTCAAAATTTAAATAACTCAATTAATTTGATAACACCAGACGAGACTACTCGGCGAGTTCAGGGTGAGGGGAACGTGGGGGCGAATAATATAGGCGAAACGAGACAAGTAAGGTTTATGGAAAAATCACAAAGAAACCCAAAAATTTATTTAACGTTAAATATAATCAAACAGGGAGGCTGTGACCCAGTGACCGAAATTGACAAACAACTGACAGACTACAAGGTATGTGGGTCACGAGCAAGGAGTTAATAGTTATGGTAATATAGAACGATTCACAAAACAAAGAAAGAACTACCTTAGGGTACAGTAGGAATTAATCATAGGATACAAAGCAAAGAATAAGACTAGGTCGATAACATAGGGGGATCTAGGGGAGCTAGGGTCGATACTTTTTGGAACTATTGAAAATCAATTAAAAGTGTCGATAAAGTAGAACAATTAATCGAAAAATCTAATGCGTCGGGGCGAACCCGTACGAACTCTCACGAACATGCACGAATACAACTACACAAGGTACGCCATGCCATGAGACAACACACGATAATAATTAATAATTAAAGAAATTCACAAGAAGGGACTATAAATAATACTATCTAAAAATCTTAAATAAACCAGCTCAGATTTTCAAAGGCCTTTTAGGAGGTTATGAATTAGGATGGGAGGGATACATGCAAGTTTGGGGAGAATCTTATCTAGGGTGTGTTAGTCGATCTTCCTAGAGACACGTGGCTAGGTAACGATACAAACAATAACAAAGGACAAAACCCAAGCTTTCAATGCAGGGATAGAAAAGACGCTATAATTTGGGGCCAAAGGCTTTCTAGGAAAATCGATCTAACGATACACAATTACAAATAGGACAATTTTCAGGGAATTACAAAGAATCAGGGACAACCGAAACACAACAATTCGATAAAATTTCAAGAGAATTTAAATACGAAGAATTAAATTTTGATATTATCGGAAAGTCGTGTAGAATGGGAAGCTTACCTTAGGGATAAGGACTCGACGGCACAAACACAGAATAAAGAGTTTTTCTTCTCAGAAATCACACAACAACACAAAAAAACAAACAGAACAAAAAGAACGAATAACACGACAATAAACACCAAAAAAAGATTATGAATGAAGGGACGGAAACAAGAAAATTAATCAGTAATGGGAATTGTTCAGATGAAATCAAAAAGGTACGTTAAGGCTCTCTTGATACAACGGTATCCAAACAAGAAGTGGCGTGTTTCCGCCTGTTACTACCCAAATTAAAATTTAGAGGGAGGGGGAAAACAAAAGTGCATCAGATGCATCCATGCATCTAATTGGTAGACGATAGTTCTTCAATCTTCAGTGACGAGGTGGCGGGCCTGACAGGGCCTGTGGCACTCAGAGCTTTTGCCAGGGGGTTGATAGATGGCATCTCAGGTTTTCGCGATACCCTGAAAGGCGGAAATATCTGCATGTGAACCGGTGGACCAGGCCGGTAGGAGACAGATGGGGAGGGGAGCGGGATATTCTTGGCGAGAGGCAGATCGTAATGCAGCGCGCTTCCAGGCGTATCTCAGGATACGATGATCTTGGCCGCCCCGGCTACTGACTCTGAGGCTTCCAGGTGACCTGCCAGGCATAGTGGGATTGAGGGATGATCTCCCTCGTTGATCCGGTCGAGACGGCACGTACGATAATCGAGAAGGACGGGAAAAATAAAGGATTACAAACGATAGAAATCAAATTAGGGGACCTTCGGAACCTGAGCTGGGGACCTCTTGTTTCGGTTTATTTCTAATTTTTCTCGGGGTCGCTTTCGTCTGAGGAGGAGTCGATTGTTCTATTACGAGGCAAATATTTTGCCTCGTTACAATATATATATATTGTAACGGATCGGGTGATCTAAAGCCCGAGACAATACGTCACAACGCGCACCATCAACCGCGCACAACAAGTGACGTCAATCGGTGACTATATAAGCGCAGCGCTAACACGGCTAATTTAGCAGTGTTAGGCAAAGCGCCACACTGTCTCAACTCAACCATTTTCCGAGGCCAGACAGGCAAAGCGCCCTGGTACTCTTTAGATTCATATTTTTTATACGGAAACGGCCATAGCGGCGTTTTACGTCTTCGAGTCAAATATTTTCTTTGTTTTCCATTCTTCATTCTAACTTACATTTCAATTGATTTATATCCAATTTCACAATATCACTAAAATTAAAATATAAACGAATATAGGATCGTTGCGTAGCTAAACCTATGAATTTTTGATGAACTTATGTAATTTAATTTATAGAATAATTTATCGGTTGCAACCATTCACAAATAATGACTTTATTTGATTAATTAACTTTTTGTTAATCGGGACGGTTTCCTTTTCTTTAAAACCTCTTTCTCCGTAGGCTGAGCTGACCTGACTAACATCTTGTATTAATTAGCTAATATACAGCTTCGGTGACGACTGCACTGCACAGATCAGATACTCGCTTCGGTGCGCTTTGCGCATCCAAGTCGAGATACTGTCTCGGCAGGTGCGTCGAATCCCAAGTCTGATACAGCCTCGGTGCTGCTTGCAGCATCCAGGTCTGAGGGAGGCAGCTACGGTGTGATTCGCTCCACCCTAGTCTGTATTAGGGACTAACAAATTGATCACCTCTACCAAGGAGCCCTAGAAATTAATCTAGAGTAAAGACACTCACAAGTAACTAGCCATACGCGACACCTTCCGTGTCGCGTAAAGCACCCGAAAAGTTACAATATATATTATAATACCCGAAACCAAGTTAAATCTAACCGTATATGATTTTAGAACGCATTTTGTATTTCACCGGATATTACTGTATGACTTATATTGTTTTTACACTGCGAATAATTACTCAGTGGTTAAAAAGAGACATATAAGTCTCAATACTAGCTCATATTGCAGTCAAATTTCTTTTTGGAAATAAAAAAAATTCAACCTATATCCACTTAGTTGGGAGTATTCAAAGTCTGATAACGTTTTACCCGTTAGGTTTACGAGGAAATCATATCAGAGCTTCTTTGTAGACAATTTAATTTCCTACAAAAACATGTCCATCAGAATTGTAAAAAAAATTTTTTCAGTAGTTTTATTTGAGAAATACAAAAAAAAAAAATTCTTACGGGTTATTTATATGGGAAAACGGAAATCCCTTGAGCGTCACGTAGAATCAAAATATCGAGCTGTCCTTGTGAGAGAATTTTTTTTATACCTACTAGAAACTTTTGAGATGATAGGCAGAAAACTTTTTTTTTTGGAGCACCCCTTAAAAAATCTTGCAATAAGGGCGTTTTGCGCACGTGTGTCTCTGTTTCTGGTATGTCTGTTTTCTGAGGGTAACTTAGGATATCCACAATTCAATGTATCTATGTGACCGAGTGTGGCGCGAAGCGCCGAACAACGAGGCACGTAGCGCCGAGTGATATACAAAAAAAAGCTTGCAGAGTCCATGGTGGAAAATTTGTACCCCTGTGTCTCGACTACCCGATGTTATAAAAGTACCTGCTTTGGGGAATTGAAGGGGGTCCACTAGGATCACGATTAACTACGGGTTCAATGGGATTCGGTTCATCAAAATTTTAGGCGGGAACGCTTGATGTATTCTGCCCCATACACATGTAGAACTCTGGATATAGTGAATAAACAGCTTGATCAACGAAAAGAAAAATAAACATATCACAATTTGATATACCATCATTCAATTATTTGTTAAAATTCTATTTATATCACACAACTCCAACGGATGAGAAGTAGAAGAAAGATGTCTAATAGTGATAAAATTAGACACAGTCATTTACCGATAACGATTAGCAAGCCGCTTCGTAGAGATTACTTTTACGATACTAGATACGTCTATCAAACAAGATGCTAAGACACCGAACCCAAGTAGCCGAAAACACGGAACGCATATCAGTCACCATGGTATGAATAGATAATTCTCCGAGACATCCCCACGACTCCACCCAAATTTTCACGACAGTTATATTCGAAAGTCGCCAGCGATCGCACGCGCCAAGATACGATCCGCTAGTCGTTATTGAGCTCGTATTTCCAGAGGATCATTTCGACAGGTATGAACTGAAAAGTATGTGAGGCTTCCCATGCGCATTTAGCCACCCGGCATTTGTGAATTTTACAATCTTTCCGCTATTTCTATTTACTATTTTTATCTAGCAACAGTAGACAGTTATAAACTGAACAAAAAAATTTCGAATCAGTTTTGCAATATGGATTTGTTTGAATCGTTATACGTTCCAACTTACATACATTCTTCGTAACATCAAAATTATCAATTGTAGTGAAAAAATTGGGTCCTACTACAAAAGGCCTTCAGTCTCAATTAAACTGAAATATATATTTTTTCTCACGCTCAGAAAACAATGATTCATCTAGTGCTCATTGACCCTAGGACGACAATTGTTTCTAGTTTTCAGATTTCGTTCGAAAATCATTGAGTCAAGATTTTTTGTTTCCACGTTTTTCTTGTTAGTTTCCATACAATTTTATATTCCTTAATGATTATTCGTCCAATCTGAGTTCATAGAAGGAACCTCGGGAAAAAATAAAAATCAGAGACAAGTCGAATTTGGAAATTTGAATCATCAATTATCAGTACATTACAAAAACATCACTGATTTTTTGACCGTTTGGAATCATTAGCTTCAATTTCTTTTGTTTAAATTTCTGCGATTTGTCAAAGTGACGTTTGTCAAGCATTTTTCAATCACTTTAACGAACAGCCAAAACAGCGTTAATGGACAAATTCATGAATAATTTACACAAAAATATACCCATTGTCACACATGCAAATCACATAAATTTGAACGAATCGTTCATTGAACACAAAGTCTAACTGTATCGGAAAAGATAGAGCCTTCCAAATTTAAATAATAGAGTCAGACGATTAGGTTAGGTTTAAGTGATTTTTTTTATTCTTTTTTGTTATTATGATTTCTTTAACCGGAAGGAAACAGGTCCTTAAGATTAAAACGTTTCAAGGAATCTGAACTTTATTTTCCATCTTCTTATTTTTCATTCTAATGAATTCACTTTCCAGCTCTCCATCTTTCTTATATTAAATTCTTGTTAGGCTGGAAGGCAGCTTCGGTACGGTTGCTCGGATAGCTACGGTAGAGCTATAGTTGTTACCCTAGTCTGGGGGTGAGACATATCCCACGTCCGTAGGAAGGCGGCTCTGGTAGGCTAACTACTTATCCGAGTCCGTATTAGGGTTTTCAGGGTTTTTTTACTTTTCCCCTTAGAGGAGTTCCAAATGAAATCCGTAACAAAGCACTTTATCGCCAGCCTTTAGCTGCGATAACGTCGCAGTAAGTTACACAACATGTTTCACCAATCAAAAATTTATCGTGGCATTGTAACAGCCAAACGAATTCAAGGCATCAAGGACAGCAAAACACAATCTTTGACCATTCCCAGATTTCAATCCGTCAAGTTGCATTATTTTTTTTTATTTTTTTTTTTTTGACATAGGGAAAAATATATATCCATCTTCATTTAGATCATGACATTCTTGAAAAATATAATGCTCAAGACACGAAGGTTTTTTACACATATGTTATACCGTAGTTTGAATTGACGGTTACAGGTCATAATCATTTCAAATGTAATCACACTCGTGTTATCTCTTGCTTTTCAGGTCACCTCCTCCATACCCGGCAAAGAAGAATAATACGTATTACTGGAAATAAAGCTATTTTCACACCCCAGGAATCGTTGGAATCAAATATTTGAAATTTTCGTACTTGAACGAATAAGAATTTTCAAAAAGCTGTAGACCGAAAAACGAACTTTCACTCAGCACTGATCCCAAGAGAGAATTTACAAAAATGTTGGGTATCAATTTTGTTGAAATCGTGATCGGCTTCACGGTTGTTTTACTAGCTGTTTATTATTACAATGTATTGGTGCTCTCATACTGGCGAAAGAAAAATGTTAAAGGTCCAAAGCCAGTCCCGTTCTTTGGTAACTTTTCGGACGTTTTTCTCCGTAAGGTTTCACTACATGAAAACTTACGGAACTTGTACCGGGCCTGGAAACACGAATCAGTCATTGGGATCTACCAAGGAACAACGCCTGGTGTAATGGTCAATGATCCCTTACTTTTGAAGCACGTTCTTATCAAGGATTTTCCAACGTTCATCGATCGCGGACTCCCTACGAACGAAGAAGTCGACCCTTTGACTGCACACTTGTTCGCCTTAGATGGTCACCGATGGAAAGCACTCAGAAACAAGTTGTCTCCAGTATTTACATCTGGAAAACTCCGACAAATGTACCATCTACTTTGCGAATGTGCAGATCACTTTGAGGAATATGTTGACAACTTAGTAGCCAAGGGGGAACCGATCGAATGCAGAGAAATCACAGCCAAGTTCACCACTGATGTGATTGGCTCGTGCGCCTTTGGGCTAAACCTGAACGCCTTGAGCAGCGAAGACAGTGAATTTAGAACGATGGGACGAAACATGACGAAGCCATCATTTACTGCTAATCTATCGAGAACAACTCAAGCTTTTTCGCCAACATTGTTCAAGTTGCTCAAGCTCAGAATTATTCCCCGTGAAATTTCGGACTTCTTTACGAGCAGTATAGCGAACACGATTGCGTACCGGAAGAAAGAGGGTGTCGTCCGAAATGACTTCATCGACTCACTGATGCAGATTCAAGCGAGCTCGGATAAAACAGATTTTGGTAAGCTTCACCTTATACCGCAAGAATCAGGTGAAACCGAATGGTCCATCCGCCCAGGCGCCGAATATTTGGTATTTTTAGGGGGATAACCACTCGTTGCGCTGAAAAATCCCTAGGGCGATCTTGGCGCGCGGTCGATCTGCCGAGTTTCATCGACCACGCGCCAAAATCACCCTAGGGATTTTCAGTGCAACGAGTGGCTATCCCCATGAAAATACCAAATATTCGGCGCCTGGGCGGATGGACCATTCGGTTTCACCTGATTCTCACGGTATAGTGTAGTTGAACTCCGCTTGGTGCATCCTTTGTCTATTGAACCAGAAAATTTTAATTGGTCTCTCTAATTTTCCTTAAACTGGCCATGTGAATGTTAGTCACCTGGCATCTCTTTTTTCATCCGAACTTTTGACTCAGGTCTTATCTTAATCATAAACTAACTTACGCAAAAAAATACAAGTCATTGTTCAACTTCCTACTGCGATAGAGGCAATCTCGAGCATCCAACAACTTGTCTGGAAATATTTTTGCATTGCAAAACACAGTTACAGGACAACTGGTTGCAGGGAACCTACTATCCATATAGTTGCTTAGATATAAATAGATGAGTACAAAGGAAAACTTAGTCCCCCAATTAGTCGCAGTAAAAATAAGAACAATGAGATATGATTGATCGAATTCGTCTTCCGCAACTGACTCGTGGTTCTCTGCAATCGAAAACACAATAGACCAGGGTGAAAGGATTAGTCGTGAATCACTCATCTCAACTCAGGGCCAGTTGCATGACTGGAAATAATCGTGTTTATCCGATCGCATGGCCGAATATGAGCCAATTTTTACGAACATCGAAAAGGGCCTCACCGGGTTTCCATATAAAATCTGCACTGGCGTCTTTCTTGACATTGGTGTCTTTATTATGTTGATAGTTGTTAGAAATAATTTTGGAGCAACTATTAAGCCCCTAGCTTCATTCGTTTTTGGTCAATAAGGGTTGCAACTCCGAACTTCGAAATGGTTTTTATATGAAACTATGATAGATATTTGAATAATTCCAACGGGATATAAAAGCTACTGATTCGAATCACTGCATATTTTTTTCATAATTTTCCAACTAACTATGAGGTAGCGAAAAAAAATTGAAAAAATTAGGGGTGGTTTTTTGTGGCTACTTCTCGAGATACACCGACCAAAAAAAATCACGTGTAATCAGTATGTCTTCAACTATAATGCATAGCAATTACATAGATGTGCGATGGGTGGATCATATTTGAAATAATAAAAATTCTATGTTAGGTTGGTACAGTATTGTAAACTGATACTAGTTGAGATTCGTAATGTACCGCACTATTGACAAGGAATGAAAAGTTCACGAAATTGCGTTATCTGTGTCAGTTCAAGAAACGTGTTATACTTATTTTTGGATAGTATATAAAAAAATGCCGTTATCCAAATCATACCATTATTGGTAGCAAATAAATTAAATCCTAAGAGTGATATGACTTGAGAATCACAGTGACACAAATATCGTATCCTTATAATGTGGATTTGATATCACCTTGGAATGAATACAACGAATTTTGTATAAGTTTCTTTGCGCATGCGCAAGCTAACTGCTGACTAAGTCAAGCGCAGGTTATATTCTACATTGTTTATGTTTATTTGATTCGTCGTTACTCTTAAAATACTAGTATCAGTTTACAATACTGTACCTACCTCACATGGAATTTTCATTATTTCAAATATGATCCACTCATCGCACATCTATGTAATTGCTATGCATTATAGTTGAAGGCATACTGATTACACGTGATTTTTTTGGTCGGTGTATCTCGAGAAATAGCCACAAAAAACCACCCCTAATTTTTTCAATTTTTTTGCTACCTTATAGTTAGTTGGAGAATTATGAAAAAAATATGCAATGTGATTCTAATCAGTAGCTTTTATATCCCGTTGGAATTATTCAAATATTTATCATAGTTTCATATAACAACCATTTTGAAGATCGGAGTTTCAACCCCTATTGACCAAAAACGAATCAAGCTAGGGGCTTAATAATTGCTCCAAAATTATTTCTGACAACTATCGACATAATAAAGACACCAATGTCAAGAAATTCACCAGTGCAGATTTCATATGGGAACCCGGTGAGACCCTTTCGTAGCAAGATTTCCGCAAAAACTATTGAGGTCATGTAACCTGAAGTGCTCACAAAATCATACCTGCAATTCTGATATTATCTCCAAACATTTGCAATCATAGATTTCTTGAAAACAAAGATATAAGCTTACTCAACATGTAGAAAAAATCGTGACAATGCCTAAGATACTCGATTGAGACTTGTAGTCAAATTTAGTACGATGGCGTTCATCAGTCAATGACAAAAAATTTTACCAACGCACAATCCAATCGGTAGGGAAACCCATGTATTTATCATTAGATAGGTAAAGAGTGTATTGATCAATTTCAATCAAGCTTTGAATCGCGGGAAACAAATTTCCTTGTCCATCATAGGTGATCTTACGCAATCTACTTGCTTTACTTAGTGGAGTCCTTTTCTCCTAAATGAGAGACTAACAGAATAGATTTTTGGATGCCGTGTGAAGAATTTTCGGCATGTTTCAGAAATGACGGACAGCCTGATTGCTGCTCAAGCTTTCGTCTTCTTCGTGGCTGGATTTGAGACTTCCTCGACAACCATCAGCTTTGCGTTGTACGAGCTTGCTCAGAATCAAGACATGCAAGAGAAGCTACGCGATGAGATCCGAAACGCATTGGAGGCGCACAACGGACACTTGCCATATGAAGCAATTAGGGAGCTCAAGTATTTGGACAAGGTGTTCCAAGGTAGCGCCTACAAAACTCTTCGATCCTGATTATAAACTGAACGTTTGCTTGCCGAACTAGCTGAATTAGCTGATGTTGATAATAGACTCATCTAATCTTCCTTGTTTGTCGTAGAAACCCTGCGAAAACATCCGCCCGTCCCATTTCTCATACGGAAAACGGTAAGAGACTACACGTTTCCAAATACCAAAGTTCATATTTCGCCCGGCACACCGGTCTGGGTATCGGTGTTGGGACTCCACTATGACCCAGAGTACTATCCCAACCCGGAAGTCTTCGATCCCGAACGATTCGAGAGCGGGGCGATTCAGGAAAGGCCTCAGATGGTTTATTTACCGTTTGGGGATGGGCCACGGAACTGCATCGGTAAGAAGTAGCTTTGTCTACATTGGAATCAAGATGTCCAGTGTGCAAGCAATTCACCAAATCAATTATGGTCCCAGGTTTCATTTCTTTGTTTCCAATTCTTCTGACCTTCCAAGTTCAATAGATTGATTGTGTATTTTCAGGAGCCCGATTCGCAAACTACCAGACGAAGATGGGTCTTATTAAAATATTGAAGAACCACAGAGTATCAGTCTGCTCGAAGACGAAAATTCCGTATACTATCGAGATAAAGGCAGGCATCTTAACACCGGTCGGTGGCGTTTATTTGAACTTCACGAAGATTGCTTAACCCATTTTCCCATAGACCGCGCAGCTATGGTCCGACACATTCAATGACGAGGATGACGATGCGGAGATTTTCCTAAAAATTCCAATTACTTGACGAACGCGAGGCCAATTTCAATGGAAATGAGTATTATCGCATAGTACTTCATTTGTACACGAAATACGATACTCACATCAGTTTTGTGTTTATGGTAATATCATTTTTTGCATTATGTCACGATTCTCAGTTCTTCAGAATAACGAAATTGATCTATCTTTATCCTAATATATTTTCAAGGATATACAGGGTGCTTCCTCAGACGCGGGAATGCGGGTCTCGGATCATTAAGTCGGTAAGCACATGTCGTAAAATTATCGCGGTCGCACTAGATTCACCGTTTGACTATTATGTAGGTACAAGTATGGAATAGTATTCCTTATTTGGTATCATTCCATGGCATGTGCTTACTGACTTGGCGGTCCGAGACCCACAATCCCGCGGCGCCTCCGAAACAACACCCGGTATATATATCATTGACACAAGTGATAATAGGTACACTTGACGTGACGTGTTTAATAATGACCATTATGAAGTTGACCCCGCAGTCTTTTATCCCATTTCTTCTCTAAGTACCCATTGTAAGATTGAAACAAGCTGTTTTATTCTATTGATATATTTTCAAAATAAAGGTAATGATCGTACTAATAAAATAAGGTACAAAAGCCCATGATTTTTATTCGATGCATTAATTATTTATTCTATCCCATTGATATTAACAACATGTTCTTGAGTTGTAGAAACATCTCAGGTAGAATATTGAAAATACCAATGGAAGGATCATTTGAAACGTATATAACTTTATAATTGTGTATAATAGGACAAAACAAGACGGCACAGTACTCTAGAGGGATATAAAGATCCGTGTAAGAATATAAATAATGATATCACGAATTCCAAGTACGGACAACACATGCGATATTATGAAATTTACAATTAACGTACGATAATAAACGAAACTATTACAATAGAATGTCAATTTGCATAGTCAATAATGGCGGAGCGACCGCATGGTAGTATACTTACATTTTCGACGAATTCTTCATTTGTTCGTCAATTCCGTAACTAAGTTTGTGTTCGTATTAATGGTCAATTGGAGTTCGTTAACTTATTTTCCATTTTACTGCAATATTCTTATCAAGTTCGTGATGAACAAACGAAGAACTTGCGGCTTCAGATATTTCAATGCGTCCACGCTTGTCGATGGTTCTCGGCCGAGAAACTGAATTTCGCCGGGTGTCCGGTGAACCGGTCATTACTAGCCTGGTCAAAATCGCGCGACTCGACCGAGTCTCTTTACCGCAGCGAATCAACAACTGTAAAATCGAATGTATGTTGGTCTATACGACATTATTATAACGCTTCTGGTTTATGGCTTACGGAAAACAGTCCAACATGCACATGCATGCAATATGAATATCTGTCATGTATTTTTAGACTTTCAGGTCATGATAAATAGCTTTCATCAACTTATTCGCATAATTTACATGAAGAAAGTATTTATAATAGAAGAATGCAATTATTATTTCGACGGCATAACTAGACCATGTCTTATCAGTCACCTAAAATAGCCCCGTTATCGTCTTCAATAATAAGAAACAATAATATGATACTTTGAGGTTAAGAGAATTATCTGTATAACAAATACATCACTAAGTGGCTGTTCAATTGTCCAACCCATATTAACTTCCGTACAGGATGAACAAGTCATGGAGATCGCCAATTATGCAGTATAAAAGCTGTGCCTATTAATAAACGCTTGATCTGCTCGGAAAAATTTGAAGTAGATAGTGCAATATTCCACCATGGTCAGAATATTCGAACGGGCCATTATACCCGCATGGTACGGGAGGGAAGTTCTACCTGGAAACGTGTAGATGATAATACAGTTACAAAGCAGATATGGCCGAGAAATGCTCAAGATGCGTATATATTCTTCTCACGGTGAATCTGATGGCATTCAAAAAATTAATAGACCATTTCAAAAAACAGATTGCAATCATCCTGAAACTTTTCAATTAAAATTACATTCAAGTCTTGAATAGCTAGGTTTTCATGATTTGAGATTTCCATCAGACTTCGGAAGAATGTTGTGTTCCGCGAGAAAGGTACCTGTGATTCTTTCCAAATTCCTCAATACAACAGTATGACTGTGACGGCTGGGTGAATTTCTGAAATACTCGAAATGTCGGCTTACAATTAGATTTTATTTTTCAACCGATATTTAAACCTGTGGGAAGAAGAAAGTTTCAGTATTCAATTTTATGGTAAAAATTCTCAGTTTTCATTCTGTGCAAATTCAAGGACCTATCGAGAAAATCAATTTGTATGTATACGGACGGGTTATATCGAGATATTTTTTCAACCATTCGTTTTCAAGCACCAACTGATATCATACCTACGCTTATCTATGCCTGCAGCCATCGATTAATTTTTGTATGTTTCATCCCAATCCCAATCGTTTCAATTGATGGCACAGATCTCTAATGAAGACGGATCGCATTTTATATCTATTCGATAACAAATAAGACGAAACTATATGAAGGCGAAAATCGGCGAAGGTTTCACACAAGTTTGATAACCACGATGACGCAGCTTCTACTCCTACTCTTGGTTGGCCTCGCCGCCATAACAGTCACATCGGATTTGTTTTTATTTCCTTGTACACCCTGGGCATATGAGCGGATTCACGTCACTTCACTCAAAAATAAACCGTCAAGTCACAGATTTTTGCGTCATTCGAAATATCTTTAGTACTATGGAAAAAAAAAATTCAACTTCAAGGATTTTCAAAAATTTTCGAAAATGGCGGAGTTAGAGCTATGTGAATTTTCGTGAACCGCTGTTGCACCGCTATGTTTAAAAATTCATATCTTCGAAAGTATTCAACGGAGCGGACTGGTCCTTGAATCATTTTGTTCGTAAAATAATGCACTTTCATGAAAAAAATGTCAATTACAAAATAGTACATTGAGCAACTAGTGCGCAAAGTTGGGGATTCTGATACGAATGTGAAGTTTGCAATCACACGAGTTCAGAATCCCCAATGCGCACGAGTTGCTCATACTATTTTTTGAAACGGTGCGAAAAATTCATATCACAATTCCAATAAATTTTTAAAGAGAGTTTAAAGAAATTCCAGAGAATTTTCTGCGCACAAAGGTTATGACGGGCTAAGGGACTAAGGCGGAGGGGTCCAGGGGCGAAGCCCCTGGTAGGGGTGCAGGGGGCGAAGCCCCCTGCCGGGGGGCTGGGGGGGCGGAGCCCAAAAAAAAATGTGATTAAAATTTATTTAAGAATAAAACTGAATAAGAAATCGGTTACGACATTATAAACAATTTAGGCAGAGCTTTTCCGAATGAAAGAAAAAATTATTCGAAAGTTTTAGTAATGGGTATTTGATTAAATAATAATACATCAAGTAATCGTATGAGGTCAACGAGTCAACAATGAAAACAGTTGAAATAGTTATAATAGATATTTATTTAAATTAAATGCCTTCTGGTTAACAGCTTCAGTTATTCACTGAATTATTGTTTATATTAATTGTCACTGAACAATTATTCGAGTGAAATGAAGTATTTTTATTATTGGTAGTGTCAATTAAGAACTGATCCGAAGGTGCAGTAGAGGTGGATGGTTTTGGTACAGAGATCGTTTCATCCATGGTACTGAATTTCAGGCGCTTTGGCGATGTACATTCATTTGCGGAAGAAGTTGTTTGATTTACCGCAATGGAGTTTGTGATTTTTTCTGCAATCTTTACCTTATTGCTGATTGAAGCTTCGATATATCCTTCTGCGACGGAACTGGATTTCCATCCTCCATGTCTTTTCAAAGTTGTAATGTCTGCACCAGCATCCGAAAGCAATGTTGCCGACGTTCTACGGAAGCTGTGTCCTGTATACAAATCAGGTTCAGGCAGCTTCAAAAATGTGGCGATTGTTTTAGGAATTGAACCTATATTAAGTAAAACTACCCCATAGAATAGTGTTTAAGCCAATTGGTTGCTTTGTACATTTTCCAGATCGATAATTCAAAAATAAACGATCAGTTTCGCAGTTTCTCGGTCGTAATTTTATATATTTCTGGGCAATTCTGTAAAAATCACCGACAATCGTAAAAGAACGTTCAATTTCTGTTTTGGTTATTGGAATTTTTACCAAAAGCATTGTTTTATGGTCTTCGATGTTTTTCACACTTAAGTTGGTGAGTTCTTCTCGTCTACAAGCACCGGTTACTCCCATGATCATGATTACCTGACAAGAATATATATTATGTATGAAAGGAAAGAGAAGTGGCTGAGCGAAGAAGGGGATAAGTAGTTTAATTTAATATATATATTTACCTTTGCGGCGAGAAACTTATCATCCGGAGCATCGTTGCAAAATTTAGATACTTCTGTTGCGCTGAAAACTTTCGATTTTTTGTTTTTGTGTCCTTTATTTTTTATTTTCAAGAATGCTATCAGTTTGGTGTATGCGCCTATGTTTACGTTATTATATGAATTAATTGTCGCTTTCAGCATGGAAAAACGTGACCACATGGTCGATGGAGCAAGAGTTTTGGAAAGTTCGTCGAAATACACTAACAATACGTTCTCATTGAACGAAGTTGTGTTTTTTGTTTTCCGCCACTTTTTGAATTCATTATAAGCCGCAGTGTATTGTTGCCTCGACTTGGCGGGCAATAAATTAAGAGCAATATTATTTGCCATTTTAGTCAGTTGAATCGGTACTGTATTTTCTATATTGGTCTCTGAATCACTTGACGAACCCATTTCTTGTAATTTATTTGAATATTTGTATCGATTCTGAGTTTTTACCTATACAGCACGCACGTCAGGTGTGATAAGAGTCGAAATAAACACTGAGCAATAGAGTGCAATATGTTTTTTCTCTCCTCCTTGTTTACCTACAATCCGAAACGTGGGTGAATACGTCCTCACTAGCGGCTAGTTCAAAACCCGTGGTACGCCCTTCGTCAAAGTCAAATATTCATTACGACGATATATTTATTTAATAGTTTCATCTATTCATTTTCCATCGATAGTATCATGCCACGCGACTGTTCCGTTCTCCGGAAAAGTCAATAGTACATATTATTGAAGCGAAAACACGACACAGGTGCATTTCTGTCTTCTGCTCCAGCCGCTGAAGGGACAAAAGGAAGTGGAACTTAGCGCGACGCCATTTTGACGCGATTTCAATATGGCCGAACACTCGTATCCATCATACTGATATTTGCGTCAAATTCATTTTAATTTTCATTAATTCACATTTTTAACTTACTTTAGAACCATAAAAATAACGATTTGGTGAATATAGAAAATAAATATAGAACTTCAAAAATGTCCACTTTATATTGTGTGCAAAGCAGTGCGCAAAGTGATCACTTTGCGCACTAGTGCGCGAAACGGGTACTTTGCGCACGCAAAATAGGCATCAAAAGTCGAATTTTGCGCACCGCGTTGCAAAAAAAAATTTCCTTCAATTTTTTTTCGTCGTTTTTTTTTTTTAATTTCACTGCCATTTCCGCGGGACTCACAGAAATTCATGGAGATAATTTTCTTTGGATACCTGGATCCTTCCCTTTCAATCCTATTCAAACACAACTGAATCTGTATAATTGGGCATGTTCTTATTTTCGCAGCATATCTTTTGCGTACTGTACGTCTGCAGAACATCAAGCGGAAGAATCTATTTTACAAAATCGATTCGATAAAGCATTGACAGTTCGTAGCACTCTGAAATTACATGCGGTCATTCCAATATCCCATAGACTCGTCAAAACAATAGTATATTGTGCAACAAGTGCGGGAAGTTGGCGATCACTGACGAGTGTGAATTTTCACTCGCCTTCGGCTCGTGCTGCAATCACACGAGTCAGTAATCGCCAACCCGCACTTGTTGCACATCCTTTTTTATGTGACACCAGCATGGGAAGTGAGACTTTGGTTATAATAAGACTATTAAAAATAAGTTCGGGGTTATATTTGTCGAAAGGCAGCGGACCTGATCGTAGTCGTAACTCAACACGCCCGATGGCGCTAGTTACGCTCTAAAAGCGTGCGGTAATAAACATTACCGCACTGTTTTGCGTGCGGTAATGAAAATAACCACACGGTTGGGGAATCGGCCATTTGGCGCACCATTTTTAGTGCGCAAAGTCGAACTTCCCATGCCGGTGTTACATAAAATTATTTTCCGCATCAGAAAAATTCGATTCGATGAAAATTATGAATTGATTTCAAACAGAGGTGTCCTAATAAGTGTCACCCAGCGAATTATCGCTAAAAACATCGGCCCTTTTCAGAGCCACCAAAATATTGCAAAAGATCCATCAGTCATAAAACTCTACTGCGCAACACACTGAGCTTGCGGGAGTAGCGCGGACGTGGATCGGCGCGCGCGACGAGACGTTTTATTTTTTTTCTTCGGCCCAGGTATTTTCTCCATAGATTTTCTTTTTTAGGATTAAAGGGGAAAGATCCAGGTATCCAAAAAAAATTATCTCCATGAATTTCTGTGAGTCCCGCGGAAATGGCAGTGGAATTAAACAAAAAAACGACGAAAAAAAATTGAAGGAATTTTTTTTTTCAAATACACATTTTTTTTATAAAAGCGCATTCTTTTACGAACAAAATGATTCGAGGATTAGTCCGCTCCGTTGGATACTTTCGGAGATATGAATTTTTAAACATAGCGGTGCAACAGAGGTTTACGAAAATTCACATAGCTCTAACTCCGCCATTTTTGAAAATTTTTGAAAATCCCTGAAGTTGTATTTTTTTTTCCATAGTACTGAAGATATTTTGAATGGCGCAAAAATCCGTGACTTGACGGTTTATTTTTGAGTGAAGTGACGTGGATCCGCTCATATGCCTATATAGGAAAAAGTGGTAATGTTAAACCCTGTCTGTAATATATAACTCCTTGATATCGTTATCGGCTAACACCTTTGATAGTAAATACATGATAGCGATAGCGCTATAACATATTCCGAATGATCGAATCTATATAGTGATTGATTCTGTTTCTATTCATGTATCAGGGAAGTTTTTTTTAGACCAGAAATATCACGATTTTACTCAAGAATATTCTCGCATGTTGATAACCACAACGTTACCCTCAAATAATCGACGGTGTTATAGAACAGAAATTACTTCAAAAGTGACAGGCTATCTACGACATGGGTGCAACTATTGCTTACGATGTGAAATCGTAAAAACAGAATGAAGAAAATAGCATGTTTATATCCGCGAGTTGTGTTGGATATAAAACAAAATACTATATTTGTCATTTTATATTTTTCACATTATTTTCAATAATTTTTTTGATAAATCAGATCAGTCTTCCTCTCATTTTCACTCGCCATATCCACAAAGGGTCTCACCGGGTTTCCATATGAAATCTGCACTGGCGTCTTTCTTGACATTGGTGTCTTTATTATGTCGATAGTTGTCAGAAATAATTTTGGAGCAATTATTAAGCCCCTAGCTTGATTCGTTTTTGGTCAATAGGGGTTGAAACTCCGATCTTCAAAATGGTTGTTATATGAAACTATGATAAATATTTGAATAATTCCAACGGGATATAAAAGCTACTGATTAGAATCACATTGCATATTTTTTTCATAATTCTCCAACTAACTATAAGGTAGCAAAAAAAATTGAAAAAATTAGGGGTGGTTTTTTGTGGCTATTTCTCGAGATACACCGACCAAAAAATCACGTGTTATCAGTATGCCTTCAACTATAATGCATAGCAATTACATAGATGTGCGATGAGTGGATCATATTTGAAATAATGAAAATTCCATGTGAGGTAGGTACAGTATTGTAAACTGATACTAGTATTTTAAGAGTAACGACGAATCAAATAAACATAAACAATGTAGAATATAACCTGCGCTTGACTTAGTCAGCAGTTAGCTTGCGCATGCGCAAAGAAACTTATACAAAATTCGTTGTATTCGTTCCAAGGTGATATCAAATCCACATTATAAGGATACGATATTTGTGTCACTGTGATTCTCAAGTCATACCACACTTAGGATTCAATTTATTTGCTACCGATAATGGTATGATTTGAATAATGGTATGATTTGAATAACGGCATTTTTTTTATATAATATCCAAAAATAAGTATAACACGTTTCTTGAACTGACACAGATAACGCAATTTCGTGAACTTTTCATTCCTTGTCGATAGTGCGGTACATTACGAGTCTCAACTAGTATCAGTTTACAATACTGTACCTACCTAACATAGAATTTTTATTATTTCAGATATGATCCGCCCATCGCACATCTATGTAATTGCTATGCATTATAGTTGAAGACATACTGATTACACGTGATTTTTTTGGTCGGTTTATCTCGAGAAATAGCCACAAAAAACGACCCCTAATTTTTTCAATTTTTTTTGCTACCTCATAGTTAGTTGTAAATTATAAAAAAAATGTGCAATGTGATTCTAATCAGTAGCTTTTATATCCCGTTGGAATTATTCAAATATCTATCATAGTTTCATATAAAAACCATTTCGAAGTTCGGAGTTGCAACCCTTATTGACCAAAAACGAATAAAGCTAGGGGCTTAATAATTGCTCCAAAATTATTTCCAACAACTATCAAAATAATAAAGACACCAATGTCAAGAAAGAGGCCAGTGCAGATTTCATATAGAAACCTGGTGAGACCCTTTATTGGATTGTATACATCGGACTCCGTATGTATGATGTGCAGGAACATTTTCTCAATGCCTTCTATATGGAAAATAATTTCCTCACGTAACCTGAAATATTTCTCATCCTAAAAATTTTCAAAGATTTCGCGACGCAATGTTTTTCCGCTGAGTTTGCGAGATATAGGTATAAACAAGGGTTCCACATTAGCACCTTCTCCTCTATGCTATATATTACCGGAATGTGCTGCTTCGGTGCAACATTTTTTTCGCTTGCTTCCGAAGCACCGTCACGATAAGGCTGCGAAAAGATCTTTAGTAGATGTCCAAGGAGGGGTTCTGGACTAATCTAGGTCAGTGTAAGGTGTGATTCGTCAAGGTGTAGTTTAAATAGAAGTAAAGCCAGAGTTAGTATAGTACTGGGGCAATCATTAGAAATTGTAGATGTATCAATACAGTATCGAGGCTCAAGTCGGACTCCGGGCCGTCTCCCGTCCAATACCACCCTTGTTAGAGGTGGGGATTAATTCCCACCATCACAACTCGGCTGTCCTGGCCATAGTACTTTTCGGACTATCATCTCAGATAAATAATCGATACCTAGCAAAAATACGACGCATCTACTTGTGAAACATGTGATTCTATTGTTTTCGTCGCATATGCCCAGAAACACATGAAAATAAAATAAGAACAGTCTTTAGCCTGTGACTAGCTCTTTGAATGCTGCAAAGATTATTTTGAGCGGAAGGCTGACTTGTCCTTTAATCTCAGGGTGTTTTTTGGAATTTGATCCAAAAGGGCCTACTTATTATTTCTTGGGAATTAGGGAAGGTGGTTCCATTCAAGCAACATGTTTAACAGGAATAATGGTTTTATTTGATATGAGAAATGAATAATCTATAAACTAGTGCTTGGTCCGTATGACCGCCAATCTGGCCTTCTTACATTTAATTTAATGATAACACGTTATGATATGGGAACGTCTTTCGACGAGGAGGTGTTTTCTCATATTTTATACTTCTAAGATTAAGTTTACGGTTGCCTTCATTTGAACAAGGAACATTAGTTGTTTCAAACCGGTGCGTTTAAGCAGGTGATCTTTTATAATTGTTCGATTACTTGTTTTTGAAATTAAATTGAAATGATTTTACATGTTTTTGAAATTGAATTGAAGTGACAATTGCTCATCCCGACTAAATCACTGGATAATTACCTCAACAGTTGTGCTGGTTTAGCCTAGGATCGGACAGGCGAGGAGACCGAACAACCCGCTAGCTTCACCCCTGCGTTCTTAAGCTGAACTCTGTGCTAATAAAATGCAATAGGAATATCAAAGTAGTCGGACAGACGAGGAGGCCGAAGCGACCCTGCTAGCTTCTTACTTTAATATCTCTAGAGAGAACTGGCTCTGTTCAACCACGATTTTACGCAGGGCCTCATCATTTCCGGTCCTGACTTTAATAGCGAGAGAGGTTCTCATTGAGGTAGCCTACGGACCGCCGAGTATTTGGCGACTTGCTTTTTCCATAAGGTTTACAGCATTAGTGGTAGATGGCGTGCGCCTTACAAGCTATTTTATATATTTATATATGTATGTCTTTTTTATGCCACGTTACAAGCCTCAGGATCACAATTATACACTTGTTTATACATGATACAATTTCGTTTGGTTTAATCCTTTCAGCAATAATCAGGCACATTGCAGGCGATCCGAATTAGACCAACGTTTTCAAGAACTCAGACATAGTTTTATTAATGTCATACATATATACATATATACATATATGTATACATATAATATAATAGTATAATGGACATTTTTAGTGAGCTTGGGTATATATACATCAACCAAAACTCGTACCCTACACATTTCATAAATATTCTTCTAATCCATCAAATCCATGGATATAATAGACTCGCCAAAGAATGCCTAGAGTTACAGAACGAAATCAAGACGTTTTTTGGTGCACTTAGCAAATTTTTCAATGATATCTTCGATATCGAGGTCAATGTCCCGATGGATATGCAGTAAAGCGAGCCCAGTGAGCCGCTGCTCTCCCATAGTTGTCCTGAGCCAAGTCTTGTTGATACACTAACTGGCAATGTAGCTAAAATTCTAAGAAATGTGTTGATAGAAGGGTATAGATCTGTGTCGCTCAATTTTACAATCTGTAGCAAATTATCGGGAATTGCAACGCCGCTCTCGACTTCGCGCTTCCATTTGGCAATCCACAATTGAAATTCCGCCAGAATAGAGGAGACAGGAGCATCTAGGAGTTGTTTTGTATATTCGCTGCGTTGCGCACAGCTATGAGATCTTCTTCAGCATACGTTGTACGAGGCAAGAAAACTCCAAGATTGAAAAGATTCATTACATCAGGGGAGAGCCTTTCTCTTAGATCAGAGATGATATTGTCTAACAGAGGGATGTATATTGCTCTCCGGAAATACTCCTCAGTGGATTGACCTGGCTGATGATTCGCTCGATGTATCTGCCGTGAAACAGTACGCGTGATAGTGCCTTCAGCTCTATATCCAATTTTTCAGCAAGCTCTTGCGCTTCGGAAAACAGTTGCCTGAAAACAGATTCAGCTTCCTGTCTCTTCTGCTCTAAGACGCTCATGGTATCCTTCAACGCATCTGTTGCTCTCTTCAAGTCTATAGATGATGTTTGAAGAAAGCGACTGAGTGACACAGTTGTCCCTGAAACGTGATGGATAAAACTAAGTGAAAATGAAGCTCTGAATAGTGCTGAGCGCTGTACTATGAAAGGAGGTGAGACATAACTCTCACCTAATACGTCATTCAGGCAAATAGAAGAGATTATGAACTCCGGACTGCGCAAAGCTTGTCGAAGGCATTGGGCGTCAGATGCAGTATTACTATCTTTCCACGATGAAATTTGGTCGAGAACACCACATATTTTCACCAATGTATCGCCCTGAAACTGTAGGTGCCCGTCGTGCCTTTCAACCCAACGCGTCTCGCAGATCCCCTGAAGTGCAGTTCCGCCAAGTGCTTCTCGAAAGACTTTATGTCTCTTTACCGAGACATTAGCAAACGCAACGATTTTCTTCATTGTTGCCGATGTATTGCGACAGAGCACGACCTTAGAAGACATTGCTAGTGAATTGTTCAGGATATGGTTACTACAAGGACAACGTTTTGCGTGGATGGCTGTCTTGATGAGTTCTTGAACGGCGCCCTTCGTTTCTGAAGCCATAACTGAGCAACTGTCCGTGCCGATTCCAACACACTTCGTCAGATCCACGTTGAATTTCTTGCAAATATCTTCAACTATGTGTGCCAGAGCAACGCCAGTGAGACGAAGTTCTTCAGACGCATCTTCAGGACGAATAATCTCATACGCATTACAGAATGTAATAAAATTCTCTCTAAGAGCTCTATCGTGGAGGTAGCGAAACGATAGACTGAGTTGCTCGATGTGAGATATATCAGTTGTTTCGTCAATCATAATAGAAAATAATTTTGCTTTTTTAACTCTGGCAAAATGACTTCTTGGATCTCTCTTTTGCATACGTCGATGAGCTGGTTCTGTATAGTTTTGCTTATGTACGTTGCATTGGAAGAAGCGGTTTCTAGATGGCGGCGTAGGTTTGGGTCAGCAGAATCAACTCTGAAGCGCAACAAAGCTCCGAAGTTGCCATCATTAGCGACGGGGCTGTCCTCTTCATGATCATCAGTACTGGAATGGTACCACGCACCATCATCTCTGTGACCACGCAAAGGAATATTTTGACGACCACAGAATATTATGCTGCTGATAATTGGTCGCAAACGCGCTCGATTCTCCTTAACCTGTGCTTCGCGCTGTGCAGAGACTCGATTAGCGATATCGATGGCAGGTTGGTGATAGGTTAAAAGAAACTCCTTTCCAGCTTCGACAGCCCGTTGGTAATATTGGTTTCGCTGGTGAGTCAAAAGCGCTCCCTTTTCGCCAAGCAGGTCGTCGAAAGCTTTTAAGGGGCCTTTAACTAAACGTTGTCTATGAATATTCGTCTCATGACCCAAAAGACCACCACCCGAGGATGTAGCGAAAAGAACACAATATTTACAATAAAGTCCCTGATCATTATGAGACAGCACAAGCCAGTCAAACTTTTCCAAATGCGATATCTGGGCGTACTTTTTCATCTCTTTCCCTTTCTTAGTAACGACACAGTAAGGAAAATCATAATTTGGCGGCGGCGTCCAGTGTCGCTCGAGTAGTAAAGCTTTAGTGAAATCATCTATAATGTTAGTATGCCCTATGTAGCAACCGATATCTGATGAGAACTGAGACTGAGCCCAGGGTTCGTTTTCCTTTTCGGCAGCAGAGTCAGACGATCTGCATCCAATACTAACAAGTCCGGCATCAGCCTCAATGGGTGCGTTACTATCCTGTTCCGAAGAAATAGATGGCAGTGACGAAGATGACCCAGCTATTTCCTCAGATACTGATTTTGACTTTTTAGTGAAAAAGCTGTCAATTGTACCATATCTAATAGATCCATGACGCTTCAAACCACTCCCTCTCTTCAAGAAATCACCCTTCACCGAAGAAAAAAGAGAAAAGACCAGAGACCGGAGATGATCGTTATAGGGGGGAAAAGTTACATCTCAGTTTTTCAGTCATATGCTTTTTTTCAATAAGCACATAATTAAGAATGAACGTATAAAGCGCCATACAAATTTACAAATAAATATCTATTCTGAATGATGCTCATATATTAATTATTTATCACAAGAAGAATATCAGAATATGATTGCGAAATTGAATTTCATAATGTAGAATAATGAAGTAAATACTTACCATCATAGATGTTTCACTTTTTACACACGAAATTGAATTTCATAATGTAGAATAATGAAGTAAATACTTACCATCATAGATGTTTCACTTTTTACACACGTCAGTGAAGTAAAAGATGAGAAAGTAAAAATAAACTTAGCGATAAAATATGAGAAAAAATACTTTCGAACTGTTCGAAAATGTTCCTTGAATTCTTCAATCGATTATTTTATTCTTCGAATCTAACAATAACAATCGTAGCGCGTAGCGCTCGCACTTAATAAAATAAAAATTATCAACTTGTGGGACAGCTTATAACACATGCTCAAAAAATCCGTGTGTGGCGCCGTAAATTATTACCGCACTGCAGTACAGCGCCGCGACATTTTTACGTACTACGTACACGCTAGAATACGGAGTGTGGTGCAGCCCCCTGACACTGGTAGTCGCCGCACTGTAGCGCTGGTAGTCGTGTGCCAGGCCGTCTCTTGAATATTCGAAAGAGAATATGAAAGAGTAAGCGAGAAAGAGAGAAAGAGTAAAAGAAATTCTGAGCACATCGTCGTACCTTATTTTTAGTTTACAGTACACATTTATTATCTGACCATGTGGTGTGTGTGTGTGTGGTGTGTGTAATCAGTACTGTATCTTGAAAATTGGGGGGATGATATGATATCACGCGATGAGTTTCCAGTGGGGGGAGTCATGACCCCCATGCCCCCCCCCCCCCCCCCCCCCCCCCCCCGGATCCGCGCCTGCACGAGGCCTCGGTTACAATCACTGTATAATAAGTAAGCATTGTAAGATCCACGACAATGGCTGAAGAACTGTGTGTTATTTGTTATTAAGCGTTCCAAGTAAAACCGATCCGAGAAATCAGAGCTAGAGAAATAGCGACACTAATCGACGCCAGTGTGAAACGTAAGGATAAGAAGCGTAAACAGTTCATCGTAAAAGAAAGTATAATTATTCACGAAGCATGTTATAAAAATTACACATCTCCGAGCATTATAAAAACGTATGTGGATGCCGATGCATCGTCGAGTTCAGTTGTACACGCTCTTCTGTAGCTAGCAATTTTGATTTCAATAGTTGTATATTTTGTTCGTACGATGCCTCTCACACATTCATAAAAGCACAGTCAAAAAACAAACCGCGATAACGTCAAGCTATACGTTTGATCAACACTGAAAACACAGTAGAAAAGATTGTAAAACATTCATGCTACCGGAATGATAAATGGGCCAACGAAGTTCTCGATCGCATACATGCGGTACCGAGTCTACTGCCTGTTAAAGCCCGTTATCATTTATCCTGCTATACCAAATATTTCCGCTCGTCACACCTGCCGATGGATCAATCAATAAATGATAATTTTCGAATCATCGAACTTATTGAGAAATATATCTCACAATCAGAGAATCCCAACGAACGTAATTTCTCTATGAAAGGAATCATCGAAGATTATGAAGGAAGTGTACCGAATAATCAATGGCTCAAACAACAGTTATATGAAAAGCTTGGCAATAACATATTCATCACATCAAATCCCGGAAAGGCACCTATCATTTATCTACGTGAAACGTGCCACAAAGTATTATTTGAACACTACGAAGAGTCTGAACTTGAAGAGAGTGAGCGTGAGAAAATAGTTAAGGCTGCCGCGGAAATTATTTCAGACGATATTCGCTCACGAGAATACGAAACTGATCATTATCCATCTCCTAATTCGTTTCCTAAAAACGTTGAGGCAGACATTCCCGGCTCATTGAGATCGTTTTTGGACTATACAATTTCAAGTAATAGACGCGGAAAAGAGAAAAGACTGTCATCGAAAATAGTCTCTATTGCACATGCAATTATATCTTGCGTTCGGCCACGCAGTTTTTCGTCGTGCCTACAAATAGGCTTGGGTACAATGCTCAACAAAAAATTCGGTTCAAAAATATTAATTAACATCCTATCAGCTCTAGGTTTTTGCTGTTCATATGATGACAGTCTACTTTTCGAAGCATCCGTGTTGTCACACCCAAGTAATTGTAACATTGATGGCGAGTCATTTTCACAATTCGTGTTCGACAACGCGGATCACAATATAAATACGATCGACGGCTTGCACACATTCCACGTCATGGGTGGCATAGAATGCGTGACTCCAGCTTCAGCTGTGACCTGTGGATCTACAATTCCTAAATTGAAAAAAATACCTTCTGCACATACTGTTGAAACTTTTGGGACCGTAGATCTCAAAATTTTCCATGGATACAAAAAGACAGGACTTGGTAACGTGGTCGTACAAAACTTAAATGAACAAAATCCGACGGTTAAATACGATTTCGACATATCTAGCACAGACTTTCTATGGCTTTACAACCATAAGGTGCGCTGCATTGATATTAAGGGTTGGAACGGCTTCATGCAGCAATTGACTGCCGACAAACATTACTCAAAATCAGGTATTATATTTCTCCCGTTCATAAATCATCCGCCAGGAAATGTAGACACAATTTATACGGCTCTTAAGATGGCAATCGAGAGAATGAAAATGCAAAAACAAACTGTGGCCTTTATTACGGCGGATTTGCCTATATACATGAATGTGAAAGAAATCTTACACTGCTCTGAAGATCCAGACTTGAAGTCGATCGTTCCAAGATTGGGCGGGTTTCATTTACTGATGTCAGAGTTGGGCACTATCGGTAATGTAATGGACGGCAGTGGATTAAAGTAATTGTTCTCCGAAATATACGCGCCTGCATCCGTCGACAAAATGTTACAGGGTTCGGCGTATTCCAGGGCTGTTAGAGCTCATACCTTGACTCATTGCGCCTTAGCTCACATTATTATGTCGTCGATAGAGTTTTCGGAAGAAGAAAAGCTGAAATTAAAAGTAGTACTTGACAATCCCGGAGAAACTTTTCAGAATATCGATGATGACTTGGAATTCAGAAGCATTAAAAATAAATTCGTGGAAACGGTTGAAGCATTTGCACGAAAAAGTGGTACTGCCAAACTGTGGATCCAGTATTTTCACATGGTATCTCTGACAAAAATGTTCATACAGGCGGAGCGAAGCGGGAATTGGCAGCTCCACCTTCAATCTACTCAAAGAATGCTACCGTTTTTCCATGCGACAGGTCATTTTCTTTATGCAAAGGCTGCTCATCTTTACTTACAAGACATGTACGATTTAAAGTACAAAATAGATGCACTGGAATACGAGCGATTTGTTAACGATGGGTATTTTACAATAAGAAGGACCGATAAATTCTGGAGTGGTATATGGTCGGATATGACTGTGGAACAGACATTGATGAGATCGATAAAAGATGTAGGCGGTCCAACACGCGGTCGAGGAATGAATGAAAGTGTGCTGTCAAAATGGGTATTAGGTACACCGGCTCTACTTAATTTAACAGAATCTATTACCGAATTTTGTAATGTTTATTTGGCAACTTCAGAACAACACGTTGACGCGCGACCAACCCGTATCGCGAGAGATGATGTCTAGATGTTAAAAAATTACTGGCATGGTTTGAAAATCATGACCCCTTTCCAGAATCTGAGGGTCTCATATCTTTAAGCAGCGGATTAAAAAGTGACGGCACGATCAACTGCCACGAAGCTTTAGAGGTAGGTCTAAGACATTTGAATGAAATGTGGACATCGGGAGAAGACCAACCCCCACAGACTGTCAAAGATATGAAATTTAAGAGAAAAAATAATGTAAAGACTCTAAAATCACTCGTTTCTACCATTAAAGTTTCGGACAAACAGAAAGTAACGATTGATCCATCATTACTCTTTCAAAGGATTTGCGTTCTGAAAAAATCTGACGAAGAATTGAAAGAATTCTTGAATTATGAACTTGCGCCATATCCACTTCCGCTATTCGACGATAAAGGTATGAGAAAATGCCAAAAGTCCAAGCTTTATGATTTTTTCAAACCTATCGAAGCGCCCATGAAAAGCTCTAACGACTTATATGTCATCGACGGTGGCTTTTTGTTGCACAAAGTCGTCTGGCAAAAAGATGAGACTTTTGATAGTATATTGACAAAATATATCACCTACATAAAAAATAATTATTCGTCGAATTGCACCGTAGTCTTCGATGGGTACCCGGACAATGCCTACAACAAATACATTAAAAGCGCGGAAAGGCTTCGAAGGAGTCAAGTAAATTTTGCACCCGTAGTTATGTGCGAGGTTCATTTATCCGCTAAACTGTCGCAAGAAAAATTTTTGTCAAATGAAAAAAATAAAGTTCATTTGATTGATATATTATCAAAAAGATTGCGAGACGAGGGTTTTGGGGTGGAACAAGCTCCTGAGGACGCTGACTACGATATCGTCAATACAGCTCTTTCCGCATCTAACCGCTACGATTCTGTTTTTATAGTAGGTGAAGACGTAGATTTAATGGTATTGTTATCGCAAAATGGCCAATCTACAGATAACGTTTATATGTCGGCGTATTACGAAAATTAGAAAAGAGAAAAGAGAAACATGGAAAGGACAGAGTGATCCCGACGTACTGGGAACGCTCGGTACAGAGCCGTGTTGTTGAGGGTTGCTTAGAAGCAAGGGTTTTGTTTTATAACAGATTAGAAGAATTCTTTGAAGATTCAAACACGGAACTGTTGGTCCTTTTTCTGTATCTATTTATTTTCTTATCTTTCCGAGCAAATTCTGTTATTAGTTCACGTTAAAGAAATTGTTTCCTAGTTCATATAAAATAGTGTTAAATAAATATTGTTCTTGAGTTTAGTTCTTGTTCTACATAATTCCTTTAAATAAGAATAGATTCGCAAGGACCTTCTAGATTCCAGCTCGACTCTCCTACATGCATACATACGTATATGTAGGTAGGCGTTCTCTGTACGAAAAGTTGCTCACCGATTTTCACCAAGTACGATTATAATAATAATAATAATAATAATAAGATAACACATCATATAAATATAAATAATTGCATATAAAATTGTGAATATTTTAATATGTATAAAATTGTGTATATTTGAATGGTCAATAGCACTCAATAGCGCGAGCCGACGGCCATCAAGATTCGCGGCAGCGAATCGCCGCCAAGTACCCGTAGGCAAGCGAGAGCTAGCCGCGTATATTATCTCGGCGGAACTAGTTATACCTGTAAGCACGGTGTCATAACGTCGGAACGCGTGAATGTTTTTCGATAAAATTTACACGACAGGAACTCCCTCACCACACGACCTCGCTGTACAAATTTGATTGAAATCGGTAGACTGGTTTCCGAGATATTAGTCACGAAAGATGATGAAAAAGCACCTTCTTCTTCTTCCTGGTCATCGTGGATTTTCGCTAGACATTTTGCTTGAGACCACGATATCTATCGAACGGTTGAATGGATCGACTTGAAATTCGAAACATGGGTACAAGCCACTGAAATCTCGCCCCCTGTTGATTTTGGTATAAATCAGAATCCGCATTCGGTCGGTATATGCTGATAAAGTTACAAAGTGAGCTACAAAACGTCGACTAAACAAAATGGCCGTCGGCTCGCGCTATTGAGTGCTATTGACCGTTAAAATATTCAGAATTTTATATACAATTATTTATATCCATATGATGTGTTATCTTATTATTATTATTATTATTATTATCGTACTTGGTGAGCAACTTTTCGTAGAGAGAACGTCCACCTACATGTATACGTAGAACGCGTGGCAGACGTGCGAAAATTGGGATAGTCGATACGTAAATCCAATCGAAATCATTACTAATTCGGATTATTATGACCGAGAGACAACGACTGTGCCACGCCTAGGATGCGCTAAATAGACTACTGACGATACACCTGTAAGAAATAGCATGAGATTTTTATTGTACGACGTTTCAGTTCGATTTCTAGATGAATATGACAGCGTCGCCTCCTGGAGATGTCTTCGTACGGCATTCACCTCCGTTCTCGTCGTCCTGATCCTCTGATTCATAGTTTCAGTCGTCCAGATCCTCCACTTCGTAGTTTGAGTCGTCCAGGTCCTCCGCCTCGTAGTTTCAGTCGTCCAGGTCCTCCGCTCCGTAGTTTTAGTCGTCCACCACCTCCGCTCCGTAGTTCTCGTAGTCCAGGTCCTCCGCTCCATAGTTCTCGTAGTCTAGGTCCTCCGCTCCGTAGTTCTTGTGGTCTAGGTCCTTTGCTCCGTAGTGTTTGTAGTCCAGGTCCTGCGCTCCATAGTATTAGTCGTCCAGGTCCTCCGCTCCGTAGTTCTTGTGGTCTAGGTCCTTTGCTCCGTAGTTCTTGTAGTCCAGATCCTGCGCTCCGTAGTTTCAATCGTCCAGGTCCTCCGCACCGTAGTTTCAGTCGTCCAGGTCCTTCGCTCCGTAGTTCTCGTAGTCCAGGTCCTCCGCACTGTATTTTGAGTCTCCAGGTCCTGCTCTCCGTAGTTTCAGTCGTCCAGGTCCTGCGACTACGAGAACTACGAAGCGCAGGATCTGGACGACTGAAACTACGGAGAACTACGGATCGAAGGACCTGGACGACTGAAACTACGGAGCGGAGGATCTGGACGACTGAAACTATACATCAGAGAATCAGGACGACGAGAACGGAGGTGAATCCAGGAGGCGACGTAGTCATACTCATCTAGAAATCGAACTGAAACTTCGTACAGTAAAAATCGAACCGCCGCGGGCACTGCTCGACTTACACTTTTGAACCGGCCCTGTCTTGGTCACTCATAAGCCGTGCGATTGGTCAACTAAGATCTTCCGTAGCTCCGAAACCGTTAGTCCCTTTGAAGTTTTGGTAAAGGGAATTTAGTCCTGGATTTTCAGGAGGAATACGCCCACGTAAGGTGGTGCGCCCAACCTGAATCACCCTTATATGTATAACAGCGATATCAATATTCTATACTTGCAAAAAGGAGTGAAATCCCACGGAAAAACATCGTAGATGTAAAAAAAGCCGCCAAGTACCTACACAAAAATCACAATTGCCTTATAAGCAGAACGTTTCGCCAGGCTCTGTCGTGAAATCAAGAAAAAAGCCAAGTACCGAACGTACCCCTGCGATCTCTCAGCGAGTCTACGTCGTGAAGGCGAGTTTCGTGTAAGGATATCGAAACATCATTCCAAGAGCTACGTACTTGGCGGGCACATTCGGTTTTTCAGAGCTATATAGACAACTCGCTTCGTTTTACTCGAAAATTGAGTTTTTAATCAAATAGCAATGAAATACACTGGAAAACTAGTTATTCCAATCAATCATCGTATCAGAATATACTTCTACGTGTCCTCAATTATCCGTATAACTTTACAGACATAAATACCTTGTATAATAAATGAAAATGGTGGTCGGTCCACTGTCATTGAATTATCTGATCAGATTTGGTACTCTGGAATCACGTACCTTACTATGGGAGCCAATGAGCGATGTACAGTAAGTTTTCCCATGATAGGTGACTTCGTAGTGCTTAAGTATGTAGTATTAATTTTTGGGGAATAAACTTATTCACTTGCAAAACTGTCGAATCGAGAAAATCTACTTTGCTATTTTGGCATAAAACCTAAAACTCGCAGCTACGGTATATGTGTATGCATACGTAGTACGTAGAGTATGATGGTTTAATATAATCATAAATATGAAATTCAGTTGATGATTAGTTTAATGTACCTATACCACTATGTCATACAATCTTGCTCGCGATGTATG
This sequence comes from Tenthredo distinguenda, assembly GCA_947538915.1. Classification (NCBI taxonomy): domain Eukaryota; kingdom Metazoa; phylum Arthropoda; class Insecta; order Hymenoptera; family Tenthredinidae; genus Tenthredo; species Tenthredo distinguenda. The sequence goes on along the minus strand of OX384536.1, from coordinate 4,624,395 downwards.
CCTATGCGGTGCACAAGTGTATACACGACACACGTAGTAGGAAGAATCGATTACAGTAGTACCTCGATAATCCGAACCAATTGGGACCAGGCCCAGTTCGGATTAGCGAAAGTTCGGATAATCGAACAGTAATGTTGGGTGAAGCGATGTTTCAATATTGGGAAATATCTAAGACACATGTAATGTACAGGGTGATTCAGAATTAGGTATTTTCCTTCTACCAGTAGATTCCTCGTGAAAATCTAAGACGAAAATTATCAATGATAAAATGTCGAGGGTGAAGCCGTTTTCGGACAAGAGCCGTTCAAAGTTAGCCAATGTGAGAGCAGATACGAAACTGTCTCAGGGCTGCACCGCCGGCCTGGCGGTCCTCGCGACGCGTCACCGGCTACCGCGATCTCGCCAACTGACAAAACGACGATCGCGGCCCTGAGGTAGTTTCGTATCTGTTCTCGTATTCGCTAACTTTGAACGGCTTTTATGTAAAAACGGCTTCACCCTCGACATTTTAGCATTGATAATTTTCGTCTTAGATTTTCACGAAGAATCCACTGGTAGAAGGAAAATACCTCATTCTGGATCACCCTGTATAATATATATAACATAAAATTCTGAAATTTATATGATGGTTCGGATAAAGCGAGTCGCGGTTCGGATAACAGAGGTTCGGATTATCGAGGTTCTACTGTACAATACTTGTAACTCTTCCTCGTAACAGTTCGGCCTCACTTTATTGCAAAAATATTTTGTTGCTCATTCGTTTGTGAAAAATAATCATTCGCAACTATACTATACACATTAGTACAAGAAGATAAGCGCGTGCGAGTTTACGGTAGTGATGTAGTGCGGCCGCCCGAAGGCGCCGGATGCAAGCACTAACGTCAACTCGCACACGCTTATTTTTTAACTGCCACGACAAGGTCGTGCCACGAGATCGAAGGATGCATTCTGAATGAGTGTGTATGGAACCAATGTTATCTGCGAATTGGATATTCGTCAGTCGATGCAAGATTCACGACGTGTAGTTACACATACATCTAGCGACCGAAAACATAGTACTTTGAGACATCCATCAGCTGCCGAGTACCGATACAAGCAACTGTTCACAGTTCGGAATAACTGTTAGACAAACAACCAAACACAAAATGAAACTGCAAGGAGTCGCGTTGTATTAATCTATAGATTTTGGATGCCAGATTTGATGAACAATATGAAAAAAACAGTCGTAAAAAAATAATTCACAAGATACGCGAAAGTATTATCAATCCAAAGCAGAAACAACAAACACAAAGAAAAAAAAACCGAATGTGCCCGCCAAGTACGTAGCTCTTGGAATGATGTTTCGATATCCTTACACGAAACTCGCCTTCACGACGTAGACTCGCTGAGAGATCGCAGGGGTACATTCGGTACTTGGCTTTTTTCTTGATTTCACGACAGAGCCTGGCGAAACGTTCTGCTTATAAGGCAATTGTGATTTTTGTGTAGGTACTTGGCGGCTTTTTTTACATCTACGATGTTTTTCCGTGGGATAGCACTCAATAGCGCGAGCCGACGGCCATTTTGTTTAGTCGACGTTTTGTAGCTCACTTTGTAAGTTTATCAGCACATTCCGACCGAATGCGGATTCTGATTCATACCAAAATCAATAGGGGGCGAGATTTCAGTGGCTTGTACCTACGTTTCGAATTTTAAGTCGATCCATTGAACCGTTCGATAGATATCGTGGTCTCAAGCAAAATGTATAGCGAAAATCCACGATGACCAGGAAGAAGAAGAAGATGCTTTTTCATCATCTTTTGTGACTAATATCTCGGAAACCAGTCTACCGATTTCAATCAAATTTGTACAGCGAGGTCGTGTGGAGAGGGAGTTCCTGTCGTGTAAATTTTATCGAAAAACATTCACGCGTTCCGACGTTATGACACCGTGCTTACAGGTATAACTAGTTCCGCCGAGATAATATACGCGGCTAGCTCTCGCCTGCCTACGGGTACTTGGCGGCGATTTGCTGCCGCGAATCTTGATCAAATAAAAGTAGAGTATCGTTGGGTCTTGCAAAACTAAATTAGAAGCACATTCTAAAGCAGATGTTGCGTTCAGAGAAGAAAAGAGAGATAAAGCTAAACTGAGCCGATTAGGGTGAGTGAATTAGAGTCTAATTAACCATTGTAAAAAGAAATCGTGATTCATTTTTCTTTTGTTCAATTTCACTTAGCGCACATTAAATCGCTATACAACCAATACTTTCTTTATCTGATATTTCTATCTGACCAGATTAACGCCTATAAACCAACAAACAGAATAGGAACAGATTCGGAAGCTAGCAAAGAGCGTACGGCGTTGGTTATCTCGTGTCCGAGGGCCAAGGCGGCAATCCCGAGTCGGGTGGACAGTCTTGGAGTTTCAAATTTTCGGATCTGTAGTCAGGATGAAATATAGGATAAATAAAAGAAAGGGAGAGCATAGGCACGACAGGCTTGGTTCGCCCGGCTCTGTGGAGGTAAGGCGGCTCTGGAATTTTATTCCGAGTCCGCATGTTAGAGACGGCATTGGTATATCCCGTGTCCGGATAGCTAAAATAGTTCAAAAAACGGATAGGTGGCTTCAATGGCAAACCCATGTTTCCCCACCTACGATTCATTATACGAGGAGTCCCAAAATTAACATCGAAATTCGACAAAGTTAATAGTCGTGAACTAGAGACAAAAAACCCACAATAACGAGCGATTTTTGCTATAGCCTGCAAAAACCGGAAAACGTAACAATATATTATATGTAGGACATGCCACTTCTGTGGCACTTTAATAAATTGTTCCATTTTGGGAATTCGTGGAGCTTGTCTTTCATTTCTCAAGCTTTGAAGATGTTTTTTATTGTCTTTCCGTGTTCTTCAATAGTTTTTCTGTGTGCTAGGACATCGATTTTGCAGAATGCGCAATCCGCTTTCGTTTTGTCGATACTAAATGATTTTAAGCCATTCTGAAACATTAATCACACTTGATTATACGACCAAATTGTTTAACATTTAGTTCGAAGACCTTATTGCCATATCAGAGTGATCGTTTTTCCCGTGCAATGAAACAACATGTTTGATAATAATATAGGCAAAAAAACTCACCTTTCAAATCGTCTTCGGTTTCCCAACTCTTCAAGTACTTTTGGTTATACTGCTTTGTAGACTTAATTGGTGGCATGTTGTACGGATTTCACTTTAATAATAATCAAGCCACCCGGAGGTGTTTAGCACGTGCCCACTATTCATTAACGACGAACAATTACGTGAATTAGAAATAATAGCACAGTGCATCATGAATTTCCCCAAAGTGCGCTTTCAAATGTTTAGCGGGATCGAGTTCCTTACTTCAGACAACTTGGCTTGTCCAAATTCCATAGCTCCATCGTCAGGAATTCTGATGAGATTTGGAAACGCATACAACGTTTTTTCCGATTCCCACGCCGGCGGATTCAAACATTTGAAGATCTCTATCCCCTGTCGAATGCTGACTGCCGGTAGTGCCAGTAAGAAGAAGAGTCAGCAGAATTTGCGCAAAGGCAGACCGCAGGGCGGTAGTTCCATCCCATCCAGTAAAAATTGGTTTGTGACATTAGAACATATATGTATTTAGAGCTGAAAAATTCTCCTTGAAAAAACCCGTAGAAATTTTTTCCCATTGAAATTGACCCTGGCCGCTTAAAAAATCCCAAAATCTAGGGGAAAAACCCTTGATCTGGCAACACTGTTGCAGTACTAAATGATGCGATTATTCAGCGTTATTTATCTCTAAGCAACTATACAGTCACCATTTGTTTTTGGCGGAAGTCTTCTTCTCCGTAAAAAAAATATTGTTAAATTTTAATGCTGCTTGTGAAAACGATATATTTATGATTTTTAAATTGTTTGCTTACATCATTGGTGTCTGGTAGTTTTTCGAAGGTATCAAGCATCGAATTTCCTATACGAACTGGTTGCCGGATTAATTCAAACTGGATAGAAGAATCGCGAGTTTTCCGCTAAAGATATCTGAACGTCTATTGTTTGTTTATCATGATTGATGTCTGGTAGTTTTCTCAATGTTCCAACCATCAGATTTTGTATACGGACGGGTTGCGGGATTAATTCAATCTGGATGGAAAAATCGCGAAATTTCTGGTAAGTATTTCTGAACATCCATGGCGTATTTATATTCATTAATTAATGAACGTTATTTCCGTAAATTAGGCTTTCCATGCCACATTAGTCAGTTCATGCACCTGACCTTCTGTAATTTTTTCGTGATTTTTCAGACTTTTATCTTGACAGGTGTTAGAAATATACAATTTTTCACATTCAAAATTTTGACCATCTAAATTTTTTCAAAGAGCTGAAATCTTGTCGCTGATTATCAGGTTTCTAAAAATGACATATCCACTTATTCGTAGAGTAATGTACTTTCTTTGGAAAAATCCTCCGTAAAGCTGTGCTTATACTATCATAATTTGGTTTTCGTTGCCAACTTTGAAATCGAATTTTCGAAAAGTCTGACGTCATTAAATTTCCGAATAAAAATCAAAAATTCTTTCATCATTTAATAACACATTCATCCATTACTTATAATGGAGTTCGAATTTTTTCTATTCTTTCTGAATCTCTAAAACATTCATCAATTTCTGGAACGTTTACAACTAGAAGATTAATAAAGATAATTGAAGCACAGTCTCTTGGAGTGTTTCTCTAATGAAGGATTCTTCTGTCGGTAGTATTTGATAGGGCGCTAATTGAAATCCGATAATCGGAGACACAATTTCACAGACATTTGAAAATTTGAATTATCCGAAAATTTTGAATTAAAAAAAATTCATATATGGGTAGGTAACACTCGAGCTGAAAATCTTAACAATTTCTGAAATGCCTATTTTGATAGATTGATTACTATAACAAAAACATGACAAAAATCGAAGGAGCGCAGGAGCTAACCGATATTGTATGGAAAGCCCTAAATAATTCCGTTTTATTTCAAATATAAGTCGAGGATTCGCCTGACGGATATTCAAAGATTCGTCATTAAGGGGGAATTTTTTGTCAGGGTAACTATTGGAATGTATCGGGGCTTTTTTTTCTAGTTAAAAATATACACTTTCAAGAATTTTTCCAACTCATTTTATTAAAAAATGTTGCATATTCACGGAGTACTGGAGTCGTCTGCGGAGTGCCGTAAAAAAATCTGCCAAAATTGTACCCAGTGGCGATTCGTGAAAAAACATGTGAAACAAAAAAATCAAACAGGATATTAAAAGAGATACTACTATCTTTTAAAAATCATAGCCGGTTTAGAAAATATTGATTTTTGACAAAATGGCGGGCGCTTGAACTTAACGTAGCGATTTCCAAGAAAAATATCGTTCGTATTCTGCCCAAGAAACAAAAACTAAGAATCGAAGAAAAATACTATGACACATACTAGATAATTGGGTATACAATAACCATAAGAAATTTCAAGTTAATCGCTTCAGTGGTTTTCGAGATATTTTGGGTACTAGTTTGAAAAATCGTGTTCAGTGAAAGACGCGTTTGAAAATGTTGGGATAGATAAATCATGAAATTTGTTTAACCTACACAAAGTCATCTATACCAGCCTTGGAATTTTTTAAATTTTTACCTCGACATATTAAACTTTGAAAAAATCTAAAAATTAAAAAATCGATTTTTCGTACTCTGCTAGGTGTATATTCCCCGCTTAAAGTTTTTACTGATTCTGAGGTGCGCACTAGCGTACGGCCGCGCAGTGTTTCATTCAAGAGCTCATTACTTTCTCAAGTTTTGGAATTTCGACATCGGCTTTGCTTTAAAATATTCTTGTAAGATCCATCTATAATAATATGTGTAAAAAATTAAATCGATTTTTTGACATTTCCGACCGGGTATAACCCCTCAAAGGCCTATATACGGGGACAACTTGAATTGCGGATATTTCTGAAAATCATCTTACCTGATAGACAAAAACGAGTTTGCACCGATCTACATCTTAAAAATTTATCAAATCCAGCAAAATGATCGGTTTATATCCGGGGTTTATCTATAATCAGAGCAATATGATACTATTGAATAAATATAGTATTCATTGTGTAAACATTCAGTGCAGTCTATACAGATAATTTGATAATAATGACTTTTTCATTCCTTGAATGATCCAAAGTGGTACAATCAAATAACAGTTCAGACGATTTTTGGGATCTAGCGATTATGGTCATATGCATGTTGAAAAAAAACTCAAATTGCCGCAATGAAAGTGTATGCGCACATGACTTCGATGTTCTTGATTTTCTATTACATAAAAGACATATATGGGAGTTGACAAATCAAATGACAAAAGAATTGATTTACGGAAAAGAATGATGACTCTACCCCCTTAATCATAATAAATTTCATTGTTCATATGTACAGCTCTACTAGGATGTAGTGAACGCACCATACAGCGCTACAGAGCGAAATTCAAGAAAAATGGAATCGACGGTCTCAGAGATGGCCGTAGAGACAACGGGCCACGTAGACATGCTGGACCACAAGAGGATGCAGATGTAGTAAAAGGAATGCCAGCCGATCCCTTAAATTCAGCTACCCAGATTCATCAGGAAATCAATAATGACCGTAGCAAACCTTCTAATGCAAGACGACTCATAGAAGACGTCCCGAATAACTGCTTAACTGCGAAGGAACCTCATCTGTAGGATTGCCATCGGCGTAATTGCTAAATAAAATTGTGTTTATTCCCGTATTATATTCGTTTTATTGTGATAATTTAGAAAAACATGTATTGTATCTCACTGCGATGATAGTTTTCAGCTTCATCATCTCATTTTCAGGAAACATAATCGGACCGAAGAATACGACAAATCTTGTTCTATTATCACCACGGTCGTTCAATAAGTAACGAAATTTTTATCTTTCATACAAATTTTTCATGCTGTGGCAGATGCTTTGATAAACCCGCATCACCCTTTTGATTCTTACAACACCTCATAAACATTACGTTATTTTCGGAGCAACCGAATTTTTTCGATAATTTGCACCGTTTACGGTTATTTCAATCGACGGTTAAAATTACGTGACATATTTTCAGAGAAATCAAAGATTCACGTTTCGTCAGATGAAGCGACACGAGCTTCGCTTTTTCGCCGCTCTCTATCGTGGGAGCCATCTCGAGCCAGCTATTACCTAGAGTATCGCCAACTTAAGGGGCAATTAAGGGGAGGGTGTAGGATTGATGATTAGGAAGGATTAAATAAATCGGAGACAAATATCAAATAGGTGTATACAACTCTATTGCTCTTAGCTAACTAACAGGTACAAATGTACAAGAGCAATTCTAGCCGCACACTACAGGTGGCACTTATATTTCATATATATGAATTTGAATTCTATCCCTAACAGAGGGACCAGTTGATTTTTACCGACCCATCTAATTTGTCGAATATCTCCGGAACCGGGCTATCAATCGGAAATTTCCACTATTTTTAATCCACAATTCAGATGCTTTGGGGACAAACGCCAGATGGTAGAGTTGAAGCTCTCGTTTTCGTTCTGTGGATGACCACCTAAACATCTCTGCAGCAAATCGTCATCTGACAAATCTTGGAAAATTAGGAGGAGATGCTTCTGTACATCAGGGTAAAAGAGCTTTAGGATGCTTCAATTTGGCAGGATCCTCTCCGAGGGCTTTTCAGCGTTTTTCCACTTGCACCAGCTATCTTCCAAGATTGCTTTAAATGTTTTAGAATCCCCATCTCCAATATAATTGCTATACTTCACTCCGTACTTTTTCGCAGATTTCAAAAACATTTCCGTGATTGCAGAAACCTCCATCTTTCCTGAAGAACCCTCGTAATTATTTGAACACACTTCCACGTGCTCCTCATACCATTCATCATATTCCTCGGTATTTTGCTTGTTTTTCCATGAAATACATGCTTGGCAGTGACTACTTTTCACTATCAAGTCAATTACTTTGCCACTGTAATAACCGATGAGCGTTGCCACGCCATATAATGACTTGAATCCCCGTCTTTTCCAAGAACCGTCGTCTGACACCTTAAAATCATTGATCGGTCTCTCGTGCCTTTCGTTCTTCTTCTTTCCTTCTTCAACAGCTGTCCTGCACCAAGATTCAAATACCGTTTGGGAGGCAGAATGTAAGTATCGCACAATGCGCTCATATGCATGGCTACTCAGGCCGTCACAGATATCCATTAGGTTGGCGAATAAGTTTATCCCCTGTCTGGCAACACCTAGACGTATAACGAATACAATCCTGCGGTTTATTTCATAACCATTATTGACGTATGGGCCTGAATTTATTTCTCTCCGGTCACATCGACACACAACAACAATCGTGAAGCCGAATTCTCGATTTCCACTTTCCTGGAATTTTAGTGGGATTTTACACTTGTGACATATGAGAAACTCAGCTAAACCAATGAAAACAGTGAAAAATTCAATCAAACGATAAGACAATAGAGGATCGCAAGATACTTCATCACTGTTCGAAACTTCGATTTTCTCTGCACTGGCATTTTGTTCTGCACTATCATTTTCACTAGCTTTTTGCACAAATTGATTGCCTCTGAATTGGCGCTTTCTAGGCCTAGATGCTCGAAATGAATCTTCTCTACTTCCTTTCACAGAATAAGGCATATTTTTAAAGCTTGGAAAATCGTTTCGTACACGCCAAATACCGAAAGTAAACTTAGAGACGCTAGCAAAGCTCACTCGAGCACCAGCTGTTCAAGGTCATATAAAAAGTACTAATCACTAATTATATCGTATTCTACAGCTTTCAAACTATAAATTCAGGCAATAAAAAAAATGCATTTTTTGAAGCCTCTATATGGAGTGCCCCCCTTAAAAAACGATTAGGTATAACTAAGAATTTTTATGATTTCCAGAAATTAAGCCATATTGTTACAATTTGAAAATTGAAAATTTTTCTGTGTAAGAACCCTGTCGTACAGTATATGATGAATTTGAATTAGAACCCGATGACTCATTTTGTTTTGAAATAATTGGCTTATTTGTATTTGATGTTGATCCACCTGCAGAATCAACCACTGAAGAAGAGATTTTCTTAGCAAATTTTCGTTTGGGATGTATAGAATTTTCTATATAACCCTCTGCAACTTTATCGCTTCACCAGCTTCCATCACGCTTTAGTTCAAGCACATCAGCTCCAGAATCGGCCAGCAAAGTAGCTGATGTTCTACGGAACGTATGGCCAGTGTACGTTTCTGGATTATCAAATACCAAGTATCGAGCTACAGTTTTTGGTATATTTCCAAAATAATTTACGCCAATTACCTGCTTCGTGCACTTACCATTGCGATAACATGAAAAAAAAACCTTGTTGTAGGAAACCACTTGGACGTAGGTCTGCATATTTCTTGTATATTTTGTAAAAGTCTTCATTAACCACAAAGGTTCATGGTTTATCGGTTTTTGTTTACGGTATTTTTACAATAACTATATCTGTTTTATCAGTCATATCGCTGTTCTTCATATCGCATAACTCATGCCTTCGACAAGCGCCCTGTATACCAAATATCAAAGCTACCTGCAATATGATAATTTATCATACTTATGCCATATAATAGGAGTATAAATTAATTGTGAAAAATAATTTTTTATCTACCTTCAGAGCCAAGTATTGATCATCAGGGGCTTCATCAATGAACTGTTTTACTTGATGTGCACTCAACACTTGTGCCTTTTTAACTGCATTGCCCGTTGATTTTCTCCTCAAAAATTGAATTAATGAAGCAAAATCATAGATTTTCAGGATCTTCACCTATCTTGACCTGGAGAATCATCTGGTAAAGCGGCGACGCATAATTTTTTTACACCCTGTACAAGATAAAGTGAAATCATACGTATAAGATTACGTATAGTTTCATTTCAATATTCATAGATAATATACAAAGATGCTTACTGAACATAAAAAACGATCTTCCTTTTGTAGTGTCTAACCTCGAAAGCGGTACTTTAAAAAAGGTAACTATAATACCAGACAGCGATCCATCGAGCGAAGATTCTGAACTACCATCTGGTATAAAAGACAAAACAAAGAAGGTGACGGATAACTTGTTACCGAACAAATCAAAACCGAAGTATATAGCAGCATATAACAAGTTTAAACAGTGGTTGGCGAAGAAGAAAATCACAGATTTGTCACAAACAGTAATCATTGCTTATTTCGATGAGCTTGCTGAACAATATGCACCAACAACCTTGTGGGCAATATACTCAATGCTGCGGAGTACTATTCATATGAAGCATAACAAAGTCTGATATTCATCGGGATTTCTATGTTTCTTTTTCTGTCTGTCCTAAAGTCGCTAACATTTGACCAGTGAAGTCATAACTCATGGACCAGAGACTCGAGAATCCATTTGTCGCACTGACAGATGACGAGGTTTCACTAAATAATCTCACAATTCGGTGAAATGTCTGTAATTTTTTCCTAATTTCATCTATTTTTTGACATTTTCAAGGGCCGTTTCCCATGAGAACGGGTTGCCCGCGACCTATGGTTTCTCAGAGACTTTTGTTCTTCTCGACGAGTAGAATTTTTTAGGATCATCAAATTTTTTGACCCCATTTCACCTTCAAAATCGGAATTAAGATCAATTCTGCGGGGGCATATTTTTCAGGATCTTCACCGATATCGACCAGGAAAATCATTTAGTGAAGCGGCGACACATAATTTTTTTACACCCTGTACTTACGATCAGTGGCGGATTTACACATTTCCCAAGTATAGGCTGTTAAATTTTGGCCGCCCTTACCTATACAATTGTCAGTTCCTAGATTATTTTTACAATCCAACAATTTGGTTGAAATTGCATTAGAAATAGATTTGGATATATTTCTGAGCTAATCAAAGCTCAATCATGTACTACTAATAAGGCAGGGTAATGTATGCTACTTACGCAATAATAAATAATGATGAAGTAATCTTGTTCATTAATTCCGACTCTATGCACAAAAGAGCTAAAGCGTTTAATTTTTCTTTCTGCAAGACATCACAAGACCGTCTTACAGGAATATTTTTGATTTCTGTAAGAAGGCTAGGAAAAAAAAATCCGTCCCCAAATTTGCCGCCCCTGAAATCTGCCGCCCTAGGCTCAAGCCTACTCAGCCTGCTGGTAAATCCGCCACTGCTTACTATTGTTTTTCATAAGGCTGCATTCCCATGGGGCCGGAATTCACGGATCCGGAACGGAATCGGAAATCTAGGGGGTTTTCAAGAGCCAATCAGAAACGTTCCGTTCAGTACGTTCCGTGTGCATTGCGGCCATTTGTCATATGTCAACGAAACCGACGGATTGCCCTATGTGTGTATCTATGTGTGAACTGGTGTGAACAGTGAAACAGCCACGAGAGACATTATTATTGCTGAATATTATAGAGAATTGGTAAAAATGAGTCGCGTTGTTAATCCCGTAAGTATACATATTTAACAATTGAATAAATTTTTCTGTTTTTATGTACACAATCAAATGTAATTAATTGTGAATGTACACAACTAATAACCTATATTCATGTAAACCTAAATTGCATGTATTTTGGATTATTGACAGCCTGTGAAGTGTGGATATTGCGGATGGCTGATCGGAGGTTGCGAAAATATTATTTCGCACAAATGCTTAGAGCACTACGACGAAGAAAATCATTTTCTTCATGTCGATGATAACTTCGTTGTAACTTTGAGTGAGTTTAATTATTCTTCTTGAATCATGCTAGAATGATTCTCATGAAACAAAACGATATATCTGACATTTCTTATAGTTTCGAGGCAAAACAATTATACGATACCAGCAGTTGTCCAAGGAACCGCTAAGTCGGTGGAACAAGCCACCGATGATGTCTCTGACACGAATGAAATTGATGAAAAGTTAATACAAGCGGTCCGTGACAGGCCTGCATTATATGACTACAGGATCCCCGTAAAGGAACGGAGTAAACTCAAAAAAGATGCACTGTGGTGCGAAGTGAGCAACGTGCTTGGAGGTTAGATTAGGTTAATTACAAACGGCATGCATATTAACACTGCGTAATTCTGTATTCTGAGAGATTCAAGTAACGCAAGCCATTTCATGTATCAAACTTAATCTTGTACTAATGCACCGGTCGCTTATGTTGAAGGTGTGATGAATAGTCAAGCTGCCCAAAAAAGGTGGCAATATTTACGTGATTGCTTCAACAAAGCTAAGAAGAAAATGTTGAAGTACATACCAAGTGGGTCCGCAGCTGAAGTTACAACGGATAAAACATCTTTCCGCTTTTACAATCAGATGAGCTTCATATGCGACTCATTACCAAGTGTTGGGTGCGTAGGGTTTTCATTATTAATAATATAAAACTGGAAATTGACACAAACGCGTCATCTTCGTCCCGCATAATAAATATGTTTAATTTTCCAGAACTGTTAGTAACGTACAAGTACCCTTAGAGTCTGGCGATAGTGGATGCTCTGCTTTCTCAATGACCACCGAGATCACACCTGAAATGCTTTCTTCTGGATCTTCGTCGAGGACATCCTCTTCGCATCTTGACTCAGTTGGTGCAGACAGTGATTTGTTGACGTCACCACAACCACCACCAAGAACTCCGACACCAGGAGGAAAAAGTTAGTATATGAAACCCCTATTAACTGAAGTCAGAGATCTTTCATACTCGAGAAATCTGTTTGTTGACACCTAAATAATGTGAAGAACTCATAAAAAAACCATCAATAATTTGGAGGCCGGATTTGCGTACAAGATTTGGTGGAATGAGCCATACACGGTAAAATTATAATCTCTGTACCCTGCAGTTACAATTGAATTCCGTTTCAGGACAGAAGACTTCCGTTGACAGAAATGCGGACTTGCGATCTGCATTGGTCACGGCATTGCAGGAACCGATACGACAAACAGATGCAGTTGACGGGTTCCTGGCTCGGCTAGGCGAAGGCCTACGCAGGTTACCATATCGCGAACGGTCACAACTTGAAATCAAATTCCTTTCTTTGCTCATGGAAGTTGAAGATAAGCTGCACTCGTGATTTCTCTTACAATAGGTATCTTACATTTATTAGTAGATAAATGGTGGCCGTGAAAAAATAATGTGACGAGTCGTAACATAATTTTTGCTATCTTTTATTAGTTATAATGTCAAACACCTCAACCAGTTATTAATATAATTATTTATTTTCAGTTATAAAGTTATTTTATAAATTACAGTATTATGAACATACTTACGTGTTATAATAAAACATAGTTATCTTTATCTTAAACTTAATTAAACTTAGTCATATTTTTATTATTTGTTAAAAATGCTAAGAATTATATTGATGTACTTAACGTAACTAAACTCAGTCATATTTTTTATTATTTGTTAAGAATGCTAAGAATTATATTCAGATACCTACTATCAGTCAAGTTATTGAAATTAAAAAACAAATTTAAAATTATTAAAATGAAATAAAAGTAATTATCAGTTTTTAACTACCTCATATACGGCCCTAAAAGTTATTTTGCATGGCTTTCTCCCATTGCCAGGGAACTGCACCTGCACCTTCAAAAAAAGTGGCATACTCTTCCCTGATTCTTATCGCGTTTTGGTTGCGGGCGTTTGGTCCGAGATCTTCAATGTCAGCAAGCCCTACAGAATTTGCCTGGCGTTCTTCTGCAGTTAATGTTGAGTAGAATCTCTGTCCGGGCGCTAATTCAGCTTCATAAGATAATATGTAATTATGGAGGCAACACGTTGCTTGTACAATTTTCTTCGCGGTAGATACGGATGTGTCAATCGGCCTACGATAAATCCTCCATTTGGCTGCCAATATGCCAAATGCACTTTCGACGACTCTTCGGGCCCTGCTAAGCCGATAATTAAATACTTTTTTCTTTCGGTTTAGTGCACGACTTCTCGGATATGGTCGCATCATATATTTAGGGAGGGGGAACGCTTCATCAGCCACTAAGACCATTGGTAAAATTGGTCCGTCACTACTGACAGATGTTGCTGGTGGTATGTGAAAGAAATCCCCCTCAAATCCTCGGGCCATTGCACTGTTACTAAATATTCCGCCATCACTCTGACGTCCTTCGGCTCCAATATCCAGTAATGTAAAGCGATAGTGCGCATCACTACAGGCGAGCATTACCAAACTGTGACTGCCCTTATAATTATAAAATGCTGAGCCGCTCTTCGCTGGAGCCTGTAACAAGAACAAGTGACAATATGTTTATCAGATCACTATATTATGAAATAAGCCAGTAACCTTGCATATCCTTACTTGCAAAACAACATGTTTGCCATCAATCGCCCCTATGCAGTTGGGAAAGTTCCACATTTGTTCAAAGCTATCAGCAACCGATTTCCAGTTTTCTGGGTTGCATGTCAAGAAAACTGAGTCTTTGAAACAGTTCCAAATTTCATCACAGGTTTCGAAAATAATTTTGGACACTGTGCTATGTCCAATTCTAAAGGCAAATGATATCGATACCATGCTATCCCCTGATGCAAGATAACGCAACGTCATTTGTAGTCGGGTATGAGCTGGTATCGGGTTACGCACAACTGTCTGTCTTGTCAAGCCGGGTCTAACAACGGCCAGTATCTTGTGGAAAAGTCTCGGCGTCATCCGAAGATAATTAACGTATTTTTCGTGATCGTATGATTCCATTTCTTCAATTAGGTTGTCACTTGCACCCTGACGAAGCCGGCTTTCTGCCGTAAAGATTGGTCGCACCCAAAATTGACGGGGTCGTTGTTCCTCGGCCTCCAACAATTCATGCAGAGCTATTAATTTTACTAATTTACGGCGCGTCGCTTCCTTCTCCAAAGTCTGTCTTGTTCTTTTCCACTTCACAAATAATGCCGAGATCGTTATTAAAAGTGTTTCAGAATCCATTTTTATTCGCATAGCGTTTATAGCACGGGTTTATAGGAACTGCACGGTTGTGTGAGTATACGGATCCGTTGCTGTTCGAGTCCATGGCTCCCATGGACCGGAATTATTAATACCGGAACGAGCGGCAGCCAATCAGAATGATAGATTTTAAATTTACCGGTAGAAAGAAACACTGTAATTCGCAACTGAGCGTTCCGTCGCCGTGAATTACGTACCATGGGAACGTAGGAAAATATTCTCCCGCAACAAAAAATGACCGGAACGTCTCTGATTGGTCCTTGAAAACCCCCTAGATTTCCGATTCCGTTCCGGATCCGTGAATTCCGGCCCCATGGGAATGCAGCCTAAGAGTCGCTTAAAAACTCTGACGCGGCCACTTCCACTCGGGTAATGCGGAGGTGTATCCCCAGGTACCTCTGCAAACCGCTAGATGGCGCAGCGCGCATCTTCTTGTGGCCACGCTCGACCTATCGCCAACCCGCGGTATTTCCGAAGATACACAATAAAATTCAAACCCAGAATTACCACCGGGACAGGGCACGAGTTCTCAGGATACCATGCTGAACCTTCCACAGCCTCCACTGCCTCCACAGCACCTGATATACGATACAGAATATCTAGCTGCAGTAAGTGAACCGCAATTACCGGCTTTTATGAAGGACAGACAGAGGCCCAGATAACCGAGTTGCAATCTGCCATGGGTTTTTGCATGAAAGCAATCTTGGACATGAAGGAGCAACAACAGAAGATGTACGACGAAGTCCGTTCAAAGCCTCGCGAACGATCGCTTTCAAGAGGTCGAGGCAACAACCAACGAAGTTCAAGCCAACAAGGTACCTGTTTTTACCACCACCGATTTGGGCAGGACGCCAAACGCTGCATCCCGCCATGCACCTTCACCAATACTACAAACCAGGAAAACTAGCCACGCTGTCGTATGTTAAGCGGTCAACGACGACAGTGTATCAAGCACCGCCATTCCGTCCAAAGATATTCGATTACATTTGCATGATCAACAAACACACCAAAGATATCTCATCGACTCCGGATCAGTTGTCTCCTTGCTGCCTCGACCATACCTACCGCAAACACTTCGCAGGGCAGCCTTTGATGTCATCCACGGGCTCTCACACCCAAGCAGAAACGTTACCTCACGTCAAGTTCGAGTTCTTTGCTGTTCCTCTCAAAGACATCACCGCCGACACAATCGCTACTGCTCTATTCGACAACTGGATTGCTCACTATGGTACACCAACAACAATAACATCAGACCAAGGTTCTCAATTTGAATCATCACTTTTCCAAGCACTGGCAAGATTAATTGGTTCCAATAAGAAAAGAACATCACCATATCATCCACAGTCAAATGGTATCATTGAACGCTGGCATCGAACATTAAAATCAGCATTGATGTGTTCACCTAAGCCTTGGACAGAAATCCTCTCAACAGTGCTACTTGGACTACGTACGAGCCTGAAGGAAGACATACAAGCTTCACCGGCAGAAATGTTATATGGAACGACACTACGTGTTCCCGGAGAATTCTTCATCAACGCCGATTTCGCAGCAGATCCACAAATCTTCGTGGAAAAGCATCGCGAATACATGAGAGGCTTGAGGCCTACACCAACAGCACACCACGTAAAATCAAAAACATTCATCGCCAAAGATCTTCACACGTATAGCCATGCATTTATTCGATGCGATCACGTAAGAGTTCCACTCGACAACCCTACAGAGGACCGTACGAAATTACAAGAAGACACACAAACATACTTTTTGAACTAAACGTTGACGGCACGCTAAAAAACATAAACGTCGACAGACTAAAACCAGCATACATCGCCAAGACAGACGCAAGCATTGGTACTGAACCTACATAAACTGATCGAGTACCAGAGCACCAATGGACATCCACCACAAACATTCCAACAAAAACATACAGAAACAAGAAAGTCTCTTTCAAACTCCCGCTTGAAAAGACTTAGGGGGAGTACTGTGGCCACCATCCGCAACTGGCGCTCCACAGATCATGACGCCTCTAGCGACGGATGAGCGAGGCAATTTTACACTACACCTCTAGTGACCATTCCTGTTCCCAAAAATAAAGTTCCTAGAATCAAAATAATTATATCTATCTACATGTGCCACATATTATGGCCGTTACTATTAGCCTTACACATCTTCTTGTACCTCGCGTATTCACTTATAATACATTATTTAGTACCTAAGAAAATATAGTTGTTGGAATCAAACCCCACTTCGCGAAGTTAATTAAATGTAGCCCCAAAGGCTATATTCCAACCAGTTTCAATGGTAGAAACCTGATTAGCCGTCGCTTGCCCTATTATACTGTAACGCAGTTTTCTTATTAGGCGAGGAAAACCACTACTACGTCACAAGTCGACGCTTTCCCGTGTTAATTTACTGAAACTTACTAGATGTTGGGCGCCAGACGCTTGCGCGTCGTTTCTTAACCAAATTTTTATGATTCCATAAAACAAATTATTTAGCCAGAATTACGAGAATGCAACGAGCGATAACTCA
Source organism: Tenthredo distinguenda (assembly GCA_947538915.1). Lineage (NCBI taxonomy): Eukaryota > Metazoa > Arthropoda > Insecta > Hymenoptera > Tenthredinidae > Tenthredo > Tenthredo distinguenda. The sequence goes on along the minus strand of OX384536.1, from coordinate 4,606,918 downwards.
ACTAACTCAGTTTTCCGTAGCCTTAGATAGAGGGGCAGGGTACACCATACAAATTATTCAACGAGAGTATTTGAGGTAACATCAATCAATTCATTTTATTGAACGAATTTGAGTAATTGATCAGTATCAACAATAGAATCAGACATAGATTTTCATTAATAGGTTACGATAGTTTTCCCACTAGTCGGGGTAGAATTTACGTATTTTATACTACAAAACGAGTCATAGGCGGGTCAGAGTTGACTCGATATAAAACTAGAAACTAGACTCCAGATTTGGTATCACAAAGCGATACTTCGTACCCAAAGCAAAATTATTTCCATAACGCCGCCTAAGACAAAGATTTGATGTTTTAGTCGCTAGCCGACAAAGCGTGGTAATAAACGATACAGTCTTACATAGGGGCTTGCTAAGCGTGATAAATACGATATCCTGAATTCTAGTTTAAACTAGGAACCGCATGGTCACTCAAAATGAATTAAGCAAAGCAACGACGTTAGTAGATCAAAGCTGTAGACGATATAATAAACCCGATTCTATACGATACGATACTCGGTGACACAATATTAGATTATCCAAACGATACTCAACTTTACGAAATGAATTTACGTTATACAAACAGAAATATTACCAAATTATACCAAAATCGTCAATTGTGATCAGAATTAAACAGATTTATGACTAAATATTACGGTAACGCGAGGCCTAAGGCCACTCGCGGTTATCTTCGCTCAGGTTCTCCAGGAAAAGTACTTATTCTACAGATTTCATGCACTATAATAGATATTTAACATACTAAATAGACAAAGTAATAAGATAGAAATAAGCCAAAAAGCGATATAAAGTCTACGAATTCAGCCAGACTCGAGGTTGTTCGATAAATTAACCAAAGGACGAGCTTCTTAGCTCAAGAACAAACCATAAAACAGACTTTTATACGAACGACCTCGTGCCTTCACATAAAGAAATTGAGACCTTACTTTAGTTTGCTTCAGATGACACACAATCACTATTTTGAATAAACTCGATAATTAATGATTTTGCGATAGGCGATACACGGTGACGATATGATACGGTACACGATGACGATATGTAGCGCAGACAGAGCGAAGAGTAGGCCGATTAGCCTACGTATTCTCTTTATATAGTCCTTAGTTCGCTTGCACCGACTCATGAAATGGGTCACGTGGCTCATCAGCGTCCTAATTGGCTCTCGTCATTTTCGGTAGTTTCGACGAACGTATGAGGTGTCGTTGCGTTTCTCAGGAGGAACCTAGCCTACCCCTGCCATCACGATACCCCTCTTCTTGCTGCCTCCCAATAGAACTCCCTGACGCTGGATTCATAAGAAATCTCGCTCGCCAGAGCTATATGATAATTCTTCCAAGGCCTCACAAAATCAGTCAATCCTTAAGGAAATTGCACAATAGCCTCGCGCTGGACCACAAGGATCTCGCCCACGACAAAGTTCGATAGGTTGGAACGCCGATCCGGGGGTTTTCTGGACCAACCACGGCCGCGATAACAGTTTCTGAGAGAGTAGTTCTACGATACCTGCTCCAGCTGATTGGTCATTGGGTGGGAGGCTGTGAATATTCTTTCACATGACCCTGTACGCCACCTTCGTCTCAGTTGTGCAGTCTTGTCAACCAGTAGGCTCGTCGGATGACGGGAGGATTATTTGTGCTTCTCGCACATCCCTGTACGCCGTCAATCCAGTTCGTTGGGGGTGGTAGAATTCGCCTGGTCGAGAGGAGGCGCTGACCTCGCCACTTTCTTGGCGGAACAAAGATTTGCACGCCGATCGAGACGTCGATAATGACTATAGATGTTGAGGTTTCCTGATGAGCCATAGTTTCTCCAGTAGTTTCCACGGCGGTGAATGCCTCGTAGAAGATGTACATGATTTACAAAATAAAATAGTGCGTTAGTTTAACCTAATAGTTTTTCCTAATTTTGTCTTTTCCTGGAGACCTTGTCTGCGCCACGTATCATCGCATTTTTTTGATAGAGTTCCCTTGTAACGGGGCTTTACTAAATACCACGTTACAATACATAGTCTGGACTCTTTCGCAACAATGCTCATAAGCACGGCGATGTATGCAATTTATAGCACCGAACGAATATCCGATTGACTCGGATTTCAATTCATTTACATAAATGTGCAAGCTCGCATTCGACAGATGTGAGACTGACGAGCAGCCGAAGTTACTCGTTCTTGCGTTGTGGTGAAGCCCCTGAGAAAAACCATTTCTCTCTAATCAATGAAGTAAATCCGTTGGGATTCCTTCGACAATCGGTAGAATTGCTTTCCAGTTGTGACATGGCAAGTCACAAACCCCCCAAACCACGCGGAAGTTAACGAAAATAGCCGAGGCCGATCGGCAGCGAGAGCCGATCGGCACTCTCTTGAGAGACCGTGCACGAGTCAGTCGCCAGCACATCGAAACCCTTTTTTTGAAGCCCCAGCCCTATCTAGCGCAGGTCAGTACCTGCGAGAACCCGAACCTAAAAATACTTATGACGCCTACTCACACTTACACCGCACACCCTCATTGTAAATATTAGTACGTAAGATTAGACAATAAACCATTAACTACACCAGAATCCTCACGATTCTTTACTCCCCCGCCCTCACTCCACTTATTGGTGACGAACGAATCACTCGTTACACAGTAGAGAGATTAAGAAAATCCATTTCTCTGAACAATTTGTGTGAGTAGTGTAATGTGGCGGATTTGATAATTTAATTTCTTTTGTTTTATTTTTGAATTGAAACTTCTTTGCGGAGGGGTCAACCAAAACTTGCCGTTACGGAAGTTGAGACACAGAGGCGAACGGAAGGCGCGTCATGGGGGGAGCGAGATAGCGATAGTGGAAAAAAGGAGAGGAAAGCGTGCGCGCGCACATGCCTGCATTGTATCAGATTTAGATGTAAACCGGCGAGCCTGCTACACGAACGACAAAGCTAGTCTCACGACTAGAGCATTATGTATGTTGTATTGTTCAGGTTTCCTTGAAGAATTCAAGATTCTTAGTTTCAACAATTTATCTATTTGATTTATTAATATCATTTTCATCGGTTACATCAGTAATTATGACATTTGATTCTAAAGTGAAAACAATCGGCTTATGCTATGAAAAATATGAAACATATGTCTTTGAACTCAAATTTTCAAGATACCGCGAGAAAACTGCATCGATTGTAGTGCCATATCGTGTTGTAGGCTCATTGGGATTGTTGTTCATTCGTAATTGTAATTTATCATAGAGGAATTGGATAAAGGGTTGGGCTTCTGAGGCGAAATTGAGGTTGAAATCTCTACCTAAAATTCATGGCATTGTGTGATAGTTTTCTCTCAACTCTTGTGAACTTACTGGACCATATATGAGGAGTATTCTGTATAAGAATCTGATGATATTTTGGATCGTATTATTGGGAGAAATGTAAACTACAACCATCATGATGGTTGTTCCATCTTCCAAAACGCAGTTAGCAGCACAGATATCTCCAATAGTTGACTGGCCAACGTCAATTTCATTGATATTGCGTGATAAGATATCCATATTAGAAGCAACTATGTTGGTGTTATTGGTGTTGGAATAGATTGCAACTCCTGCAGCTTGCAGCATTGTTACGTTTGTATTTGGTAACTCAATCGAAATTTGGGACGCCAATATCAAGATTCGCGGCAGCGAATCGCCGCCAAGTACCAAGCCCCAAAGTTTTTTTTTCATATATTTTTATTTTGAAGGTAGGTGAGCGCAGCCGAGAATTATTTATTTACCCGAGGCGACGGTTTATACCTGTAAACATACCGTTATATCTCCCGAATGCGTGAATATTATCGGATGAAATTTACAAAGTTATGAGTCCCAGTCCGAATGAGTTCGTTGTCCAAATTCGAACAGAATCGGTCTTTTAGTTCCAGACATATTAACTGTTGAAGTTGATGAAAAAACACAATCTTCTTCTTCTTCTTCTTCGCCCAGTTTTTCGCTAGACGCTTTCTAGGGACCACGATATCAGTCGAACGGCTGTATGTATCGACTTGAGATTTAAAACGTAGCTACTCTCCATCGAAATCTAGCTCCCTATTGATTGTGGTGCGAATCTGTACTCACACTCGGTCAGGAGATTTTAATAAAGTCACAAAGCGCTTAGTACGGCAAAATGGCCGCCCGAGGGCGTTAATTAAATTTTATAAATTTTATATATTTTTTACAGGGTAATTCAGGCTGGACCCACCACCTTAGGTGTATTCCTCCTCCTGAAAACTAATAATTTCTTTTACCAAAACTTCGAGAGACTAATTGTTTCGGTGCTACACAAGACCTTACATTAGTTGACCGAACACAGAGCTTATGAGTGATCGAGGCAGGGCCGGTTCAATAGTGCAAGTCGAGCAGTGCCCGTGGAGGAACGATTTTTATTGTACGACGTTTCAGTTAGATTAGATTCCTAGATAAGTATGGCGGCGTCGTCTCCTAGAGATGTCTTCGTACGGCATTCACCTCCATCTCGTCGTCCTCATCCTCTGATTCATACTTCCAGGTCCCCCACTCAGTGATTCTCGTAGTCTAGATCCTCGGAATCGTAGTCTCATTTGTCCAGATCCTCGGCTTTGTAGCTCGCGTAGTCCAGGTCCTCCGCTCCATAGTTTGAGTCGTCCAGGTCCTGCGCTCCATAGTTTCAGTTGTCCAGGTCCTTCGCTCCATAGTTTGAGTCGTCCAGGTCCTGCGCTCCATAGTTTCAGTTGTCCAGGTCCTTCGCTCCGTAGTTTCAGTCGTCCAGGTCCTCCGCTCCGTGGTTTCAGTCGTCCAGGTCCTGCGCTCCATAGTTTCAGTTGTCCAGGTCCTCCGCTCCGTAGTTTGAGTCGTCCAGGTCCTTCGCTCCGTAGTTTCAGTCGTCCAGGTCCTCCGCTCCGTGGTTTCAGTCGTCCAGGTCCTGCGCTCCATAGTTTCAACTGTCCAGGTCCTCCGCTCCGTAGTTTGAGTCGTCCAGGTCCTTCGCTCCGTAGTTTCAGTCGTCCAGGTCCTCCGCTCCGTGGTTTCAGTCGTCCAGGTCCTGCGCTCCATAGTTTCAGTTGTCCAGGTCCTCCGCTCCGTGGTTTCAGTCGTCCAGGTCCTGCGCTCCATAGTTTCAGTTGTCCGGGTCCTCCGCTGCGTAGTTTGAGTCGTCCAGGTCCTGCGCTCCATAGTTTCAGTTGTCCGGGTCCTCCGCTCCGTAGTTTGAGTCGTCCAGGTCCTTCGCTCCGTAGTTTCAGTCGTCCAGGTCCTCCGCTCCGTAGTTTGAGTCGTCCAGGTCCTTCGCTCCGTAGTTTCAGTCGTCCAGGTCCTCCGCTCCGTAGTTTGAGTCGTCCAGGTCCTTCGCTCCGTATTTTCAGTCGTCCAGGTCCTTCGCTCTGTAGTTTCAGTCGTTTAGGTCCTCAAACTACGGAACAGAAGACTTGGGTGACTGAAACTACGAAACCGAAGACCAGGACAAATGCGACTACGATTCCGAGCATCTGGACTGCGAGAATTACGAAGTGGGGGATCTGGACGACTGAAACTATGAATTAAGGGATCAGGACGACAAGAACGGAGGTGAATGCTGTACGAAGACATCTCCAGGAGACGACGTCGTTATACTCATCTAGAAATCGAACTGAAACGTCGTACGACAAAATTCGATTCGCCGCGGGTACTGCTCGACTTATACTCTTGAACGGCCCTGTCTTGATCTCTCACAGCCCTGCAGTGATTGGTCAACTAATTTCTTCTGTAGCTCCGAAACTATCAATTCCTTGAAGTTTTGGTGAAGGAAATTTAGTCTTAGATTTGCAGGAGTAATACACCTGCCTAAAGTGGTGCGTCCAACCTGAATCACTCTGTATATTAATTACGATTCTCGATCGATAAGATATAATCGACTTGACGAAAATCAACAATCTTTTGAAAGCAAACGTTGAATGAGTCATTTTTCGCGTTACGATCTCACGCTATCATAGAATCACGCATCGAATAGTTATACGAAGATCGTTCGGTACAGACAGGGGCGGATTTACCACTAGGCTAACTAGGCTATAGCCTAGGGCGGCAGATTTTTGGGGGCGGCAAATTTCTGGTCGAAAAATGCTGAGCCATTGTAATAAATTTTATAAGTTTAATTCGAAAATTACGAAATCATTCTTCCGATCAAATTAAATTCTCTAGTCGAAGAAATATACAATGTAAATATAATATTGGATTTTATTTTTTTGCATACGTATAAACGTACTAGAATAAAGTCATTTTTATATCCCTAGACATGAATGGTATCAATACAAAATAAAAAAAATAGGTACACCGTACACGAAAAGGGCGGAAATCTTCCTCAAGCCTAGGGCGGCAGGATTATCGAATGCGCCCCTGGGTACAGATCAATATTCATTGGTAGATCTGCACTATCTGACTTCATTCTGAGTTGTAGGCGTGTACAACATATCCATCGGATGCGGGTGCGATCTATCTTGAAAATATTGGAGGTATTATTTATATTAAACGTCTGTACGGTATGCGGGAATACGCGGATTACAAAAAGAAGTGAAATCCGGGTCCAAAAACATCTGAAATGTAAAAAACTCCGCCAAGTACCCAAATTATCTTACAATGAAAATTCACGACAAACATATCGCCAGTCTCTGTCATGATATTAGGGAAGTCTACAAAGCACTGAAATTTCCCTGCAAGTTTACGTCGTGGAGTCGGACCTCGCTGTTTCGTGTAGTGATATCACAACATCATTCCAAGAGCTACGTACTTGGCGGGCACATTTTTTTTTGTTTATCACTTGCACCATTTCACCTTTCCTCTTTCCTCCAAGAAATACTTGTAAAGCAGTCATAACATTTTCAATAATCGGACTTATAACTACACCAATCATAATACGTATACAAATAATGCGACACTTTTCATGGTATAGACATAGCAGGTTTTGCATGAACAGCCCATAGTATTATTAATCATCAGCCTTATCCTCGGTGTGTGTAATTCTTTTTTCATATCTACGTACGTAACTTCAATACAAATTCTGAATAAGACTCGCCTACAGTATGAACGATTTCATGTCATATAATCCAGAAGCAATTAAAATTGATATTATTTGCTGCAAAATTGCATACCCGGAACAAAACTCAAGAACGATACGTACGACGGCGAATAAAATTGAAGAATTCAAATGAATATGTTCATTGCAGAGATACGCAGTATAATCGTAGATATTCATCATAATTAGGTACAGTATAATAGCAAACCTTCATACTGATATAGTCTATTTATATATATTATGGTATCAGCTATTTGCTTGAACATAAGAATAGTATAGATGCTATTTCACCTTGGCTCTTCCAACCGAGACGAAATTCTGTCGTCAATTGTGTTACGGTATACAATGACAAAAGATGTAACGCCGACAAATTGGATGAGGACCTTTACGGAGAGGACAATTACTCATTTCAAACTAGCTGCTTATCATGAACTCCTGAATTATACGTAACAATGTTCTAATTCTTATTGATAATATCCGGATTCACCAATAATATGTGTGAACAAAATATGGTCGCCAATAGGCGCCCGCACGCAAAGCGCGTCCTTACACTCGCACGCGACGATATTCTGATATAGTATACGAACGGGAACTAGCTTGAACAAGCTTATTCGAGGCACATGGTGATATACGGCCTATTTACTTCTGTAAAATATATTCGTTGCGAAACAAGACTCATAGCGCGTAAATGTAAGAATCAGGATTATGCTCTAAATCGTCAATCAGATGATGATTCTTTTATGAAATAGGTATCAACGACTTGACTGGACTCTGGTTCAACTTAATTTGTAGACTTACTATCTTATGCAAAAACAAAGGCAAATTCTTCATTGATCCTGCAGCTGACAGAATGTAAATATACACTCAGATATAATTGCAGTACAATGCAGAAATTGAATATGCCCGCCAAGTACGTAGCTCTTGGAATGATGTTGCGATATCACTACACGAAACAGCGAGGTCCGACTCCACGACGTAAACTTGCAGGGAAATTTCAGTGCTTTGTAGACTTTCCTAATATCATGATAGAGACTGGCGATATGTTTGTCGTGAATTTTCATTGTAAGATAATTTGGGTACTTGGCGGAGTTTTTTACATTTCAGATGTTTTTGTACCCGGATTTACGTTGTCCTCAGCCCAGGTTTCCGATAAAAGCAAAATATTGCTAACATCAATAATATTTCATACCATAATCCGATTGGTTCTACTAGCTTTAGAATCAAATGTCACAATTACTGGTGTAACTGATGAAAATGATAATAATAAATCAAATAAATAAAATTGTTAGCGTTAAAAATGTTGGATTCTTCAAGGAGACCTGAACAATATAACACACATAATGATTATCTATTGAATGAAAACAAAACACGAATTTAATTAAATTGTCCAAAACAAGTTTCACTTCAGCCATGTGGTCTTTTTTTTTTTGTATTACCTGAGCGAATTGAAATTATATCAGTTATCTTTGCCGTATATTTGGCCGTACCGAAGTGTGTAATTTCTACGCCCCCACGTCCCCTCTCTTTCTAATTAGTCGGTTACCGTTCAAGGGGAGGGACCAGACGATTTTTACCGACCTATCTAATTTCCCGAATATCTCCGAAACGAGGCTATCAATCTGATTGTCCTTTTGGCAGCCGATGTTTGACGAGGAATAAGTTCGAGCTAGCTCCCAAAATTCGATGAAATCGAAATTTAAAAAAAAATTTTAATCGCAGAATGTGGGCGTGTCACTTATTTCGACTAATATCAGAGCCCACGCATCATTGACGCGAAAATAACTGTGTAAGCGCCATGCTACACGGCATGACAAACACTCCTATTCAAAAACATCTTTGTTTCATGCAGGAATAAAGTCTCTATGTGAAAACTCGCATTTCGTTGTAATTAGCGATTGTAAATTGTTGGGAAGCCATGATAATCCTTAGTTCCCGTAATGCCCGAGAGAGAGAGCTCAGCGCGCGAATCGTGCATCGGTATTACTGCCGGCCAGCGCAGGGCCGACTTGTTGCCTGGGACTGTCGGAAACGTACGAGGAATATGAACATTTTTATCTTGAAAAAATGCTTGAACATGTATGTTCTGTTGATAATAATCTGACGAAATAATAATGGAAAAAGAAGATTGTTTGCTCGTATAAAATTATTTTCAAAAGTTGTCTGTGGTGTGAAAAAAAAAACAGAAAATTCTGACAGTGATGGTTTTCAATCATAAAGTTCCTTCTGTGGAGTGCATTCACTTTTAGATTTTCCGATTTATCTTCACCAAATTATTCATTATTGAGTAGCGTCACTACTGTGTATGTGGCAGTGGAATGAGTCCGCGAATCAGATCGTTTCAGCATACATATGACTGACGATACTAAAAATTGAATAACACAGTGAAAAACATCTGATATTTGAAAATGATTCTGAAGAGTAGACTTCAGTCACTAATTTGTCATTAATTTTCCAATTTGAGAACTATATTATAAGTATGGTGAGGCTTCTTTCATTGCACTAGACTATTTTTCAATTATTCATACATGGGACATTACGTGTCAACTCGGCCGTCATCTGACCCTGACCATTTCGTATTCGATGCATGTTCTTGCATATTATATTTGTTTCAACTTATGGCCGGTTCGACAAGCGAATGGGTAACTAATTGATAGAAGGCGATATAATGAATAGAATTATTATTCAGAACATAACTTAGTCGTACTTACCGTTACGTGCTGCACTTTAGACGGAAAAAAAAAAAATATCGAGGGCTAAGGACCAGAAGGGCGTAATCCACAAAAAACTGCGGATGCTGCCATAAGGGCGTATCTGAAAATTTAACACGTGAGCCCCATAAGAGGAGTATGCTACCAGAAGGGCGTAAGCCACAGCCATTTTTCGTCTACTGCTGCCGGAAGGGCGTAAAATCGATTTAATAATTTTTGTTGATTACGCCCTTCTGGCATATAGTTTCGTTAAATTTTCATAAATTTCAGCCTCGCTTGCTGCCAGAAGGGCATAAGCCTCCGAAAATGATAAAATTGAAGTTACGCCCTTCTGGCAGATAGATCTGTTGAATTTTCGCGGAATTGAGCTTTACGTGCTGCCAGAAGAGCGTAATCAATATTTTCCCAGCGATAGGTATAATAAAGATCAGAAGATAGATATGCGATTTTCATTGAAACTGAAGATTAAATATCTGTTAATTATTATCTATTTGTTGATTCTCACATGTAAATGATGTATGTATTGAAAGGAATTCGGAAAAAGAAAAAAAAAGTGCTGATAGCGAAATTCGAACCAGCGACCTCGCGTTTATTAGATTAGAGCGCTGCTTGGTATATCGCGCTGCTCGTTGAGAAATATGTACTGATTAGTCGACATAACCCGTGAATCGGAATTTTCCAAACTATTATCTTGACAATGAATATGACAAAAAAAAGTCCGAAGCCCTGCTACTAATAGTCCAAAATCCTCAAATCTCGATATCAGCAGTCATAGGTCCTGAAAGCCTTGTATCAAAAGTGTTGGATCCGGGTATGCGAAATTTCGGTTTCAGTAGTGCCAGGCGCCGAAAACCAGGTATTATTAGTCCTGAACACGTAAACCCCGTATTACTAATCTTGGGTACCGAAAACTTTGTGTTATCAGTCCCGGATACCCAAAATCCGGTATCACGAGTCCTAGAGCCCGGGAACAGTAGTGCAATACTCCTGGCCCATTTATTAACATTTTTGTGGGTTACGCCCTTCTGGCAGCACGTAAGGCTCAATTTCGCGAAAATTCAACAGATCTATCTGCCAGAAGGGCGTAAGCCTTCGAAAATAATAAAATTGAGGTTACGCCCTTCTGGCAGCAAGCAAGGCTTAATTTCGCAAAAATCTAGCGGATCTATCTGCCAGAAGGGCGTAACTCCAATTTTAATATTTTCGGAGGCTTACGCCCGTCTGGCAGCAAGCGAGGCTGAAATTTATAAAAATTTAACGAAGCTATATGCCAGAAGGGCGTAATCAACAAAAATTATTAAATCGATTTTACGCCCTTCTGGCAGCCGTAGACGAAAAAAGGCTGTGGCTTACGCCCTTCTGGTAGCATACTCCTCTTATGGGGCTCACGTATTAAATTTTCAGATACGCCCTTATGGCAGCAACTTTATTCAAAGTCAAAAAAGTGTGGGTTACGCCCTTATGGTCCTTAGCCCTCGATATGTATATATATTGTAGTGTGCGAAAATTGGAAGTATGTCCGTGTGTGTGTGTGCTAGTATGCGTGAGTATTGTCTGGTATTATTGTATGTGTGATGTGTATTCGGCATTAAAGTCGCCAGTAGAACGCCGGACCTTGTACTTGACGGTAATAAAGACAATCAAATATACAACTATTCGCCAACGTATTTCATACCTGTAAATTTTTATCCTACAACTGGGGGCTCAACCGCGATCGAAAACTTGGTTGAATAGTCGTCGTAGCGAGTCCGGTGCACGACGATAACGACGACGATTTTAAGACGATCCCAAGACGATAACGACGACGATTTTAAGACGATTCTACGACGGTAACGACGATTAAGACGATTTTAAGACGATTTGACGACGCGCGACGCGAAGACGAATCAGTGACTGTGTAGCGAAAATAGTGATTGCGAAGAGTGATGGCGCCGCTAAAAAGCGCTCAGGAGTTCACGGTCACTGAACTCAAAGAAGTTTTGAAATCGATGGGACAGAGTGTGGCGGGTACAAAAGCCGAGTTGATAAGCCGACTAATGGCGGAAGATCCAAGTGGCGACTGGATACGTACCGCTAACGAAAGATGCGGACGACAAAATGGCGATGAGCAGATGGACGATGAAAACGAACCCATAAGAACGACGAATCGCTCTCGTGAAGACTGGCAGCGAGAGGCAGAAATGCAGCGAAGAGAGAAAGAATTGATGGAACGAGAAGTGGCACTAGCTCGTCAGGAAATAGCATTCCTTCGACGCTTAACCGAAGCAAGCGTCCCGGCGCCGGATAGGCCGGTGGTGCAGGATACGTCTCCGAGGGTTAACGTGAACGCGATTTCGGAGCTTTTGAACGTTTTCGATGGAAGCAGTGCAGGCGTATACGATAAATGGGAAGCACAAGTGAGATTACTCCAAACATCATACAAACTCGATCAACAGACGACGAAAATTCTCATTGGGACACATGTTCGTGAAGTTGGCACCGCTATTTTAAAATTTCGAAAAAGCAATCATTGTGCTAAGTTGTGCTAGTCTTGTGCTCCGTTGTGCCGCAATCAGAATTCAAAAACTGTCAAAAACATAGCGAAAATATTGAAAAAACAATTTTTCAATTCAGCACCGCCATTTTTTTTTTTTTCAAAATCGAACATTGTGCCGAATTGTGCTCGATTTGTGCTGTGTTGTGCCGCAAACCTTGCTTCGATACCTCTGACCATTTTCGAAGAATACGCAGTTGAAAATAAAATTCAGCACCGCAATTTTTGAATTTAGAGTTTTTTTTTATTTTAATAGACGCCGCTCAATTTGTGCTCGCATGTGCTGCAAAGCAAAATCGGGTCAGACGCACCACTTGCTGGGAAAGAAATCAAAATTTAACGCTAAACAAATAAATGCTAGCCTTAGTCAACTTCAGTAAATTTCACGTTGATGGGGTAGTAGAGAGTTGTGCAGAGCACGACGACCTTTCAGAGCGACTCTAGACATCGGAACAATTTCTCTATTCGGTACTATACAGAGCTGAGGGAAATCTTTCTGATGACTCGTACCTCCGGACCAGCCCCTCGTCGATCAACGGGGGGTATAGATTTTTAAAAAATATCCAAATTTGGAAAATTGCAGTTCCTACACTTGTGCTGGGTTGTGCTAGGCGAGATCAACGGTTTCATATCACCACTCGGGGCTCTCGGATCATCCCCTCGTCATCTATCCGGGGAATGGTGATTTTCGAAAATGTTTAATTTTTTTTTCATCAAATTCCAACACTCTGAAACTTGTGCTGGGTTGTGCTAGGCGAGACCAACGGTTTCATATCACCACTCGGGGCTCTCGGATCATCCCCTCGTCATCTATTCGGGGAATGGTGATTTTCGAAAATGTTTAATTTTTTTTTCATCAAATTCCAACACTCTGAAACTTGTGCTGGGTTGTGCTAGGCGAGACCAACGGTTTCATATCACCACTCGGGGCTCTCGGATCATCCCCTCGTCATCTATCCGGGGAATGGTGATTTTCGAAAATGTTTAATTTTTTTTTCATCAAATTCCAACACTCTGAAACTTGTGCTGGGTTGTGCTAGGCGAGACCAACGATTTCATATCACCACTCGGGGCTCTCGGATCATCCCCTCGTCATCTATCCGGGGAATGGTGATTTTCGAAAACGTTTGATTTTTTTTTTTTTTTTTGAATTTAAAAATTATGAAACTTGTGCTGGGTTGTGCTAGGCGAGACCAACGGTTTCATATCACCACTCGAGGCTCTCGGACCATACGTTTGTCACGTGTGTGAACCTGGCACCGCGTTTTCTAAATTCAAAAAAATTAGTGATAGTTCCGTTGGCACCCGCGATAGTTCCAGAGTTCCTGATGGTTCTAAAAAATAGTTCCGTCGATTTCACCCAAAAATCGTCAATTTGAAAATATGAGGTGCCAACTTCCCGTAGCACCTCGTTTAAAAAAAAAATTTTTTTTTTGTTTCCATCGATAGTTCTCGAAGAGTTCTAAAGTTCCCTATAGTTTAAAAGAATAGTTTTCAATTTTAGATGTTAAAAACAATTGTGAAAAAAAAAATTCCAGCACCTCACCCTATCAAATTACGAGAAGTTGATGATTTTCAACGTGCTTTCAAGAATTGAATTCCAAGTTATGATAGTTCTCATGACGATTTGAAGTTTCGACAACTGTCTCGGCGTTGAACAATTTTTTTAGATTATTCAAAAAATCAATTAGCACCTCATCCCAAAAATAGTACGAGGTGCCGGTCTTTTTCGAAGTTCCGACGACAGTTCCGGTCAGTTCTAAGGTAGTTCTCATCAATTCCATTAGTTGGAGTATCACGAAAAATTGTCATTCTTAATCAAATATTTTCAAGTTTCTTCGTTTCTGATGTAGAACTTGAATCTGCAAAAACAAAATATAGGTTTCTGTTCAAAAAAATGAACTCGACCTTGGTTTGACCTTGAAAATCTGCACTAAATTTAAAAAAAATTTGCTAATCGATTGGGGCTTTCAACTGAAAAAACTTTTGTTTGAAACATTTTTTTCGATAGAGCTTATTTTCCGAGCTATTGGCTTTTCTATATTTCATTGGCCTTGGCGTCTCTCGTCAGTAGTTATGCTTCTCCGATAGTTGGATGCTTCTATTGCGGCTGCAGGCGGGGACGGCGCGCTGCGCACGCAGAGCTGTGCTCCTCTTTCGAACTTTCTCGTAGTTGATATTGCACCAAACATTGGTAGGTCGGCTTTCGCTGAACGCTGCTTACGCTCTCGATATTTGATTTCTGTACAATATGTCAGCTTTATGGTTGACTTGGCTGTTAGGCGTCTTCTGCAGACATATTCCAGAACTGCGTTTTATAATAATCGTTTGGGTTACTACCCGTCCATTTTAACTATTGGCGTCAATTTTGACTTTTGAGTCGATTTGATGCTTCTTTTCGTGCTTCTTCGATTATATATAGAACTATAGGTTCTAGCGTCGGTGGTTTGTTTGGTTCGCATGAGATTCATTTCCTGCTGTTGTTTGTGTAGAATTTATTTACTGTTTTTGTATTATAATTCTTTTCAATTCGTTTAATTTGTATTTCTTCAAATACATGTGAATTGAGCAGTCTGCTGGCAAAATTATAGAGTAGCAAACTCGAACTTTTATTCCAAAATGGATGAGCGACCGCATATCCTGCGACTGTGGCACCTATTACGGATGCCTCAGTTCCGTGGTGTAATTGATGGAAATAGTGAGATTGTTCGTCCAAGCTCCGATATTTTCGTACAATTATCTTCACATTTGAAACCCGACTTCAAGTCCATGTCACCAAAAAACATATATACCATCCTCAAGATGAATAGATACGGCATGTATGACAAGATTCTTGATGCTTATAACATCGTCAAACCCAATATTTCTCTAGATTCCAATTGTGTAGATACAACTGTAGATCTGAGCATAGCTGAAACGACCGAGTTCAAGATTGACGTTACGCATATATGGTCAAAAATTCAACCTGAATCAGTCGAATATACGTTTGCGGGTGGGAATAAACGTAAGATCTATATGCTGACACGGAATATGTGGACAAGCATTATATTTGAAAAAATATACGTCGAGACACATTTGCCATGTGCTCTTGTGTTCAAAAATGCTAAGGTCTCACAAACTAGTATTTACGTGACCGTTTTGGCGAAGTGCCCTGAATGCGATTGCAATTTTACCGGGCGTATCGCAAATGAACCACAGAGCGGGGATGTTGTCACTATGGACTGTATAATCGAAGGTTTCGATAATTCCATTAAACACGTCAAAAAACGACAGTTAAAAGGCGTTGAACGGGTTGCCGTATCAAAGGAATTAGTAGAAGGGAATAGTCTAGCCTGTGAATGGAGGCGTAAGGAAGCAAATAGGCTTATTTCTCGAGTCGGTGATGAAGAGCCACCCCATTTGTACGCTGGTCGTGTACTTCGAAAAGCAAAGCAGGAACGACAGGACAAATTATTGGCTGTTGAATCAGCGGATGTATACGAGAGCCTACATTTGATGAAGTATAGCGCGAGATATGAAGGTGCAATCAAACGAATTGGATTGGATCCACTGTTTGTATATTATTGGACAAAAGAGCAAGAAGCAGTGTATTATAATTACCACCAAACTGTTTACATTGACGCAACCGGGTCACTTGTGAAAAAAATCAAGCTACCCAATGGAGATTTGTGCCCACACATTTATCTATATCAAGTAGTGACACAAGTTGAAGAAAAGACAGTACCTGTCAGTCAGATGATTTCAGCTGCGCAAAGCACTAACGATATTTTGATCTGGCTCAAGGTATTTTGCCAGCAAGTATCTACACAGTCATCCGCATACTCTATTCCCAAGGAAACCGTAACAGATTTCGATAAGGCCCTGCTTGGAGCTGTCACTCAGGCATTTGCTAAACAGCCCAGTCTGAGGCATTACTTGAATCTTTGTTTTCGGTTAGTAACGGACCCATCCAACAATGATCGTGTACCACCTTGCCTTCTACGGTTGGATGTCTGTCACTTTTCCAACATGGTGGCCAGATGGAAGTGCTTTAGTGGGAAGCCTCCTCAGGTTCGGAAGTTTTATTTGAGGGCAGTAGCAATCTTGCGCAAGCAAGAATCATTCGAAGAGTTCGTTGAAATAGCGAAATCGATCCTCATTCTGTCTTTGAATGACAAGGGGCATGGTGGTGGTTCAGCTGAAGAGTCCCGTTTATATTTATCCTCTCATATCAGAGGTGATTATTTGCCAGATGTAGCCGATGAAGACCTTTCTGAAGGTACTAATCATGATTCTAGCGACGATCTGATGTTAAACAGCGATGAAATGGAACATACCTGTTTATACGAATGGGCAAATACTCTATATGCTAACTGCAACGAACTAGTTGGAAAGGAGGCTGGTACCGATGAGCTGAACGGATATTATTGCGTTTCGTTCGCTAAAAAATTCAAAGCATTACTGCCTTACTTCCCGCTGTTTAGCGAGATAATGCGTCATATATTTAAATATGGATCCATGAATGCTACTTCTGCAGCAGTGGAATCCGAATTTAATGATCTGAAAAATCGTACATTGAGAAATATGTCTCTGCCTTTACGCGCAGACAAGTTTGTCACTAAACACATTCTGTCTTTGCCTGGTAGAATAAAACTGGCAATGGCTGGGAAGCCTGCTGATACTGCAGTAACTGAAAATGTTACCCAGATCGACTGTAGCATACTGAGTCCTGTCAACCCAGATTCATCCGATCTCTCAATTCCAGATTTGCCAGCTTTTCCAGATTCAGCTGTAAACGCTAGCATCAAAAAATCGTTCTTTCCTGATCTTGTAACTAGCACGGCCGAAGTTCTGCTTACAGATAACGATGCAGTTGATGCAGAAATTGAAGAGATGCGGGCTGAGCATAACTGGCGAAACAAAAATGACCAAAAAACTAAAAGATTTCGGTACGCCGATCCCTGCCCCATGTTCACCACATCCTCCAGTGGTTTCGTTTTGCAGCCAGTCATACCTAACGGACACAATTGTCCAAATGTACGCGATAAGACTGTTACGATTTGCTTGTCGAATACCTGCGGCTTCGATAGCATCTGCCAAATAATTTCAAGTCTAGCATGCAATAATATTGCTCACAAGAATATTCTTACTGAAGGATGTTCCGCAATTTTTGAATGTGCGAGGATTTTTGTTGACGAGGGCTTAGGCGCTCGATTTTTTAGAGAGAGAGCCAAACTCTTGATCAACATACCGGAATTAAAGCCAGAACAACGACGCAGGAATATTATCATGCTCAATGCATCATCAAATATTGGAAACTTGACTGGCTACCTTTTCAAAAATGACCCAAGCTGTACTGTCACCACACGCTGTTTGACTTGTGGTGCTACTACAGTTCGAGCAGAAGCTTTCGTGAGCACAAATTATGACATAATATCACAAGGGGTGAGTCACCTATTAAGAGCTATTGAACAGGGTAGACATCCACCAAAACAGTGTTGCAAACGACGCCCCATCACAGAGTTGCAGTATAGCCCTTTATTATTAATAGAGACCGATTGTGGGCTAAATATTGTAGCACTTAAGGATTTTCCAGATCGTCTTGTGATCTCAAGCGAAAAACAGTACAGTTTGGCCGGTGTGATAGGCTTCGTAGGAAGCTACAATGTTAAATCCATAGGCCATTACACCAGTTACGTAAAAGCTGGCGAAAAGTGGCTGTTTTGCGACAACAGTCCGAAAAAACCAAAATCCGTCTGGGTCAGCTGTGATGAACAAATCGCAGCGCCCATGTGTTTGTACGTGATTACGTAAGTGAAGATGGGTTGGAACCGACAATTTAAATTACTGGAAAACTGAATGAATATTACAATTACCTGCGAGAATATATATATATATTATATATATATATAATATATTATATATAATAAGTTCAGTATTAAATGGCATTCAGCATTCGACTATAATTACAAAAACAGTAATGAATATTTACCACTAAATGCATTATATTATTCTAAATGAATAACAAAAAATCACGAAAAATGTATACGCATACGATTACGAAAAAAAAGTAAATCAATATGAGATGAATCAAAAAAGACAATATCTAGAGACAAAGTTATATTCTGAAATCGTGATCACAAAGATCAGTATCCACGTTAAATTAACGTTACGGTTAAATAGATGAAAAAAATAAATAAACAATAAAAAAAACATTAATATCTATAAATAAAGTTACATTGTAAGATTGTGATCATGAAGATCAGTATTCACGTTAGATGTAAGGTTATGGTTAAATATATGTAAGTGATAAATAAACAATAAAAAAAAACATTAATATCTATAAATAAAGTTACATTGTAAGATTGTGATCATGAAGATCAGTATTCACGTTAGATGTAAGGTTATGGTTAAATATATGTAAGTGATAAATAAACAATAAAAAAAACAATAATATCCATAAAATAAGTTACATTCTAAGATTGTGATCATAAAGATCAGTATCCACGTTAAATTAAGGTTATGGTTAAATACATTCAAAAAAAGAAACCATAATATCTATGAATACGGGTGTATTCCAAGATTGATATGAAATCGTTGGTTTCGCCTCGCACAACCCAGCACAAGTTTCATAATTTTTAAATTCAAAAAAAAAAAATCAAACGTTTTCGAAAATCACCATTCCCCGGATAGATGACGAGGGGATGATCCGAGAGCCCCGAGTGGTGATATGAAATCGTTGGTCTCGCCTAGCACAACCCAGCACAAGTTTCAGAGTGTTGGAATTTGATGAAAAAAAAATTAAACATTTTCGAAAATCACCATTCCCCGAATAGATGACGAGGGGATGATCCGAGAGCCCCGAGTGGTGATATGAAACCGTTGGTCTCGCCTAGCACAACCCAGCACAAGTTTCAGAGTGTTGGAATTTGATGAAAAAAAAATTAAACATTTTCGAAAATCACCATTCCCCGGATAGATGACGAGGGGATGATCCGAGAGCCCCGAGTGGTGATATGAAACCGTTGATCTCGCCTAGCACAACCCAGCACAAGTGTAGGAACTGCAATTTTCCAAATTTGGATATTTTTTAAAAATCTATACCCCCCGTTGATCGACGAGGGGCTGGTCCGGAGGTACGAGTCATCAGAAAGATTTCCCTCAGCTCTGTATAGTACCGAATAGAGAAATTGTTCCGATGTCTAGAGTCGCTCTGAAAGGTCGTCGTGCTCTGCACAACTCTCTACTACCCCATCAACGTGAAATTTACTGAAGTTGACTAAGGCTAGCATTTATTTGTTTAGCGTTAAATTTTGATTTCTTTCCCAGCAAGTGGTGCGTCTGACCCGATTTTGCTTTGCAGCACATGCGAGCACAAATTGAGCGGCGTCTATTAAAATAAAAAAAAACTCTAAATTCAAAAATTGCGGTGCTGAATTTTATTTTCAACTGCGTATTCTTCGAAAATGGTCAGAGGTATCGAAGCAAGGTTTGCGGCACAACACAGCACAAATCGAGCACAATTCGGCACAATGTTCGATTTTGAAAAAAAAAAAAATGGCGGTGCTGAATTGAAAAATTGTTTTTTCAATATTTTCGCTATGTTTTTGACAGTTTTTGAATTCTGATTGCGGCACAACGGAGCACAAGACTAGCACAACTTAGCACAATGATTGCTTTTTCGAAATTTTAAAATAGCGGTGCCAACTTCACGAACATTTGGGACACGCCTGAAAGGCCGAGCGTTGGATTGGTTCCATTCGAAACCCGAACACATAGGAATGGCAGTTGAGGATCTGCTAGGAGAATTGAAGGCAATGTTCTCACATAGGCAAAGCAAGGTCACTATGCGAAAACAATTTGAGGATCGAGTTTGGAAGAAGGGAAAAGCTTTTAGCGACTACTTCCATGAAAAAATCATATTGGTGAATCGTGTTCCGGTTAACGACGACGAAGTCGTTGACTACATCATCGACCGCATACCGGATTTATCCTTGAGAGATCAGGCTCGCATTCACCGTTTTGATACCACAGCTTCTCTCTTAGAGGCATTTAAGACGGTTACGCTCCAAACGAAGGGATTAACGAACGATAACACCAGTGCGAAGTCCAATGAACAATCCCGCAAACAACCGAAGAGCGATGGAAGTGATGAGGCAAGGCCAGATGTGCGTCGTTGTTATAATTGTGGACAACAAGGCCATGTGAGTGTAAGGTGTCCATCAAAACATAAAGGATCGAAGTGTTTCTCTTGTGGTGAGTACGGGCATGTGGCACCTAGATGCCCGAAAAAACGAAGTGATACCAAGGAAGCAAACGCGGTGCACAGTCGTAGTCTTGTAAATTGTTCGCAGAAGAAATTTGTCAAGAATGTTGTCATAGCTGGTCGCGACGTCAAAGCACTGATAGGTACAGGAAGCGATATCAGTTTAATGCGTGCAGAACAATATATAAAGATAGGTGCACCGCCGTTGAAAGAGGACGAAATAAGTTTCCGTGGCGTTGGATCAGACAATAATAGAACACTAGGAATTTTAAATGTAAATGTTATGATTGACGACAACTCTTTCGTAGTTAAGGTACATGTAGTCACAGACACGCTCATTCAGTACGGGTTACTAGTCGGTGCAGATTTCTTAGATACAGTCGAAATGCATGTCAGAAATGGTAAAATTGCTATTTCTAAACTTAGTTATGACTATACTTCAAACCCTGACGTATTAGAATTATCTCTGATAAATGACATACGCGAAGTAAACACGGTCGACGTATCCCATGTACCGAATGAGTATGAAGAGCAAGTAAGACGAATGATATCCGATTATAAAGTTGATAAGGTGTGTGAGACGAATGTAAGAATGCGTTTGATTTGAAAAGACGACGAGGCTGTTTATCAGAGGCCTAGACGATTATCAGTGTCAGAAAGAGAGTTGGTAAATGACCAAATTAGTGCATGGTTGCGAGACGGAATAATACGGCCGTCGATGTCAGAGTACGCCAGCCCTATTGTTCTCGTAAAAAAGAAAAACGGAGCAACTAGATTATGTGTAGACTATAGACAGATAAATAAGAAAATCGTAAAAGATCGATATCCGTTGCCTCTGATAGAAGATCAATTAAACGCGTTACAAGGAGCGAGAATTTTCAGTACCCTGGATTTAAGGGCTTTTGAGCGACCGTCTGTTTGACCGACGGAGTACGCATTTTCGGCCAGTCGTCACGACCGCTATTTAGTCCACGGATCACGTCTCTATCGGTTCACTGATCACTATCAGCTTCCGTAGGGATAATCCTTAGATTATCAGCTAGCGCGCGCTGGTATCCGAAAAGTAAATTATCGTATTTCCAATTAATGATAAATTTATTTATACGAAGCTGTGAAATCAGCTGACACTACTACATCGCCGATACACGGATACTGTAAAATATTAACATTATTTTCTGCACTTTCAATGAAAAATCGGTGTCGGGACAACCAGCGCGCCGTATAGGCTAATGTTAGCAATCTTCTGATATTATTCCGAGGAAGATCAGAAAAGCAGAAGCAGTATAAGACGTGGACTAAAATTCGAAGTGACCGGCTAGTTCGACACGAACACATGCAGAAACTGTCTTATAAAAGTGGTTACTGCAATAGGGTTCCTGAGCTGGGCCGCTAGAGGCGCTCCACGGATGAGGAGTTGTCGGGGCTCGCTCAAAAGCCCTTAAAGAATGGATTTTTTCACGTTGCAGTAGATGAAAGCAGTCGGAAATATACAGCATTTGTGGTTCCAGATGGGCATTACGAGTTCTTAAAAGTTCCTTTCGGATTATGTAATTCACCTTCTGTGTTCCAGAAATTTATAACCGTGGTTTTTAAAGATCTAGTAGCCGCAAAAGTCGTATTAACCTATATGGATGATCTTATTATCCCGTCAGCTGATTTGGAGAGTGGGCTGAAAAATCTCGCGTTAGTGTTGAGTGTAGCGTGCAAGTATGGCTTGAAAATCAATTGGAATAAGTGTTCCTTTTTACAGACCGAGGTAGAATATTTAGGACATATTGTGACGAAAAGTGGCATTCGCCCCTCGGAAGGTAAGACAAAGGCGGTCGCGAAGTTTGCAAAACCCACCGACGTCAGGCAAGTTCAAAGCTTCTTGGGCTTGACCGGGTATTTTCGTAAATTTATACCCCAATATTCGATAATTGCACGACCTTTGTCCAACTTGTTGAGAGCGAATGTAGCCTTTGAGTGGGGCAAAGAGCAAGCTAACGCGTTTGAGCGTCTGAGGGAGATTTTGAGTGACAAGCCTGTTTTGCGACTCTATAATGTAAAAGCCGAAACAGAGTTGCATACAGACGCTAGTATGCATGGGTATGGTGCGATTCTACTCCAGCGAGATAGCGAAGACGGTGGTATGCACCCGGTGTATTACGCAAGTGGGAAGACGACGGAAAGCGAATCGCGTTATACCAGTTATGAGTTGGAAGTGCTTGCGATAGTCAAGGCATTAAAAAAATTTAGAGTGTATTTACTAGGCATCGACTTTAAAGTGGTTACAGATTGCCAGGCTTTTGTCATGACCATGAACAAAAAAGATTTGTGTGTACGGGTAGCTCGATAGGCTCTTTTACTAGAAGAATTTCGGTATTCAATTGCGCATCGCCCAGCCAAAAGCATGTCACATGTCGATGCTCTGAGCCGTTACCCCCTTCCTTCGTGTTTGGTAATCGACGAATGTGAAAGTGGCCTTATCGCTCGGTTACGAAAGGCGCAAAACGATGATAACGACTTAAATAAGATCATTGATCTTTTAAACCACCAACAGTGCGAGGACTTCATAGTCAAAAACGGACTCTTAGTTAAACAGTGCGACGGCGAGGTGCGCGTGGTAGTGCCGAAAGCGATGCAGTCGCAGGTGATCAGACGAGTGCACGAAAATGGCCATTTCGGAATTAACAAAACGGAGACGCTTTTGAAGCGGGACTATTGGTTTCGAGACATGCGACATAAAGTGGAGAAGGTTATACGAAATTGTTTGAATTGTATTTTGGCCGAGAAGAAACATGGCAGGCAGGAAGGCTTTCTGCATCCCATAGAGAAAGGTGACGTGCCGCTGGATACGTATCACATCGACCACGCAGGGCCGTTGCCTTCCACAAAGAAAAATTATTGTTATATTTTCGCTGTTATAGACTCTTTTTCAAAGTTTGTGTGGCTCTACGCAACCAAAACGACGAATGCTGCGGAAGTGTTAGATCGACTCAGAAAGCAGGCAAGGATTTTTGGGAATCCGCGCAGGATCATATCGGATAGGGGATCGGCGTTTACATCCGTCGCCTTTGAAGAATACTGTAGAGAGGAAGGTATTCAACATACCTTGATTACTACGGGTGTCCCTAGGGCAAATGGACAGGTTGAACGTGTCAACCGCACGTTAAAACCACTGTTGACGAAGCTAGCTGCGCCGAAAAAGGAAGAATAGCATAAGTACTTGGAAACTGCACAATGTTATCTCAATGCAACCCCAAGCCGAAGTACTAACGTGGCGCCTTTCGATTTGATATTCGGAACACGGATAAGAATGAAGAGCGATCCGACGATCAGAGAAGCTATAGAAGAAGAGTGGGCAACTATGTTCCAAGAGGATCGCAACGAATTAAGAAGACAAGCAAAAGAAAAGATATTAAGTGTGCAAGAGGAGAATAGAAATTGCTATAACAGAAAGAGAAAGGCAGCGATCCGGTATAAAGTCGACGAACTAGTGGCTATAAACCGAACGCAGACTGCACCCGGGTCGAAACTAGCTGCAAAATATCTCGGGCCTTATCAGGTCACAAGAGTCCTTAGAAATGACAGATACTGTGTAGAAAAGGTAGGAGAGCATGAGGGACCGCGTCAGACCACGACAACAGCTGATTACATGAAGCCCTGGATAAATCACGACAGTGACGAGTCACTCACCGACGATGAGATCTGAGGGCAGATGCCAGATCAGGACGGCCGACTGTAGTGTGCGAAAATTGGAAGTATGTCCGTGTGTGTGTGTGCTAGTATGCGTGAGTATTGTCTGGTATTATTGTATGTGTGATGTGTATTCGGCATTAAAGTCGCCAGTAGAACGCCGGACCTTGTACTTGACGGTAATAAAGACAATCAAATATACAACTATTCGCCAACGTATTTCATACCTGTAAATTTTTATCCTACAATATAAATTCCATGAATCGAAAAACCCTCCAAAAAATATTCGTCACGTCACGTTATGCCAGATATAATAGTCGGCCCTGCGCTGGCCGGCAGTAATACCGATGCACGATTCGCGCGCTGAGCTCTCTCTCTCGGGCATTACGGGAACTAAGGATTATCATGGCTTCCCAACAATTTACAATTGCTAATTACAACGAATTGCGAGTTTTCAGATAGAGACTTTATTCCTGCATGAAACAAAGATGTTTTTGAATAGGAGTGTTTGTCATGCCGTGTAAAATGGCGCTTACACAGTTATTTTCACGTCAATGATGCGTGGGCTCTGATATTAGTCGAAATAAATGACACGCCCACATTCTGCGATTAAATTTTTTTTTTAAATTTCGATTTCATTGAATTTTGGGAACTAGCTCGAACTTATTCCTCGTCAAACATCGGCTGCCAAAAGGACAATCAGATTGATAGCCCCGTTTCGGAGATATTCGGGAAATTAGATAGGTCGGTAAAAATCGTCTGGTCCCTCCCCTTAAGGGCTTTTGAGCGAGCCCCGACAACTCCTCATCCGTGGAGCGCCTCTAGCGGCCCAGCTCAGGAACCCTATTGCAGTAACCACTTTTATAAGACAGTTTCTGCATGTGTTCGTGTCGAACTAGCCGGTCACTTCGAATTTTAGTCCACGTCTTATACTGCTTCTGCTTTTCTGATCTTCCTCGGAATAATATCAGAAGATTGCTAACATTAGCCTATACGGCGCGCTGGTTGTCCCGACACCGATTTTTCATTGAAAGTGCAGAAAATAATGTTAATATTTTACAGTATCCGTGTATCGGCGATGTAGTAGTGTCAGCTGATTTCACAGCTTCGTATAAATAAATTTATCATTAATTGGAAATACGATAATTTACTTTTCGGATACCAGCGCGCGCTAGCTGATAATCTAAGGATTATCCCTACGGAAGCTGATAGTGATCAGTGAACCGATAGAGACGTGATCCGTGGACTAAATAGCGGTCGTGACGACTGGCCGAAAATGCGTACTCCGTCGGTCAAACAGACGGTCGCTCAAAAGCCCTTAAGTTGTTGAGTTTTGTTCGTAGCTTATCTGAATTTCTATCTTGCCGTACAGTTTTATCTTACCTTGTCACATTCGTGTGCCTGGCGCCCAACATTACCTCTCTTTCTTTCAACTTATTTTGTGTACCTGTTTGAGTGTGATCACGTTGCTGTGCTTTGTGCGGGATTTATTTTTCTATTCGCTTCCTCCTGATAGAAAAAGTGCTCGTTACAATAGATAAAATCTACAAATCAATAAATAAAATCCAATGTGAGGATGCCTTCGACAATTAGTCAAGATGCTCTCCAGTAGACATTAAGAAATATGCTTTCTTTATACATTTTCTAAAAGTAGGTATCATCTATACACCTCTTGATAAATTGTTTCCTGTTTCCATGCTACCATCGGTTGTCACATGTTCTTACAAGCGCTGTTGTAGGAAGTGCGGAATAGTAGATTACGTAACAAGGGCGGGAAGTTGATGATTCCTGTACGAGTGCGACGTTTGCCGCCCGAGCGCAGCGAGGGCGGCAAGAAGCACGAGTGCAGGGATCATCAACCCGCCCTTGTTGCGTATACTATTTTTTGACACGAGGTGCGGGAAGTTCATGAAATATAATATAATATTATCCCGTTTAAAAAAGCGTATGGCCAGCCTGCAACAAATATACGAAAAACCCACTGAACTCTATATAATACTGGAACGAGCGCTACGGTAGTGGGGGGCGGTTGAACGCGTCAGACAGAGATAGTTGTGTTTGAAGTTGGTACGCACTTGTCGCACACAATATCTACTAACCGAGCACAAATATCGGTCAGCTAAGATTTTGACAGTTGGTCAGGTAAGGTTATATGTGTAGACACGCTGAAATATTCTTCATTTTCTGTCTCTATTTATTCGTTTTATTCAAATGTCAATTGAATGTATAATAATAAAATATAGATTGATCCTGCTTGATAAAACTGATTGAGAAGTAAATTACATTTTTGTATAAATAGATTGTTTCCGCTTGATTTTTCCATTCAATATGTCAGTTGGAGAACACAAAACCATTATCGAATTTTATCCCGGACACAGTCACTGCGGTATAAAACCATCGAACTCTATGGTATTATTATAGAGTTCAGTGTACACAATTTACGTAATGTCACTCCATAACACAACCGAAACAACGTCTGCAGTTGCCTGGCGGTCAACGTTTTTATACGAGATAGTCGCGGGAAGTCGCTATGAGTGCGACAAGAGTGTACCAACTCCAAGCACAACTATCTCTCTCTCACCGCCTCTCGCTTAAGGGATACATAGGCTGCGCTCTTTCCAGTATTATATAGAGTTCAGTGGAAAAACCTGGAGCGTGGTGTCAAGTTGGCTGTGATTTCGTATTAACTTTCGTGGCAACGATCGTGGCAACGCAAACAATGAAAATTTGTGGCTCATTACGGTTCAGTACAGGGATCAATCACTTCCCGCACGCTCCACAGGCATGGGAAAACGAACTTCCCGCACGCTGTGTCAAAAAGTCTTTTTACCGGCTCAACTCGATTGCATGTAATTCTATTTTTATAATACGTGCATGGAAAGTGGGGCGTTGTGTGTCAGTTTAGCGGGACGAAAGTGGCCGAATGCATGCCAGGACTGCAAAGCGAGGTCGGCGCATGCGCAGACCACAATTATTTCACTTTCGTCCCTTGGGAAAAATTTCATTCGCTTTCGTCTCTGTTTTGCGGGATAGCAACGCCCCACCTCCATGCACTTATTATAAAAAGTATCGTGTGTGACTAGGGACGAAGTTGGCGATTATTGCGACTCGTGTGATTGCCGCCCTCGCTTCGCTCGGGCGGCAAACTTCACACTCTTCGCAATCGCCAACTTTCGTCCCTAGTCACACAATGTACTATATTTCGAAACGTGTTCTAAAACTAGCTTTGAAAATATAATGAAGTCCATATTGTTATTTTAGGTTGTAATTTGCAAGCATTGGCGAAGGATTTGGTACACCACTTAGCAGATTACGAAGATTGTCTCCAGCTTCTAATTTGTAACGATCCTACTCCACGATGCTACCTTGGTGGCTGTAAAGAGTGCCCCGGTGATACTGCATTGCTGGAAACTATAATTCAAACCTTAGACTTGAATGATATAAAAAGGGTGCAGCTGAATTTGCAGCAGACCTGAAGCAGCAGTCCCATTTCATCAGGACACTAAAAAATTCTCTGGAAGAAGGACAAGTTTTAGTGATATGCGATTTTGCGGAAAACTACGCCTTTGTGGTTCAGAATGCGGCACCTGGCTTTCATTGGAACAATGATCAGGCTACACTCTATCCGGTAGTTGTCTATTATAAGACCGCCGAAATCGTCGAACATAAAAGCGTGCTCATTATTTCGAATTGTATCCACCATGACTCAATCGCGGTTTACGTATTTTCGCGTATTATCAACAACTTCGTCGCGAAATTGGTTGAGAATCGCAGAAGGGTGTATTACTGTTCAGATGGTGCTCCGCAGCAGTTTAAGAATTACAAAAACTTCGTAAACATTTACTACCATGAGCAGGATTTCGGAGTTCAGGCTGAGTGGCATTTCTGTGCAACGGCATACACATAGAAAGGGTCCCTGCGATAGAATTGGCGGAACCGTCAAACGGCTGGCTGCACGATCCAGTCTCCAGCTTCCGCCAGACAAGCAGATTACAAGTCCAAAAGAATTGTTTGAATGGGCTAATCAGCCTGCAAACATACCATCCATCGCGGTTCGGTATGCTGATGTCAACGATTACGAAAACACGAAGGAAATGCTGAGGGAAAGATTTGAAAACTCTAAACCCATCCCAAAAACGCAAAAACTACACTGTCTTACACCCGCTTTGGACGGTAAAGTGGAGGCAAAAGAATATTCTTCCGATGTGGAGTTTTCGATACATCCAATTTTGAAACTTCGGAAATAAATATGTAGGCAAAGAATGATGAATCAATAAAAGTACGTAGTACGCGTATGCGTCCTACAATATCCGTTTAGACTAAATTCCTATACAGCTAAATTTCATGCATGATTAGATTCGAGTTATGAATCTCGATGCGATGGTATAATTTTATGATGCGAAAGTAATAATTTCGAAAAGTGGCGGTTCTGATGCTACGACACCGCAGCTACTACCCATAGACCACGTGCGCGCTAAATTGGGAATTTTCACGAAATTGAAATGGCTGTAATTGCTGAATCCCGTGTCGGCCCAACTTCCGCATGGTCTCAAAACTTTCGTTTTGTTATGCAGAATTTTGTGTCCATGACTGAACAAAATCTAGAGCGGCGTATTTTTGCAATTCGAGATTTAAACTTTTTCGAGCACATATTCCATGGTTCCAGGATCCAGAAAAATCAACAAATATTTTCATTTCAAAGCACGCTCAGATACTGACAAATTTTGTAGAAAACATTTTTTTATAGAATACCTTGGTGTCGGATCCGAACTGCATAAAAGAGTGGTGATTTTATTAATTGGAGATTTTCGAAAAATCCTATCTCTCAAATCATGGCTTGGAAAAATCTAAAATAAATCACGAATCTTCCTTGGGTCTAGTACTACAAGAGAAAAAATTGATTCAAAAATCGAAAGGGGTGAGGGTTCGCGACCGTTCGAAATTTGTTGGAATTCCCATTTTTTTTTTTTTTTCTCCAATTTGTTGGTAGTTCATATATTTGTAAGTAATATGACTGCCACAACATATAGCAATTTTATCTCCTGCTTCCTCATTTTTTTATGCTAGCTGAGAGGGAATAATGTATTTGTAAAAATCATTTGAAATATCAACGTACTTATATCGACTATCCTACAACTCATAATGCAAGGTAGACTAAGGACGCTTTATAACTCAGCGAGTGTCAGCGCGACGATACAAACTACCTGCAGTTGTAAGGAAATGAGCGTAATTATAATTACATGACATATTTTCCAAACTAAATTGTTGACCCTTGATATAATTATGAAAGTTAATTATTTGTTTTACATTTTATTAGTCTTCTATGATTATTGACTAGCTGATAAATCTAGGCTTCTCAATTTCATTGCTATATGTCTTGATCATCCCTCAAAGCAACAGACAATCACCCTAAAACTGTACGCAGCAAATATTCCAGAATGAACTTGCATGAGTTGTTAAAATCAAAAATTTTGACCAAGCTCATTGAACTGAATCAAAATTTGAGCCATAGGTTAGCTTCAAAAAAAAAAAAAAAAAAAACTGCAGTAAATATATGAAAACAAAAATTATAAAATAGCAAAGTGTCTGTAGTTTAGGAAGGAAGATATCTATAAGTTTACTCATGAATCTTAGTCTACTAGTAACGATAAAAAATATCTCTATTTTTAATATTTATTATAATGTCAAATGTTAGAGATAAAATGATGTTCATCGCTGGCTTAAGTGGAATTAGGTAGCCCTTGAGATGCCTCTGAAACGCAATACCTAGTTTCACCATTTCAGTAAAATTTGAATCATTTTTGGATTCTCATCAACTGTCTTTGTCACTGGACATGAACGATCGGCCTAGAACGATAATATTTCAATAGAAGTATGAAGTAATGCTACTGGAATATGATCAAGTAATATCATCTTCTGTTTCCTAATTTACTTGTGATAGTGAGATAACAATGCTTTGTAGAATCAGAATTTTACAAGTGTAAAGTATTCATTGACTTTCCAATTGGTTGTAAAGTAAAGTAGACTGCGAAGGCTATAGAATTTACACTTAATGAGAAGTTAAAGAATACATACAGTGAAAACGAGACAATGACGAAAATAAATCCAAAGAAATCTGAATTCATTCCAGATCAAGCGTGGCTGGGCCTAAACGTACTACCCGCAATACTAACACTGTATGAACGGTCTGAAAATACCGTTGCTCCAATTTGAAGAATATAATATTCTTGTCACAGCTCAATGAAATTTTGTGTGAAACTCAATCTTCATAAATGACAAATATAGATCACAAAGCTATGAACCCTATAAATTAAAAGAAATTCTACGCAAAAAAATATAAATATATAAATAATAAATATAGGAGTGGTAGAGTGTGGTCATCCTTTATGTCCTTGTCATGAAACTCGGTTAGGTAATTCTAATTTATACTGGTGCTATTTTCTTGGTTCTGACGCTGTGCACAGTAATCATGAATCTTCTGGTATAATCTTCGTGAACTAAAATACATCAACGCACACCACGAAGCATGATGGCTTGTGCTGTACACGATGTGATTATTGACACTTGTCGAAGAGTTGGATTTAATAATTAAAATTAAAATTAGAAGCAAGTTTCTGAAAAGTGTCTACAACACAAGGCGGACTTATTAAAAGCGTACATTATTACAGGTATTCACATAACCTCAAAGATTCGTGAGGTAAACGATCAATCACATAGGTTAATATTGATTGTTGTTCTCAAGATATCGGGTCCATATCCGAACATGTTTACCTCCTACTCTGTGGAAAGTTTTTGATCAAACATTATTTCGTGAAGTCTCGCGCAATTAAATCTTCCACATGTCGGCTGACTTTAGCTGTCAGTTTGACAGATCCGCGTGCATACGCAATGGTCTAGAGCGATGAAATGGGCTGAAGACGGAGGGAAACGAAGATCGTGAAACGAGCTACCTCGAAATTACAAATTGTCATATCTCAGCTATACATGCACAGATTCTATTGACGTTAGGCTTAAATGAAAGCTCTTTCGATCTTCATTCTCACGAATGAGTTGTAGACCCCCATAATGTCATCAAATACGGTAGAATCGGGGAAACCTTATCCCCCTACTCCGCGGAAAATTGCCGCAGCTGTATAGAGACTCGGTACAGTCGCCACAGAAAAAAAACTTTGTTTTTAATGTACTTGGCGCGAGACTCTACCGAGTCTCTTGATAATAAAGGTATAAGATAAGATATACATCTTATCTTATGATTCATACGAATTAGAGTGTGGTATTCCTATGCCTCCAATATAAAATTAAAATATACTCCTGACGAGTAATATACTTTTCATCCCTTTGGTGTAAAGAGACAAGTGAGTTTCATATGTATGTTTTGATTAATAAATAAATGAAACGAACGTTAAAATATAATACTAACAACTTTTTGGGATACAGCGTTTATGCAAGACTAAATATCACTAAACTTCAAAATACTTAGTCACCTAAATCTCAACTATATTATTCGTTAGCGTTTTTAAGTTTAAAATATTTTTTCATTAATTTGTATTTTTTTTTTCAACCCACAATAGTTCAGCAGTTCGATACGCATTTGCCTTCAGCTTTTCTTCAGCAATCTGCTTTCGTAATTTCAGTTCCTCTTCTTTCATTGCCAATTGTCGTTTCTTTAACTGTAGCAGTCGCAATATCACGCTTCTCCTTTTTTTCCAAATGCTCTAACCACTGGTTTTCTAACTTTAGTTTTCTTTGTGATAAATTTAAGCCAGTCCCATGTGGACGACGGGCTCTCTTTTCCAATAAATTATGCTTTGCCATACCAGAGTCTTTATTCAGTATAGAGTCTACTGGTAATGTATTTGGATGCCGCTTTTCAGATGATGAATTAATTACACGTGATGGTAGTGTTGCCCGTGGAGCAATGGATGTGGACATACTAGAATCCGCATCGACTCCCTCAAGCAGGGCCGGCGAAATAAAGTTTTCCGAAGTATGGAGTGCTGGCATATGTTCAATGGGGGGGGGGGGGGGGGGGGGGGCAAAGGCTTATTGGAACGGTAACTTATTTATTAGTTTGTTATCACTTTGCGTTCTTTTTAATCTGATTTTACATAAACATATATGTATATTAATTACTGTATTTTCACTTAATATACTCGTCCAAATGGGACTTTCACATTTACGCGGGCACACTAACCAACAGAGCACGTATATGACGTATACGGTATACACGAAAGCCAAGCGCACGTACACGAGTAGCGAGCTGGCTTATGGATTCGGGTATGGTAGTATCTAGTATACGGGGTGAAGCTTCCTCGAGCTTCTACTAGGAGCGTATTGACGCGGGAATCCTAATGTATACAAAATGTATCGCGCGTAGAAGATTCAGAAGTGTGCAGAGTCATACGATTTTTATTTTTTTGTCGCGATGGGCCGCGCCAGCCAACGAGGTTTTTCTGTATTATACAAATTGAGCCGGAATTCTGAGGTATGGAATTCCATACCTAACGAAATCCGAGGTATGGAGTGCTCCACCAAAACCATAGGCGGTTCGCCGGCCCTGCCCTCAAGCAATGCACTGTTAACCAGTTTTGGATCAGTATACTTCTGGTTTTATTTCCTCACACGAGTAAAAGCTTCAGTGAGTGAACTAGCCGATTGATCTTTAAGAAAAGGGAAACCCGAAGAAGTCGTATGACTTGCTGCGACTGCGTGTTCTTTTTGTTGTCCAAAAATTTCTTCAAGCTGAGTTAACCACCGGAAATCAATTGCCCCTCGGCCTGATTCTGAGTTGTCTACAACATCTTTATATTTTTGATGCAACCTGTTCCTTCGACCTCTATAAAATGAATCATTTTTTTTCAATACACTTACAAAGCGAAAAAATGAAAATAATACCAGTCCTAAATAGCAGAGTTGGTATACACAAAACAGATATTGAAATTTGGCTGTGTAAAACTTTATGCAACTTTTATACAGAGATTGACTGCAAATTTTGATCTGAATTACACAATTTAGTTCAAGCTACTATATAATTAAGTAATTGAAGGTAAAATAGTCACCTCGATTCCAAAACTTTCCAGTAATCCATCAGAAATCGACTGCTATAGTTTGCACTGTTTCTTGGGATTGTCAAGCATACCTTTGTGTGCTTCATACAAGCTGAGTAGAGCCATCGTTGTTGTGTCGGTCCAAACAGCAGCTTATACCACAAATTAAGTCAGGATATATCATTACTGCATGTGACATTGTGTACGTTTTTCATAATATGCTTTCTCTGAAAAACTTGCTGCTTACGTGTTTCAATTTGCACGCATGTTGACGGTGCATCTTCATCAGCCTCTTCATTCACAACTGGGCTGTGATCTGCTAATACATTGAAGAATTCAATTATTAATGATATGAACATATAAATCAACGCAGTGAAATACTTACATTCAACTACTTCAGGAGTGTAATCTGGTGCATAGAAAACATTGTTCGAATTCATATATACGTCCTTGCCGATGAATCAATAATGGGTAGGAACTTCTTCAATATTTGTTATATGCATTTGACAATGCATGCAACTGTACACACCTGCAAGAAAAAAATCAACGTAAAATTTCGACAATGAATTCCAAATTCAATGTTTCGATGGAACATAAACTACTGGAAACTATAACGCTAATCAACGGAAATGTGAACTAAATCGACTAAAATTCTTTTTCCGTACGTCTCCTCGTTTATTTACAATCACTTAACTGTACGGTTCCTGGTTTCTCTCAGCAACGTTTTCAGACATCGTGGACAATGATATTAAATGAAGGCGGGATCTTGAGATTTGTATTTGCGACGGAATTGCCAACGTCTATTCGAAAAATTACATAAATGTTGGCAGCAATGAGTCAGACACGGTGTAGAAACATAGCCTCGAGCTGTGTTCGATTGTGTCGCTCTGTGTCGTTGTTGGAAA
Organism: Tenthredo distinguenda; assembly: GCA_947538915.1. Lineage (NCBI taxonomy): Eukaryota > Metazoa > Arthropoda > Insecta > Hymenoptera > Tenthredinidae > Tenthredo > Tenthredo distinguenda. The sequence goes on along the minus strand of OX384536.1, from coordinate 4,572,733 downwards.
GCACCGCGTCGGACACCGTGTCGCTCTGTGTCGACTATTCCTGTAGTTGGAAAGCACCCTATGTATGTTATATTGTTCAGGTTTCCTTGAAGAATTCAACATTTTTAGTGCTGAAAATTTTATTGATTTGGTTTATTAATATCATTTTCATCAGTTACATCAGTAATTGTGACATTTGATTCTAAAGTGAAAACAATCGGCTTATGCTATGAAAAATATGAAACATATGTCTTTGAAATCAAATTTTCAAGATACCGCGAGAAAACTGCATCGATTGTAGCGCCATATCGTGTTGTAGGCCCATTGGGATTGTTGTTCATTCGTAATTGCAATTTATCATACAAAAATTGGATACAGGGTTGGGCTTCTGACGCGAAATTGAGGTTGAAATCTCCAGCTAAGATTAATGGCATTGTGTGATAGTTTTCTCCAAACTCTTGTGAGCTTACTGGACCATATACATATAAGGAGCCTTCTGTGTAAGAATCTGATGATATTTTGGACCATATTATTGGGAGAAATATGTAAACTACAACCATTATGATGCTTGTTCCATTTTGCAAAACGCAGTTAGCAGCACAGATATCTCCAATAGTTGACTGGCCAACGTCAATTTCATTAATATTGCGTGATAACATATCCATATTAAAAGCAACAATGTTGGTGTTATGGGTGTTGGAATAGATTGCAACTACTACAGCTCGAATATTGTTACGTTTGAATTTGGCAACGCAATCGAAATTCGGGACGTTAATATCTACGTTGTCCTCAGCCCAGATTTCCGATGTTACGTGCAGACGAGGATCGAATGACCTCGGCTGCCGATGTTATTATATGATCTACCCCCGAGCGATTAGGGGTTGACCGATGGGGTTGTTTGCTATTTTAAATGCTGAAGCATACCAGCTGAACTAGTATGCCCTGTTCTAAGTGGCTGGGAATTGGAGTGGTACGGAGGATCGAGGTATGCGTGCGCACCAGTTTAAATTGTATTTAATTTATAAAACGAGAGATAGGTATTGATATAGTACAAAGATAAAAGAGAAACAATAGATCGGTTTTAAGGAAGATAGTAATGAGAATTCGTTTACGCCTTTACAGTTTCAGAGTTCTGCTATAGACTATAAGGTTATATTAAATTAGGAAGAAAAGGGTGAGTCGAGGAGTACGTTCTCTAGGAAGGTGTGGAGTAGACTTTTAGAACCTACCACCGAGTCACCAGAGCTGTACTTGTCGACCTAAGTCCCCAGTGTAGGCGTAGGATGCATGTAAGGTGCCGGGCTTGGTCACTACGACCGTTGAATCCCCAATTCGTAGGGGCTGCCTCGTCCTCGACGATGCCTCGCTCCGACTGGAAGGTCGTATTCAGTAGTCGGTTCCAAGGGGTTAAGGTGCACCTCGCACGTCCTCCAGGTAAATAGCACTTTGATCTTTTCACTCCAAGCTTTCGACTGACTTTGGGGTGGCGTTTGGTCTCGCTTCACAGCTTGGTTTCTCGGCGGTGGGGTTGCTATTTTGCTGATCGCTGGTTGCGATTTTTCCTAGGGTCAACGCATTCCTAGGCTCACCTGTTTCTGCGTCCGAGCGAGTAACCGGAGAAGAATGCGCTTGGCACGCAGGCGGTGCAAGGCACAGGCAACGCGTGTTCAAGGCCGTTTGTAACACCCTCCCTCAAGTCGCTAGCCCCAATTTTAGCGGGGTTGAGCGACTGATTTTTCTACAACGTGCCCGCTAACCCTGTGCGCATTCCGGGCTCAATTACTCCTTCGGGCTGGCACTATACTAAGGTTGTTCTAATTCTAACTTAGTCTATACTTAAATCTAGGGTGTTTTGATGGATAGCCTTAACCGTTGGGACCCATGTTCCTTTTCTTGAGCTTGTCCAAGTGTTTTAGCTTTCTCTTCCCTTTCTGGTCCGCAATGACGGCGGTATTCAGGTCAAGCAACTCTACGATCTCGTATGGGCCGTCGTAATATGGGTCCAGCTTAGTTCTCGCTTCCTTCTTTGCGTATACGTGGTCTCCTATCTGGAATCTTACAGGATTAACTTTCAGATCATACCTTTCTTTCGATCTGCGTTTAGCATAATTCAAGTTGTTGCCTCCAATTTCTGCCAATTCGTTCAGACGGGTAACTAGACTCTCCATGTACTTTGTGGTGGTTGGCAGATGTTTTGCCAGCGGTAATGACTCAGGAGTCCTCTTAGGCTTTCCGAAAGCCATCTCGCGTGGGGTGAATTTCGTACCCTCGTGTATTGCGGAGTTGTAGCACCGCATAGCGTCTGGTAACAGTTCATCCCATTCGGTATGATCGTTGGTATAGTGTCGTAGGTAGTCGACTAAGCCCGTGTGGCTTCGTTCAAGCGATCCGTTAGTCTGGGGATGATAACCAGAGGTCATCACGTAGTGTACCTTGTTGATCTCGAGGAATTCCCTCATGCTCTCGCTGGTGAAGCACTTCCCTCGGTCGCTAAGCAAGACTAGAGGCACGCTGTATGGCTTAAAGTAGCGTTGATTAAGTGCTCGGATCACTGTCAGGGCTGTCTGATCAGGTAGTGCGTACGCATGACCTAATTTCGTTAACAGTTCGAGGATAGTCAGGATATACTTGTGACCGTTTCTAGTCGTTGGTAGTGGGCCGACTAGGTCTACAGCTATTTTCGCCCAGGCCTCGACTGGTGTATCGGTAATCAGCAATGGTTCTCTGGTTTTGATCCGCGAGGTCTTGTATTTTTGGCAGCTCTTACAGCATCGGATGGTATCTTGCACTTCGTTCCTCATCCCAGGCCAGTAGTATCTCTGACGGAGGCGTTGGTATATTTTCGTTACCCCCTTGTGGCCTCCAGTTGTTCCCTCGTGCCATTTCTTCACGATGTCTGGTCGGTCCTTCGGCTCGGGAGTTTCGATCTCTCCTGTGCAGAGTAAGACTTGACAGGGGTGCTTACGGAAAATTGCCTCGATTAGTAATTTTAGAACAGTTGGTTGGAGACAGTCAATTCCATTCCCCTTTGCGGCTAGTCGTATCTCAGTCACTCCAGCTTCTTTCATGGCTTTCTTGAGTGCGTATAGTCCGTCTGCAAGGTCCTCTGGCATCATTCGGTGGTAGTCGCGGTCCATATTAATGATGGTAAATACTTTTCCTCTCTTGTGTTGGGTCACGACCACTTCCCCTCTTCCGTGGATCAGCTTTTGCAGGTTTCCATCGTGGATTAGGTTAAGTTCGTGTGGGGAGGGGGAAGTTGTGACGTTGCAAGTCACAAACCCCCCAAACCGCGCGGAAGTGACCGAAGTAAAACGAGAATAGCCGAGGCCGATCGGCAGCGTGAGCCGATCGGCACTCTATTTAGAGACGGAGTGCGTGAGAGAAGTCTTTCTTAGTGCGAGAAACCCTTTTTGGAGATCCGGCCTTAACTATCGACGGTCAGCACCTACGATCACCCAGTCATAAAATAATAGCCGTACATATCCACACACACCCTTACTTGCAAACTATAGTACGTAAGGATAGCAAATAAATAATTAAACCCACCGGAATCTCGACGAGTCGTTAATTCCCCGCACTCCCTCCATACATTGGTGACGAGCTAACTACTCGTTACATTGTCTAGCAGCGGGGGTTGTGAATGAGCAGTCGGCTGACATGAAATGCGCGTAGTCTTCCTTTTTCATTGCCAGAGTATCCGCGATCATGGTTACCTTGCATCTGCGCTGACTCTCAAGGTGATTTTCTCAGGTTTTCCATACCGTGGCGGTCGCTTCTTCGCTCTGTGCCAGTTTGCCTCGTCGCTTTCCGTACTAACGTCAATTGTGGACGTTTGTGGTAGTGGGTGTCCGGTAGCCGATACGTGTCTCATGATCTCGGGTTCCGCATCCGAAGATTCGGGTGGCGTAGCTGGCGATGAGTAAGGAGTGGACCGTCCATTCGGTAGCAGCGATTTCCTTGGGTTTGGCAGGAAGGAAACTCTGGTCCGTTCTCGTTTTGTGAGGCCAGGTGGTCCTAGGCCCTGGATGCGTGATAATTCGGCGGGTTTGTCAGCTTGCGGCGGAGTGGTTGAAATGGCTGCTCTCCCGTTCGTCAACTCGGTAAGTGTTGTCGAGAGTTCTCGGATCCGTCGTTTCGCCTCATCAAGGGATAGCTGCTCAGTTTCCTCGTCGAGGGCTTCTTCTTCCTTGTTGAGTCGTTGCTGGGTTGTTTCCGCGAGTTGTGAGGACGTGTTTGTACCTGGTAGGTAGGAGTAGTCGTCGATAGCACTCCCCCCGTCGCTGTCTCCCGTGCTCACGTCGTCTTCCGAGGTATCTGCAGACCCAGGGAATTCCCGTCGTAGCAGATCTCGGATCACCTGGCTGGTTACTGGATCTTTCTCCTGTAGCATTTCTTCGAACTGCAGCTGATCTGTTGTCAACTCGCCAGGCTCAGCAAATGTATAGTTCTCCCGTGTGTTAGCATGGCTTGTTTGCACGGTGGTGTCTAGAGATGTTTCGTCTTCATCTCCGCTGCTTTCGCTATCCGTTTCCCCCCCTGGGATTATTGAAACGGATAAATCATGTCGGGTTGATGATTGGGCGTCTGACATACCGATTGTCTGGTCGCTGGATGTGTCGATCGTGGTGTTCTCATCCGCATCGGTCATGGGAGCTAATCTCCGAGCACCACGGAGGCGCCTCGCTATCGTGCTCATCTCCAAGTTCGACGCAGTAGCAGGCGGTGGGCGGTAGTCCGGATCCTTTATTTTGCTTTTCAATTTCAATGGTAGGCATTGGGCAACTGGATTCCGTGATAGTGCGTCAGCATTTGAGTTCGACGTCCTCTTTTTGTAGATGATTCGGAAATTGTACTCCGCCAGCCTAAGCCTCCAGCGTGTTAGCCATGAGGTTGGATCTTTGATGTTATGTAACCAAACAAACGCCTGGTGGTCTGTGTAGAGAGTGAACTCCTTTCCGTAGAGGTAAGGTCTGAAATAATTTATAGCAAATATTACTGCCAAACATTCCTTTTCGGAGGTAGTATAGTTTATTTCCGCCTTCTGTAGGGTCCTGGATGCGTAGCCGACCGGTCTTTCGTCGTCTTTCCCCCCCTGACTGAGTACTGCGCCCAAGGCGTAGTCTGATGCGCCCGTGGTTAGTATAAATGGTTTGTCAAAGTCCGGGTATCGTAAAACCGGTTTCTGGCAAAGTGCATCTCGTAGATCTTCGAAGCTTTTCTGCTGTTCCTCCCCCCATGCAAAAGCCGCCGTTTTCTTTAAAAGTTTCGTCATTGGTCTTGCTTGCTCTACAAGATTCGGGATGAATCTCCGGTAGAACCCTGCTAGTCCGATAAATTGTTTGATGTTCCTTTCGGACTTTGGTACGGGGAATCCTTGGACAGCTTCCAGATGTCGAGGGTTTGGTTTAACCCCGTCGTCGCTGAGAATGTGTCCCAGGTACGTGAATTCTGTGTAAAAACTCGCATTTGTCCGTCTGTAAGGTCAGGCCATGTCAGGTCGCAATCGTCGCAGCAGTCTTCTGACTTTGTACCCGTGTTGTTGGAGGTTCGTAGAGTACACAACGATGTCGTCCAAATAGACAAACAGTTCGGTTCCCTAGAGTCCACTGAGTGCGAGATCCATCAGTCGTTGAAACGTCGCGGGAGCATTTTTTAATCCAAAAGGCATTCGTGAGTATTCATAGTGACCGTTAGGTGTTGAAAAGGCTGTTTTTGGTTGGTCTTTCGGGTCCATCCCTATCTGGTGGCAACCACTGGCTAGATCGAACACGGAGAAATATTTAGCGCCCCCGACTTTATCCAATATATCAGTGATATTGGGTAGTGGATAGCTATCTCCTACCGTCTTTTCGTTGAGTGCTCGATAGTCTATTACCATCCTCCATCGCTTGTTTCCCTTAGAATCCGGCTTCTTTGGTACAATCCAAAGCGGGGAATTATAAGGTGATGATGAGGGTGTGATGGTTCCATTCTCCAGCAGCCCCTTCACTTGTTTTCGAATCTCTTTCTGATGTACAGGTGGGAAGCGGTATTGTCTCGTATGGACTGGTACGTCATCCGTCGTGGGGATCTGGTGTGTCAGCATGTTTGTTTTCCCCAGCTTGTCTCCGGGCAGGTAGAAGCGATCTGGAAATTCTTGGATTACCTGGAGCACGTGTTCTCTTTCCTCTGTATTAAGGTGTTCCATACGAAGACTCTCCGCAATCCACGTGATGCGATCTTTCTCCACGTTTTCGGGGATAAGTTCTTCTTCGGAGTCCGTGTAGGTCATAGTTAGGTCGTAGGACTCCAGTTCTTGCGGCGTCATAATTATTTCCACGGCCTCCTCCCCAGTGTTGGTAGCCATGGTGTAACATATGCCGTCGTTGTTGTTGACGACGGCTTCCCCTATGTAGACCTTTGGCGGTCCGGGCAACCGAGGAAGGTAGCCTTCGCTCAGTTCGTTGTTCCAGATCGGGATAGGGATTTGTGTTCTGCTGCGTGCTTCGATTCGCAGGGTAGTTTTGCGAAACTCCGTTTTCACGCTGTCTATAGCTCGTCTGTTACAAAACGGGATGGGTTTAATCGGTTCTTTGCAAGACACGATGGTTTTATGGTAGAAAGATATTACGGCTTGGTGTTCTAGACAGGAAGGGGTCCCCAGCAATCCGGCTCCATCGATGCTAGTACTGTCGTGGACGTAAAATAGGCTCGTCTTACCTAGTGCAGTGATGGTGGTACCCAGGGTGTACAGGAGATCTGGCGAAAGACCGAGAATCCCTCCCACAACCCTGTCGACGACCGGAGCATCTTTACCTAGAGCGTTGATGTGCACCAAGTTTACTCCCGCACCGGTGTCTATTGTGAATTCTCCTTCGCCTTGCTCCAGCTCTGGCGCTCGGATCCTAATCTTCGGGGCTGGAGCCTGCGCAATATGGCAGTGGGTCCTCCCCCAGGCTGGTAGTCGTCTTTCTGTCGATCCGAGAAATGCACGCTACGTCTCGTTTCCTTGTCCGGGTCTGCGTCGTGACGGCCTCCCTCGTAGTTTAAAGAGTCTGTGGAGGATGCAAATGAGTCCCGAGACCGAATTCCTTGAGCCTCTCGTTGTTTTTGGGCTAAAATTTGACACAGTTCGATAGCATGCCCTTTCCGCCTGCAATATATAATATACAAAATGGTTCGCGGTCTCTGGAGCCGTCGCGTTCGCGTGAGAGCGATCGTGACGTTCCCGGGTTGAGAGCCTTCAGGCCGGCGCTGAATACTCTTCCCAGAGCGGTCGGGCTGAAGTCGAATCGCCTGGATTGTCGTGGATAGCCCGCAGATGTGTTACTATCTCAAGTAGTCGTCACAATGTTATCTCGACGGCTTCGGTGTCGACTTTCATGTTCTCTTCTCGTGTCATATGACGTCCTTCCGACCGGGCTGTAGGCGAATCGTCACGTTCGCTGTCACGGTAATAGCCCATGGCTTGTCGTCGATTCCAACGAACTCGATCTTCCTCGATAACCAGATCGTACGCGTCGTCCAGAGTACGGGGCGTTTTCGGGGCTATCGTGTAGTATATGCGCTCCGGCAGTCCTCGGAGAAAGTTTTCTAATGCAGTTTTTTCCATATTAATAACGTACTCACCGCTGTTCTGGTAAGCGTTTCGGATAGCGTCGCGCGCCTTGTGGACTAATTTAGACGTGCGTCCGATGTATCCGGCAAGGGTTTTTCGGTCTTGTATTTGAAGGCGTCCTAGTTGAGCGAGATATGAAGCGGGATCCCTCCCTGGCGGCTTTTGGTTTGCAGAATATACGCATCATGTGCCCGATAAATACGGTACAAGTATAATGATGGTAGCACGACCGCATCTAACCGTAGTTTCTACCAAATAAATACGGTAGATTTGCGCCCAAAATGAACAACATTTAAACCGTATATATATACGTAATTATACGGTATTCAAATCGTATGTGCTTCAGTTAAAGTACGGATGAAGTATTTACTCCATGTACGTACGGTAGTAGAGCTTCGGACACACGATATATCTACGGTAGCTTAAGCGTATCACAGAAGCCGCCAGGGCTTCCAGGGGCGTAGCGTTTTTTCAGATGGTTGATCAATTGGTCGATAGTCTTGAAGTCTTTTCCCTCGGTACTAACTCTCGCTGCATCTATCAGTCTGGTGGACACCAACTTGACGTATTCCTTCTCTTCTTCGGGTTCTATCAAAGCAAGTCCGTCGTTGATCTTGCGCAAGACCTCTCCCAGAGGCGGGGTCTCACCGTCGAATTCGGGTATACGATCGACTACCTTGAACAATGTATTTTGATTACGAGACGAGCGGGTGTATTCAATAAGCGTGGTTAACAGATCAAGATTCGCGGCAGCGAATCGCCGCCAAGTACCAAGCCCCGAAGTTTTTTTTTCTTATTATTTTTATTTTGAAGTTAGGCGAGCGCAGCCAAGAATTATTTTCCCGAGGCAACGGTTTATACCTGTAAACATACCGTTATATCTCCCGAATGCGTGAATATTATCGGATGAAATTTACAAGATTATGAGTCCCAGTCCAAATGAGTTCGTTGTCCAAATTCGAACAGAATCGGTCGTTTGGTTCCAGAGATATTAACTGTTAAAGTTGATGAAAAAACACAATCTTCTTCTTCTTCTTCGCCCCATTTTTCGCTAGACGCTTGCTAGGGACCACGATATCAATCGAACGGCTGTATGTATCGATTTGAAATTTAAAACGTAGCTGTTCCCCATCGAAATCTAGCTCCCTATTGTTTTTGGTGCGAATCGGTACTCACACTCGGTCAGGAGATTTTAATAAAGTCACAAAGCGCTTAGTACGGCAAAATGGCCGCCCGAGGGCGTTAATTGAATTTATATATTTTTTATTACAGGGTAATTCAGGCTGGACGCACCACCTCAGGTGGGTGTATTCCTCCTAAAAACTCATAATTTCTTTTACCAAAACTTCGAGAGACCAATAGTTTCGGAGCTACACGAGACCTTACATTAGTGGACCGATCACAAAGTTTATGAGTGAGCAAGAGTGCAAGTCGAGCAGTGCCCGCGGAGGATCGATTTTTATTGTACGACGTTTCAGTTAGATTAGATTCCTAGATGAGTATGACGGCGTCGTCTCCTGGAGATGCCTTCGTACGGCATTCACCTCCGTCTCGTCGTCCTCATCCTCTGATTCATACTTCCAGGTCCCCCACCCAGTGATTCTCGTACTAGATCTTCAAAATCGTAGTCTCATTTGTCCAGATCCTCGGCTTTGTAGCTTGCGTAGTCCAGGTCCTTCGCTCCGTAGTTTCAGTCGTCCAGGTCCTTCGATCCATAGTTTCAGTCGTCCAGGTCCTGCGCTTCGTAGTTTCAGTCGTCCAGGTCCTTCGCTCCGTAGTTTGAGTCGTCCAGGTCTTGCGCTCCGTAGTTTCAGACGTCCAGGTCCTTCGCTCCGTAGTTTGAGTCGTCCAGGTCCTTCGCTCCGTAGTTTGAGTCGTCCAGGTCCTTCGCTCCGTAGTTTGAGTCGTTCAGGTCTTGCGCTCCGTAGTTTCAGTCGTCCAGGTCCTTCGCTCCGTAGTTTGAGTCGTCCAAGTCCTTCGCTCCGTAGTTTCAGCCGTCCAGGTCCTTCGCTCCGTAGTTTGAGTCGTCCAGGTCCTTCGCTCCGTAGTTTCAGTCGTCCAGGTCCTTTGCTCCGTAGTTTCAGTCGTCCAGGTCCTCAAACTACGGAACGGAAGACTTGGGCGACTGAAACTACGAAACCGAAGACCAGGACAAATGCGACTACGATTCCGAGCATCTGGACTGCGAGAATTACGGAGTAGGGGATCTGGACGACTGAAACTATGAATTAAGGGATCAGGGCGACAAGAACGGAGGTGAATGCCGTACGAAGACATCTCCAGGAGACGACGTCGTTATACTTATCTAGAAATCGAACTGAAACGTCGTACGATAAAATTCGATCCGCCGCGGGTACTGCTCGACTTATACTCTTGAACCGGCCCTGTCTTGATCTCTCACAGCCCTGTGATTGGTCAACTAATTTCTTCTGTAGCTCCGAAACTATTAGTCCCTTGAAGTTTTGATAAAGGAAATTTAGTCTCAGATTTCCAGGAGGAATACACCTGCCTAAAGTGGTGCGTCCAACCTGAATCACCCTGTATATAATTTACGATTCTCGATCGATAAGATATAATCGACTTGACGAAAATCAACAATTTTTTGAAAGCAAACGTTGAATGAGTCATTTTTCGCGTTACGATCTCACGGTATCATAGGATCACGTATCGAATAGTTATACGAATATCGTTCGGTACAGATCAATAATATATACATAATGCAGGTAGATCTGCACTATCTGACTTCATTCTGAGTTGTAGGCGTGTACAACATATCCATCGGATGCGAGTGCGATCTATCTTGGAAATATTGGAGGTATCACTTATATTAAACGTCTGTACGGTACGCGGCATTACGCGGCTTACAAAAAGAAGTGAAATCCGGGTCCAAAAACATCGGAAATGTAAAAAACTCCGCCAAGTACCCAAATTATCTTACAATGAAAATTCACGACAAACATATCGCCAGTCTCTGTCATGATATTAGGAAAGTCTACAAAGCACTGAAATTTCCCTGCAAGTGTACGTCGTGGAGTCGGACCTCGTTGTTTCGTGTAGTGATATCGCAACATCATTCCAAGAGCTACGTACTTGGCGGGCACATTTTTTTTTTCTTATCACTTGTACCATTTCACCTTTTCTCTTTCCTCCAAGAAATACTTGTAAAGCAGTAATAACATTTTCAATAATCGGAATTATAATTATACCAATCATAATACGTATACAAATAATGCGAAACTTTTCATGGTATAGACATAGCAGGTTTTGCATAAACATCCCATAGTATTCAATCATCAGCCTTATCCTCGGTGTGTGTAATTCTCTTTTCATATCTACGTACGTAACTTCAATACAAATTCTTAATAAGACTCGCCTACAGTATGAACGATTTCATGTCATATAATCTAGAAGCAATTAAAATTGATATTATTTGCTGCAAAATTGCATACCCAGAACAAAACTCAAGAACGATACGTACGACGGCGAATAAAATTGAAGAATTTAAATGAATATGTAAATGGCAGAGATACGCAGTATAATCGTAGATATTCATCATAATTAGGTACAGTATAATAGCAAACCGTCATACTGCTATAGTCTATTTATATATATTATGGTATCAGCTGTTTGCTTGAACATAAGAATAGTATAGATGCTATTTCACCTTGGCTCTTTTAACCGAGACCCAATTCTGTCGTCAATTGTGTTACGGTATACAATGACAAAAGATGTAACGCCGACAAACTGGATGAGGACCTTTATGGAGAGGACAATGACTCATTTTAAAGTAGCTGCTTATCATGAACTCCTGAATTATACGTAACAATGTTCTTATTCTTATTGATAATATCCGGATTCCCCAATAATATGTGTAACAAAATATCGTCGCGCGCGAGTGTAAGAACGCGCTTTGCGTGCGGGCGCCTATTGGCGCCCGCACGCAAGCGCATCCTTACACTCGCGCGCGACGATATTCTGATATAGTATACGAACGGGAACTAGCTTGAACAAGGTTTTCCGAGGCACATGGTGATATACGGCCTATTTACTTCTGCAAAATATATTTGTTGCAAAACCAGACTCATAACGCGTAAATGTAAGAATCAGGATTATGCTCTAAGTCATCAATCAGATGATGATTCTTTTATGAAATAGGTGTCAGCGACTTGACTGGACTCTGGTTCAAATTAATTTGTAAATCTACTATCTTATGCATAAACAAAGGCAAATTCTTCATTGATCTTGCAGCTTAGAAAAAAAAAATGTGCCCGCCAAGTACGTAGCTCTTGGAATGATGTTGCGATATCACTACACGAAACAACGAGGTCCGACTCCACGACGTACACTTGCAGGGAAATTTCAGTGCTTTGTAGACTTTCCTAATATCATGACAGAGACTGGCGATATGTTTGTCGTGAATTTTCATTGTAAGATAATTTGGGTACTTGGCGGAGTTTTTTACATTTCCGATGTTTTTGGACCCGGATCGTCTGTATTAGCCATGGTAGAGTTTAGGTTTTGACGAAGTCCGGGTGAGCGTCTAGGTGTCGTCTCAGCTTCGGTGTTCGGAGCAAGGGCGTCGCTTTGTCTCGTCTCAGATTCCGCTGCGTCGGCTTCTCGGGCAGCTGCAGCTAAGCTGAGGTGTAGGCTACGCTTCTGGCTCGGCGAAAGTATGCCAATGAGTGGTGATCTTCGACCAAAGCTCACTTCTCCTTCTAAAGTAGGTGTCGTCGGGGAATCTACAGAAGCTGTTCGTCTTATTCCGTTAGACACGTGATTTCCGCTTGGTTCCGCCCTTGCAGCGTTCGCAGCTCGGTCGACTGCTTATGCGAATCCGATTGCTTAGACATAGTGAAGTATTTAGTCACGAAAAGATCCAACATCAATTCCCCAATGCAAAGTGCCGGGCTACGATTACATAATGCAATTCGTGCAGCCGATAACTCAGCATAGCTGTCAATTATTTAGCCCAGAGGGGTGCGCAATTATGATATCAATTGTAAGTTGGCTTAACACCGCTTGTGACGTCAGGGGGGTGGCAAGAGGAAGGTACCCTTTTTTGTTGAGAAAAATAAACTTTATTTTGTGTAATGAACGAAAAAACTTCCCCACATGGGGAGGGAATTTTAACTTAAACTTTGAACGACTGGTAGATGTGGTCCTGGTCCGGTCCCTAAGGCTCCTGTCGATCCACTGCCTCGCCTCTTAGGGATTGCTTGGCTTTATCCTGTGCTCGCCGCCGGGCATGCGTCGTGGCTCTAATGAAAAATAGAGTGATCGTTTACGCATGTGTCTCAAGCTAGGTGCGCTACGAATAAGATAATGAGTGACGGGTCGAAGGCGCGTCGACCGGTCCTCCAGCCGTCTCTTCCGCGGGTAGATGCTGTGACCGTATTTCTATTTCGTTGATCTGTCCCTCGCGGGCCCCTACGGACTTACCATCGGCTCGGTACCCCGATCGGTTCGTCCGCATTACGGGGCGACCATCACCGTTGTCAGTTGGCGACACCGCCAGTTATTATTGTAGGTATCCGAAAATGAGCGTGCGTGTGTGTATCACATGTATTGAATGTATTGAATGTATTGTATGTGTGTTTATACTGGCAAGGTTGGAGAATAGTCAGTAGGATCTCAGACGCGTAATAAACAAGTTGATTTCAAGAATCCCAGTACATTTATTTAGCCTTCCAACCACCAAATAATAAGTATTCCTACAAATTGGGGGCTCAACCGGGATCCGGTTGGAAGTGCAAGGTGAAAAATGACGCGTACGCAGTAGTGCAAATGACGATGGACTAAGTGTACCTGAACTACGACGAACTATAAGTGTAAACGACGATCCAGACGAAGAAGACGACAAAGACGAAAGTATACCAAAGACGTGCTTGAAGACCTAAAGACGAAGCTAACAACGAAAAGATGGCAAGTGCATCAACGAACTTTGTGACCAAAGATCCGAGCGAATTCACGGTAATCGAGTTAAAGGAGAAGTTGAGAGCTGTTCAGGAAAATACTTCCGGAACGAAAGCGGAGTTGATTGCGAGGATGATGGCGATCGACCCGTCGGGCGCATGGCTACGCGTGATGCGTAACGGACCTGGCGACAATGGCGGACAAGTAATTACAGAAAATACCAACGATTTGATGACGATACCACTGACGACCGGAACTGGCAACGAAGTAGACCTGCGGAAAGAATTGGAGTTACAACGACGAGAAAAAGAGCTTGCCGAACGAGAATTAGCGATTGCACGACGCGAAATTGAATTGTTGCGCCTGCGCGCCGGAGAAGAGCGTAACGTACCGGCTATTATAAATCAAACACCCAAAGTAAACAATCAATGCCTGTGTTTGAGGGTAATGGAGAAACATTTGATCGTTGGGAGAGACAAGTATTATTGCTTCGTGAAAGTTATGATTTAGATGACCACGTGTCAAGAGTGCTCATTGCTTCTCGTTTAAAAGGCCGAGCAGTAGAGTGGTTTCACTCTAAAGCCGAACACATACAGATGCCTACCGATGAGTTGTTGGTCAAGATGAGAACCATGTTTGCGCACAGACAAAGAAAAGTGTTAGCGCGTAAACAGTTCGAGGAGAGAGCTTGGAAGCACAACGAGACCTTTAGCGATTGTCATCACGATAAAATTAGCCTGGCAAATCGTGTGCCCATCGACGACGACGAGATCATAGACTATATGATCGACGGTATTCCAGATGCCGTCCTGAGGAACCAAGCAAGGATGCAAAACTTCGGGACGACGACTACGCTCCTGCAGGCCTTTGAGAAGGTCACGCTGCGTCAACCTGCAGCAGCTACTGGCGGGGGAAGAACATCTGATCGGATCCAGGAACGAGGGAGGAAGGGGCGGATCGCTTCGTTGTTTTGGCTGCGGACAGCAAGGGCATGTTAGCGCGAAGTGTCCCACAAAAGCGCGTGGTGTGAAATGTTTCCGTTGCAATGAATTCGGCCATATCGCTACAAACTGCGTAAAACCAAACGCGACCCCGAAAGAAGCAAACTCTGTAAATAACGATCTTTGTATTGCCACTCCAGCGACCCGTAGTAAATGCTGTAAGACTGTCACTATAGCTGGGCATGGCATAGTCGCTTTGATTGATACCGGTAGCGATATATGCCTAATGCGCGCAGAACAATATGTAAAGATAGGCGCACCGAAATTAGAGAAAGATGAAATAGAGTTTCGAGGCGTTGGCTCTGTAAGTAATAGAACATTAGGGCGATTTCACGAAATCATGACAGTTGACGGAAACGCATATCCGGTTGTAGTGCACGTTATTGCGGACGGTCTGATGCAGCATAATCTTTTGATTGGCTCAGATTTCTTGAGTTCCGTAGAAGTCACTATCAGAGAAGGTAAAATCACAGTAAAGCAGCCCGCGAGTCGCTCGCCGGCGAACACCTGTTTAATCGACTTGTTTGCAATAGGTGATGCGCTAGAAGTAAATAAAGTCGATGTCACGCACCTGAGCGAACATCACAGGCGTGCGGTGTGTAGTATGGTAGAGAATTATACACCGAAGAAATCCTGCGATGTCAACATACAAATGAATTTAATTGTTAAAGACGACATACCCGTTTACCAGCGTCCAAGACGACTCTGCATCTGAGCGAGTGATTATGAATGAACAAATGAGCGATTGGCTTCAGGATGGTATAATTCAGCCATCCTTGTCTGAATATGCCAGCCCGATAGTCTTAGTAAGGAAAAAAAATGGAACGATGCGACTGTGTATAGACTATAGGGAGATTAATAAAAAAATTGTAAAAGACCGTTATCCATTGCCTTTGATTGAAGATCAATTGGACCGACTGCAAGGAGCACGGCTGTTCACGACATTAGACTTAAAAAACGGATTTTTCTTTGCGGTGTGCGTAAAATCCATTTTTACACCTCGATTTTCAGGGTGTAAAAGACGTTTTTCGATGCATCGGTTGTAAAATTCTCTTTTTGCAACTCAGTGCGCAAAGTTCGACTTTTGATGCCTATTTTGCGTGCGCAAAGTACCCGTTTCACGCACTAGTGCGCAAAGTGATCACTTTACGCACTAGTGCGCAAAGTTCGACTTTTGATGCCTCTCTTGCGTGCGCAAAGTACCCGTTTCGCGCACTAGTGCGCAAAGTGAGCACTTTGCGCACTGAGTTGCAAAATAGTAGTTTACGACACAAGTGCGCAAAGTACGTGATTTTCACACGAGTGTTAGCTTGTCGCCCGAGCGAAGCGAGGGAGACAAGGACACGAGTGTGAACCTAATCACGTACGCGCACGCGTATCGTACAATACTTTTTGCAACTCAGTGCGCAAAGTGAGCACTTTGCGCACTAGTGCGCGAAACGGGTACTTTGCGCACGCAAAAGAGGCATCAAAAGTCGAACTTTGCGCACTGAGTTGCAAAAAGTATTGTACGATACGCGTGCGCGTACGTGATTAGGTTCACACTCGTGTGAAAATCACGTACTTCGCGCACTTGTGTCGTAAACTACTATTTACGCCCTCGAGGTGTAAAATGAAAAATCACGAAATTTGCTTCCTTTTTTACCGTAATGACTTTTAGTACATTTCCTTTTTTTTTCAAAATAGAACAATAGACTGTGCAATCACCCTACTAACAGACACGTATTTATAAATGTATTATACACCGCTTCTTTATACCACCTCCATTTTCACGAAACTCACGATTATAGTTCAGTTTTTTAGAAAATATATACCTCTGAATTGTTGATAATCTTTAATTTAGTTTTGTTTTTGAAGCAATTTTTAATTGATTTTTGATTTTGTGGGGGGGGCTCTGCCCCCCCCCCAACCCCCCCGGCGGGGGCTGCGCCCCTGGACCCCCGACCTGTTCTAACTTGACCGCTTTTGTTCAATTTATTCTATGTTGAATTTAAATTCTGCCTAATGACCTTTCCTTCAATCTTAGCGGCGTACTTTACGCGCACCCACCAATTCCCAATACATTCCTATGTAGTACGTGAAGGATTTTCCACACACTGCAAAGAAAAATATCGTATGCACCACGGGCGTACGATTTCGGCCCTCGCGTGATCGTCGCGACCTAAGGGCCGGCTTTGCCGGCCCTCGGTAGCGCGATCACTCCTCGGGCCGAAAAACGTCTTTTACGCCCTAGGCACATAATATACTATTTCCACGTAGAAGTTGCAAAGGACAGTCGGAAATATACGTCCTTTGTTGTACCGGACGGCCAATACGAATTTTTGAGGGCGCCCTTCGGGCTCTGTAATTCACCTTCGGTTTTCCAGCGCTTCATTAACGCCGTTTTCAGTAAGTTGATCATGGAAAAAATAGTACTTACTTACATGGATGATTTGATAATACCTTCAATTGATCACACAGATGGCATTAAGAACCTCAAAATCGTATTGGACGTGGCGAGTCGAAACGGGCTTATCATCAATTGGGAAAAGTCCTGCTTCTTGCAACAAAGCGTAGAATATTTAGGCCACATTATCGAAAAGGGAGGTGTGCGCCCCTCAGAAGCGAAAACAAAGGCAGTGGCTAAATTTGCTCTTCCGACTAATGTAAAGGAAGTACAAAGCTTCCTCGGGCTCACAGGTTATTTCCGAAAGTTTGTCCCTGGCTATGCAAAGATTACGCGTCCTTTAACAAATTTGTTGAAATCGAATGTGGAATTCTGTTTAGGGCCAGAAGAAAAAATGGCATGCGAAAGGCTCAAGGCCGCATTAATGAGTAAGCCCTTATTGAAGCTATACAATCCGAATGCCGAAACAGAATTGCATACCGATGCTTGCAAGGATGGATACGGGGCGATTCTCCTGCAACGCGACAGCAACGATGGGTCCTTGCATCCCGTATACTATGCCAGCGGAAAAACAACACCCGCCGAGTCGCGTTATACGAGCTACGAATTAGAAGTTTTAGCAGTTATTAAAGCAATGCGGAAATTCCGTGTGTACCTACTAGGAATTTCGTTCAAAATAGTAACTGACTGTCAGGCATTCGTAATGACAATAAATAAGAAAGATCTCTGTGTCCCGCGTAGCTAGATGGGCCCTCCTACTAGAAGAGTTTCAATATTCCATTGAGCACCGTCCTGGGAAAGCAATGCATCACGTCGACGCTCTCAGCCGGAATCCTCTTCCTTCAGTTTTATTGGTGGACGAAGACGAGAAGGGTCTCCTTGCGCGAATCAGGAGAACGCAAAGGGAAGACGCTGACATACGAAGAATTTTGGAAGCAGCCGAGAACAACCAGGGTGACGGATTTATCATCGGGAACGATATCTTGTATAAACAAGACGACGATGGGCATTTACGCGTTGTCCTTCCAAAAGCCCTTCAGCACCAGGTCATCCGAAAAGCGCATGAGAGGAGCCACTTTGCCACCACTAAGACCGAGTCGCTTTTAAAGAGAGATTACTGGTTCCGAGATGCCAAGACGAAGATTGAAAAGGTCATTCGAAATTGCATTGATTGCATCCTGGCCGAAAAAAAACAAGGGAAACGAGAGGGGTTCCTGCACATGGTGGATAAGGGAGACGTCCCACTCGACGTCTATCATATCGATCATCTCGGGTCCTTACCTTCAACGAAGAAGCGCTATACTTGTATTTTAGCTGTCATCGATGCCTTCACTAAATTCGTATGGCTGTACGCTACACGGACGACCAACGCAGCCGAAGTAATTGATCGACTGACGAAGCAGGCGGTCATCTTCGGAAATCCGCGTAAGATTGTCTCAGACCGAGGATCTGCATTCACTTCCCAAGACTTCAAGGAGTATTGTCGAGAGGAGGGCATCCAGCACGGCCTGATCACCACCGGAGTACCTCGAGCCAATGGGCAGATTGAACGAGTCAACCGCACGCTGATCCCTTTACTAACTAAACTAGCAGCACCGAAGCCGGAAGAGTGGCATAAACATTTGGAAGTAGCGCAGAAACATCTAAACGCAATACCAAGCCGCAGTACAAACGCATCTCCCTTTGAGTTGATGTTTGGTATACAGATGCGAGCCAAAGAAAGTCCCGAAATTCGGGAAATGCTCGAGCAAGAGGAAGCTGAAATGTTCCATGAAAGCCGCAATGAAACGAGACAACAAGCCAAGAGGAGTATCCAGAAGATCCAGGAGGAAGACCGCAAACAGTCGCGCCGAAAACGAAAAGAGGCTAAACTCTATAATATCGACGATATCGTAGCGATTGAACGAACTCAGATGAAGCCAGGGTTGAAGTTAGCTATTAAGTTCTTAGGGCCATATCGCATTGATAGAGTTTTACCACACGATCGGTACGCGGTTACCAAATTAGGCGAACACGAGGGTCCACGTGAAACAATTACAACCGCGGAATATTTGAAACCATGGACGCAGTATAACGAAGTTGTGAGTGACGAGGAAGCGCGCGATAGCGATAATTCCGATGACGATGTAACCGATTAAGTATGCACCGTTTAATTTAACTTGTTTATAATTTAAGAGGTTTACATTTTTGTAATGCACAAGTAATAAATTTGACATATCAAAAGATTGTATCATTGAAAAACCAGGACGGCCGAGTGTAGGTATCCGAAAATGAGAGTGCGTGTGTGTATCACATGTATTGAATGTATTGAATGTATTGTATGTGTGTTTATACTGGCAAGGTTGGAGAATAGTCAGTAGGATCTCAGACGCGTAATAAACAAGTTGATTGCAAGAATCCCAGTACATTTATTTAGCCTTCCAACCACCAAATAATAAGTATTCCTACATTATTGCTCTTCATGTCGATACCTCAAAGGCAGAAAGATATTCATTCGAGATGGCTATGGCACTCTTTATGTTGACGATAAAAATTGCTGTATACACCTTTACCAGGCAAAGAACGTATAAACATGATTATTATCTGTATTATATGATAATGATTGTCATTATAATACGCTTCAAGTCAGCTCTCCGGTGGATCCTGTACGGCGGGTAGTGATAAAATACTGAGATAACGTGTATATGTGTGGGTCTGCTTATCTCGCCCGGTTCAGAGCTATTAGTTTCATATCGTCGACCTTTCGCAGATTCATCGTGACTCGAAACTGGAAAAGCCCGATTTCGGTTTTACTTTGGTTGCACCTGCGTCGACATGTCTCCCGTGTTCCGTCGAACTTTCATTCACATTTATATCATTACATAAAGACTTCGAAAGTTATATCACGGAAGTTGACCTTTGAACAAGAACAATTCCAACAGTTACCCGATAACATAACGTCTCATTGGAATCTTTACAGACCGAAAATACTACTACTTCCATGCCATCTGAAAATAACAATTTTAGCTCAAGAGCGCTTCGTCACGATAACTTGCACGACGCGGTACCACGATTATTCTGACGAACAGTATAGATAACAGGATTAACAAACACAAGATGGCATTAACTCACTGCCTCTGTCACCGTAGTGGGAACGCGTAAATCTCCGAGGCCTCTTCACCCGAATTTTCACGATCGCAGTGGTCATCGACCAGTCTTCAACGAAAGCACTTGTCAAGAGTTAACCAGCTGATAGTAATTTCGAACCAAAAATAGAACACTCTGTGACATCATCAGTGAGCTGAGGTTGCCAGGAGATTATTGTTACAGGTATGAACTAAGTAATATATGAGTCATTCCACGTCAAACCGGACGAAATGAATCAATAATTGACCTCGATGTTGCCGATTTCGTTATAATTTTTTTAACGGGTTCTGTGGAACAAATAAATTCATCAAACAATTTTTTTTTGCTTACGCCCCTATTTTCCAAGTTACACGGGGGTGAAATTCACGGAAAACGGCCAAAAATCGAAAACATACTCCTCTTCGAACGGTCATATCTTTGGCTGTGTTCGTCCTAGAGACTTCTTTCGAGAACCATTTTGAAGCTATTGAATGGCACTATTGTTATATATTCATTGAATTCTGCGATAAAGAGCGATTCCATTTGTTATAGACAAATATATTATTTAAGTGTGGTTTTATAGGCGAGAACCACGCTTTAAAATTCCCGAAAAAATATGAACTTATTCCTTGATTAATTCCTTACAAAACTGGTAAGTTATAGAATGGAACTCCGATTGAATAGTACATTACGCAACAAGGGCGGGAAACGTCGCACTCGTGCAGGGATCATCAACTTCCCGCCCTTGTTGCGTATACTATTTTTTGACACGAGTTGCGGGAAGTTCGTCCGAACTGGCTGTGATTGAGTGTTAACTTCCGTAGCAACGCAAACAATGAAAATTTGTGGCTCATTACGGTTCAGTACAGGGATCAATCACTTCCCGCACGCTCCACAGGCATGGGAAAACGAACTTCCCGCACGCTGTGTCAAAAACTATGTTAAAACGATTCATTTATAAGCGACGGTGCGCGCTGCCACTGATTGTGAGAGACCTGGCTCGGGTACGTGTAGCTCGCGTAAGGAAGAAATGGTGGCCATGCAGATCTGTATATTTAAAAAATTCACCATGTCAGAAAACAATGTATATCATATTAGTTTATTAAATATCTGACTAACAATAAGTAAATCATGATCCTAAATCTTAGATAAAGATCCCCTAGTCACATTATATCATATATAATACCTGGAAGTCGTTATATTTGCTTACAATTAGTGGTTTATTTAGAAACAACGGCCTCTAATGACTTTTCGGCATCAGAGTATCTCTTGCCTATTCAGTGCAGGACTGCAGGAACCAATAAATACACTACAATTTTTTTTTTCTATGGGCGCAAAATATCAAAAATATTAACAATAGTGATTTAGAATTTTCCACTAAAGATGATTACCAAAGGAAAGTAGCTGCATTGCAGCCTCGTTTCGGGAAAACTAAATTAGTTCGTGGTACACTGACATTTCATTATATTCTGCCACAAACAAAAAATAAATTAATAACTCATGTAAGAGATATTCTGATACCGGAAAGTCAGTGCAGGTCATTGTTTCTAAATAAACCACCCTGAAATTTTTAATAATCTTTCCTAATTTAATTGCTTTATTTTCTTAACTTGACAAAAAATTGCCCCATTATTTCTTCCAACTAACTCTAACAATAATATAATTATTTATATTTTTGCTTCTACTTCAACAGTTATAGAAGCACTTATATGAATAAACCAGACTTCTATTGAATTAATTATAGTGTATACATCAATTCAGGTATTATATACCGAGAAGATTCCTTGAAAGTTAACACTCAGTCACAGCCAACTCGGCACACTCCAGGTTTTTCGTCTGTTTATTGCAGGCTGGCCATCCGCTATTTTTTTCTTTTTCTGGTCGAATTGATATTTTCAAGAAGCAAATTAGGTGAATGAAGATAATAATGGATGGCCAGCCTGCAATAAACAGACGAAAAACCTGGAGTGTGCCGAGTTCCCTGTGACTGAGTGTTAACTTGCGAAGAATCTTCTCGGTATGTATAAAAATTAGCAGTATTAAAGTCGTTCGATATCATGAGAATCGGGACTCGTGACTTCATTTTCATTCGCAAAATATGTGCATATATAAATAATCATTATTACATGAATAACTCAGTTATGCTTGGTCGATTATTGCTCAAAAACAATAGGGAGCGAGATTTCGGTGACAAGAACACCCTTACCAAATTGCAAGTTCATACGTGCAACGTTTCGACAGATATCGTGGACCCAAGAAAAACGTTCTGCAAGCAAGAAGAAAAAGAAAAAGAAAAAGATTGTGTTTTTCGATCAACTTTGACGGTCAATATCTCCGAAACTACTAGGTCGATTCTGTTAAACTTTTGCGAGCAAGGTCAAGAGGGGAGGGCCTTACGCCCCTATAAATTTTATTCGAAAATAATCAGCGGTTCAAAAGATGTGACAGATTTTTTACAAGAACAAGAGCTTGCTCGGGTAAATGATTCGTGGCTGCCGCGCCGAGTTAGAGGGGGGGGGGGACTGGGCTGCGATTCGCTGCCGCGAATCTTGTTATCTGTTCTGACCCATGTTTCTTTTCCAGAATTGTAATACATATATATATATATTGTAACGGATCGGGTGATCTAATCCCGAAACAATACGTCACGCCGCGCACCGTCAACCGCGCACAACAAGTGACGTCAATCAGTGACTATATAAGCGCAGCGCTAACATGGCTCCAGCAGCAGTGTTAGGCAAAGCGCCACGCTGTCTCACTAACTTATCTTTTCTGAGGCCAGACAGGCAGAGCGCCCTGGTGCTCTTTAGCTTCATTTCTTTAATCACGGAAACTGCCATAGCGGGGTTTTACGTTAGAGTCAATTATTATCTTATTTTTCTACTTTCATTTACATTACCATTTGGATTCCTATTTATCAAATTTAAAATATAACGAAAAATTAAACGAGAAACGAGCGTAGAATCGTAGCATAGCTGAATCTACAAATTAGGTTAAAACTTATGTAATTTCATAATAGTATAAATTTCCGGCTGCAACCATTTCAACTCATTATGATTTATTTGATTAATTAAATATTTTGTTAATCGGGACGGTTTCCTTTTTCTTTACAACCTTTTTCTCCGTAGGCTGAACTGACCTGACTAACACATTTCATTTAATTAGCTAATATACAGCTTCGGTGACGACTGCACTGTCCAGATCCGATACTCGCTTCGGTGCGCTAGGCGTACCCAAGTCGAGATACGGTCTCGGCAAGTGCGTTGAATCCCAAGTCTGATACAGCCTCGGTGCTGCTTGCAGCATCCAGGTCTGAGGGAGGCAGCTACGGTGTGATTCGCTCCACCCTAGTCTGTATTAGGGACTAACAAATTGATTACCTCTTCCAAGGAGCCCTAGAAATTAATCTAGAGTAAAGACACTCACAAGTAACTAGCCATACGCGACACCTTCCGTGTCGCGTAAAGCACCCGAAAAGATACATTTGGCGCCCAACGTGGGGCTCCTTGTTAGTTAGAGGTAAACCTTCTGTTTACCTGTAAATTCAGTAAAATCATTGCTTGGAGTCATTTGTTTAAATTCGAGTCATTGCTTAATTTAGAGTCTTTTGTTAACTTAGAGTCATTGCATAATTTAGAGTCATTTGTCAAAATGGAAGGTCACAGTTCAGCCTCGAGAAAAGGTGCGGAAAAGGAAACCGGCTCGAAACTTACAGATAAAAATGTAGGTAGGCGTGAGAAAGACAAAGGCACTACTGAGTTTGACAAAACCTTTATTGAAAAACCAACAGAAGTAGGAACATCAAGTAAATTCGCGGATCCGACGCAATCCATGATGATGGAGATCCTAGAACAAATAAACAAAAAGTTAGATGAAAAATTTGCTGCCGTAGAACGTAGGATGATGGTATTTAAAACAGATACAGAAAAAGAATATTCAAAGTTCGAAAACAGAATATCTAAAAAAGTAGACGATCAACAGCAAATAAATCGAAAGCAAATAGAGTCTGTAGAAGCGAATTTACATGATCTAGACGAAAAATATAGTTCCGAAGTGATAGGTTTGCAAGAGCAATTGACAACTTGCCAAGTAGACATCAGAAGCGAATTTAACGGAAATTTAAATAAACTCAATACCAAGGTTAAGGATAACTATCAATTTAGTGTTGACAAATTCGCTGAGTTAGAGAACAAACACGAGAGTTTGAAAACAAACATCGACACAGAGGTTAGGAGAATTAGATTCAGAAACTCTGGCAACAACAGTGAATGTCACAACATAATTGCTAAGCATATCAAAATGCCGACTTATTCAGGAAAAGCATGGGAAAGACCTGCTAACTTTATTAAAGAAATAGAAGAATACTTTACCTTTGTAGGAGCTGATTGCGATGAATTAGGTTTAAAACTCATAGGCCAATGTCTTAATCAGGATGCAAAAGACTGGTGGACTGCGCGTCGTGACGTGATCAATTCCTGGGACTCGTTCAAAAATAGATTTCTAAATAGATACTGGGGAGAAGAAACCCAAAGGGAGATTAGAAAAGATATTGAGTTCGGATTTTATAATAACGATACGAAGGTAACGTGGTCAGAATACGCAAATAGAAAATTCGCGTCAGCCGCAGGCTTGTCTCCACGCATGGACGAAAGAGAGATAGTTCGTTGCCTTACCCGACATTTTAACGAATCCGTAGTAGAAGCAGCTAGGTGCCGTGACATCCGCGACATCGATGCGCTCCTCGCGTTCTTGGACGAATTGCAATTTGGGGGTAGATCAAATGCAACTCGAAGTAAATTCACTAACGCGAGCAAACAAGATTCACCGGGTTATCGGACGACAGAGACGCGAGATAAACAAGTGTCATGGCGGACTGAGAACGTTAATCCTGGTCCAAAACAAAGCGACGCGAAGCAAAATATTAGGCCTAGTACGCAATATTACAGTCCAAAACAAAACTGGACAAATCACCAAATAAACGCGATCGACTGTGACGACACTACGGATGATCCGATTACAACGGAACCTAGTAACAGTTCGGAAAACTAGAAATCGCTGTGCCGGTCACACCAACAAACGTACCGACACAGCATGAAGTCAATGTTTTCGCGGCAAATCTCACTGATTTAACTACTTTTGAAGATCCGTACGAGTTTTTAATTGCGGAAGAAATAAATGAGAAACCTGTAGATAACAAATGTCCGGAATTAAGTCTCCGAATCGAAAAAATCGAAATGAAAGCTCTGGTAGATACAGGTAGCCAAATAACCTGCGTTTCGGATGAATGGTATCTCAAACATAAAGACAACTTATCAAAATGCGAAAAATTACCGGTTGTTAATTTTCAAGTACAGGGTGTAACAGGGGGCAGACCAGCCCGAGTAAAAGAACAATTTCTCGCGGAAATCAAGATCGGTATGGCAGTCGATGAGGTGGGTTTTCTCGTCGTGCCTGGATTAAAACACGATGTAATTCTCGGTATCGACACGCTGCGTAAATGGAGAGCTGATATAGATCTTCAAGTAAATAGATTAGAAATCCAGATAAAGGAGAAAAAGTATTTAATTGAGTTGTATAGCCCAAGCGAAAAACAAAATAGATCGGATCCAACAGCTCGAATCTCTAGCTTAAAAACAACTATGGACCGAAGAAATAAATATCACATAACCGATGATGAGGTAGAGAGCAAGCTAACCGAATGTCAGGTACTACGAGCCGATGAAGTTAAAGCTTTCTCAGACCTAATCAAAAAGTATCGGGATGTTTTTCAAAAGATTCCGGGTAGAGTCACCGTGTATGAGCATAAAATCAAAGTTTACGAAGATAGACCGTTCGTCAAACGATCATATCCTATTTCAATGGTACATAGAGATAAAGTCAATGACGAAATACAAAAAATGTTAGACCTTGGAGTGATCGAAAGATCTTATAGTGAGTATGTGAATCCACTGGTAGTTGTTGCTAAAAAATCTGGCGAGATCAGGTTAGTCTTAGATGCGAGATACATCAATCGGCTTATAGTACCTGATCACGATTGCGCGCAATCTACTGAGGTTTTGTTCCAGAAGTGCGGAAATGCAACCGTAATGTCGAGTCTAGACCTAACAGCTAGCTTTTGGCAAGTGCCATTACATAAAGATTCGCGGAAATACACAGCATTCATGCACGAGGGGAAAACCTACCAATTCACTGTCACACCTTATGGGTTAAGTACAAGTCTAGCCAGCCTGATTAGAACTTTAGATCTAGTGTTAAAAGACACAGATCAATTCACAGTAAATTTCGTAGACGACATATTGTGTTTATCTGACTCGATCCAATCACATTTAGAGCACCTGGAATTGTTGTTTAAAGTATTCAGGAAATACAATATGACGATCAATTTTGGTAAATCAAAATTCTTCCGAGAGGAAATCGATTTTTTAGGCCACAAGATAACGAAAGAAGGCATACGGCCGCAAACAGAGAAGATCGAGGCAATTCAGAACTTTCCAGAGCCGAAAAATGTTAAACAACTAAAAGGATTCTTGGGCCTAACAAATTATTATAGCAAATTTACGAGATCTTATTCCGAGGCAACAGCACCATTATTAGCGTTGGTAAAGAAGGACTCTAAATGGGATTGGACCGAGGAAATGATAACACATTTTACCACAGTAAAGAAGTTGTTCTGTGACAACATGATAATACATCATCCTGATCCTAAACGTAGATATTATTTGCAGTGCGATGCAAGCAATTACGCTATCGGAGCCGTATTATACCAGCTTTCAGATCAAAACGAAGAATTAATTGTCGGTTTTGCTAGTAGAACATTAAAAGGGGCGGAGTTGAATTACTTCACTACCAAAAAGGAATTGTTAGCAGTAGTGTTCGCCTTAGGAAAATTTCGGACATTTGTGGCAGGAGCTCAATTAACAATTCGGACAGATCATAAAGCATTAACATTTTTATTCGCGTGCAGACTATTAAGTTCAAGGCTAACCCGATGGATTTTGTTTGTTCAAACGTATAACTTCGAGATCGAGTACGTCAAGGGAAAAGATAATGTTGTCGCAGACACACTGAGCAGATATCTTCCTGAAAAGAAAGAAAAAATAGCATTGATTAGGCAGGTAATAATATTAGCACCCTTAGCTAAAGAAATAACTGATGAATTAAGAATTAATTTAGAATCACTAGCTAACCATCAAAGACAGGATGAGAGAATTTTATCGATCCTGGATTCAGACGAAATTCAGTCAGAAAAACGATATAGAGTCGTAAACGACGTATTATACCACGTAGAGCCAGGGGGCAATTTAAAAGCCTATGTGCCTGATTCATTAATTAAAAAGATAATTAAGGAATGCCATGAGATATATGGGCATACTGGATCAAGCAAATGCTATCGGATATTGAAAGAAGGATTCTACTACCCTAAATTTGCACGAATAATCCGACAGGAATTAGCGCGATGCGATCGATGTCAAAGATGCAAGGTACCTAGCTCCTATAGCTATGCAAGCATGCAAAACATAGTTCCGCGGGGGGTAGGCGATTTAGTATCCATCGATTTTCTGGGCCCGTTACCTTCTAGCAGGGGAAATTATAAATGGATCTTGGTGACCTGCGATGCATTCAGTAAATTTGTACGAATGTATCCCTTGAGAACGGCAAACGCGGAGTCCATCATCAAATGCATCTTTGATAAATATATACCGGAACTTGGAAAGCCGAGCAGGATCCAGTTTGATCATGGTACGCAATTTACGTCAGCTAGATGGTTAAATAAATTAGAGGAAGAGGGTATAACCCCAATTTTTTCATCAATACGTCATCCGCAAGGGAACATCGTTGAGAGAGTAAACCGAGAAATAGGAAGGTTTTTTAGGACATTCCTCACGGAGGAACATACCGCATGGATCAATTGGATCTCAGTGATTGAATGTTGCATAAATGAGGTGTACCATGATTCAACTGGATTCTGCCCGTGCGAAATCCAACTAGGAGAACCCCCATCTAGATTCTGGGAGGAATGGCTCGTAAAAAATAGGGACAATATATCTAGGGACGCAAAACTAGGTTTAGTTCGGCAGAATATTCTAAAACACGGATTAAAACGAGCCGATCGTTTTAATCGAACACACAGGCTAGTAAAATTCAATGTTGGAGATCTGGTACTAGTTAAAGCTTTGAACGTATCAGATACTAAAAATAAAAAGATGGGAAAGTTTTTCACCCTTTACGAAGGACCTTATAGATTAAAAACTAGAATTGGCGAAGCCACATTTATTTTAGAACACCTGAACAATGGCTTAGAAAGAGGCAGATTCCATACTAATATGTTCAAGCTGTATCTAGAACCTTCTCGAGAAATGTAGAAAAACATTTTGAATACACACAGACAAAACATTTAGGCTTGGTGACATAGGACTATAGTTAGAAAAAAAAAAAAAAAAAGTACTCACCTATATTACACACCTGTAATTAGGCATCTATAAAAGCAGAGCAGCAAGGAAGACACCAGCAGTTTTCGGCAAGATGACCTCGTTCAATTACGGTTACACGAGTGTACAAGACAAGGAAACGCAAACTGAGTCGCAACCATACCTAGATAAAAATAATAATGAATTAAAAATCGTATACCCGAATAAAACATTTGTCTCGGGGAAAGGGAGGTTTGTGAAAGGGAGAGCAGTCCAAACAGCCGCAATAGAGAAAAAATCGAGAAGAGGAAGGAGGATTGCAGATGAGGCTATTGAGATAAAAGAGATTAATAACAAAAAATTACTTACCAGAACACGACCTGATCATACGATGGAGCCTGAGTTAATGAAGGAAGACCAGATAAGCACTACGATTGGAAAACTCACCTTACCTATCCAGATCGACATAGCTTATCTCAACGTCGCAATACCTGAAAAACAAGACAAACCAACCTTACCGATTACGACGAATTTATCACCGATTATGACGAATACAACACCAATGATAACTAATACTTTACCGGTCCAGACAAATGAAAAAGAAAAAAAGAAGACAACGGAAACGTACTTACCGTGGAAGCTGATACCAATGGAAATACCGGAGAATCGGAGATTACAGCGGAAAGAACACCGGAAGAAAATCTCGATGCTCAGATTGTTTGGATCACTTGATATTTCTGACGACGAAGAAAAAACACCTGCACCGTCTAGGAAACATGACATACGAGAAGAGATCGAGATACCGACGTTATTCGACCCTAGTGATCCTCTGGGTCTGAAGAGGCTGTAGAAGCAACCCGGTATTGTATCAATCATCGTCCGACCAGCTGACAAATCATCCGGAGATCCGATGATTGAAGGGGGCAATGTAACGGATCGGGTGATCTAATCCCGAAACAATACGTCACGCCGCGCACCGTCAACCGCGCACAACAAGTGACGTCAATCAGTGACTATATAAGCGCAGCGCTAACATGGCTCCAGCAGCAGTGTTAGGCAAAGCGCCACGCTGTCTCACTAACTTATCTTTTCTGAGGCCAGACAGGCAGAGCGCCCTGGTGCTCTTTAGCTTCATTTCTTTAATCACGGAAACTGCCATAGCGGGGTTTTACGTTAGAGTCAATTATTATCTTATTTTTCTACTTTCATTTACATTACCATTTGGATTCCTATTTATCAAATTTAAAATATAACGAAAAATTAAACGAGAAACGAGCGTAGAATCGTAGCATAGCTGAATCTACAAATTAGGTTAAAACTTATGTAATTTCATAATAGTATAAATTTCCGGTTGCAACCATTTCAACTCATTATGATTTATTTGATTAATTAAATATTTTGTTAATCGGGACGGTTTCCTTTTTCTTTACAACCTTTTTCTCCGTAGGCTGAACTGACCTGACTAACACATTTCATTTAATTAGCTAATATACAGCTTCGGTGACGACTGCACTGTCCAGATCCGATACTCGCTTCGGTGCGCTAGGCGTACCCAAGTCGAGATACGGTCTCGGCAAGTGCGTTGAATCCCAAGTCTGATACAGCCTCGGTGCTGCTTGCAGCATCCAGGTCTGAGGGAGGCAGCTACGGTGTGATTCGCTCCACCCTAGTCTGTATTAGGGACTAACAAATTGATTACCTCTTCCAAGGAGCCCTAGAAATTAATCTAGAGTAAAGACACTCACAAGTAACTAGCCATACGCGACACCTTCCGTGTCGCGTAAAGCACCCGAAAAGTTACAATATATGATGATTCTTAATTTCTAGTTTTCCACCATGGTATCCACACTAATCTACGTGATAGTTTAACCAAGTTATAATTTCTTACTCATAAATTTAATATTGGTAGGTGTTGGTTCGTCATGGGGACTTATCCCAATATGTCTGAAAGATGTTAATATATATTCCTATGTATGTTCGTGTAAAAATTTGATAACGTCCGTATGGCTTTCCCAACACCTTTGATCAACTACTCATAACTTTAATTGTTTGTTATTATTATTACTGTTACATTTATGGTCATTTGGGGCTAATAGGTTTCACAACTAACGATAACACACTGTCTATTGATTGCCTCACCTGAAAGGAATACTCATGTTCCAGGTTTCTTATTAATTGTTTTATGCGTCAAACTTTCTGATGTCGTTTAGGTATGTTTGGTTGCCTAGCATTCATAAGTGTGTTGAGTTGCTTCCTTGCAGGTTCTGCAGTAACATTCTAAAATAATGTTTATCCATGGTAACCTTCTTTATGGCCTAAGGCCTACATACGGTTCCAGGTAACAGAAGAGAATGTTATTCAATCGTACTACTAGTGTAGCTGTACGTAACGTAGGTTTCTTATCCTTAGTGGTCGTGTGGGTTGTATGGGTTGTATGGGTTCGGGGCGCTAGGTCCAGGGGACGTGACAGGTAACCTACCCTCCCCACGGTCAGTTGCAGTGTTGGGCATCACTAATTACAAATTGTAATTAATTACATTGAAATTACTAATTACATGGGTAATTTGTAATTAGAACAAGTTCAATTATTAATTACATTTGAAATTTGTAATTAGGAAAAAATTCAATTGCTAATTACATTTGTAGATTGTAATTAGGAAAAAAACAATTATTAATTACATTTGTAACTTGTAATTAGTATCTATTTCCATGCAAATTACAATCGCGAAAAATAATTAGTAGTTATTTCCGTTCTAATTACAATTTTTCAAAGTAATTAGAGGAATTATAGAATCTAATTACAATTCTCAAATATAATTGGAGTGACCATACACGAGTGAATATCGGTACGTATGGGAATATGTACAAGTTATCTTTGGGTAAATGAAAGGTTACAATACATACCGCAAGGTTTGGAGCTGTATAGGCATATAGGCATATAATGAGTATATTAGGTTAAATGAATGTATATAGGATATATATCGACATATACGTGAATATACAAGCTTGCTTGTGTAGGGTTGTGTTGGTATATGAGGGTATATGTAGCGGCAAATATGTCTGTTTTTATACATACCGTGCGTTTTCGTGGATGAGCGACATGCCTAGATCCGAAGATAGCCGAACGTACGCCCTATTATATGCAACTGAGGGTGATTGTCATATATATATCACTATTTCTGAGACTTCGAGCCTTGACGGCAAGCTGTCAGCTGCTGTAGAGACTCTATGTGCATCGGCCGCGATGTTTATAGGTTATTCTTTAATCATAAAACTAGCTGGGTGACGCGGATCCGTAATCAATCTATTTAGAATAATTACGTGTGATTGATTGCAACAGACGATTAAATCAATTTAATCTGCTAGCCTGTCGATGAAATGATATCTAATAGGTTAGAATGTCTCCTCCTGCACCGCAGATATGTGTTCCGCGTAAACGAAAATAATATTTCGCCGTATTAGTGATCTACGTGTCAGCAAATCATTGGAACTCGAAATAAACAGTAACAGGTAAGATTCATTCTATAATTAATTGTAGCATTACAGTTCTATAATCAACGTAATTAATTTACGATTATACTCGGTTTATTTATAATCATCTTCAAGTAGTCTATTTTTGCGGTCCACAGGTACAGCACCTGCACGAATACTGGCATCAATCTCCTACTTCCTATCCAACATCTTTCCCGCTCGCTATACCAGAGATCACAATGAATATCACAGGAATACCAAGACTCGTATCGTTACCCTGTACGATTCATTCTCATGGTACTGAGACTCTATGATAGAAGAGTATGTCGCACAGGCTCTGCGGCCTAGATGATCAGAATTATATTAAAATTTGATTTAAATAATGTTACGCATGTCTAAAAATTGTTAATAAAGTACATTCAGACATCAAATACTGTGTTCGTTTACCTATGTATGAATTCAATCATATGCAAATTCACATTACCCTACTCACAATTCAAACGAATACATAATTTATTTGTTGACAAACACTCCAACTTGTAATAAAAATTATTCTCACATCAGATGATTGGATTAATTCGTTACCTTGCATAATAATTACTGTCAAGAAAGAATTGATTATCATACAATTTGCAGTTCTTTCTTAATCTCAAGTCGCCCTACACAGATTTCAAGTTCTGTTGTACCTACCACCTTCATTATAGCGAAGCACAGTTGAAAGTTGAACCTCAACCTCAGTAAAATAACTGTTGAAATAATTTAATTTCTGTATTTTTATAGTTTCATATGACTAATGTACGCTTAAATCAATTCATTATTGCAGATAAGTGTACATATGACACAATGATCACATTCCCTGGCTTGGTAACTATCATATGCCATACACCACATCACTAAAAAAAAAACCAAATACCAGCCCTAGAATATTGTTCTACACATGTGAACCAATACAGCTGACAATTGTACCTCATCTGAGATGTTCGAAGTGTCCACCACCGCAATCGAAGCACTGCTGCAACCGATGTTGAAAATCATCCATACAATTTCGGATCTGTTCAGCAGTGATGGTTTGACAAATTTCTTGTATTCTGGCCCACAAGTCCTCCAGATTGTCCAATGGATTGTTTTCATACAATTGATTTTTTATGTGTGGCCAAATAAAAAAATCCATTGGAGTCAAATCTGGAGAACGTGCAGGCCACCTGATTGGTCCATGACGTCCAATCCATCGTCCATTAAAACGTTGGTTTAGGTGAGTTGTCACAGCCACTGTAGAGTGGGCCGGCGCACCATCATGTACGTACCACATTGGCCCATGGAGCTATTGGTATATTTGGAAGATGACTAACAGAATCGCAAATTCAATGGTGTACCATTATTTATTTGAAATTTGAATACAAGGTTTGACGTTTTTTTTTAAATCAAAAAATAATTTCATGAGTTTTTCATATATTATTTCAATGATTTATGAAGTATTATTTTTTTTTAGGTGTTCGATAATTTTATAGGGTTTCAATACATACGTTTCGTTCAACATTTTGGAGATCGTTACCTACATGATGTTGTAACATCTCCAGATAACGACCTCCGTTGAGGTTGCCTTCGATGATGTATGGCCCAATGAGTGTGTCTCCGCACACAGCCCCATAAAGGTTCAGCTTCATGGGGTACTGTGTGCGGGACTCTATGTATACATGTGGATTTTCCCTGGACCACCTACGGACGTTCTGGCGGTTTGGTGTGCCACAGATTTGCACGGTACATTCGTCTGCGAAACAAATTCTGCCCAACATACCACGGTCGGCATTAATCCGCCGCAGCATGTTGGTGCAGAATTCATTGCGAAGCACCAAGTCATGCGGGAATAGCTTTTGATGGACGCCGATTTTGAAAGCATTGTATTTTTCATTATGTAAAACTTTCCACACCGAAGATTTAGCCAGATGTACTTGTTGTGCAATTTTCGACGTACTTGAACGGCTGTCTACTTCTGCGCTGGCACAAATTTGGATCTTTGTGTCCAATGACAGTGCTCGGTTAAGGTATTTAACTTTACGATCGCCCTTTGCCACACTACCAGTTTCATGGAAGCGGTCGTAGGTTCTTATAACCCAAGAGTGGTGTGGTACTGGCCGGCCAGGATTTTCAATTTGAAACTTATCCACAACTTGCCGGGCACTTAAACCAGACGCATAGTCTATCACCCACTTAACTCGATCTTCGTCCGTATATATATAATTTGGCATTGTGTAAATAAATTAAGTAGATATCCTTGTACTTGATGTGTTACAAAATGTGTAACTATGTATAATTTATGCATCAAACAATACATATTTAAATTGTTTTACAAATTGTTTCAGTTAATTGTTTTTTAATGTTATTTTTATTCGTCGTTATAATCGTCGAAGTCAATACTAGTTGTCCATGAAATTTGATAAATGACTGCTTTCAATTGTAGAACTACCACCATCGGTAGCAGCAGTGAACGCATTTATACACGTAAATTCAATTAGAATCATTCATTAGTTATACTGTTGAACTTCTACATCAACAGATGGACGTCATTGACTCAATAGAACAAAAATGGCTCATAGTTGAAGATTACGATATAGGCTTGCTAACAGATAACCTGAATCCCATTGGATTGTAATCACGAAACTTAAATGTGGAGTGATGCATGGTGCACCACATGTATACTTACTTCATATGCATATTACAATATCGTCAACGCTACTGTGTTTACTTACAAAAAGTTGTGGTTAAGATTTACTGAAACAAAGCTGCAAGTTTATACTAATTTGAATGAAATGAATAAATACTGAATAAACAACTTTCATATAAAATATTAGGCGACATGTGTTGTAAAACTGATTTATTTTGCACACTGGCATGGAAGAACTTGTTAGATTATGCTGTGTCGTTTAGCAGTTGTGTATAAAAGAAGTCTCTCATCTGAAATTACAGTGCATAGGTATTGAAGTATATTATCTGTTCTGAGATGAAGCGTGTCGCAGGAGGGTAACTACTCTTCGTACATCGTTGGACTAATGTCTGCTTGCCACAGGGTTAAAAAAATAATTGTGCATCCCAACAGTTATTTTACTGAGGTTGAGGTTCAACTTTCAACTGTGCTTCGCTATAATGAAGGTGGTAGGTACAACAGAACTTGAAATCTGTGTAGGGCGACTTGAGATTAAGAAAGAACTGCAAATTGTATGATAATCAATTCTTTCTTGACAGTAATTATTATGCAAGCTAACGAATTAATCCAATCATCTGATGTGAGAATAATTTTTATTACAAGTTGGAGTGTTTGTCAACAAATAAATTATGTATTCGTTTGAATTGTGAGTAGGGTAATGTGAATTTGCATATGATTGAATTCATACATAGGTAAACGAACACAGTATTTGATGTCTGAATGTACTTTATTAACAATTTTTAGACATGCGTAACATTATTTAAATCAAATTTTAATATAATTCTGATCATCTAGGCCGCAGAGTCTGTGCGACATACTCTTCTATCATAGAGTCTCAGTACCATGAGAATGAATCGTACAGGGTAACGATACGAGTCTTGGTATTCCTGTGATATTCATTGTGATCTCTGGTATAGCGAGCGGGAAAGATGTTGGATAGGAAGTAGGAGATTGATGCCAGTATCCGTGCAGGTGCTGTACCTGTGGACCGCAAAAATTGACTACTTGAAGATGATTATAAATAAACCGAGTATAATCGTAAATTAATTACGTTGATTATAGAACTGTAATGCTACAATTAATTATAGAATGAATCTTACCTGTTACTGTTTATTTCGAGTTCCAATGATTTGCTGACACGTAGATCACTAATACGGCGAAATATTATTTTCGTTTACGCGGAACACATATCTGCGGTGCAGGAGGAGACATTCTAACCTATTAGATATCATTTCATCGACAGGCTAGCAGATTAAATTGATTTAATCGTCTGTTGCAATCAATCACACGTAATTATTCTAAATAGATTGATTACGGATCCGCGTCACCCAGCTAGTTTTATGATTAAAGAATAACCTATAAACATCGCGGCCGATGCACATAGAGTCTCTACAGCAGCTGACAGCTTGCCGTCAAGGCTCGAAGCTCAGAAATAGTGATATATATATGACAATCACCCTCAGTTGCATATAATAGGGCGTACGTTCGGCTATCTTCGGATCTAGGCATGTCGCTCATCCACGAAAACGCACGGTATACATATTGTTATATGCGGATACATTTCAGTATACCTTCATATCTGAGTATATACAACCATATATCGACGTATTCGGGTATATCTCAGTGTATACCTATAGATAATTTATTTACATATGTACATATATCCCCATATTACTTACTCGTCCGAATCACTCTAATGACATTTGAAAATTGTAATTAGATTGAATAATTTTTCTAATTACTTTCAAAAATTGTAATTAGATGGAAAATCGATACTAATCACAAATGTAATTACAGATGTAATTACAAATGTAATTAGTAACTAAAATTTCCCTAATTACAAATTACAAATGTAATTAGCAATTGAATTTTTGCTAATTACAAATTACAAATGTAATTAGCAATTGAATTTCTTCTAATTACAAATTACAATTGTAGTTAGGAATTGAATTTTTTATAATTACAAATTACAAATGTAATGAGCAATTGAATTTCTTCTAATTACAAATTACGAATGTAATTAGCAATTGAATTTCTTCTAATTACAAATTACAATTGTAATTAGCAATTGAAGTTTTTCTAATTACAAATTACAAATGTAATTAGCAATTGAATTTTTCCTAATTACAAATTATAAATGTAATCAGTAATTTGTATTTAGCTAATTACAAATTTTCCCAACACTGGTCATTGTTTACTCCAAATACTACTCATTCTATATGCTATGCCTTATTTCGTTACCATTTGACGAAATAGTTTGTACATTCGATTTCAGATAAGCTTCGATAGTCTTACTTTATTTTTGAGTATTACATACCTTGATTATATGATATAATACATATGGATATTGTTCTAATAGACTAGAGTTAAACTTCAGAATAGGTTATGCAATTATGTAACCGATGTATTCAATTGTCGGCAAACTTGATCCCGCCTTCAGATGTATTCCAATGATTGCCGTACTTCATTAGTTCCAGTGAAACTCCGCAATAGTCTCCTCCGCAATTTAGTCCGAAAAATGACAATTGTCAAATTTCGATGGCGTTATTTTGCTACGATATTTTTCTCAAATTGAAAAAAAAAAGGTCAGTTGCAAGTTATGTATAATTGACATGGAATGCCGCATGTACGATGTTAATGGTTTCCCCAAATAGTAGTCAATGATGCTCAATCATTTCTTATGTCTACGTATTTATTGGCAAATAGTTAGTCCCGTGAGATCGCGAACATGGTGTTACCTGTTGGCAGAATGCTGTGATCCCGCCCGCTTTTATTTTCCCAGTATGAAGGAATGAATCAAGGTTCAACAAACAAAGTAATTGATTTAACTCCTGATAGCATTACAAATAAGAGATGCAAGTTTAGAATCATCAGATATAATTTCCTCTAATAACCGAGCTAGAGTTTTGAACTATTGAAGTATTATTCAAAACTAAATTTAAACAAAGCAAAGTAAGTGAGCTGAAATTGTATAATTTCATAAAATAATCGAGTTTCGCGGTAGCGAATAGCCGCCAAGTACGAAAAAAAAAACTTATTTTATTTTATCATTTCGTAGATATGGTCGTATGACAGCGTTGCCAGTTTCGGAAAAGAACAAAGTGCCTACCCCAGGAGTTTAAAGCTTACTCAAAATCTCTGTGTACATTGCCTATTGTACGGAGATCGTTCGATGTAGATTAATAGGTAGATCTGCACTATCTGACTTCACTGTGAGTTGTAGGTGTGTACAACATATGTATCAGACGCGAATGCTACGTAACTTGGAAGTTTTGGCGGTAGTACTCATATTCGAAACAGTTGACGAGTATATGATACACGGTGATATTGTTGTTGCCTCGATCCTACAAAAAGCAGTAAAATCCGGTTCAACAACATCTGCAATGTGAAAGAAGCCGCCGAGTATTCAAATTATCTTGGAATGAAAATTCGCGAGAAATTTATTGCTAGACTCGGTCATAATATTGGGAAAGTCCGCAAAGCGCCACAATCTCTCCGCAAGTATACGTCATTGTTACGTGAGGTTGAGCCCGAGCGGATGTTATTTAAGTTCACGTAGCAAAGAGATAATCATTTATCAAGATTCGCGGCAGCGAATCGCCGCCAAGCACTTTTATTATATATATGTGTATATATGTGACGTCGTGACTTGAACAAGCGCTGCCGAGAATCCTTTACCCGAGCGAGCTCACCGCTATCCCTACTGTATATAAAACAATTGCGATATCTCCTAAACGAATCTATTGTTTTGAATGAAATTTGTATGGCAATATGCTGCGGCGCCGATGATCTCACCATATAAGTTTTAAAGTAATTAAAGTTGTAGTTGCTGAGAAAAAACGATGATAATTTCGTGAATTAATCTTCTTCTTCTTCTTCTTCTTCTCGGGACAATTTTTCGCAGACCGTTGCTTGGGGACACGATATCTGTCGAACGATTGTACGGATTGACTTAAAATTTGTACAGCAGATATATGCAACTGTGATCTCGCTCCCTATTGATTTTGGTGCGAATCCGTACACGAATTCGGTCGTAAAAATCATTTGAAAAAACTTAGTGGCACCGTATGGTTGTTTCAAGTATATATACAGGGTGATCCAGAATGAGGTATTTTCCTTCTACCAGTGGATTCTTCGTTAAAATCTAAGACGAAAATTATCAATGCTAAAATGTCGAGGGTGAAGCCGTTTTTAGATAAGAGCCGTTCAAAGTTAGCGAATACGAGAACAGATACGAAGCTACCTCAGGGCCGTGATCGTCGTTTTGTCAGTTGGCGAGATTGCGGTGGCCGGTGACGCGTCGCGAGGACCGCCAGGCCGGCGGTGCGGCCCTGAGACAGTTTCGTATCTGCTCTCACATTGGCTAACTTTGAACGGCTCTTGTCCGAAAACGGCTTCACCCTCGACATTTTATCATTGATAATTTTCGTCTTAGATTTTCACGAGGAATCTACTGGTAGAAGAAAAATACCTCATTCTGGATCACCCTGTATACATACATATATATATTTGAGTACGTCATATACGGATCACGTACGTATATCGACCCTACAATAATCGATGGATATCGAACGAAGCAAGATGGCTGCCCAGTATCTGGCAGCCAAGCGACCTGTCAAGTATTTCGTCGCCGTAGGTATTAAATTGTTATACATATATTGTATGTAATAAATCAGTACTGTGTTATGATTATACTGGATTACTAAAAATCAAGTGATCTTATTTAGTGAACAGTGGCGTGCTTCTGTTCAGTGAAAACTAACACGATCCAGCACCTGATTGAACAGTCATCGAATGTATTGTTTACATCGATCTATGCGTACCTAGCCTATGAAATGTATTACATACATTCAGTGAAACATGAAGCACTGGGAACGTATGCTGTAAGTGTAATTCCTTTCGTATATTCTTTAGTCGTTAAGACACATTTATTCAATTTTGGATTTATAGGTATAAAAATGTGCGTTACTATTTCATGCTTTTAACACAATTATTACTTTTATATGGGATGCTTCACCTATCTGTATTTCTAATTAGAAAGTGTTGGGATTGTTGCATATTCGTACTAGTTATTATATTGTATCAAAATGAAATTCGACGAACTCATTCAAAAATAAAATGAAGTAAAAATTATATGAATGGGTAATTGATTACAGAAAGGGAGAGACACAGGGCTCGGAGTTTGAAAATATGTTTTAAACGTCGTGGATCTGTCAATGTGGAATGAAAAGTTTACAAGTCACAGATGGTTGTAACCTATGTGAACCTGGCACCCGACATGTTCAAAAATCAATTTTCAAAATTTCTATCGATTCTAAATCGTTTGTAGTTAAGAAATTTTCGTTTGTAGTAAAAAACCGAAAAAGATACAGCGTTTCCAAAAATGGGGCTCACCCCACTTCAAGATTTTCGAAAATCGTAAGAAGCTGTAGATTCAGAATCGTTTGTAGTTGATTGTAGTGAAAGAATTTTCGTTTGTAGTTGACCCGAAAAAAAGTTACAGCTGTTTATTGATTTCTGAAAATGTCAACTCTTTCGTTTTTTGAGGTGCGTTTAATCCAGAGGTGGGAATCGACGCAGAATCGTTTCTAGTTGATTGTAGTGAAAGAATTTTCGTTTGTAGTTGACCCGAAAAAAAGTTACAGTCATCTTTTCATTTTGGAAAACTCAAAATTTGGTAATTTTCGAGGTGCATCGGATATTAATGTCCCTACAACCGCATAATCGTTTGTAGTTGATTGTAGTGGAAGAATTTTCGTTTGTAGTTGACCCGAAAAAAAGTTACAGCTGTTTATTGATTTTTGAAAATGTCAACTCTTTCATTTTTTGAGGTGCGTTTAATCCAGAGGTGGGAATCGACGCAGAATCGTTTGTAGTAGTCCGGGAAAAGAGTTACCGTCAGTTTTCAATTTTCGAAAAATCAAAACTTGTTAATTTTTGAGGTGCATCGGATATTAACGTTCCTATGAACGCAGAATCGTTTGTAGTTGATCGTAGTGAAAGAATTTTCGTTTGTAGTAGTCCGGGAAAAAAGTTACCGTCATTTTTCAATTTTCGAAAAATCAAAACTTGTTAATTTTTCAGGTGCATCGGATATTAACGTTCCTATGAACGCAGAATCGTTTGTAGTTGATCGTAGTGAAAGAATTTTCGTTTGTAGTAGTCCGGGAAAAAAGTTACCGTCATTTTTCAATTTTCGAAAAATCAAAACTTGTTAATTTTTGAGGTGCATCGGATATTACCGTTTTTATGAACGCAGAATCGTTTGTATTTTTTTTTATATTTAAAAAAAAAATTTGTATTTTTTTGTATATTTTTTGTAGTGTTTTTTTTTGTACTTTTTTTTGTATTTTTCTTCGCATTTTTCTTTCTACTTATTTTATTTTATTTTATTTTATTTTAATTGTTTTCTTGTACTTTTTTGTCAGTTTTGTGTTATTTTCATTATATTGTGTTTGTATTTCATTTCTGAATATATTTTTATTTTAATTGTTTCTTCAATAGCGTTTCTTAAAAATATTCATCTGTTTGTGTTTTCTAAGAAAAACGATCGACGTCCTTCGTTTTCTGAGACCTCCAGCTTTCCTTCTTCAAATTTTCACGTAAAACAATAGGTGCACTCTCTTCTTTTGTAATAGTTCACGCGAACTTGTTAATATAGGTTTCGCTGGACCAACGTCATTGTGTATTTCCCACTTTCCTGTTATTCTACGTATATACGCAATTTAATGCCCGATTCCGTCTGAAGCACCATTATACGTAGTAGCTGCGACGAGCTTATAGGTGTTGCCACAAAATTCTAAATCTGTCGGTATTTCACTGACAGTAAACTGTCGCTGCCAACTCTGAAACCCTAGCTGTTCTGCAAGTGCTGCCCATTCGAGAGATTCCAAATCAATAAAGAGGTGATTCCCGCTTTTGAAGGTGAGGTCTACATTGCTACTTTTGCAATGGTAGCATAATCTTTGCTTTGGCTCACAGAGTTGGCATACAGCTTCTTGTAGCCCTATCATTCCTTGAGTATAGAAAGGAACTGTATTCAACGTCATTACAGGGTACACATTTTTTTTCTCCAACTTGCAATCGAGGCACCGTCTTGTGAGTTCGAATGATAACACATCTTGCAGAAGGTTGTTAGAAACCATGTCGGACACATTTTTCGCACAATCTGCAATGCCATCCACTATCGGTATAAAGCTACACAGTATTGTCGCTCTCAAACCATAGATTTTCTGCGTGACCCCTTTTTGCGAAAAGTCTTTGACAAAATTAATCATGCGATTGGTACTTTGGATCATATATGCGTTATAACTACTCCAATCACGATATCCTGCTAAAATGCTTTGCGCCACCACATCAAAGGGACATGTGTTGCGCATCTTTACAAATCGACTCGCGACTTTGATCGGTGGTAAGATATTGCCATCCATTAATAAAGGTAAACTTGTGCGAAATTTCGGACGCTTGTGCATATTTTCTATATCTGCACATGCTGTAAGATACTTACCTCTTTTCTTATCTGGTTCGTTCACGAGGCCCCTCCATGACTCGACCTCGTTTAAATATGAATTTTCATTCGATGTTAATTTGTTAGTTACCGTAGTGTCATCAACAATACGAGCATCCTCATTTTCCAATTTATGAAGTGGGGTAGAATGATCATTCAAGGTCGACTGGGCAATAGGTAAAGGATCGGAGATTGTGTTCAGACTGCTATCGACCAAAATACTGTCATTAATTTTATCACTATTTATGTTTTCGTCAAAATCCGGAATACTATTGAACACAGGTAGGTGCTCTGACAATGAATTATCTACGTTGTACACCGTATTCTGAGTCAACTGGTCAGACACTAACGTATGGTTTTTCGATAGAGAATTTTGATTGATCGAATAGTTATTAATTTCATCGAAACTCAATTGGACTTTCTTTTTTTCGTTGTTATATTTCTTAACATCATCAATTGATTCCATTGTTTTATCATCTAGGGACACGAGCCCATCGTCCGAAACTCCTTGCCTATCCAGTGTTGGACGTGTTTTGTTTGGAGGTGTCAAAACTAAGTTCGATTGGGTGGGATTGCAGAATGCATTCATAAGTTTCTTAGTCCCCAGTAAAGATCTTAAATGTATCACGATAAACTTGTCTACCCTTATCGATTTGGCACCTTTGACGATCAGACTTTTTACTTCTCTGAAGTACTCTTCACTGCGTGCTGAAGTAGCTACAAGGTTTGATTGAAGTACACAGGGACTCAAACTTCTCTTAGCTGACATAATAGCGGTCCAAAGTAAAAAGTGTTTTGATATTTTGAGGAGGCGCGTGGCAAATTCAGGACAGAAATATGGATTTGGGCGGTTTCCCACATTTGAACCTTCACTATCATTTTTTATTCTACGCAAAAACGTTTTCAATAAAGTAATAGACTCAGGATGTGGCTCGTCATCGGGATCGTCAAAAACAGCAAATAAGTCAAGTTCGGGTGTTGGAGGAGTTTCAGCATTCGTTCTCATGATTGTTAACATTCTCTGTTGCGCACTATAGCAGGGATTCGTTCTGTCAATAACGTCTTCATTGCTAGAAAAAGCCACGGTAAGAACGTCCGTGCAAATGTTACGAAAAGCATCGATCGAAACGCACTTTGAGAGAATTCCTACACAGCGAATGAAGAAATCTTTTACGCAGGCTGGCCTATGATCAAAACAAGACCACCGACAGATCATTTTGATTAAGTGCGCAATGTCGATCCGAATAACACATGTAGGCATGTATTCACGACCCAATAAAAGGGCATCAAGACAATTATTCACGTAAAGATCCAAGCTAGTGTTATTAAAAGCGAGGGAAACAGCATTTAAAAGTGCGAGTGAATAATCCGTTACTACTTCTTTAGGACATGGAGCACCAGAGCGCAACCACTCCCGTATCCAATAAGTTATCATATTCGCATCATGCCTCTCGGAAATCATTTGGAATATTGGTAATATTTTTCCATTGAGGGTAGTCACCGCCTGATACAAAAATACAATATTTTTAGAACCGTCCGGCTTGGCAAGCGACTTTACCAAACTGCCAGTTGCATCGATGCTAATTACGCCAACTTCGTCACGTTTGATACACTGTTTATACATGAAAATCTGTTCGGGCGTCCAGTATAAAACGAAAAACTTATCTATAGCAATTTGATGTAAACAGCCTGCAAATTCTGAGCTATATTTTAGTTGCATTATAGATGAAATCGGATCTGTGACGTTTTTTAATCCCAATTCTTCATCATGGGCTAATTGCTTAGCTTTTCTCAGTACATCCTCATTGTACAGATGAGAAGGTTCTACATCGCCGAACTCCATAACTTCATTCGCCTTATCTCGACGCCAGGCATATGTGGACTTACCAACCAATTCTTTGACTATGCGTTTTCTTTCATTTCCGCGCATGTGTCGCTTGGTTTTATGAATGATTACGCGAGTGTCGTATGAAGATATGTATATTCGCAATCCGTCGTTATTATCTTCGTTAAGGCTGTAAATATTTATTTCAGAATCACATTCTGAGCATTTTCCTTTAATTTTTAAAAACATATCGCCAGGAGTACGGTTGACCTTTGCATTTTTAAAATGGAAAGCACAAGGTAGTTTCAGTTCTTTCCATAAATTTTCGTACAGCATATCTGCCCAACCAGGCTTCAAAACTTCGTAAGGACGATTTTTATAGGTGACAATGTGGGGCTTCACTTTATTCGAATCGCTTTAAGGAATAAGAACTTCTGCTCGCAAAGGCGGTAAAGTGGTATTTAATTGGTTCATTGACCAATTTGAACGGCATGATGTGTCAGTACAAGAATTTGACTCAACATGTTTGTCAGGGATAACATGATCGCCATACAATTTCTCTAAAATTCCGTTTCTATTTTGACTAATATACAAGTATACGTAGTCCTTACTCATTGCACCCTGTAATAATTCACATGCATACTGCCAAATAGGATCCTTGAAAGATAAAAGATTACCGTCGTCATCTAAGAATTTTAATTCCTTGAC
Organism: Tenthredo distinguenda; assembly: GCA_947538915.1. NCBI lineage: Eukaryota > Metazoa > Arthropoda > Insecta > Hymenoptera > Tenthredinidae > Tenthredo > Tenthredo distinguenda. The sequence continues at coordinate 4,528,129 of OX384536.1, read as the reverse complement.
AACCTCCACGATTTGTTCAACCGTAAGTTTCGGTTGACGAGGCATTTCGCCGCTACCTATTGGTATCAACAGGAGTAATATCGCTAGGCTATCGCTGCTCAGTCCAAGATTCCCAGTCACTGTACAGATGTATAGCGCCTGCGCCAAGCAGTAGATAATATAATGTGGTCGTATACTTGGTGCGACGCGCAGGAGAAGAGAGATGCGAAAGCGCATGCGTGTTCCTTGCCAAGCTCAGAGCGCGGTCCGTTCGCAGCTTGGGAGAGGGGGGATAGGTAATGTTCGGGCCTTATAGCGTTCACGTCATATTTCTACGGGTGGATTCTGGTCTACCACGAAGTACCAACGTCTGCTAGAACTTCATGGCCCACTCCGTCGTTCGATTGATTTATTTCTTATGGTTAAAACCAAGCTCTATGTGACTTTGAAGAAGAGAGAGAAAAAATAGAACAAAAGACTGGGTCACAGAACTTCAATGACGAACGAAAATTCTTGCACTACAATCAACCAGAAACGATTCCGCGTCGATATCCACCCTTAGGTTAAACGCACCTCAAAAAACGAAAGAGTTGGAAATTTCAAAAATCAATAAATGGCTCTAACTTTTTACCCGGACTACTATAAACGAAAATTCTTTCACTACGATCAACTACAAACGATTCTGCGTTCATAGGAACGTTAATATCCGATGCACCTCAAAAATTAACAAGTTTTGATTTTTCGAAAATTGAAAACTGACGGTAACTTTTTTCCCGGACTACTACAAACGAAAATTCTTTCACTACGATCAACTACAAACGATTCTGCGTTCATAGGAACGTTAATGTCCGATGCACCTCAAAAATTAACAAGTTTTGATTTTTCGAAAATTGAAAAATGACGGTAACTTTTTTCCCGGACTACTACAAACGAAAATTCTTTCACTACGATCAACTACAAACGATTCTGCGTTCATAGGAACGTTAATATCCGATGCACCTCAAAAATTAACAAGTTTTGATTTTTCGAAAATTGAAAACTGACGGTAACTTTTTTCCCGGACTACTACAAACGAAAATTCTTTCACTACGATCAACTACAAACGATTCTGCGTCGATTTCCACCTCTGGATTATACGCACCTCAAAAAAATGAAAGAGTTGACATTTTCAAAAATCAATAAACAGCTGTAACTTTTTTTCGGGTCAACTACAAACGAAAATTCTTTCACTACAATCAACTACAAACGATTCTGAATCTACAGCTTCTTACGATTTTCGAAAATCTTAAAGTGGGGTGAGCCCCATTTTTGGGAACGCTGTATCTTTTTCAGTTTTTTACTACAAACGAAAATTTCTTTACTACAAACAACTACAAACGATTTAGAATCGATAGAAATTTTGAAAATTGATTTTTGAACATGTCGGGTGCCAGGTTCACATAGGTATGGTTGTATGTTAATTGCTTACAAGTTACTTGCATTGGTTAAGTTTATGTACGCAACGTGAAATAAAATAATCCTTATAAGTTACATTTATAAGAATAAGTCATATCGATGTATTGGTTTTCTATTATTTTACAGAGTGACATGAAAAAATTGATGATAATCTTGATGTTAGTGCTTGCATCAGAAATCAGAAGAATTGAAAATCGTTGTTGCTCTGTTAATAGTGAAAGCGTGAGTTGACGAGACGACATCTACGACGAGAGATAAAAGAATAACAGGATTCATGATGAGAATGTAAGATGAGGCGACGATCAATACGGATAATCCACTATTCGTTGTATAGGATAGAAATAATAGGGCATGATCCATATGAGGATCGTAATTAAGGAACGTTTTCATCAATTATAAGCAATTTAGGTAATATATAATACAAATCTTCTGATGATGAAATATAAGGCGAAGCTTGGTTGTTGGGTTTAAAATTTGTTGCTTTTGTTTATGACATTCACTTTTAAAATAACTATTGAAGGCAGATGGAATAAAATTAATCATACAGTATTCATATACCGATGTCAATAAGATAATATTTGTTGATCGTCAATTTTCATGGAACGATAAGATTTAGATTTGAAAAAATGTATCCATAGTAGCGTTCTGTATATTATCACATGATCGAATTATGAAACGTTAACTTAGTGCTAATGTAATTTAGTGTATTATTAGTCATGATATGTTGATGACATAATTCATTCAAATTAATAAATGGTTTATGCTCCCTCTGTTCTATGAAAAAGAAATGCCTCCTACTTTCACTTTTATTCATAAATGTATACAGTAATATCATCACGTATTACCGCAAAAAGAAGTGAAATCCCCGTAAAATACATTAAAAATGTCGAAAAAGCCGCCAAGTACCATATAAAAAAAAAAATACAAAAACATATGAAATGTGGAAAAAAGCGGCAAAGTACCGCAATGATAATCTGAAAAAACCTCTGAAATGTAACGAGAGCGCCAGGTACTTTAGCACTTCAAGTCCAACTTCGTTGTTCTGTTGAGTTGTATTCAAAATCGTATCGTCATCACATTGTATCGAAATTCGTATGGTATTACGGAAACATCATTCAAAAAGCTACTTACTTGGCGGGCACATGCAATATCTCGGTTCTTGATAATGTGTAACGTATGATTGATAACATTTCATTCCATTCTCACAAATTTATACTGTTCTTTCGTTATTTCTTATCCAACATATTATAGTTACTCGTCTCAACAACAACCTGCTCTGACCTGTACCAACGAATAATGAAGAAATGCCTATCATTCTGTACGTTAAAAACCATACACATATCTTCGGTTGCTTGAGTGTCTTAAACTTAGCTTCATGAATTACCTGATAATTAAACTGTATTATTCGTCGTAAACGTGCGTACATCTGCATTGCAATGCTTATAAACGAATGAGGTTTTCCGGACAGAAGAGAAAAAGGAAATATCTGGAATGAATGATACTTTCTTGGAAAATTTTATATAGCGGCGGTCGAAGTTGTATTAAGCAATTGTGAGAGTATAATAGCAATGTGAAAAGTGTAGCCTAAAAAATGAACGAACCTACTCATGTACGTTCAATCGTATCAATTGCATGTGCCCGCCAATAAAGAGAAAATAATAATTCTAACAATAATCGCACACCTCGGGGGTGCTTCCCCTCGGGGTTTCAAACGTTACGATACACTAAATCATACTCCAAAAACTAAGCTTCCACGTGGGAGAGCAATAACAGGCAAAAAGAACAAAACACAAAAAAAGAAACCAAACTAATTAGCTCAAAAAAATCGAAGCCATGCGGCCCATTACAACTAGTTAACGACTAAACTCAACAATTCTTAAAACTACTCGGTGGTGGTAGCGCAAAATCAAAATAACAAAAAGAAAGATAAAAGAAATAATAGAAACGACTCAAAAATTTATCCCACGGCTGTTGCTAGGGAGCAACCGCGACGACGAGAGGATAGGCCTCTGCGTTACCGACCACCTATTTTCTTTCAATTCTTACTTAACTAACTTATTCTAACTCTGCCTCGGCGGCAACAAAAAAAAATAAATGGGAATCTGAATTTCGCCAACCGTTCGTACAATAAAATAAACAATAACCAACTTCTGGGTGACTCAAAACCGCCTTAGTCTAGCCTAACGGCTGACTCTCCTCGTGGGAGTGAGAGAGAGAGCGCGACGGTGACCGACTCTGTCTCTGTCGCACTCGTGTGCGGAGATACTCGACTCTACAAAAATCGTATATTTGACTCAAAATGTTGGTCCAACTAAAATTTGACTCGAAATCACTTTTTCCCTGGGACCCGGGTGACGGCCTACCGACTCGGAGATCAGTTTAACTTGATCCCAAAATCTAATGAGCCTCGTGGCTGCGAACAAGGCAGTATGGCTGATGGCCGTTGCCGGATTCAAATCATTCGTGGGCTAAGTGAGCTATCGCTTACCGTTGGCCAGCCACCTGATGAAATAGTCTCCTTCGCAGGAGAAATCCCAAATCAATCCCTCGGGGGTCCTCAAAAATCCACAACTTTCCCCCGTGGGGTCTCACAAACTCAATATTCTACTGGACTCGAAACTCAATCGCCAAACAAATTCGCTAAACACTAATCTAAGGTCTAGCCTAAGGCAGAGCCTACGGCAGAGTGTACGGCAGAGTGTACGGCAGAGTCTACGGCAGAGTCTACGGCAGAGTCTACGGCAGAGTGTCCTCCGATCGCAAGGTGCCGGTCGTTAGCACCCTCGTTAGACGATCGATTGTTAGATCGCCTAACACCTGGCGGCGTATTCTCGTGCCGCGCGAAAACTCAAAATTCGCATCGACGTTGGAAGTCTTCATAGTAGGCCCACGGTTCGCCGGCTCTTGGGGGTGGCGGGAATCTTTTCCACCACCGATTTCCCTCGTTGCTGAGTGCCCTCGGCACTCCCCCGTGTCCTTGACCGTAGGTGAGAAGGCTTCCGTAATCCGGTGTCATAAAAAAAACGTAGTCCGCGGGGCTCTCGTGCCAACCCGCGGTTAGTTCAGCGAGTCATTCGTCCGTCAATCGTCAGGTATTGGGAATCTCCACCAAACGTTTGGCCGTGCCTCTCACATATCAGAGAAAAAGTGCAAAAAGAAACAAAAGAATAAGTCTTAACTCAACAATCTAAGATCGGTCACGGTCGCCTCTCGGAGTGAAAATTAGCGTCGTGGCTATCCTAACGCATTCACACGGCTGCGCAGGCATTCGCTACCCCCTTAACTAAGGTCGTCTAAGGGAAGGTGAGCGTATTGTAACATGCAATGTTACATACCATACGAATTTCGATACAATGTGATGACGATACGATTTTGAATACAACTTAACAGAACAACGAAGTTGGACTTGAAGTGCTAAAGTACCTGGCGCTCTCGTTACATTTCAGAGGTTTTTTCAGATTATCATTGCGGTACTTTGCCGCTTTTTCCACATTTCATATGTTTTTGTATTTTTTTTTTTATATGGTATTTGACTTATCGCTCAATAAGTCGGTATGTGGGATCTTACTCGCCCAACTCTGTACAGCGCCGTACGGTTGTTCAATTATTATAATAGTGAGGCCAATTATATATATTCTGACGATCATAATCTTTTCCAGTCTATTTACGATTAACGTTGTATTATTGCTTCTGTTTCAGATCAAATTTTTCTCATCCAGCGAAGAAGTCCTGCATAAATCGTTGGAACCAGATATTTGAAACTTTCGTATTCGAACAAGCAGAATCACTTCTAAAGTCGCAGACCAAATATCGGACTTGACTGATAACTGATCCCGAAGGCGAATTTTGAAAAATGTTGGATTTCAATTTTGTTGAAATCGTAATCGGCTGCGCGTGTCTTCTACTAGCTATTTATTATTACAATGTAGTCACGCTCTCGTACTGGAAGAGAAAAAATGTCGCAGGTCCTAGTCCAGTCCCAATTTTCGGAAACTTCGCGGACGTTACACTTCAAAAGACATCGCTACCCGAGAAGTTACGGGATCTTTACCGGGCCTGGAAGCACGAATCAGTCATTGGGTTTTACATAGGAACAAAGCCTGTTGTACTGATTAATGATCCTATACTTTTGAAGCACGTTCTCATCAAGGATTTTTCAACGTTCATCGATCGTGGGGCCGGTCCGAACGAGAAAGTCGACCCTTTGAGTGGAAACTTGTTCGTCTTAGAGGGTCATCGATGGAGAGGACTCAGAAACAAGTTGTCTCCAGTATTTACATTCGGAAAAATCCGACAGATGTACCATCTACTTTGCGAATGTGCAGATCACTTTGAGGAATATGTCGACAACTTAGTAGCCAAGGGGGAACCGATCGAATGCAGAGAAATCACAGCCAAGTTCACCACCGACGTGATTGGCTCATGCGCCTTTGGGCTAAACCTGAACGCCTTGAGCAGCGAAGACAGTAAATTTAGAAGGATGGGACGGAAAATATTCCAACCATCATTTACTGCTGTTGCAGCGGGGACAATTCAAGCTCTGTCGCCAGCATTGTTCAAGTTGCTCAAGCTCAGAGTGTTTCCCCGCGAAATTTCGGACTTCTTTACGAACAGTGTAGCAGAGACGATTGCGTACCGGAAGAAAGAGAGTGTCTTGCGAAACGACTTCATCGACTCACTGATGCAGATTCAAGCGAGCCCGGAAAAAACAGATTTCGGTACGCTAGTTTATAATTAATCTTCATCTCATTTTATTCTTTACATATATTGTAACGGATCGGGTGATCTAATCCCGAAACAATACGTCACGCCGCGCACCGTCAACCGCGCACAACAAGTGACGTCAATCAGTGACTATATAAGCGCAGCGCTAACATGGCTCCAGCAGCAGTGTTAGGCAAAGCGCCACGCTGTCTCACTAACTTATCTTTTCTGAGGCCAGACAGGCAGAGCGCCCTGGTGCTCTTTAGCTTCATTTCTTTAATCACGGAAACTGCCATAGCGGGGTTTTACGTTAGAGTCAATTATTATCTTATTTTTCTACTTTCATTTACATTACCATTTGGATTCCTATTTATCAAATTTAAAATATAACGAAAAATTAAACGAGAAACGAGCGTAGAATCGTAGCATAGCTGAATCTACAAATTAGGTTAAAACTTATGTAATTTCATAATAGTATAAATTTCCGGTTGCAACCATTTCAACTCATTATGATTTATTTGATTAATTAAATATTTTGTTAATCGGGACGGTTTCCTTTTTCTTTACAACCTTTTTCTCCGTAGGCTGAACTGACCTGACTAACACATTTCATTTAATTAGCTAATATACAGCTTCGGTGACGACTGCACTGTCCAGATCCGATACTCGCTTCGGTGCGCTAGGCGTACCCAAGTCGAGATACGGTCTCGGCAAGTGCGTTGAATCCCAAGTCTGATACAGCCTCGGTGCTGCTTGCAGCATCCAGGTCTGAGGGAGGCAGCTACGGTGTGATTCGCTCCACCCTAGTCTGTATTAGGGACTAACAAATTGATTACCTCTTCCAAGGAGCCCTAGAAATTATTCTAGAGTAAAGACACTCACAAGTAACTAGCCATACGCGACACCTTCCGTGTCGCGTAAAGCACCCGAAAAGTTACATTTGGCGCCCAACGTGGGGCTCCTTGTTAGTTAGAGGTAAACCTTCTGTTTACCTGTAAATTCAGTAAAATCATTGCTTGGAGTCATTTGTTTAAATTCGAGTCATTGCTTAATTTAGAGTCTTTTGTTAACTTAGAGTCATTGCATAATTTAGAGTCATTTGTCAAAATGGAAGGTCACAGTTCAGCCTCGAGAAAAGGTGCGGAAAAGGAAACCGGCTCGAAACTTACAGATAAAAATGTAGGTAGGCGTGAGAAAGACAAAGGCACTACTGAGTTTGACAAAACCTTTATTGAAAAACCAACAGAAGTAGGAACATCAAGTAAATTCGCGGATCCGACGCAATCCATGATGATGGAGATCCTAGAACAAATAAACAAAAAGTTAGATGAAAAATTTGCTGCCGTAGAACGTAGGATGATGGTATTTAAAACAGATACAGAAAAAGAATATTCAAAGTTCGAAAACAGAATATCTAAAAAAGTAGACGATCAACAGCAAATAAATCGAAAGCAAATAGAGTCTGTAGAAGCGAATTTACATGATCTAGACGAAAAATATAGTTCCGAAGTGATAGGTTTGCAAGAGCAATTGACAACTTGCCAAGTAGACATCAGAAGCGAATTTAACGGAAATTTAAATAAACTCAATACCAAGGTTAAGGATAACTATCAATTTAGTGTTGGCAAATTCGCTGAGTTAGAGAACAAACAGGAGAGTTTGAAAACAAACATCGACACAGAGGTTAGGAGAATTAGATTCAGAAACTCTGGCAACAACAGTGAATGTCACAACATAATTGCTAAGCATATCAAAATGCCGACTTATTCAGGAAAAGCATGGGAAAGACCTGCTAACTTTATTAAAGAAATAGAAGAATACTTTACCTTTGTAGGAGCTGATTGCGATGAATTAGGTTTAAAACTCATAGGCCAATGTCTTAATCAGGATGCAAAAGACTGGTGGACTGCGCGTCGTGACGTGATCAATTCCTGGGACTCGTTCAAAAATAGATTTCTAAATAGATACTGGGGAGAAGAAACCCAAAGGGAGATTAGAAAAGATATTGAGTTCGGATTTTATAATAACGATACGAAGGTAACGTGGTCAGAATACGCAAATAGAAAATTCGCGTCAGCCGCAGGCTTGTCTCCACGCATGGACGAAAGAGAGATAGTTCGTTGCCTTACCCGACATTTTAACGAATCCGTAGTAGAAGCAGCTAGGTGCCGTGACATCCGCGACATCGATGCGCTCCTCGCGTTCTTGGACGAATTGCAATTTGGGGGTAGATCAAATGCAACTCGAAGTAAATTCACTAACGCGAGCAAACAAGATTCACCGGGTTATCGGACGACAGAGACGCGAGATAAACAAGTGTCATGGCGGACTGAGAACGTTAATCCTGGTCCAAAACAAAGCGACGCGAAGCAAAATATTAGGCCTAGTACGCAATATTACAGTCCAAAACAAAACTGGACAAATCACCAAATAAACGCGATCGACTGTGACGACACTACGGATGATCCGATTACAACGGAACCTAGTAACAGTTCGGAAAACTAGAAATCGCTGTGCCGGTCACACCAACAAACGTACCGACACAGCATGAAGTCAATGTTTTCGCGGCAAATCTCACTGATTTAACTACTTTTGAAGATCCGTACGAGTTTTTAATTGCGGAAGAAATAAATGAGAAACCTGTAGATAACAAATGTCCGGAATTAAGTCTCCGAATCGAAAAAATCGAAATGAAAGCTCTGGTAGATACAGGTAGCCAAATAACCTGCGTTTCGGATGAATGGTATCTCAAACATAAAGACAACTTATCAAAATGCGAAAAATTACCGGTTGTTAATTTTCAAGTACAGGGTGTAACAGGGGGCAGACCAGCCCGAGTAAAAGAACAATTTCTCGCGGAAATCAAGATCGGTATGGCAGTCGATGAGGTGGGTTTTCTCGTCGTGCCTGGATTAAAACACGATGTAATTCTCGGTATCGACACGCTGCGTAAATGGAGAGCTGATATAGATCTTCAAGTAAATAGATTAGAAATCCAGATAAAGGAGAAAAAGTATTTAATTGAGTTGTATAGCCCAAGCGAAAAACAAAATAGATCGGATCCAACAGCTCGAATCTCTAGCTTAAAAACAACTATGGACCGAAGAAATAAATATCACATAACCGATGATGAGGTAGAGAGCAAGCTAACCGAATGTCAGGTACTACGAGCCGATGAAGTTAAAGCTTTCTCAGACCTAATCAAAAAGTATCGGGATGTTTTTCAAAAGATTCCGGGTAGAGTCACCGTGTATGAGCATAAAATCAAAGTTTACGAAGATAGACCGTTCGTCAAACGATCATATCCTATTTCAATGGTACATAGAGATAAAGTCAATGACGAAATACAAAAAATGTTAGACCTTGGAGTGATCGAAAGATCTTATAGTGAGTATGTGAATCCACTGGTAGTTGTTGCTAAAAAATCTGGCGAGATCAGGTTAGTCTTAGATGCGAGATACATCAATCGGCTTATAGTACCTGATCACGATTGCGCGCAATCTACTGAGGTTTTGTTCCAGAAGTGCGGAAATGCAACCGTAATGTCGAGTCTAGACCTAACAGCTAGCTTTTGGCAAGTGCCATTACATAAAGATTCGCGGAAATACACAGCATTCATGCACGAGGGGAAAACCTACCAATTCACTGTCACACCTTATGGGTTAAGTACAAGTCTAGCCAGCCTGATTAGAACTTTAGATCTAGTGTTAAAAGACACAGATCAATTCACAGTAAATTTCGTAGACGACATATTGTGTTTATCTGACTCGATCCAATCACATTTAGAGCACCTGGAATTGTTGTTTAAAGTATTCAGGAAATACAATATGACGATCAATTTTGGTAAATCAAAATTCTTCCGAGAGGAAATCGATTTTTTAGGCCACAAGATAACGAAAGAAGGCATACGGCCGCAAACAGAGAAGATCGAGGCAATTCAGAACTTTCCAGAGCCGAAAAATGTTAAACAACTAAAAGGATTCTTGGGCCTAACAAATTATTATAGCAAATTTACGAGATCTTATTCCGAGGCAACAGCACCATTATTAGCGTTGGTAAAGAAGGACTCTAAATGGGATTGGACCGAGGAAATGATAACACATTTTACCACAGTAAAGAAGTTGTTCTGTGACAACATGATAATACATCATCCTGATCCTAAACGTAGATATTATTTGCAGTGCGATGCAAGCAATTACGCTATCGGAGCCGTATTATACCAGCTTTCAGATCAAAACGAAGAATTAATTGTCGGTTTTGCTAGTAGAACATTAAAAGGGGCGGAGTTGAATTACTTCACTACCGAAAAGGAATTGTTAGCAGTAGTGTTCGCCTTAGGAAAATTTCGGACATTTGTGGCAGGAGCTCAATTAACAATTCGGACAGATCATAAAGCATTAACATTTTTATTCGCGTGCAGACTATTAAGTTCAAGGCTAACCCGATGGATTTTGTTTGTTCAAACGTATAACTTCGAGATCGAGTACGTCAAGGGAAAAGATAATGTTGTCGCAGACACACTGAGCAGATATCTTCCTGAAAAGAAAGAAAAAATAGCATTAATTAGGCAGGTAATAATATTAGCACCCTTAGCTAAAGAAATAACTGATGAATTAAGAATTAATTTAGAATCACTAGCTAACCATCAAAGACAGGATGAGAGAATTTTATCGATCCTGGATTCAGACGAAATTCAGTCAGAAAAACGATATAGAGTCGTAAACGACGTATTATACCACGTAGAGCCAGGGGGCAATTTAAAAGCCTATGTGCCTGATTCATTAATTAAAAAGATAATTAAGGAATGCCATGAGATATATGGGCATACTGGATCAAGCAAATGCTATCGGATATTGAAAGAAGGATTCTACTACCCTAAATTTGCACGAATAATCCGACAGGAATTAGCGCGATGCGATCGATGTCAAAGATGCAAGGTACCTAGCTCCTATAGCTATGCAAGCATGCAAAACATAGTTCCGCGGGGGGTAGGCGATTTAGTATCCATCGATTTTCTGGGCCCGTTACCTTCTAGCAGGGGAAATTATAAATGGATCTTGGTGACCTGCGATGCATTCAGTAAATTTGTACGAATGTATCCCTTGAGAACGGCAAACGCGGAGTCCATCATCAAATGCATCTTTGATAAATATATACCGGAACTTGGAAAGCCGAGCAGGATCCAGTTTGATCATGGTACGCAATTTACGTCAGCTAGATGGTTAAATAAATTAGAGGAAGAGGGTATAACCCCAATTTTTTCATCAATACGTCATCCGCAAGGGAACATCGTTGAGAGAGTAAACCGAGAAATAGGAAGGTTTTTTAGGACATTCCTCACGGAGGAACATACCGCATGGATCAATTGGATCTCAGTGATTGAATGTTGCATAAATGAGGTGTACCATGATTCAACTGGATTCTGCCCGTGCGAAATCCAACTAGGAGAACCTCCATCTAGATTCTGGGAGGAATGGCTCGTAAAAAATAGGGACAATATATCTAGGGACGCAAAACTAGGTTTAGTTCGGCAGAATATTCTAAAACACGGATTAAAACGAGCCGATCGTTTTAATCGAACACACAGGCTAGTAAAATTCAATGTTGGAGATCTGGTACTAGTTAAAGCTTTGAACGTATCAGATACTAAAAATAAAAAGATGGGAAAGTTTTTCACCCTTTACGAAGGACCTTATAGATTAAAAACTAGAATTGGCGAAGCCACATTTATTTTAGAACACCTGAACAATGGCTTAGAAAGAGGCAGATTCCATACTAATATGTTCAAGCTGTATCTAGAACCTTCTCGAGAAATGTAGAAAAACATTTTGAATACACACAGACAAAACATTTAGGCTTGGTGACATAGGACTATAGTTAAAAAAAAAAAAAAAAAAAAAAAAAAAAAAAGTACTCACCTATAGTACACACCTGTAATTAGGCATCTATAAAAGCAGAGCAGCAAGGAAGACACCAGCAGTTTTCGGCAAGATGACCTCGTTCAATTACGGTTACACGAGTGTACAAGACAAGGAAACGCAAACTGAGTCGCAACCATACCTAGATAAAAATAATAATGAATTAAAAATCGTATACCCGAATAAAACATTTGTCTCGGGGAAAGGGAGGTTTGTGAAAGGGAGAGCAGTCCAAACAGCCGCAATAGAGAAAAAATCGAGAAGAGGAAGGAGGATTGCAGATGAGGCTATTGAGATAAAAGAGATTAATAACAAAAAATCACTTACCAGAACACGACCTGATCATACGATGGAGCCTGAGTTAATGAAGGAAGACCAGATAAGCACTACGATTGGAAAACTCACCTTACCTATCCAGATCGACATAGCTTATCTCAACGTCGCAATACCTGAAAAACAAGACAAACCAACCTTACCGATTACGACGAATTTATCACCGATTATGACGAATACAACACCAATGATAACTAATACTTTACCGGTCCAGACAAATGAAAAAGAAAAAAAGAAGACAACGGAAACGTACTTACCGTGGAAGCTGATACCAATGGAAATACCGGAGAATCGGAGATTACAGCGGAAAGAACACCGGAAGAAAATCTCGATGCTCAGATTGTTTGGATCACTTGATATTTCTGACGACGAAGAAAAAACACCTACACCGTCTAGGAAACATGACATACGAGAAGAGATCGAGGTACCGACGTTATTCGACCCTAGTGATCCTCTGGGTCTGAAGAGGCTGTAGAAGCAACCCGGTATTGTATCAATCATCGTCCGACCAGCTGACAAATCATCCGGAGATCCGATGATTGAAGGGGGCAATGTAACGGATCGGGTGATCTAATCCCGAAACAATACGTCACGCCGCGCACCGTCAACCGCGCACAACAAGTGACGTCAATCAGTGACTATATAAGCGCAGCGCTAACATGGCTCCAGCAGCAGTGTTAGGCAAAGCGCCACGCTGTCTCACTAACTTATCTTTTCTGAGGCCAGACAGGCAGAGCGCCCTGGTGCTCTTTAGCTTCATTTCTTTAATCACGGAAACTGCCATAGCGGGGTTTTACGTTAGAGTCAATTATTATCTTATTTTTCTACTTTCATTTACATTACCATTTGGATTCCTATTTATCAAATTTAAAATATAACGAAAAATTAAACGAGAAACGAGCGTAGAATCGTAGCATAGCTGAATCTACAAATTAGGTTAAAACTTATGTAATTTCATAATAGTATAAATTTCCGGTTGCAACCATTTCAACTCATTATGATTTATTTGATTAATTAAATATTTTGTTAATCGGGACGGTTTCCTTTTTCTTTACAACCTTTTTCTCCGTAGGCTGAACTGACCTGACTAACACATTTCATTTAATTAGCTAATATACAGCTTCGGTGACGACTGCACTGTCCAGATCCGATACTCGCTTCGGTGCGCTAGGCGTACCCAAGTCGAGATACGGTCTCGGCAAGTGCGTTGAATCCCAAGTCTGATACAGCCTCGGTGCTGCTTGCAGCATCCAGGTCTGAGGGAGGCAGCTACGGTGTGATTCGCTCCACCCTAGTCTGTATTAGGGACTAACAAATTGATTACCTCTTCCAAGGAGCCCTAGAAATTAATCTAGAGTAAAGACACTCACAAGTAACTAGCCATACGCGACACCTTCCGTGTCGCGTAAAGCACCCGAAAAGTTACAATATCTGGATACAACATGCATACTTCGGCATTGCAAATATTATTACCAGTAAAAGTTTCTCAGCCCCAAGACAGCATGGCATTTTTTCAACCAATTATTTTTTATGAACTGGTACCCATCAAGTTGTATAATCCAAAATCCATCGCCTTATGCCAGAACGTACAGTCATATCTTTGTTGATCCTGCAGCTAATAGGATTTAAATATAAGCTCGTGTACAATCGCGGTAGAATACAGAAATTAAATGTGCCCGCCAAGTATGTAGCTCTCGGAATGATGTTTCGATATCACTACACAAAAGGCGAGGTCCGACTTCACGACGCATACTTGCGGGGAAATTGTAGTGCTTAGCAACCTTTTCTAATATCATCACAGAGACTGACGATAAGATTCTCGTGAATTTTCATTGCAAGATAATTTGGGTACTTTGCGGCCTTATTTTCCATTTCAGATGTTTTTGACCCGGATTCCACTTCTTTTTGTGAGATCGTGACAACAACCATAATATCGCGTACCGTACAGACGTTTAATATAAGTAATACCTCCAATATTTTCAAGACAGATCGCACTCACATCTGATGGATATGTTGTACACGCCTACAATTCAGAATGAAGTCTACATATTGATCCACACCGAACGATCTCCGTACAATTATTCGATGCGTGATTCTATGATAGCGTGAGATCGTAACCCGAAAAATGACTCATTCAACGTTCGTGTTTGATAGATTGTCGATTTTCGTCAAGTCGATTATATCTCATCGTTCGAGAATTGTAATTGATATACAGGGTAGGGTGATTCAGGTTGGACGCACCACTTTAGGCGGGTGTATTCTTCCTGGAAATCTAAGACTCAATTACTTTTACCAAAACTTCGAGGGACGAATAGTTTTGGAGCTACAGAAGAAATTAGTTGACCAATCACAGGGTTTGTGAAAGACCAAGATAGGGCCGAATCAAGAGTGTAAGTCGAGCAGTACCCGCGGCGGATCGAATTTTATCGTACGACGTTTCAGTTTGATTTTTAGATGAGTATGACGACGTCGTCTCCTGGAGATGTCTTCGTACGGCATTCACCTCCGTTATCGTAGTTCTGATCCTCTGATTCATAGTTTCAGTCGTCCGGGTCCTCTGCTCCGTAATTCTCGTAGTCCAGACCCTCGGAATCGGAGTCTCATTTGTCCAGGTCCTCGGCTTCGTAGTTCTCGTAGTTCAGGTCCTCCGCTCCGTAGTTTAAGTCGTCCAGGTCCTGCGCTCCGTAGTTTAAGTCGTCCAGGTCCTCCGCTCCGTAGTTTCAGTCGTCCAGGTCCTCAAACTACGGATTGGAGGACTCGGACGACTGAAACTATGAAATCGAAGACCTGGAAAAATGAGACTACAATTCCGGGGATCTGGACTATGAGAATCACGGAGTGGGGGACCTGGACGACGGAAACTATGAATTAGAGGATCAGGACGATGAGGCGGAGGTGAATGCCGTACGAAGACATCTCCAGGAGACGACGCCGTCATACTCATCTATAAATCTAATTGAAACGTCGTACAATAAAAATCGATCCTGCGCGAGCATTGCTCGACTTACACTCGTGAACCGGCCCTACTTGGTCACTCATAGGCTCTGTGATTGATCAACTAAGATTTTCTATAGCTCCGAAACTATCAGTCTGTTGAGGTTTTGGTAAAGGCAATTTAGTCGTATCAGATTTTCAGGAGGAATACATCCACCTAAAGTGGTGCGTCCAACGTGAATCACCCTGTAAAAAATATATTAAATTTAATCAATGCCGTCGGGCGACCAGTTGGCCGTACTAAGCGCTTTGTGACTTTATTAAAGTCTACCGACCGAGTGTGAGTACAGATTCGCGCCAAAATTGATAGGGAGCTAGATTTCGATGGAGAATAGCTAAGTTTTAAATCTCAAGTCGATATTACACAACCGTTCGATTGATATCGTGATCCCTAGCAAGCGTCTTGCGAAAAATGGGGCGAAGAAAAAGAAGATTGTGTTTTTTTTTTATCAACTCCGACACAATAATACTCTGCAACCATACGACCGATTTTGTTCAAAGTTAGACAGCAAGCTCATTTAGACTTGGACTAATAACCTTGCAAATTTCATCCAATAATATTCACTTGTTCGGGAGATATAACGCTATGTTTACAGGTATAAAGCGCTGCCTCGGGTAAATAATTCTTGGCCGCGCTCACCTACCTATTTTATACAGGGTGAGTTTTCTCCGGGGTCTGATCTGGGAGGAGCTTTAACGTGCTGAAGTACTGAGGTATGCTATACGTGTGTATAGCGTGTGTATAGCAATTTTCAGCCATTTCTCTATGAAATGACACGGGATTAGGCTCAAAGTGTGTGGTTTTTTCATTGCGAAGTGGCTGATTGTCTTGAAAATGCAATTATCTACGGCAACAGTGAATAATCGCATGATTTAGGTGGTCGATAACTCAATCTGTAAAAATTTTTGTCAAATTTTGAAGAAGTCATATAATCAGCCACTTCCTACTAAAAAAACTGCGCAAGTCCCCAAAGTGTTATTGCGATTAATTGCGTAGTTTGGGAGAATTCACGATTCCCGTTTTCGAGGTTTTGACAAACGTTGCATTTCACCTTAATAATGAGCCATGCTGGTGATATACCTAGTCATGCTCTGTTCTATATCAAGTGAGTCGCACTGGTGCTCTACCAAGATACGCTCCGAGCCTAGATGCTCGTTCCTTACACAGGGTGATCCAGAATGAGGTATTTTCCTTCTACCAGTGGATTCTTCGTGAAAATCTGAGACGAAAATTATCAATGCTAAAATGTCAAGGGTGAAGCCGTTTTCAGATAAGAGCCGTTTAAAGTTAGCCAATACGAGAGCAGATACGAAACTATCTCAGGGCCGCTGATCGTCGTTTTATCAGTTGGCGAGATCGCCGTGACTGGTGACGCGTCGCAAGGTCCGCCAGGCCGGCGGTAGCGGCCCTGAGACAGTTTCGTATCTGCTCTCATATTGGCTAACTTCGAACGGCTCTTATCTAAAAACGGCTTCACCCTCGACATTTTAGCATTGATAATTTTCGTCTTGGATTTTCACGTGGAATCTCCTGGTTGTAGAAAAATACCTCATCCTGGATCACCCTGTATATCAAGAAACTCGGTAGAGTCTCGCGCCAAGTACATTAAAAACAAAGTTTTTTTCTGTGGCGACTCTACCGAGTCTCTATACAGGGGTACGTTCCGATTAAACGTCCGGGCGACAACTTTTTGTCTAAAGTCGTTCCGATTCCCTAGATGTTTTGTCCGACAATCATCATCACGGCGTTCTGATTCAATTTGGACGTACGTCTGGGGCGACAACTTTTCGTCGTACTCTTGACTGCGGCGTTTTACGTCGCACATGCGTACAACACAATTTTTAAGTTCAACCATTTCAAACAGATACATGAAATTACCGAAATATTCGACATTTCTTATTGAGGTTAGAAAACGTGTGACAGTGATAGTCCGCGATACAGGTTGAATTGCGATTAATTAATGTAGTTGTTATTTGGTAAGTAGGATGCTTATAACTATGTCAAAATGATTATAGTTGGTAGTTATAATTAACATGTTTATATGTTTCAGAAAACTAGTTTCCCATAACATAACCAAAACGTCCAATTAGGGATGTGATATTATATGGTATCCAGAATGTAATTACACTATGCCAAATGATATTTTTTGATCAGGCAGAGCCAGAAGACGAAGACTCCGATGATGATGAACATATTGAATTGTTTGTTCATAGACTTGCCAATAGAGTCAATGGAGAAAGGAACATACCACATCAGATTGAACTATTTGTTGAACGTACAATAGAGTTGAGTACTGACAAGGAATTCCAAAGTCATTTTCGTATCTCAAGGCAAGCTTTCGAGTGGCTCTTAGATAATATCTCATTGCAAAGTGGCCGTTGTGCTGGTCGACAAACACTGGACACAAAAAAACAGTTACTTGCTGTACTTTGGCTGTTAGCAACACCGGACAGTTATAGGTATACTAAAAAGAGATGCTACTTTACCAAATTACAAAATTTTTTCAATTTTGAATTTCGATTTTTCAGATCTGTGGGTTCTCGGTTCAACTTGGGCAAGTCAACCTTGTCTGCGGCATTTGTTAGCGTGATTGGAGCACTTAACAATATTGCACCTCAGGTGATATCATGGCCATCTGAAGAACGAAGGATGATCATCAAAGAAGCATTTTCCAGAATGGCTGGTATTCACGGTGTAATTGGTGCTATTGATGGAACCTATGTTCCTATCAAAGCACCAAAGGAAAATCCAGAAGCATATATTAACCGGAAATGTTTCCATGGTATAACCCTTCAAGGAATTTGTGACAATTCATTGAACTTCATAGATTGCTTTGCAGGATATCCCAGTTCAGTCTCTGATATCCGTATTTTTAGAAATTCTGACATTTACGATTCTTTCATGAATCTACCAAACAACTAGTTTGGACCAGAACAATTCATCATTGGTGATAAAGCCTATCCCATTATGAAGTGGTGCATACCTCCTTACATAGAAAGAAGAAATGTAACCCGTTTTCAAAAAAATTTCAACACGGTCCATGCGAAAACACGTCAAGTTATCGAAAGATGTTTTTTATTATTTGGAAGATTTCGTCGTCTACGCTACCTTGATATGAATCGAGTTGATTTGATTCCTGCAACCATAATTGCTGCATGTGTTCTTCATAATATTTGTTTGAACCATCAAGATGACTTTATCGAAGTTTATGTGGGAGAGGGTGCTCAATTCGTGCAAGTTGATGATGAATATGATAATGATGTACGAAACCCAGGTGATCTTCGAAATGTTATTGACGAAGGTGTAGCATTAAGAGACAGAATCGCAGGACTGCTACATTGAATGACTGAATCATTTAAAGAATAGTGGCATTCCAAAAGTGTGTAACCCATATTCGTATGTACAATATTTTTTTATTACATTTTCATCAAAATCAAAGAATACAATAGTGGCTAATTTGAAAATACATGTTCAATTCATATTTTATTTGCAATCAACTTAATCTATCAATACTATTTGGTATATATTCTTCACCACATATGTCACTCTCAGATTATAAAAAACATCACAAAACAATATACCTATGTTATAATAAGTATCTATAACAGGAATATAATTTTTGTCAAAGGTAACAACTTAACGCTATGGAAAACTGTGGCAGTATACGTTCTTAGAATAGTATATGGCCAGTATTTAAGTATTATTTAAAAAGTTATATCAATATTCCTAATCAAAAATAAAAAAATAACATATATTACTTTGGTACACTATATAATTATATACCGTGAGAATCAGGTGAAACCGAATGGTCCATCCGCCCAGACGGTGAATATTTGGTATTTTTAGGGGGATAACCACTCGTTGCGCTGAAAAATCCCTAGGATCGATGGAGTCACCCTAGGAATTTTCAGTACGAGTGGCTATCCATATAAAAATACCAAATATTCGCCGTCTGGGCGGATGGACCATTCAGTTTCACCTGATTCTCACTAGTAACGTTAAACTTGAGGTACGTAGCAAAGGCAGGTAAGTTCAGATATTCTTCTATACATAGATAAAGTATTGTAGCCAGTAATGACATTGAAGTTTGCATCGTTACAACGCAACTAAATTCAAGTTTTTAAGTTATTTGTAGTCGATTTCACTTCTTGGACCTAGCAGGATCATTTCTTTGTAGATTAACATTTTTTTTTTTAATTTTCGTCGAATTTCGTTACGTTCAAACGATGCAAACTTCAAGTGTCGTTCTACATGGAAACAGTCTTCTTACGGTTTTTTAGATGTCAATTTCGAAAACGAATCTGCAATTACTTTTAAGAGATCAAGTGCTGCGTCTTGTCTTTGCATAATTTCTTTGTGTCGTGTCTGCTTAGCTATCTCTTTCAATTTAGCATTTTCTTGATACGCAGACAATTGCACACCCAACTGACTTCTCTTCCGTTTTTTTGGCCTCTCTAGATTCTGCTGAATATTATCATCATCATTCATTCTCGACGAATTTTCACTGTCGTCAACCTCAATGTTTGTCAAGTTTTGTGATCCCCTGGAGGATGAAGCTGTGCTCGGAGGACGAATATTCGCATCTTCCCCAAAGATTTCATCCATTTCATCAAAGTAGGCAAATTTGATGGCTGCTGCTCCACTGCTTTTACTTTTCATGTTATCTTTTTTTTCTGTATATTTTTGCTTCAAATACTTGAATTTATTTTTGATCTGTTCCACTGTATGGTTTGGTAGATGATCGCCAATCATTTGCCATACTTTTTCATTTTTTAAGGTCGTACTTTTAAACTGTGGGAGGTGGGACTTGTACAGCCGAATTAACTCTGTTATCTCTGATTTGTCCCATGAACAGCGGCCTTCGGTGCTTTGTGATGGTTTATCCAATCCACTGTAAAGGGGTGAATTGATCTGGAGGTCCGAAGGAGGTAACGTTTGCGAGTCCAAACAGTCTGCATTTGCGCCATTCAAACTTGGAAAAAGTACAACTGCTGTTGCATACTCCATGAACCCTACATCACCGTCTAGAGAATAAATTGTACATACATTAATAATTCATAAATAGATTTGAACCGTTGCAGACCATTATATATTTTACCTCGTATTTTACGTATTTTGTTAAGTCTGATGCCAAATTACTTACCTGATTCTCTGAGGGTCGATACATTTCCATCGTCGTCAAATGCCGGATTACCGTGCGCGTCTACGACGAGAGAATATGTTTGGCTATTCATACTTGTATACACAATGGATAAAAAAACGAAAAACGAAAAACGAAAAACGCGCGTTTGAATTAGTATGTATGGTTAGTGTATTGTGGGTTATGAGATTGAGAAATAATAACAATTATTATGTACTTTAATATAGCTAATTCTTGTGTGAATGCTTCCTATTAGATCGACAATCTCACTATGACTGTTATTTTAAACAACTCCTTTTGTTAATCACGTTGCTATAGCTGCTTGTCGCTAAGGTACGTTCACACAACACCCTTCCTTCTTTGTATTTTTTTTGTTTTTTTGTTTTTACATTCAAATTCAGTGTTCAGATACATGAGTTTTACATATGTTTCTTATGCTAATGAGTATTACATATAAGAATATTACACATAGTCTCTCATCCATACTGGATTTCTTTTTGCTCTATTGGGTCTACCGCTACGCTACGCTCGTGTTCTTCTATCGGTTCTCTGTTCCCTATCTCTTGCTCTTGATTTCTGGGATCTACTTCAAGTGCATTTCTTACATTTTCTAACACGGGAATATTAGTGTAATCTATTTCCATATCATCTATCTCACCTGTGTTATAAGATTCCGGTATTAAATGACATCTGTTTCGCCTAATAATTCCTTTTTCTGTTCTTATCATATATGAGTTTGGTTCTTTCGATATTTGTATCACTTCTCCATGTCTTTTCATGTCTATTACCCATACTTTATCTCTTAACTTTAATTTACTCAAACTTATAGCTCTATGTTTTCTATTGTACTGATCTTCTTGTTTCTCTTTCCTTTCATATTCTTTGTATACCACAAAGAATATACAAGAGGAATTCCAGCTCAACTCG
Organism: Tenthredo distinguenda; assembly: GCA_947538915.1. Taxonomy (NCBI): domain Eukaryota; kingdom Metazoa; phylum Arthropoda; class Insecta; order Hymenoptera; family Tenthredinidae; genus Tenthredo; species Tenthredo distinguenda. Next base: position 4,506,678 of record OX384536.1, on the reverse strand, counting down.
ACCACCCTCCAGACCTCACCCTTTCGAATTTAATCGAAACTTTTTTCATACTACACTCGTGATCCAAATGGAAACCTGTAATTTTTTCAGATTTTTTCGACCCCCTGATTCGGAGATCTGAACAGTCGAAATTTGGCTATTTGTAAAATCCAATAAATTTCGATGGTGACTATCTTGAGTTTGGAAAGTAGTATCAACAAAAAAAAGGTAGTCAATCGATTCGTCTTGAATCCAACTTTTCGGAAAAAATTATTCCAAAATCTTGCAACATCATTTTGGCTGCCAAAAATGGACTTGAAGTAGAGAAACTGATATTTAGATGATGTGGGCCGCTTTAATGTTTTTGATTTTTTTTTTCTAAAATTTTGTGAAGAAAGCCGAGAATTTTAGGACCATAATCAAGACGGAGACTCTAATGGTTTGGAAGGTATGATTTTTTCAATGTGTGGAAACGTTATAATATGCCGATTAGGGTGTTTAAAAAAAAAAATTGTTTTTTTTTTACGCCTCATGGTCTCAAAAGTTACTTTGAGATCTAAAAAGAGTTCTCCTACAAAATCAGCCCGATATCTCAAAGAGTGAGCTGGCGCCTGATGGGCAAATTTTCCCATTTTAAATTGTTTTTACATTTATATATCATGTTATTTGTACAGCTCATCATAAAAGCTATCAAATTACCGTAGAATGTATATTGTTTTGTCACAGTGGATGTTGCGTTCAACATCAACGACGTACGATTTTATAAAAATGACGTTCTCAATTTTATACATTCAAGTTTGTTTCGACGCGCGACAAAAATCTGCAAGCACTTTCGTTGACCTCACGAATCTTTGAGGTTATGTGAATACCTGTAATAATGTACGCTTTCAATAAGTCCGGCTTGCGTTGTAGACACTTTTCGTAAACTTGCTTTTAATTTTAATTTTAATTATTATATCCAACTCTTCGACAGGTGTCAATAATCGCATCGTGTACAACACAAGACATCATGCTTCGTGGCGTGCGTTGATGTATTTTAGTTCAAGAAAATTATACCAGAAGATTCATTATTACTGTGCACAGCGTCAGAACCAAGGAAATAGCACCAGTATAAATTAGAATTACCTAACCGAGTTTCATGACAAGGACATAAGGGATGACCACACTCCTATATTTATATATTTATATTTTTTTCTGCAGAATTGCTTTTAATTTATAGGGTTTATAGCTTTGTGATGTATATTTGTCATATATAAAAATTGAGTTTCACACAAAATTTCATTGAGCTGTGGCAAGAATATTATATTCTTCAAATTGAAACAACGTTATTTTCAGACCCTTTAGATAGTCGATAAATACTGTACACTTGTGAAAGTCTGACTTTACAAAGCATTGTTACCTCACTATACAAGTAAATTAGGAAACAGAAGATGATATTACTTGATCATATTCCACTAGCATTACTTCATACTTCTATTAAAACATTACGGTTCTAGGCAGATCGTTCATGTCCAGTGACAAAAACAGTTGATGAGAATCCAAAAATTATTAATATTTTAATGGAACAGTGAGACTAGGTATTGCGTTTTAGAGGCATCTTAAGGGCTACCTAATTTCACTCAAGCCAGCGATGAATATCATTTTATCTCTAACATTTGACATAATAATAAATATTACAAATATAGATAATTTCTATTGTTACCAGTAGACTAAGATTCATTAGTAAACTTATAGATATCTTCCTTCGTAGACTACAAACACTTTGCTATATTATAATTTTCGTTTTTATATAATTACTGCAGTTGTTTTTTTCATTTGGAAACTAACCTTTGGCTCAAATTTTGATTTAATTCAATGAGCTATGGTCAAAATTTTTAATTCCAACAACTCATGCAAATTTATGCTGAAATACTTGCTGCGTAGGCTTACATTTATAAGCTAGTCAATAATCATAGAAGACTAATGAAATGTAATACAAATAATTAACTTTCATAATTATATGAAGGGTCGACAATTTAGTTTAGAAAATATGTCATGTCATTATAGGTACGCTCATTTCCCTACAACTGCAGGTAGTTTGTATCGTCTCGCTGACACTCGTTGAGTTATAAAGCGTTCTTACTCAACCTTGCATTATGAGTTGTAAGATAGTCGATATACGTACGTTAATATTTCAAATGATTTTTACAAATACATTATTCCCTCTCGGCTAGCATAAGAAAATGAGGAAGCAGGATATAAAATTGCTATATTGTAACGTTCTGGCTGTGCTGGCTCCGCCAGTGCAGCCGGGCCGCGTCCATTACGCACCTCGCGACGCGCATCACGCGGAGATCGCGTGATCGCGCCGCGACGTGTATAAAGAGGGGGCCGCTAAGCCGCGGAGCACCGATTGTGTGGCAAAGCGCCCGTCGAGTCACTTGTATTATCATTCTTTCGGCCGATCTGAGGCAAAGCGCCCAGCGAGCCACATAGCTTCCTTTTTACCTGGCACGTAGCTAAAATTGTGCGTGACCATCAATTCAATTTTCGAGTCGTGGTACTTCACCGGCTAAAACTGCGGTAGAGAGATACGCGATATTGAAATTCTATTTAAATCAAAATACTCTTTCACTTCGACCAGTCGAAAAACAACCTCTTAAATTTTACACACTATAACCAAAATATCAAAGTCGCAGGCGACAGTTATCACTGCGCAATTATTTTGTTTGAATCCAGAGCTTAGGCGCGATAGTTTTAAGTCATTTTCTATTGTTAGTTTGTTATTAATTTCTTCTTCTTACAATTGCCATTTAGTTTATTATTTCATTTTGTTTTGTATTGAGGCCGGTAGTCCGGTCATGCAACTTCATTGCATTAGTATTAAATTAAACCAAATTTATCTCTTGTGAAGCTGCATCTTTTCTCTCTATTTCCTTAATTCTCTAATTAATTTTCTTATTCCAAATTTCAGCTTCAAATTTAACATCGTTGAATAGCTAGAGGCAGCTACGGTGCGATTCTTCTGACCCCTAGCAACGGTGGAGTTCACACTTCATCCGAGTCTAGAATTACAGGCGAATCAATCCCTAGTCTGTTAGGCAGGCTCGGTGCGCCTACGTGAACCCCAGCTCTGTAAGGCAGCTTCGGCTAGATTCACTGGCTCGCAGCACTGGCTAAACACCCGTGTCTGCAATTCTTACCAGTGTCTCGACACCCAAGTCTGCGCTCAGGCTCGGCTAGCGCGGCATATCCCAGCTCTGCAGGGAGGCGGCTCTGGTGTATCTAGCATACATCCGAGTCCGTGCATTAGGGACAATTTCGTGGTTTTTCACTTTTTCCACAAGAGGGGCTCCAATCTTGTCCGTAGGACAAAGAATTCACAATAACGGTGGTATTTGCGGCACCTTCCGTGCCGCAAACAACGACAGAAAGTTACAATATATGTTGTGGCAGTCATATTCCTTACAAATATATGAACTACCTTTATAAACTGTAGCAAATGTTATTCATTCAAATGTGAATGAATATCCAGCTGAACGGTGCAAAAAGTAGTGAAATCACCCCAAAAACACCTCACGTGCAAAAACCTTGCGCCAAGTACATTAACGTGGGCACTCTATCTGAAAACATTCGCCCATTCTAAAAAGTATCGTAAGCATATAACAAAATAATTTGTTCCTCCTACAAAAAAGTATTGAAATCAGATATTACTGCCAAGTACATCATCAGATTTAATTTGTCTTCAGTATGTACCTAAATCAGTCCGCAACATTGAATCTGCGAATGTACCCAATAAGCATAAGCCTCTAGTATACTACTGTAAGCAATAGACCGACTTATGTGAAAATTCTCATTTGTATCCATTTACAGCAATTGGAGAAAAACCGTCATCAAACGAAGGAAAAAAAAAATTAGAAAAAAAAATTGGAGTAAGTGGTACTTGGCGGGCTTTTTGCAAAAAAATCACAAAATCTGCGACACAAATTCTGCGTGAATAAATGTTTCGATAGTAATTACAAAAATTTCAAAATATCAGCCCTCATTGTGAGCGCACGTAATTTTTCAGCATGGTCGACGAAGTAAAATTTTCGGAAGCGTGGAGTGCTGGCATATGTTCAGTTTAGGCTGGAGGGGGGGCGGGGCGGGGGGGGGGGGGGGGGAGGCCTAATGAAACGGTAACTGATTTATCAGTTTGATATTACCTTGTGTTATTTTTAATCTTATTTCACGTAAACATACAGAGTGAGTCTTTTCAAAGGTCTCAAATGGGTGGGACTTACTTGTGGCGAAGGCACGCAAAGATGTATTGTGATATGTCAAATTTGTGATTAAGCATTGCTTCACTATCCCCACCCGGATAATTGTTTACCTGATTGGCTGAATAAGCGTGCCTTCGCCGCAAGTAGTCCCACCCACTTGAGACCTTTGAAAAGACTCACCCTGTATATCGTGTCACTAAAATCAAAAGGGCGTATGAGCCGTTTTACGCCCTTTTAGTTTTTGAATAACAAAAGGGCGAATGAGATACCCCACTAAAATCAAAAAGGCGTATGCACCATTTTTCTTCATTTTGGCATTCGACTAAAATCAAAAGGGCGTACCGCGCCATTTTTTGTTATTTTCGCACTCAGCTAATATCAACGGGGCGTATGGGCTATTTTTCGTTGTTCAAGCATATCTGGTGACTAAAATATATGTACAGTACCGTCCGAAAGTTTGGGATCACTTCGCTAATTTTTTTTCCGGACGAAAAATTTAATATCTCTGCCAAAAAATGGCGTTAATGAATGATCGAGGTGGCATTCGAAAGTAGGAAGAAGCAGCTTTATCATGCTTCACGTAAAAATTTGCCACGACTTTTTTTGCACTTACCAGATGACGTTAAACATGGTTGTTTTTTTGAAATTTTCGAACTTTCATAAAGTCGCATACAATTTTCTGGGAAACAACGATAAAAATTTATTCTCAACAGGCTGTTAAAGAGGAAAGACCGGGCTTTAATTAGCCGTTTTGAAATTTTTTTTGCGATTTTTTTTCGCAAAGTTATACAATTGTGTCTACGGAAATAAAGTTTTTTGAAAATACGTCGTAGGTCGAGAAATTTAGGGTCAATTGTAAAAAAAGTTGCGTCTTTCAATTTTCAAATTGTCGGAAACAAAAAAAAACAAAATTAATCCAAAAAACTCTCACGACTCAAATAAAGATCGTTTCAAACTTTCGACTCGTCAAAGAATCCGCCTTTGGCTTTAATAACTGCTTGGGGGGCATCCACTAATTACGTGAGCTGTTTTTCATTCAATTTAGACTCCTCCCCACCCTTAGGTGAGATTTAGTGAGATTTGGTTTGACCCCCCCTCCCCCTTACGTAGGATTTACGCTAAAGTTGTTTAAGGACTAAATTCATCTTCATAAATCGGGAAAATAATACAACGTTTAGGTATTTGTCTTAATTCCGAGAATTCGTACGTAGAAAATAACCGATATTGCATATACGATTTTTTTTCTTCTAAAAACTCTGAACGTTTTTTTTTCTTTTTTTTTTTACTTTCGAAATAAGTGATTTCAATAATAGCCATGAGATTTTTCCAAGCGGGCAAAATGAACACTCAAAATAATTTTTTTTTATTAACTGTAAAATAATTTATATTTTTTTAAAGTTGACGTGAGATTTCCGATTCTGCCCCCCCCCCCCCCCCCCCCCCCCCCAGTTCAAATGAGATTCTATTGGACCCCTCCCCCCCAATTTTGAGCTCACGTAATTAATGGATGCCTCCTAATGAAGACATATTTTTCTTCCAAAAAATTCGTTGATTTGTTCCTGACCTCATCTCGCATGGACTTGCAGTCTATGAAATTTTGCAGGTGCATTTCCTGGACATCATACTCTTTTGCCAGTTTTTTTCGCATGGCGAGCAACCCTAAGCCATTCGTCAGAACATAAATCCTTTCTTGACGGGATGCACGCTCTATTACCGAATGGATAGTATCATACTCCATATACGTGTGGCCCACTTCTAAAAATTTCAGATTTATTTCTTTCAACGTTGGATGCTGAAATAATGCGTAGCCCAAAATAGCGGCGATGAAAGAATTTTTATTTTGACCTGCACGAAACTATAGGCTGATTATTATAAAAAGTAGGATTGTTATAATTTGGAAATACGATTATGGCAACTCTTTTTGTCAGTATTTTAGGGTTTCTGCTGCAACAATTATGTACCGGCACAGTTATCTGCGTATAAGTTCAAAACTTTAACGCCGTTTCCTACTTCATCACGAATAAATTTAGCGCAGCATGACCCGACTTCTTTCGCTCCTTTTTTTCCATTATACTCGTGCCACATACCGAGAGAAAATCTTGAAAGTATACAGTCGACTGCGCATGCGCGAGTTTTGTCGTCTGCTGAAGCAGGCTAGCCATCCCGAGTTTCAGCTGTCAAATTTTGTTTTTGGCGCCGATGTAATTGATACGAACTTTTGAGGTTAGGATCTCAATGAATTGCGGTAGTGATTCGGAAAGGCTTGAAAAGCTTTTATTGTTGAGATTGAAACCTGATGTTCTGAAAGAGCCGTCGAGATTTATTCCGAACAGCTAATTGCTTGTTTCGATTCGATGTTATTGGTTTATTTATAGAGGATTTGTTTTCTTCCAATTACAATTAAAAACTAGAGGTCTAACTGTAAATGATGGGTGCTTGGAAGAAACGAAGCAGCCAGGTGGGAACAGTTTATTCAATCGTGTTAATTTGATACAGTAGAAATTAAATTAAAATAAAAAACAACATAACCTCGATTGACTACTTTACGCGCGAGAGTTCGACAACTCTCGCTTCATTTCTTGCAAGTTGGCACCCATGCCTCGTAGGTTAAAATATCAGCGCGGGACGATCTCACCGACCAATAAAATTCAATTATTTGGCGCATGCGCAGTTGACTGTATACTTTCAAAATTTCCTCTCGGTATAACAAAAACCTATGAACAAATATTTTTGTTACAATTTCAACCATAAAGCGTCGAAGACAATTCCATCATAATATAAAAATAATATTATTCAGCAGTCACCTTCTTTTTTTTTCGTATCATAAAATATTAAATTATGAGTGGCTACTTTTCTTTTGTAAATTATTGGTTTCGCAAAAAAAAGTGGCGAAAAAAGAGTTGCTTCTAAATCAAAACAAACTGTCATAACTTCCTCTGAATCGATAGCAGTCTGTTTATCTTTTTCTTTTTCACCTCGAACGGCATTTTTTCTTTTGATATGTAAGGTGTATTCATCATTTCGCTCTTCTCGCTCATCAGCTGAAAGGTGATGAAAATCGGCACACCGACAGCGGTCCTTCTTTGGGTGATGAAAACCAATCTTTAAGTTGTCGAGTTCACGCGAGTAAACCGTGCTCGAAACTATGTACACATTTCTTCCGCGAGCATTGAAGGTATAAAGCTCATACGCCAAAGCCTTAGTTAATGTTCCTTCGATATAAATTTTATCTGAATCACGTCGACACCAATGTGCTGGAACTGTTGACAACGATTTTATATGATTTCTCACGATTTCAATCACATCTGGTGATAATTCATTGCCAGGTACATGATGACCACGCCGATCCGGAAACAGTGCTCCTGTTCTACTGCGAGCGGATTTTTTTGAGGCAACATGAACTTTTTTATCCGTAATACCGAAAGTCCTCAAAAAGAAAGTTTCGCAAACGTGGTAGTATTTCTCTTCAGCTTTCAGGTGGTATAAATGAGTATGGCTGTAGGAAATGATGAAAAAATTATTTTTAACGCACCATATTTTTAACTGCAAGCATTAACTAATGAACACTCATAACATAGTACTCGCCTTTTTCTAGATTCTCTATCTTTTACGCGAGTTCTCGCACAATTTCTTTTAGTTATGAGCTTAGCTATAAGTTCTCGCTGTCGATTAACGTCACCTAATTTGCAAAATTCAGTAAAAAGATAGTTTCTCAAAGCCTCCGGAATCTTCTTATTACATTCTCTTGGACAAGAACAGGGCGGTAATAATTTTTTTCAGATCGACTTCGTCCGTTTACACTCGTATAACTCTTGCCAGAGTTTTGCAGAATTCTTCTTTTGTTTTGTACCCATTCCGATTCATTTTTTTTCTTTCGGCGTTTTCGTGGTGGTAATAAATTTGCTGTATTTTGACTGGTCTCTTGATTTTGTGGAGAACTGATATTTTGAAAACTGACACTGTTTGATGAGCATTGTGACAATAGGAAACTATTTGGTGACAAAGGAACTTGTGCCCTATGGGAAGCAAATGATGTCAGATGAGACTGCTCAGAAATACTTGATTGTGATATAGTTTGAGAAATAATCTCATCCGATGAATTATCGGAATCTGTCTCAGAAATAATCACGTGTTGCTGTTGAAATGACATTTCGATTATCGCAAATTCTCGACACTTCGCGAACACATTACCTCACATCTGGATCTGACTTGGAGGTCACTTCAGAAGCACCAAAGCCATAGATGATATAATGCAATTTCATGGGTATGCATATAAATAATCGTAACATTGCCTACGATCTATCAAAGGGGGCGCGGAAAATTTCGTACAACTGTATTTATTTGGTCTGAATGCTATAATTTTATCTCGTTTGTGTCCAACCATGATTAAATTCCATCAATGACAGTTCATTAATTGCCCGCGAGTTATCGGGACGCTGATTCCGAATCTGAGATGTGAAATTCGAAATTCAAAATGCAATATCATGTGACTAAAATCAAGAGGGCGTATGAGCCGTTCTACGCCCTTTTGGTTTTTGAATAACAAAAGGGCGTATGTACATATTACTCCATGTATAACAAAAAATGAACCGTAATACCAAAAGGGTGTATGAGATACCCCACTAAAAGCAAAAGGCGTATGCGCCATTTTCTCGTTATCTCAGCATTTGACTAAAATCTGAAGGGCGTATAAGCCTCCATTTTTTGTTGGCGCATAAGCCCTTACGATTTTAGTCAGATGGTGTATACGCCCTTTTACTCATAAGCAACTTCCTATACGATTCTGTTGAAATACGCCCTTTTGTTATGGAATCGACCTTTATGGCGTATACGCCCTTTCCATTTTAGTCACACGATATATTAGTTACTGTATTTTCACTGAAGGTGATATGAAACGTTTGTCAACACCTTGAAAACGGGAATCTTCAATTCTCTGAAATACGTAATCAATCACAATGAAACTTTGGGGAATTAGGCAGTTTTATGGCAGAAAGTGGCTAATTATCTGACTTTTTCAGGATTTGACAAAAAATTTTGCAGATTGACTTATCGACCACCTAAGATCTAAATCATGCGATTTCTCACTGTTGCCGTAGATAATCGCATTTCCAAGACAATCAGCCACTCTGCAATGAAAAACCACACACCTTGAGCCTAATCCCGTGTCATTTCATAGAGAAATGGCTGAAAATTGACGATTCTCCATTACTCGAAACCAAAAAACTGACATTTAGTCAAGGTGCTACTTTGTACCGACATTGCACCCAGTATACTTGTACGCCGCGCGGCGTCTCTAGTGAGGTTTCTTTTGTCACTATACGCAAGTGTGAATGCTGCTCCCGCTTGACAGAAAATACAAATAATCGACATCGCGACTATTAGTGTACCTATATACTAGTGCAGCAAACGTCGGCTAACTGCGTTTCGACTATTGAGGCTGGTTAGAAGACGCGTGCTGCTCCATCTAGCGGTATGCAGAGGTACCCAATATTGGGACCTCTGTTTTACCGTGGTGAAGGGGACCGGCCATGGCCTTGAAACGTTTCATATTCCCTTGATACACTCGTCCATGATATCTTAGGAAGCTATCATCTTATAAAACTAATGCTTGACCTTCACTTTTATGTACGTCAAAAGGATATCACAAATTGAGAAATCACAAGAAACGTCAATTCGTTAGAATTCGATCCTTCTTCATACCGCGGATGTAGATTTTCTGATTTTATATTTATTCATGAACTCGTCCATAAGTTTCTCTGAATCTAATGCTTCAACGTGCTCTTTATACACGTGTAGCAGAGCTATCGAGTTGAGGCGGTTTTGTAGCGTTGTACCGCGTAGGTAAGTCTTCAATCGCCTCAATGCAGAGAAAGACCTTTCGCACATACATGAGGGTCCCAGGTATCACCAATATCAATTTCATGAGTTTGACATACTCGCAGACAAGCCCAGGAATGTAAGTGTTTTCTTTAAGGAAGTGAACAACGTCCTTTAGCGAACGTACGTGAATTTTTCGGTCTCTCAGAATGTCAAAAAACATGTCTCAATGCAGCTTCAATCTAGTAGAGTCCAAAATACAATCCGCGATCTCAGTTTCCTGGTTATAGTGAATGAGTCAGAGTTTCAAGGTCTACCTTTTTACCAATAACGAAATTTTCGCACGTAGTTAAAAATGATACTGAGTCATTTTGGAAACGATCGGTTAATGACGACAGCACCGTGTCCACGATTTCGCAGTATTCTTTTCTGTAATAATCTTTGGGGTCCCGAAAAGTATGTGCAGCACTATTGGAACTTTCATATCTCCGAGTCCTTTTGCGTGGGCGTTGAAACTCAGGTTCTTCAACACCAAGTTCATTAGTGCTATTAATAACTTGGTTCCACACGGGTTCAAATCTCGAGTCTCGCATGACACGAAAACTATTCGGTACCGTTTTTACTTTTTCGTGAGACTCGTTCATACATGAGTCATGCTCTTGCAGCTCTGCATTTAACACTTCAATACGCTCAAAAATATCAATCGCCACGTTCAGGAGGAAAAAGAACTCGGAAGACTCCATGCATTTCAAGAATTCTACTGCTTTTGCTGAAGCGCTACGATCAATCTCTCTGTCACTCTTCCTTGATTCGAAAAATTCCAAAGCAGCCAAATAATTTTCGTTCGTCCGGAGCGTCACCAGAAATTTGACTTGCATGCACCACCTGAAAAATAAATTTGTAATCTAACGTAGAAATAAAGTTGTTGAATAGGGGAATAGAAAATAATGATACTCGAATATTACCTCGTAGGACAATACGGAGTTAAGTCAGAGCCTGCTGCAGATTGTAAATTTCTGAATTGGGCCAATCGCTTTGGCGAGTCTCGTATGAATTCGATGAGATCTTTGACAAGTCCGATGAAGTTTCTGGCACAAGCTACGTCTTCTAGCGCATCCTGTACGACCAAGGCACGGGACTCCTCTTCGAGGATACGGCTTTGCAGGCCCGTAATTTTGCCGCTCATGTTTGAGGCGCCATCATAACATTGTCCCCTCAAATCATTGAAGCTCAGACCATATCTTACGAAAACATCTTGCAGAATTTTGAACAACGTCTCTGATTTCGTATCGTCTGTTTTATAAAAACCAATGAGGATTTCCTGAATAGTTAAATTCTCCAAAACAATTCTGATGCATACTGAGACTTGTTCAAATCTTGAAACATCGGACGTTTCATCCATTATCAAAGAAAAAGATACTGCTGACTCTATCTGGTCAAGTTTTTTCCGCAATATTTCATCAGCCATACGCTCCAGTATTTCATTTACGACGTCATGATGTAACCAAGTGGATCGCGATCGTTTCAGCCAAGAACCAAGTTCACTCACGTCTTCGGCTCTTGCTTTCAAAATCTGTATAAGATTCGAACTTTTGTCGTTACCACTACCACGTAATGATAAACCTTATCTACCCAGAAGGTTGATGGTGCTGAAGATTTTTCGTAAAGCTGTGCGAGCGTAATCATTTCGTGTTTTTTTTTTTTTTTTTGCTACTCAGGTGCTCAACCACACTTGTTTTCTTTGAACTGACTATTGCTTGTGTGGCATTTCGATGCAGTTCACTAATTTCGTGCGCTTTGAACCTTTCAACCGGGCTTTTCCAACAATGAAAGCCAGCCTTCACAAATGCTTGAAGAGATATCATGCCATTCCTGTCGGTTGGGAGCGGGAACTTTTTTTCATTGGCTTCGGTACAAACAGAGCAGATAGCTTTTTCAGTAGAGTTCAGCGACAACCATGTATAAGAAGTCTTCCAACGGGGTAAAGCTGGTAGTACTTTCTCCTCTATAAAGAAAAAATAATATCTTCCACATTAAGATTTTATTTTTGCTATACCTTCATTTATAACTCAATCATAGTAGTTATCTCTTCATATGATTTCAAATAAAATTATTCTCAGTGAGAATCAGATGTGGAATTCATTATTTTTTAGTATTCGGTGAAAGAAGAGAGAAAAGATACGATATAAAAAATATGAACTCACGTTTTTGATCTTTTTTGATTTCTCTGATGACTTTTGGCGAAATCGGTTCACCCGTCGCGGGGATAGAAGTAATAGAGGTTAGGGGGCTCGTTGCATTTGCACTGCTCGCAGTGGAATCACAGACTGCAGCTGCTTTGGCCCTTTCTTTAGGTATGCCCTTTCGTTGGCGCCTCTTGATAAGAAACTTGTCCGCACTTGGGGCTTTCACATTTACGCGGGCACACTAACACAACGGAACACGTGTACACGAAAGCCGAGCGCACGCGCACGAGTAGAGAGCTCGCTTATGGGTTCGGATATGGTAGTATCTAGTATACAGGCTAAAGCTCCCTCGAACCTCCGCTAGGAGCGTGCTGAGGCGGGAATCCTAATGTATACAAAATGTATCATGTGAAAAATGCACATGCACAAATGCACAACATAATGCAGAAAATTCAGAAGTGTGCAGAGTCATACGAAATTCTTTTTTTTTGTCGCGATGGGCCGCGCCACCCAACGAAGTTTTTTCTGTATTATACAAATTGAGCCGGAATTCTAAGGTATAGAATTCCATACCTAGCGAAATCCGAGATATGAAGTGCTCCACTAAAACCATACGGGGTTCGCCGGCCCTGTTTTTCAGGGCGGCCAACCGTCGAAAATATGAAATTTATACACGACAGATCGCCGCGATGTATCTAACCCCAAATATTCTAACATTCCGTATAATTTGCAATTGCTCAAGATATACTACGCTGTATCAGAGACTTTATTCGTATTGAATTAACAACCACGAATAATAAATTGCCGAGCCCAGCCGAACTGTGCACACAGCGCACTATGCACCCTGCATCCTTCACCATGCACGTACGGGGGTAACGGTGCACGGTTCGGCTGGACTTGGTCATTTATTATTCGTGGTGTTTTATGGTGCATGATGCATGGCGCATGGTGCTCAGCGAGCAGTGCGCGGTCCATGATGCACGATTCACAGCGGTAATTGATTTCACCTTTTTATGTCAATGTTCTGCAATATATTCAACAGACGATAGGTGAATTGCAATAGGTGATATTGCGAGTGTTTTATGACCTTCTGACAATCTACGTGGAGCTCTGCTGTCGCATCGTTCAATGTCTGACTGAAAATTGCACTTGAACACAAGTACGTCACAAATACCACGAAGTACTAATATGCGAGAGGGCACCTCGTTGCGACGGTAGATTTTTTGTATGGTACAGCTGGAAGGTCGACTTTCTGGTACGTTCACACGTCTCCGCAATGGCAAAGATTGATTGAAGGAAATTGGAAGATACTGGAGACGGTTGTGCAAAAATATGCTAATGCTGTGCAGCTGGATCTTGATGTGTACCCCGGTCGTCGTGGGACAATGAAGCTGGCAGATGCTGATGAGGATGAACAGCCCTTGTATCTGTATGCATCGGGATATGACTGATGAAACCGGTGAAAATCCCGTTGTTTTTTTTTTTGCATGCACGGTCGACGATTTATGAAAAGGTGTTCCAACCTTGCCTGAACTCACCGTTATAAATGTATTGACATAAATTCCAAATATGTTGCGAGTCTCGTTCTCGATGATAATAATGTAGTCATGCTTGTCATGCTCACATCACAACGTTTTAGCGCATAGATTTAAACTTTTTGGCGCCAAGTAGCCTCTACTCAACACCATCTATCCCCATCTATCCCCAACTAGCTTCATATCGTTTCGTTGTGCTAACGCATTAGACGTTTTTTCAACTTATAGTTACAAAAAATTGATTTAAACAACATTCATTGTACAACAAAATGTCAGAAGACAGAAGTAAACGTTCGAGATCACGCTCGAACTCCAGAGAACATCGACACAAACGAAGAAAGAATGACAAATACAACAAATTGCAAGACCAGATAACTAACCTCACAAAAGTCGTTGAGTCTCTGGTCAAGGTTCAAAAAGAACAGCCTCAACAACAACAGACAGCTAACAAAGCTGATGCTGTTGATGATATTTGTATTGTCGGTGAGTAAAAAAATCTTCTTTGGTCAGGAGGATATAATTTCTCAATTATTTCCATACGAATGTTGAGAGTCAGAATCCATACGAGTCTGCCAGGGGATTTCAACTGTGAGAAAAAAATCAACAAGAGTCTAATTCCACAAGCCCAACAAGTGCCCCCTTTCAAAAATGTGTACCTCCGTGCTGATTGACCTATTCGCTCTTTACAAAGGAGGATGATAAGGAAAATAACGCAGCTTCCGGAAATAATCCAACAACTCGAAAAGAGGCGATTCCGCAAGAAATATCAAATGAAGAAAGGGACAATGTACTGAAAGCACTTGGCGTTGAATTGAACGAATCAAAGTTTAGAGAAGTGAAATATCATTCAGAATTAAAAAACACTTGGGAAAAATGGACTAAAGACGGGCTTCCAGATAAAAATAAAAAAAGAAATTCTATAGTTGTATAACAGAAAGGGTGAACTTTATACAGAGGCTCCCAAGGTAAACCTAGAAATAGTTTTACTTCTATCAGACGTTGCAAAGAAGAGAGACATTTTTTGAAAACACAAAACTGTGTTGGTACTGCCTTAGCAGCTCTTGGAGCCGCTGTTTCTATGATGATTGATCCCCCAGAAAATGGGGTGGACGAAGAAATTTTCACTGATTATCTGAGCCATGCTGGCCAAATCCTGGCTGATGTGTTTCATCAGCAATCTGTAGCTCGCAAATTTTTCATCACTCCACAATTTAACACGACGATTAAACCAACTATAGACTCTATGATATCGGACTAATGGCTGTACGGCAATAATCTGAGAGATGAAGTAAAAGACGTTAAGGAGATTGAGAAAGCTTATGCTGAAATCAAAGATGAATCAAAGAAGGATGCCTATAACCCTCGAGACCAGGGAAACTCGAAATACTCGTCTGCAGCATACAAGCAGGCGGGTCAGCCTCCAAAACGTCGTATTTTCAAGCCTGAGAAGCCGAGAACATACCAGACATCAACACAGAGTTCATCGAGGAACTCCGCTCCGACGACGAGCAGGTCATCCTCCAAGAAATAAGCCAGGTAAAGAAGCCAGCAGGAAGACTTCGTTGCTTCAGTGAAGTTTGGAAGAACATTACGTCCGACAACCTCATTCTAAATTTTACTCTCGTTTCCCAGATCCAGAAGCCGGGCTGGTGGATGCCTTCACAACTTCTTGGCAGAACGAGATGTTCTATGCCTTTCCTCTATTCGCACTAACCTACGTACCTTTAGGAAAATTGTAAATGATAAAGCAGTGGGTGTATTAGTAGTACCCTTCTGGCCCACACAGCCCTGGTACCCCCTGTTCACGTCTTTGCTAACTGAACCTACCCTGACGTTCAAACCGAGTCATTTGCTCTTGATCAAGAGACTCGGGAGTCTCGCGCCTAGTTATATAAAAAAAGATTTTTTTTGTAGGCGCCGCGCGAGACTCAACCGAGTCTATATACCCGAACGAGAGCTGAACGGCCGTTACGGCAATTTATGATCGTTAATTTCTTCCGTTTCGCTATAAATACGGAATTGTAATATTTATCGCAGGATGTGGCCAAGAAGAGCTTTCATTTGAGCCCTATTTCGATTAAATCGGTGAACGTAGAGCTGAGATATGATTATTCGACGTTTTAAATGCAAGTAAATCGTACTTGTTTTTGTCGAGTGTTCATCATCATCATCTCCTTCAGTCAGTGTGACACTAAACCTATGTGTATAAAAATTAGCATAGAGTGGGCTTCGCTAGCCTATGTAGAGAGAAGAGACCTACCAAGTACGGACGTCAGTAACCAGATGGCGCTTTGGTTAGCTTTTTATTTTCACCAACTAGTTTTTTTTTTTTTTTTTAGATCCTTTTTAATGGCTTATATCTGATAAGGAATTTAGCCGAACCACCAACTGCAGTACGGTACCATATCCCATCATGCGGGGTATAATTTATTATGTCAATTTATTCTTGGTCGTAATGTTATGTGTATAATTCAGCAAACGATCATGTAGGGTATGGTACGATTTATTTTTTATGAGATAAATTGAAATTTTTTTTTTTTCCTCGGAATCAAGTTTAAAAGTTTCGTTGAGGTACTAAAATAGGCCTGTTAAAATATAAGCTCTTAATATTAATATTAAGATGGCCCGCATCGCACTTTTCGATTTCCCATAAGAATAACACAGGAACCTTCCTTCTCATTTTTGTAACTAACGAACGATACGTCGTACAGTAAAGTTCTTGGCATGTTTTTCTAGAGAATTAAACGCTCTACAAAAAAGGTCCGAAGTCATTTTTTGGTAAGTCACTCGGTCAAAAGTTATTCAAGGAAAAGTTATTAATTTTAAACTCCATTATGCCATTTTAACATAAATAATATCAATGAATAGAGATCATTAGCTTTCTAAACAAAAGATTCAAAGATGGAGCAGGTTACAGCTCACTTAATACTGTGCGTTCAGCAATTTCGTTGATCACAATTTATGATATCAATAATGATGGTTTAATTTCACGTTTCTTCAAAGGCGTTTTCGAAGAGAAACCTACGAAACCCAAGTACACTACAACTTGGGATATTAGTCCTGTACTAGACTACCTGGATGGGTTACCTCCCTTCAAAGAGTTAAAGTTAAAAGAAGCAGCCGAAAAAGTGTCAACCCTCTTAGCTCTCACAACTGCCCAAAGGCTGCAAACTTTATCATTGACAAACAAAGATCATATTTCGATTCCTGCTAGTGGTATAAGTATAAAAATAAGTGACCGAATAAAGACCTCGAAACCTGGAGCGTATCAACCTGAACTAGTACTCCCCTTCTACAAAGAATGACCAGATTTATGTGGCGCTTCCATGATACTAGAATACTGGATGTTACCAAAGAGTTACGAAATAACAATTCAAACTACTTATTTATCACATCTATGAAACTTTATGGGACAGCATCGTCTCAAACAATCGGACATTGGATAAAGTCCCTCTTGAATAAAGCTGGAATTGATACTGAAATGTTCAAAGCATACAGCGCCAAACACGCAGCTGTATCCACTACACACAAGAAGGAAGTGGATATTGTAACAATCAGAAGAACTGCTGGATAGGCCGAAAGATCCCAAACCTTCAAATTTTACAATAGACCTATCCAAACATTTAATGCTGAGTTCGCTCGTGCAATGTTAAGTTGAATTGTTGACGTGTTTTCATATGTTTATACATAATCCGTATGTTTCTCCTATTCATAACAAAAAATAAACAATGAGCGAGGAAATTATCACACTCTCTAAAAAACTACATTATTATCATCGAGAATGAGACTCGCAATATAATTGAAAGATCAAACTTTACCCGCCTCCCGCCGAAGGCGGGCGAAGTTTGATCGAAATTATATGAAGAGTCTCGTTCGAAGATGATAATCTCCCACCCATGAATCTCCCGGACGCAGTCCCTTTATCATCTTCACGATACTATGTGATAACTAAAAAAGTAACACACAAAACAATATGAAGCTAGTTGGGGATAGATGGGGATGGATGGGGATAAATGGCGTTGAGTAGAGGCTACTTGGCGCCAACAAGTTTAAGTCTATGCGCTAAAACGTTGTGATGTCAGCATGACAAGCATGACTACATTATTATCATCGAGAACGAGACTCGCAATATAATTTTGATCAGATTTCGCCCGCCTTCGGCGGGCTCGTTTGATCTTTCAATTATTGCTATCTTCAACTTCCTGTTAAATTTTAGAATTAATTGATCCAGCAGTTCTCGAGTTGAAGCAAGTATCTTTGCTCCTCAGCGATTGAAGAGAAGTCTTGTCTGAAAAAAAATTCATTGGCTTTACTTGCCGTGAATTGGCGGTGTTCGATTTTTGTTCCAGAAATACGAAGTCGCGAATGGAAATGTGAGATGCCAACTTCTACATTGGTGTTGCGATTTTTATATTTTTGATATGAACAATTGAACTTTGAATTATTTAACAGCAATTTTATTGGAAAGTCTCGCTTATTTTCGGGGAAAGCCACATTTGAATCAGTGAAGTGGACAGATTTCAGACACTCGCTAATTCTTCTTTAAAAACGTCTGCACCATTCATGGGTTCGCAAGAAACTTGATTATAGAGAGTTAATCTGGGGCGAAGACGTGTGTACTGCTCATTCTTAGCCACCTTTTGGGATCAGAGAACTAGGTAAACATTGTTAACAAAGAAAACAATAATAATTTCCTTCACGGACCCTAATTCCCTTTATGGAATGCAAATCCCTATTTAGTAACAGTAATGTAACACTGTTGCCGTTGCCATGTATCCGGTGATCAAAAATCCTACGCCAAAAGCAATTCCCCTCGAGGGCTGTGGAAGAGGAACGACTGCATATACGATGGTATGGAGAATCCTTGATGCGACAAACCCTCGGATCAACAGACCAGCCAGCCATGTAGACGGACCAGTTCCTAGCCAGAGCCCAGTAGCCAAAAACCAAGGCACGACGTTTTCAAGATCGTTCAAGTGCGCCCTGCGGACTCTTTCTACATCTGGATCGTTAAAACTGACTTTAGCTTTTGTTGATCGCGCGGCGTCTTCCTCGTTCGCGAAGACCTGCGAACAGAATCGTTAATAGGAATTTTTTTATATGCGATTTATTCTATGAAAAAGAAAAAAGCTCAAGAGAAATGAATTTTCAGTCACTAAGGAAACGCGTATGAAATAGAAGTGTACAGTCAATCACTATATCAGGTCGGAATACTGTTGTAATTGTGTTGTTTTTGGGGGCAGAGATAAACGCAGGTTGTTATATATTTGTGATATAGTTTATTGTGTCGGGGTCGGTAACGTGGTCCTTCTCTACAGAAGCTTGTATTCTAATAAGAAAACTGAAATATAATATAAATATAATATAATATACTACGTATATTGTGTGTCTAGTGGTCGTGTAAACATGTAAGGTGGATTACGGTGCGCGCTGCCAAGAGGGCGCAACGGTTCGAATACCCTTTCAGGTTATAGTCAGTCCGTCATTTATCACAGATATTGCACACAAGTCACTCCAGTACGAAAATTTCGGTCATTGATGGCACCGTTGTCATTTTTTTCTTCTTTTTTTGTTTCTCCCGACGACTCATATGGATACACGGTCCAATTTTTATGTAAGTCAAATGGCTACCGCCCAATAATACATCTTGAGACTAATGCCAGTACCGAACAAATGATACGGTATATCATGGTTTATATTAAATGAACGTCCTTGTCACGTTAACTATACTGTGGCGGTTGCCTTCCAATTTCAAATAATGGATTCATTCTGTAGCCCGCTTGGTTTCGACTTGTGTTAGTAAAAATTACAATTGGCCGAATTGGACGTTCGGTACGACATGCCAGAATAGGATTGATACACAGAGTGGTCTATTTCAATCATCCCTAGCGAATATCTCAAAAATGAAAACAAATACGAGAAAGAGTTTGATGCGAAATTTGAAGGGTTTCGAGGGGAAAAGATAATGCAGACATGGGTCGAATTGTGGATTGCGCCACTTCTGAGATTTTCCAAGTGCCTCGTGATTTTAATTAGGGAACGCGCATTTTGCAATGCGTGGCTAATGAAGGACCGAAGACGAATTCAAAAACGAGAAAAATGTACACTATGCGGTCTCAAAGTAATTCAGAAATCCAGAAACTCTCACCCTCCCTGAAGAATTATCTCGCAGATCGAAAAATGGAAAATATGAAGGTACGAAATTGAAGAAGAAATTCATGAGTTGAACGGAAACAATTAACCCCATTAGTTCGCCCGAACATCGACATGAAAATTTGATACAATAATAATTGAAAAAAATAATCGAATAAAATCGAAAATCGAAAAATAACCTCTACGTAGCCGCAACCTTGATTGGTACAGATTGAGCTCGATATTGGAATGCACTTCTTGTCAGTGTCATATTTGGGCGAACCAATGCTGCCGATTGTTTTCGTTAACTCGCTAATGTTTATCTCAATCGCGTACTATCGAACTTTCCGATTTTGGATATGCGAAAAAAAATTTCAGACAGGGCGAGACACAATGGATATATGTGGTTCTGAAAATATGAAATTTCAAAATATCCGGCTATCACTGAATAACTTCTTAACTGTAGGATGACATTGTCTTTTTCAATATCTATAAATTTGTCCAGAATCCCACTATCAGCCGTTTATGGCCAAAACACGTGTATCTTGTCGAAATTTTAGAGGTACTTGAAAATTCTCAAAAGTGCACAATCCAAAAGTCAACTTATATCAGCAGAAGCTTACCTTCCGGGAATCCTCCAATTTTCGTATCAACATTTTTCTTGTATCTTTTCTAGTTTTTCGAGGAATTCGCCTGGGGCGATCAGAAAAGATTATTCTGTATACTTATTGTAACTTTTCGCGTAAGCTGCGGGTCGCGGCACTGAAGGTGTCGCGAGCCGGGAGTTACTATGTGTTCTTTATCAAGGATTAATTACCAGGACTCCTTGTGAGAATTAAATGTTAGTGCCTAATACAGACTAGGGCGGAGCGAATCTCGCCGTAGCTGCCTCCCTCAGACCTGGATGCGGTGATCCGCACCAAGGCTGTATCAGACTTGGGTCGGCTTTATCTCACCGAGACAGTACCCTGACTTGGATGCAGCTAGTGCACCAAAGCAGGCATCTGATCTGGGCAGCGTTTGCCTGACCAAAGCTGTATATTAACTAGTGAAGATGTTAGTATGATCGGAAAGAAAGGTGTTCAGAAACAGATTTTAGCTAGATATTAAATAATAGATTTATTCTAAGAATTCTGCGATTCCCTTACAAAAGAAAACTATTACAAAAAAATCTAACATAGAGAAATTAATACTATCAATATCTTAAATTTTAGTGCGTTGTGTCATTTTGGCTAAGCCACGATATTACCGTTAAATTTTTATAATACTGAGTTTAATCGCGAAAATAATATATTTGGAAATAATAATTTTAAATGAAAAGAGTGTGATTCCGTTTAACAAAATGATTCTAATAAGTATCCGGGCTCTATGCCTGTCAGATACTGGCTAACAAGGTTGTGAGTCGCTCCGGTGCTATACCTGGAATGCGCTCTAGGATTAGCTATGAGTCGCACTGCCGCTCTGGCTAGATACGCTGGTTTGACGAGCAGCACGGCTCATTATATAGCGCTCTGTGACGTCAGTTGTTATGCGTAATGGATCCTGCTATGTGTGTATCAGGCATATCGCCTGATACGTTACATTATCTCTGAAAAAAGAGCCACTCATCCCTGATAACCAAAAGATTACACACTGCTCTGGCTCTTTCTTTAGATTACTGTGTCATGAATTATTATGTACCATATATTGTAACTATTTTCAATAAAAATCACAAATCCTATCTTAGCACGGTAAATGATTTAATTTTGAAAATCCGGTAATAGTTTAGAAAATGTTCATGGAGCGGTAAAATGAAGCAATATAACGTCCCAATGAATATGATACACTGATACAAATATTCAGTGATTGAATAATGAATGTGAAAGTAATTTGAAACGGAAAGTGAACTCACTTGTTTTCGGACTCGTTGGCGAGCCGTGAGCAGCGCCATGGCAAGCAATTTGAGGACTAATACGCCGCCCCAAAAGCCAAAAATTTTCAAATTTTCGGGGTCGATGTTTGAAGCCATCTTACTAAGTTAGTCTCACTCGAGCTTGAGACGATATTTGACCGGCTTGACTAGTGTTGAAATGAGTTGATTGAAATTGACGAGTCATACCCAACGATAAAATAGTACTATCGCTTTGGTAGTCCGTATAGTGTATGTGAGATGGCGCGACACATTAGTCCATGACGTGGTGTCATTATCCCCTTCCCAGTGGATCTAATAATCAAAATAGTTATGATCAATTTATCAAAGGAGATCATTTTTTACAACCTTTTTGCGAAATTGTTTTTGTAAGTAAAATGGCTACCGAGTTGCAGCGCTGTAAAGTGGGGCGCATCACTAAAAATTCCAAGATGATTCGTTTTGAGCCGACTTCTTCATGATTATCGGTTATCGAGAGCGGCGGACGGGCAGGCACGCCGCCAAAGCTAGCCTTCTGGAATATTGGTAGTGGAGCGTTGTTTAATTTTTTGAGGGGTACTATTTCTTACAAGAAATACACCTCCTCACTGGCAAGCGGAAAATTCTTAAAACAGCTATTTTTGAATTTTTCATCTTCGAACACAGCAAGATATCGAGAATCCCATACAATTTATTGTTCAGAATAGTCTTTCAATATCAGGGGTAAAATCAGTAACTCTTCATGTTTGGGACTGTAGAAAGAGATGAGTTTGGAAAAAAGCGGAATTCTAAAAACACTGTAGTTTCAGTGTTACTCGTTTAAATAACTATTTCTAATTTCATCCAACGTGGCTAATAAACGTAGCAATACAACAACAACGTTACCTTGATTATAAGATTTGATTGAGATTTGTTTACATGTGTACCTCTTCGAGCCATTTTATTTGCAGTAATTGAAGTAAGGTTATCTCCGGAAGAAAATCGACTGTCTACACCAGCCCTGAATTGGCGGTGTGACGTCCTGGCATAGCCACTCCGTTCCTACGGCTCCTTATCACTCCCTGTATGCTTACCTCCGCACTCTGCATCCCCACCTTGGTCAGAACCAAGTATTCCTCATTATTCTATACTAATTTTACAACACTTCCAAGTCAATTCTCTTACCTTCTAGACATCTTCTGTCCTTCCTTCTCCTTCCCGAACGTTAAACTCTATCTCAATTTATAAATGTTATTAAACAATATTCGAACTTTGAATATAAATAAACAATCATTTATCATCCTTTACTATCCCAAACATCCTTCTATCACCTTAGTTACTATTTAGTGTAGGACGAGTCGAACCTTAAATACAAACCCGCCCTCAGGCGCATCCTCAAGTTAGAACAAAACGGCGGTAACCAATTTTTGTTTCAGAAATACAAAATCGAGAAACAAGTCAATACTCATATTCAAATGGGCTTTGCAAATACCGGTCAATGCCAATATTTTAATAAAGTTTAAAAATATTGGACCAATAAGATTGCGTTATCTCAATATTCAATTTATTGGAAAGTCACGGTGAACCTCGGAAGAAACCACATTTTAATCAGTAGAGCAGACAAATTTTAGACATTTATTGATATTCTTCTTTCAAAATCTCTCTACCACTCATAGACTCGCGAGAAACTCCACTAATTTAGGATGGAGACGGATGTATTGCTTATTCTCAGCTACGTTGTGGGATCAGAGAACTGGGTATACATTGTTATCAATAATAAGTAGTAACTTGCTCGAGAGTTTTATTTGTAGAAATCCGACATCCCGCAACAAAAAATGAGTTATATAGTCAGCGTTAAAAAAATAGAAAATATTATATAATATATTGTTCGTAACGAGTAGATAATCCGGAGAGCGCACTCAACGGAATGCAAATGCCCATTTAGGCATAGTAGTGCAGCAATGTTGCCAATGCCATGTAGCCGGTGATGAAATATCCTACGAAAAATGCAATTGCCCTCGAGGGTTGTGGAAGAGGAACGACTGCATATACGACGGTATGGAGAATCCTAGATGCGACGAATCCTCGGATCAACAAACCGGCCAGCCATGTAGACGGACCAGTTCCTAGCCAGAGCCAAGTAGCCAAGAACCAAGGCACGACGTTTTCGAGGTCGTTCAAGTGCGCCCTGCGGACTCTTTCTACATCTGGATCGTTAAAATTGACTTTACCTTTTTTTGATAGCGGGACGTCTTCCTCGTTCGCAAAGACCTGCGAACAGAATCGTTCATAGAAATTCTTTTGGATGTCATTTATTCTATAAAATATTTAAAAAGAGCAACGAATTTTCAGCCACTGCAAAAACTCCCGTAACATAGAAGTACACAGTTAACCAATATACTTGATAGGAATACTCTAAACTAACACTGGTGAAATGTCGCAGTATCTCTCTCATAAGGGATCACTTTGTAACATTACACACAAGTTACCATTGTTCAAAAACTTCTATCATTAATAGCACCGTTGTTATCTTTTTTTGGTTCCTACGAGTCATGCTGACACACGGTCAATTTTTCATACAACTCGAATTGATACTACTAATTATTTATTTCGAGAATATGGTTATTACTGTATGAATTGTAGGGTATACTGATCCACATCAAGAGGATGTATTTGTAACGAGCATATTGTGTCAAAATTCCGTTTAATTCGTGATTTGAAATTTTGAATTTATTTTATAGCCCACCTCGTTTCAACTTTTGTTATTCGAAATGAGAATTGGCCGAAGGAGAAATTCAAGTTACATTTAACTCAACAGGATACTGAATCAGACACAGACGTTGGCATTTATTAACATACATAATGAAAAATGATACCCTGTATGTATACTTACTCTGAACACCGAGAGATTACGCAACGTTCAGACTCTTTCGTTAGATAACTGTATCATAAATTATCTTATCGCATGTATTGGAAATGTTTTGAATAGAAACTCTATCTAACCACGGTAGATGTATTTACGTTGGGAACCTATGGTGGTAGTTTAGAAACTATTCTTAAAGACGTAAAAGTAAGAAATATAACGGCTTTATGAATATGGTAGCTGACTCGAGTGTTCAATGATTGAATAATAAATACAGAAGCAATTTGGAACGGAAAGTAAACTCACTTGTTTTCGGAATCGTTGGCGGGCTGTAAGCGGCGCCATGGCAAGCACTTTGAGGACCAGTATGCCGCCCCAAAAGCCGAAAATTTTCAAGCTCTCGGGATCGATATTCGAAGCCATCTTGCTATATTGATATCACTCGACCTCAAGACGATCTTCGACCGGCTGGACCGGCTTCGGAATGAGCTGACTGGAATTGACGAGTCATGCCCAATGATAAAATAACGCCGTGGCTTCGGTAGTGCGTACAGTGTGTGTAGGATGGCGCGGCAAATGCATTCATCTTGTGGCGCCGCTAGCAACAGTATGACGTACTACAGTAACCGCTGCATGCGGCACTGAACACAACACTCTTATACCTAAAAATAGTACACACATATGGATATCAGTGGCAGGCAACAGTCGGTGGGTAAGTGTGATGATAAGGTATCCGGCATATGGTGGCAATCCCTGGGTAATACTACCGCGGGGATATCATCTTCGGACACAATACAAATATTTCTCATGATTCCGAGGTAAGTTCACGCCATTTTGCAATCGGATTTACCTCCAATACCGACATTGTTTTTACGAAGTTACCAACTAGTTATTTGGAAGAAAAATGTTATTGAAAATTGAAAAAGATTATTAAATAACACATACCTACCCCCGATTATTAAACTCTTAGGAATAATTCCGCATATTACGGAACGCATTATGACCTGAGGCGATAGAGAATGAAAGAGAAAATATTTTTGGGCTCACGGGTAGGGTCGGGTGTTGAAATAAATCAATTTTAGTCACTCAAAGAAGCATTAGTCGATCATTCTTTATTTTATTAGTAAAGCAGCAAGTAATGAAAATAATAATAATTTGATCGTAATAACGAAGTTTGAGAATTTAAATTTCACTGCACGGTCGCAGAACTGCACAGCTCCTAGCAATTTTTCCATGCTGCAAATCGAGGCCCAGCACATCTCAGAAGATTGTTTTTGCTGTACCTACTATCCGATAATCGATGCAAAATTCAATTCGACGAATTTATTCGTTGAGTTGGCGAACTGAAAACTGTGAATCTGCCAACCGAGAGATCGACAAGTGAAAATGGAGGAACAGGAATTAGGAAAGTGGAACAGTCGATAGAACAGATCGAAATTGATAAATATTGCGTTGGAACATGGGGAAGTGGTGGAAACTGCTGGTAAAAATTGCTAGATCAGATACAAGACGTCGAATTCAGCCTTGTGACAGTTGATGGCATTATATGGAGCATTTCATACCGATTCGACCAACGTTTGACCCTGACCTTCTTGAATTTGATCCATGTTTCCTTGGTATCATTGTCGCAACTCTAAGAGACACTTACATTTTCTTAGATTTTTCCCGCAAACCGTTATCCGTTTCTGATTCTTTTAAACTAAAACAAGAACGCCCATTTTGGTATTTTTTAATAAATTCTCAAAAATTCCATTCCACGAGGACAATTTTCAGTCCTATAATTCAGTCCTATATTTTTGAATGCCTCATCGCTCCCGTTGACTATTTCGCCAGCCAGTCAAATTCCTGATATTCCGACATAAGCAAATTGCAGAACGAATGTTATTGTATTTTTGTTAAACTGATTTTCTAGAAATCTTCTCCCGGTCACTTTCAATCGGTGAAATCTTGTTTGTTTCAGCTCAAATATTCGCGAGTCTTCGAATTGTTCAACAAGTGAATTCAAACTACCGATCAGAATTTGACTGTATAACCCACTTCCAATGATCAAATAACTTAGACTCATATAATTGTTGGAAGGTGCAATGTAACGGCATCTTTCCCTACATTGCCTCCATAGACTTTGTCCCATGCATGTTCCCCGAGTGAAAAATAAACATGTTTACCTCTGTTTCTACCTTGGTATTAAAATGCCAGAAAATTTGAACATTTAAACGAATCGTCATTCCGTTTTTTTCTCACCTAAAGCACATATTTGTCATCTTGTCTATCCAATTTAAAGTAGACATGCCGGAATTCACTGAAGTACAATAGAATAAGAACATGTAACAACCATGGGCAAAGACGTGGTTCGAAGTTGTGTTGAAATGTCAATACATGAACGTACGATATTCAAGTCTCCTTGACTCCAATACGCACGAATTGAGAAATACCATTCTTTGGAGTTGGAATATTGAATTCTTTTCAATCCGGTATAAATCCATTTCATTCAACTATGAGGAACAAGAATTCGTTGGATATTCACTCCCATAAAATTACTCATCACAATTGTATGAATACAGGTAGGTACTTGATTTTTTTCTTCTATTCATCAGAATGCTGAATGATGAACATTGAGTCAAGAGTGTGAATATCGATATCGTCGTGCGGTTCTGGGAGCTACAGTGATCGGTTCTGTATCGAAAAGTATTTCAGACGTAGGCCATTGTTTCATGCTGTTCTAATTTTTCGCAAACATTATCCGGTGAGATTGCAGCCTCGTTTTATTCGTAGTATAAACAAAATTTTGTACAGTGTGCGAGTGATGCAAAAAATTGAAAAATTTGAAAAAACTTAATAGGCATCGGACTTAGGCGGTGCTTCAGCACTGTTCCTTTTGTATAACATCGCAGACCATGTGATGATATTGAAATTACGATCTCACATTGCTTTTTGCTGCTTGAATATCAAACGTCCTGCACGATGGCGCCACCAGTCAATCTAGGTTGTGGCACCACCTGTGGAAATCTCTTACACTCTGGCCACAAGCAGGTTATAAAGGGTAGTTAGTATGGTCATATACAGGAAACGACCTGAGGGTAGTTTCCCCCAACGACGAATATCATTTTATACGAGAATAAGCTTTACCCACCGAATAAAACAACATTTTCAATGGCCAAAGGCTACTCGCATTGCAAATAAGTTATTTGTCGTTGATAAAAACCATTATTCTCTTTTACTGCCGCATTTATGATCAAAGCGATTACCCTGGTGGATTTTCGGAAAAAAATGCAGAAGTTTTCCAGAGAATTGAACAGATTTTTAGAAACTTATTGATGTTCAAATCGTCGAAGGAAAGCGACACAATCGGGCATATTCATGGGGGTCTTCGTTACAATCGGTCATCCGTTTTTCTTTCTCAGCTGTTATGCTCTTGACAGCCCCATTCGATTTACAATGACAGATTACATACCAAGATTGATGAAAGTGAAATCCTTCATCGCCCACCGCAACAAAAGCCTTTTAACTTCTTCATTGCCTACACCGTTTCTGTGCAAGACACATATTTTCTAGACTGATAAGTCTTTCATACTCCATGTGTAGCTTTCACCTCATCTACGGACATAATTGCTGCTGAATACCACGGCTGTACTCTACTCATAATTAAATAGTCATTCCAAGATATCATTAGTGTAACTATTATTATCACAATCATGTTCAACACTTGACAGCTTATCGAAGTAATCAGTAACCTCAGTTATAAGTTCAAACATCGCCGTCAAACAGTTTCCTGTTTTTATCACTAATATGTAGTATCGTCCATTGAATCGATTGATTCAATAAATAATTTCGTCGAGAAGATCGAGGTCTTGCATATAAATCTGTCAACTGAAAAATACGCGTGGTGTAGTTCGATTACAGATCTGTATTCAAAGTGTAGAATATGTATACTATAATAGTGAAATTGTGTCGTTTACATATGAATAAACGAAGATGAAATGAATTGATGGAAATTTATCTTACTCGATCCAAGTATATTAAAATGATGTTTTTTGTATTCAACCGGAAGCTAAAGTCCTCCATAAGTACTGTGATTCATGTTAAACAGACATTTCCTGTTCCCCGTCTGCTTTCACAATCGATGAGATCGATTTCTTTGATTATATGATAACGTGTGTACAAAAAAATGAAAATGAAGACTACACGTAAATTGAGGACATTTGTATAGAAGTTTATCGATTGTCATTTCATAACAGACATTACTTACACATGTGCGAAGTGCAATGCGTAGTTACGTACTTCTTTGTATTCTACAACATATTGCGGGCAACATATTTACCAACACAGCTGAATGCGTAAGAATACTTGACAACTTATTTGACAGACCAAATTAATGGTCAAATGTAAGAAAATATATCAGGAGCTGCAGTGACCCGAAAAACATACTCAAAGCCACGTATTCGTTCACTTCCGCGTTTATTTTCCGAGTGTCGCTCGGACATTTGCAGTCGTTCATAACCATCTTACGAATTGCACATATTAATAGTTCAAAATGAAATGTAGTACAATTTCATTGGCCCCATGCTGATTTAGGGCTTAATGACGTCATGCCCTCAGGCTATTATTGCACATACACAGGTAACAACTCGCATGTGTCTGCCAACAGCATGTGATGTTAGGTGGAATTGTTCAAACTGTTGACGTAGTTCGGAACGAGGTATGGCCTCATCCAGTTTCTGGAAATGAGTTTTCCTATAGTACCATAGCTAGGCGCTCTTGGTTCGTCGTAAAGGGTTCTTTGAAGTAAGTATCTAAATATCAAACAACATAAT
This sequence comes from Tenthredo distinguenda, assembly GCA_947538915.1. Lineage (NCBI taxonomy): Eukaryota > Metazoa > Arthropoda > Insecta > Hymenoptera > Tenthredinidae > Tenthredo > Tenthredo distinguenda. The sequence continues at coordinate 4,477,247 of OX384536.1, read as the reverse complement.
TTTCACGCGAATGGAATATTCATGTGGAATGGTACGTAATTGAAATTTTCCAAATGTTAATTAATCAAGATAATTAGAAAATCAGAATATGATTTCTAGAACAGGTTCGGCAATAGGTACCGATTCTTTTCAATAGTTTAGCTATACATGAAAGTGATATTAAAGGTGGATGTTTTACGCATGCGAGTATAACTTTCACAATACATGCCTCTGCAGGAAATGATGTTTTTCGTTATCTGAACTTTGACTTATAATTAGTCGCCGCTTCAATCACCAAATTCATTGATTTCCCTTCGAACCCAGAGTTCGCTTCTATGCCTGGAGAATGATGCTCAAATAACGACGCATCCGTACGTGAGTGTATAAATATCAAGAACGACTGACGGTAAATGGAAGTCTTTCAAGCATCAAAGGTAGTACGAAGAACCCATCATCATGCCGAAGGAAAGTTAAATTCAGGCCATATATGTATACGTCTATACCTTTGATATCATCGAAATAGAGCAAAGGATATAAGAAACGGAACGAATGTCGAGAATCAGGCGCATAGATCTTACAAATATGAAAGTATTTACATGTTTTCATAGCACATGCTATCTGACTCGGCGGACCAGAGCACATCGACAGAAAGGAGCATTGATGTACATATATTAATGGGGAGAACCATGCCAGCCTAGACCCTTAAGAGGCACATGGCACTACTAGGTGGCGAAGTTTTCACGTAGCTAACCTAGTCCGGCACGATGTATTAGGATACAGTTTGGATTCGTCCAACAAAGTAATTTTGTTGATTCGGTGTTCGGACCCGTTAAATGGAACCCGTGATTTTGTTCATTGAACTCGATTAACCAAAAACAAACGTTGGTTGTACCAATATAATAATACTTTTCTCTGAGTGAGAGAGTCAGCCTAATTTATAATCCTCGCTAAGAATGCAGCGCTTGGATAAGATTAACGTTGAGCTGCACCAATACGTCAATAATGTACGAATAATTTCGAACAACAAAAATTCGTTTTTGTCAAACTAATCATTTGCTGGATATTAGACTAGTCGTTAAAAATTAAATTTTTTCCGACGCCCTCTAAAAAGCTTCCTTTTGATGAAAAAACGCGAGGAATTTTTTTTTTTTTTCAATTAAAAACAACACATGCCGCAAGACGATTCAAGTTCATTTTTTGGTAAATTCATGTTTTCTTTTCCAAAAAACATTACAGAAGTAAAAGTATAAAAAATACTACAGAAAGCTTACTTGAGCCTTGGAATTAATAAATCTGCTTATAAAAAATAAGTTTGTACTAATTTAGTTTTGAAATAAAATTATTAATTTGAATATCCTTGATTTTCTATTAACTAGACAACATCAAATGAAAAAAATTCGAAATTTTATTCATTTGAGTTTCAAAATTGTTTATATTTCAGGAAAAATACTATTTGTAATTAGAAATTTCCAAAAAAACATGATTTTACCGACAAATGAACTTAGATCGTCTTGTGGCACGTGTTGTTTTTAATAAAATAAAAAATTTACCTTGCATTTTTTCATCAAAAGGAAGCTTTTTAGGGGGCGTCGGAAAAAATTTAATTTTTAACGACCATTCTGCTGGATATGCGATTAGCAAAATTATGGTCGGTCCAACCAAGCAATAGTTGTTTTTCGTTGATTCAGTTGAATCAACAAAACTACAGAGTCGATTCAACACAACTGATTTGCCGAATCAACCGAATTACCATGTCGAATCTACCAAACCACTTTGTAGACTCAACTGCGGTGCAGCTCAGCGAATTGATCGAATAGCTTGATACATTGAACTACGAATACTTTTTTACCAGTCGGGGGTCTTTTTCTGCCAATTCATCCTCACAGGGGGTACAGAAAGCTTACGAAAAAATAGGGTTCATTTAGTCTGCTCAAATTTTTGGAAACAAAAACTATTTTGCACATGCCAAGTCATCTTATCATAGGGTCAGGATTATTACCGGCTCGGGCTAGTTTAGTCGCGGGAAAAGATCGCCACCTGGTGGCGTCGCGCGTCCCTTGGAAGTTTAGCAAGACCAGAATTACTATTCAGCTGGTCGAACCCAATTTCTACTGACAGTAACTAGTTTCTCATATGTCATCCACCATTCTGCGGGTTTGACGAATCATTTTGTTCAATCAGTCAGAAATGAATCTTCAAAAGAATTTCGTTGGACTGTAGAAACGAATTCCGGTAACTTAGTTGCAGTGACAGAATAATTTGTTAGCTCAGCAAAATAATTGTATTAAATTCGCGATAGTTGATTGAAAAAATCTGTATCAGGGTGGAATCCGAGTATTCTGCAAAATATCGGACAAGAGGCTTTTGATCTGCATGAGCTTAGCGTATCTTCGACTTCTTGGCCACTCTGAAGGCGCTTGAAACTGTCTCAAGATTCTCTCAAAATTCGAGAGGTGAAGATGCATCTCGTTCTGTTGCGAAGAAAATGTTGAGGATTTCGCTTTGTCATTGTAATTCCTGGATGTAGCTTGTCGAGTCGTTCTTGATTATCGAACCACAAAGACTCGAGTCGCGCAAGTCACCGTGGGAACGGATGGTCACTGTAAGAAATTGGATAGGTTCCGGTTGCGGGGGTGGACGGAGGATCCAAAGCTAGTTAGACTCTTATTGTAACTAGTCGATAACCCGACAATTTTTTGTATGAACATGTAAACTATGAGATTAATTTTTTTCAAATCACTGGTACATTTGAAGAGATATTCTATACAGTCAGTTATTTCATAGCTGATTTTTTGGAACGTATTTGCATTGAGCATTGTTCATCGAAACTTTTTCAATTTGAAGGGAATATTATATCAGATGATGTGATTACGGGGCAAATCAATTCATCAATCAAGTCTTCTTTTCAACGATCACAGAAAATGGCTTAAACTCAAAAAATTTTGTATCTAGAAATTATTGTTGTATTTTATAGGGAATTATGTATGGGAATTGACTTTATTAGGTGTTATTTATTCGTCCTTTATATTTGTGCTCTTCAAGCTTTAGAATACATAATTGAACTACTGGTCTATCCTAATAGTAACGATGAATATAATTTGACGAAAAACAAAGCTGACAAAATTGAATGTGAAGATACGTTGCTATTTTAGGAGAAAGAAAAAAACGAACTTGATTTCACGGCCCACAAATTTCAATGGAAAAATGATGTGGAAGAAGAAGTATAAATCCTCAAAAGTTTGTAGTAAATTTCACAAATTTTCGTTTGAACGTAGGGGAAACTATGCATCACGAAGTTTCAGAAATTATTTACGTGCAAAAGTTACCAGAACAATAATACTCTAATCTTGAATAGATTCTCGTCAATTTAACAGAATCTAAGTGAATATTAAAAAAAAAAAACATCGGCGAAAAATCCGAAAATATTGTTTTTTTCGGAAATCCGAGTTTCAGGACTGTTTTCGAAAGCTCTTGACCCGTACAATACGAAACGAAACGACAGTACTCACGGATATAATCCGGGCGACCGGGAGACACGATTCAAGTCCAGGCAATTCGCGAAAAATTCGTTACCCTGACATCTAACCCTATGAGGGTGATTTTTGGATTTTTCCATCAACCGGAGCTCAGAGCAAAATCAGCCTGACCGTCGTTTCGATTATCAGTTAGGGTAACCAGTAGAATAGAATCCGCAATTGCCGAGGCTCACTTGCGAAATTCCATTTTTTCCCGTTTACTAACACGGCTGCAATAATTTTAATCATCAATTAAGTATATATATGAGGTGTACCAAGCTATTCAGATCTTCCGAATATGGTGTTCTTCTTTCACAATTCATTTGCTGGTGTCTCCGGAACTCATTGCACGACCAAACTCGCTCTGGATTTAAATTTTTTCAGTTAATTTTTTTTTGCAAAAAAAGGACTGTGTAAGTTTATCAAAATCGGCCATAGCTAACCGTCATTTCGACACTCGAGCGACTACCAACAATATAATTTCCTTTGAACCGAAGACTCCGTAAATATTTTATTTTTTGTTTTGCGACACGAAATGATAGGCCTGTATAGTCAAATAATCTATCTTCTTCTTAATACAAGTAATGACATCTCATCAAACATCCAATTCCAAAATTCAGATAGTTTTTTTCAAGCTTCAAAATGACTTCAAAATCTTACAACAAATCATCAATACCTTTCACTAGTATCACTCACCACGAATCCTGAAAGATTGTGTAGATAAATGTTGTTTATTAAACAAATTGTTAGTGAAAGTTCAAATCCAACCTTCAAAATCTTTGCATTTTGACAATCTAATTTATCGCAGGTTGTCGAAAATGAACTTTTTCTTGTATTTTTACGCTGTTGGTAGTCACAATGAATTTTCTTGTGTTGTTGCTACTCCTAGCAAGGAACACCATGTTGAACACAGAACATATGCGTATAAAATGCTTATAAAAGAACAGGTGGACTCAAGATAAAGCTTGTTGAGTTACGGGATGACCTGAAAGGCGTGATTAGTTTCGGGTGCAAAAGTAGTTGTTTTGTTTTGAGGCCGCTAATTTTTTGACGAATACCCTAATTTTTCCACTTCAAAATGAGCCCACAACCAACTCGACATTTCAATTTTGAGCCAAGTTGCAATTTTTTCAGCGAAAATGGGTTCTTTTTCTATGTTAATCATATGGAAAGCGAGTATTGGAAATTGAGCTACACGCCTCTTCTTTTAGGAGAAGAAAGTGAATAAAAAATGAACAACAAATAACGAACACCATGAGAAAAAGAGAGGGAACAGGTATTCTAGAATCCTACAGGAAAGTTTTAATTCTCTCCACCCATCTGTATTGTTTTCCGAGTGGATTTTGAAGGGCTCCCGAAAGCTCACGGTAATTAGTGAGCCTGGCGACCGTTCGAGGTCAGAGGTGAGCGCGTCAGCCGAGGGGTAGAGGGTCGCTGCTGGTGGGCTGAGGGAAAAGCTTGGGGCTGAAGGTCAGGGCGATACTCAAGCTCAACCTTCTTTACTTTTCTGTGTACAGTCGGGACGTAGATGCTTTTTTTTACACGCTATCACTTTTTCGGAAAATGAACGTAGGAGCATGCTTGATGAAGCATTCCGAAGTAGAAAGTATCAGCTTTGATTTTCTCATTCGGAATTTTTTTTACGATTTTATTTCACGAAATTATTCAACTTTTTGGCAAAGCGGCATATCCCGAAACCTATTTTGTGTTTAGATTAAATTTACCAGGAGGACAAGAAGCTTCACTTGTTCAGAAGTTTCGGACTAAATCTTAAATTTCCCTATTGCCAGCCAAAAAAACTTTTTCCTTTTGATATTTCGTCTTGGACTCGATGGTTTCGAAGCAATGTTCTTTAAATCAAACAAACTCTGCCGCGAAACAGTGGAAACGTATATACACCGTTAAGTTTTCAAAGAAATGTCACGAGAAAAAGTTTCTTGATTATTATTTGTGATCTATGGAAATTTTTCGATCATTTTTCCCACAGGGGGGAAAACCGTCGTCTAAAAATCGTGAAGAAACGATCATGATTCCGGTATTGAAAAAAAAAGATAACATACAATAATTTCAGAGCAACGGCACTTTTTCTAAAAGTCACACGCTGGTACGAAAAGTTGAATAACTTCGCGAAATAAAATCGTGGAAAAATTGTCAAATGAGGAAATTGAAGCTTATGCTTTCTACTTCAAAATGCTTGATGGGCATGCTCATACATCAATTTCCCGGAAAAGTGCAAACGCTTGAAAATAAAGCATCTAAATCACGAAAAATACACTGAGGTCAAAAGCCTTCAGTAACCGTCCAAAAAATTGCCAAACAAATTGGAAAGAGGCAAATTGAAGATTGCTCTTTCTACTTTTGAATGATTTGTTGAAAATTCGACTACGGCTTTCTCCTCACTAAGATATGTTAAACCAATAATCATTATTTGATAATTGGACGGAAAATCTGGTCGAATTGAAATAGAGTTTTATATCGAGTGCTTTTCAGGTGCTCTCAAGTACCTCTGATAATTATGAATTCAAAATGGCGCCTTTAATTAAGCACAACCGGGTTTGAAATAATTGAATAACCGCGCTTAGCTCGTCCTAGTCCTATTCGCTTATTCCGCTTATAACCAGCTCCCATCCATACAGCTTTAGACTACCTCCTTGATTTCTCAAGGCTTATTAACCGTCAGTAATAATTTGTGCCTGCCATCGCTCAACGATTCTACACCCTCCGTCGATCGGTCGATGTTTGAATATATAATATGTTCTCACACATCATGTACAGTCAGGATACCGGTTTCTGTCGCACCTAAAATCTGCAACCGACGATACATCTTTTTAAGTTGGCAATTGTCAACATTTGGCACTTCATGGTTATGCGAATTGAGTTTTTGACTAATGAAGCGATCTAAGAATTTTTTACGAACCTTATTGACCTCCGAGAATTGCAAACGTGTATAACTCCATCTGATAAAAAGAATTGTATAGATAAAAAAAATTGCATCAAGTAGTTATAAAATGTGGCCAATTATAAAAAATATCGATAAGGGTTGAGAAAAAATTGGCTGAGCTCGTGGAAAATCCCTCATATATAAATGTACTTTTCTTTCTCTATGGAAGGATTTCCGCTCCTTCCGTATCATGGAAATATCTTTTTATTTAAATCAGAATTCATTCCGTGTAATAGACATAGCTGTAAACGACTTTCGAGTGCGAGAGCTGCCGTACGAGTACATGGCAATTTTACTGTGAGGTGATCGTTTCGAGAGCAATTTCTCGGGACGTCAATTCCGCAGACTACTCCGGAAACTCCGGAAAAGGCGTAGGTAACTCTTGCGGTTTAACTCGTTCGAGGAATGCCCGAGGGGAGTTATAAAAACAAAAGAAGGACGACCCGTCGCTATCGCATAAACTTGCGTTCGTTCGCGGCGTTCTTCAAACTTAAAATTGTTGTAATTTCCGGCTGTTTACGTTTCGGAGTCGTTAGCGCTCGACACGGAGCGTTAGGCATACCTACAGAGAAATTTCGGTTGAATTAAAAATTCTCCCCCTCGACGGTTCCCAGAGAACTAGAAATATAGAGAAACGTGAAAGTCGCGAGGCACGCCGAGGCAACATGTCCTAACGAAGTACACTGACAATACCGGAGTCTGTCGCCCCCAAAACATGCAACTGGAGGTATATCTTGCGTTCTGTTGGCAATACTCCGGGCAATACCTGACTTGAGCGGCTGCACGATGGGAGGTGGCGGCATAAGTGATGCTCATATCACTATATTCGTTAAAAAGTCAGTACAGATAACCTAACAAATCGCAAATGATAAGGAAAATTCGGTTGCTCTATAGAATTAACGTAATTTAAATCGTCAATTGGCACGACCTAGAAAAGCACGAATGATTCAGAGAATTCTGTTGCTCTGAAAATAACGTATTTTTCGTAAGGTATAAACAGGGTCAATCTATGTTATCTTCGGAGCAACCGAATTTCACCAATCATTCGTACTTTTCGAGGGTACATGATTTGACGAATATAGCGACACGAGGTCAGGTATTGCCTGCAGTACTGCCAACGTAAAACAAAAGCTGACTTCAATCTACGATACTGACCACATGTAATAAGATGCTAGAGTTTCAAACATCAAGATTTGTAAATAATGTTACATAGAATGAAATCAGAATATCTGTGCGTCATTCGCCATAATTGCCACAATCCCGGAAATGTGTCTGATTTTCACATCCTGAACGATACGTATATCAGTTTAAATCCTATAATTACAAGTTTCTATTTTTGTTTATTTTTTATTTTTTATTTTTTTATGTATACTTTATGGTGAAAAAAAGATCACGAAAAAAGACAGATAAAATAGAAGTACTTTGTGATTGTGTCGAGTTCAGTCGTCAAGACAAATTGTGTATATGAGGGATTGTAACGCCAACCCTATTTCAGATTTTTGGAATAAACCGTTCGGTGTATCCTGGTAGAACTTTGTACTCCTGGGAATATCCGAGAATTTTCAGGGAATTCGGAGTATTTCATAGTTTCCCATAATTTTTGTCGGAAATTGGCAATTATAACCTCGGTAAAATTATCCTATAATTCATTGAACGCGTTGAAGAAAAGCTTCAACTCTTGTTTCCTGATAGTTTTTTCCGTGCGATCGATGGCCTGCTCTTTATACGGTCTTGAAAAGCAGAGTGCATCTCACAAACGGTACCTTATAAAAATCTGAAATAATTCACAGATGTACTACAAACTGAGGAAATATACGAAATATCCGCGGAGTAAACGGGAAAAAGCGACTAGATTGACGGGGAATCCCTGATATACTAGGTGTATATTAGGGTGTGTCATTTTGGGGCAACGTTTTTTTTTCAACTTGCAAACAGGTTGTCCACTTGCAGGAAGGTAAAATGAGAAGCCTGTTAAAATTTGGTCTCTTATAATTTTTTGATAACTCAACTTTTTTTAATACTTACCTAGAGTACCAAGAATGTATTAATAAATTAGGTAAGTATTAAAAAGAGTTGAGTTATCAAAAAATTATAAGAGACCTTTTTCGTAGAGCATTCAATTCTCTATAAAAATATGTCATGAGGTTGTCTGTACAATATGCCATTACCGAGGTATAAAATTCCAAACATTAAAAAAACAAAAATTTCCTATGTTATTTAAATTGGAAATAGAAATTCGCGATGAGGCATCTCTTAATATTAATATTAAGAGCTCAAATTTTAACAGGCTTCTTATTTTACCTTCCTGCAAGTGGACAACCTGTTTCCAAGTTGAAAAAAAAAGTTGCCCCAAAATGACAGACCGTAGTGTATATACTTGCTAACCATGCTGAAATGCATTTCCACAGTGAATATCTCCAATGATATACACAACGCAATTAGTTCTGCATTTGAATCGATTACCTTTGCGGTTACGGACTTTGGTTAAATTTGAGGAAAGAATATTTCTTCATTTTTCATGTGACTCAAAAAGGTCCGAGTCAAAATCGGCTCCTCCCGAAGAGAAATCTTGATCTTGGGAAGCGGACTCTTCTGCGAAAAGTTCCTTACGCATACATTTTCATTGCGGAAGATTGAAACATTTGTCAAAAAAATGTTCTTTTTTCGTCAAAATATCACTAACGCTCCTTGAGTACAAATCATGTTCTTCGAGTACCTATATAAACTTGTTTGGTGTACAGCCACTTATTCGTGATAGATATGAATCAAATTGGAATCTGGAAACGTCAAGGGTAAACCGCAGAACGAGTTGGAAGAGGAGGCGATGCGAGGTGAGTGAGCAAGCGAGCGAATGGCCAGCCGATAATCGTTCTTCATTTGAAAACGGGACGGTGGGCACTTCGTTCGCGTTTTTCCAGGAAAAGAGAAAAATAAACCGGGCAACGGAGTGATTTGTGGCCTCGAGGACTCGCGTTGCCACAGATTGCTGCGACTGGTACGACTCCCAGAGCCACCCTCCTTCATCCCCCAAGCCGCTGTGCCCAACCGCTCGATAGATTTCCTCGTGTTTGACAATCGTTATATTTCAGAGACGAATCTGGAAAATATTATTTGCCCGTTGGCGATTCACTTCAAAAACGTTTTACGCTCTTATGCGGATCAGAGTAAAAGCTGATTAAATGAACGATAGCGTGTAATGGGGTGTAAAACGACGATAACCACTTCAAGTATTTATACATAATTATACTCCGCCTAAAGATAACTTTCGACGATTATAACGAACACGTAACGCACTTGATCTCTGGTATTACTAGATGAAAATTAAGAAAAAGGAACAGGAGATGAAAGGAGACACGTTTATTACCTCTTTGATTACATTTTCGACACGTTCTATGATACCTTGAGCTATTCTTACGAATCAAAGTACTTTTAAATTGAATTAAATTCACTGGAGAGTCTTTGGAAAATGATACAGTCACAAACGTGAATAAACGCTGGTTGGTTTAATTTTGATGCCAGCAACTCGCCAGGAGCTTTCGCATTTAAGAAATTTGGTACCCATTCATTCGCTATCGTGGTGCTAAATTTTGATCTCTTTCAATAGATTTACGGAAATCGCGAGGAACAGAGTGGCTCTGCAGTTGACGCGGAACGCGGCAGAAGTTTTTCAGCGATTCGAATGATGCAGTAAAGTAGATGCAGAATAATTTTAGATATTTAGAAAATTCCCGTTTTTAGAAGATATTCCGTGATATTTTCCAGACTTCTTTTTGCGGTTTTCCCTCGGAATATTGGCCATCCAGGAGGACAGTTGTGTAAACGAAATTTTTATCCGACGGTTTCCTGACGAATCAAGTCTCCAGAGGATAGAATGATATCATCTTTCTCTTTCTCTTCGTGGCGTGGGGCTTTGAGATTCCCTTAAGAGATTCTCGGGAAAAGGGTGCGGGGGTGTAGCCGGAGGAGACGGTTTGCCGAAGGAAACGTGACGGCGGGTGGATCTCGATAGAGGCGACAGATGGTCCGGCTACGTCTAAAACCAAAACCTTAGCCAAAACCGAAATGTTTTACTTACCGAAAGTTTATAGAGTCTTGTGAAACGGGGAAGTTGGGCTTGCGACCGGATTGTTCGCTCGTTGCGGCTCCAAACTTTACTTTACCATCTTTCTCAAAGGCTTGAATTGCCGTATAGAAAAAATATGGTGAACTATTTCTGTACCCAATAAAATCGATGAAAAATATGGATAAGAACTAAAAAATTCGTATTCCAGTGAACCCTGTTTTTGAATTTCAATTTTGGAATCGAGGACGATAAAATACGATACGATCATCCGGAGTCCGAATGGAAATTCTATTTTGTGCTCAAAGTTGCTAAAAAAGGATCTAACTGTCACTTCTAGGTTTATATCAAAATTTTGTTACATGCGCAATCCCTTTCCTATATTCTAGTTCGCACCTCCAAGTCTTCAGTGACAACTTTTAGAATAAAACTACAATTTCTATTCCTACTAGAAGAACTTGTAGAATAAAGTGAGAACTTGTAAACTTGTACAGTCAGTAAGAACGTGTAGAATATAACTGGAGTTCACATTCCTAAGAAGGAAATGTATGATTAAGTTCCACATTGGTACCGAATTGCGGACGTCTTATAGTCCGATGGCGGCATATTTCGGTTTTCGAGAGAACCTCGCGCCACAATTTCACCTAGCGGCGACTGCGAAACGAAGTGAACCGACCCGGTCGGCAAACGTGCATAGAGAACGGTCTTCGTTTAATCCTAAGCCAAGGAATCGTCCGGACAGATTCCATTTGATGCTAGTTAAAATACGTCCGGATTGGGAATGCTCCATTATGTATTCTGAGGTAGAAATTCATCGGAATTCATACCGCGCATACCTCGTGCGAAGAAAAATTCTTTCGTATTTAATTTCGAATCTCGAATTGAAACGAGCTGAAGGAATGTGATGGCGAATTCGAGTTACCGAGAAATCGGAGATGGCGGATAGCGAAAATGAATCATTTTGAATTGATTTTGAATTCGTTTTGGTTCACGGGAAGGGGATTACCGCAAATATTGTTTGGTGGATTCCGGTCGGGGTAATATCAGTATTTGACAATTCAACGCATCACGTTGTATGAGATCTATGTCTAGGTCTGCCAATGACAGTCAGATCCAATTTCAATAATGATAAAAATGACCGAAAAATTAGCTGTCAGCGTTATTTACTCGCCATGTTATATTCTTCTTGCAGATTACGAACAATTGTCAAACAAAAGTGTTTTTCAAGTTGGCCAAGTGACTTGATAAACTTCAAACTATGTTTACTTCAAGTTACGGACGTTACGTTCACATTATAAGTGAAAACTTCAGAAACCTGCACAGAGGTTGAAAATATTTTATCCGTTAAAGTGATGTTAAAAATTATCGACATTACTCAGATTATACAATTCAAATTGTCCTTCGCTTCGAATACTTGGCCAATCATTTCACGGTTCTGAATGACGCTGATCGTAGAAAGCATACAAAAAATACTACGAGGTAGCGGCAGACGTGAATAATACACCGTATCGTTTGTGACGTCTAGTTTTCATTCGTTTTTGAATAAAAAATAAACATTCCAAAAAACGTCATATGTTCAAATCATATAGCTATCGCTATTAGCCAAACGTCAGGACTGCGAATTTTCGCTTGATTCAGGATATGGTAAAGAAAAAAATGAGAAAAAATCTACAAATTGCCTTGAAAACTGTACTTTCTGTGCGATTATTGGAGATTTGGGAATACCCTTACACCCTAGCATCCTGTTTAACGCTGTGCACAGCCCCAACTGGATACATTGATTAAGGGGAGGTTACCGTCGAGAGGCATGAAAAATGCGTGAACCTCGGGAAGTTTTTTTTTTATATAAAATAAATTCTTTTGGAAATGGGTTTTAACGTATTTGATGCTTCTATCAATGGAGAGTAAATTCCAATTCTATTTATTAAAAAAAAAAAATCCAAAATGATGGCTCCAGCTCCCGTCAAATAAAGTCGTACACGGCGTGTTTTGGTCTGCGCGGGGCGTTCCACAGCCTTGCCAGTTCATTGGAAACAAAAACGGGTTGAAAATTATTAAACTAGACTAAATTTGGGGGACCTCATCGGTTTTCGTTTTCTGAAAATCCCTTGGATAACAAAATGGCAGCCGTTTGAAAAAAAAACAACTTTTTTGGCCTTTTTTTTTCCTTCAACGGACGAAAAAAAAATTTCTTAATCAATTTTTGACAAAAATCGCTTCCTGATGGCCCCGCAAATTGGATTTCCTTTCAATTGCGCAGATTCATGTGAATCGGTTTATCCGTTGAAGCTATAGAGCGCCCCGCGCGCTAAGAAATGCTGTTTCCAGAAAAACGCATTTAAAGTTTAACGTTATAAAAAATCTTTGACATTTTACATTTAATTAATTAGGTATTCCAGCACTAAACAGAGGCCCTTCTTCTTCCTGTTCTAAACACTTTAAGGATGCAAATTATGTAAAAAAAAAATCGGATTTTTCATCGTTATGAACAGTAACCTCCTCTTAATTCTTGAGATATCCTACGAAGAGTAAAAAAATATCATCCTCAGAAAATCGCATTAGAAGTTTTGTTACTTTACTAGCTGAAACACGCCACGGACAAATCTGCAATGATTTCCTTCAATTTTATCCGTTATAATGTTCGTGCGGATATCAGCTGGTATAGGCATACTTTTGACAAGATTCCCGAGGTTGACGGAATGCGACAAAGTTTGTAGTATAAAATTTTTACGTGTTTTCAAACAACCGTAAAATGTCTTGTAATTTGAGTTAATATAGGAAGGATATTACGTACCAGCAATGCCTATTATATACGCTCAGTATATACCTTATATACATACCTATACTTTGTAATAAACTCTGTATACGAAGTCGAATATTTTGGGCTAAGATCAGATGCCATAAAACGGTTTATTATTATGTCTACTTCTTTTTTCTTTATTACTCCGGTATCCTGCGTACCTACCTACTCCATAACCTCAGACCCCAGACCGGGAAAACCACGAGCTACCGTACCTTGGAAATGGATGACGAAGGATGCGTAACTTTTCCGTCCCCGGACGTCGGTGTATCCTTCTACATAGATACGCATACACGTATATATCTACATAATACATACACCTATGCATGCATATAAATATACATCGGATAACCCGCGGGTTACCGCAGCTAGGTAAGATTGAGCCAAGTTGCAAACGCGAGACTAAAATGTACGTGCGGTTGTAAAAGGGTCGCCGTAGTTCCGCCTAGTTCCACGTAGGGCAAGAAATACCGAATATACATACATATAGTATAGATTTTGCAGCCAAGAGAGTCAGCTATCTTATCACTTTTTCTATACACCCGGGCCTCACCCGGCCACGTGTCTGTATATTTTTACTTCGATATACCTACATGGTGTAAAGTTCGAAGATTTCAACCCGAGATCAACTCTTGAAAATCACATCGACCATAAATATGCATATTTTGAAAAATAGTCTTAGAATATTCACTGGAAAGTGGGACAAGAGGTAATCGTAGGGGTATATTCTTCGCGCACTATTACCCTAACCTTAAATTTTCAAGCCCATGTCGGAATGGATTACGGAATGACGAGGGCTAGGATCAGTTTGGCTTTCAATTACGTTTTTCATTAATTATTTTTCTGCTTCTCGTACGTGATCAATTGCGTACGTAATCCTGCAGAATTACTGTGTGACGGATCATCTGGAACAAACCATGTTTCACATGAATATTTCAAACAGATCAAGTATTTTTGAGCTTCGATTTCAAGAAATGGAAGCAATCATAACTACCCTGACAATTAAAGTTGATTTTGCATCAGATCTCAACGTTCTGAGGCCCAGAATCACCGCCAGCCGTTTTTAGATCGACGTCTGGGACTGTGTGTGCGTGTGTGTGTGTATTTCATCATTTTTTTGTCCGACGATATCTCGAGAACGAGTGAACTGATTCCATCCTTTCTCACGTCAATCGATGCTCTTCTACCCAACTTAGAACTGAGGAGATTTTGGATTCGATCGGTCGAGTAGGTTTCAAGTTATTCGAAGAACAAGATTTTTATGGATTTTTATGGATTTGATCTCAATCGATAGGATTTGCTCCAACTGAAATCTGTTTAAATTTTAGGATGGTTCAATAAAGTACTTTTTGAGTTCAAAGAAGCTCTAATTCTCCCTTGCATTCATAATTCTTGAGGATTTCCAAAATTCAAGGTAGTGGATGCAATATGGTGGGCTAAAATTTTCGAGAAGTGGGTCGATATATATGAAAATAGGTACTAATACATTTTTCCGTTCGGTGATCACAAATCCATCACACGACATTTATTTTCTTTTGATTGAACTTTTTACGCATAGGAAACTATTTTTTGAGCTCGGAAAGTCCATCCGGCAAAATACCAATAGTTTTCATGCAATTTTGCACGCAGTGCCAGAATAGTCGATTTGCCGGAAAATGTTGAGAAGAGAAAACGCTGGTACAAAAAAGGAAGTGAAAAAATTGAGCAAAAAATTAATTTCAAAGTCTACGCTAGTCCTTAAAGAGCTTTAATATCGGTTGATCCATATCCTAAGTTCGGAACGTAATGTAGGTTTCATAACGCAACTACAAAAGTACATCACGTAAATAAGGATCGTTGGAATTGTCTGATATGGTGCCACAAGGTGGTGATAATATGAGGACTACAGGGTTGAAAAAAAAAGATATATGGACGATCTGGCAATGATGATGAAGGTGATTTGTATGAGACCTAATCTCTGGAATCTTATGGTCGTAAGTTTCGTAGACGTTAATCCTATAGCGAGTATAAGACCCGAATCTCTAGATCTCTCAGACTTTCATATTAAATTTTTTTGTTGCGGTGATCTTATTCGTATTTAAAGTTACTTTGCACTTTTTATACGTCTGGCGAGTGTGAGGTAAAAAAAAAATTGGTCTACCGATATTAGGCGGGGGCGTTAAATTAGCCATCTACTAACACAGCCGGAAACTGCCTGAGAAGTTTCAGCTCGATGTATCTTGTGGATTATTTTCTTTTTTTTTTTCTTTCCAATCCTTTTCGGAGTACATACACTAGGGTGTTTCATTTGAAACGACTTTTTTTTTCGCTGACACCCTGAAATATTGTTCGAAACATCGAAAAAAAAATTCCCGCGAAATTTGAGCCCTTAATATTAATATTAAGTACTTCCTTTTTTATTTTGAATTTTTCCCATTTAAAAAGCATGTATTTCAAATCACTTTTTTTTTTAATTTCTATATCTTGGCCGGGTTTTACGCTATCATATTAAAAACTATTGTCATTTGTAGAGTGTTTGACGTTCTTTAAAAGAGCCTATAACAATTTTACTCTGACTCGATTCGCTTTGATTGCATCAGCGCGGAAATTCATTTTTCGACTTTTTTCGCATAATTTTTGAAAATATTGAGAGAATGGCTTGTCTTATCGAAAAAATGCAAAGATATTATTTTAGGAAACTTCATTCTCTACAAAAATGGTCCTTTGGTGATATCGCTCAACATTTTCAAAAATATCTGAAAAAAGTCGAAAAATGACTTTCCGCGCTGATTCAATCAAAGCGAATCGAGTCAAAGTAAAATTGTTATAGGCTCTTTCAAAGAGCGTCAAACACTCTACAAATGAAAATAGTTTTCAATATGGTAGCTTAAAACCCGGCCAAGATGTATAAATTTAAAAAAAAAATTATTTGAAATACATGTCTTTTAAATGAGAAAAATTCAAAATGAAAAAGGAAGTACTTAATATTAATATTAAGGGCTCAAATGTCGAGGGAATTTTTTTTCGATGTTTCGAACAATATTTCAGGGTGTCAGCGAAAAAAAATAGTAAACACCCTGAATTGTACACTCGTGTACTGGAAACTTTAGGATTTCCCCGCTGTCTGGAAAATATGATAAGAACAAATTTGTTTTATATCAGTTAATGTAATGGGTTGTATACGGAAACTCTTCGATGTGAAAAAACTGGGCTTTATAAATACTTCTGCAACTCATCCCAGCTCTTCGAAAGAATTGGATGATTCCTCATCATTTTTCTCTCATCATTCGTGTCTTCGAAATATGTCAGAAATATGTTAGGATCGGGGATTGTTTCAAAAAATTTTGAAACTGATCCAACAATTAGAACGATTTTGTCAAAATTTTCCTATCGAAGAAATTTGGAACGGGACAGAAAACTTCCCTCGGATTTCCGAAGCGACGTTGTGAAATATTCTCTCTGTTTCATGTCCCCTGCCAATCTACCTGCATGATCGATAAATGACTTTCATTAGCGACTTAGTTCTGAAGAAAATAATTCATGTCGCATAGAAAGTCAAGTGCCAGTAGGAAAAAATTAACCTTTTCAATAGGAGGTCATGTGCGCCGGCCCGTTTCGATCAATATATATGAAATATTATAGTTTGTACATACTTATACCACGGTGGAATTGTAAACTGGCATACCTATGCGAAACGTCCGTCGGCATCGTCATGCGAGGGTGGTGGTATGTCCGGAGGAAGAACTGCCCTCCATGGGCACGCGATTCTCAGGCGTGTTAATCGCCCAACCAACAATCGTCATTGTGTCAAAGGTGTCAAGGGTACAATAAAAAAAGCCAGTTCCACAAAGGTGTTGTGTGCCAGACCTCGCAGTATGGCTCCAGATTTAACGGGAAAAAAAATTCATGCTGGAACACCTGGACAACGTGAAGACATGTTCACCTTCAGCCTCGAAGAAATCTAATCTAGTGAACTCGTTAAAAAAGTCTCAGTATTTCACCTGCGGTACTGGAATTATTGATCCTTGATTCTTGGAATGAAGAGTGCAATTCTTGTCAAACACATCGGCCATAAATTTTTCAGATAGAAATTTGTCTGCGTGCAGATATAAGTTGTGCAATAAAATCTGGATGTGGGTTGTGAAAGGTATACATTCTTTATATAGTGTGTATTTTATTAACCAAGTCAGTTCATCAGTGATCGGGCTCGGGTCAGACTGCTAAAATGGAAGGTAAACGCGTGCGACTAAAAGCATAATGAGAGTTTCGGCGAAGGTAAGTAGTTCCGGTTGAATTTTTGGGGAAACGTATAAAGTATTCAGGAGGGGAAGCCGGGAACCAGGAAAGCAGGAAAACCGTGCAAAACAGGGAAACACGGTTAGAACTTTGTCACTTCTGTACATTAAACGAAATTCGCTCTCCTCGACCATGTGAGGGTAGGGTGGGAATTGAATGCTCAGAATTTTCCCTTCGAAATGCGTGGTCACAGCGATTCTAAAGACCAGCAAACCTGGGTTCAAAGTTTAACTAGAATGCGGAGTATAAGTGAGACGGTTGATCCACCAAAAATCAACGGTTGGACCCGCCCAAAAAGACGTGGAGCTGTTAGATTTCGTTCATTTTTTCAACAGTTCAAACTCTACTGTGAAAACTCGAGCTTGAACGGATGCAAATACTTTACTGAGCCAGGGCGCCATTGGGCTGAGAGGTAGGAATAAATTAACAACTCGATTTTACATAGTCCTTTTATATATCTACCTCGACTTAATTCTGTTTCTATTCCCTAGAATTATTTGGCTCTTTCTTTACGCCGCAATGATTTGCGGCGTCGCTTATGTGGTCTTTGACGTTTACGCAGAGTACAAAAGATCGCCGATTATAACTACCGAGGATAAAGATGAGTATCCTATAACAAGTGTCGCCTTTCCTGGTACGTATAATCTCCA
Organism: Tenthredo distinguenda; assembly: GCA_947538915.1. NCBI lineage: Eukaryota > Metazoa > Arthropoda > Insecta > Hymenoptera > Tenthredinidae > Tenthredo > Tenthredo distinguenda. The sequence goes on along the minus strand of OX384536.1, from coordinate 4,459,027 downwards.
CCTATTTTCTCTTCATTGAACGATTGATTTCGTTTTTTAATTATTCTATAGGTACGTGGAGTATTCGAAGTCGACTTCTTTTCTATAAAAGTAATTTCTCACTTTTGGCGATCGTCTCATCATTCCGACAACACAGAACATTGAAATTTCGAAGTTTTCTTTGACAAGAACTCTCGAATCGCCTATAACTTGAGATCTGTCGGTGTTATCGAATGAATTGATACCGCGAAATTTATCGTTCTTTGGATGTACTATCTGGAAATAATTTTTTATAAATTCCTCAGTCCCTGTATCGGATCTTATCTGCAAATAAAAATTAAAAAGCTGTTTTTCTAAGCATAGGCCATCTTCGAATGCATCGAAACTTTCACACGATATTCTACGAAGAATTACGTGAATTTTCGGAAGTTGATAAGTTACAATCAGTCGATAATTAGCGAGAGCCAAAAACGAAAATAAATGTCCTGAAAATGGAAGGATAAAATGATTCTGAAACTAAATAGTAATCGGCATATCCAAATGTATTCTTCCCTTTATTTTTGAGTACAGTATAGTTTTTACTCGCATCGTTCATTTCCAATATCGGCGTGACGCATTTCTTTTTCATTCATCAGACTTTTAACTCATAGAATACTTTTTCTTAAGCTCAAAAAATACTAACGAAAAGTTCTGGGACTGGTCCGTCGAAGTCAGACTCACCCGCCTGTCTCTTTTCTATTTGTTTGCATAACGATTGACTCTTAACCAATTTTTCAGCGTTGGCATTGTGTACGTTGAACCGAATAAGTTACAAGTCTGCAAACGCGTTTGCAGAATCAATGTAAGCCTAATTGTCTATTTTGGAATGCAGACGCAATTCAAAGAAATCGCTGTTAATTATTTATTTATTTTTATTTTTTTGAGTTTACAGTTTCGAAGCAAATATTTCAACATCGTCCTCTCAAGAGATTTTACAGCTGCTCAGATACTTGGGTCATTTATACGATTATACGTACGAGTCGTTTGAACCAGAACACGAAACACTGCACAATATGCTGAGGCGGTTTTACAACGGAGACTACGATCCGAATGAGATAATGAAAAATGTGAGTAGCCTCACAAGAGCCGCAGGATTTCAAAACTTTCAATTGGAATAGTTTTCTTTACGTCTCTCATCGCTGTAAACAAGCCAAGATTGATGTTGAACTTCTTATTATCGGAACTGTTCTTCTTCATTAACCGAACTTTCAACAGAATACTTTTTTCTCAAAGTACTTGACCTTTTCTTGGCTATTTCTTCTTCATTTTAATCATATATACAATATACATATGATGTACCATATTGATCAAGACTCTTTGCCTTTTTACTTAAATTGCAATGAATTCATAATTTTGTTTGCAAATAAGATAAGGATTCGGAACTGGTGACACAAAGTACATATTTCGTTGATCTCAACAGTTGACACCGCCATGTCACGACGTTATTTTGAGTTGTACCTACGCGGGGGGCCTGGTGCCATGTTCGCAACTCTTTACTTTTCGAAAAACTCAAGATGGATACTGCTGCACGTTCAACTATGTTCGTGAGAGTGACGAGTTCATACCGTAAGATGTATTTTTTGTATTGACGTATTGAAATCATATTTCATAATCAGAAGACAACTTTATTCCATGTAGAATGAAAATTCACAATTTTCCCTTTTTTTCTAATTTCTAAACAAAAGTGGATCCGTCTGCTTTTTATCCTCATCCGTCATGGGATGAATTTCCCTTGGCAATTTTTGAGGTATTTTCACTTAGCTACTCTGTTGTGATAAATATTTTGTACTAAAAATCAGGGCGATCGGATACAACAGAACAGGATATCGAAGCAAAGTTTTACTGCCACAGGGACCAGGTGTTAAAAATGGACTGAGTATATTAATCGAACCATTACTGGACGATTACTTTTATACAATTCCATCTGGCCGAGGTTGGAAGGTAAAGTCTTAATTGTTAACTACATCAAGAAAGTTCGAAACAGTGTTGAAAAGTCTGATTCACTGAATAGGGTTTATGGGAGTGGGTTTTGGAACTGTGCCAATTAATTTGATTGACATTGCAGAAGTTTGATCGATATTTCGTTACCAAATTCTTGGAATCTTTACCATTGTATACATACATATACCTAATTAGGTAATTTTTTATCAAGTATGCAGTATCGCTAAAACATATTGATACATCGGCAGAAAAGCCATGATTCGCAAAAAGTTTTGTATCACAGCAGATAATTAACGTATACAGAACTTCGAAAATAAGAGTTTGAAGAGGTATCGAGCTTTCATCCCGTGCGTTTGTGTATTTTATGAAAATATTGTATTTTATGAAAATATTGACCGAAGCAGTTCTTTCGGTTCCATTTTTTCGTCATCTTTGAAGCCCTGGATTTTTATGAAAAATCTTGAAAATTAACAAATTTTTTTGTTTTAATCATTTCTGATGAACGTAGTTAACTCAAATGCAATTCAAATAACTTTGCATGTGTCCGAATCGTTTTAATCAATGAGGGATTTTGAAAATAACTGATCTCTCGACAGTCAAAAGTTTATATCGGAAAATTGCTGCTTTATAGATTTACTGCCATATCGTTAATGAAAGTTGAATCGAAAACATGGATCCATAAAAAACACTTGTTACCTGTTCTTGAAACTCTTTTTTCAAAAAGTTTTGTACGTTAATTATCCGTTGAGATATGGAGCTTTTTGCATAGCACCGTTTTTCTGCCGTTGTATTTATACTCCTGAGCGGTACCGCAGACGGACCAAAAAAAGAATTTGGAAAAAATTTAAAATTGCTATTATAGGTGATTTTGTTCAACTCTGAAGATTACCCCGATAATCCGAGTGGTGGAGTAATTGAGCAAATCATATCGCCGTCGACGGAAACGTATTTGAGGCTAGACGCTATAGTATTTTACACACCGGATGAGATAATCAGTTATCCTGTAGAGAAAAGAAAATGCATATTTAATACTGAACTACAGAAATTGTTCACCGGATATACGTACAGCGATTGTATCGTGAACTGTCGTGTTGAGGACATATGGCAGACGTGTGAATGTCTGCCATTTTTTTTCCCTAAGAGAGGTACGATTAGAGTTTCATATATCTATACACTGGCGCGGAGCTTCATTATCCTGACCTTTGTACGTTTTAAAAAATAAAACAAAATAAGTACGCGATCAATCCTCCACGGGACAGGAAATCGTGATTGATTACTTACACGATTTCACCTTCCAGATAAGCGGAGAACTTGCGTCATGACTGACCTCCCATGTTTGAGCAGCAACAAATGTAAGAACTGTTTAAAAAATATTAATATTTCAAGAAACAAAGCGAGATAATCAGAACAACAAATTTCTAGTACGTTTTGTTCATTTCATTCTCTTGATCACGAATCGGATACGTTTATTTGAACCTCTTTCGCTGTTCCGTTCGCGCGTGGCTTTAAGAAGGTCCTTCCTCAGGGAAGTTCTTATCAAAATTATCCCAGGCTTGGAGCTTGGGGCTTACGAGGTGGGCCAAGGCGTCGATTGATAGGTCAATTGGAAGAAACGAGGCGATTCATCGAAGTTATAGCAGTCACAGTGAACGAAACCACTTTTCGATGTCTCGAGATTTTCGCGTTCGATAATTCGCCGGAGTATAGGAGGAAAGTAAATGAAGAGTGAGAGAGAAAAAGGAGTAGTGCGGGAGTCAAAAAGTTTTCTGTCACGGTGTCCCAGTCTCGTTCGGACCGACGGCTCACTCCAGGACTAAGAGGAAACTTCGTCCATTTCAGCGAAATGGTGGGTTCTCTTTCCTCATGAAGTTCCCGACAACGAGAACGATCTGGACCTGGATGGTTACCCGACGGCAATGAAGTACGGAGCTGTGTCCGGAATCGACTGCAGCGAATGTTATCCCGCCTGCAACGACGTCCGTTATTTTGTCCAGAACTCCGTTACCACGCTGCATTCGGGAGGAAATTATGCCGCAAATTTTTCGTAATTTACAAAATCAATATACACACATTTCATTCATATTAAATTATAAATTTACAGAATTTTTAGATACTTTCAACGCAAAACGTTTTATAAAGGCTGCTGAAATGTTGTACTGAGATCTTGTTACGATTCTAGAAACATGACAGTTACTGTTATATTCTAAACATGTACCGGATGAATGAAAATGACCGCCTTCACAACAAGACATATCCGGAACATTTCATAGGTCTGAGTAAAATTTTAGATATACTCGTATTTCGGTCGCGTTCTTTCGAGTAACTGATGAGATGAACCCAGCCGACGCGGGTTATGCTTAGGCAGCATATTTCTGCTTCCGAGAGACTCTTGCTCCGAACTTGCACCTAGCGGCGAGTACGAAACTATATCGTGGTTGAGGCGACTTTTTTAAAAAGCACAATATAACTGAAATGTAACTTCTCAAAAAGTAAGAAACGCTATGAAAATGGTAGCCTGTGCGATTTTTGATATCTAACTGACAATGAAACGTTCTGTGCTGGGTGAGCAGAGTATCGATGCTCCAATCTCGATATTTTGGGTGTACGGTGTAGTTCTGTTTTTTGTAGGTCGAGCCAATAGGCATAGCTGCTCAGCATCAGAATTCCCAATAAAAGAATTAGGTTGTTTCATCTTATCATAGGCTCAACATTATACCCAACTCTGAATCGGACTAGACGCACCCCCTACAATGACTGCAAAAAAAAAATTTTTAAGCGCGATTTGATCCTAACTCGATTAGAAAGCGTACCTAAGTGTCCAAATAATCTCCCATTCAAATAGCATAGAATTTTTTTCATTTTTTCAGGTCCATTCTTTCACATAGCCAACAGAAGGTAGAAAAAATTATTAATTCATACAATTCTATCGTAGATACATATTTCAACCTTCAGTTGGCTATGTGAAAAATTGGAACTGAAAAAATTAAAAAAATCCTATGTTATTTGAATGGGAAATTACTTGGACACTTAGGTATGCTTTCTAATTGAGACAGAAGGATCAAATTGCTCTTAAAATTTTTTTTTGCAACTCAGTGCGCAAAGTTCGACTTTTGATGCCTATTTTGCGTGCGCAAAGTACCCGTTTCGCGCACTAGTGCGCAAAGTGCTCACTTTGCGCACTGAGTTGCAAAAAGTAGTGTACGATACGCGTGCGCGTACGTGATTAGGTTCACACTCGTGTCCTTGTCTCCCTCGCTTCGCTCGGGCGACAAGCTAACATTCGTGTGAAAATCACGTACTTCGCGCACTTGTGTCGTAAACTACTATTTTTTTGCAATCATTGTAGGGGGTGCGTCTAGTCCGATTCAAAGTTAGGTGTTTTAACGGACACCTTAGTGTCGGCATGTGTTCGTGAATTAATTTTCCATTCCAAAAATTCACGTTCTTCGGTTGTAGAATGTTCGAAACAAATTTCAATGAAGGTTGCTTAGAAGTTTATTTATACCGAAAGATATCGTGCAATAAGAAAGAACTGAAAACGCCAAGATTTTTTGCACAGAAATGTTTTTTTTTTTTCATAAATTCGTCACCTCGCAGATTGTTCTCTTTATTTTAGGCACAACATCAGCTTCGTCGACCACAGTATCGTGCACGTATATTTTGGAGATTACGCAGTGCCCAGGTTGAAGCAGGACGTAATCTACTACTGGTACGAGCTCTTGAGTGAGTAAATCTGTCGCTCTCCTGGCACAAGTGATTTGCAAAAAATCGATCCATCGGGTACATCCGTTAAGAATTCGGTTAGCGGATATTATCATTCGATTGATTCGATTATCATTCGATTGAGGCTCATTCAAAAAATGAGTAAAATAAATGATGAAATATATTCGCCGGGGCTAGATCTAGGATAATAAGTCAAAGAGAAAAAGAATTATCAAAATTTCCGAATGTCACAGTCTAATCGACTTCCTTCCTCGTTATGCGCGTTGGTCTGCGAGATCGTGTATAGGTGGGTGTAAGCAATAGAGCGACCCCCTTGAGGTGCGCGGGTCGTTTTTAAGTACTCTTCAGTAAATCGGTGACGACGCGATATTACAACAAGATACCGAAGATTATCAGCTCACAAGTGGGGAAAGAAAGGGATATGTCCCTAATGCCTATATACACATTACACATAGGTATATAAAGTCCATCCTCAAGCCGTGCCGATGGCTTCTGCACAGTGTGTCGGGAGCGCATTATAGCGAAAGGACTTTTTGTTCGCGATTCAAATAGCCCGGTCAACGACGTCGTCGACGGCACGTGACGCCTAGGCAGACGGAAAGGAAAGAAGAATAAAAATGAAAGTAAAAATAAAAATAAAAATAACAATGAAAATAAAAATAAGGGCAAAAGTAGCGATGAAAATCAATTAAGAAACCATTATTTTTGATATTGTGATAAAAATTGCTGGAAGCTTTCTCGCCCTCATGTTCTTACGATGTTTGAAGGTAACATCGGCGGGATCTGTGGCGTCTTCGTCGGATTTAGTCTCATAAGTGTGCTTGAGTTACTCTTCTTCATTCTCCTTTCGGTTTTACCTGGGAAAAAGACGAGGACCGAGAGAAAAGGCCTGAGATTAGAATGGAATGAAGATTCAGTCGCAGACGCTGTTTTGTACTGGAGAGAATTAGGATCGACCAGACGGTGGAGCGTCAAAGAGCGTAGAACAGCCAAACGATATTTACGAGTGAACCCATCCGCCTTGCCTCCTGATGACTAATTTTCATTTGTAGCTCAAAATTAAGGCAAAGTTTTGACAAAAACAGTCTTTCCTGTCGCTTAAGAGAAAAGAACATAGTGTCTAACAATTTGCACAAGAATATAGATACATATGCATATGCCTTCTTCGATGATTACAGAAATCAATACCGATCCTGGTGAGAATTTGTCTCTGAGGATTCATTTGAAAAACTCTGAAATCGGAGTTCAACCTATCCGTATTCAAAGATTTAAAAACAATAATCTTCGTCAGCAGAAAGCGAAAGAGTGTTATTTTTCTGTAAATAAATAGAATCAAAGAAAAAGGACCAATGAATAAAACTTTATTTCCTTCCTTTTTGCTTCGGACTTTTTCACTTTCACTATGAATAAGAAATAATAGCTTCTATTGATAATTCGTGATCGATGATGAAGCTGGTTCGGCATGTCCATGCCTCGAGGTACTGAACAATAATCGGTATTTATAGTTTGGTAATCTGGAAATCGTTTTGACAAATTATTATTGCGTGTGAAATAGGTATGCGAAATATGTTTGTCAGAAAATGGCTACCGGCAAAAGGGTGTGGGCTCAAAACACCCTAGTCCCAGCTCTACATGTGTGCAAATATGTATGTTGTACACTTACCTACACGGTGCGAGAATTCCGAGTATTCTCCTCCGTAATTGCCGATTTGTCGTAAGACCAGGCAGCCAACTATTTCAACTTGCGACTTTGATGGAGTATGTCTATGTCCGCGTATAGCTACAGAGCTGAAAGATCAATGATCGTTGCAACTGGGCTACCGGGACATGGATCACCTCTGACTGATTCTACAACGACTCGTTCTCGAAACATCAAACGAACATTCACTGCCGCAATGATCCAATGATCTCGCCTTCATATGACATCAAACTTTTCTGTGGTAAGAATACGTTTAGAGAAATCTCGAAGTCGATTAAAATCTACTATAAGTGAATAAAAGATAAATCTTCTTCTTCTTCTCCTTTAAGGGCTTATATCCTCACGGAAAGTAGCCAGAATAAAAGATAAATGTATTATCGAGTTCAAGACTCGAACCCAGTCGTGCGCGTCTTATAGTTCAAAGGCGGCATATTTATTTCCGTGAGAAAACGTCGCGCCACAATTGCATCTAGCGGAGACTACGAATCCAAGTGAAGCGACTCGGTCGGCAAGTTCGGATACTAACCATTATTAGTTTAATCTGAAACCAAAGATTCGTACTGACGGATTCCATTTGGTTCTAGTTATAGAATATGCTCGGATTGCGAATACTCGATTATATACGCTGAGGTACGAATTCGTCGGAATTCATACCCCGAAAATTTTGTGCGGAGAGGAATTGTAAAATATTTCATTCCGAATCACGAATTGAAACGAATCGACGGATCCGTTGGAATATCTAATGATCATTAGAAATCTGTGATGACCCATTCGAGCTCCCGCTAAATTCAGGCTTGGAAGATGGCGAAATGGGTAATTTTCACTACGCTTTGAATTAGCTTTTCTTGTTCTTGTTTATCGGAACTGATCTCGAAAACTATACGGAATAATTCCAGCTCGATAGTAGTATTGGTATAAATTCTCGAATTATGCGGTTCATGAAAATATGGAACGAGTGTAGTAAAATGGGAATGAAGAACTGTAGTACATGAGTGAAAGAGGTGCGAGGTCGGTGACTGTTTGTGACGGGAGTGGCACCGTTGACGTATGTGCATAATAAATGCCACCCTCTTCCACGGTTCTGTTGGGCATTTCCCGTGTTGGTAGGCTGGCCAACTGTGGCCCAAAGGCCAGACGGAACATCGTACGACCGTAACGAGGTAACAGGGTAACGACGTAACGTGTAAATTGATTTATTAATCTCACAGCGTCGCGTCGCGTCGTGATGCCGCGCGGGAGTTCGAAATAGCGAAATTAAAAGTCTGAACGAGAAATGGAACTGCGACGAGCCGAGTAAAAAGACGTCATTTTGACACAGATTTGTCAATCGTTGAGGTCAACTAACCAGTAATGGTAACTAATCCAGTTTTATATTCATAATGTAACTGAACGGCCAAGGCACCGTTTTTTCTCGGTCGAACAGAAATATCCGGCAGATGTGGTATCGTTTATTCAAAGAAAACAAAATGGCTTTGATATAGTCTTGTAGGACTTTCAAGCGATGCGTGGTTTTCTTACGACTGAACTAGTACACGCCAATGATAACCTCGAGTTTGCTCTCGGAAGCGACAATAATAGTTTTGTTGATTCAACTAAATCAGCCGACAGAAATGGTTGGTTGAACCAACAAGAAATCTTGTCGATGGAAACAAATTTTAAATGATTGAATGGTACCTTTTCAGTGTTAAAAATAGGTTTCAATCGCAGTTGTATCGTTCATGATGTATCAACCTCTCATTTGAAAAGACATTTTTATCCCTTTTCTTCACGATTGGCATCCGTAACAAAGAATATGCAGGTTCGAAAATTAGTCTGAAAATTAACATCGTTTCTACTTCATATCGCTTTGGTGTTACAAGATAAGTAGATTGATTTCGGTGGAAAACGACTTTTGATAATTCCAATGAATCTTCAGGCTCGCGGATCTTTAGCATTCAGACAACAGGTTTTCGTCAAGATTTCGATCTGTCTCACTGATTCGATGAATATATCTGAAATTTAAAGGATTTTACAATCAGATGATGGGCATGAAAAATTGCCATATCTAGTTCGAGTTGTACGGCTGCCCCCCCCCCCCCCCCCCCCCCCTGTACCTTATTGCAAATGAAATACATGATTCGATCGAAGGTTTGAGTTTAGTTTCCCACCGCTCGCTTTTTTGTCCATAAAATGGATGAGAACATATCCTCAAATCCATTAAAAATGCCATTTGAAATCGTAAGCGATACGAGTGACGTTCAAGGGGGAACGTCTGCAACGTCGAGGTAATTTTGGTTAATAATTAGGCGGTTAAATTGGCCCGTTACACCGAAATGGTTGCGCAGGATGTGACGTCTTCATTCGCCATCACACACGCCACAGGACCACGTCAAGTTGACGCTGGTTGCGCGATGCCTGAGAGAATCATTAATATCGCAACATCTGTGCCAGTTGCTCGACCCACGCTCTTCTGGCATGGCGTTCGCAAAGCCCGAAACTTCTTGGCTCTCTAGGCGAAAACCAGCCAACGCGTTTCTCTCGCACCCTTCAACCAACCGACCCAAAACGTAGAATATCAAGTAGCTATAATATATATTATATACACCCGCATATATATACATATATACATATACCTACGAATGTAAATGGATGTATGGATGTATATATGTACAGATACATGCGTAAGGCTAAGTCTCCGAGCCGAAGAGAGAGAGAGAGAGAGAGTTGAACCCGTAAAGTTTTCGGGGCAAGATGACTAGTTCAGAAATTTATTCAGCCAACTCAGGAAATTAGTGAGAAGTGGCACCTGATGGCCAACACTGTGGCCCAAGTTTTGATTATTATTATTTTTTTTTTTTGCTTTTATATCATTGACTAGTCTCCGAACCTGCAGTACCTACCAAGTGATTAACGTCCAACTGCGGAGGATAAAAAACTCGCTTCACTTTTCCCCGGCTTAATATCTATCATACTTTGTCCAGAGCCATCGATCAAAACTCTGCTGTGCGGCTTATCTCCGCTATATCCCCGGCGCAATATGCGAGAGGAATTGGAATGTCCTTTTGCCTCGAAAACCCGGCACAGCCCCATAGGTTTACGATGGACTTGGTATTACGGACGGGAGAGGAAAACAGGGGGCATGGAAAGAATCATTTATAATTACAGGATTCACCTCGTTCAAAAACTGACATATGATGAATCTGGAACGACTTCACATCTTTGGATCAAGTGAATCATCAAAGAGGGAAATACTCATTTCGGAGAGTATTTACGCAGCCATTTTGGGACTTTGGTGGATGAATCAACCGTTCACTGATAAGGAAAGAACCCTCATTGGTCATTGGAAAATTCGAAAGGGCTATTAGTTTAACAAGTGTAAAAATAACCGAGAGATTTCGAATGATTCGGGAGGTAATGGCTATTTAGAAAGACTGGCATGTGTCCACATTTGTTTTCCAAACTACCAGTTTTATCGCACACATTTGCTAGTCTTCTGAAGCATAATCAAGTCCAAGTTAGGATTATTGCAAAAATAAAAAACAACGATTTAACCGCTGAAATCTCTGTTTGGAATCAATTTTATGATACGACAACATATCGGAACGTACGTTATATAGGTAGGTTATAATTTTTTACACAAGATATCTATAAGCTGTGGGGCATTATCTCACTTTTACTGAAACAAGAATAATAACGAAGTCGGTGTATTATTTAGATGATAAAAACCCAACGAATGTACAATTTCTTGTATAAATACGAATAAGAACACGAGATGATAAATAGTTATAGTACCTATGCTGTATTTTGATATATTAAGCTATAACTTATTTTTTGTCGAGCTTTTTGTGTCGGGAGAGGGACAATTTGGGACATCGTAACTGTTTTGAACCGTTATTCATCGAGAGAATCTTCTTGCAGCTAAAATCATATCGGAAATACGTCTAGTAGCGTATGCGGTATTTTGCCAGAGATTGCGAATCTTTGGTCTTGTTTTTTTTTTATTTTTTTTTCCAGTCACGAATGAATTGACCGAAATTTTGACGGCGAATCACGCATTGGTTAACGGATTATTCGTCAGACCTACACCACTTCCGGTTTCAAAAAGGTGGACATATAAACTTTGTCAAAAATTCGTACACTTTCAAAGTAGAGTTTTCAAGACTTTTCAATCTCGCAATTTGAAATAACAACCGAAATTCTCCCATCGTATTCTCCTCGCAGGATTACAAACGAATCGCTGGACTGAGTTGTCTGAGATTTTCACATGAAATCGAGAGTTTGTTTCCGATATGCGATAATAACGTTGGCCGGGCAAAAACCCGGAGCTTTTTCGCGACACAGGTTATTCGGAATAGTGGATGATAAATTGAAACGTTCCTAGAATAGAAAACAGCTAAAACTGTTGCCATTGTCCAAGATTGCTATTAAAGTTTTAACGTTCTTCTAACTCTGACCATAACGAGCGATTTTCCATGATAGCTCAATCCGGTCTGCGATTCGATTGATAATTCTATTTGGAAAGGTAGTATCCCAACTCGATAACTTCGAGCATCCCACGGGAAGTCAACGTCGAAGTTGCCCATCGACGATCGCGACTGATTATCCGTTTAATAACATTTTTCATAATTTACGGCAACGTAGCCGCCAAATGTTTGATGATATATTTAATAAGTTCGAAACGCCTCATTCATTTTCAAAGGAAAGTTCCAAAACTAAAACGTCAAAGAGGGTGAAAGGGTTTTTGATATCTACCACAGAAAAATATGTCCTTGTTCTTTTCTGTTGTTTTTTTTTTTTAACTAAAAGGATTGTTATCCAACTAGTACGAAATGCTTGGTACAAACTTTCGAGGGTCTAATTATAAAATTACGTGTGCAGGTATAGGCCGCGGGTATAAAGTAAGTGCTTAGATAAAATTATATGATTCTCTGGCATAAAGCAAAGTTTCGTCAAGTTTTACGACTCGGCAATAGCAGAAGACTTTACCCCAAGATAAATCTAATCGAGCAGAAGTTTCCAGCTTCGCTACCAACAATAATATTTATATTTTATCATTTGATGATAATTGCATCAGTCATATCATTTATTGCGAGTGAGGTCTTAGGCATTCAGATATCTCACATCAATTGTGACGTAAGTCTGGAATCAAATATGAAAAGTGAGAAAATCAGCCGAATGAGAATCTAAACTTTGTAGTCGATTTTCTTCGAAGCTGTAGATCGTGGGGTTCGAAAAATTTGGGGCTTGAGACGAAATTCATTCTCATGTTCTAACTGTACGCAAATTATTACTGGAATGTCCCACGCATAGAGGAGAGAGGAAGAGTCGAAGTTTGGGTGGGTATTACTTACTCAGATATATAGCGGGGTCGTTGATAATCTGCAGCACGTCGATGTATAATATCTGGGGCATGCGAGGTGTCCTTTTCTTTCTGTTGATCTCTTTTTATTTATTTTTTTTTCTACCCTGCCTTAAATTCAAAGGTACGATTTGCAGCGCTGAAAATGGCGCCAGGAATTGTGGGACGGGGTCAAAACGAGCCATGGAATAATATAGCAGGCTACTACTGCGCGGACCGAATGAACGAACGACCGGACGGACTTATTATGTGTAGTAGGAAGGTACGGTCTGTCGGGTGGATTTAATTTCAGTTGTGTTCCTTTTTTCTTCCTCTGTTTTTCGATTTTTTTTTCGTCTCAAAGCAGCGTTCGGAATTCAAATCAGTTCGATATAGCCGCAGCACGATGCAGAGGATTCAGACGTGCCCGCAGATGTTTCTTTGTCTTTTGAATGGATGTGGGTTCACCTATAACTCTATACATATATACCTACTCGAAGGATATCCATATGCAATGTGAGAAACGTGAGGATATCTGTATGAGAATATGAATTCAAAATGTGCCGTCGCTGACGTAGCATGCCGACCTTCGTCAAAGTATGAAACCACCGCAACCCCCACTGAAACAGTGACTCATTCCCATTAAAAAATAGGAACTTAAATTTGAAATAAAAATAAAAGCGAATCGATGAGGTTTCATTATTTCTACGGTTAATTTCACCTTATCCTGACTATCAGTTGCGCCAATTTTCTTTCTTCTCTCTCATCCGTATACAGAGTGAATTCCCAATGGGTAGACAGGGGTAGGCACGCGAATTTCAAAGGCGCACGCGCAAGCTTCCGAGCGTAGACTGTTTTTCAGGGCGGCCAACTATCGGAAATATGAACTTTATACACGACAGATCGCCGCGATGTATCTAACCCCAAATATTTCAACATTTCGTGTCATTTGCAATTTTTCAAGATATACTTCGCTGTATCAGAGACTCTAGTCGAATTGAATTAACAACCACGAATAATAAATGACCGAGTCCATCCGAGCTGTGAGCACGGCGCACTATGCAGTATGCATATGCACGGTGCCTCCCGCAACGGTTGGCCACCCTGAAAAACAGTCTACGCTCGAAAGCTTGCGCATGCGCACTCGAAATTCACCTGCCTAGCCCGGTCTTTCCATTAGGAATCCACTCTGTATACTTTGATAGAGTTCGATCCCACTTCTTACCGTTACTTTCAGAGAAGAAGAATTCGTTGAACCAAATAAATCTCGTCTGTGTCAAACGAAAGCGGCGATCACGAGTCGCGAAGTGACGTTCTGACTCGTTGGTTATATCACCGAAATTCTGGAGTGAAAACATATCCGAGAATACGGGATTGTTTCGTCCGATGAACGAAGTGTCGTACTGATATTTTCAATTTGATTTCAAATAATAGAGCACTGATTTGATGTGATAACTTCGTCTAAGAAACCATTTGGCTGTTCACAAAATTCCATAGTCAGTACAAATTACTTTATATCAGTTCAAGCAATGAGCGATTTAGTTGGATAAACTGATTCTTCGATTCTCAAATTCAGTTGCTCAAGATATGAAGGTTTTTCTACTGATTGAGAAAAGGAATTCGAGACTAAATTGGCATTCATGTTATCGAAAATTCATAACATGCAGAATTGCGGACAACAAAAACCGGACCGTAGCATATACAATGTGTTCATATTCTCCATTTAGCTCTCACCGAACATGTCAATATGAACGGGCGCGCTGTCTAACGCATTGCTGAGAGATAATTCAAGGACTTAAGAGCATGCTGTACCCACTCTGTACCGACCGGGATATAATTTCGCAAATAACTCGGAAACAAGGCTATAAAACGAACCAATATGGATCTATCCGATGATGCGCGAAGAATAGATGCGATTCTATCACAAGATGTTCACCGAAATTGGAAAAAATTAACTTTGTCTGCATAGTGAAGTACGGGCGTGTCACTCATTTTGATTATTATCAAAGCCTACGCATCACTGATGTGGAAAAACGCTCCATGCCGCGCCATCCCACATAACAATTCACGTCTTGAGACAGTCGTAAGACAGTCTTATGGTAACCGACTGGAAGACAATCGGAGAGACGTCAAAGTGACGTCTTCGAAACGTCGGCTGTAGACGTCTTTTTACATACACGTTATATAGATTACCGGTGGGATTTTGAGCCAATGATTGTATGTATCACAGCGAAGATACGGAATTACTTTGTATGGCAATGACAATATAGCATATTATTCAGAATTTGTTTATAGTTATTACGTGGAATGGTTATATTTGAAAAGACGGTTTATGGCTCTTGATTTGCGAGTGTTGCATCTTCGAATTGAGTTCGATGAAGCACCGGGAAGAATACTGTGCAAGAAGCGATTTTCTGACTTTAAAGAACCTAATATAACCTCATACAAATAACCTTGTGAGATGTAATACTTCTTTGAGGTCATTGATCATAAGTAATTTTTGTAACTAGAATTCGAACTGATATGGCTCTTCCATTTTCGATCTATTTTCAATGTGCTATAAAAGGCTTTCGCAATCGGAATAATATTGCTCAGGATTTCGAATCCGTTCCTGAAAGTTCCATCCAATTTAATTAGCGAACTTCTTCTTCTTGTCGGATCTACATTAACAAATTTATGCAGCTGCAAACGAAAAATCACTTCAATTTATCTATTTTCTTCAAATCGTATTAACCGATGCAACCCTCAACATCCGATAACAGAATGGTATCATAGTTGATCTTGAGAATTACGTCCTGGGAACGTCTGCAGTCGGTGTCTCCGAGACGTCTTCACTTTTCTCCACGCTGTCGACGAGATGACTCCAAGACGTCTGTAAGTCGTCACGAACACGTCTCGTAATTACCTGGGACTCTACATGCACTGCCGAACATGGTTATCTAAAAATGTCGTTGTTCACGCAACAAAAACGGCTCGGATCGTATTCCTGTAGATAGTGGTACTTGTCGCTGGTCAACGACTGAGAGACGCCATGATTTTCAGTTCCCAAGATGCCCGACAAAAATCTCTGGGCGTACTTCATTGGACGGAAAAATCCTTACACATGGAGGCAGCACTAATTAACCCAACTGATGGGACTCATACATGATAATTCGTGTTGGAGTACACGGATGCGAAATATTGCGAAGAGATATTAAAACGGTTCAAATTTAAGTCTTTGTAACAATTTTTTATCGGAAATTTCAATTATTATAATTATTCCGTTGTCAACATTTTCAATCAACAGCATATTGGTAAGCTTCAATTGTGAAGGTTCTAAGTATCGCGCAGACTGTGGTTACCGTGTTTCACGCGGCCGCCACCAGGTTGCGGGCTCACCGCGATCCTCTCGGGAGTAAAACATGCCGGCCAGCTTTTAAGCTAACCCTGCGCGGTAGAGGCTTCAACCCGGCCACAGAAGTATAACCTTCTCGCGCTCGACGGTTTACATTATATTAGGCATTCCATGTGAATCAAACCAACCCAAATTTGAAACACCTTTATGCTTGTCGCTAATTTTTTTGGATTATCATTTGTTTTCGTACTACAAACATCGAAATGAATCTTTCATGCGTTAAGTTCAGGCCTGTTGTCAAGTGACTGAAATTAAACTTCGTCTCCGACTAAGAAGAGCTTCGCAAAGATGCGTCTTAATAAGGGCCGTAAACGTCGACGTTTAATACCCACCGCATGCGTGGATGCGTAATTTCCGTATAATTCAACTGGGTACGAGGTCATACCTGGTCTGAATATATTGACTGACATGATACGTATTCATACCTGCACACAACATTCTAATCTATACCAGCATACTTAGGTTAGGTTAGGCACTTCAAAGTTGAAGTGAAACATTTTTATATGCGTGACAGTATAATGCGGGCGTGGAGAGGCTGCCATATTATCTGAATTGTGAGCATGGCTAGATCTGTGCATGTGTAAGGTGTAGGGTATAATATACTTCACGCTAAGCTGCATCAAATTTTATTATATCTAAATGCAGATTCGTATTTACAACATATTATTACGAATAAGTGGAGCGATTGTGCTTTCACAAGTCCCGTAAGCTGCTGCTACGTGCTGATATCGAGGATGGAGTGTATTTCCAGTCGAGTCTGTGTACCAAGGCTCTGGAAAGTTGCTCATTTGATAGCAAAGCTCTGATATAATAAACGTGTTATAGACAGGACATAATATACAAGTTATAAAGCGGATAGATCCACGGATTGCTCAACTCGCCACTAACGAACACGAACGTAAATACGGCGAACAGGATTCGGAGGAAAATACCAGATTTTAGGGATTATATCTGAATATCATGGATGGAAATAAGCCGAGAAATATTAAAATAACGCCTCAATCCTCTGGACTTAGTTGGGTTTAATTCTCTCACTTTTTTTTCGTTCAATTTTTGGTTTCTTAGAGATGTCAACATATATTCGTTCAATACGATGTTGCGGCTTCTTTCTCCCCTTTCTTCAATGATAAGATCGAATTGGGGAGTTAATAACCTCATGTATTCACAATACAGTGATTTACTTGAGGAGGTACATGCCATATTAAACCCAAACTATAATCATCCAAGAATACACCATTTTTCATATACTTTCAGATTCCGTAAATCCGTATACTGAAAAATACCAAGACTGAAATTTTCTCCAATTTTCTCCAGCAAAATGAACAAATATTTTTTTCGAGTTCCTAATCTGGGCTTAAACCACGTCCAAGGACTGCTTGTAAGAAAAATCATGGATCGATCGGACCGATGGTTATCAATCAATTAGTTATCAACTCAAAATCATCGAAAAATGTAGTTTCTGGGAATCGAGCTGCACTCATGACTCCGCGCATCACTTGACACTTTTTTTTGCCAAAGGGACAATTTTTAGATTTTTTCAACAAGCGATGTTGCAAAATTTTCGCGATGATCTACGCTATGAGAATTTGTAAACAAACGAATTGGAAAAAAATGTTATTCCAACATATATGTAATTATGTATCCTCTGAAATTGTTGAGCAGATTTTCTACCCGATACCATCCGAATATGGACGACATTTTTTTGTCAGATAAAATTACTTCAATTAACTTCCTAAGACACAATCATTTTCCAACGATCTAATCTTACGCTACCCTGTATCAGAATTCAGCCCTTATCGCGATTCACACGCGTTCAAGTATCGCGTGGCTTATGCTACCCGCTTATACATATACTATATACCTATATACGCTTTGAGTAATATATTCGCTTGTACAATATGTATAAAGATACCAGAGTACACGATCCATGTGTATGAAAAGAAGGATAAAGGCGGCGATTTGGTGCATATGAAGGAGATTGTTCTACTTTAAAAAATTCTCATTGAACTAAAGGAAATTGCAGTCATGTGTTGCATATGGGTGTATATATGTACCCGAGCTGCAATTCTGATGAGAAGAAATAAATATATATTGGATATGTACCCGAATGAACTCCTGATAAGTTCCTTTTATGTATGAATGTACGTATATTACGACTCGGACACATATGCGACGAGGAGAACTGCATATTGCTAGGATTGTGATAAAATTCCAACGAAATAACCGTGTGCGGCAACCAGGCGGAAGCGGACCCATTTCGACGAGAGAAAGAATTACGGAAATTCTGGAATTTTATATGTCACATTAATCGTCACCTATATTCGTAGACACACCACGAGTACATATTCGGCGTCGGAAAATTATGAACAATTATATTTCACAAAATTTCGTTTAATTGAATAACTCGAAGACGACTTGACCGATCAAATCCAAAATTTAATCAGTTCTAAGTCAAGAATAACCGCATCGATTCTTACAAGAATGAAATCGGTTGACCCCTTACCGAGATATCGTCGGACAAAAATTGGTCACACACACACCTAAACGTCCATCTGAAAATGGTCGGTGATTCTGTAGACCTCAGAACGTAGAGATCTGGTAAAAATTCGAATTTTTTTTTTGGGTTCGTTATGAAGCTGTCCATTTATTTAAAAGAGAGGTCAAAAGAGAATCACACATTTCATAAACCCTAATTTTGAATATGGTCTCATTTACGATAATAATTTTCGAACGAGATGTTATTGACTGGTAAGTGCATAAGCGGCGTACGTGTATTCATATGTATTTCGTAGCTTCGATCCGAATCACGATTTCAAATTGAAACGTATCAACCGCAGTCTTCGATGATGAGCGAAAATCAATTCGCATGCCAATTCGCGAACGAGCTTCTCTCCTATAACTTCCGTATATAAATTTCCAAGGTAGACGATGGCCATCAAATATTTATCACTCTAGTTTACGGCGCAAGCGAACTTCGGGATGCACTCCAACCCATACATATATTATATGCAGTGTATGTTTGATGCACTTGTGTAAAATATTATGTACGAACCTCACGTAAGTTACTTTACCTGCGTACACCTAGGTAGTACAAGGGACGTTTCACGTCGAACGCGTAAGTCACCATGTCCGTACTAACTAATACAAGGATCGAGGATAATTTCACGATTTAGAGCTTATTTTTGGTTCACTTTTATTACCGGCTGATAAGAGTATTCAAATTTTTTGGTTGCTCGTTTCAACTCGCCGATTTTCAAAGAGAATATTATTCTGGAAATTCATTTTGCGAAAAATGATAAACTTTTCGGGTCTGAACGGAAGAACTAAACCTTCGATCGACGACTGCAAAGTTTTTGCCACAACAGTCCTGATAATTTGTCGAAAAGCCGATACATGCGATTAATAATTCACACAGCTTGATTATCATAACGCAATTGATCGCGATGATAGATTGTAAGGGATACCCGCATAATTTTTCTGATTAGGGCCATAGTCGTTATATCAACATGTCCGTATGCACACAGATTCCCAAAATATGTCTTCCTATATATGTGCATTATACGTATGTAAATATCCGCTTATATATATGAATAATACATTACACTATATGCTATATGCACATATATAATATACCGTTATTAATATAATACTATGATTATGGTAATCCACATATCTGTGAGGCGAAGGTCGTTGGGGTGTAAGAGTACCCGTCAATTCTTGTTGTGGTTAAATGCAAAGTGGCTAAACTTCGGTTTTGATGGGCGAAATGTACCTTTCGTATAGTACATATCTACCCTCGTTTATGAGGGAATAAGACGAAGACGTAACACCTATTTGCATACAGATAAATATGTTTCCATGTATGAATATCATTTCGCGAGCTAGGTTGTTTCATACGGTATCAAAAGTTCATCGGGGTTCAAAACTTCATCAAATCTTACCTGAATTATGTTTTGTTCGGTTCACGTTTCATTGTCAGCAAGTTTGATATAATTATACAAATTCTCCTTCCATGCCACGAAGTTAACCCTACTTTTGACCAAAAATAAGAGATGTTTCGGCAATGCGATTAGAGCGCCTCTTGCGGTGAAAATCTGCAGCTGTGGTCAGATAAATTGTTTAATTTCATAGACCGTATTAATAATTTTGAAGTACCATTTAAAACCTGTAAAGAAATACAGATTTTATATATTGTTTATGATCTTCCCATTTGTCACGTCAAATTTCCTAAAATCATGTACAGAAGTCAATGGTACTTCAATTTACTCCTGCGAGGCACTCGGATCGCATTGCTGTAATTCGATGATTTCGGAGTGAAGAAATGGGGTGATTTTGGTTTGCGGAGTCAGAGCTCCTTATTTCTACTTCGTCTTTCACACTTTTCGATATTTTGCATCAACCGCATGGGTTTGGATCAATTTTACTCGATTTCGCTTTATTCCCTGCACACCCTACTTTATTATTACTACACGGATATGCTATAGCTACCCTTCTTGTTCCCTGCGGGCAGGCGAGGCGGCCGATTTTTTATTGCTTATGAACGTAGGTGTATTATGGTGTATTGTAAACCTTACTCTGTATGGAGCTGGCTTACGCACAATCTATATTTATATCTTTTATGCCCTTGCCGCTTGGCCTTAGCCAATTGCCCTCCTACCTTGTATCACTTCGCCCTCGTCGTAGCGGGTAGCTGATATGCACACCTATACGAGCGTACGTGAGTGTACGTAATTACGAATATCGCACAACGCCGGGTGCCAGTAAAATAAAACGATTCCTTAAAGAAAATAAAAACCATTAACATTATTATGGCAATTTTTTTTATCCTCTACCAAAGTAGTCGCCGATATATCTGACTATCCTTTAGTTAAACAGAAGTTTTATCATATACCTATGTCGTATGTACATTTGTCTGTGATAATGGGACATCGAAGTCGTGCCATTCTGAGGAGTCAACCATTTTTGAGTTCTTGTGTGTACTGGATTTAAAGATTTTAATGGAGTTCATATGAGTTCGAATTTTTACACGAAATTTCAAAAGATTACGTAGGACTTTTAAAGAATTTCAAGCCATTTCGAAAGATTTAACACAATTCATATATACAATTTCGGATGCCTTCAAATATATTTTAAATGATTTCCTAGGATTTAAGAAGATTTCAAATAATTTCCAATCATCCCGCGGGAACTCAAAAGATCTGATGGTAATTCAAAGGATTTGAGAAGATTCAAGGCGAATAAATGATTTCAAAAAATTCCATAGATTTTCACATGATTCGATGAACGATATTCCAAAAGATTTCCTAGAATGTCAAATAAGATTTTAAGAAGATTTCAAACAATTTCCAATCATTCCAGGGGATCTCAAAAGATTTTATGGTACTTCAAAGGATCTAGAAAGCTTCAAAACAATTCATATATGTTTTCAAAACATTTCATAGATTTCCACGTGATTTGATGAACGATATTTCAAAAGATTTTATGTATGTAATGTCAAATAAGATTCAAACCACTCCGAAGATTTCATAAGCTCTAAAAAGGTTTGACAGCATTTCAATAGTACACTTAATCCTACGTATTGTTTTGTTCAAAAAACGACGTATGGCATTGGATTCTCTTGAAATAATGAGGCTGAAAAAATTCTGCACCTACCGTGCATCACAGCTGTTTTCCTGACAGCCATGCCACATTGATTCAGAGTCTTTTTATCTACCCCTGACAATTTTCTCGATATCATTCAGAAATGTATTGAGTGTCTCAGTCTGTATATATTATACATTATACATATATTTATTGATGATGATGATGATAATGATAATGATAATAATAATAATAATAGTAATAATAATAATAATAGTTAATGGAATCTTGTAATTCTTCAGAGGATATCTGCATAATATAATTAATCGAGATTAAACAGATTAGAGAGAAGAATGTGCTTTTGCATTTACACGGTACTGGTTTATTGTTTCGCTCGTGTTTGTGCTCGAACAGAATCGTATGATTTAATCGTCCGTGATAATTTGATTACCTGGGGAAATGTTCGTACTTCAATTCCGAAGCAGCTGCGATGACGTTTCTTTTTTTCTTTTTCTTCTTCTTCTTCTTCTCCTTCTTCTTTTTCTTTTTCTCACTTCGGCATTACTTTTAATTAATATTCGTGTATATATAATTATAATATCGATGAAAAATTTTCAGAGTAAGATCAATAAGTGGACCAAACATACTGTCTAATCTATTTAGAAGCGATATTATATGTATATATGTATATGTATATAGAATTACTCAAAATGTGACAAGAATATCGGTGTAATTTTTATTTATTTAATAATCGCAGGTTCTAATAGTATATGGGTATATAGTATTTTTTTTTTTTTTTTGTAAGTGTGTGTTAACATACGTAATCAACCCTTTGTTAATTAGCATATTTAATTAAATTTATAATAATAATGACAACAACAGAAGAACAGAGGTAGATATACATATGTATATATGTATATGTATTATGTCCATATAGTATATATATATTATATACTAATTTACAAAGGAATAATTATTAAATTGCTTTACATATTATTACACGATATGATAAAATCTTAATCGTTTCACACAATTAATGTCACGCGAAATTTTCAGTGTTATTATACATTATACATATATATACTATACTTTATAGATATATGTAGAGCGTGGACTTGGCGTACGACACCTAGCTCTGATAATATGTAATATATATATATACACAACAGGAATTTCCCTCCCACCACAATCAACAGAATCTTACAACTCAATTTTCACAATTTCCACAATGTTCTCTCATAATTTGATTTTTAATTATTCGCTTTGGCTTCTTTAAAAATTTTCACGATTTTCATTCGATGTGTGACAACAATGAGTGCGAAAAATCTCTATACTGAATGTGAATGAATAGCTGACTAGCTTACTCGGCATATATATAGCCGTTAGAGGACCAAGACAACGACACAAGCACCACAGTAGTTTATCTGGTACCAACGAGTCACGTGATTCGCTGTGTATACATTTTCCATGCAGGATGCTTTGTGCCGGGAGTATAGATATCAGCTATTCAACGAGTACAGAGATCAGTGCAATGACCGTAGAATTGACAAAAAAAATATCTAAAATCGTGACCAAAATATGATGAATTCGAAGATTGAACCATTTTCTCTTCCTTCAAATGAAGATGCGCGATCAAGTCACATTTCTTTGGACCAAGGCGCAATAGGAGAGAAATATCTGTCTAATTTATACTATAGTCAGCCGGATGAGCCGATTTTATATGATGATATATTATTTATATAACAAGGAATTGATATCCGCTTGTTATCAGTCGCACCAACGATGACGTCAGCTATCCAAAGATTTCCATACAATTTTTTTTCCTCGGTTTTTGGTCCAATTCTCGACCTCGCCACCGTTTATTTTCATGCAGTTATTCGTCCGCACTTCCGTCTGTCTTGCTTACACCTATGTATAGTGTTTATGAGGTGAGCTGGAAGCTCGACGTCGTCAGTTTTCCGTCTCGTTTGGTTGTTAAAAGTTAATTTTTTTTAATTTTTAATTCATCCGATACGAACGAATAAATACTGTGCGGTTTAGCGCGCGCTTTAAATCCGTGCAATAGAATGGGAACCTTGTTTATTTCATTGCTGCTGTTGCTGTTGCTTCTGCCTCAGTCTACTCTTTCAACGTTGCTTTGTCTACTGCGGCTGCAGCCGTTCCTGAAACAAAACGAAAATATGCATTGTTTCATTATTATTGTGACTTTGGTGAAAAAATAAACACCAAAACCCGTTTCCCAACTCTATCCGGTTACTTTTGCTACTGCAGGGTCAATAAGAGAAATTTGAATTTCCGGAATGGTGAACACAATGTACGGACCAAACTACCATCAGCGGATAGGTTGATCTGTATTATTTCGCCCCGGAAATCGGAAATACAAAATAGAACCGTATAGTGAATTGTGGGCCTGCGACTCGTGCGATGCTATGCTTCAGCGAACGATATTTTGCACCACGTTGATTCCCTTTGTTTACTCCAGTCGCACGCCCGCGTTCGTGTCTGGGAATAGTTTATCTGGTGTATGGCTTCAATACAATAGGCACACAAATTTGGAATTATTTACCAACATTCCAAAACGCAGGTTTAGTCCTGAAGAACAAAGCTTGATTGAAAAATTAAATGATTCATTGTGCGGAAGATTTTTCATGATACTTCTTTCAAGAGTATTCAAGGGGTGAAAACTAGCGCCGCTACGTGTTGATTCTTCGACTTACAACTCGAGTTCATAAAAACAAGTGATGGTTTTGATTATTAAATCTGAATTTCTGCTTATCTAAGAACAATTGTTTATGTCATATTTTAGAATATTGAAACCGACTATCCCTCTTTAACAACGTATGTTTTGCATTCGATATGAATGTGCGGGACCGTGTGGATGAAATTGACGGGGCCCTCGGACAGCTATGAATCTTCGCCCCCTGAATTCCCAGAAATCCGATTGGCTTCCAGCTTGGGATTGTGACTATACTATTCCTGCCGTAATATTATTGTGCGTGAAACAGTTCTCAGTACCCCCCGACCGCGGGAAATCTTTATATCGCCAAAATATGATTCCAGTCGTCTAAAACGGCGGCCATGTTCATTGTGACAGCGCGTATGCCGCTGTTACGACGAGGTTCTATTAATATTTCATCACGAAAGATAAATATTTTGTTTCGGTGGGACGAAGGACTTTTTGTTTCTTTCAGTTTTAGTTTTCAATTGACAAACATAATTGGGACGTCAAGATACATCATAGGCTGAAAAACAAATGGTCTACAAGTTCGAAGGCCAAGAGCTACCTGCTACCCCAAAAACGATAAAAGTTGTATTACGTTTCATTTCATTATTTCGTTCAGCCATATTCCCAAATCATTAAAAACTAAATTTTTCACATTTGCGTATTGATTATCTTCATTGGTACGGCATTAGATTTGCCATGAAAAACCCTTGAGCTGTAGCTTACCACCAATATCAAGGAGGAAATCGTATTTGCATATTCCTAACTGACTACACCCTTTATACTGCAGTCTAGGTTCCGCACAGCGTGCTCGTTATGTATACCTCTAGCAATGTATACCTAGTTCAAACATATACACCCGTATACACGCGGAGGGCATATAATTGCGGTGAACGAATGACAGTAATAACAGTGAATATATTAACCGGAGGTAATTTTTGGTTAGTAAAATAATGTCCTCTTTCAATTTCATCCCAGTAGTCTGCGTCCGTATTCGTTTCTTTTTACTTCGCCCCCTTTCCTTCACTACAAAGAATCTTGAGAAATTTTTGAAATAATTATCACACATTTCTTCAACCACCCGCTGATGAAGTGAAGTAAAATTCCTTCTTCAAAAAAGAGTTTCCTAACTTTGGTTCACGTGAAACTCATATTTTAACTGCTGGAAAAATTCTGATGAAATTAGTTTTGGATAGCACATTCAATCAATAACGAATCGATCATAAACAAATGCAGGATGAGAAATTTGGGGTACTCATCGTCAGCACAGTGCAGTGATTTTAGATCAGTGATTTTATAAAAACTACCCCATAATGCAAACAAAAATGATTTCATAAATTTAATTTATACTGTATAGATTTGTTATACTGGCTTATTTATCGATATATTTGCGATAGAAATAGACTCGTTCTGTTAATAAACAGTTTTAGGATATCGAGATGGAGGATTTGTGATATCCGAGTGAGGGCCAGACGTTGACAGAACTGTATTTGAGTTAACTAATATTTACCCATTACCAAATTAATGGGATAACTGCTGTTGCAGCCCTCTCGAGCATTTGCTGTGAATTCAATTTCCAAGTAATACAAACGAACGAGGTTTTAACGCATTAGGTAAATAGCAATTATGACTTCCCTCACGGTTTCGGCTTTTTTAATAACGCTTTTTTCCTTGATAAAGTGTTGTTCTTTTATAATTCCGAAAATGTAATTCAGATCTAATTTCCTCGTATCAGGTGTACTGAAATTTAGTAGATTACTTTTTTTTATACGTTATATGGAAAATAAAAATGAGTAAATATTGTCCCGATCTACAGAAACAAGCACCGCAATCGGCCAGCCCTAAAACTTTCCATTCGGATTTCTCGAGCTTAAAAAATAGCATTCTATGATTAAATGTTTGATCGAAAGAAAAAGAAACGTATTACGAACCAGGAGTTACTTTTTCTTCCAACACCAAAACTACCGTATCGAATAATTCTAAAATTCAAGCAGATTCTAATTGGAGCGAATTCTATCGATCACGACCAGTCATCAAAATTCGTAGATCGGTTATTGATATATCTTGAGATATAATCAATTGGGATTTTCTTGTTTCTCACAATCTCATATGTTTTATATTGAAATATTCAATAACCTCTAAGTACAAACGCGTTCGTTTCGGAACTTCGGTACGAACTACTCTATTAGTTAACACACAACAATATACGTATACGTATAACCACGTGAAAGTTTTGAGACCCCGGCTAATCGGGGGTAGATGTAGCGTATACGGGGAATTTTATCTATTTAATCATTCATTTTTACATTCTGAACATATATGTACTCCTCCCTCGAGGGGCTTTGATACACGTTCTGATCACCTCGAAAACGCGATTCGTAGTTCCTCCCATACCACACAACCGACCGGAATGAAACTTTGGGGATCACTGCTCCATTTCGGCAGAAAGTGCCTGAGCATTTCGTTTTTTCAAAGTTTTGAAATTTTTTCTACAGATTCAGTTACCATCACAGGAATCGTGGAATTATTTACGATCTATTGCACTTTTGAGGTACTTAGCCACTCAGCGGTGGCAAACCGCGCATTTTGAGCACTATCTCATCTCGGTTGGTAAATAAATGATCGAGAAACTACGATTTTCCGTCTTATACAAAAAACACCGACATCTCACGGTGGCGACACTTCATACCAACCTAATCACGCGTCAGAGTGACTCACGTCGGAGTTCCCACGCGACTACCAAGGCCCCTTAAGTGCGTCTGTATGTATATGACACTGGTGAATTTCGAGAAATCTAGAAGTGATCAAAGAAGAGCAGTTTTCGTGCATGTGAAACATTTCGCCCCATATATTTTGATGTGGCGATCGATAGATAAAGTACTTTTTTAATTCCTACAGATAAACAACGTCACACATACATGCATAGGAACGTTCGGTGATCGGATTAGCGCGAACACATTGATATATCGTCATCCTCAAGCCACGAGGTCAGTTCGTTATTCAACTAACGAATGTATGCGAATGCATGTTTGTTTGAATTTCTGGCGACCCACCAGACCGTGTCAATAGCCAATACGTTAAAAATGCTCACTGCTTGAGCCGTCAAACGTCATAGTTTGAATAATATTTATGTAAGCCATTCCAAGCGTCGCGGTTTCGCTCGGTCTGGTATTAGTGCGTGTAAATCAATGGCAGGATTTATGTTCCTAAAAATACGTGGCGAATTTTCAAATCAGTATATCGACAACGTCATATCAATGTCAGCTTCAATATCAGTGAATAAAACGCTATCGGAATAATTAATCCTCTTTCATCGTCCCAAAACGAAATAAAACAATGAGAATGAAATTCAACGACCAGTTCGGCCAAAGAGCTTCGCTTTTTCGCGCGAGGCACGTCCGCGCACGGTGCCTGTGCTGTTCGCTCCATGCTTCAGATTTTGGGTGACGACGAAGGGAATCATAAAAATTGCGATACAGATTCACGGCGAACTTTGAACACGTACAAAAAACGGTATAAAAATACAAGAAATCAAGAAACTCGCTTACAGACCGATGGAATTGAAAATAATGAAAAAATTCCTGAAAATGTATTTCAATGGCAGAAGTTCGTTGAGTTGTCTTGAAAGATGTACAAGTTACGGATCTTCTCAAAGTTTGAACGTCCGCCATTTGGAAATGCTCTGACAAAGTTGCTGAAACATCGTCCAGGTGCAAATTTCAGCCGAATCGGTTCAGTGTTCCGTCTAGTATCGCATTGACAAAAAGAGCCATACACATAGGGGCGGGTGGGGCAAAATGGACCGGCGGGCCAAATGGACCGGTGAAAAAAAAAAAAGATTGGTTGCAAAATTCGAGTCTGAATATGAACTTTAATGATACAATTGATGTGAAATTGACTGAAAAAATTAAAATAAAGAAAAATAGCAACATAATTCATTATGGCTTTCTGGTTTGCACACAATAATCACACTGATATTGAATGTTTTTTGAGTATTCTCCAATTTCACATCAATTCTATCAATAAAGTTGTTATTCATACTCAAGTTTTTCAATCAACCAGTTTTTTTTTTTTTCACCGGTCCATTTTACCCCGCCGGTCCATTTTGCCCCACTCTTCTCTACATCCATACATCCATTTTTGAAAATACTTGCGATCGTTATTGTGGGTGACAAGACATGGTTCCCAGATGGTTTTCGAATGATTGCTCTATCCGGAGTTTTCTACGCTGGCGGACGAATTTCTGTATTCGCGTCAGAGAATCACTAGAGGTGACCAAATATACCCAGAATGTTCAAAATAAACAGAGATACCTGTACAAAATGAGATTATTTTATACATCTTTTGTGACTATTTGCTCTCCCGTCTCGCAGATCATCTTATTTACTTTTCAATTTGAATGAACAGATTGCATTCGCGGATCAAAGGAACATCGTAGCCGAGACACAGCCTTTGCATTCGCTCTACGTGGTCGAATATCTCGCCCAACAACATGTGGGGTTATCAGTATCAGGGAGGAAGAGACAGA
Source organism: Tenthredo distinguenda (assembly GCA_947538915.1). Taxonomy (NCBI): domain Eukaryota; kingdom Metazoa; phylum Arthropoda; class Insecta; order Hymenoptera; family Tenthredinidae; genus Tenthredo; species Tenthredo distinguenda. The sequence continues at coordinate 4,430,105 of OX384536.1, read as the reverse complement.
GAGGGAACTGGAATGCCACCATTCCTTAAACTTCGAGAATTGAACTATACTGGCGCTGCTCTACTTTTTGAATTTCGCTAGCGGGTACGAAGCTGAAGCATTAATCCGTATACGTGTAGGTGATATAGGCTTCTCGTCTTGGTATATGAACGACCGTACATACATTGGAAATCGTCTGCGGCGTTAAGTCGAGGTATTTCCTGCCTGCGGCTGCCTGGATGGAGTTTCAAATTCCTAGAGTGCCACAAACGCCTCGAGAGCCTCGAATGCATCAAAGAAGAAAGGGAAACTTTTATCACCCCGATAGCCAGCCCATGACGAAAAAGACGACGGCGAGGGCGACTTCTTTTCAAGGAAACATTCGCTCCCAATTTTTTTCCAGCTTCATACTTTAGCAACTCGGAGCGGGGGGTTAGACGCAAAGATATTAAGGAGCCCGAGGAAAAGTGCATGAAATAACTAGAAGAAAAAGGTTCGGGAAAACTAAGTGAAATAAGACTGCACGTTGCACAGGAGTTTCACGTCATGTCATCAGTCCTGCAGTCAGACAAATGGGAATTCGTTTGAAACTCATAAAAAACCATGAGCCGATGCTTTCACGTCATTTTCGAAAGTCCTTCACCTTGGGAATATTTCTTTTCAAACTCTTGATACGATTTGAAAAAATATTTTATTGGATTAGTTTTTTCACAGTTAATCCTGTCGTGAATTATTTTTTTGGAATACCTACGACAACGAATAGTTATCTTCAGTCAATCAGAGTGAAGACTTAGCCTTAAGTATCTTGTGCATGAATGCATGTGCCTAAAAAGACTAAATGTATGCGAGTGTACCTAAGGAGGTTCTCGAATAAGAAGGAATGAATTATTGAATACATTCGGGTGTATGTGCGCATTGTGGATAACGAATAGTCGCTATGAATAGTGCAAAGTGCTTTCTAGATAAAGTGCCCATGGCTAGAGAGTTCGCGGTGGACCACCACAACTGGCTGAATATTGCTCACCATGCCTTTATCTGCCTTCATAGTAAAATAGTGAGATTGTGGCAGCAGTATCAACTTCTTTTGATGGGCAGGCGAGAAAAACAACGAAAATTTCATTTGAACTACATTTATGTCCCTCAGAATTTTTCGAATTCCTGTTTTTTAAAAAAGGGAGGTTATTTCAATCACCCCGAAAACGAGAATCGCCTTCGGCAATTTTCAAATGGACGTCTTGATGCGTGTGTCGTGATCGATTTTTCGTCCGACGATATCGCGAGAGTGAACGAAGGGATTTCATCCTTGCTGGTATCAATAGATGCGGTACTTTCCAACTCAGCACTGATTAGATTTCGGATTTGATCGGTCAAGTAGTTTTCAAGTTATTCAGGGCACAACATTTTGAGAAAAGAAATTTCAATTGATGATACGTCGAGAGCTGATCGACGGATCTTTACGATTTTAGCCTCAATCGATAGGATTTGCTCCAACTCAAATCTGGTTCAATTTCGGAACTAATCGATTCAGCGCTCTTTGTGTTGCAAATGAAATTCCCTTCTTGCTCGTCATTCTTTTCTTGCTCTTTCAATTAAACTTTTTACTCATAGAATCCCACTTGTTGAGCTCGAAGAATCGGAAGGGGCAATTCCAGGACTGACCTATCGGGGGCATCCGATTTACCTGCTCGTTTATTATCAAAATGGCGAAAAATCGTTACTTTGAAACAACTACTGGATAGGATGCAATAAAAAAACTAATGTACCTAGATAACTACTCCGTGAGATAAGATAAGGAGAAAAATTGCATTACAGTTCGGACCGCCGCCCCGTTTCCTGTTTCCTTCGTCTAATAGTCTTCGGAATCTGTTCTAATGGCATGAATACAGGCGTAGAAACAGCGAGCCAGTACTTATTCGGTGAATAAATTCTGGCTAATCTATGCAGCAGATTGAGTATATACCTAGGTGTTTGAGAATTTCATTCGCTCGGCGATCCAGAGTCTAGAATTACACTTCTACGAGCGACTGCAGCAGTCCGTAGTGCAAATAGTACCAATCTGAAAGTCAAATTATTTAGATCTCACTTCACCGCAAAGTTCTTCAATTGCCTGTGAAGCTTTGAGCATTTTCTAAATGTACGTCATGTGCTGCATTCATTCTAGAACCTTTTCCGCGTATAAAATTGCATTTTAACGCCTTAAATGCTGTAATGAACCATTCGCATTTTCTGTTTGAGAAGTCTTCCATTTTGTCCAACTAGCGAACGATGATTCACTTGGCAGCCCGATTTTCGCTTCTCAGAGACAATTTTCGTCACAAAAAATGAATAAATATTAAGAGTGGCTTGATGAATGATCTGCTCATCGCCTATGATCGTCAGAACTATTTTTTAACCTGAAAAAATAACATTATCTCAGCACTGTTACCCGCGGAGTAAATCTCACCTGAATTCATTTGAATCGGCTTACATCTGAGTGCCTCCTCTATTCTCAGACTCCACAAATAACAACTGGACAAGCTAAGCAAGGACATCTTCCGCTCTTGGAATCGTGCGATTAACAAAATCACGTGAACCGAGATTTAACGAGACTTTCAGAGTAATTGCAAAAGGGAGGTCTGCGCCTGTCCGTTCCATAGACACTCCATCTCTTCCGCGTTTACGTTTACTCGGAATCGTCGACGTAGCATGTGCAAATTTTCACTCCTGAATATATCTCGATAATATACTCGAGAAATATTCGCCTCTGAGCTTGAGTCCAAATTTATGATTGCGAGGATAAAATTTTGCACATACTAAGTTTCAAAATTCAAAATTATACGTAGCAGCCAAGTGGCGGCATAAATATTTATAACACGGTTCGGAGCCAAAATTTTATCAGGTCGGTGCAATATCCGAAATATTTACTATCTTGATAGAAAAAATTTAGTCGCAAAATTCTTTCAGTTGAAAACGAATACATCGTCACGATCGAAGATCCTTGTTCCTGCGTTCAATTTCGATAAATCATATTGACGGAGTATCGAAAAATTATTTATGCAAAACTACAACCCTGGTCAACGGGTTGGACCAAAACAATTCAGAGACTCAAAAGTTTAAAGGTGAAATGTAACAAAAAGGAGATCGATTTTCTGAAAATTTGAGAGAGGCCTAACCCCATAACATTGACATATTCAGCAATAATTAAAGCTTGGGAATGTAATTTATGTACATCAAACAAACATCATGATCTGGCACCCCTAACTCGTGGGTTCAAGCAGGTGAGCTTAAAACTACATCGTTGAATAATTCAGAAGTTAATCATTTCTACGGCCCGTTTTAAATTCCGGAAACAGTATAATACCTTTGTATATACTACCGGTATATATAGGTATATATATGTAGATACACATATATACCGGTATCGAGAAATATTTACCATTATATCGTATATAGATTTTGTACGGGCATATTGTATAGAATTATATGTGAACATTATTTAGCTGTCAGTTCGTATGTGTACGTAGGTGTATGCGGTCGCCATAAAATCTCATTAGATTTACGAGTTTCACCTGACATTTCGACGTATCGCTGCACAGTATGTATAGTTATTTGATATCTATATTTTATTATCGTTGAATACGCGGATGGAATTAATTTTCCCGGTGCCAATTACTTCGTCGTTCGCAACTAGTTGATTAATTATTCATTCCGACTAACGTTTGCATAAACGTGACTGCTGCAGGGTGATTATGATCTACGATATCTACGATCCATGCAATAACCGACTATGGAATATCGGTTCTATTATACATGTGCTCAGCATACATTGAGAGAAAACTATTGTTCAATCAACAAAAATTTAATAACTGTTCCGTGTTGAAATAACAAAACTACTTTTTTGTATCAGCCAAATTACGCTGAGGAGTAGTTTGTAACATAACCTAAGTCGTGATAGTTCAGAAGCCTCTTTATGGCAGTTTATTGGTACCAACAAGGCCGGAGTTGATAAAGACATAGAGTCGATTATTTCTTATCAGATTCTTGAAAGAGAAACTTGCTTCGTTCATGTCCAGCCAATAGCTAGCTGCTCAACATCGGAATTGCCAACCCAAAAGTTATATTGCTTGATCACATCATAAGCTCCAGGTTATCACGGGGCTGGGTTAATTCAGTTGCGAGAAAACTTCGCCACCTGGCGGCGCTACGCGCCCCTGCAAAGACTTGCATGAGTAGCGAAAGCGCTCTGTTATTGGAACCATATTTCGGCCTGTAAAACCCATTTTGTTGTTTGTATGTATAAAGTCGAATTTTGCTGATGCGAGAAATTATTTTGGTAAAATGGCAGTAAAAGTAGTTGATCGAGACGATTTTGTTATGTCTATGAAAGTATTTTCTGATTATGAAAAGGAGCTGATTCAGGATTACTTTTAAAACGAAGAAGGTACGAAAGTCTCGAAAAATATTTGTCAGGACCGAGTTTTAATCAAGCTTTTAATTAATTCGTCCGTTACTTATTTATAGGCCACAAAGTGAGTTAGTTAGCCAAAGTGTTGAAATTACTTGACAACTCTCTTCGTCCGGGAGAAGTCTGCCAATTTCAGCCGGAGGTTTATTTTTTATAAAGTTTCGATGAATTGTCGATAATTAAACGTCTTTCACCTGCTTCCAGTTGTGTTTCTTCTCCTTTTCTTACCCTCATCATTACGGGGATTTACTCATAAGTTCATTAGCGATTGCTGATTAGAAGCCCCACTAGACAGGAGTTACCATAACTCCATGGTTCAATAATGTCTCGAGTCTTGACACGTCCTTTTCCTTCCACCCCGAGAGACCAGGCAGACAATTATACCCGCTGTCATAACTCAATAAGATTTGTCATTTCTGATTACTGAGAGAAGGGATCATCTCGCTAACATCTGTGCGAATGTACTCAAGGATTTTAGACAATTGGTGTTATCCCAGAGATCGTCGCCACCTACGTATAGAGTATACTCTATGTATAAAGATTTTTTGAAAAGCTTTCGAACACGTGCACAAATTTAGCGGAACTTTTGAGCTGTACTCTATCATCCTCAACCCTCGACGATGGGGGAGTCTCCTTTGACCCGTCCCATCCTCCGTCCTGTTCGAGCTGTTTTCTTCTTCTTTTACCAAAAGTAATGGCATGGAAGGTCTAAGTGTCAGTCCCGTGGGTATTGATAAAATTTTTAATGACATATTAGTGACTCAAGGTTCAAGTCTAACAATAAAGTGTCAGCTGAGTGATAAAAGGACGAAAAATATGGTGTAAACTCAACGCGAATGGTACAAGACGGTGAGAGAACCATTTTTAGAGGTGTTATGGCAACGAAGATGCTGCGCAAAGTGGATTACTAAATTATACAGCGGTTTTTTCGTCAAACTTCCTGGAGAAGGTTATTTATTCTTTTTTCTCTCCTGTACCAGGTCTCCAAGGACGCCGAGGACCACAAGGCCTCAAACTGGAGTTTGGAAAGTCTCTTTCTGGTGATTAGAAAACAAAAGACGGATAAACCAGCGCCATTTGCGCCCTTTGCAGCGCTTTATTAAATGGTTTCAATCGCGAATCTTGAGCTTTTGCAAGGCTCTTTATTGGAACGAGGGAAAATGTCGAATGGAGTAGCTGAGCCACCTTTCACGTCAGAACTTCATCATACTCCACCCCAGACATAACCTTCAATTCAAAAATACCATCGAATTGCACTCGACTTTGTACTGGATTTCATATATTGCCAGGATTTTCTCGTTACGTTGGCTGGTTTGTTCCAGCCACTATCCTTTGCACAGCGGTGCACAGCCAGTCTTCCTTATTACACTATGAACCTAAGCCGCCCAGAAGGGTGTATTAAGCACGTACCAGAATAAGGTCAAACGTGCCAGCGTTGCAACTGCGTATGGCAATGTATTGACTGTGTGTGTTCGTGCGTGTGTAGCCTATCTCACGCCAATATCAACGATCAGAAGTCAAGTAGTGTCTCAATTATTTGCAAAGGTGTGAAAACGTGTTGATATGAATCGAAATTTTAACAAGATACGGAAATATATGTGAAATAATCCGACGACTAGGTTTCCAAAACAAACTTGAAACAGAAAAAAAATTATCGATTTATATTTAGAATATATTTTTTTTGTCGCCACAAAGGAGTTTGCAAACATTGTCTCAAAAGGAATCGAGTTTTCATTTTATCACTCATGACACTCTAAGCCCTAGTTTTTGGAACTGAACAGATTCTCCCACAAAATGAACTCTGCATCTCGATGCGAGGAGAGGGCAAACTATTTTTCGATGTCTATTCGACATTTTGCGGCATGCACTTTTCCTCGCGTGCGAATTTTTAGAAATTCACTGATAAGGGACTTTTTGGGCTGCTTATTCCGAACTTAAACTCAAAATCATTGCGAATTCACTTCAAAATCAGTACTCGTCGGTTTTTGGGATCGCTTATTTCCCATCTGAAGTCAAGATACGAAAATTCAAAAACGTGGTGATTTTGTTATTATTTAGATTTGAAATTAGCTGCCTCGAAAACCTTCGACCACTAATTTTGACGCAAGACTGTCTACTTTTGACGAAATTCCGGTACACCATATTGGACCCGCCATTTGTATTTTCTGTATTTTGACCTGAGAGTTGAAATTAGGGACCCAAAGAACCCATTCCGCGTGAGTTTCAAGGAGATCAGATGTCAGGAAAATTGTAGGCTTCACAAGGTTGGATAAACACAGTAAAATGGCTCGCGCCACCTCTTGGAGTTGAGGGAGGATTTGTTTTGTGTCGAAAACTAACATTTATAGCGATGGGAGTCGACGAAATAAAATGTCCGTTTTTTTTCAGACACCCTAATATCTATACGTGAGTTTTTTTCATCCACCATTTCAGACGAACTTCTCCATTCTGTAAATCTAGATCCAAGTTTAAAAAAAAAATTGTGCATTCTGCAATGATGAGCCAATAAGCTTTTCAGATCAACGGCACTTACGGTTACAAAATGGCGGCCGTAAAAACTTGCAGTGCGATTTTAAACGTAAAAACACATTGTTCAGAATTTGAGGTTAGATAGACACCTTAAGGAAATCACACAAGGGAAATGATTCTAAGCCTCTTCATTTCGTTTTTCAGACTTGCAAAATGAAATATTCCCCTCTTTGGGCAGCTATCTCAAAATCCAATAAAAAATATATCTATCGTGATTACAATTTCGTAATCCGATATAATTTTTGTTTTTAATACAATTTTCTCAGATGACCATTTTGCCTCGGTCTCCCCTTTATGCACTTTTTACAAAATGACCTTCGGTACAATATGCCATCTAGTCGAATGAACTGAATATTGAACACTTGAGTTTCAGAGCTGACGAAGCTGGACTAAATATAGTGATTTTGTTTTTGGCTTTCTGATCCGTGTAAGATTTCCTTTTCCAACTATTCGTGGAATAAGTTGTATCTCGCATAGCTGAATGCACCCTCACGCGCTTGTATAAAAGTAGGTAAAACCATACATCGGAATAAGAGCCAAAGCATCTTTACGAGGGGTCCTTTTAAAGATGTCAAGATAAGGATAAGGATAAGTAGACGAATGAATAAGTAAAGGTGTATCTTCTAGAGTGGGTTGGCAGTTTACCATCGCCCGAGGCGACGGTGGTTCGCGAGAAAATGTATACCTATATATAAATGTATAAAACAGAAAAAGAATAAAAGATATCTCGTCGAAATTTCTTGAGTGGTGCAATTCGGGTTCAGGCACGTCGAGGGAGCGAGCTTTGCCGAAAGGATATCTTATCCAAAAGCGCGAGTTTTCACGATTTTCAAATTTCGCTGGCATACAATATACTTACTCATATGCGTGAATATAGGTTTGTATACATAGGTACATATATATATATATATATATATATATATACAGGGTGTCTGGAAATTCGCGGTATATATACAATCCCTATATGTATCAAAGCGACGGATGCCGAGGGCGTGCAGAACGAAGGAGTCCTGTTTTACGTTCGGCGGAAACCCGGCCCCGTCCAACGAATTGACAAAGTTTGAACTTTCAGCTCGTGTCTCAGGACTTACCGAGACTCTTGAGAGAAGGAGAGCTGGCTGGCTACTCGAGGAAGTTAGATTATCAACTTTGCTCGGGTAAAACTTTACACCGTATTTTAAGGAGAGCCTTAATTTTTTTTCCTCGGCCACGTCCCGGCTGATCCACAAGAGACCGCAAATATACTCCAATCATCATATCTCCTGTCCAGTTATATCCTTTTTCATTCCTCCATCCATTCTTCACAGTCATGATGATGAAAAATCATGTTTTTCGAATCACCGGTACGCTGTGAAGAGATATTCTATCGATTCAATTTCTTCGGAGCTGATTACTAATATCTTGAAGCATTTTTCAAAATTATTTCAGATTTTATGGACCTCGCTTTGGGTTGATTGATCGCAAAGAAGTTGAAGTCGTCGACGTGATGCACAAGTCGATGCATCGTTCATCAAAACTTTTTCAAATTCGGAGCGATTATTCTACATTGATGTTATTTCAGGGCAAGCCGATGATGATTGATGAATTTTCATTTTAGATACAGAAATTTTTGATTCTGAGACATTTGTTTCGTAGAAGTTGAGAAGTAAAGTGTAACACTTTACGTGCTCACAACCATACGAGCTGTCTTTACCTGGACGATGTACCAGTAGCTTTGTCAGACCAAAGAAAAAAAAGAAATGGCGGACGTTCAAGCTTTTGGACAATCCGTAACTTTCATATTTCTTGAGACAATTCGACGAACGTTAGAACAAATTTTAATGTTTCGATTCATGCCGGTAATTTGTTGAAGATGATAAGTCGAAATTAAAGCAGCTGCTGTTCCTTACAAGACAAAAAGTTTCATGGTTTGGAAAATGTCCGGCTTCTTTCGATACGCAAGACAAGCGCGGTTTCAAACACGGTTTTTCGAAATGCTGATTTGACTTGTCAGCCATTTTTCCGGAAATGGCCAAAACTGTATGAACAGATCAGAACTTTCGTGCATCATCTGCTATCTTGAATAAAAAATCTTTCATGCAACGAAATTCGCGATACCCGCCCCGGACACATGTATATTCTTGATAAATCGATTGTAATGAACATTTCTCTCAGTGTTGGTATAAATCGAGAGGAAATTTCTTGCCTCACTAGATTCTAGAGGCCCGAGGAGAAAAGAGTGTTAGAAACGTCCGATATGATAAAGGGAAAACATTTTTGTGCGTCAGATTCACGCGGCTTGAAAGTCAAGTGTTTCATCCCTGCAGGTTCTATTTGATCCTCGAACAGATAGAGACATCATATTTTATGTAGGCAGGTATATCGCCAGCAAATGCTATACCGTGTACTGCAGCATGGAATACGGCTGTGTAATACCTACTAGGTCGATAAATGCCAGCGAGTTATCAGCCCGTTAATGGGTTCAGAATAACCGACACTTTGCCACAAAGCGATGGTCAGTTAGGCGTGAAATAACACGGGAGCTTATCAACCGCTGTTAAAGTGCGGGAAATTGAAAAAATAAAAATGTGCCAAAGAAAAAAAAACCGCAAAGCTATTATCGCGGTTATGCATTTAATAACACCAAGCGAGACATTCTTTCAGGTAGAATTAGTTTTTCAATATCAATTGAGCAGCGATTTATTTTTTTTTCTGCAACCATTTTTTTTTACATTTTTTTCAAGGACAGTTCGAAAAATAATGGTTAGGCTAATTCATGTAATTTCAAGTGTTGCTGTCCTGTGTAGCAGTGCGGCACATGGAAGACGTTCGGTTCGTATTAAATTTCCTATGGAATATTGTGAGCTTTCGAATTCAAATCAAGATGTATGGTATTGCAATTTCATTCAAAGGTTTGACTGGAAATGAGAATCGCCTTGGTATGTCAGTAAAGCAGATTCGTAGCTTTTCCTGTTTTTTGATGAATATATGGAAATAACATCCCACTCGAATCTCACGGAAGAGACGTAAAAAACACGCAGGTGAACCGGGTCGCCTTGATAGGCCAACCGTAGAACTTCCCCGTCCAGATTTATCAAGCTCAAAAAACAGTAATGAGTAAAAAGTTTAATTTAAGGAAAAAAATGTGTTCCGAGCGAACATTTAATTTTTTTTTTCAACACAAAAAACTACTGGATCGATTAAATCCGAAGTTTAACCAAATTTAGGTTGCAGCAAGGCCTATCGGTTGCGTCCAAAATCATAAAAATCTGCTCAAGATCTGTACAAGAATCTCAGTGAGTAACGCAATCCGAAATTCATGGCCTCCCAGATAGCCACCTGTTCTTATCAGCAAACCAAGCGATTGCCCATTTGAAATACAATTTATTGCAGGTTGTCTATATGTTTCTGTCAACATGTTTCATTGAAATATATTTGTAGCAATTCGGTGTAAATATACCCACAACTTGTTTCTGACACCGCAGCAGCGACGTGAGCAGAGCCATGTTTTCTGCAAGTTTGCGCGAATGAGTGGTAAATAGTTTGTCATCGACAATTTATGTTAGTATACTCGCAAGTGCCCTGAAATTATTTCACTCTGTTAGGACAATCAGGAATGATAGTAGATCGCCAGCTACTGCTTTTGCGAAGATCGAATGAGAATAGTTGCTTGTAAGTACCCCAAAAAGTAGTATCGCGCTGTGCCGATAGGTGCTGGACAGCCTGTCCGTCTCTCGCATCGAAACTCCGACGCGGGACGATCCTATTGCGTGATTAAGTTGCTACAAAGTATCGATTCCGTAAGATGTCGGTAATTCTTTCATGAGATGCAAAATCGTAGTTTCTCAGTCATTTCTTTATCGAATGATATGATATAGTGCTAAAAATGTGTGGTTTGCCACCGCCGACTGCGAAAGTATTTCAAAAATGCAATAAATCGAGTGCAATTGTGAATAATTCCATGATTCCTCTGATGATAACTGAATCTGTAAAAAAAAATCGAAATTTCGAAAAGAGGAAATACTTAGGCACTTTCTGCCGAAATGATGCAGTGATCCCGGAAGTTTGATTCCGATCGGTTGTGTGGGATGGGAGAAACTACGAATCGCGTTTCCGAGGTGACCCGAGTGTCTATCAAAACTCCTTAATGTTTCGGCAAATGTTCTATCATTCTGAAGGTAGTAAGCGGTGGCCACTTGCCACCAAAAATCAGACAAAATTGGTGAATTGTCTGTAATGTGACGGCATTCGGACAACACATGGCTATCTCCACTATTTCGATCTGGTCTAACCTATACATTATATTTCTCTAATCGCTGATTCGGCTCATGGGCCCTTTTTCCGTAAATGACTTCAATTTTCATTGCATCAGAATGTAATTATAGAATAATTATGGGTTCCGGGCTAACGCGTTGCCATAACACTAAAGTATAATGAACCCTGCATACATTTGTGCATAATACACCCACGTGGATGCATATCAACGTTGCAGCAGAATTACGTTTTCAAATTTTCGAGTAGAATCCTCTTCGCCAGTTGGAACGATGTGGTTGCCGTGCCGACCGAGTGTCGAGGGGATGCCCGGTGTTTTGTGACGAGGGACGAACGGATGTGACGTCACAGAGCTCGCGGAATGACGTATGGGCACTGATAATGAAAGCATATACATATACGAGAGATATGCCTCTTCACGCTGTTAGCTACGAGAGCTGTATATTATATAGTTTCCGTTTGTTCCACAGCCCAATGCTGCTGCACGATACAGCGATAAACCACCTGAAATTATCTCTACATATAGCTACGATACATCATATCTATATATACCCATTTATGTACCCATATATACCAATACTCACGCGGTTTTCGATTAATACAGTCAAAGCAGGAGCAAACTGAAGTTCAATTTCGGCGTCCCTTTGTCTTCGTCGAAGAGGACGATGAAGGAAATGCTCTAAAGTGATGTACCGCAGCCATAAGTAGGTTTAGGTTCATGGTATCCATGCAGACATGACCAAAGTGAGTTTCTAGATCGTGTACTGTCCAATTAGTCGGTGGAGAATTGACTGGCACAACGTTTCTTAATCACCGATTTGGTATTGCATTCACTTTCCAACACTGACTTATGTAACGACAAAAAATATTGGAAAACGTCACGGAAATGTTTCTAATATCACAATTTTGGATGCAACAAGGGCGTACAGTGAATTACCACGTTTTGAAATAATTGGGAAAAACGCGGCATTCAGTCAGCTATGGATATTACGTAGCGACCTTTTTTCATGCGTGCTCCGTCACGGTACCAATTAGACCTAATATGTTGGCTGCATCAGCAAATATCACCGATTGAGCGGAATAAATCGTTCAAATTCGAGCTATGTACTCTTCTAGCAAAAAATTGCATAGAAATAAAACATCCGGCGTCCGATACGTTGGGAAATCATAGAATTGCTACTATTTACGAAGAGTAGGTGGCAAATTTTTGAATTCACTAGTGAGCTTTCGGAAGATCGTACAGTAACAGAGCTCGGAAATTAGGTGCAGGATAAATATTGTGTTATCCTTTAATTGGGCATTACATATGTTTTTGAACCAAAACCATTGTATAGATGTACACCATCTATACAACCCATTTCACGGTGTCCTTTACGCTGGAGCAGATGTGTTGCGTTCGCGTGAATCTCCTTCAAATTGATGCAATAAAGTCACATAGGCTCAACATTGGTGAAACATTAGAAATACAACGTTTCCAAAAACGCGTAGAACTTATTAGTAATACTAGAATCACAGTAAAGAAGTTTGTAAAATAAAAGATACGAGACGTAAAGATTTCTAACTCGTTTCACGTTGTTTATGAATATTCCTCTGATGTTGTTTTGCGAAAAAAGTAATCTGTCGTTTTATACGCATGATTGTTTCCCGTAAACAATCGGATACTTTCAAACCTTAGGTCTAAAGGTTCGCGTCCACGCTAATTGGGTTCTGTTGTCGTATTATTCAAATACAAGCTCATCCAATTTCGGATTAGAATGTGATTCCCGAGGCCAAAACAACCCGCAGTTACATTTCTACAAAGTATTCAGCTTCTTGAGAACAGTAGCGAAAAAAAAATTCCGATAGATTTACGCACGATTACCTAACTACATCCAATATGCGATATATATTGGCTCCGGTTATTACGACAAAAACTCACATATAAATAATTGTATATAAAATTTCGCAGCCTGCAAAAAAGAAAAGAGAATTTCCAGAGCCAACGAAGTCGTCTTTTGGCTCAACGTTGCTTTGCAAATTCAATGTAATTCCTCTGCTATAGGTGTGGAGGATATTTTCTTATTGTAACCAAATAACCGATATTAATTTTGTCGGTCCAACAAAAATATTCCGCAAACGCAGTTTCATTTCATTGAACAAAATAATTTCTACAATCTGCAAGGTCTTGGTTTGTATTTATTAAAATGGATTTTGTCGGTTCAAATTTGATCCTACTAATCGAACTAATCTTCCAAAACTTCAAAGAGACATGTACGGTGGTAAGGTTAGGTAGCAAAGTTTTCTCGCAACTAAATTAGCTCAGTCCTCTGATAACCCCGAGCTCATGATCGGATAACACAATATAAGTTTTGGGTTGGCAATTTCGGCGCTAAGCAGCTACCTACAGGCTGGACATAATGGAAACGGTTTTTGTTTCTAATAATCTAATGACAATAAATTGACTCTACGTTTTCATCAACTCTTTCTACCCTCTGCACTAGTAAACTCTCTCGAAAAAAACTCTTAGACGATCGAAAATTACTCTTTCATTTTCACAACGCTTCTCGAGTTCGAAAAGTTACGTTTCGGTTATATTATAAGAAACGTAATCGAGACGTCGCAGAAACATTTCAAAAGAGCCGCCGCACACGCAGACTAGTTCCGCTCTCACTGCTAGGTGCAATTTCGGCGCGAGGGTCTCTCGAAAGTAGAGATATACCGTTTTAGAACATCCCGCGCCCGGCTGGGTTGGTCTGAGGTGGATAAACAGGTTTCAAATCTTATGTCATGAAGGGGGAAATTTTCATTTATCCTTCACATTCCTAAAGTGTACCAATAACCACAATCAGGAACCTATCTCAAACGTTCTGTGCAGTTTGGTTGACCCAAAGCTGTAGTTCATTGATTTTGGCTCATCCGATATCCCAGTTTTGGTGATTCAATCATACTTTGGCTTACATCATACGGTAGTTCGACGTAATTATTCAGTTTAATGCTGGCTGCACAACAAAATGGTTGAGAAAAAAGTTGAATTGTAAACCAATGGAGCTATACAGGTATATATGTATATATTCGCACGAAGCGAAAATTGATCACATATTATTCATGGGATATCGAGACCACTTTCGGTTTGATTAGAAAAAAACGAATATCGACCTTAATCTGTAATTCAATTTCCTTAAGGTCTGAATACATTTTTACCATAAGAAATAAGAGCCCAACCAACGGCATCCTGAGGCTTATGGCTTATAAGTTAGCCGCAAGACTTTGCAACCAGTTGCCGAAAAAACTCATTCGAAACTGAGATTAGCCGGGGGCGAATAAAAAACGACTAAAAAGGTAAAAATTATTGGAAGAACTTTTTCGGATCTTTGCCGCACTGGAAGACTGTACTAAATATAAGCTTTCACACTTCGCTCTCGCAATTTCTTTTACTCATTTCAATGAATTCAATACACAATTAATTAAACAATATATTATAATTATATTGTATATTTTCGTTGTATTTGCCCACGAGATTCTCGAACTCGGTGAGTATGGAAAATCAAGTATAGAAAATGGTTTCGAAAGTTATTTGTCGAACGAATTTAGGCTCACCTTAACACTGTCATCTTGAGAAGACGTAGCTGATGGTGAGATGTACCAGCCACAAGTTGAGAACAGCCCGAGAAACTCCATTCCCGTCGTGAACAGCGGCTGGAAGTTCACCTGAAATCACAAAAGGTAAAATAATGAATCAAGCAACTTTCCTCCGAGACAATTCTGCAAAAATTTTCATCAACTACGTAATACCTGAAAGTAAAAGTTTTGATTTCTAAAACTCCCATACCTGCTCCTTACGTCACCATAAATAACTCTCAAAATCTTTCTTGTAATTTTCGAAAATAATTTTGCATTATTTTTTCCGCAGATTGATGTTTATTTATCAAAAAACACCCAAAGCATTACTATTTCCCGTTTTGATTCTTAACTTTTTTCTTATAGAATCTTGAAAGCCTTCCAACGGTATCCCAGGGCGCCCTACGAGAGTATAGGGATGTATACATACATATATACACCTCCGAGTGAATCTTGCTTCCTAAATTTTCAAGAATGGAGAAACACTTCGAAAATCTCTCGAGCGTCAATGGTTTCTTGGGTAGAAATGTTGAGCATGAGATATTGGAGTCTAGCCACGAATGAGCGTGAAGTTGTAATAAATTAATAGAACCTCGTCGTAACAGCTGACACGCGGATATACGCACTGACACGCCAAACATGGCCGCCGCGTCAGACGACTGGAATCATATGTCGGCGATATAATGATTTCCTGCACTCGCCGAGTGCTAAGGACTATTTCATGCACAACAATATCACGGCAGGAATAGTTTGGTCATGACCCCAAAGGCCCAAATTGGAAAACAATCTAATAATCAGAAACAGAACATGTTCGTATGAACTTGGCCCTGCAGGTGTAGTTCGAAAAAGACATTTCAAACCGTCTTGTTATCCTTCGTTTTAAAAGCGAATGAATTTGTACAGTTTAGTTACTTCACTCCCTACAATTATAGTTCGATTTGAATATTAGTTTGGACAAACAATATTCTCTTCTAATTGTACTGAAACTATATCGATTCAGCTAGGAACCCGAGTATCATGATTGTTTGTCTATGTGGGATAATTTCTATAAAGACTCGATTATCTTATTGCATAATCGTCAATTGTGGACTACCAAGTGAGAACTCGATCACAGCTGATTAATACCCTCTCGAGACGAGAGCCGGGTATTAGTAAGTCGATATAATAATCATCATACTACAACGTTACTCTAGCAATCTCGGAAATGCCAATATCGGATTTCTCTCGCTTTGTACGACGTAATTGTTGTCGATATCCTGTCGCATTGGATAACTACACTTGGCTAGGTACTTCCTTAAAGCTTCCGGGGTATGCAGCCCAGAATTTCCCGGTGTATTATGGGAACCGAGAAACAGTATTCGGAGATATCTGCCAATTATGTAACAGGAAATAGTTGTTTAACAGACAAATTCGATACATTTAAGGAAGTACATACATACACCTTCAAAATAACACAGGCCAACGAAAAAAATATTTGTAAAAACTTTTTAAATCAATTTACCTAAATCTTATGTATTCTTGGGTGCTGAAACCGTATTTGGTATCAGTTTTTTTTTTATCACCAACGATTCTCTCCCAATAAGACAGCAATTATATATTTCAAAAAATAGAGAAAAATAGGGAAATTAGAAATGAAAAATTAAAAAATCAGTTTTTTCTTTATTTATATGTTTTATTATATATATTATTGGGAGAGAATCGATGGCGATAAAAAAAAAACTGATATCAAATACGGTTTCAGCACCCAAAAATACACAAGATTTAGGTAAATTGATTCAAAAAGTTTTTACAAATTTTTTTTTCGTTGGCCTAATTTATATTTATTTAATATATAAAAATGTGAGAAAGTGTTGGGTGGTAGGACTTTTTTATTATTATTTTCAGAATCAGCACACCAAATAACACAGGAATTAGCTAAATTTATTAAAAAAGTTTTTTCATCGTTGGCCTGTGTAATTATTCAAGTTTTCAACAACTGATTATCTGTATCCTCAGACATAATTAGAAATTATTCCCGATTTTATGGGCTCCCCTAACATAGATATTGAGTCTATCGCAAAGAAAAAGTGGTTGTCGCAGGGTACGGTCGCATCAATCATCGAAACTTTTTCAAATTTTGAGGAAATATTTTTGAACGATGGATTTCACGGCGGAAAAAAAAATTAGGTCAGAATGGAGAAATTTTGTATCTAAAAATTGATTTTCTGGTAGTTTTTCTCGTGATTTTCTAGGGATTTGTATTTTTTTCACGTTTTTCTCATGTTTTGAAAATGTGAAAAGTTGTCATTTTTCATAGTTGAATAAAAAAAAAATTCATAACCTCTAAAAACGCAAATGATATCCATTATTTGAAGCTGAACATTTTTTTTTGAAACTCCAATGGTGCGATCAGAAAAAAAACGCAACGTCTAATTGTAAGTTCGGGAGATTCTCAGGGAAGATATGAAGTTAAGTTAGTTGAGTTTAGATTGCGCTGCAGGGCTGACATGAGTCCTGGCGCGGAATATGTAACGCAGAATACGTAGGTAAGGGTCTCTAGTCATTAATAACAGAACGGTTTAATTCCAAGAACGGTGTAAAGTGCGGGCGACACACTCCAGACTAGCTGAACTGAAATTCAGCTCTGTATTCTCAAGTTTCGAATTTCGGGTTTCAACTCTGAAGTCTTAAGTCTTAGGTCTTAAGTCTTGGAGGCCAGACCTGCAGCGGCGAAGAACGTTGTAATTGAGAGATAGAAAGGGCAACAAGATACGCGAGGGAAGAGTAACATCTTGAGGTCTCCGTCAACGTTCACACAGATGTTTTAGAAGACAGTAGCTAGCTAGTAGTTGTCTTCGTAAATTAATTAGACCAATTTCTAGCCTTGATGTAAACTATCTTCTCTGAGTCAAGGAGCTGCCGAGGAGCCTGGGTGCCTCTTGCCCTTACGGGTTCATTCTTATTCTCTCGAAAACGCGTTAGACAAGACCGAAGGCGATTTATCGGGCCGAGTTTCCAGAGTCGAATTCGAATGTATAAGAACGAGGGAAAAGTAAGTGAAGGCGAGAATAATAAAATACGAAGAACGAAATTCGCTTTACTCCTGAAATATTTCCATTAGAAGTCGCTCTGCACAGACTGCATAACTTAGTCCAATGCTGCAGCAGCACCAGAGCTTCCAGAAACGGAAGAAAGAATTTTCCTACTACCCTTAGGTCCGGATAATAATGCATTTTATTTAGAGATTTCAACTCCGTATTTCACTCAATTTTTCGTCTTCTTTTTTTTTTTTTTTCTTTCTCTCTTATTCTCTACTCAAAGAATTGACGAAACTTTTCAGCTGGAGAAATGTCCGCTCAATGAATAGATTCAAACACAAGTTCTATCAAAAACCGGAAAGTCTGCAGATGCAATGAGAATTTTGAATATCTGTGTAAAAAATTCTGATTCTAACTATTTTTTTTTTTTTCAATTGATTGACAACGTAATGCAGTCCTTATAGTTTGTTACCAAAATTGTTCAATCAAATATGCATATTTGTTTTTCAATCGACCAGTTTTATTACAGTAGTTCGCCAATCTCCTGAAGCATAATTAAGTAAAAGTTAGAAGCTGTGCGCCATCGAGTCTTAAGGGATCGTTCTAGTGTAACGCGTCGAAACATAGCTCATTTTCGGGATTTTTTTTTTTTCGATGGTTAAAATACGCTAATCAGTCTGGTTTTTTTATGTCAGATCAAAGCACTCATGAAGAACAGAAAATAAATTTTCAAACGTTCATTTTTTTTTTTTTTTTACATTTTTTTTCAACGGTTGAAAATGTCTTCGAAAAGAAAAAATGATGTACACGGTTGTGGCCGTAATTATTATCTGGAACAAAAGTTGTAAAAAGGTTATTAATTAGTATCAAAGCCGCTATCTTGCTATGGCAGCTTTTTTTCGAAATCTTCATATTTTTTTTAACGAAAAACTGTCGAAGAAATTTGCTAAATTCGATACTTTTTTTCAAACCACCGCCATTTTGTCAATTTAGATTTAAAAAAAAAAAAAAAACTTCATAGCAAGATAGCGGCTTTGATACTAATCAATAATCTTTTTACAACTTTTGTTTCAGATAATATTTACGGCGACAACCGTGTACACAGTGAGGACAGCTTTTTTTTCGAAGTCATTTTCGACCGTTAAAAAATGTAAAAAAAAAATACAAATAAACATTCAAAACTTTATTTTCTGCTCTTCATGAGTGCTTTGATTTGACAACAAAAAATCCGACTGATGAGCGTATCTTAACCATCGAAAAAAAATCGCGGAATCAGCTATTTTTCGACCCATTACACTAGAATGATCCGTTAAAGTTGGATCCAGTCAAAGTAAAAGCATTTAATTCAAGGATTCGGATCAACCAGTGCTTCCATTTCGGATATTCAGGTCTTCAGTCAAAACAGTCGAGATATGGCAATTTTTCATGCCCATCATTTGAATGTGAGGTCCTATGAATTCCAGATCTCTTTATCTCGCCGAACGATCTCACTGAGAATTTGTGGGACAAATTAGAAGACAAACCAACATATAAGAATCTGTTTTCCGGATGCTAAAGGCCCGAAAACGTATGCATTCGGTAAAATGGGCAAAAGTCATTTTCGACCGAGCCCAATACTTGTTTTTGGTACTAAGGCAATGAAAAGCAGAAAACGAGCATCGTTATATTTTTCGCAGATTTTTGAATCTCATTCGAGATATCATACGGATAGTATATGTATATGCATTGGTGAAGTAGCACACATATATACGTTAAAAATAAGTTACAAAGATATAGAGAAAGCGAGAGAGAGATCGGGGCGTAGATGAATGTCTAGATTAGGTTGAGTGGCAGAGATTTCAAGATCCAGAGATTTCTCAAGGTTTCATGCTGCAGGCTTCTCTCCGCTCTGCTCTTCCCTTTGGCGTCGAAACGACAGATAGAAGAAGAAAGAAGGGATGAAATGAGAGAGAAAGGAATGACGTACGGGTAGAGAAAAGGAGCTCAGGGAATTGACAAATTCCCCATCGATCTTGGACACCGGCCAAACCAACTATTCCTTCTTATGTTAGGTACCTACCTACCTCTGAAAAAAATAAGAAATATATCACCACCCCGTCCCACCCCGACCCCATGCCGCCAGTATCATTGAGAAAGAAAAGACGAGGGTGATTTTCTCCCTTAATCGCAGAGGCTCTCTCCTCAGTCTTTAGTCTCTTTGTTGCTCTTTCCCTTTCCCTTTCCCGTTCCCGTTCCCATTCCCTGATCCGCTCTCAATCTTTCAGCCCTTGCATGCGTAATTTTCCGCAAAGAAATAGAGAAAATCACAGTGCCGAGGAGGAAAACGAGACGCCAAGATGTTCGCGGAGTGAGAGAGAATGAGAGAAAGAGAGGGAGAGAAAAGGGAAAAAGAAGTGAGAAAAAGAAAAAGAAGCGACCTCAACGGTTGTAATTTATTCAGCAAACGTTTTTGTTTCTCACGCGGTTCATTTGCATTATCAAAAAAGGCGATATTATCACCGTGACAAAGTTCTCCTCGTCCTAACCCCACTCTGTTAATGTATTGACGACGATTTGAACAGCTTTTTGAAATTTCATGCCGCGATTATTTTAATCCGACTCTGAGCTGTACTTTAATGAGAAATGGTGTAGATTAAACATCATTATTCACGGTTTAAGAGAGAAGATTTATACGGTTATTTTCATTCATTTCATTTTCGTTCAAGGGTAAACACAGAGAAAAGTTTCGCTTTGATGGAAACACATTCCTGCATTTCTACACAGTCGAACAAATCTTTGTTTCATTCAAACTAATTCTTTGTTTATTTTTTTATATTTTTTAGTTTTTTCCATTTTAATGAAACAAACATTTTGCTAAATCAACCAAACACTTATTTTGAAGAAAACAAAAGAATCAGCGATGTATTTTCTGAAATCAAACAAATTTTCGATCAACTCAACATCTACATCTACATGATCTACATTTTTTTATCGAATCAAAAAAAAAAACAAATCAAACAAAATGCTCGGTTTAAATCAATCAAACTTGTCTCTGGTTATGAGTGGACGAATCTTCGACCAAAATTTACTCACAGTTGCCACATTCATCTAGTCTATAGAATTGTATAGTAAGTTTGAATTACTCCGTAGATATATATCACACTGTATTTTCATCTTGAAAGTATAATTAGCGTACATATAATTAATACTCCGTGGCTATGGCCTTTTTAAACAAAAATTGAATGGAAACTTTACGGCCGAGCTTTGTTCTATAACCGAGTTTGTTCGTATAACAATTTCCTATGGAAGTGTAATTTGTACAAAACTTTTGAAATATGTATCTTGCTTGTTATTATGTATTCAGTGAGAATAATTGCACACGGTAACATATTATACAAAGGGAACTTTCGCGTCAACTCGGTCATTCGCTGCAACGTTAGACTTTTTGGATTTGTTCGAAACATTTTTTTGCGCCTATTTCCAGTATTTATCAATTTTT
This sequence comes from Tenthredo distinguenda, assembly GCA_947538915.1. Classification (NCBI taxonomy): domain Eukaryota; kingdom Metazoa; phylum Arthropoda; class Insecta; order Hymenoptera; family Tenthredinidae; genus Tenthredo; species Tenthredo distinguenda. The sequence goes on along the minus strand of OX384536.1, from coordinate 4,408,810 downwards.
CCGTGGCTGCGAAAGATGCGAATTTTTCAATCCTACAATTTGTCGAAAAGATTTTCGCAGAACTGGCTGGTGCGAAATAGTTACAGAAAAAGTATAAAATCGAAAGAATAAAAAAATAGTAAGAGACGCATACGAGTTTGCAAATCAACGATAAACGTCAATTAATGTCAAAAATCAGTTTTACCTCAAGTGCCACTCATTTCTCGGGTACATATATATTCTTTACTTTGAGAGACATGGGGGGGGGGGGGGGGGGGGAGAAAAAATATGGAGAGAAAAATAATTGAAATCAATTGTCACCAAAAAAAATTCCGTAAAAGTCACGTATCTTTTTATACAAAAAAAAAAAAAAACCCTCAAACGGCGCAAAAAGAATGCCTGAAAAGGTGAAAAGCATAGCGATCATCATTCGTGCTCCTATTTTTCTCCGTTAACTATTACAGATTTGAATATCTATTATCCATCGGAGGGCTTTCAGTTGAGCTTATATTACGGATCTCGGATATAAATATATGGGAGTCATACGACAGAATATTACATATATATATGGGGCATTCCATGACATCTCGATCAAGATTCTAAGTCGATGTCTCTGATCGGCTTTATAATTTTTTGTATGAAAGTACATGACGAAAAACGCAATCGCAATTTTTTTCAGAATTTTTCGACCCAGCGTATCTGACCTATAATTTCAAAACTTGAAAAAAATACCCCCATTGTCTAAAATCTCAAAAAATTCACAAAAATCTTATGAAATATAACAACATTTTTGACGCCTATTATATAATATATTACAATGAGCTTTTATGTTTATTCTTATGTCAAAAATGCAATCCAATAATGATTTTTTTTTTTTTTCAGTTTTTCTCATTTATCTTTCAATGTGATGAAATCTCCGTCTTCTAATAGGCGTCAAAAATGTTGTTATATTTCATAAGATTTTTGTGAATTTTTTCAGATTTTAGAAAATGGGGGTATTTTTTTCAAGTTTTTAAATTATAGGTCAGATACACTGGATTGAAAAATTCTGAAAAAAATTGCGATTGCGTTTTTCGTCATGTACTTTCATACAAAAAATTATAAAGCCAATCAGAGACATCGACTTAGAATCTTGATCGAGATGTCATGGAATGCCCCATATGTAGAATATTCCGTGATCCGTGGCTATCGCGAATCTGATCGATAGATTTTTGTTCAGATTTCGGGAAAAATCATAAAAAAAACTGGAAAATGGCAACGCTTGAGAAAGACATATGGCGAAAATACGTGAGTCCGTTTTCTAACTGGTACAAGTATACAAAAAAATCATGGATCAGATCTGAGATGGTAAGGGTCAGATGCTAGCCGAGTTGGCATGAAATATCCTTTATAAAGACACGCGCTTCTTCTACCCGCAGAATTCTCCTGTTACCGGTAATCTCTTCATTTTTCTCTCCTGGCTGGTTAAAAAGAGTGGCTAGAATTTAAGAAAGAGAAAGGATCAGGCTTTTCGAGAGATGGTGCAGGGTGTCTATACATATGTATATAAAAGGTGGATCAGGAGGGTATTATATTTCACTATTTGAAGGGCTGTTATGCTGCAGGAGGTCCTTTCTTACACCGTTAAATTCTCTGGTGGAAATTTTCCTCTCCCAATATTTTCCTATAAACCAAAATCCAGAGTATTCCGGACGACTTTCTCATCACTCTTCTCATCCAGTTTGAAGAGTTGTACCTTGCAAGATCTGAAAGGGATTTCCACAAAACCACAGTTCAAATAAAAATTCAGAAAAATAAAGTGCAATAAATCGAGCGCAACTGTGAATAATTCCACGATTTCTCTGATGATAACTGAAACTGTAAAAAAAAATTGGAAATTTTGAAAAAACGAAATACTCAAGCACTTTCTGCCGAAATTAAGCAGTAACCCCCAAAGTTCCATTCCGATCAGTTTTTCGGTATCGGAGAAACTACGCATCGCATTTTCGAGGTGATCAGAGCGTGTATCAAAGCCTCTTAAGTTAACCTATTCAGTGGTTTCCGAGATCTAGTTGCCGCCAGGTCAAAAGATGTAGTTATAAGAAAAAGGTACCGGAAATAAAGAGTTTCGAATGATATTTGGAATCGAATCACTCCAAACCCACGGGTACGTATGTTCCATTCTTTATTAATTCATGTATCGTTGCACTAGCGATATTTCAGGAATTCGTCGCCTTGAAGCGTAAACCTGCTAAATCCATTTTTTATCTCATATGACATATTGATACCATTCGAAAGAAAAAGAGACGCGGCATCGTCCAAGTCAAATAGCTACTTCAATCTAAGACTGTAAGTGCCGAAAAATGCGTTATGAGTAAAACTGCTAAATCCAATCAGTTCAAATTTCGCCGCTGACTCCAGCGCCACCGCCATTTTATATTAGGTTTCGCCACCGGCTCCTTGTTCTGCTATAAAATATTAGTTTTTGTGTATATTTCGTGTTGTTTTAATACTTAATGATAGATATTTTGCAAAGGTAAGTACCTATTATTTGAATTCAGTTTTATTTTTTGTGGGATTCATTGATATCTAAGTGAAATTATGGTTTAAAATTCATAACCTTAATAGTTCGTTATTTTGGGAGCTAGCAGGTTTTTTCCAACCCACTTGGAACATTTTTGGACTTGGCCCTGAGGATTACAGTCCGTACTACGACAATTTACCCCATGACTGAAGAATAATTATTAAAAATATTATGTTCCTACCTTACCTATTAAGTTTAACGTATTACGTTGTTAAACAGCAAGTAAAAAACTTCAGTTGCAAATCTTAAGTTATGTACCTTTTTGTTTTTATAAAAAGAGATTAACGTTTCATTTATTGTTTCCCTCTGAAATGTTTTTAGATGATTGTTTAGATTTATGGAAGTCTATGTGAATTAATACTTAAGTTCATTTCTTGATTACAACAATTCCTTATAATTATTTTTCATGAATCCCAAAAACCCTGCTAAGTCCATCACAAGATATTACATACATCTACCAAAACCTGCCAAGTTACAAAATTGCTTATAAAACAGTAACAACTAAATTCTATTCGTTTATTTATAATTTTTACTATAAAATATTACAAAACAAACCAACTAGATTTTGGGTTTACTTCCTAAGCAATAAATATAACTTTTTAGAAGTTTTTTGTCTGCCCTGTAAAATGTCCTTGTAGTTAGTTAGCAGATTTACACGATGAATTCTAAGGCGATGAATTCATTGTTTGAAAGCAATTTTCATACACACTAATCATATTGAAACTTAGCAGAAATGCTATCAATTCGATAGATCGTGGTGCAACGTTTCGGCTATGTTTCACAAATAGAATGTAACAATCATCTCCACCCAACAATCAATCCATCTCCGATCACTATTTCTGTGGTATTAAGTTCGGCATTTTAACCTCAAAATTACTCCGCATTATCGAATGTTGTGGTTTAAATATTGATCACCTGCCAATATCGTCGTATTTCTCTGCAACGTCAGTGTAGAGTACAGTCATATGTAATTATGTAACGGAAACTGTGCTTGAAATGAAAAATAGCCTAAAGTAAATTGTAATACCGTTTATTTATAGGTTATGAAGCTATTTGAAACATAGCGGAAAAGAACTGCAGTGTTTCTGAAACCGTACAAGCTTGCAATTACGTAATCTTCCTGAGATAAATATGAAACTTTGTGTGCTGTGTGGAAATTTAAATTCCTTTTTTTTTGTACTCAGATATCCTGGTAATTAAAAACAATATTTGCAGACTCAGTTTCGAAGTGAGAATGCATAATATAGTGAAATGTGGTTGCTGCTTTCTCGGAAAATCTACGTTTGAAGTTATCCTGTTTCATACAGCTGCACGTGCAAGGAAAAGCAATGGTACAATACGAAGAGCTGAGTAAATTATCTGGCTAACTAACTAATTAAGTCGGCCCATTACAGTGAAAAGCCGTATTTATTAGCACGGAAGGATCAACGGAGAAATAAAAGAAGAAACCGCTGAGATATTAAAGAAGAATGAATGGAGCGAGCGAGAGATAGAAAAATTGAGGAGAAATTTTCCTTCTACAGATATTCGAAGCTTTTCAGTTTTCTCTTGGAAATATGCTTGCTTGCGATTGCAACGATGCTAGTGATTGCGGCAGGGCAACGGTAGCAGGTTCATCCTCTTATTATTCCTTCGTCGTTTACTTTCGATCGAATTCAAATCCCCCGCTGCTAAGTCTGATCTCGCGATTGCCTTTGGTCGTGACTATTTTACCGATGCGTTGCTTTGCTGTCAACTGAATTGACTAAAACAAGTGACACGCGCGTGTCTTAACGAAGAATAGACAGAGAATCAGCGAAAAGTAGCGTGAGGGAAGAAAACAGGGGAATGATTTTCAAATAAATGAGTAGAGACGATAGAGCTGACGACGAGCCCTTTTTCACAGGTTTCTCAAGCTTCCGCTCGGATACGTGCGACACCAAACAGTTTCCTGGTTGACGACTGATTTCTTTCTTAAAAATTGTGTCGATCATCGAATTTCTGAGTGTTCCGGAAATTTTCAATTTTCGGAATTGATTGGAAAATAATAGAGAAACGAGACATCAACCTAAAACATGTTGATTGTTATAATGTTCTAGTCAGAATAAAGGCAGAGATTGCCATGGAAAAACCTCAGCAAATCAGCAATCATTAGGCCTTCCAAAAGTAAAAGCAAGAAATAAGTCGAACTGAAAACACGGTTTTACTGAATCGCATAAAAATTAGTCGAATTGCGTATTAGTTTAATAAAATTAAGAGCAAATTCTGTAAAAAAATGTCGAAGGACTTCATCAAACTGAAGTTTCAATCAAGTTAGTTAATCTCTCGAATTTCTATAGCTACCTGCAAAAGTATATCTTTCAATCTTATCCGTCGTTTTCAAGATCTTCTTTCTTGCCATATACCCAAGAATTTTGTCAGCCAAACCCTCCGCAGAACTTGAAACTTCGTGACGTGAATTTCGATCCGGTTTTTCTAATAATACGAGAAGTTGATTAGCATTTCGCTAAAAAAATGAAAAATAAAAGAATAAAGAAACCAAGAAAGTTGGGTAAATAGCTCCAAGTATAAAAAGAAAAAAGAAAAGGACAACGTTTTTCCTTCAAGATTTTACCCTGCGATAAATGACGACGAAAAGATACGGCAACGTATATAAACACACACAGGTATATACGCGTATACCTTGTATGTATCTACTGTACAGGAGAAATTATGGTATCCCTCGTCGTATGCAGGAAATCCCGTACGTAGGTATGTGTACATACCTGCATACATAGGCACACGGATATAAAGGGTGACTAAAAAGACCAACGGGCATCCATTTTTCTAAACGTGTTCAGAACTCCTGGCAATATCTCTTTTTTTCGCCTCGGTGGCTAGAGGAGCCTGCTTGGGTTCCGCTCAGCGTCTTGAAATTGAATAGTGTTCCCCGTTCATCGAGAAGAATAATTTTTGGAAAATCATCTGCTCAGGTGAAATTAAACCACATTTCGAAATGAAATCAAGTTTGAAAAGTGGCAAAGTTTGATTCACTCCTTGCCACTCTGTACGTCGGCGTTTATTTATCGCACCCCCCATGAGAACAAAGTGAAACGGTATACCAGCGCATCCGATATACGAAAGGGGATGAAGTTCGACATAGCGAGTGGAATAAAATGTGAGCTCGTAAAAATGTGGTGAAAAAAATACAATTTAAGCCACGATAACAGGCGGAGCTGCAGGATACGTTGTATAAATACATGAATAATTAGACTCATATGTGTGTGTTAGGTGCGGAGTAGTTCTCCATTGCGAATTATATTTACGTATCTCTTTTTTACCACCGACGTAAAACCGGCGTCGCATTAGCGCGGGACGTAAATACGTCAGAAAGAAAATAGGCCGTGAACAAGGCAAAAACCAACTTCCACACCCCCAGCCTTTTCCACTCTCCACTCTTCCCTCTTTGCTCTCTTCTTCGCGAACGACGCGATCCCGAAGGCAGCAACTAAGTCGAGCTCTAATTTACGTTATCATCTCTTTTCGCGGCGACCGAAGGAGCCGCGGCCTCACGGTGAAAAGAGGTCGCCCTCTCATTTATCTAAACGACTTTTTCTTTCCCCTCGTCCTACGGGCTTCCCTTATACTTTCACCGTGATTCGAGGATAAAACTGTTCTCTACCTGCAAGACTAGTGTTGTACATTATCGGAGAGATTATTTTATCTTATAGATAATCGCCATGGATGATCGAACCCCCTTTCTATTCAGGGGTAGGGAAAAAGATTTCGTTTATATCAATTAGCGGGATGCAGCAGATTCGTGTCAAGCAGCGCACTCGATTTTACAGAAGACTGCATATCTCAGTAATCTAGATGGAGAAAAAATATTCCAGAATAAAATTGCGGGATTTCTTTACAACTTTTGTGATGATCGAACAAAATGATCTGAACACAGAACGTTGCATTAAAATCTTGATATGATTTCGGAAATGTAACAGCTACTCACCGCTGCACTCGAAAAAGTGTATCCGATTGGTGAACATATCCACCTTTATAACACAACGATTGCAAGCTATCTGGAAATTAGAACTCTGATACGCCGCGTATACCTGGCATAGAAATATTGCATACTAAAAGACAAAATGTCGTACTGATATCTAGTAAATATTGGTTCGAGCCGAGCTGTGGGCGCGAGTTATACTCAGGCGGCATATCTTTACTTCCGAGAGAGCCTCGCGCCGCATTTGTGCCTAGCGGCGACAGCGGAACTGCTCCGTGGGTAAGGCGGCCCTTTTGAAATATTTCTGCAATGCTTATTATGTTTTGCGACTTTTAATGATAGTAACAAACGCAATATAACTGAGACGCGACTTTTCGTAACGTTTTTATTATTTGCGTGAGATACATCGATATGATCCAGACTCACATCGTCCTTCGTCTTATCTAGATAAAGGAAATATTATCTGCACCTGATGTTTGTGCAGATAATTATTTGCCTTCTTGTTTTTCGGTACGTTCTCTTTTAATGTGTAAACAGGGGAAGACATACCGTTCAGGACGTGAACCGCGACCGTTGATCTAGTCCGACCGGGGACAGAGCAGCTGTAGTTTCCGGCGTGCCTTGGCGTCGCCTTGTCCACTGACACGGTGCTTACTACAACGTGGACTTCCTCTCCGCCAACAGACTCCGTCGTTTTATTTTCGCTGAAAGAAGTAGAATGCGAATCAGATAAAGAGATTTCGATCCTTTTTACTGCACTGCTGACAATTCTGCACCAACTTTACAGATAATTTAAGCTTGGCGATGCTATAGTCCACTACACCGCAGGACATTGTGTACCTACACATAGTTTGTTCCGGAAGTTTTCATATCATTTTGAGAAATGAACGAAACTTCAATTTGTCAATATCGTGAGGCGGATACTGAGGTACATTCACCTAAAGGGGTTTTGCGAATGATTGGTATGTCCACAAAAAACACAATAGTAAAAATACAGAAGTTCGTCAGTCTTTCGAAGCATGATCAAATGCAAGTTAGAATTTTCAAGCCACCGCCTCCGAAGGGTAAAGAAGTTGGCTGAGTGTACCAGTGAATGTCCAGAAACCATAAGAGAAGTCCAAAGAAAACTGAATAGTAGGAAAAGAATCCAATGTTTTGTGACAATTCGAGTTCGAAAAGTCTAGAAGGAATATTTTTTCATCCGATAAATTTCGTATCAGTTATTATAATGCAGCGACGGCACATGGCCAGAAATATGAAACTGTAACAGTGGACACAGAAATATTTCATAATTGTTTCAAGCTGTGTGGGGAATAAGAAAAAATACCATTCAACCGTCGACTACTAAGGGTGCATAAGGTCATTCGATTCTAAGCATTCCGTGTGAATTTGTGGGATTCGGTAGAATTGATTTGAGTGTATAGTTGCACTGAGAGGGGTGAACGTGTATTGCGGCAGATGGAAACAGTAATTTGAATCACTGATTGGTTCGATATGAGTGACGTAGTCGACGTCATTATATATGATTGGAACGCAGTGTAATTTTGATTAACTTGCCTCGAAAAATGTAAAAGGGTAATTGCAATTATTGAATATCGAAAGGGTAAACACTAACGATCAATTATCGATAGAAAGAAATATCAAAATCATTAGCAGATTCTTCAGACACGTTCCTCAACGTCCCGGAAATTTCTCACAGTCAATTTTGAATTGGATTTCAAATTTTTTCCCTGAAACGATTTCAGAGGGTCTGGCTTAAGGCTAACTACCTACGTCCGCACCGGGATCAGTTAGAAAAAGATCGGAAAGCTCTGGGGAAGTTCACTTGCCTAACTGACAAAGAATGACCTCTGAACGATATGTAATGTCATAATAAGCATAATAATAATGTGAAATAAAGAAAGGAAGAAGATCTAGTTACCTGACGTTCTCGGCGAGAGTTTCATCTCCCCTGGTCCATACAACAGACTCACCCTCCTCTTCGCGAACATCTCTAGCCTCGCAACTAAGCTTCAAGACACTTCCGGCTTTGAGGTGTCTTTCCCCAGCCGCAACGACCCTTCCGGCGTCGTCGACTATCGTCAAGACTGGAGCTGTAACGATATACACTTGGTGTTGAGTTGGTCCAGTAATAGTGGCCAAGTGTTTTCCCTTTTTTCCTTTCCCCACTACACATTAGACTTCTTTCGTCGCTCTTTTCCGCTCTATATTCTCTGCCCGAGGTAACCGAAGACTCTAGATTGCTAACAGTACCTCACCCGACATCCTCTCGTTTCCTATCCCCCCCCCCCCGCACTGGTTCCTAATATTTCGATCGACTGAATTCTCAGACACAAGACTCTGAAGAAGACCATCGAAGTTATCCAAACTGAAGCAAATGATGTCTAATGAATAAATATTACACTCTGGTAACCATAATGTGACCAGTTTTTTTGTATTCTTATTGCAGTGGACGTCGCATTTTTTTCAATATTCTTGAACAACTTTTCGACTGGGCATAGATCAAACGATGAATTATCATTTTTCAGGCGATAAGTGTGGTCAAACTTCTTAATTATGGCATTTACGAATGAGCTAGATTAGTTCGAATTGAAAATCCTGATATTTGTGATGCAAGGAGCATGTTGATTACATTTCAAATATTGTAGATTCAAAACGCCCCTTGCGTCACAAATTTTGAGTTCTTTGTTTCGAGCTTTTCTAACTCATTTTTGGATATGATCTGAAAAGATTCACGTGCGTTTTCATCGTAAAAATTACCTCACAGTATTGGTAAAGTCATATCTGTATACTCCCCCCTTGATATATTAATAACAGAGAGCCGAAACTCCACCCGTGAAATGTCGAGAAAGATTTTCAGTTGAAATATCTGTATAGTTGGAAAAAAAACACAATAATTCGAGTATTATTTGGGGAAACAAAACACCGGTTTTAATAACCTCTGATGGAAGTAATTGGCGCTTTGTCGGAGGCTTGTTTCACGAGATAGCCCAGGGCGTGTTTCATTCAATCCAATATGCCCATCACCCTTTCTTTTGCTCTAACCATGATCCTGTACACACGTGCCACCAAGTCACGTCGATAATGGTAGGTGATTATATATCAATTACCAATATGGCGCGATCAACCAACTCTTAGGCCCACGCATGCCGAATGATGAATGACGACGTCTCTCCCAACTCACGTCATCCATCTGTAGTGAGCTTCGTGTTGCACCATGTTCCCTTGACTTACATGGACATACACGCAATTGAAGGCATGATCGAGAGAACGAGAGACATCGCGTGGGGTGCAATGAAATCAGAATCCCACCTTGAAAGATCACGTGCTTTCCCAAATGATGTTTGGGGAAAACATTGTGGAACAATTAGGTGTACGTTTAATGCGATGAGGAACCCATTTTGAGCCGGTTCTCGATGCTTCCCAATCACGCGCGTGTAGCAACCATTCTGGACACAAGATTTGACAGCGATCCATGCACTTGTTGACCATGGATCAATGAGCTTTTCAGACCTACGTCACTTTCAGTACCGAAATGGTAAATGTCCGAATTCTACAAAAATCCATGATGATTCCACGTTTCGCCTATGATGACTCATCAATTTCGAAATGCAGTACTCTCGTACGAAAGCATATGTGTCCAAGTTTGTTCAGAATCGGACATTGAAAGTTCCAAAATGACAGCCGAAATTCTTTTCTTCATCAGTTTTTTCATCTACAATTTTACCGAGCAATTGGAGACTTGGTCACGATGTGTCAGCTCTTCATCCAGACCATGAGTATCCAGATTTATATGAGACGAAGAAATAAAATAAAGTTCTTTTTCGACACACCCACATCTGTGGCACGCTTCAGAGGGATCGACATTTTTAACATGGGCTAAGGGTGTACACCCCGAAGAGAGGGAATTCGCACTCTGTGGCCTCGTACAAGTACAAGATATGATCAAATTCGCTGATATAACTGTCGTCGACTAGTGGCACCACTCGCTTCATTAATTAGAGGGTGATTACGCCTCTGGTGACAATTACATTGTTTCCCTGGGGTTGAGCTGTCGTCCATTACCGCCTCGCAATAATTTCACCCACGGCAAATGTTTCTCAAATCCTCAGGTACATAGTCCTCAGTACATACGCGTGTGTGCAGTAAATTTATTTGCGAATCGCCCATCATCTTATTACCTTGCTATTGCTTCTTCTATTTATGCTGAAACCTGAATATCTTACTACAAAAAGAAAACGCACAACGCCCGCTTCGACAATAGAACTGTTGAAGCATATCGTGATAATGAACCACCCATTGCTCTCAATGTACATCTACCCTGAATATCATCGCGTTTAAACTTGAGTCAGCATCAAGTGGGTTCGTAACAATAAGAAAGATTAGGTATCGTCGTAATCATCACCCTTAGAGATCTGAACTCATTAGTAATCTCTGTTCAAACTCGCTTGAATGAGTTATTCAACCATTTGTTATATCACTCGAACGAACAAATTGCACGTCGAAATTCTACGAAGCCAAAAACTTATCAAGCTTCTAGTTATCTGTAAAAAATTATCCGCTACTTGTTGCTCTGTTGTTGTTGATGAACAGCAATTCGTTGAATCGTAATATTTTTTTTCTTTCCCTCGAGGACGCGGACAATGACGATCACCATAAAACCTTGAAGGACCTTTTCGATCATGGTCATCCCTTGAAGAATTCATACAGGTCTCAAATGAAGTGGAGATTGCAGATTGCTGAAGATCGTGAGCAACGATTTTTCGAAGTGATTGTCTAAAGCCACCAGGTTTGAATAAGATAACAACGTTTTTCATATTTTGGATTTCTCCGTTTTGTGGGAAATCTGAATGACGAATACAGAATAGCCTATCGAACTCGGTCCGATAAGTGTTTGGCTAACTCAAGCCAACCATTTCGTTTGACTTGGTTCCTTCAATTCGATACAAAGATGTGATTGAGTTGATCGACAATTTTTTTATTCCATGAAAGGCAATGAACTCTTCTGCTTTTTCGAAAAAAAATATTCAGTCCATAGTATTTGGTTATTTTAGCAAAACATTTCGTTAATTCAACCAAGTAGATGCATTGAATTTGTTTATTTTTCATGATATTTTTGTTCAGAGTAACCCAGTCGATTCATCCAATAAACTATCGATCAGTGCAAACAAATGTTAAATTGATTCCAATGAAAAGATTACTTCGAACGAACCAAACATTTGTTTGACTATGTGGCGTGGCTGGAGTTCGGTTAATTTAAACTAACTTTTCTCTGAGTGAGTGTAACCACGATTCAATAATTGTCGATAACCGATGAGAGGTGGTGATGAGCAATTAGTGTAACATTTGAACGAAACTAGGGTGAACTATAATAGCTTCGTGAATTTTGATGAATTAACGAGCCTTCGAGTGCTCTCGACCGCAGACGGAGGGTGGCGTAGGATAGTATAGTTTGTAGTCCTGTTGGACGAGGGGTAGTTTGAAAAGTTTGAAACAAAGTCGATAGTAAGTGAGATTAAAAAAAATGTCGGACCGGAAGGAGGACGAAACTGAGAGCGATAAATAATTCGAATCGAATAGTTTCTAGCGGTCAGGTCGCGTTCGAATGTGTTTCCATTACTTCTTTACGCGAGATAAAGTCTGGTGATCATCTTCGTCGACTGATGCAATAGCCAGCGTACCAATAGGAGAATTATACGGGGTGAGAATCGAGGGGCGGGAAAGAGCGCCCCTTGGGGATGTGAGATGGTTCTCCAAGGCACAATGGTTATGGTCAAAATGGGTAAAGTCAAAACTACCATTACCGGGAAACGAGGACATTTTGAATTTGCTATCGAGACCACGGCCACGCCCGTACAGTGCAGCGCGTTCAATTTGCATATACAGAAAGGTGAGATCTGCACAGAGAAAATCCGCCCTGCAGTATAACAGGTGTCAACTTCTTCCAGCGCTCCGATGCAGCTGCATTTTCTGCATGGATCGAAATTGTTCAAAGGTCGAATTACCTACTGACCCGTAGCCAACAAGCAAACAACTTTCTGAACCCTACATTCCATGCATACAAGTTATGCTTTAGATCCGCAAACATACATTAGAGTACTTCAACAGCTAGTGCTTTTCATTTTGACCGTTGCAGTACAGCATTTGCCTCATTCGGTACAAGAAATTGGCAAGTTGACCAAAAACGTCGGTAGATTTGATGTTGAATAATTTATGGGAATCACTTCCACTCGAAAATATTGTATGCCCATGAGTGACTTGTAGCCATCGATCTATCAAGCCAAAATTTGCATGGGTTATTCTGATTACAAAATGGCGCAGCCTTGACAGAGTAGCACTCAACAAAATCATAATTTTGGGATCGCCGGTCTTTTTCCGAACGTCTGATACCATTTGAATTTCTGAACATTCTACGGGGTTGAAAATAGGCTCGGAGTAACTAATGCCGGAGATATATAGAAGTGCAGTACATATAAAGGGACGTGCCTACACGAGTGTTCAGAGTACTTTAAAGGGTGCCGCCTAGCGGATGGAAATGGAGATGTTGAGAGGGTTCGTAGCTCACGTTTGGCCAGAGTTATAAGTTCACGCAGCAACGAGTGAAGATTAATTCCTCTGGGTACGAGGGTTAACGCGTTTAAGAACGTAGCTATGTGGATACATGCACAACGTTGCCCAATTTAATTGGCACGTGTCTCTCTCGTTATGACTTTATCTTATCTCTCCCAGGGGAGCTTTTCGTCAAAGTATGAAAGACAGTATTTTTAATAGCGTGAGAATCTCGTGACTTTATTTCTTCCTCGGTCAGCGAACTGGGTCGGAAGTCACCGTTGAGTTCGAACAATAATTGAACGACGACGAAGCCGGAAGGAAGACAACATAACAATCGACTTCATAAGCTTTTCAATAAATATGAAACCCAGTTGTTACCTACTTCAATCCGGACTCGGGATCCAGAATATCGCTGGAAGTTTACAATGGAGTTCATTCCGGTAGTAGTAAACGCCATTTGTTACATGGAACTACACTACATTTCATGGTACGTGCAAGTACTTCGACGTCTTGTCTTGAACTTTATAGAGAGTGGAAAAATGAGGTCTTAAGAGATACGAGGAGATTACGATTCTTTAAACCGCACTACGCAATTTCCCAACGGTGTAATCCGTGCCACATCATCTTTTTCCACAATGCGGTTCGCTCAGTGCGTTGCGGTACTTTTTATCATCCCACTGACCCACGTAATTACCGAAATGACTGTCAAGTGTGATCAGAACATAGGTTGCCGTTCAGAAATTTAAAGGCAATATTTTTCCGTAGAAGCCACTATTCAAATTGAACGAGATATGGCAATTTTTCACACTCCTCATTCAGTCCTGTTAATATCAGATCTTTTTATCGAGCCATTTCTGAAATCATTCACCGAGTTTGTCGGACAGACCGACAGACGGTATGACATCCGTCTATAAACCTATTTTTCGGATGCTAAAAAACCGAAAACTAGAAGATGCGTTGAAATTAGTGACAGTCATTTTGGACGGGAACCAATACGTTTCTTATTTTTTAATGATACAAAAGTCAGTGATTTGTCACGAATCAATTGCCAATTATTGAAAAGTGCAATCATGAGTCACGAATACGCGAAATCGTATTTTATGCATATCTAAAATAAAAAATGAAATAAAAAAATCTTTAAGACAAAAATGAAGCGTGGTAATTTTTGTTTTTTTTTGTTTTTTACTGAACGGCGCTGGTCTGAAACCTTGATTTATTATTGGGGGGGTATTATTCCCTGCTGTTTAATGCAGACTTTAAATTAATCTATGTATAATGTTGAAACAATAAACGCCGTCACGCCTACGAAGACAATATCTATCTGCTCGTTGATCAAAGCCCATTGTTGTCAAGGCGTCGTCATCTGTTTTTCCAGCCGACTAAATAGGCCCGCTGCGAAAACATCCTTCTTCATTCAACGAGGAACGTCTCTTAGTCTGGTGCTAAGGTCTGAATAAACAGCCCAGGATAATATTATATGCCCTCGAATGGTTCTTGTCTCGCCCAGCTCACCCCTCGCCATCGCGTTCATACCGGCGGCGGGAAGAAGCCATCTTCATCCCCGAGGAAAATCAACTAAACTGTTTAGGGGCTTCAAGGACGAGCCGGAGCTCCTTCGTTCAGGCTTTCCTATAATTATGGACTTCGACCGCTGCCGCACGAGGAAATTTAGTGAAGCGCTAAGGCTGAGGACGAATTAAAGGGGATCAAGGAAATCCACCGAGTGGTAACACTTCCGATGCAACCGAGGTGAGATAATAAAGGAAACCGATCGTCGTTAACGCGAGGGTCAATAAACACCCAACAATCTTCATCTGGGAGGATCTAACGAACGTTAAAACGCCCCAAAAGATCTGAGGAGGAAGTACATCTCTCTCTTATTTCACAAGGATGGTTAGAAACTCGTTCCTAATTAGCAGAGCTTTCAAGTAGTCGGTTCTAGAAGCCGTTCAAGACTGCAGCATTGAAGGAAAGGAGTATTTTCCAAGAAAGCCTCTCTCCGCAGGCCATACGTACCCCTCTAAAGAGTTCCGTGAGCGGCAAGGGTCACCATCTCATCCTGCAGAGGATAAGATGCCTGAAAAAGAGGTTAATTCGCATCTCGAGACATACGGCCGCTTTCGTAATCTCTTGAGCAAGGGTAGCGAAAAAATGGGCGAAACTTTGTTAGTCGGGACTTACTACGATCCCGGAACCATGAGCGGTACTGAGGGTGACGAAGGCGGAGGGAAGCCAGAAGATGAACAAGAAGACGAAGACGATGATGAAGAAGAAGGAGAAAAGGAAGAAGAAGAAGAAGAAGGAGCAGCAGAAGAAGAGGACGGAGAAGAAGCGAAAGCTAAAAAGGAAGGGTGTGTTTATGCGGTGCTTAGGCCTCGAGCCTTACAGATAAGGAAGTACTACGATCCCAGCAGAGTCCGGGCTTGAAATACAAGGCAGTAACTGGAAAATGTTGAATGTTCGACCCGTTCTCGTTCCAGTTCCCGTTTCGTGTTATATAGGTTACCATCACCTTTGTATTTATTGGTCGAACACGACGTTTTATCTTATGCCTTGCATGAGGTTGTGGCCGGTCTACGGGTCATAACTGTCCACCGATAATACATACCGCACCTTTCTGAGGCAGCGCAGAATCCCGGCTCTTTCCCTAAATGAAATTGTACCATTTCTATGTCGGATCGACGAAAGTTTATCCAATTATCATGAGGCAAACAAGTGATCGGGTACGTGTTGTCTAATCAAACAAAAAGCTCGTCAAACATTTTCGGCTACGAACGCAGAATTGTTATCGGAGTAACTGAATCAATGAATACACGAACAAATAAACCATATTTCAATATTTATTTCGAATCGATACCCTTGCGAAATGATAACTCTGTACCGTTCATATTTTAGCTTCGTATTTCCAATTACCCCACCATGCGGATGCAGGCTTTTCGAAAGATGTCGAACGGACGGGAGAATCACCTACGAAGGTCAGGATAGGTACTTTGTTATTCAGAAAACGGGTCTCGAAGTCGCGGAAGAAAGATTCGTTCGATTACCTCAAGCTGTATCCAACTTTGCAATGAGATTGTCGGGGAACTCGTTAACCACTCGAATAGAAATTCGTTTTACTTTGAAACTATCTTCTCCCGCTGAAATATTAACGTCCCCTTTCCGGGGTGAAACATTAACTAGACCTAAGCATAATCATCGACATTAACATCAATTCAAACACGTCAGGCCACTTCGGGAAAAGGGGCACGTTTTCAGAAAAACGCGTTTGGAACTTCCTTTTCATTACAAAAATGTGAAAATGATGATTATGCATCGAATAAAACGTGGTCGTCATCTGAGAGAATATTCTACGTTGATGTGATTTCGGGGCAAACCAACGATATTCGATGAATTTCATTTTCGGGTACGGAATTTTTTTATTTCGATATATTTTTGTGTGAACGTTAAAAAAAAAGTGTGATCGACGATAGAGGACGGACCTCATTTCTGTATATTATTGGATTTTCCCGAAATGACATTATTTTTAAATATACCCAACAAATTTTGTAGAAGTTTTGATCGGCGATGCGACCCTGCGACGACCACTTTTTTCCGAAGACTCAATCTATATCTGAGGCAACGTCTATAAAATCTGAAATAATTTCTAATTCTGTCCCAAAATACGAGCAATTAGCTGTGCAAAAACTGAGTCAGTAGAGCATTTCTTCAATCCGTACCAGTGATTTGCGGAGAATTATTTCCAAGGTGTATTATATATACGCTTCCTTAAATGATCGTTCTTCATACTTTCTCGAGATTCATTGTGAAGTCATGAACGACTTTGAACATCCATAAATTATCTCCTTGTGTCATCTCTCGAGTACCCTTACCTCAATTTTTGATATTTTTGCACAACGATTTACGATCAGTCTTAATCAAAGTTCGCATAAAACGTTTCGGCGAAAAAGGATCTATGGACATACTTATGTGCCCAGCTTCCGAAATATGCCTCGGTTCACTTATATTTCTTTCCAATATCTGATTGGCAGCAAAAAAAAGAAAATGAACGCGTGAGAATGTAATTTCAGGTTTTGGTACTCACCAGTAACGATGAGGTTGATTTTTTTAATCCTAGGTGGATGTGTAGCGACTTGGCACTCGTAAAGGCCAGAATCTCTTAGGGAGGCGTACAAGATCTGCAGTCTCCAGTTACTGGGATATCTGAAACATGAAGTTAGTGTAATCGGACGAGCAGGATCAGGAGTGGTGAGAATGATATAGAGCTGGGGGTCGCGTGGATTTGAAACAGAAGTGCAAACTCCAAAGTCGCTTCTCTCTGCACGAACTCATGAAGCTGGAATGTACCGCTGAACATGATCGCAGCGTTAATCCGCCGTGGACAAAGTTAGAGACTAGAATTGAGGTAAGCCTGAAAGCTTGGTACCGCCATTCGCTATCCAGAATGCGAATTCAAATTCTTCGGGTACCAAATTGAACTGATAATCTTTATAGAAGTAATCAAATGTTTCTCATCTCATAACAATTATTCGTATTTTTTATGAACTGCTAAACCGGTCGTGGAAAACGATTATCAATTCGTCCGTGAACATCGTTGTACATCCGAGTCTTTCTAGAACTGGAACATTTTCAAGACTGATGAACACAGTTACCTGACGTGGAACAATCACACTGAATTTCTAACAGTCCTAAACTGACTGGAGATCACTCGGAATTATTACACCTATGATATTGAGAAGCACCCACGCAGCACAGAATATTTTAGTTAGTCATCAGAAACGTTACGAGTTTCCATTCCCACATTTTCTTGATGTTGGAAAAGTTACCCGTCGGTTATATTGCCGAAAAACTTCCGAAATTATATTTCAACAGGCTCGACAGGAGAACAGCAAAAACATTTCAATATGGCAACTTCACCCACGGGGTAGTTCCGCGCTCGCCACTAGGTGCAAGAACGGCGCAAGGCTCTCTCGGAAGTAGAGATAAGCCGCCTGAGTATAACCCGCACCCGACTCGGCTCTAACCAACAGTTACTAGATACTCCTACGACCTTTTAGCTATCAGTGCGCGTTTCAGATATGTTTCAAATGTCATGTTACGAAAGCGGACATTTTCACTCATCCGATACGTTTCAAAATGCAACAGTCAGTAACTGTTATGCTTCCGAAATCATAACAACCTTCAGTGCAACGTTCCAGGAACTTATCTGAAACGTTTTGTGTGTGTGGCAAGTTTCTCGTTGAATTTGTAAATACAAAAATAAAATATCATAACGACCCCAACAATGGGCACCAGAGGTAGAACCAACAAAAATCTGCTAGATCGACATGTGGTTTCCGGTATTCAGAAAGGAATTTCATACTTTAATAAATGTCATCCGCAGAGTCGGCCACTGAACTTCGGATAAAAGATTTCCTATGAATTTCATGACTACTTCGACTATCGATCCACCTTTTCTTTGATCAGAACTAAATGAAATACTTAAATCAAAGGCCTGGCACGAGCAGATCGAATCTGATTGGAATTCGACTTGTAACATTCGCGTAAAGAAATGACAATTCTGTGGGCTACAAAGATGTTTCTGTTCCCCACACCGAGGCAAAAAGATGTAGCTGGCATTTCCAGATTTTGGTTGACTGTCGCCATTTTTGTTTTTTCACACACGTCAGGAAAATGCGGGGATAATAAATATAAAAACAATACACAGAAGGACACAACTCACCGAAAACTGAGACTCACTCGTTGATCAGCGCTGTAAACCAGCCTGGCGACGGTCAGGAGGTGGATGGAGTCTTTGCTGTGCTGTACCCAGGTCACCTGTAACCACGTCAAATGTTTAAAAACAAGTGAACCATATCGTGCCGGAAAAGACAGAGTAACGAGACAGATAACTCGATGATATACCAGCAGGTACCAGAGGTAATTCTCTGGTGCAACGACACTTTGTGCGCTGCAACGTTACACCAAAGTGACCATTATAGCTTTGGTTATTAGATAATAGACATCGTTAAGCGGAATGGTCACCTAACGGCCACTGTCCAACCCCAGGTTGACGCTACAGTGAGGCATGTACTATACTGTACACGGGTTTACAGGGTCTTCCTGTGTTCCCGACTCGAGTATTCCGTGAAGAGCGGAAAGGAAACGAGCAGCCCTTACTGGAAGCCTTCGTTGAGCGTCATTCAAGGGTTGGAATAATGGCGTGCGGCGTGTGGCGTGTGCGTAACGATCGTCAACGGGCCGTTCCCTGATGTTCGTTTCTTTTTATTATAGTGCCACCTTATTTGACCATTATTACCAGCGGATTTGACGCTGGGGTTAAGAATCCTTCAACATGAATACGGTGAGAGGTTTGTGCAGCGCAAGCCGCAAGGCGGAGCTCTTTGTTCGGGAGAAGAACGAGAAATGGATAAGGAAAAGAAGAATAAGAAGAAGAGGAGGAAGACGAAAAAGAAGAAGAATGGCCTCCATTTTGTATTATAATTTATTTACAGCCCTATTCCACGAAAACTGAACAAAATTTCGCTTCCTATGGAAATACGTGTCGTCACCAACGGTGGATGGGGAATCCCGCGTCCTTCGTACGGAAGGAA